>CM028133.1:308276428-309514285 GCA_016271365.2 Neoceratodus forsteri
ATTTTTGTTGTTAATACCCCCATTGTGTACTCTTCCCCTGGGTTTTTGTTTCCCAGGTGCATTACTTTGCACTTCTTTTAATTGAATCCAAGCTGCCATATATCTGACCATTCCTCCAAGCTTGCCAAGTCCCTTTCATCCTTTCCACCCCCTTGTGTATCAACCCTGTTGCAGATCTTTGTGTCATCTGCAAAGAGGCATACTGCTCCTTCCAGTCCCTCTGCAATGTAACCTATAAAGACATTAAAAAGGACCGGCCCAGTACTAAATCCTGCAGTACCCCACTAGTAACCCCCCTTTCTTCAGAGTGGACTCCATTTACTATTACCTTCTGTGTCCTGTTGTCCAGCCAATGTTTTACCCAGGCTACTACCTTGGGACCCACTCCCAGGTTGGCTAATTTGTTTATTAATCTTTTGTGTGGGACTGTGTCAAATGCCTTGCTAAAGTCTTGGTAGGCCATGTCCACAGCCCCTCCCTAGTCTACTACTTTGGTCACCCAGTCAAACAAATCAATTAGATTCATTTGACATGACATTCCCACTGTGAATCCATGCTGCCTTGGTTCCTGTGCCCCACTGGCCTCTAGGTACTCAACATTTCATTTCCTTCAGAAGTGATTCCATCATTTTCCCTACCACTGAGGTCAAATTTGACAGGTCTGTAGTTTCCTGCCTCTGTCTTGCTCCCACTTTTGTGAAGGGGAATCACATCCACCCATCTCCAGTCCTCAGGTACCACACCATCCTCCCATGATTTGTTAAAAAGGCTAGTCAGTGGTGTCACTAGTTTTCCCCTTAATTCTTTTAGAATTCTGGAGTGAATCCCATCAGGCCCCATTGCTTTGTCCACCTTCAGTTTTAGGAGTCCTTTCAGAATCCTTTCTTCTGTGAAAGGACTGGGATCGACTCCCCTATCCACAGTGCTTCTATTGACTAGAGTAGGTACCTCCCCCTCCTTTTCTTTCATGAATACTGAGCAGAAGTATTCATTCAGTACCCCTGCTTTTTCACTGTCCCTCTCTGCCCACCCACCGTCCCCTTTATTCAGCCTCACTATCCCTCCCTTTGACTTTCTACACTCCCTAATGTACCTATAAAAGGTTTTATCCCCCTTCTTAACTGAGTTGACTATCTTTTTCTTGGTTTGGGCCTTTGCTACTCTGACTGCCTTCCTTCCTCACTTCCTTCTGCTTTAACTGGTACAGTTCTCTGTCTTACTCCTTCTGGGTTTCCTTATACTTCCTAAGTGCTTTTCCTTTTTCTCCCTAACCTTCCCAGCCACCTCTTTTGAGAACCTTAGTGTTTTTTTTCTTTCATTTTGATTTATTTATTTGCTTCCCACAAAAGCTTGTTGTCTCTGTGATGGCAGTTTTGATGTTCCCCTATTGTTGCGCCACTCCTCCTTCTTGCCTGTTTGCTAGTGCTTTTCTGAGGCACTCTCCCATTTTGACAAAGTCAGCCCTCTTGAAGTCCAGTACCCTCACTTTTGTATGGCTTGACTCTGCAGCTGAGTTTATCGTGAACCACACTGTTTGGTGGTCACTCGTTTCCAGGTGGCTACAGTCTTCTAGATCTTAGATCCTCTCTCCATCCCCATTTGAGAGTACCATGTCTAAGATTGCTCCCTCCCGAGTGGGTTCTAGGACTGCTGTCTGAGGCATGCCCCCTGTAGGGCATCAAGAATGGCCCTGCTCTTGGATGTGGCTGCAGCAAAGGTGTTCCAGTTAACATCTGGCATATTCAGGTCCCCCATCAACAATATCTCCCCTTTCCCTGCCATCCTAAGGCTGCCTTCTATCATTTCCTTGTCCATTTCCTCCCCCTGAGATGGGGGTCTGTATACAACCTCTATGCAGATTGTGGTGCCATTTCCAGTCTCCAGGGTGACCCACAGTGCCTCCTCTCCTCCCCTCCCTGTTTACCTTTTTGTTTCATTGCTTCGATCCCCTCCCTTACATATAGAGCTACTTCTCCTCCTCCTCTTCTACCCTCCCTGTCTCTCCTGTAGATTGTGTACCCTGGTATGTTGACATCCCAGTCATGGTTTTCTGTGTACCTTGTTTCTGTGACTGCCGTGATATCCAGGCATCCCTCTTTCATCAAGGCCACCAGTTCAGGGAATTTGTTACCTAGACTGTGGGCATTGGTACATATTACCCTGCATTTTTTATGGTTTTACCCCTTTTTGCCCCATCCCTGTCCTTACTGCCTTTGCCTTTTTCTTCATTTGCACCTGCCCTTCTCCCTATCGACATCTCTGCCTTATTATTTACCTCACTAACTACCCTGATTTTTTTTTGGAGGGCTAGGATTTCCCTGCTCCTTTTCAGTGCCTCCCCCCTTGGCTAGTTTAAATGCTTGCCAATGAAGCATTTAAACCTATCACCTAGGATCCTGGTTCCCCTCCTGGACAGATGTAGACCATCAAACCAGTATAGGCCTGCATCCATCCAGGTGTACCCCCAGTCCCCAATGAAGCCAAAACCCTGAACTCTGCACCAGTTTTTCAACCATTGATTAAATCCCATGGTGTGGAGCACCCTAGCCTCACCCATGCCATAGACAGGCAGGACCGCCAAGAACGTTACCATGCGTGCTACTTGTCTAAAGCCCATCCCCAACTCCATGAACTCCTACTCCTCTGTTCTAATCCCTTTCCCAGCCAGGTCATTTGTCCCTTAGTGGACAATGACATCCAGCTCCTTCCCCCATACAGCTGCTCCCATGATCCTAAGGATTTGCTCCCTGTCCCTACAAGCCACGGTGCCAGGCAGGCACCTTACCTCCCTCTCCCCTCCCTCCCCCAGATCTACTCTCCTAACAATGGAGTCCCTCACCAGGTGTTGTTTCCTTCCCCTGTGGGGTCCCATGCCACCCTCCTGTGGGTCTCCTTTGTGGAGGTTCCCAGCATCCTCCTTGGTCTCCACTGCAGGTGCCTCTATAGAGGAACCACACTCTGTCAGAATGGCATATGAATTGTGGAGAGGTACAACTGGAGTGATGCACCTCTGTTCCACCACCCTCACCCTCCCTGAGCCCACTGTGGTCCAACTTCTCCTCTTTCTTGGCAACCTCTGAGGCAGCAGTGGTGGCCCTGGTGGTCCCTGGGTGGGAGAGGAGGTCCCCTGAATCCTGGCCAACTCAGCCTGGAGATAAGCAACCTCCTCCCTTAGCCCAGAGAGGTGCATGCAGATGGGATAACACCGCATTCTCCAGAATGTCTTCTGGAAGACTGCTGCTGCACAGCCATTGCACTGCACCACTCCCATCATGTCCTATTTGTGGCACCTTAACTGTTGTTTTGTATACTTACTCTTTCCTGTCTTTGCTTATTATTATTATATATTTTTTTAATATATAATTTTTTTTTCTCCCTACTTTCCTACTGCCTCCATGCCCTTAAAGCTCCTGATCTTTCTGTTCTGGGACAGGAAGTTCCTATATTCCTCAGTAGTCTCATTCTTACTTGCTCAGAGTCAGACCTTCAGCAGCTGGGGGGGGGGTGGAGAGCTACTCTTTTCCTTCTAGGATGGTGAGTCTTTTGTGCCTGTGTTATCACTCCCTTCCTGCTCCCAAACAGGAAGTTCCTTTTGTCAGTCAAATCCTGTGCCTATGAAAGTAGAACTGACTTATCCCAGATGATTAATGACTACTACATGACAGTTACTATTTATTACTATTTATCAGTTACTGCTGTATTTATCACTTATATGCTTCCTTAAAGTGATTTTCAAAGATTAATATATGTCTTACTTGGTGTTGTAGCTCATGTCAGTGAAAGTTTGTCTTGGTATAGTTCATAATTCTCTGTTTGGTCTTTCTGTAAGTGGAAGGGATTATATTTTGGCCCTGTGGAGGGAGCCAGCAGATCCTTTCCACTTCCCAGTTGATCAATCCAGCATGTAATGATGTGTAGCTAGGAAACACACAGGGAGAGCATGGGGAGAGTCACAATGAAAGTCAAAGTCAGGGAACACATGATCAGTACCAGTATTCACATCTTCCATGTTGGGATAGAGCTGTACTGCTGCAGCTGCACAGTTCACCTGGGCCAATGTTTACCCTTTTCTGATGGTGATTCTCTTCACATAGTCATGTGATCTGACAGGCAGCACTGTCTGTTTCAACATCAGTCCTTCTGGCAATCAGTTTTCATCATGGTCATCATACATCAGGATCTTGTTCTTCACATCCTGCTTCAGCCCCATCACTCCACAGTTGATACACTCAGCAGTGGGTGGTAGAACAAGTTCTTCTACATCTTGGCACTAGACTATACCAACAGGATCTTCACGGTCATCTGATATCTTCTCCAACTGCTTCTGGTAGGCCTTCTTCACCAGTCCATGTACATGCAGTGCTCTTCCATTCTGTTGCACCTCTGGCTCCTTACAGGGTTGAGCTAGACCCTTCAACCAGTTCCCCAATTAATCTCCAAATGGTCATTATTATATATAAAGATCATTCATAAAACTGACCCCTATAGACTTTAATGGAGTACACCCAGGAGGTGGAAGTGACTGACTGGCTACCTCAGTAGGGCCAAAATACAATCCCTTCCACTTCCAGAAAGACTGCATAGAAAATCATAAAATACACTGAGACAGACTTTTGCTGACATAAGCTATGACACTAAGTAAGGCATATCTTAATTTAATAAACTTGACAAATCCCTTTAAAGGGAAGCTGTCAGCAATCTGTGCCTCTGGATATTGGTCACTTGTTAACCTTAAAAGCAAAGAGCACCGTGTGTGTACTTCAACATTTTGCAAGTCATACAAAAATCATTTTTTATATATCCTCGTGTCCCTCCTCCATTTTTCGAGCTTGACAGACAGTGCTAACTGGAAGTGATGAGCTTCAGTCTTGTTTAGTCTATTACAGTCTGTTAGCATGCTCTGTTATTACCAAAGCCTTTGGAATTTCTACTATCCTATCTGTGCACAAATCTCCCAGTTTGTTCACATACAGGTCAATGGATTTGTGGTAGTCTGGTATTTCTGAATTTTTTTCTTCACTTTGCCATAATTTACTTTGCTTTTTGTCAGTGGTTGTGTCCATGTTCCAAACCACAAAGCTATAAAATACAGCAGAAACATCCATGCTGAATTCCACTGTATGTGATGGCTGCTGAAGTTTTATGTGTCTTTTCTGTTGTTACAGGGCACTGATGCCATACAATTGCAATTTAAAATTTTGTTTCCTTCAAGAATGTTGTCCGTTATTTAAGTGGGACGTCTGTAACCAGACATTGCCAATGTCTGTATTGCTTTTCCCAGTCACATTGGAACTGTCCATTACCCAGCTGGGGTACACTTTGCTCTCTGACACATACCATTGTATACTTTTTATTATGATTATTATGACTGGATGGTCTTGTCTGTGTGTGTGTGTGTGTTTTTATCTGCTCTTGCACTGGATAGCACAATAAATCAACATCCAGTCCAATTACAAAGACATAGTGTTCAGTCCCTCTGAAATTGATATTCTGGCTGCCAAAATATCACGTGTTAGAATCTGCACATTTTATGTATGTGTATTAATTTAGGGTATTCATTTTTTACAGAGACATAATGCAAAAGAACTGTGGGCAGCTTGGGAAACAAGATCCCAGACCTGCAGACAATGATGACAGAGGCTAAACTGGACATAGTAGCAATTAATGAGATGTGGTTTACCAGTAACCACACTTGGGAGACTTCAGTACCTGGCTATGTACTTTTCAGAAGAGACCGAGGTTCAAAAAGGGGGGGGGGTGGCCCTGTATGTCAATGAAAATATCAAAGCTACAGAAATTCAGAATACACAAAAGGAGCTAGAAGAACTGTGGGTCACCCTGGAAACAGGAAATAGGACAGCCATAAGAACTGGGGTTGTCTACAGGCCCCTAGACCAGGGGGAGGACATAGACACATTACTGTTAGAAGATATACAAAACATGACAGCTAAAGGGGAGGTTCTGATAATGGGAGACTTCAACATGCCAGATACAGATTGGTCAATACCAGCAGGAACATCTGCCAGAACTAGACACATGGTGGATTCCCTGCAGGGGGAGGGCCTCAAACAACTGGTACAACTACCCATGAGAGACAGGGCTATCCTAGATCTAGTGCTTACTAACAGGGAAAGGATCACAGATCTCCAGGTAGAAGGTCACCTGGGGGCCAGTGACCATCACATTGGTATGGTTCAATCTGGCCACTACAACTAAATCATCCCATTCCAAGGCAAAAATGTGGTACTTCAGAGGAGCTGACTTTGATAAGATGGCCAGCAGAGTTAAGCTAGCTCTGGCAAAAAGAAATGCAGGTGAGGGGGTACAGGCAAAGTGGGCAAGCATAAAGGATGCAAAACTTGAAGCAACATCCCATTGTGTTAGAGAGAAAAGAAAGTGCAAAAGAAGAAGGAAACCACTTTGGTTCTCAAAAACAGTAGGGTCTGTTCATGAAAAGGGGTTATCAAGGCTCCTATAACTTGGTTTTTGTGCTAATATAAAAATGAAAAACATTTTCTATCAGCAAAATGGTACATTTAATATGTGCTAGCCTGCAGCGATAGTTAACATAATACCATTGTTTTAAAACATCCCTAAGTTAATTTATTTTTATTATACATCTTGATTTCTGCCATTTTTTTCACTCCCTAAGTGTGACATGGAAACCCAGCTCCTCTTGGTGTGCTACTGTGATAACACTGCACTTCACAGTATGCAAACAATGTGTTGAGATCACTCTTGGCAAACTAAGTTTTGAATCCCTGAATGTCCTGTGGCCTTTTAACAATTCCTGTTTGCACAGTGCAGCTCTCCATTTACTGTGATGGGTGTAACTCATGCTGTCTTAGTTGTTACACCCATCACAGTAACCCCCAAACGCAAGTGTGGTACTTTTTGCCAGATCTTGCAGTTTCCCTGCCCAAAACAACCCCCATCTTGTGTAAAAAAGGATTCTCTTCAGTGAGAAGAGCTGCATGGCCATACAAAGTCACACTTTGACCCCTCCCACCTGGTGTGGTGTCCGAGAATCACGTCTGTTTGCACATCACAGGTGGGGGGTCTATTGGCTTCTCATTGCATGTTTTGCGTGGAAGTCTCACTGGGGAGGCCTCTTTGCATAATGCCCCCCATAAAAGTCACAGTTTCGGTGTGCTCGGCTGCTTTATGCTCACAGAGATCAAAAAAGAAGGATTCGTGTGTGCCAGCATCCTGAACTGTTACGCCTGTCGGAAGGTAAGGAGTTTTATGCCAGTCACAGTGGACAAAGAGTTTTTCGGGACTTGGGCAGTGTTAGGATAAGAGGGGATTATTGACAATTTGCTGAGGTTGCTTCTCTCCCGTTCCGGGGGCCATTCTACTTGTATGCATTTTAAGGTCACCAGAAACTTGGGGAATCCTGGAAGAACACATGAAGGCCCGTGGCGTGTATGTTCGCCAGCCACACGGTGTGGTGCTTCGCCCATCACAGTACCTGAAGGTGGGACAAATAGACCGATTTAAATAAACTGTGATTTCAAGATGACCAGCACTGTTTTTGCCAGGGTATTGTGTGAGATTAAGTGTTGATCAGGTATCGTGTGGGAGCTATTCATTTCAGTCAAGGTTGTGATGAGTGCAGCTATGGATTTGAACCCATGTTCATTTGGGGTGGGGGCTGTATGTTTGACCATGTTGAGCAGGTATTCTGTGGGAGCAGTTATTAAATTTCAGTAAAATATTAATATGTGAGCAGTCTGCAATTCAGCTTTTGAAACCATGTTCATTTTGGGGGGGACTGTATGTTTGACTGTGATGCCCATGCTTTCTTTTGTTTTTTTGTTGCTGGAAAAAATGCGGTTATGGCCCCAGTGTTGGAATAAGTTTTGGGAGCTTTAAACTGATTGTAAATAAGTCAATGGCTATGTGGGCTCACTTCAGAACTACTGGGGATAAATCCTGGGACGCACCCTCTTAAAATTCCAACACTGGCTGGCCTAGGAACTGGTCCGAGGCAGCCTCGGCCTGTTTGAGTGTTCGGCCATCTTGAGCACCATGTGGCTTGTGGGTCTCTTGGAGTGTTCTTTGATGTATCAGGAGGTGGGGGGTGAGTATTCATGTTTGGCCATCCTAAGGACAATGCGGCTTCACTTCTGGGGTGGGTGGGGTTGGGGGCAGCTTTTCAATGAATGTGTTGATCTCATTCTGGCTGAACATGAATGCTCGGATACCCTTGATGCCCTCGATGCTTTTGTTTGCTCGAATATTTGTATTGGTTTAAAACAATGAATATTGCTGGGGTTTTTATGCTGGCCTGGAGTGTTGTGTCTTGGCCTGTGTGAGCATTCATGTTTGGCCATCTTGAGGACCATGCGGCTTGTGGGTCTCTTGGCTGTTATTCTTTGATGCAGCAGGGCAGCTGCATGGTGTCCTATATGACCGAACATAAATGCTCAAACACTTGCTCGATGCCTGTAAAGCGGTAATTAAAAAAAAAAAAAGACTAGTGGTAATGCTGGCCTGGGACCTGGTCCCAGGCAGTCTGTGTTTTGGCCTGTGTGAGCATTAATGTTCGGCCATCTTAAGGACCATGCGGCTTCATTTCTGGGGGGGATGGGGGGTGGCTTTTCGATGAATGTGCTGGTCTCATTCTGGCTGAACATGAATGCTCAGATGCCCTCGATGCTTTTGTTTGCTTGAATATTTGTGTTGTTTTAAAACAATGAATATTGTTGGGGTGTTTATGCTGTTTTGGGAGCCGGTGTGTTTTTTTTTTATTTTATTTCATAAAATAACTACATGCGCCTTCTCTTTCCTTAAATCATAGCTTTGTATTAAGCAATAAGGCATCACCAGGTGTTAGATTAATAATCTGTTAATCACCCCCTAGGGGCATAATGTTGCACATGGCACATCAGAGTGCCATATTGCCCTGAGGGGGTGACTAACTGACTCCTAATCTAATTTCTTTGAGTGACTTATTGTGATTATTAAAATTATTCTAAAAGAAAATTGGTTTTCAATGTTTTGCTCATTTAGATGGAGATATTTAATGGAAAGCTGTCCTTATTCCACTGTCCCACCCCAGCCAAGCTTACCCTCTGGTTAAGCTTTTAATGTATATTGAGTCTTTTTCTCACGCTGCAACATACATTATTTTAGTATTTAAAAATGTGCAACCCAGAAATATGGTGCATGTAGGGGAGGCACCATTATCTCTAAAGGTGTGTCGATGCACTGCTTACTTCAATACTATTAAAGCAAGCAGTGTATCACCACACCTTTAGAGATAATGAAGCCTCCCCTACGTGCACCATACTTCCAGGTTGCACATTTTTAAAAAGTTAATGTATGTTGCGGCATGAGAAAAAAGACTTAACATACATTAAAAGCTTAACCAGAGGGTGAGTTTGGCTGGGGCAGGATATTGGACAGCTTTCCTTTTTAAATTTCTTCCATCAACAGTTTAAGAATGCTGGTTCAGAATTAGAAAGCATCATTCTAGTCATTCAGTGGTGCTAAAGGATATAATCTGACAGTTATGGGTGTATTAGGGCATTAATGCACTTCCTGGCTGGTTGAAGTCACTCGGGCAAGCCCTTGTGCCTAACAACGCACTCATGGCATGCATTAATGCCCCAATACACCCATGCTATGTCTTGGATTATAACCATTGGAATCCTAACAGCCAATCAGATTGCAGCATTTTTTACAGACTTTTTATACTATTCCATCTTTGGTGCTGTTGTACGATCTTGAGTGTTCTGTGCAGCTCCCTTGATTGGAAATATCATGTGGAGTGTGCATGTTGGCTTTCTGACCGTTGAATGGTCTGGAATGTTCTGTGTGGCTCCGCTGATTGGAAGTATCATGTGGAGTGTGAATATTGGCTCTTTCTTACCGTCAAATGGTCTGGAGTGTTCTGTGCGGCTCCCTTGATTGGAACTGTCATGTGGAGTGTGCATGTTGGCTTTCTTACCATTGAATTGTCTGGAGTGTTCTGTGTGGCTCCCTTGATTGGAAGTATCATGCGGAGTGTTCATGTTGGTTTTCTTACCGTCGAATGGTCTGAGTGTTCTGTGTGGCTCCCTTGATTGGAAGTATCATGCAGAGTGTACATGTTGACTTTCTTACCGTCGAATGGTCTGAGTGTTCTGTGCGGCTCCCTTGATTGGAAGTATCATGCAGAGTGTTCATGTTGGCTTTCTTACCATTGAATGGTCTGGAGTGTTCTGTGCGGCTCCGTTGATTGGAAGTATTATGTAGAGTGTTCATGTTGGCTTTCTTACCATCGAATGGTCTGGAGTGTTCTGTGCAGCTCCCCTGTGTTCAGTGTTGATAGCATTTCCAGGGATTTACAGCATCCAATGTAGTGTGCCTATCCTTCACTATGCAGTGTGAAGTAATCAGAACTTTATTTTTTTGCTTAAAGATTACTGGAGAAATGGAGAACGTGAGACAAAGACTGCAAGTATCTGCTGCAGTGCTTTTGCAAGATGCATTTAAAAATGCATGCAGCCCAATATCTGACAGGGAGCGAAGTCAGCGATACAGAGACAACCTGAAAAAGAATCCTGAATGTTATGCAGAACATAAGAAAAAAACAGTATTACGCTGCAGAAATTACAGGGCTTCTCTGAGTGACGAGAAGAGAAAAGAATATAATGAAAAGTCATGGCTGTGAATGCAGATAATGAGGGAATGGCAGAAGAACATCTCTGAGCCTGCAGAGTGCCTAACAGGTAGGGGGACAACCATGAATTCAACGATAGCAGAAGAACAAAAGACGATGGAAGAAAGAGCACACTGAAGGGAAAGCAGAAGGAAAGACCATGGCAATGTGTCTGCACAGAAATGCAGAAGAATAAATGAAAAGAGGAGAGAGAAATACAAGGAAAACAGAGAAAAGGAAAAAAACAGCAGTGTTAGTAAAACTGTATCCTCCACAACAACCAACATTGCCTCTTTACCAACTCCAACACCCTCCACAAGAACCAACATTGCCTCTTCACCAACCCCAACACCATTTCCTGAGTTCTGAACAAATGGAAGCATATATGAAACCCCAGTGACTGACACATGATCAAACCATGCCATCCGAAAAGCACTACAAAGAGCACGCAGAGGACTTCCACGGTCTCCAAGACAATTTGCCACCACTGTTTCTAAACTTATTTCATCCTGCTCCCCTGCAAAACAGGAGGCCCTATCCAAAGTGAACCTGAGCGTGCCGTGCCGCACAAACCTGCATGCCAAGCTGGTGGAGGCAAAGAAAAGACAAACTATCAGATTTAAAGCATAAAACTCAAAGGCACAATGAGAATTGAAGCATGCCTTTACCAGTGCAATATTGGTACTGAAAAAGTACCATATGCTCCGTTGTGCAAGCCAGACACTTGGAATTAGCTGGAGGTGGATGATGAGGGCATCATGCAGCCAAAGGGTGAAACCCATCAACAGGCACAAGTCAGCATTGTCTGAAGAAATGGTGCAGAAGGTAGAAAACTTCTTTGAGGCCTCATCCACGCCATTACCACATAAGAAGGCAGTTTCAAAATGAACAGGGAGTGCAAAGGCTTTCCTTGACAAGCCTCTTCATATTCTGTACAATGAGTTCAGTGAGCAAAACCCAGGCCAAAAAATTGGACCAACCAAATTCTGCAGTCTGCGGCCCAAGTGCATTAAACTGGCAAAGGATCAAAATCTTGAGCAGTGCTTGTGCGAGTACTGCACAAATGCCATCCTAAAGTTACAATCATTAAACCGATTTGCAGATGTGCACAGAGTCCCACACTGCAAGATTGCAAGTATATACAGTGCTGTCAACATGACCATATGTCCAAAGTCTCCAGGTGAACAGTTCTTTGCAAAGAAATGCATTGAGAGCGCAGATGGCATAGAGAAAACAACAAAGGAACTGTTGAACAGACATGGCATGGGAGAACTGAAATGGTACCAGTGGGACAGTGTTGCCATTACAAAAAAAACACAGAAGGCAATGAGACAAAAAAGAACAGAAAAGTACTGAAAAGAAAAAGCAGCACAATATCAACATTTGTTGAAGTGCTGAAGGACGACATAATGTTTTTGGAGCAGCACCTGCATGTTGCATCCTGGCAACAAAGTCAGTTTATGTCTCTAAAAACAAATGTGCCAGAAGGATGTGTGCTCATGGTACAGGACTTTGTGGAAAACTACATGTGTACTTTCCAGAACAAAATTCAATCTGTCCATTGGCACGACGAACAGGCCACTGTTCACCCCATAGTGACATTCTACAGGTGTCCTACATGCCAAAGTATTATGAAAGAGTCCTTAGTTTTTATATCGTATGACCTGAAGCATGGCCACCATGCTGTTAGGCACTTTGTCGAACTAGACAATGCACATCTTCAGTGCAACCACTCACTCAAGACTGAGAAAGAAGTGCACTTCATAGATGGCTGAGGAAGGTAGAGAGCTGTCCTTCTAGTGCAAGTTAAAACCTGAGCATTATATACCTAACAAAGTGCAGTGTTACTATTGTGTTGTGTTTTTAAACCATATATTGTACAATTTATTGAGCCCTGTTCCCTATCTAGGAAAACCAGAAGAAGGGCGTAACCTGTAGTTCATCTACTATCCCTGGTGAACTACACGCTCAAACAGAAGCTTGTTTTTTATCTTTCAGCATTTGGGGTATATTAGTAGCTCTTAGTGCAGCGCTGTACAACTGTTTTTTTGGGGGGGAATCTTAGTAAAACAACTACAATTGTACAACTAGGAAGCCGTGGCCCTTGTATCACTTCCTGGGTTACCATGCTCATTTAAACTGCCCTGCTGCAAGCAGGGCAAGCGTGGGCAGGGCGTGTGTATTCGCACGCATGGAGACGCGTGGAGAGACATGCGCATCTGCACGTGTTATGCGTGTTGAGCAGGTTAAGAGGGGATAATACCTAGTTACATCATGTGTGACTTATATTTTGGCAGACAGCAGTAAGTACTAACTTTATTGCTCAACCAATACTGCAATATGGACTTGACCCAGTTACTAAAATCCAAAATGGGGACACAGTGCATTGAATGTGACATGTATTTGTTTTCTGAGGTACCAGTGTTAGAGAGGCCTTTTGTGTGTTTGAAATGTAAGCAAAATAAAGAGATGCAAGTAGAGTTATCCCTGTTTAGTACAAGATTAAAAGCATTAGAAATAAGTCAGCAAGGTTTAATTCAGAGAATGCATAGTGTAGAGTTATCCATGGACCATAATGAGATTCCTGAGGACAAAACACAGGGGGAACAAACTCTATGTTTAGATTCCATAAATAACCTGACTAGTCATGAAGTGATTCCTAGGGATAAAACAGAGGAGGAGGAGCAAATTACATTTCCAGATTCCATACATAACTCGATTGTTCATGAAGTGGAATCAAATCCCAGTGTACAGACCAACATCTTACCTGGTAGAAAAAGAAATCGGAAAATGAAACTCATGAGCTTCCTGATGAAGAATGGTATGAAGTACAGTATAGACGACTAGCCAAAAAAAAAGAGGCAGAAAGGCAGAAACTTTTAATTTACCATTGTATAGTACTTTTGATCCACTAACAGTGGAGCTAGGAGAAGTGACTACCACTTTAACATGTTCAGTACCGCAAAATAACAAGAACATTGAAACTGAAAACAATGTAGAAAGTACACAGGGACAAAATGAAGCAGAAACCTCTATATTGTACACTCAATTAACTGAACAAAATTTGATAACCCAAGAACAAGAAATGGACCATAATTGTCCAATCATGAATACTAATATTAGTGAGCAGGAGGAGCAATTGATTAATACTGCCATTCCTAAACCAGCACAAATTTTCATACTTGGGGATTCCATCACCAAATTTACCGATAGCTACACCACAAGGGATAATAAAGAGAATGTGACTACATGTTGCTACAGTAGAGCTACTATAGAAGATATTGCAAAATTACTCCCAGGAATATTAAAAAATGTTACAGAACCAAAAACAGTGGTGCTGCACACAGGAACAAATAACTTTAATAAACAAGAGGTAGGTGAAGTTATAAAAAATATGGAAAAGGCAATTAAAATAATACAGGACCTAAATGCTACACCAATAATACAGTATCTGAGGTGCTCCCAATGCCAAGGGCAACTTACAAAAGAACAAAAAGCATTAAAGTGTTCAATATATGGCTACGAAGATGGAGTTATGAAAACAATATATACTGTATTAAAACATGGGAAAGATTCGAAGGTGACCTCTCTTTGTATGGGTATGATGGATTGCACCTAAGTAGGAAAGGCTCAAGGGTACTAGGCTGTATTATTCATAGTGCATTTAACCAATCAAAAAACTAAGAATTATGGGGCAAGGGGGAAACAATAATAGCAATAACAACTATAAAAATGCTAATAATAGAACAAAACATACACAGAAACAGTTGTTAAATATAACATCACTTAATAGGGTAGGTATACTTAATTGTAGTTCAGGACTGTCCATCCTATTAACCAATGCCAGAAGTTTACATGGTACTAAATTGGAGGAACTACAAATAATAACTAAATAGAGATAAAATAGTCATCGCTGCCATTACTGAAACCTGGTGGAATGATAAATCTGAATGGATTATAAATATACCTGGTTATACCACCTTTTATAAAAATAGAAAAGATAAAATAGGGAGAGGTGTAGCGTTATTTGTGAAAAATAATATTAAAGCAAAATATACCTCAGACCAACAAGAAGAAACATCATGTGAAATAGTTTGGGTGGAGATATTGGGTGAAAATCAACCCAAACTACTAATAGGACTATGCTACAGACCTCCAAATGCTAGTTTAGCACTCAACCAGGAAATCAATGACAGTATTAATAATAAATCGAATCATAAAGAAACCCTGTTACTGGGTGATTTCAACTTTCCAGGTATAAAGAGTGGCAACTGGGGTTTAATGCAAAGAAGTGCAAGATCATGCACATAGGGAAGAGAAACCCTGAAGTCACCTATTGGCTGGGAGGGTAGTTACTGGCAGTCAAAAGGGAAGAAAGAGACTTGGGCATCATCATCACCGATGACCTGAAATCATCCAAGCAGACCACTAAAGCAGTAGGTAAGGCTAGTGGGATGTTAAGGTGTATTAGTAGGGGTATCACAAGTAGGAAGAGGGAGTTAGTAATCCCTCTTTACAAGACACTGGTTAGGCCCCATCTGGAGTACTGCGTGCAGTACTGGAGGCCACACCTTCACAAGGAGATTAACCAAACTGAGGCAGTCCAGAGAAAGGCAACCAAAATGGTGCAGGGACTGCATCAGAAAACATATGAAGACAGATTAACGGAGCTCAATATGTATACCCTAGAGCAAAGGAGGGAGAGAGGTGATATGATTGAAACATTCAAACATCTTAAGGACATTAACAAGGTGAAACAGTCTAACATGTTTCAATATAAGAAAAATAGCAGGACAAGAGGACACAGCATGAGAGTAGAGGGAGGCTGATTAAGGGGTAATGTGAGGAAGTTCTTTTTCACAGAAAGGGTGGTGATGCATGGAACGGCCTACCTCAGGAAGTGATGGATATGAATACAGTGCAGGACTTAAGACAGGCATGGGATAGGTATATGGGAGCATTACAGATGTGTATGAAGAGATAGGCCATTGACAGAGCAAAAGCCGATGGCACATTTATAAGGTAGAAAAAGAAATGGGCAGACTGGATGGACCTTGCGGTCCTTATCTGCCATCAACTTCTATGTTTCTATGTTTCTAAATTAATGGATTTACATATGTGTTAAAAACATAAAATAAAATGAAATAAAAAAAACCTGACCTAATGACATTTGCAGTGACCTACAGCATTTACCTATCTGAATACTGGCCGACTTGTGGTCAGCTTAATGAAACTAGCTGGTCACAGTATAATGCTATTTTTCATTTCAAGCACTAATTCATATAAAAACAAATCCTAATCTTCACATAGATTCCAGCATCCCCCCCTCCAGAGTCAACACAAAGACATAGACCAATTGTTACTGATTGTGAAGAGTGGGTGTGCTACTGGGGAATATTCTGGGGTACCTGTCAGATCTTCATTCTTCAACACAGAAAGCATTGATTGCCAGTATACATGTGGTAATTCCAACCAAAAGGAAAAAAAAATAAAGATGAAACTTATGAATTGGCTGAAATACCACAGTATTTGTGAAGCAAACTGCCTCTCACGCCAGACTGGGCACTCGACTAGTTCTGTAGGAAGGCGACTGGTGCTATAAAAATTTGCAATGAGGTGCAGCAGCAGTCACCTATATATGCAAACCAACACTCCAGACTGTTGAAAAGCCTCTGTTTAAAAGAGAGACCATCCACAAAAATAATTTTTAGGTTTTGTCACTATTGAATTGACCGCATGATTTACAATTGTTGTGCATCTAAACTAGCTGTTTCATCAATACTAATAAGTGCTATTCAATTTTGTCTTGATACAGCATAAAGTTAGTTTCATGATACAAAATTGAGTTGGATCAGCAGTGTTTCTAACTTCTGGTGATAATGTTCTGTTGTTGATACCTGTCTGGTTGTGTTTGTTTATTTTTGTGCCATGACTGGTGTTTCAAATGGTTCTGTGACAGCTTCGTGATTATACGCTTGGAGCCTGTCAATTTGTTTGCAAATTTGAAGGGGTGTTATAAAGTTGGGTCAGTGCCATGATATTTGGTAACTTGTTATATTATTATTTATTGGCAGAAGACAGGGGGACCGGACCATCACTCCTTTCGCAAGCATCAGCTATATTCATATAACAAGGTTAGGTACAGTTTATTTTGTTTCCACATTCCTCACTGATGCCGTGCAGTATCTCTTCACCGAAACACAACTACACCACCAACACCCCCACTGATGGCTGCTGATGTGTCCTGAACACTAAACAGTGCCTCTGCAAATGTAGATGATTGTGTCTCTTTCATTTTCTGTGCAGCCACACAGTAAACCTCGTATTTCTTTATATTCCCATTTTTTTTCATTCTTTCACACTTTCACACTTACTTACACCTATACAATGCTCACTCGATGGGAATGCGCAACTCTGGCTGCCAACATTTGATTCTTTAGTGCTGTACAGGTGGGAGCAAGTGCAAAAACATGAAAAAAAATAATATAAAGAAACCTGAGGTTTACTGGGTAATAAATGAAAGACAGTAATCATCCATTTGCAGAGACACTTAGGTTGGGGATACATCAATGCCACTGCAGGGTGGAAGTGATGCTGTTGACTTGCGTGTTGGTGAAGAGGTTCTGCATAACATCAGTGAGGGATGTGGGAATAAAAGAAATTGTCAGTTAGTTAGTTTCCCACTTACAAAAAAAAAAACCAGCTGGCCTAATGCAGTAAGCACCTACCATAAGCATCCAATAATTGGAATATTGTCATGCTTTTGATATGGTCAGCTAAATGAACCAGTGGTCTTATGTGCTAGCTCCCGCTGATAATCTTTTGATATATAAAGCAGTAGATACACTTAACATAGAGTCAAACAATATGTACCCTCCCACAGAGTGATAGGATCATGAAAGGGTGCAGCACACTGACCCCTGTCCAGTCCAACAATGATAATAATTAGGTTGATAGAGCGGGGGAGTGGAGGTGGGGGTGAGGGAATAAGCACCGATGGGACAGCTCTCAATCACTTTTGGCACTGTGCCACTCGGTTCTGGTTTTAAGTGAGAGTGAGACTTATTTTAGGGTTGTTGCAATGAGTGTAAGTGTACACTTATATAATACAGTACAAAGACTGCCAATCCAAACTGCTGTTGTAAGCAACAGCATCAGCATGGCATCAACAGTACTAGCAAGTTGTTACTTTTATTCTGATTACTGAAGCTGCACATGGGGTCACAATTACTAATAATTAGGAAAATTACATGCTTTTGTGAAAAAAGAAAATAGATGCAGCACAGCGCGAGAAGCCAGAATTGAGTGATAAGAATGTGATTCAGGCTTCACAGCATGGAGAAACAAGTCAGAACAGACTGCCAAATCACTGTTTCATACAGCACCAGATTAGCACTCGGGAAACAAGGGAACAGCAAAGACAGTTATGTCACTGACAGTTGCTGGCAAATGTGTAATGAAAGCACTAACAGTTCCTCAAGTATACATCAGTATACATGTAAATCACTGGTATCAGGCTTGTGTTGCAGACAGTGGATTCCACTGATGATGTCATCAGACCATTAGCGCAACTGCATATGCGCAAAAATGGGGCTGAGCAGATAGGAGAAACACACTGCTAGGGCAGACATAAATAACATTTTTTACATGATGCATAAACTTCAGGAGGGTCAGACAGTAATACACTATTTAAAAATGTTATGGTGGAGCATGCAGCAAATACAGAAGCTGGTGACAATTCCCCTTAAATAAAATGAATGTTTTTATTCAACTTCCCTATGTACTATACACCTCTGCAGCAATAAGATAATTTTCCACAATGGTCACACAGATGGGTCGATCACTGAGTCATTAGGAAGAGCAGAATGAGTGCTCGACTAATGTCACCTGAACGGTACACCTGTCATTGGCTAGCATGAGTGGATCAACCTCTGTACGCCAAACGAACAGTGGAACAATATCCAGAGTGAAGCTGTGTGGTGCACATGATGGTGCAAAGGAAACATCAGTAATAGCTGACTGAGTGCCAGTG
The DNA here is from genome assembly GCA_016271365.2 of Neoceratodus forsteri. Taxonomy (NCBI): domain Eukaryota; kingdom Metazoa; phylum Chordata; order Ceratodontiformes; family Ceratodontidae; genus Neoceratodus; species Neoceratodus forsteri. The sequence continues at coordinate 308,295,109 of CM028133.1, forward strand.
GCACAGGTGCCAGGGCTACTTTCACTGGGGTCCATGTCATGCTGGTGTTGACATGCCAGGGCCCCTAACCCAGTCTGATCAGCTGTCCGATACTCCATATGGCACCTCCGCCTGGTGTCTCCTTTGATCCCTCTGGATGCCACCATGCTGCTATCATACTGTATGACACCCCCACTACTCCAGAGGCTCCCAGTCTCCCCCTTTCAGTCAGATTACCCACCCACCTCTGTGGCTCATGTATGCTTATGCTGGACATGGGAGAGCAGATCCCTCTGTCAAATTCCACAGGTGCACTGATTGTGTGGTGCAACTTTGTGGCTGCAGCAACTCTCAGGTCTTTGGCACAGGGACCCCCTTTTTCCTTAAAATTGGGCACAGGGTCCCTGATGCACCCTGAGTTTGCTGCAGCCCAAGATCTCCACAAATTGTGGTGACCGATGGGCTCTCTGAAAATCAAGCCCATGATTTCTTCATCTTCTTCATCATCAGTGATGATGTTACTTCCTTTAGCATCTGAATTGTGGCTGCTGCTGTCACAATATATTAATGATTCTTATTCCCCCTGGCTTCTTTTTTTCTGTGGATAAAAAGTATTCAGATATCAATACAACAATTAACACAATTAAAACATTTTAAACTTTTTTCTCATCATTCACTGAATAAATATGATTATAATATAATTATCAATATAAGGCAAGATACAATATGTTGTTTTTAGCTGTATATTACAAGGTCAAGTTACAGTGTTTACTTAAAGTTTTTGTAATAAACTTTGTCAGGTATGCAACCAAAAAAAACAAATTCTGGACAGAGCCACAATGGCTGCTAATGCATTAATATGATAAAAGATTCATTTATTTCAAAGGTTTTGTGAAGAAAGACATTATGAGCAAGTAACAGCTGTGTCCTGGGGAAAGGGGAAAAGAAAACAGATACAAAAATACAGAATATAAAGTTCATAGAGAGGACAATCGTGTCTTAAGAATAAACTGACAAAAATAAGTTACCAAGCAGAAAGTTGTGGAACTGACTAAAGAACAAAAATAGTTATTAATTTATCAAAATAAAAACTAGAGGGATGATTGATGTGGAAAAAGAGATATAGAATTAATGTGTAACTTAGTTGTATTACTGTAATATCAAATCTTTCACTGGTCAGGCTGAATTCTCTTTCCACTTTCTTAAACTTTAGAACTCTCTCTCCCTAACCATTCATTTCACGTCTTCCAAATGCTCTCTCTCCCCTTTCTGCTTCATGACCACACCACTACCTCCTTTGCGTGTCCTTGAGTCATAGTCCTTCCCCACTCCTCAGTTTACCTTAATTCTTCTTTCACCATGACCACACTGTTTCCTCCTGTTGCTACCCTTTAGTCATAGAACTTCCACACTTCTTAATTTACCATCTTCCCCGCTTTCACCTCCTTCTCCTTACCCATCCACACACCTCGCCAACTCTTCTCCTGCTCTTCTTCCTCCTCCCTCACTTTTCTGCACTTTTCCTTCTTCTCCCCCCATCTGTGCTCCTTCCTTCAGTGCTCTATCCCAGGAACAGATTCCCCACTGTGTCCTTGTAAACATTTGCATATAATTTGACCTGTCTGATGAACCTCGTTCATGTTCATTTGTACTGTTTATTTTATATCTCTGAATGATGTTTTATTGTAGAAGTTATTTTCCTATGTTGTTCTTGCACCACTCATCTCTCTCCCTACCCTTCCTCTGGATGCATCTGGAAATTAGGTCTTTTTCAGCTCAATATATCTTTTCTGGTGAAACGTTTGAAATAAATAAATACATACATACTGTACATAAAGAAATAATATAAAAATCCCACATTTACGCCACAATAGTAGAACAAATAAGACAATAAACATCAAGGTAATGCAATGAATAGTGTTTTTGGTTCAGGACATACACACCTCCTTGAAAATGCACACAACACACACACACACACACACACACACACACACACACACACACACACACACGTATACATGTAGCTATTACAACAGCTGTTCACAGACATAAGGTGTGAGTGTCATTAGTAGGACAGAGCAGCTACAATATTTCATTTTTGGTGGGGTCTTGTTTTTATACATTTTTCCAGTGTATTTAGTAGAGTTAGCACAGGTAAAATACAGAATGTAATTTTTACTGAGGTCCTACGTTTATACATTTTTACAATGTAGTTACCCAGGATAGGTCAGTTAACATGTAGGATCTCATTTTCAGTAAGGTACTGATTGTACTTATTGTAACACTAATAGTTCTGGGTTGCCTTAAATGAGCTGGCTCTATCACAGCCTTTATGTTTTCACTGACCAGATATTGTATCTCTCTTTGGACAACAGGGGGATGTGAATTGTTCTGAGTGCATGTTTTAGTTCATCATTTTTGCTTTGGGGGGCTGTATTAAAACATGCTTGGGGCAAGTACACTTTGCTCCAAACATGTTTGAGTATAGCAAATCTAGTGAACTGTGCTAATTTACACTAATTGGCCAGCAGGGGGATGTGAACTGTGCTGAGTGCATGTTTTAGTGACTCATTTTGCTTTGGGAGGCTATATTCAAACATGCTTGGGGCAGTCGCACTTTGCTCCAAACCTGTTTGAGTATAGCAAATTTAGTGAGCTGTCCTAATTTGCACTAAGGAAAGAGACTTAAGGGGCAGCCTGATACCTTTTAATATAGGGTATTACTCTGTGTGGTTCTGGTTTCCAGTTCTAGATTTGTCTACCTATTTCTGTTTCAAGCTTTTAGCCACTGACTGAATTATTTTTAGCAACTGACTGCCATGGAAGAAACCTTGGTTTAAGAATGGACCTGGGTCACTTGGGGAATGGCCTTGGAGGTAAAATGCCCATCTGTAGGACAGGGAGAGGAATCTAGGTGGCAGCACCATGGGAAAGCATATGAATGGACCCCACACCTGGATGTCTAAGGTGTCTCCATGGAGGTCAAGAACACACATGTCTGGGTCCATTAGGAGAGAAAATAGGAGGAAAATCCCTCCGACTGCAGAACAGTGACAGCCTGCCCTGTAGCAGGCCCCACACTTATGACTATGCACCTCTGATCCAAGGTCCTGTGACAGGACCACCAAAAAAGGTAAGTCCCAGAGAAGGTGGGTTTGGGGCTGGGAAAACTGGCCTAGATGGTGTCAGGCCAGGGTGCTGAAGGAGATAAACAGCTTTATACCACGGAAACAGTGGGGCGACATGCCACTCATCATGGTTGTGTACTGCATGCTGGTGAACAATAAGGAACTGCCTGCATGGAGGAGCGATGCTGAGAAGCAGTGCATGAACACTGTGGGTGATATGCTACCTGTCAAGGTGGAGGTGGTGTACTGTGCGGGGGTCAAATGTGAGATACTGCCACTACTGTGGAGTGATGCTCAGAAGCACTGTATGAACAAAGTAAGGAACTGCTTGCATGGAGGAGCAATGTTCCAAAGCATTGTATGAACACAGTGGAGTAACATGGCACCAATTGCGGTTGTGTTCTGCATGCTGGTGAATGGTGAGGGACTGCCTGCACTGTGCAATGATGCTCAGAAGCACTGTATGAACACTCTGGTGTGATAAGGCACACATCACGGTGGTATACTGCTTGCTGGTGAAACATGAGGGAATGCCTGCATAAGGGAGTAATGTCAGAAGCATTGCATGAACACAGTGGGGTGACATGGCACCCATTCAGGTGGTGTACTGTGTGCTGGTGAAAGTTGAAGGTTTGCCTGCACTGTTGAGTGATTCTCAGAAGCACAGCTTGAACACAGTGGGGTGAAATGGCACCAATCACAGTAGTGTACTTTGTGCTGGTGAAAGAGGAGGGATTGCCTGCTCTGTGGAGTGATGCTCAGAAGTACTGCAAGAACACAGTGGAGCATCATGGCATCCCTCCCTGTTGCGTACTGTGTGCTGGTGAAAGGAAATGACTGCCTACACTGGGGAGCAATGCTCAGAAGCAATACATGACCTCAGAGGAATGACGTAGCACCCATAAGAGCTGCATACTGCATGCTGGTGAAAGGAGAGGGACTTTCTGCACTGGGAGCGAAGCTCGGAAACACTGCATGGACACAGTGGTGTAACATGGCACCCAGTATGCTTGTGTACTGTGTTCTATGTTCTGGTGAAAGGTAAGGGACTGCCTTCACTGGGGATCCATGCTCAGAAGCACTGCTTGAACACAGTTGGGTGACATGGCACCCTGTCAAAGATGGAGTGATCAGCCTTGAATGGATAGGGATTGCCTTCACAGAAGGAACAATGCTGAGAAGCATGGCATGAACACAGTGGGGCATCATGGCACCCATCCCTGTTGCACACTGTGTGCTGGCAAAAGGAAGTTACTGATTATACTGGGGAGCAATGCTCAGAAGCAATACATAAATACAGAGGGGTGACATAGCACCCATAGGAGCTGCATACTGCATGCTGGTGAAAGGTGAGGGACTGTCTGCACTGGGAAGTGATACTCTGAAGCACTACACGAACACAATGACGTGACCTGGCACCCATTATGATGGTGTACTGTGTGCTGGTGAAAGGTGAGGGACTGCCTGCACAGGGGAATGAGACTTAGAAGCACAGTTTGAACACAGTGGGGTAACATGGCAACAATCACGGTGGTGTGCTGCATGCTGGTGAAAGAAGAGGGACTGCCTGCATTGGGAGTGAAGCTCAGAAGCACTGCATGGATACTGTGGGTATAACATGGCATCCAGCATGCTTGTGTACTGGGGGCTGGTGAAAGGTAAGGGACTGCTTGCACTGGGGTCCGATGCTCAGAAGCACTGTTTGAACACAGCTGGGTGACACGGCACCCAGTCAAAGATAGAATGATCAGCCTGAGAGAAATGTTGCCCCACTGGTTTTTCAGTCTTCTTCATTTTTTTTTATTCATGCATACATTTAGTGATTCACTTGGATGACAGTTCCACTGTTATATGCTTCAATAATGCAAAGTTTTGAGGAACAGCTGTTGATAACTAATACAGTCATGTCACTAAAGTCATTTGCTCAGATGCAAAAAAGCATAGGTGTCCGATTAAGGAGACTATAAATAAAACTTCTGAATAAGCTCAGCATAGAAGGAAGTCTTCATTTTAATATCATGTTTGTGCTTCTGCTTTCTTCTTGTTTCAGGTACAACACATGGACAGATATTGGTCTTACATATTTTAATATGCATATATTTAGGATGGTTCTATCTAATTAATTGAACTATGTTTGTTAGAGGTTTGATTTTAACTAGTGGTTGATGAGTTCATAGACCGTAATTTCATACAGCAGACTTGCTGTTTCTAGTATACACACACACACACACACACACACACACACACACACACACACACAGACACACACACACTCCACAACTTACTTTCAGAAATACTTTTAAAGATTAGGTGTTTACTTCTAAGAAACAGACACATTTTTATGTTATCTATTGTATTTAGATGTGTTAGTAATTACTGTCTACTTTTGTAACAAAATATGTGTTAACACAGTGAAACAAGTAGGTTTTTGCTTTTACTTTTCATGCTGTTAGTAAAAAAGAATTCAATAGAATACTGGTACTGTTATGTCAGAAATTGTCAGCTATTTAGGAGCCCAATGTATTTCAACAAGAAACTAAGGGCTGGATATTCAAACTGCGCCATTCATAGGCGCAAGCCCTTGAGCTGCGCAAAATAGTTGCGCAGGGGTGTGTCCGGGGTGATATTCAAAGGAGTTGCATTATTGAGCAACTCCTTTGAATATCACCGCCAGCCAATAGTTACTGTGCATGGCGCAGGAAACTTGCGCACCGCAGTTGACAGAGTGGAGCATTCAACTTGTGGTGGCGCAAGTACCATTACGCCATGCGCAAAATCTCGATATTCAAAAGGTGACATGCAAATGGGGCTATAATTCATGCAAGGTGCAGGGGGGGCCATTTGCATCTGATTATGACCCCATTTGCATGCCATTAGCATGCAGGTGCTCCGATCCCCGAGGACTTGCGCCTGGCGCCCTGCCAGGCAGCAGCCGTCGGGGACCGATGCCCCCTGCAGCCCGATCACGGGCAAAACAGTGTAGAATCCCCCAACCCCCCTCACTGGCCTGATCGCGGGCATGGTTTAATTCCCCCCCAACAGCCCGATCACGGGCAGCAATGTGGCTCCCCCACCCCCGAACGTATCCCTGGTGGTCCAGTGGACCAAAAGCCTGATCAGGCAGTAGTTGTGTAAACCCCTCCCGAATTCATCCCTGGTGGTCCAGTGGACCAAAAGCCCGATCAGGGCAGTAGTGTAGAATCCTCCCGAATTCAGCGCTGGTGGTCTAGTGTCACATCCCGATCATGGGATGTAAATGCTGACAAATTCCCCAACATTGCCCTGGTGGCTAGTGTCTCCCTCCCCACCCACCCAGGAAGCCCCACCACTCTGCTCCCCCACAGCTGGCTGGCGGTAGCATCCCTCCCACCTGCCACCTGCTGACTGACTGCCCGTAGGCACGCCATTGGTGCAGAGAAAGAGCAATGGGCATGCAGCCCATACTGCACATGACAGTTCAGTTTTGTGAATGAATCATTCACAAATCTGGACTGTCATGTACGGTATGGGCTGCATGGCCATTGGCTCTTTCTCTGCACCAATGGCGCAGGGCCCTACCGGCAGCCAGTCGGTGGGCGGCGGGGTGGCAGGCGGGAGGGACTGCTGCCCGCCAGCTGTGGGGGAGCAGGTGGTGGGGCTTCCTGGTGGGTGGGGAGGGGGGACACTCAGCCACCAGGGCAATGTTGGGGGATTTGTGCAGCATTTACATCCCGCGATCGGGATGTGCCACTGGACCACCAGGGCTGAATTCAGAAGGGGGATTCTACACTACTGCCCACGATCGGGCTTCGTCCACTGGACCACCAGGGATACATTCGGGGAGCTACATTGCTGCCCGCGATTGGGCTGGTGGGGGATTAAGCTATGCCCGCAATCGGGCCAGTGGGGAGTGGGGAATTCACAGTCGCCTGCCCTCCATCGGGCCACGGGGGGGCACAGGGACTGGGTTGGGGGCCAGTGACAGGTGGCAGCTGCTGTGTTGCACCCTGCAATGCAGCAGCTCACCTGTGGATGGCCCTTGACTTACGCCTTTTTTTTTGGGCTCAAAGTTGTGCAGGCACAGGTTGGGGGTTGCGCCTGCACAACTCTGCACAGCCCGGCTGAATATCGGGCTGTGCAGTTTATGCATGGTTCCTCCCCCTCCAGTTGAGCATGCATTCATTTGCATTGCACTGTTGCTCAGCCTGTTTTCAGTGGTGCAACTGCCTCCTGCTGAATATCGCAGAATGGTGCAATTTTGGACTTGCGCATGCTCAACCCTATTGCGCATGGTGCAACCCTTTTGAATATCCGGCCCTTAATGTATTTTTGTATCTTTTTCAAAATAAATTGGTACTTCTTTCAGTCACAAACTTTGCCCTTTTTATGTTTGCACTATTGTGGTCCACCTGTATGACTTTACCTTTTTTAAAAAACAATAATTAGCTTCTCTTTCTTCTTCCCAAGCAAAATCTGGCTATGAAGAAACTGTCACATGCTAAACTATAACAAAAGATCACAGGTTATCAAAATCTCATATTTCTATTAAATATGCAATATTTTGGTGGTAGACAGTATTATTTCTCCATAAAAACCTGAAAACAGATTTGCAATTTCCATTTGAAATACACTGCCTGCCTTGCCAGTAAACAGTTTCTGACTTCATAATACAAGGATTCCATTGTATTCTTTTTTTTCACTAGAAGTTGGCAAAAAAAAATTACAATTATGAAAAAGTAGGTAAAGAAACAAATAATAGCAGACTGATTGACTGTAGGGGCAGCAACATCTTCATTATTTAAGCTATGCATCCTTACTAAGCACTTGCTCAGATAATTTACTGCAGGAACATTCCATTCTGTGACATTTGACCCATTCCATCCTATGGATTTTAAGGATGTTTCCTTATCTCTTTAGTTGTATTTCTTAACTAATTGCTCCTCTAATCTGTTACAATGATGTGTAAACATTTTTTTTCCTGTCTAATATTGTTCTAGGTTTTTAAAAGGCAGCTCTTGTAACAGATAAAATGAGTAACTCCAGTTCATGAACTGGTTTAGCTCTGCCTACCAGGGTCAGAGAGACAGAGAGAGAGACAGCAATGAAATAGGAGTCCAGATGTAGTGCAGGCAGTCTGACAGGAAATGAAAAAGGCATACAGAAACAGACCACATCTTAAAAGGCCCTTTTACATGACTGGCTCTGTACCACATTGATCGGTGCAGAGCAACTGCAGTGTTACCTTTTTGTGTGTGCACAGGCAACCCACACCAATTCCAAAATGATCATTCACTGAAATGACATTCCCTGTTTTTCTGGCTTCACTCTGCACCACATCCAGTGGTGGTGTAATCACCCAGGAGCACTTGCAGCGATTGGCATTATGCCTTGATCAAACCATAGAAGAAAGTGCAACTAGTAATGCAGTTTACTTACTGTTAGGTTTATTTTCCAACAGGGAGAGGATAAATGAGGAAAACTGAGATTCTTATCAACTACAGCACATACACTTTCAGTCTGTGTACTGATGTTCCCCCTCTGAATTCTCTAGATTGTAAAAATGCCCAGGTTCAACTAACAATATTTTAAGTTTCTAGAAAGAATGCTGAACTCAGTAAAGGAGTGCATTTTCAGAAATGAGTGCTTAAAAGTACTTAAAAAGCACTTCAAAAGTGGAGCTGGGATAGTGTGGGCATGTGCTAATGAATATTCATAGCCTAATATGCATAAGCGCATGCCCATATTGTGACTCCACTTTTGGAGTGCTTTTCAGTACCTTTTAGCTGTAGTTTGTGAAAATGCTCTAGTTTCTTGAGTTCAGCATTAGTTCTAGTATCTCAGGATACCCTTAGCTGAACTCGGGTGGAAAACAGAAATTTCAGAAATCACAGGCTCTCTTGGCTAGCCAGAAACATGGCCAAACCACCAGAAAGGCCAAGAGAGTGATGCAGGGGTTGACATGTAAAGCTGGCATGAAGCGATGCATGGGGAGCAGCATGAAATGCTAACTGAGCATAGCGTTTCAAGTAGGCACCATGTAAAAGTGCCTTAAATGAGATAACCTGGACCAAAGCACTAACGAATCTCCACTCCGAAGCACTTAATGGAAGAACACAGTCATCTTATTCTGTCAGTCCCCTCTCTCTCTCCCTCCTAGTAATGCTAAACTGCCTGCTGGGCTCTGCCCATGCAGCTGTAAAAAAGAATAATCCTTTACCCAGTGACATAACATATGTTAACAAATAAATATCATTATATATATATATATATATATATATATATATATATATGCATGCATTTTATAAGCTAGACATGAACACTGAATTTACATCTGTAATTCTTGAAATGTTGGTGTTGTTCCACTTCAGAAGTCTTTTCAGGGATCCACACAATGTCCATAGTAAAGAAGTTATTTCTCAATCTCAGTTGTGTAATAGGCTGTGATTTGTGAGTGGTATGACTTTTTTCTTTTAAATTTGCATTGCAGAATTCAAGACTACAATGCCAGTATTGTTTTGTAAGCAAATTAATTTTCCTTTTGTGACAGAACTCTTGGTTAAATACCAGACACCCTACTTGTTGCCACCCTCCCCCATGTAAGGGAGTGAGAGAAAGGTAACTTGACAGTGGTGTGGTATCCCAATGCAAAGTTACCATCTCTGACCCACCCCAGCGCCTATTACCACCCCCATAGTCACAAGACTAGGCAACCCACTTGGAAAAAAATCTGTGACATAATTCCTGACTCAATACCAGGCACCCCACTTGTTGCCAGCACAGGGTCATTATGTTGCAAGACATAATGCCACATGACACTATTACGCTGCGTGATTAATGCCATGAGGCATCATGTCTGTGTTCTGTGGGGGGCTCTGCCCCCACCCATTATGGGGGGCTGCACCCCCTGACCCCCCACTAAAGATTCTCAACTCTGGGGGTTCCAACTCAGGGAGTGCACAGGTCTGGGTTTCACCATAATGCCGCACGCTATTAAGCATGCAACATTATGACCTGGTACACTTGATGCCCCCCCATTCCCCAACAATGTGGTAGGCACAGAAGGGAGTGAGGGAAAAGGTAACTTGACAGTGGCATGGCATGATTCCAGTGCAAATCATCTTCTCTGCCCACTCCCAATGCCTACTCCCCCATACTCAGTATACTGGCACCCCACTTAATAATAATGAAAAAAAATCTTGGGTCAGTGCCAGACATCCCACTTGTTGCCGCCCTCCACATTCCCAAAATCTAGTCGGTATGTTTCATAACATGGCCACTAGATTTTGTAAATATGGAGGTATGGGGGTGGTGGGGGCATTAAGTTTCAGTGTGATTCACATTGCTGAAAAGTTACTGTACTCTGTACCACCCATCCCATTGCGTACCACCCATTTATTTAGTTCATGCATGCCACAGTTCTATGTTCCTAGATCAAAACAGCCATGAAAGATTTATGCACATTGGTTTTTAAGTGGGAACTGTTAGCCCATAAGAGCCCCACATCCAAATATGGGGCTAGTCCCAATTTACAGTTTTACGGTTTGATACTTGGCTTAGGTGTGGGGGCTTGCTGACTGTTTCCCTTTTAAGTAGCCAGTATAGTGCTATGGATTAACATATACTATTGCGCTAAATTATAACTAAAACACCAACTGCTACTTTAAACAGCCATCAAAAAAGCAGTCTGTATTCCACACATGCACTACCTTTTTCAGTTGCAAATGTTGCCTACACACAAAACTATTGGCACAAACTTTACTTTAATGCTTCAGGCAGTTGAGGACCTCAGCATGCAGATGTCTCAGTCTTTAGTTCTGGTGGCAACATGGCAGTTGAAGGCTCAGCATTTGTTCTTAGAGATAGTTTTTTTTTATGCCACAGCCCCAGTATGCTCCACTCTCCATATTATAGATGTAGACTTGGGGGAGGGAGAAGAAATTAGCCAATAGCCATTTTAGCTAATGTACTTCAGCTTGGAGCTGAAGGCTGAAGAAGCATGTACTGCAGTGGTGTTCCCGGTGTTTGTGAGAGGCTGAACTGAAGGGAAGTATTTTTTCCAATGTTTGCTTTTGTTTAAATAGCTGGTACTGGGAGAGGGAAATGTATTTGGGTGTTTCAACACTAACAGTGCTGTTTCGAATTGGAATTATATTTGGAGTTCAGTTCTGTGCCAGTTGAAAGACAGGAAGCTGCAAACAGATGTAGACTTGGGGAAGGGGAAAGAAATTAGACAAGAGCCATTTTAGCTAATGTGCTTCAGTTTGGAGCTAGAGGCTGAAGAAGCATGTACTGCAGTGGTGTTCCTGGTGTTTGTGTGAGGCTGAAGTAAAGGGAAGTATTTTTTCCTAAGTTTGTTTTTGTTCAAATAGCTGGTACTGGGAGAGGGATATGTATTTGGGTGTTTAAACAGTGCTGTTTTGGACTGGAACTGTATTTGGTGTTCAATTCTGTGTCAGTTGAAAGACATGAAACTGCAAACAGATGTAGACTTGGGGGAGAGGGAAGAAATTAGCCAAGAGCCATTTTAGCTAAGGTGCTTCAGTTTAGAGCTGGAGGCTGTAGAAGCATGAACTACAGGGATGTGTTTGCTCCTGCCTGAGGAAAGGGACTGAGGTGTACAGTTGTGTAAGAGGCTGATTGACTCTCATGGGAGTTGTAGTGGACTCAAAAACCCACCCTCCCCCATCCCTCACACCCCCAGCTTATCCACACTTTTTGGGGTGGTGCTGCATTGGGATTGGTGGAAAGAACTACCAGGTGCATCCACTAATGTGTCTTAATGGAGAGGATTGTTCTTTGTAATGTTATAGAGTGATGTATAGCTCTGTTAAAGAGGTAAAAGTTAAAAACATGTAGATAATACAGTGTTTTGGACTTAGTTGTAGCATCCAAAGCTGTATTTTAGTGGGAAACGTATGGATGGTACAGTATCATAGTAGTGTTTTATGCATCTCGGCAAGTGGAGTTGGTATTGTATTTTTTAAGTAGGGACTGGACTGGTTAGAAACTTAGAGATAGAACTCTATTTTGTAGTTAGTACTGGTATCATAGGTAGGATAGTGGGCTATAATGGATGTAGGGCAGCAGTTTGGATGAACATATTGTGGAGGCTGGGGGGGTGTCCAATCTGTCACAGGCTGAAAAGACTTGAGGAGGAGGTACTGTGGCTTGGTAGAGAGTTGAAGAGGATAGGGGGTGGAGCTGGGGCAGGAGGGCCTCCCTCAGGGAGTTACATGAAGACACCACAGGGGAGGAACATTGGATCGAGGGAGGGGGTGGGGAGTAACATGAGGACACTACATGGGAGTAACATCAGTTCGAGGGAGGGGGTGTGGGGGCAAAATAAAGAGGAGGACTGGCACTGAAAGGGAAGGCTGAGGTCAGGAGGAAGGAGCCAATGCACATTATTGCAGAGGGAGCAGGTAATAAGTTTGATGTGCTTGTGGCATTGGGGGACAGGGTAAAGGATCTCCAGAAGAAGCAGGATAGGGAAAGGGGAGAATAGACAAGGGATGGTAGTCTGTCAGAGGAGGGTGGCAGGGGTGAAGGGGAGGGGCACAGCTGGAGGGATGATTGAAGGGAGCAGGGATACAGGGAAGAGGAGCAGAGTAGATAGAGAGGTTAACAAGGGCATAGCAGAGGATGGGGCAAGGGTGAAAGGGAAGGTTGTGGATGACAGTGATAGAACAGTGAGGAGGAAGGGATGGGTCAGGTATGGGCAAGGGAGGAGCCACAGGGGGAAGGGTGGAGCTACAAATGTGGCGGACTCAAGGAATAGGTACCTAGGTAATAGGGTGGGGGTGGAGATGAGGAATGAAGAGTGTGGGTGTACTGGTGCTGGGGGATTCCATACTAAAAGGGATCAGATGAGGCAGTAATGGGAAGACATAGTCGCATCTGGGTGGAGTCCATACCAAGGATAATGGCAGGCAGGGTGGGGCAGTAAATTCTTAAATGCGTAAAGAGGGGTAGGAAGAAACCACATCTTGTGGTGCACGTGGGTACAAACAACCTGGTGGGGGAGTCCGTGGAGGTAGTAAGGGAGAGGTTCGAAGAACTGAGAAGGTGGTGTGAGGAGTTGGGGGAATCAGTGTCATTCTTAGAGGTGCTCCTAGTGCCTGCACGAGTACGGCAAGGAAAGGGAGGAATGGGGAGTTCAACATGTGACTGGGGGAATGGTGTTGAGCCATGGGGTACAGGTTGGTGGGTTGCTGGGGCCGAATCTGCTACAATAATGATCTATATGCAGGGGACAGGCTACACTTGAGTGGGGAGGGGAAGGGGCATTAAAGCAGAAGATAGGGGTATATAGCAGCAAAGGTGGATTTAAACTAGGTGGGGGGTGGCAAGTGGACAGCTGGTAGGCAGATAACCCATGGAGGGGAGCCAAACAGACTTACCCAGCAAGCCAAAGTAGAAGGAATTGGGGTAGTGGCACTGGGGGGATTAGAAAGGGGAAGCAGGGAGGGGTAGGAAAGGAAACAGAGTGGAGGGTGGTCTCACTGAATGAAAGAAGCCTAGGTAACAAGTCAGCTAAGTTGCAGGCCCTCTTGGTAGTATGGAGGGTGGACATTGCAGCCATCACAGAAACGTGAGCCACCCATTACCAGGACTGAGATATGGTAATCCCAAGATATAGGATATTCAGGAAGGATAGGGGTAAGGGGAAAGGGGGGCTGTGGCAATCTATGTACGGGAGGGGATAAGGTGTATAAGGGAGGAGGGTGAGGAAGGCAGGACAGAGGCCCTATGGATGCAGTTTCAAGGCCCGAAAGGTAGGACACTGAGGATGGGGGAAGTATACAGACCACCAGCTCAAGGGGATGACATGAATAAAGAGATAGCTGAGCAAATTAGAAGGGTCTGTAGTAAGGGGAACACAGTAGTGGTGGGAGACTTTAACCTACCTGGGTGGAATGGAGCACCCCAGCCACCACGAGTGCAAAGGAGCAGGTCATATTAGAAGCATTTCAGGACAGTTTTCTGGTGCAGTTGATCTGTGAGCCAACTAGGTTGGCAAAGACTCTATACCAGATACTATCAAATGGGGAGGCTGTAAGGGATCTGGGGGTGGAGGACCCTCTGGCCGGGAGCGACCACCACTCGGTGTGGTTCATGCTCAACATGGGGAGGGAAGCAGGAGGTATGGACACCAAGGTGATTAAATTTAAGGGGGTGGACTTTAAAAGGATGAGGGAAATTATGGGAAGACATCTGGCGGGAATTCAACCACGCATGGATGCGAGTCAAAAATGGGATATTATTTAAAAAGGGCTGGCGGAGGCTACTGAGTCATGTACTAGGACACAAAGTAAGAAGGGAAGGGCAAAGAAACCCAGCTGGTTGACTCGGGAAGTTATGGAAGGAGTGAGGGCCATGAGAAAAGTATTCAAGAGACTTAAGAATTCAGGAGGGAGAGACAACAAGGATGAGTATACAAAGAAGTCTAGTGAGGTGACCAGGCTAGTAAGAGCTGCCAAGGCTTCTAGATAGCTGAGACTGGCACAAGGTGTTAAGGACGGAGAAAAGGACTTCTTCAGATATATCAGAGAGAGAAGGAAAAGTAAGGACCAGATTGTGAGGATTAAGAAGGATAGGAGGTGGATGGGGATGGGGAAGGGGGACCAGGCAGAGGCACTAAATGAATACTTCTGCTCTGTGTTCATGAAGGAGAAAGGGGAAGATACCTCATGGGAGGGGTGGAGTGGGTGGGGAAGGGGGTGACTGATATAGGGATTATAGAGGACAGGGTTCTGGAAGGATTAAGGGTACTGAGGGTGGACAAGGCCCCGGCACCAGACGGCATTCACCCTAGGGTACTTAAGGAACTAGTGGAGATCCTGGCAGAACCACTGGCTGACCTGTTCAATATGTCCCTGGACACAAGATGCATACCACAAGATTGGAGGATGGCCCATGTGGTGCCCATTCACAAAAGTGGCCCAAAGGATGAACCATGCAACTATAGGCCAGTGAGCCTCACATCAATTGTGGGAAAGCTCATGGAGACAATCCTAAAAGAGAGGCTGGTGACCTTTTTGGAGGACAATGGACTCCAGGATGGTCAACAGTATGGGTTTGTCTCAGGTAGATCCTGCCAGACAAACCAAATTGAGTACTATGACTGGGTGACCAGGGATCTGGACAAGGGCCATGCGGTGGATATCCTGTATCTGAATTTCAGCAAGGCCTTTGATTCTGTGCTGCATGGGAGGCTGGGGGGAAGCTGGAATATATAGGAGTGGGTACAAAGATGGTCAGCTGGATCACCAACTGGCTGAAAGAAAGGCAGCAAAGGGTGGTATTTGGGGGGGAACTGTCACCACCGAGAGAGGTGATGGGCAGGGTACCACAGGGATCGGTACTGGGACTGGTGCTGTTTGAGATATTCATAGCTGATATCTCACATGGGACCCGGAGTAAGATCAGTCTGTTCACAGATTATATGAAGATGGGAGCTGTGGTAGATGATATTAAAGGGTGGAGGGGGCTGCAGAACAACCTGACCAAACTACAGGAGTCGTCGGAGACATGGCAGTTGGGGTTCAATGCCAAGAAGTGCAAGGTACTGCACTTCAGAGCTAGGAACCGGGGGAGGAGCTATCAGCTGGGAGGGGTACAGTTGGAAAGCACAAAGTAGGAAAAGGATCTAGGGGTTCTTATAACGGGGAGTATGAACAACTCAGCTCAGTGCAGGAAGGCAGCAGCAAAAGCCAACAAGATGCTGGGGTGTATAGCGAGGGGAATCTCCTCCTGAAATAGGGAGGTGATCCTTCCCCTGTACAGGTCGCTAGTCAGGCCTCACGTGGAATACTGCATGCAATACTGGTGCCTGTTCCTGTAGAAGGATGTCAGATTGTTGGAAGGAGTGCAGCGTAGGACGATAAAGATGATACAGGGATTGCAGGGAAAGTCCTATGAGGATAGGCTGGACGAGCTGAACATGTACTCCACGGAGGAGAGGAGAGGAGATATGGGGGGGTATGACTGAAACCTTAAAATACTTCGAGGGGATAAATAAGACTAATACAGAAGGGGTTTTCCAGATTAGAAGAGGGAGGAATACAAGAGGGCAGCAGCTGAGACTGGAGGGGGAAGATTCAGGAGGTAAAAGTATCCTGTGACATGCACTACTCATGAGTGGGTGCCTACCAAAACAGTGACCCACTTACGGCACATGTCAACAGGGTGAGAGAGAGCAGGGAGGGCAACCGCATTGGGGGGGTTGGCAAATAGGGACAGGATGTCGATATATGTACATGTGCGTGGGGGGGAGCGAGCATGCTGAGCCAGAGGCGGGAGGGGAGGGAGGGTTTGTGAGGGGTGATGATGTGGTGAGCTGCCAAGCTGGCTCCGTGGCATGGTGGGTGGGTACTGGGCTGGGGTGGCCAGTATGCTGGGTTGGGTCTGGTGCAAATATGTTTTGTTGCACCTGGCACGAATAGTTTTACAATGTTTCACCCCGACATGTACCCCTGGGTTAAACTCTATAGTGGCGGGTGTGGGGGTGAATCTCCATGGGGAGAGTCGGGGGCACAGTCCCCATATAACATTAAAATTAGAGTCCTTGGCACCCTTTTGTTTTTCGCTGGGGGTGTACATCGCTGAAATAGATTTTCGGTAATGTGCCCTCGCCATAACAATGATCGCCTTTTCGCGATCACCGTTATGACATGGAACTGGATGGAAATCAGGAGACTTTTTCACATAATGGGTGGTAGACAAGTGGAATACTCTGCCTGA
Source organism: Neoceratodus forsteri (assembly GCA_016271365.2). NCBI lineage: Eukaryota > Metazoa > Chordata > Ceratodontiformes > Ceratodontidae > Neoceratodus > Neoceratodus forsteri. The sequence goes on from CM028133.1 coordinate 308,311,938, forward strand.
GGAGGTGGTATCTTGTAGAATGGTGGGTGGTTTTAAGAGGGGACAGGACAGAGTGAGGGGGGATAATGATGAAGAGGGGTGGGGAGGGTGGGGCAGTTGCAAGTTGAGGGCTAGCTGCACAATCAGGCAGACTCAATATACCATGAGGCCTGTTTCTGTTGGCAGTTTCATATGTTCATATTACATTTGTTTTAGAGACACCAACAGCACCCTCCACAATAAAAGCTCCTTGCCCATCACTCCTTTTTGATGCTTTCAATAGGCCCCCACCAGTTAATCAAGGATTGAGTGAAACTGAGTTACTTTAATGATGGTGGTCAGTGGAGAGGGATATTCTTTCTTTTTTTTTACTCCAGCTGCAAGTGAATTTACCTGCCACTCCTTGAAAATATGTAATAATAAGTTGACATCCTCTGTGTCCCTTTTTCCTTCTCTGCACCTCTTCTCTACCACCATGCTCCATACTTGTCCCTGGTTATATGGTGCATTGTGGTTCTTGTGCAGCTGCTGCAGTGCATCATGGTCATGCTGATGTCCTTAGTGAGTCTTTGATTGGCTGGCCAATCATGGGAAGGGTACACAGGAAGGCTCATGGGGTAGCACCATGTCTCTGCAATGGCAGGGAGCTGACTTGTAGCAGATCATAGGGGAGGTGCTCATTTGAAAGAGGGAAGGCAGACACAGCACGTGTGCACTAAGCACCACATACTCACTGACTGGCAGGGATTTTAAAGGGACTGTCATTAAAAATGGACAGAAACACAAAAAGGAGGGGGGGATATCATTTGAACCTGGTGAACCCTAGCTGGCAGCAGGCCTCTGACTAACAAGATGGGAGATTTGCAATCCAGCACTGAAACCTGTGCAACGAAAATCACAGCTGGGACCTTGCTATAACTGTTCATGCCCTAGTAAGAGAGAGAGAGGGACAGAGAGGGTGGTGCAGCAACATATATTAGAGGAATTAATTATGAAGAGAGAGATATAGACTGTGAATAAAATCAGTGGGGGGGGGAGCCTGTGGATTGGGCTGGTCTAAAGGCCACTGAGTCAGGCTGTTGAGGCTTAGAATAGATCAGCAAGGAATCAGAATCAGTGGTGACAGTCATTATTGGGGATTTCAATATCCCTAATGTAAATTTTGCAGTACCAGAGGCAAGAATTAGCAGATGTTAGAGGTTCATTAAGGTCTTCTAGGATTGCTTTCTCTGGCAGTGGGTGCAGGAAGCTACAAGGGGGAGGGTGAACTTGTACCTTAGGTTGCAGAACCAGGGAATTCTAGATAGATTAGAAGTGCAGGACTTCTTGGAAACAAGCAACCACAGGACTGTGCATTTTGGCATAGTTCTGGGTATGCACGGAGCCTCCTCACTCATGTTGGTTTCAGATTTTAGGAGGGCAGATTTTGGTAGGATGGTGAAATTCTCCAGGATAGACTGAAAGGGCTATGGAAAATGAAGGGGTGGAGAACTAATGGGCAACCTTCAAGATAGAGGTACTGAGGGTGACAAAGGACTGTGTAAGGTATGTTAGAAACATAAACATAGAATGTGATGGTAGATAAGGACTGCTTGGCCAACCTTGTCGGCCCAGTTTTCCCTTCCTACTGTACTATCGTATACCTACTTGATCACTGGCTTAGTCCTCCCTTCCCTAATGACTAAAGTTCCTTTATGTCTATTCCATGTGTTCTTGAATCCTGCTACATGTTTACCCCAATTACCTCCACTGGAAGGTTGTTCCAGGCATCCACCACTCTTTCTGTGAAGAAGTACTTCCTTACATTTCCCCTGAGTCTACTCTCTTCCAGCTCCATAGCATGCCCCCTTGCTCTTGAGCATTTTGTTTCTGAAAAATACTTACCTCTTGTACCTTATTTATACCCATGAGGTATTTCAAAGCCTCTATCATATCTTCCCTTTCAGTCTTTCCCCCAGGGTGTACATATTGAGGTCCTTCAATCTCTTCTCAAAGGGTCTCTGGAGCACACCCTGTACCATTTTCATTGCCCTCCTCTGGACTGCCTCTAATCTATGTCCTTCCAGAGATGTGGTCTCCAGAACCGGACATAGTAATCTAGGTGAGGTCTCACCAATGATTTATACATCGATATCACAACCTCCCTCCTTCTGCTGGTGATACCCCTCCCTATGCACCCTAGCATCCCACTGACTCTCCCTACAGCCTTGTCACACTGTTTGGCCACTGTCATTGTCACCATGTTTGGTCATCAGATATGTTTACCCTGAAGTCTCTTTCCTGTTTGGTGGTTGTCAGTTCCATTCCCCCCATCTTGTACTCTGCCCCTGGGTTTCTATGCCTGAAGTGCACTTCTTCACATTGAAACTTAGTTGCCACACTCTTGACCACTCCTCAGTCTTTGTTAGATCCCCATTAATTTTTTTCACACACACACACCCTGGACTACTTACCTTATTGCAGAATTTAGTGTCATCTGCAAAAAATCATACTTTCTCTTCTAGCCCCTCTGCAATGTCACTAATAAAGAATTAAAGAGGACCGGTCCCAGTGCTGCTCATTGTGGCACCCAACCGGTCTCCTTACCTTCTTCAAAGAGAACTCCATTTATCACCATCCTCTGGAAGGGCAAGAAACACAAATTCTGATCTGGTTAAGTAAGGACCTATAAAATGCAGTCAGAGAGAGAGAAAAAAAGATGTTTTTAAAATACATAAAAAAAGACTCAATGGAGGAGAACAGGAAGGAGTATCCAGACAAGCTTAAAGGTGATAGGAAACAGTTTTTACACCACTAGATGTCCTCCAATTGTTGATTTAGTGTCTACACAATATTCGGATTTGTTTTCAACCATTTTTATTAAATTAATTGCCTAATTGTGTTGCCTTTGTAACTGCCTTGAATTCCTCTCTCTGCCGCAGTTGCTGCTTTCTCTTTTCATACTGCCAGAACATTTTACAACACCAATAACATCATTCCAGGCCATTCATATAACAGCATGGAATGGGAGTTAATTGATGTCATAGAATGTCTTAGAAATATGAAAAGAAAGAGCAGTAGCTGGTAAGGAGTGTGGAACTCTATGTAGACTAGGGGCATCCCAAAGTTATATTTATCAAAAATTGGTTAAAGCATATTATGCAAAAATCATTTCCTGTCTCCTTTAACATTGCAAAGAATTTGATCAGGGAAACTGAAGCAAATGCCCTTTGTAGTCAGGGCTCCCTTGTGTCAGTCCCATGCTTTCTTGAATCCCCACAGTGTTGACCCCCACAACCTCTTGGGGCAGGCTGTTTTAAGCATCCACCACTCTTTCTGTGAAGAAAAACTTGCTGGTGTTGGTAGAGAACCTCCCTCCTTGCAGCCTGAGGTGATGTCTCTGGTCCTGGAGCTCTTCTTGAAGTGAAAAAGTTCCTGTACCTTGTTAATGCCTTTTATGTACTTGAATGTTTCAATCATTTCCTCTCTCTCTGTTCTCTGCTCCAGGGAGTATATATTCAGTTCCCTAAGTCTTTCCTCATAGGACATGTACTGCAGACCCTGAATAATTTTTGCCACCTTTCTCTGTACTGATTCCACCCGGTCAATGTCCTTCCTGAGGTGAGGCCTCCAGAATTAGACTCCAGAGTAAGGAAAATTATAATGCCTCTGTGACAGAAATGGTAAAGAAAGAGTTAATGGTTTAGATTCTCTAGCTGGTGTTTTTTAGAAGTTTGAAAAAAAAACATACACAGGCTAAAATCCACTGTCCAGTAGCACCCACAAGCTGGAATTTGCAGTCCTCCCTAGCTGCTAGATAAGAGCTGGGTCATAAATCTCGAGTGGACATCTCCACACACACACACACACACACACACAGACCTGCAGACACATACGCAGGGCAGTTTGAACAGATTGGGTCATTTAAATATAAACTGAAGGTTTAAAAGGGAATATAATTGGTCACTGATAGGTGTTTGGTCTGATTGGGACATTTAAATATATACATGTTAGATGGTTGGTGCATTCAAAGGGGGAATAGGCATTACCTATTCCCAGGAGAATATATAAGAGGCTGAAAGACAATGAAGCTCTCTTTTGCTTTGGAAGCTGGGAGGGGAAACATAAGTTTGGAGCCTAGTCTTGTAGCTATGTCCGTGGGAGCTGGCAGTTAGAACAGGGTCCAGTGTCTCTTGTAAGGACAGGGAAGGGTAAGTTTAGTGATAGCATATTTCAGTAAAAGCCTTTTTCTTTTGCCATCTTTTGTTTAAAAACATTTGTTTACTTTTTCTGTATGAGTGTTATTCTCTTGTGTTGTAAATATATATCCTGTAAATGCTCAGTGCACTTTCTGTTAAGTAAAAAGCTATTTATTTGCTCAACAGTTGTGACTGTGATGTCATTTTTCTAAGGTAATATTTGGTTTCCACTGGCTGAGGTAAACTCTGTGTAGCATCCACCACCTGAGAGAGACACACTACCAGACTTTAATTTGTGCAATTGAATGTTTAATTATTCAAGTTTGTGAACTTGAAGGTTGGCGCTGGATGACTCCAGCTGGTGGCAGTGAATACCTGAGGACAGACACCCCTCTAAAATCTGTTTCAGCCCAGAGGGAGAGGTGGGTTGTCACATATTGGTTGGCAGTGGTGGGGTGATGATAGCGGACTGCGTGGCATGCTGAGATACAGAGTTTGCCAGTGGAACAGTTACCTTAGTGTTGCAAAACAGGATATATAAGAGAAAACATTTGTACAACAGTTTTATTTGTTTCTAGTTAGCACAGTATAGTGTAGCAGTAGAGAATGAGCTCCACGGAGTATGACTCACTTACTGTGCCACAGCTTTGTGAAAGGTGCCAGGAAAAGGGAATTCAGCTTGAGGGTCTAAAGCAGAATAAAAAGGCAGACCTCATAGCTACCCTCGTGGCACATGATCTGAAGCAGATAGTCTCTGGGGGTGAGTTAGGAACTAATGTAGCAGACCCCCCAAACCAGCTTGAGGCACTGTGACTGCAGCTGATGCTGCAAGACAAGGCACTGGAGGTGAAAAGACTGGATGCAGAAACAAAAAGATGGGAAGTAGAGACAAAAAGACTTGATGCTGAAGCAGAAGCAAGAAGACTGGATGCAGAAACAAAAAGATGGGAAGTAGAGGAAAAACTGGAAGAAAAAAACTGGCAGACAGTGAGAAAGAATGTGAAGAAAGAGAAGGAGAATGACAGCATGAACTCCAGAGACAACAGCATGAGAAGGAGATGATGACCCTGCGCAGTCAGCAAACTGTGAGTAATGGTGGAGTGAGTTTGCCTCATGAAGCCAACATTAATTCTAAATTGTTCCCTCAGCTTAAAGAAGGAGATAACCTTGATTTATTTTTAAGGTCATTTGAGAGAGTATGTGACCAATTAAAATTGACTAAGGCTTCCTGGTCAACTTATCCCACACCCTTACTTAAGGGGAGAGCTTTGCATGCATTTGCTAAAATGAGAAATGAAGACTATGCTGATTATGATAAAGTTAAAACAGTGTTGCTGAAATGTTTTGAATTAACTCCTGAGGCTTATAGAAGGAAATTTAGGGAGTTAAAGAAAATCCCAGAAGACAGTTATGCAGAACTGCAGGTTCAGCTGCGTACTTACCTTGATAGATGGATGGAGGGGGTTGACACAACCACTGTGGAACTGATTAAAGATGTATTGGTGAGAGATCAATTCCTTAAAATTGTACCTGAGGACATGCATGTATGGCTCCTAGACAGGGCATGCACCTCTTCAACAGAGGTGGCAGGAAGTGCTGACGTGTATCTGTCTAGCCAGCCATACACACAGCATAAGCCTTATGGTGGGGGGCAGCACATGGTTATAAGGGATCCCATGGGGGCAGCCCAAAGGAAACCAGCCTGCACCTGAGCCCAAAATAGAGCCCTCTGGTTCTAAGGGGTCTCAAGAAATAGGACCCAAGAAATGTCATATTTGCAGTCAAGTGGGACACTTGAGATATAACTGCCCTCAGAAACTGGTTAAGTGGCAGAGATATGGGGGTGGGGTGATCAAAAGAGCACTGGTGTGTTTGTAGGGTGTGTCCAGTTGGAAGGACCACTCTCCTCTGATGAGAATTTGCACCCCATTACAGTTAATGGAATAGTAACACAGGGACTGTGGGACACAGGTGCTGACATCTCCCTGGTGAGACAGGATCTAATCCGGGCAGAGCAGATGGTGCCTGGGAAATACTCCAAGGTCTGGGCATTCACAGGGCCACCAGTCTAATTACCAATGGCTAGAGTCTTCCTGAGCTGGGAAGGGGGCCATGGAGAAAAGGAGGTGGGAGTTGTAGAGGACCTACCTGTAAATATGATTGTGGGGAAGGATTTGGACCCCAGAAAAAAACTAGTGTGTGTTGTAACTCGTAGTCAGGCACAAGGGCAAGCTTCTGAGGGTGAAGAGGGGGTGATTCAGGGTGGTCCAGCCACACCCTCAGCAGCTAAGGAAGTGTCTAGCACAGGGGAGGAGCTGGCTGGAAGCAGCAGTCCAGAACCCCAGTCACAAATAGAGGAGCCCACAGGGCTTCCTTCTGAAGGGGCACTGGGAAGAGTCAAATGAGGGCAGCTGAGTGCTGCACAGTGAACTGACCCTACCTTGCAAAAACTGAGGGAAATGGCTCATAGGGCTGAGCGTCCTCAGGGGGTAAAGAGTCCATTTACTGGGACAATGGGCTGTTGTACAGAGAATGTAATCACTAATAACACCACCAACAGCTTAATCTGGTTCAAGGTCAGTTGGCATTCATCTGTATCCCCTTCCCCTGGGTTGCACCTGAAAATAGGCAGTATTTGTCTTGTGCACTTACCCGGTCAACAAAAACTAAATAAATAAATAAATAAAAATGTACAACAGAGGAAGGGCTAGACGGTGAGGTACTCCAGCACTGGTAGTCCCTAAGGTTCACCATCAGCAGCTTTTGGCCCTCGCCCTTGATATCCCTTTTTCAGGGCACTTGGGGTGAGGCACATGAAAAAGCATCTAACCAACAATTTCTTCTGGCCTGGTATTTGCAAGGATGTGGCAAATTATTGCAGGACTTGTCCACAGTGCCAGCGGGTGGGGAAAATGGGGGACAAGGCCAAGGCAGCTTTGGTGGCCCTGCCCATTATTGAGTAACCCTTCAAGAGGGTAGCTGTGGACATAGTGGGGCCATTGAGCACCCCAAGTCACACTGGCAAGTGGTATATCCTGGTAGTTGTCGACTATGCCACCAGATACCCAGAGGCAGTGGCCCTAAAATCCTCTGAGGCAGAACCAGTGGCAGATGCACTGTTGGGAATATTTAGCAGGGTGGGCTTTCCCCAAGAGATACTGTCAGACCAGGGTGCCAATTTTATGTCAGGGTTAATGAGTAGTTTGTGGGAGAAGTGTGGGGTAAAGCAGCTCAAAACCTCCCCAATACATCCCCAAGCTAATGGTCTGGTGGAGCTATTTAATTCAACCCTTAAGACCATGCTAAGGACTTTTGCTAACCAGCATAAGAGGGACTGGGACAAATACTTGCCTCATCTCCTATTTGCATACAGGGAAGTCCCACAGGAGTCCACAGGGTTCTCACCTTTCGAGCTCCTGTTTGGTCATAGGGTGCAGGGGCCTCTAGATTTGATTCGGGACGAATGGGAGGGTGACCGAGCCTCCCAAGGGGAGTCTGTTGTGGAGGATGTACTGAAATTCAGGACCCACCTTAAGGAGCTCATGGGGCTTGCTCAGGAGCACTTGGCCACTGCACAACAGCGGCAGAAAGTCTGGTATGACCATGGGGCCCGAGCCAGAGAATATGAGGTGTGACAGCGAGTGATGGCACTCATCCCTGTCTGACAGAATAAATTACAGGCAGCATGGGAGGGGCCATTCTCCATTGTCCAAAAGGCTAGTGATGTCAATTACATGATAGAGCTACCGGACAGGAGATGCAGACGAAAGGTGTATTATGTTAACATGCTGAAGCCCTACCATGACAGGGAGGAAATGATCCTTGCTGTATGCAGTTCCCCAGAGGAGGAAACTGAGATAGATCCCCTGGTGGACCTGCTTGGGGAGACCAGGGTTGCATCCTCTGTGGACAGCCTTACCATCTTGGAACAGCTGATGCCAGCCCAGGTACAAGAAATTAGGGATGTGCTGAGAGAATTTGAGGACATGTTCACAGGGAAACTGGGGTACACCATGATGGCAGAGCACCATGTGGATACAGGGACCCAGGTTCCACTGAAACAGTCCCTCTACTGGGTACCTGAGCATGTTAAGCAGACTGTGAAAGAGGAGCTCAAGGAGATGCTGGAACTTGGAGTAATCCAGGAATCTAGTAGCCCCTGGGCATCACCCATGGTACTGATCCCCAAAAGGGATGGCACCACATGATTCTGCGTTGACTACCGGAGGCTTAATAGCTGCATGGAGTCTGATGCCTATCCCATGCCCAGAACAGATGAGACCCTGGAGCGACTGGGGGGAGCCAAGTATTTGACCACAATAGACCTAACCAAGGGCTATTGGCAGTTACCTCTGACCCCTGCAGCCAGGGAGAGATCAGCTTTTGTTACTCCATTTGGGTTATACAAATTCAAGGTAATGCCATTTGGAATGAAGAATGCACCTGCAACCTTTCAACGGCTTATAGATTGCATTCTGTCTGGGGAAGGTGAGTTTGCATTGGCTTATATGGATGATATAGCCATATACATCCAGGCCTGGGATAAGCACTTCAAGAATGTACGGGATGTGTTCCACAGGTTAAAGAAGGCAGGTCTGACAGTCAAGGCAGAGAAGTGCCAGATAGGTATGGTAGAAGTGTCCTACCTTGGGCACCGGGTGGGTAGTGGACACATCCACCCGGAGCCTGCCAAGGTTGATGCCATCCCGGCCTGGCCTACGCCTACCACAAAGACACAGGTCAGGGCATTTCTAGGGACAGCAGGGTACTACCGAAGGTTTGTTCCCTGCTATAGTGATCTGGCTAAGCCCCTGACAGACTTAACCAAGAAGGGAAGCCAGATACAGTGAAGTGCTCAGAAGGCTGTGAGGTCGCTTTTCAGGAGCTAAAGAAGGCCTTAAGCAGCCCAGCTGTATTGGCTAGCCCCAATTATAGTTTAAAGTTTATGGTCCATGTGGATGCCTCAGATCATGGGCTGGGGGCTGTGCTGAGCCAGGTTACTCAGCAGGGGAAGGAGCACCCAGTTGTGTACCTCAGCCGAAGGCTTTTGCCCAGAGAGGAGGCATACGCCACAATTGAGAAGGAATGCTTGGGAATAGTGTGGGCCCTTCAGAAGCTGCAGCCTTACCTATATGGGAGAGAATTTACTGTGGTCACAGATCATAATCCTCTGATTTGACTTCATAGGTCAAGTGGGCAAAATAGAAAACTACTACATTGGAGTTTGGTACTGCAGGCATACAACATGACCATCCAGCATTGCAGTGGCAAACAAAATGCAAATGCAGATGGGCTATCTAGACAGGGCTAATGGCATGGCTGGATACTTTTGGGCACCTCCCAGTAATTGCATGAATGGCTGTGTCACTTGGGGTGGCCCAAGGGACACGCCTTCATTATCTGGGGGGGGGGATGTGACAGAAATGGTAAGGAAAGAGTTAATGGTTTGGATTCTCTAGCTGGTGTTTTTTAGCAGTTTGAAAAAAAAAAACACACACAGGCTAAAATCCACTGTCCAGCAGCATCCACAAGCTGGAATCTGCAGTACTCCCTTGCTGCTAGATAAGAGTTGGGTCATAAATCTTGAGTGGACATCTCTACACACACACAGACCTGCAGACACATATGCAGGGCAGTTTGAACGGATTAGGTCATTCAAATATAAACTGAAGGTTTAAAAGGGAATATAATTGGTCACTGATAGGTGTTCAGTCTGATTGGGACAATTAAATACATACATGTTAGATGGTTGGTGCATTCAAAGGGGGAATAGGCATTACCTATTCCCAAGAGAATACATAAGAGGCTGAAAGACAATGAAGCTCTCTCTTGCTTTGGAAGCTGGGAGGGGAAACATAAGTTTGGAGCCTACCCTTGTAGCTATGTCCGTGGGAGCTGGCAGTTAGAACAGGGTCCAGTGTCTCTTGTTAGGACAGGGAAGGGTAAGTTTGGTGATAGCATATTTCAGTAAAATCCTTTTTTGTTTGCCATCTGTTGTTTAAAAACATTTGTTTACTTTTCCTGTATGAGTGTTATTCTCTTGTGTTGTAAATATATATCCTGTAAATGCTCAGTGCACTTTCTGTTAAGTAAAACAATATTTATTTGCTCAACAGTTGTGACTGTGATGTAATTTTTCAAAGGTAATATTTGGTTTCCACTGGCTGAGGTAAACTCTGTGTAGCATCCGCCACCTGAGAGAGGCACACTACCAGACTTTAATTTGTGCAATTGCAAGTTTAATTATTCAAGTTTGTGAACTTGAAGGTTGGCGCTGGATGACTCCAGCTGGTGGCAGCGAATACCTGAGGACAGACACCTCTCTAAAAGCTGTTTCAGCCCAGTGGGAGAGGTGGGTTGTCACAGAGTCCTTTAGGTATATAAGGGAAAAGGGAAAGACTAGGGAGGGTATTGAAAGATTAAAAAAGGATTGTTAAGGAAAATGGGTTGGCCCTCGTAGAACCACTAGTGAATCTGTTCAACTGCTCCTTGAAAACAGTGGTCATGCAGACTGGAGGATGGCAGATGTGCTTCTGCTGTGCAAAGTGGGGATAGGCCCTGTCTCCGAAAGGCCAGCTTGTCTGACCGCCATTATGGGCAAACTCATAGTAACCATAATTAAAGAAAACATAAAAGAGTTCCTAGAACAGCAGATATTACAGAACAAAAAGACTACAGAAATTCATGAGAGGTAGGTTGTATCAGACAAATCTGAACAGGGGTACAATGATTGATATCTTCTACCTGGATTTCAGCAAAGGCCTTGAACTCTGTGCTGCACAGAATCAAGAAGGTGGGGGTCTGGAGATGGGGGACTACCTGGCTAAATTGATGGGCAACTGACTATATGGGAGGACTCAGAGATTGGTCCTAAATGTCACATTCTCAGAAGTCAGGTATTTCACAAGTGGTATCCCTCATGGGTTAGTCATGGGACAAGGAGTGTGCATGTCAGATTTTCCAGTTCTCTCAAGTCAGATGGGTTGCGCAGGGAAATTCAGAACCAGAACCAAAACCAGAACCAGAACCAAAAGTGTCCTATATAGTAATAACTTGTGGTGCAATTAATATAACAGCACAAGAGTAATGTTACACAGGAGGTCTGGATCTGCTGCAGTGAAAAGGATGGTGTGAACCAATGGTATCATTTCTTCCTCCATCTGTTCCATCCCATCCCCCTTGCTCAACTGGTGCCATCTCACATTGGTGTAATATTGGCCTTGCCAGTGCAACAGATGTTTGTCCTATAAGGGAGGAATGGAAAACAGGCATAGATAGATACAAACAAGCAGTACTGTCTGTATGTAACTTTCATTCAAAATCAGTGAAGGGGGTCTAATTACCACTATGTGTTATATCTTTTTAGTGGCAGATACAACAGGAAGAATGAAGCAGTGGTCTGGGGCATGCAGTGGCACCAGCCAACATAATGATGATGAAGAAATGAGGAGTCACATAGTGACAATTTACAAGAGGAAGAGTGGCAGTGGTCTGGGGCATCAAGTGGCATCAGCCAGCAGCAGAATTATGAGAGAAATGTGAAAAGGAATTGCATAGGAAGAACTTACAACAGGAATAGTGGCAGTGATTGGGGTGTCCAGTGGCAGCCAGCAACTGAATTATGAGAGAAATGCAAAGACTAGTCACATGAGGCAATTTATGATAAGAAGTGTGACATTTGTCTTGGGCATGTAGTGGCAGCAACAAAATTATGAAGTAAAAGAGAAGAGGAGCTGCATAGGGATAGTTTACAACAGAAAGAGTAACGATGGTCTGGGGCATGCAGTGTGAGCAACACAATTTATGTTGGAAATTACTGAGTCATAGGGAATTTAATTGTAATTTGCTTAATGGTGACATGACTAGAAAAAGAAACAGAAGACTTAGAATAATAGTTATGTTAGCTCTCTTATGCCCTGTTACCAACCAATATTCTACCAGAAGTATAACTAGACATGCCCTTGACGTACCCTAACAGAAAACAAGCTTGACTAGGTGTTCCTTTGTAGTTTGTGCTGCTCAATAGCTGAATGAACTTCCTGAATCCTTAGTGGTTCTCCCCAAAATTGCACAATTTAAGAAATCTCTGAAAATAAACTTATTCTTAGATCAGTATGCAGCTGAAATAATTGACCTGTACCTTTTTTTATTCCTGTTTACTTCTGGACTATTAATGCCTTGAAACTTGCATTTGATTTACCTTATTGCTATTTCTTGACTGTGTTCCTTTGAGGCTGCTGTTACTTAGTCTTGTTGATACCTTTCTTTGTACTTGTTGTGACTTGTACGTGACCAGGCTCCCCTGGAGCTGGTGGATGTTTGTATTATATCTATTTGTTCCTTTGCCCTGTACTGCCGTGGAACCTTTGTAAAAAGAGCACTCATGCTTAAAGGTGTTTTCCAAACTATATATCAATCATTAAATAAACACCCACATCAGGTGTGGAACTGCTGCACTGAAAACGCTGGAGTGAAAGATCCAGTGGCATCATTTCTTCCTCCATCTCTTCCATCCCATTGTCACTGCTCCACTGGTACAGTCTCACTCAGGTGTAATATTTTGGCTTGGTCAGTACAACAGGTTTTTGACATGTAAGATGTAAGGGGAGAAATGGAAGACAGGTAAAGATAGACACAAGCAATACTGTATGTAACTTTCTTTCCAAATCAAGTGAAGGAGATGGCATACAACTGCTGCCAGTATGTGTGATGAATATTTTATAATGACTTTCAATGACAGTAACAGTGACGATAAGAGAATATGTTAATGTTTTATGGGGTCAAAAATTAAGGTTTCTTTTGTTTAGAGATAGTGATGAATGATGTAGTGCCTATCCTATGTGAAAAACTCAGCAGCATCAGAAAACAGCAGTAAGGCTTTTAAGTAAAGCCGAAAGTTGGCATCCGTGGTGCAGTTGCCATTTTCTCATCATGTATAAACTTGTACTCCCTGGAACAGAGAAGGGATAGAGGGGATATGATAGAAATGTTCAAATTCATGAAGGGTATAAGCACTGTTCAGGTAGACAATCTCTTCCATGCAAATGGAGAGGTGCATACAAAAGGGCACAACACACACCCGAGAGGGGGAAGGCTCAGAGGCAATATCAGGAAGTACTTTTTTACAGAGAAGGTAATAGACACATGGAACAGCCTGAACCAAGAGGTGGTTGCAGCAAAGATGTGAATGCATTTAAACATGCATGGGACTGGCACCACAATATAAACAAAAACAGCAAAATATAGGGGAGGGAGTGAGGTTCATGGGCAGACTAAATAGGCCACTAGGCCCCCATCTGCCATTAAATTCTTATGTTTTTATGTATTTGTCCAACCTGGAGAAAGTCGGGTAACATGTAACAGCTTAGTCATCTATCTTTTTCCTATCAGACTCTTCATCTGGCTTACATAGTGCATGTCATAATTGTAATTCAGTATGGGCAAGTTGATTTTTAAAAATGTCAGTTGTTCAACATGTTCAGGAAGAAGTGTAGTTCTGGTTGGAAATACAATGTCACCAGTGATACTGAACATCATTTCTGAAGGTACACTGATGGGTGGTGTGAGGGAATTTTTATATATCCTAAAGCTATATTTGCTATTATATGCCTTGAAGCTATGCTTGCTTTGAAAGTCATGCTGTAACAAAGTCATAATGAATGTAGTAGAAATTTCAGAGTTCATGTTTTCTTTTTTACAGGGTTATAGAATGATACTGAGGTTACTTGAGGTATATTTGTAAAAACAGAAAGCTAGATAAAACTGAGCAGAACTGGTTGTACCAGCCTGAATAACAGGCTCGGACAAAATATAAGATAACAGCACGTTGAGGCATTGAAGGCAAGCTTTACGTTGTTGTATGTTGCTATGGTATGAGTGAAAACTCATTGTCTCACTTGGGTCAGATTGACCCAGGCATATGTATCAAGAAGTATTGGGTAAAAAAATGAAATAAGCAGTGGAAAAGTACATCATACATTGGTATCAACTTGTTATTCTGTTTTGTGATTGGCTTATACTGAAATGTTGGTATTTTTCAAGATAAGAAGTGCAGAATCTAGCTTATAAAAAGCTGCTGTAAATTGTAATCAGGGACCTTCTTTTTTGTAGAAGTCCCACATGCGTGTGTAAGATTTGATCAAACACGGGAGTGGTTGCTCAGGTAATACTTACAGTGAGAGAATTTGCGATCACAGTGGGCAAGCAGGATACTAGGCAACAACTTGAACAAGAGGTTACCAAATGGATCTGTTTGACTATCAGTACAACAAAGGACCTAATTGAAGGTTTTGGGTCTCTGGGTTCATTAAGGTATATAGTAAGCATTCTTTCAGAATCTTGTCTTCTTATGACAAGATTTCTGAGACAAGATTTCTAAATGTTGCCTTGTTTTTATGTTTGCCCTTGCACAAAGTGAACATATTGGTATGATAGTGGATTTTGAAAGGTGTGTCACTGTTGGTCCAATTCATGGCAGTCTGCAAGGGTCTCAACAGTGTCAGACCAATCATCAGCAAGGCCAGTCATGGCATTCTTCTGGTCATGCTGGGCAGAAACTTCATGCAGCTTGAAGAAAAGAGCCGACTGAATCTTAGGGTGGCTCTTTCCTTTCATCTGCATAAGCCACTCAGCAAGCAGAGCTGATCAGGCTCATGATCTCCATAAGCCGCTCAATAAGTAGAACTGATGTGTCATGATCAGCCTGCCATGATCATCCTTTCCAACATAAAAATAATTCCTCCCACCCTCTGTCAAGTATCCCTCCCACATCCTATTGCTTCCCCTTTTTAATTTTTTAACACCAGTGTGCCCAATCCTGATGTTGGCTAGTACACCTCATGCCATCCATTTTCACTGTGCAACACTGAGGTACTCACCCCCAGTGCTACCAAACATAACACCAGCACTGGGTGCCCAATCCCTAGAGTCAGTATCTGCAATAAAGAAAACCATCCCTCTTAGTCTTTTTTTTTATGTTTATACACCCTGTAAACAAAATAAAACCATACATCGATGTCTGTTGTCACTGTCACACACTACTGCCATTACCCTCCCCCACCTGACCATCCCAATTGGCATCTCCCCCACTCTTTACTTACCTACTGAGAAGTCCAATGTCGCAATCCTGTCTGGACTAGAGGCATGTCTTCAATCTTCAATGCTGAACAGGGAACTGAGTAAATTATGTATGGGGTTCAATTTATTTCAGTGGGTTTTAACCTTCTCTTCATAACTTGATTATTTTTTAACATTTTTTTCTCCACATCTTCAGCATGGACTTTTTGGAACTCCAGTTCATGAACAAAGGTGGTGAAGTTATGCAAATACATCCCAAAAGTGATTTTATGATTGCTACACAAAATTACCTTTTGGGCAGGATTTGAAAATTTTCTCCACCCTTCTTAATCAGAAGGGGTCATAAGAAGGTTTGATTGAAAATCTGAGGTAAAAATATTAAAAAAAAACAAAGTCATGGGTCTACATTAACATTTTTCAATGCACTCTCATAGCTTTGGTAATTTTCAATATTTTGACCCCAAATTTTCAACATAGCCATTTTTTTTCATATCACTTCGCAAATATGACAGCTGTCAGTTTTCAAATCATGGCAAAATGTGTTTTTGCATTTGTGGTATAAAATCACCTTTTAGGCAGGATTTGAAAATTTTCTGCGCCCTTGCTCATGAGGTGGGGTCATAAGAAGGCTATGTCAAAAATTTGGGGTAAAATATTAAAAAAAAAACACAGTTATGAGCGTACTGTATGTTGACATTTTTTTCAATGCCCACTTATAACTTTGGTAATTTTCAGTATTTTCAGCCTGAGATTTTCAATATAGCCATTTTTTTCAGATGACCTCATGAACATGACAGCTGACATTTTTCAAATACTGGCCAAAATGTGTTGTCGCACTTGTGATGTGGCATTGCCTTTTGGGTGGGATTTGAAAATTTTATCCACCCTTGTTCATGAGATGGGGTCATAAAAAGGCTATGTTGAAAATTTGGGGTAAAAATATTAAAAACAACAACAAGACTATGCATGTATGTTCCAGATTTTCAACACACACTCAGAACTTTGATCATTTTCAATATTTTGACCCTAAATTTTCAACACAGCCAGTTTTTTAAACCACCTTATGAAGGAGACACCTGTCATTTCTCAAATTCTGGCCAAGATGTGTTTTCATACTTGTGACACAAAATGATGTTTCAGCCACTGTTTTATTAATGACACCTGTCATGTTCAGAAGTAGTGGTCATAAAAAGACTATTCTGACAATTTGGCATCAAAATGTGAGAAAACAACTAAGTTATGAAGAAACATTGAATTGTTCCAAGGTTTACTCATAACTTTATTTTTGCAGATTTTGGCCCCTAATATTCAACACATCCTTTGTGTTTCCCCACCTCCTGAACATGACAAATGTCATTTTCAAATTTTTTTTTTTTTTACCAATTATTTTACCAGGTAAGACACACTAAGCTGAAAGCTTGTTTGCAGGTGCAGCCTGGGAGCAGAAGGAAGTTAAGTGACTTGCTCAGGGTCACACAGTATGCACCTAGGGGGCTGTGGGATTCAAACCCAGGTCTCCAGATTTGCAGCTCAGAGCCTTAACCCACTGCACCATACTGCCTCCAAATCTCCTATGAAACTTGTTTTCTCAGTTACACTGCAAAATCACTTTTCGGATGAGATTTTAAAAAATTACACTTGTCTTGATAATAACGTTAGGTTTAGGTCATAAAAAGAGTGTTGGAAATTTGGGTTCAAAATGTGGAAGGCTCATCCTGAGTAAATGTAATCTAAAAATGTGCAAAAGCAGGACACCACTAAAAATAAGATATTGCATTTCATTTGGTCTGTCCTGGGTAAATAATGTATATAGTAAAAATGTGTACAAACGAGGCTTGGTACAACACCAATGCAAATGGTGAACACTTGACATTCACAAATGCTTGTTTCAATCCGACTTAAGCAAATTCAGATGTTTTTGACATGGTGTGTGGGATGCTGACCCTCTGCAGCTGTGGGAGACAGATTGCAGTACCAGTGCAGAACGAGAGTAAATGCCTGTCAGGCAAACTGGGGGCAGAACACAGCAACTGCTGCACAAAGAAGAACAATGAGACAAAAAAATCAATCGATCAATAAATAAAAAAGCAAGGTGTTTTGATAAACTTAATTGCAAACTGAGCAGGAGTGAAAGTGGGGGTGGGGGTGGTGGGAAGATTACTGTTTCTACGAAGAGCATGGAATGGCTAGCAGACCCAACAATTACTCGCTTTTTTTCTGTCGGAGTAAACATTTACTGCATCAAAAAATGACTATACTTACAGAATATGCTCCACATACGTATTTCTTATCCTGTGCCCGTGTTATAAGAGTGTGATGTAATCACTGTGGTACAGGGAAAGGATGGCAAGGAAAGGGTTTTACTCTTGTCACAACTGGGTGTGATTGTGGCATCATTTTTTTCATGTGATACTACATCATCATCATCAGACACATCATCAACATAATCATCATCATCAACATAATCACCATTATCAGGGTCAAAATCAATAGGTCTGTAGTCTCTGTCAGACATATGTGAGATGCTGGTATCATTGTCAGAGGAATTGTCACCATTTTCAGAATGGGAGTGACACTCAGAATCAGCTGGAGGATTTAGCTCAGCCTCAGTTACAGCTGGTGCCAAATCTGTATGTGGCAGAACTAGAGAAGAGGGCACTTGAACTGAAGTAGGAAGCTAGGATCATGCAGAACAAACTGTAATTTGTTTCAGCATACATGGTTTTGGACTTCTTATTTCTCAGTTTAATGAAGATGATGAAAATGATGATGATGTGGTGGTGGAACCTGATGTCATTGGCAGTACTGAATGTTCGTGCTAAGGGTCATACTAAGGTTTGAATGCAGGAGCATAAGGCCGTTGCCCGCTTAACCTCCCATAATTTACCCATAATAGGACAAATTCATTCTAGACAGTATTGGCTTATCAAGTCTATTTTTGAAAATCTGTTTGGATTCACTGGTAACAATCTCTAAAGGAAGGAAATTCCAAGGATTCAGAA
This sequence comes from Neoceratodus forsteri, assembly GCA_016271365.2. Lineage (NCBI taxonomy): Eukaryota > Metazoa > Chordata > Ceratodontiformes > Ceratodontidae > Neoceratodus > Neoceratodus forsteri. The sequence continues at coordinate 308,330,173 of CM028133.1, forward strand.
CTCTCTGTGAAGAAAAAGTACTTCCTCTTTGCAGAATTAAATTTCTGACATTTTAACTCCAGTGGATGTCTCCTAGCCCCACTGATATTTGTTTAATCTTGACCCATTCTGATAATTAGATATTGGTCCTGCAGTACATCACACATCAGTAATAGAGCTCCCCTCAACCGCCTTGTTTCAAGTGACATAAGGCCAAGAATGTGTAACCTGTCTTCAAATCCCAAATCCCTCATACAATGTATTTGCTTAGTTATTTTTCTCCGTACATTCTCAGTCTGTACTATGACACCTTTCTTAACCGTAAATGGCAACCATTTTACACATTGTAAACAAAACTCTAAAGAAGCCTGAATTCAGGTCCCAATGTTATAAGTAGTGTTTCCTGAAAGTTACATGCTATTTGGTTTTGTGGTTTGCTTTAAAGCAGCATTTATTAACTTGTTCTGCCCTGACTGAAAACAGTCAGGCTGTTTCTGTCCCTCTTACTAAGCCTGGGAGAGTGATGGCATTATATGGCAGTGTCAGTGGCTCAGTAGGTAGCACACTAGCCTCTGAGACCGGGAGATCAGAGGGCTATGGGTTCAGTTCCCACATCTGGCACTTGGGTTAATATCCCAGTACTGACACTGTAGTGCAGCATGAGTGGGGTGCTGTACTTCTGAGGTGCCGTCTTTCGGATGAGATGTTATACCGAGGTCCCATCTGCCTGGATTGGTGGTAGTTCAGGTGGATGTTAAAGATCCCATGGCACTTATCGAAAAAAGTAGGGCTGTTTTTATTATAATAAGAAACAAAACAATACAGAAACTATAAACAAGGAAAATAAAGTCATCAATACTGTATATACATCCAACAGGAGAAAAAGGCAAAAATAAAAACTAAACAAATAATGTTTTTAAACAGTCATACGTAACCTAAGAAAAACCACAATATTACCCAAAATGCAAAAGTCCCCAATAAGATCTACTTATATTTAGAAATATGTGAGAGTCCCCTCCACCACCGCCTAACCAAATCTGAAGTAAAAATTTGTAGTTCTTTAGAATACACTTTTTGTAATTAATTTCTGACATAAATAAAAAAAGCTTTTTCTGTAGTCCGTTTTTGGAACAATACCCATTGGCACCTAATTTGCCATAAACGAAATTGTAACACAGCCAAAAGTAGCCATACAGTCCTCTTCTCATAGATACCTAAATTGGGAGGGAGAACTCCAATAATGAAAAATTGATGAGGGGTTCAATAACCAAGGTAATGACCAACATTTAGCCAGATAGGCCCATAATGGAACTGTATTAGAACATTCAAAGAAAAAATGTTCCATGGTCTCTTCCATGTTTATACATTTAACATATGGGCAAACCCTTTCTTCTTTCACTTTATATTTAGCAGTCCCTCTAATATTCAATCTCCCGTACATAATTAACCATTGTATTTCCCACATGTAAGTCGGCAATCTTGGATTATTCAATTGATCCAATACAACCTGAGTCAACAAAGAGGGGCAATTCCTAAAGACGGGACTCATAGGATATTGTGATTCCATTATTAACTTACATAAAGACTTAACTGAACTGTCACAAATTTGAGATTTCGTCAATTTCCATTTATACAATTTCTTAGCTATTGGAATAAAATAAACTGGCAGAGGGAAGTGGTAATTTATTTTAGGAGCTAAGTGTGTCCAAGATTTCAAATAATGGCCTATCCCAGCTCTAAACCACTGCTCGTCATGCTTTGTTTAGGAAGTTAGAGAGAATTTCAAGGAATTTGTACAATACAGCGAAAAGCAAAAAACCACCAGGTCTATCATTCCCACTCCCCCTTTGTTTTTCTCCAAATAAGTATAAACCCTTTTAATTGGGTTAAGCCTATTACCCCACAAAAATTGAAAACAAAGACTGTAAATCTTAGTCTCGAACTGTAAAGGTAAAGGAAAAATGACGGCAATATACTGAAGACAAGGTAGAATAAACTGTTTCAGGAGTTGCACTCTTTTGAGTTTACTAAATCTAAAACGTTTCCAGTTATTAACTTTCCATTCTACCTTACCCAAAACTGATAACCAATTTTCCACCGGGAGGTTTTGAGGACCAAACAAAACTCCCAAAATTATGATAGGTTCCATCAACAATGGAATAGGTATATTAGGAACCAATCCCATTGGACCTGACCCCATCAATAAACCTTTAGATTTCTTATAATTTAGTTTAGCATTGGCCAATTTGGCATATATATTGAATTTGTGAAAGAAAGAATCAATTTGATCCACATTCTGAAAGAATAAACGCACATGATCAGCAAATGCCTGTATCATTAACCTAACTCTTGTACCTGGAATCTGAATGCCTTCCCATAAAGCTTTAAGACTAACAGCTCTAAGCAAAGGTTCCAAAGCAAAAACATATAGCAAAGGACTTAGAGGACAGCCCTGTCGTACGCCCGTGGAGATTTCAAGAGGATGCCCTAACCTCCCCTTAATAACCGGGAATATGTCATGGTTTTGTACAAACTTTCAATCACCTTCACCATTTGTGATGGAATCCCAAAATAACTTAAAGTTTGAAAAAGAAACCTATGATCTACCCTGTCAAATGCCTTTTCAAAGTCTAATGAAAGTAAACCACCACCCATACCCAATTCCGATAAGTATTCTATCACATCCCTAATAACAGTCAAAATTGACTGAATTCTCCTATTTGGAAGTCCACAGTGCTGCATTGGTGAGATAACTATAGACGCCAGGCATTTAATCTATTATTCAATAAGGTTGCAAAAATTTTATAATTGGAGTTCAACGAGGTAATTGGCCTTCAATTTTCCAACTTCCCCTTATCCCCAGATTTAAACAGATAAATCTGTAATCCTTGGGCAAAAGAGCTCGGAATCAAATGACTTGCTAGAAAAAAATTAAATAGTACACATAAACCAGCACATAAATCAGACCGAAAAACTTTATAAAATGGATTTGATAATCCATCAAGATCTGGTGAAGTGGTATCTTTCAAATGGCCAATAACTGACTCTATTTCCTGAACCGAAAAGGGTGTTATCATATCCGTCAATAAATTTTGTTCTAACCCTGGGGGGGGCAAACTGTAAATAGTCCCTTATATCCTGATCCGATGGTGAATCAGTGGATGTCAAAGATTGAAAATGTTGACCAACAACCGAACTAATACCTTTTACATCCGACACCTTTCCTTCTTTAGAAACCAGAAAGTCCAAAGAAGTAGAATCCTTACGAGTTTTACACAAGACATAGGGGTCACCTATAACCGATTTTCCTACATGATTGTTTAAAAGTGCTTGTAGTGATTTGGCCCTATCATATTGTAACCTTCTCATGTCCGTTTTTGCCACGTTGATCTGAGAAGATAAATCCTGATTCGTAGTGTTCGCTATCGAATATAAAGTTTGCAAATGGAATCGCAATTTTAAATAAGCACTAAACTGTGATTTCCTTTGATAAATTCCATAGGATTTATACCACTGTACACAATCAGCTTTAGTTTCTTCCCACCAGAGACCTAAATCAGAATATAAGAAACTCACCGATAATCTGGCTTCCAAGATTAATTTAATTGAGTTTTTAACTCTTGGCTCCTGCAAGCAGGTGGAATTCAGTTTCCATCTATTGGACCTAGGGCCCTGCAAGGGTAATTCACCCACTTCTACCTGCACTAGCTGATGATCAGAAAATTCAATGGGCAATATACAAAAATCATGCACTGACAGAAAATTAGAACATAGCAAATAATCAATAGTGGAGCCTTTTGACCCCTTTTAAAAAGTATAACCACACTTAACTGTGGAAGACTGGTTGCAATTACGCAAATCCGCCGTGGACAACATTGATACTAAAAAATTAGAATCGCAGTAAATTTTCTTAGACGTCATCCCTTTACTAAGCAGGGTGCAATTAAAATCACCACCCCACAAGATGGGTAAGGTCGTAACTAAATAGGGCTGAATTTCTTTAAAACAGTTTACTCTAGCAGTCTTAGTTTGGGGATTGTAAATATTTATCAAGCAAAACTGAAGGCCCTGCCATGCACCATCCAAAATTAAAACCCTCCCAGGGATTAAATCAATCAGTTTATGTAAAGAAAAAGTAGACCGGCTAAACAGAATCCCTATGCCATCTGCCGTTTCTCTACCAAAAGACCAAAATGACGGCCCCCATGGCCAGTCATTTTGAAAAGAAAGGAGGTGATCCTTAGAAAACATCCAAGTTTCCTGAACAAAGCATAGGGAAATTTTCCTGTCATGAAGCAAGTGAAAAAGTGCTTTCCATTTCATCGGATTTAATAAACTATGAGTGTTCAAAGAAGCCCAAATGAACCCCATTAAAAAACCAAAGACAAGCACCCACCTCATTTTTTCCTGCATTTCTTTTCCTTATACTCATTTAAAGGTTCACCTGGTACAGACTTTTGTGAATCAGAGTCCCCTAGGTCCATCTCTGAATCACCCCAGGCAGGAAAAAGAGCTGCATAAGTATTATGAGTTTCCAACTCTAACCTCGCTGGTGCAGCTACTGCCTTAAAGGTCCTACTAGACCTTCTGGGAGGCAAAGAAATGGGAGCTACCAGCCCTTCATCATTTTTTTCCTCCGAATCTTTATAACACACCGGTTGTAACAAACCTTTTTTCTGGATTTGACCTACAAGTCCGGGTTTTTCCACAGGAAATGGGGGGGACCACTACCTTTACAGGAACCGAAGTTAGAGGCAAGACAAATCCTTCTGCCCTTTCAGGAACAGCAGGGGTGGGGGTTGCATCCTGTACCACAGCTTCTGCCTTAAGAACAGACTCCTGGGCGTGCTGGACCAGCAAATCAACACTACGACTGGAGGCCTTATTCTTGGCTGCCCATGCACAATCCTTAAAGGCATGTCCATAGGTCTCACAGAGATCACATCTGGTGGGGTTAGTACACTGCTGCACACCGTGTCCTAAATCTCCACAATTGTCGCATCTAGGGCATTCACAGGTACTAGATAAATGGGTTTTTGAACCACATTTATAACACGCCCAGGGTTGGCCACTATAAAAACAGACACCCCTATCCCTCCCCAACAAAAAGGAGTTTGGGATATGTTCTATGCCCTTCTCCGTCTGTCTCAATTTGACTTTAAATCTCCAACCCCCTGTCCAAATTGTTCCGTATCCAATATAGGCTCTGGGTCACCCTGTAATTCACACTTGAGGGACAACCAATGGGTAATATCTTCAATACGTACACCTTCGTTCCGAAACATGATTGTCACATGTTTAATTAAAGGGGTAGAAAGGGGAATAACTAAAAAAGGAGTCCACAATGGGGAAAATTTCACCTGGGCATGTCTTTCCCAGAATAATTCCAATAAATATGCCGAATGAAAACTAATATCAAAATTATCTTCCCCTGAAATATTAATGAAAGCAAAAACATCCCGTGCAGAAAACCCCAGAGACCCTTTAATCAGCAGTTTCCCCATGTGATACCTATCCGGTCTGTCTGGTAAACCCCCTTTATATAGAAGATGAACTGCATTGCACCGAGGTGCAGCTTCCCTTTCAGCATTAGAAAAAAGAACTGACATCAATGGTTTTTCCGTAGAAGGGAGTGTATTAGTACTTATTACACTAGATTTTTCTGCCTCTATGGTGGAAACTTTAACAGCATCTCCCCCATCATCACAATCAGTAGTTTCAGGGTCCAGAGCCCCACCAACATACCTTTCAACTCCCCCCTTCCGCCCCTGAGGGTTCCAAACCAGAGAATTTTTCTTAAAGTCAAAAACAGGGTCCCAATCCTGTGAAGGAGTCCAAACTCCTTTCCCCGACTGCCCCCATCCTGCAGCTCATAATGCCCATTGAGGAGACCAGGAATTATCATGGGCCAAAGGAACTTCAGATTGTTGAGGACCTATCATTGATAAAGGAGGATTAATTGTCCCGCTAGCAGCACTCAACGATTTTGGGCACTGTTCAGACTCCAAATCCAACCTCTACCTCTTTCTATCTTTGAAGCAAAAGTCAGTAACCCCCTCCTGCTTACTGGAGTCAGTTTGAAAAAGGACTGTACTTTGTAATGATGTATAATTCAAGTCTGTATTCAGGGGTTTAAACACAAACCCTGAGTCTTTGTTTAAGGAAACCTTTAAATCGGCAGCAGATCCAGCATCACTACTCACCTCCGGTTTCCCACCTTGCACAAACTCAGAATAAATAACTGTCTTGGTCGTCTTCTCTGGCAGCCCCCTTTGGTCACCAGCGCTCAAACCGAATCCAGGAACCGGGACCAATACCGAGCTTTCCACATCGCGTAACTGAAGCAAACACAAGTCAACCGCTTCCTCGGCCTGAAACACTTCCGTATTCGCCAGTGACGTTAGGTTTTCTCACGATGCACAGACCACCTCTCTGGAAAAACCTCCAACAGCATCCACTACCAGTGGTACAGGAACAACCTCTGCCATTCCTTCCACCAAAGCTCTCTCAATAACAGAAGTAACCTCACCGGTTTTCAATTCCTCCAGGTTATCCAGCACCGAACATTCCTCATGAAAAATCTCCTCAGCAAAGGTATCGGTAGGCATTTTGGCCCATAATTTCTCAGGGAACTGACGATCCAGTCCTTCCAGCGTCTCCTCCACAACCTCCTCCACTTGGCTTCCTAATGAAGTGGCCATCTTGCCGCCAGCCAGTCGGCCCCCTACTGACAATCAGTAGGGGAATTTCCCCAGTGTCCTGGCCAAATTTCCCTCATTCGCTAAAAATACCACCAACAGCTTAATGTGGGTCAAAAACAGTTGGCATTCATCTGTATCCCCTTCCCCCAGGTCATGCCTAAAAATAGGCAGGATTTGTCTAGTGCACTTACCCGGTCAACAAAAACTAAATAAATAAATAAAAACTAGGCTACAGCTTCAACAGTGTAAGTACCTGCCTGACTGATGAGCTGTTAACTTCCCAATTAAAACAATCTGTGAGGTAATTGTTTGCTGTCTAAGGTTTTTACAGACTCAGCCTCTGGTGTCTGTACAGATGAATTAGCTGAAAATCCACATTTTGATTTCTAAAGAGCTGATCATTTGAGTTTCAGTGCTGAATTGAAGTGGTATGCATTTGAGAAATCAGCTTATCTGTATCACAGCTGCTGCCAGTTCTTTCTGATCAAAACTCTGTGTTTTTCTCTAGCTATAACACCAGGTTGTTTATTTAATGGATATAAAATAAGTCAAAAGTTTGTTAATTCATACAAGTAGTTTGTCTTTTTAATGTAGTCTCAATAAATAAGTTAATGTAAGAACATTATTTTCTTCTCAGATTGACAGACAGGTGCCTGCCACACTCTATTATTTCAGGCACATGTACTATATGAACTCAGAAATTTCAGTTCTTTGATGGTTTATGAGTTAAAATACATCATACATATGTATAACTAGAAACACTACATGGCATCCTGATGACCCCTTCTCCTACCTACAGTTGAGGTAGCAGAACTCTGCTGCCCCATGTCACTTGCTCCACATGCACCCTGTCTCCTGCCCGAAATTAGAGGATGCTGCACCCTGCTGCCCACTCTCCTGTCCCACAGTCAGGGTTACTGCACTCTGTTGCCCCCTGTCCTGCCTGAACAATCAGGGCCTCAGCACCCTGCTGCCCCTGCCTGAACAGTTGAGATTACTGGACCCTACTGTGGCCCTTTGTCCCCCACTCCCTCAATCAGAGCTACTGCACCCTGTTTTCCCTATTCCTGTCACTATAGTCAGGGATGCTGTACACTTCTGTACCCTAGAATCCCATGCCCTCTGCTTCCACAGTTGGGGCTGCTGCATTATGATAGCCATGCCACCAGAGGTGGGGCTATTACTGCTCCCTGCTGCCTACATCCATTTTCCCAAATGGGCAGGGCTGCTGCACCTTGCACACCCCATCCCACAGTCAGGGCTGCTGTGCCCTTCTACCCCCTCCATGTTCTGCACCATAATCAAGGCTTCTTCACCATGCTGTAGTCTATCTCCTGCCACCATAGCCAGAGTTGCTGCACCCTGTTCCTGTCTGCACAGTCAGGGTTGATGTACCCTCTTGCACCCTACAACCCAATTCCTCCACAGCCCCATGAATCCACAGTTAGGCTTGCTGCACCATTCTGCCCCCTGCCACCAAAGCCAGATTTGTTTGTTGCACTGCCCAAAAGGAAAAAAAAGAAAAATGCTTTAATCTTGTCTTATGGGGTGAAGGACAGAGGGCATTATGGTGCAGAAGTCCCAACTGTTTGGTCAGGAGACAAAAGGATGGCATTAGGGTACAGCAGCCCAAGCTGTGGGACAGGATGCAACAGCCACACCTGGGTGGAACTGACATAACTATGGGGGCAGAGGACAGGGGGCAGCAAATGCCCTAACCCTTGTGGCAAGTGGCAACATGGTGTATCAGCCCTAACTGTAGAGGCAAGGGGCTCTAGGCACAGCAGGCCACAGCAGCTCTGCTTGAGTAGTCCAGAGCAGGGTGCAACAGCCCTGGCTATGGGAGTAGGAGACTGTGGACAGCATGGTGCAGAAATCTTGACTGTGAGGCAGGACACAGGGTGCATCAGGGTACAGCAGCCCTGACTGTTGAATGGGGTGCTCATGGTGCAGCAGCCCAGCTTATTTGGGACATTGGATGTGGATAGTGGGGTGAAGCAAAAGCCCCACCTCTGGTGGCATGGGGCAGCACAGTGCAGCAACCCCAACTGTAGAGGCAAGAGACAATGGACCTTAGGGTGTAGCAGAGCTCAGCAGCCCTGACTATGGAGACAGGAATAAGGGCAACACAGTACAATGTCCCCAACTGTGGGTTTGGGGGACAGTGGATAGCAGGTTGCCAACAACCCCAACTATTCTGGTATAAGGAAGCACAGTGCAGCAGCGCTGACTGTTCAGTCTGATAGTGGGCAACAGGGTGCAGCAACCCCAACTGTGTGGGAGAAGACAGTGGGAAGCAGGGTGCAGTGGCCTCGGATGTGGGGAAAGAGACATAGAGCTTGTGGGGGCAGAGGACAGGGCATCAAAGTGCAGCTGCCTCAACTATGGTGCAGGAGACAAGGGGCATCAGGATGCTATACACTATTTATAGTTATACATTATGTATTTTCATACAACAACCATCAAAGAACTGAAATTTGTGAGTTCATATTGTACATGTGCCTGAAATAGCACAGTGTGGAAGGCAACTGTTTGTCAATCTGAGAGAAAGAAAACTGTTCTTAGATGTACCCATTTATTGAGGCTACATCAAACTACTTGTATGAATTAACAAACTTTAGATTTATTTTATATCCATTAAATAAAAAACCCAGTATTATACAGCTGGAAAAAAAAAACAATTTTAGTGAGAAAGAACTGGCAGCAGCTGTGATACAGATAAGCTGATTTCTCAAATGCATATCACTTCAATTCAGCACTGAAACTCAAATGATCAGCTCTTTAGAAGGTCAAAATGTGGATTTTCAGCTAATTCATCTAAACAAACCCCAGAGACTGAATCTGTAAAAACCCTGGACAGCAAACAATTACCTCACAGATTATTCTAATTGGGAAGTTAACCGCTCATCAGTCAAGCAGGTACTTATACTGTGAAGCTGTAGCCTAGTCCCATATGATGTCATCACTCTCCCAGGCTCATTCAGAGGGACAGAAACAGCCTGTTTTCAGTTAGTGCAGCACAGGTTATTAAATGCTGATTTAAAGAAAACCACAAAACCAAATAGCATGAAATGTTCAGGAAACACTACTTATAACACAGAGACTTGAATTCAGATGTTTTAAGGCTTTTTTAAGCAATGTGTAAAATAGTTGCCATTGATCTTTAAATGGGCACCAAAACTGTGGTGAATAATCCAAGTGAGTGTGGATGTAAGATCTGTACAGTGGAAATATCACTGATTGATCTCTGGATTTAATATTTCTTCTCATAGCCCACCATAATTTATTCATTTTGTAAATAGTTTCTGTTATTTGTTTATCATAACTTAAATCATTGGATATAATCATTGGTTATCATCTTCTTTCCATCACTCTTATTCTTTAGGATGCCTGACCGACAACATAATTCATTCTTCTCTTTCCTCCACCCTAGCAGCTATGCTCACCCCCATAGACTGCCCTCATTCCCTCTGGTCCAGGTCTTTAGCTCTGCTCTCCATCCCTAAATGTTCCACCAGGATGAGTGAATTTTCCTTCTCCTACTATGCCCCCAAATTCAGGAACTCTCTATCACTTGACCTCAGACATTCCAAATCCCACCCTGCCTTCAAGAAAGCCCTCTCCAATTACCTTGCCTCCCTCAATACATGTAAATGTTCTTAGCTCCATGATTCATAAAATCACCCCTGTCCTGCACTTATACCTCCGAGCCTACTCAAATCCTTCCCTTTCCCCACTATTTCCAAGCAACAGAAAAGTACTTAGGTTTCTCTGTTTCAGTCCGAGTAGTTGACTCCTAGCTGGACTTAGCTAATTGCTCCTTAATGCTTGTACTTTTTATCCCCTACTGTACCTTTATTGCCATTTTTGTTACCTCTTATACCATAGGATATATACCATTCACTTACAGTATGTGCTATGTAATCTGCACCTCTGTAAATCTGTTTAACTCTAACTGTACTGCAATGTATGTGTATTTGTTAACCCCTGTATTTTTGACTTGTACTCTCCCGGGTCATGCCTGAAAATAGGCAGGTCTGTCTAGTGCACTTACCCAGTTACCAAAAGCTAATAAATGAATAAATAATGACACCCAAGTTTTTTTCTTGTTGAGATTCATTTAGCAATTTACCACATAGATGGTATTTGTGTTTGGATATATTCAACCCTAAAGTTAGGGGTTACTCAACCCTAAATATAACTGCATTTGTCAAGGTTGAAATGCCTTTCTCATTTAGTTACCCATTGTGTAATTCTGTCTAGGTCTTCTTGGATTCTAGGTGTTTCCTCAAGGTTTCTGCAAGTACCCCCTAGCTTACAGTCATCTGCATATTTTGTCACCCAACTCTCAAGCTGTAATGATAAATCAGAGATAAATATTTGAAAAACATGAGGTCCAAGCACCGAATCCTGATGCACTCCACTAGTCAATGGCCCCCATTCTGAGAAATAACCATCAATCATAGAAACATAGAAAAAAAGATGGCAGAAATAGACCAAGGGTCAATCTAGTCTGCCCATGTGTTCCTTGGATCTTTTCAGATCCCAGTACCTAAACCCTCCTTCTGCCTATTGCTCCTGTTGCTTTTGATTGCACTTTAGCCTTGTCCCTCCCCAGCTTGAATGATGTCACAGACTTTGCTTCCACTACCTCAGCTGACAATTTATTCCATGGCTCCACGACTCTTTCTGTAAAATAGTGTTTTCTAAGCTCCCTCTTGAAGCTCCCCACCTCAACTTCCACTTGTTCCCTCTAGTGTCAGAGTCAAAGACTCTGTTGAACAGGTCTGAGGATGGCACCTCATTTATTCCTCTCAGGAACTTGTATGTTTCAATCGTGTCTCCCCCTCCCTCCTTGTCTCCATTGAGAACATATTTAATGCTTCCAAATGCTCCTCATATGAGTGCCCTTCAAGGCCATGGATCATTTTGGTCATTTTTCTCTGGATAGCCTCCAACCTGTTTATATCCTTTTTCAGATGTGGACTGAAAAACTGGACAAAGTACTGCAGATGGGGACTTACCAGGGACCTGTAGAGTGCCAATATTACCTCCTTCCTCCTGCTTTTGAATCCTCTCCCTATGCACCCCAGCATTTTGTTGGCCTTGCTATAAACATTGTTGCATGGGCCTGTCTGTTTAAGGGTACTGCTTATGATGACATCTAGGCCCCACTCTTCCTATGTGGTGCTGCGCTAGACTCCATTGAGGTGGTACTCTGTCCATAGGTTCCCTTTACCCAAATGCATCACCTTACATTTTTTGGCATTGACCTTCAGCTGCAGAGATGATGGACCATCTTTCCAGCCTCTGTAGGTCTTTTTGTATGTCATTAAATGCCTCCTCACTGCCAACCCTTTCTCCTAGCTTGATATTGTCAGTAAATAGGGCAATTTTGTCCTGAATACCTATGCTGATTTCACTGATAAAGGCATTACACAGGACTGTGAATCCAATGAACGGGTGTGCACTATGGATGCGGGTCCTGGTGCTAAGAGGGGGTTACTATCCTCTATTCAAACTAGGCAGTCCAAGGGTGTCTCAGCACTCTCCATTGGACATATAATTACTTACTACAGCTATAGTTGGCATCAAATAAATGATCACAAAGCAGGTTTTCAATTCAAAAAAATGAAGTTTATTTTCCAAGAGCATATAGCTACAAGAGCCACACCACCCCAGTGCTTTGACCAGAGGTCTTCCTGAGGGGGTACTGTGGTTGTGGCATCTAGATCCCTATTTTATACAAAACACTTAACTCACCAGTGCCATCTAGTCTTAATTAAATTACATACAGCTTTAATCAATTGACATGACTTTAAGTGGCTCTCTGGGGATTTGAACCTTGTAACCTACAAGGTATAAAATTTTGTAAACATAATATCAATCAATGTATTTAAAGTAAATGGGTTATAAGACAAATAAAAATAGTTAATACCTTAAAAAAGAAACTACACATTTGCCACTGTTTTAGGATAAACTTTTATAAATGTTTCAAAATGAAACATTTTTTACTTATATATATTTAAAGCATTTATTATACAACAGTCATTTCATTGAAACCTTTTAGGGGACATTCAAATTATATAACATCTTTATCAGTTAATTATACTGATAGTGCTGAGAGTTATGTACCATGTTAATGTAAATGCTTAATACTATCCAATAATTTGTAGCAACTTAAGTACAATTAGTCTGCATGAAAATGCCTTTCACTTTAAGCAGAAAAGAAAATTAAAATTAAAGATGAATTTATACAAAAAGAGAATGTTCTTAGAAAATAAACAACTTTGTTTTTTTGAATTGAAAACCTGCTTTATGATAATTTATTTGATGCCAGCTACAGCTGTAGTAAGTAATTATATGTCCACCAGAGAGTGCTGAGACACCCTTGGACTGCCTTGATTAAACAGGACTGACCCCAACACTGAGCTTTGGGGCACACCACTAGTGATCGTGCCTTCATCAGACCTCACCTTGTTGACCACTACTCTTTGTTTTCTGTCCATAAGTCAATTACTTACCCAACTGACTATAGACTTGGTGGCAACCAGGTCCTCCAACTTTTTTAGCAGGTGGTTGAGTGGCACTGAATCAAAGGCTTTACTGAAATCAAAGTAGAGGCGGTCCAATGGGTGGCCTCTGTTTAGTTCCCCAGTGATCCAGTCAAAAAATATGATTAGGTTCATTTGGCATGACCTTCCTGCCACAGACCTATGTTGCCTGTCATCCTGCAGACCATTCTTATCTAGGTACTCTACTAAGTCTTGTTTTATTAAGGTTTTCATCAGTTTCTCTACTACTGACATAAGGCTGACTGGTCGGTAGTTGCCTGCTTCCTCCCAACTCCCTCCTTTGAGGAGAAGTACCACATCAGCTCTTCTCCAGTCTCCTGGCACTACCCCCATCTGAAGTGGTCTGATGAATAAATGTGCTAAGGGACCTGCCAATTCACTTGCTAGCTCCTTTAGCGCCCACGTGTGTATTCCATCAGGCCCTGGTAACTTGTCTTCCCTTAACTGATCCAGGGCCTCTCTAACCCTACTGTTGGTGATTGATGGTGCTTCCATTTGTGGAGCACCTTTGTCAGCAGCCTTGATGCCACTGTCTGGTACTGGGCCTTTGTGTTCCTTAGTGAACACTAAGCAAAAAAAGTTGTTCAGAACAGTGGCCTTCTGCTTATCCTTCCTCACTACTCTGTCACCATCTTTGAGTCTAACTATTCCTCTCCTTTTATTTCTTATTTCTTGTATATATTGAAAAAAGTGTTTGTTCCCTTCTTTAACCCCTTCTGCAAGCCAAAGTTTCATTGTGACCTAAGCTGATTTCACCATACTCTTTGCTTCCTTGTTTTTCTGAACATAGGCTTCCCATGCACTGTCTTTCTGAGTTCTTTTATAGTTCCTATATGTCTGCCTTTTGGTTCTGATTGTGGTCCTTACCTGGTTATTGAACCATATTTTTTTTTGCGTTTGTTCTTTTTGGTCACTGTTCTTATGCACATACTGGTAGCTTCTGAAATGGCTAACTTAACCAGCCCCCATATTTCTTCCACATCTAAATGTTCCTGGATCTTTAACAGCTTGCTTCTGACTACATCCCTCATTTTGTCAAAACTGGCTCTTCTAAAGTTTAAAACCTCTGTCTTGGATTGCAATTTTTCTATCCCTAGGGCTAATTCAAACCACACAGAGTTGTGGTTGCTGTTGGCTAATGGCCCCCAACCCATGTAGAACTTACTACCTCTGAGTTAGTGAGGACCACATCCAGGATGTTGTCCAGCCTAGTCAGGCACTAACTAGTTGTGTGAGTAGGCTGTCTTGTAGAGCATCAACCATCTTTTGGATCCTAGTAGAACCTGCCACTGGTATACTCCAATTAACAATGGGCATATCCAGGTCTTCTACTACCACTGTATCCCCTTTCTGTGCTAACTCTTGGTATCCTGCACTGCAGCCATTTCAGGATCTATCTTATATATTTGGGATTAAAGATGTGCAAAATTGTGAAATTTTATTACATGAAATATTTAGTGAAATTTACGCATTTCACAAAATATTTTGTTCATGCAAAATGCAAAACTTTGCCTGCAGAAGGCAAAATTTCACCTGTGGGATGGTGAAATTTCACCTTCCACAGCTGAAATGTCACCATTTCAGGCAAAATTGTGCATTTCGTGGTGAAATTTCACCTTCTGCAGTTGAAATTTAACAAATTCGCACCCTATGAAAAATTTTGTGGAACGGTGAAATTTCGTGAAATGTTTTGTACAGTGAAATTGCTGATTTCACAGCAATTTCACTGGTGAAATTTAATTTCACAACAGCTCTGTCTGGGAATTATTTGTAAGATGCTTAGTTTTTTGATTAAAGCTCAGTGTGGGACACGATGAAGGCCTTACTAAAGTCCAAAAAGATCGCATCACATGGTATCTTCATATTAAGTTTAAAAGCTTATTTTTCATAAAAACAAAGGATATTTTTAATACATTATCTTTCATATGTAAACCCATGCTAGTTTTTATCAAGCTCTTACAGTACTACCATCACTTTGTCTTTAATAATACTTTCCATGACTTTGCATAGGATCGGAGTGAGACTTACAGGCCTATAGTTATTCACATCACATGTACCACCTTTTTTAAACAAAGGAACAACATTAGTTGTTTTCCAGTCTTTCGGTAGACACCCACTAATGGAGCATTCAAAAAGTAGCTTAAGCGTGTATGCTAGTTGTTTACTCATTATTTTTATTATGTTTCCAGTTATACAATCTGGACCTGGAGATGAGTTAACCTAAATATAACTTAATTTATTATTAATGTCCTCATTGAATAATACAATTTCCTGCTCTGAACAAGTATCAGCATGTACTAGTTATTTCTTATTTTTTTCAAAAACATTGCAAACATGTTTGTTCAAGGTGTTAGCCATGCCATCTGGCTTAGTGATGCTATTATCTATACATATTGGCTTACATTGTGGGGTTTTTGTTTGGTGAATTTATGCAACTATAAAAATACTTTACTGTTGTTTTTAGTTGCTTGATTTGCTAGATTCCTTTCGATTTTTCTTTTGGATCTTTTAATTTCCTGCTTACATTATCTTTGAACTTTTTTTAAAGCCTTCCTGCCTAACATAAGTTTTGTTTATTTTTTATTTATTGTGTAATTTTTTCTTTGGTTATAATGTTTGATAATTTTCTTTGTTAACCTTTTAGGTCTTAATCTGTTATTTTTTAATTTTTAAATCTTTGGTATTTATTGGCTGTTTGGAGAATAATATTCTTTAATTTATCCCACATATTCTCTGCACTACAGTTGTTAAAGAGTGCATCCCTGTCTAACCTTGTTAATACGTCATTAATTTTTCCAACATTTACATTTTTATAAAGGAATATTTCAGTTTCACCATAAAACATATTGTGGTTGAAATCAACTTTAAATTATCTAGATTATGGTCACTATTTCCTAAAGGGGACTCAACTTTGCAGTTTTTTTTTTCAGAAAGTTTCACTAAGCTGAAGCTTTTGGGGCTTTATAACCCAACCGGA
This sequence comes from Neoceratodus forsteri, assembly GCA_016271365.2. NCBI lineage: Eukaryota > Metazoa > Chordata > Ceratodontiformes > Ceratodontidae > Neoceratodus > Neoceratodus forsteri. The sequence continues at coordinate 308,346,405 of CM028133.1, forward strand.
CCTGCTATGTTTAAGCAACTGGGAATGGACTTGACACTGTCTTCTTTGCTGCTTGTTCTTGTTTTTTTTTTTTAAATTAGCCTCCAAAGGCTATTTACTTTTGTTTTTGGCTCTGAGTATAGGCTTAGATGAGGATCCAAGGCAGGTGGGTGTCTTACCTTTACCCTTGCCTCTACAGGCTCTAGTGTTCATGTTGCCTTGCTATTGGTTACACATAACTATATGTGACACAGTAAGGGATATTTCTCTGACCACAGACTAGGTTGTAAAAACAAATTAACAATAACATTGCCCAACACTTAAACTGCAACTAGCCCCTTGGAAAACTGTGAGAGAGTAGTGCAGAAGTGGATGTGACAGCAGGCAGTGGCAGCCAGGAACCCTAGGCAGAAACAAGCAGAGGAGTACTACATTAATCAACTGGCCTCAATTTTTTAATTTGGGGGGGGAATGGAAAAATAGCTAAGTGCTGACTAACTGGTCTTACATTTTTTTGTGAAAAAATAGCTAAGTGCTTAAACTGCAACTAGTCATTTTAGGTAACTGTGAGAGAGCAGTACACAAGTGGACATGGCAGCAGGTAGTCAGGTATGCTAAGCTGCAAAAAGCTGAAGTGTACTACACAAACTGATTGATCCTACAAATTTTTTTTAAAAGGAAAAATAACCAAGTGCTTAAACTGCAACTAGCCCCTCAGAAAATTGTGAGAGAGCAGTACACAAGTGGACAGGACAGCAGGCAGCCAGGCATGCTAGGTGGCAGCAAGCAGAGGTGAACCACACTAACCAAATAGTCCTCAAATTTATTTTTTGGGGGGGAAGATTCAAGTGCTGACAAACTTGGTCCTACAGTTTGTTTTGGGTTTTTTTTTTGTTTTGTTTTTCTTTTTTGTTTTTTTTGGGGGGAAAACAACTGCAACTAGCCCCTCAAAAAACTGTCAAAAAGCAGAACACAGATGGACATGACAGCAAGTAGACAGGTATGCTAAGTGGCAACAGGAAGAGGTGTACAGTGTACTACAGCAACTGATTAGTCCTCCTACAATTTAATTTCTTAAGGAAAAATAGCCAAGTGCTTAAACTGCAGCTAGCCCCTTAGGAAACTGTGAGACAACAGTAAACAAGTGGATGGGAGAGCAAGCAGCCAGGCACATAGTGGCTTAGTGGTGCTGAGGGTTGAGGTACTAGATACCATACCTCATGCCATGCAGGTGACCTGGGTTCAGGAACAATCCCGGGCCATCAGGGGTTAGCAGGGAGCAGAGAGGATTGAGCATCTGGATGCCAGTTCTCTTGTCTCAGGGAGGGATCTAGGGGTTAGCCTGGCATTGCAGTGGCCTCTGGTGGAAGCCAGATGCACTGCCACACTATAGGGCTCAGTAGGGACTTCACAGAGCTGTGGCAGACATCGTCAAGATATCATTGCATGTCCAGGCACTGAAGGAAGGGTGGGAGAGGGCTTAAACAAGAAAAACACCCTTCCTCCTGGCAATAGGCAAAGGCAACTCCTCCCTCAGTCCACACTCCCATAAGTTGGGTGCTTCTCTCTGCTTCCCCCCCATCCCGGAGCTCAATACTATAGAAAGAGCACCCTGGGTGGATAGGGCGGCCCTTCCTCAGAGGATTCAGACCCGGGGGATGTGCTGGGCTGGGGGGTGTAGAGCAGGTAAGTGCCATGATGGGAGGTAGAGACTGGGGAGTCAGGAGGTCACAGTAGAGAGTTCACTGAGGTGGAGGAGATAAACAGAGTTAAAAAAAAAGAAAAAAGCAGCTGGGCACACTAGGTGGCAACAAGCAGAGGTGTACTAAACTGATTGACTGGTCCTCAGTTTTTTTTTGGGAGGGGGGAGGCAAATAGACAGGTGCTGACCAACTTGGTCCTACATTTTTTTTTTAAATGTAGTCAAGTGCTGACTAAATTGATCCTCCATTTTTTTTGTTAAAGAAAATAGCAAAGTGCTTAATTTGCAACAAGCACCTCAGAAAACTATCAGAGGGCAATACAAAGATGGATGTGACAGCAGGTAGACAAGATCTCTAAGTGGCAAAAGGCAGAGGCATATAGAATACCATGGCAAAAAAACTAATATGCCCACAATTTTTCTAATTAAAAATAACCAAGTGCTCAGACTGCAACTAGCTCCTCTGAAAACTGTCAGACAGCAATAAACAAGTGGATGTGACTGTCACAACCCCACTCAGCAGGTCAGACCCCCTGCTCCCACATTGCCAACCTCTGAGCACAGTATTGTGAACAGTTAATAGAACAGGGTAACCCTTCTGTCTGTTTTGTAGGTCCAAATCAAACTTTGGTCTCAAGTTCTGGAGGGATTCAAACTGTGAACCTCTTGTTAGTGTACCCAATGTACAGGCTTAGATAATTCTGCTCTCCAGGGGGCCAGATAGCTGTTGCCTATGGGCACCTAACCAGGTGTACAAAATGAACCCTTAAAAACTCTATGAAAGACCTCAGAATAAACTCTTACCTTTTCCCAGTTTGGTAAAACCAGTAAGCTTTGTACAGTGTCAGCTTTAACATATGCTTCCCTTGCCAAAGAAAGAATTTCAAAGGCACACCAGGTAGTCTCTAAATATAGAGGTTTACTTAAAATAGATAAAAATGTAAAATGTAAAACACAGAACCGTATATCACAAAACATACAATCTTTTAAAACAATAAGGTTTAAAAAGTACAAATTCCTACCAATAATACATTTAGACCTGTCTACCTAATGTATTATTATCTTCTTATAGTGCTGTAGATGTTTCCTTTTTTCAGAGTCTAAACATGTGTGTCTCTAAAGGTCTGTTACAGCATAATTAAAACACTGTCTTGACCCTGCCTTCTCCATGATGTCACCCAGCTCCTCTTCTGTTTATTAAAAATTATACAATCAGGATGTCTAGTGTCAGGAGGTAAATTAATAGGTGACATCAGCAGAAAAAACTTGTTTACCCATATGACTTCCCAATTAAGTCTGTAATTTTCCAAGTCCTTTCTTTCATCCATGAGCAGCATCCTCTCTCAAGAACATCAAAGGACTTTTATGACATGGCACCTACGTAAGTGCCATAACCTGTATTCTTCCTCTAAAAGCCATAAAAGTTTGTGATTTCTAGCCTAGCTGGCTGCTGCAATTAAGCTAGATAATGAGGAGATCCTTGATTTAGGTCTCTTCTAGCCTGTAATTATCTCCTGGCTTTTATCTTTTAGCTGAAACAGCATGTCTCATGAGAGACACTCAATAACACATTTTCATATTACAAAAAACATAGATTAATCAGAACCAGCTGTACAAGCATCACAATCCTTCCTACCTAGACTGAATTTGGGGGCTCTATCACCTGCATGGGGTAAGCTTCCCAAATCAGTTCACTCCTCATAGACACGAGACAACCCATCTGAGTTCTGATTTTTCACTCCAGCCCTATGTAGAATTGTCATGTCATACCCTTGTAAAGCAAGCCTCCATCTTAGCAATCTACCCTTGTTTTTTCCCATCTGTGTCAGCCAAACCAGGGGGTTTGGTCAGTCTGTACCACAAAATGCTGCCCCTACAAGAATGGATCCAACTTCTTTAGGTCCCACACTATGGCAAGACACTCCTTTTCCACAGTGGAGTATGCCTGCTCCCTGGGAAGTAACTTTTTACTCAGATATGCTACAGGGTGATCTTTCCCTTGGCTGGATGTCTGACTTAGTACTGCCACAATACCCACGTCTGAGGAGTCAGTCTGAACTATAAAGGGTCTGCTATAGTCAGGACTTGTGAAAACAGGAGCACTGCACAGTGCCTCCTTCAATCTGGTAAAGGCTTCTTCACAGGCTGGTCCCCAGGTAATTTCCTTTGGCATCCTTTTCTTTACCAGGTCAGATAGGGGAGCAGCCAGGGTACTGTAATTGAATACAAATTTTCTATAGTACCCTGTTGTCCCAAGAAAACTCCTAACCCACTCAGCCTGCAGCTTGTCTTTCTAGACCAGAATAAGGACCATGTCTTTTTGATCCACCATGTATGAGCAAGATCTGGCTCTGCATTCATACCACACTTTTTGTTTCTGTTGGGCAGCTGCCAGGTTGCTCTGGGCTGTCTCCATAAGCTCCTTCAGCCTTTCCATAAACCTAAGGATGTAATCTACAATGGGAGTTCCCTGGGTGGCGTGCTTGCCTTCCTAGTCCTCCCAGATCAAGTCTAGGGTCCCTTGTACCTGGTGTCCATATAAGAGTTCGAATGGGGAAAATCCCGTCAACACTTGGGGCACTTCCCTGTATGCAAACAACAGGTGGGGAAGGTATTTCTCCCAGTGTCTCCCATACTGTTCAGCAAACGGCCAGAACATTGACTTCAGGGTACCATTGAATCTTTCCACAAGCCCATTGGCTTGTGGATGATATGGTGTCATGCATCTCTGCACCACCACACACTTCTCCCATAAACATTTCATCAGCTCCGACATGAAGGAATCCCCTCGATCAGTGATAACCTCCTGCGGAAACCCAACACTGGAGAAAATCCCAAGTAAGGCATCTGCCACTTTGTCTGTCCTCAGTGAGGATAGGGCAACTGCCTCCAGGTACCGGGTGGCATAATCCACCATAGTCAGAATGAATCTCTTCCCTGAGGAGCTGGGGGTATTTAAAGACCCCACAATATCCATTCCCACCTTCTGGAATGGCTCCTTCACTATGGGAAATGGAATCAGGGTGGCTTGGGTTTTCTTGCCCGCCTTCCCTATTTCTTAGCACTGGTGACAAGACCTGCAATACTCCTTCACCTGCTGGGTGAAGTTAGGCCAATAGAAGTTCTGGGCCAACCACTGCATAGTGCGCGTGATTCCCAAATGACCAGACAAGGGAATATCATGTGCAATCTTGAGCAACTGCTCACGATACCCCTGGGGAATGACAAGATGCCTGCCTAGCACCCTCCCTCTGTCTGCACAGCCTGAGTATACAACAGTCCATTTTTCCAGTAAACCGTATGTCTGCCGTAACCTCCCTGTGCCCCGTCAGAGTCTGCCCAAGCCCTCAGCTTCTCTAGACTAGGGTCACTTCTCTGAGCAGCTGCAAACCCCCTCACACATTCCCAAGGCATGGGACAGGTCCCCTTCAGTCACTAAACTAGGGTCCCTAGCACTAGCATCAGGGCACCAGGATCACTGTCAATCCCAACCCCCTGACAATGAGTCACCCCTCCCTCTTCAGAGTAACCCTCCATAGCTGTGTGGTTAACTGCTACTGTGGAAATTTCTACCCCTTTTTATTCAACTCCCCATCTGGAGACACAGGCTGGGGAACCAGCCTCTCAGTGGTTTCCACAATGGCTTCTGTGGAGTTCAGGGAAATACAATTTTCCCTTGCTGCTTGGCTATGGGTAACTGCACATACCATCCCCTGTTTTAGATTGTTGCCCAGGATCACATCCACTGCTAAGGTTTGGGCTACAGCCACTTGTTGAACAGTTCCCCCTATTTCACCCCAGTCTAGAAGAACACTAGCGAGGGGCAATTTTTTTTCTTCACCAGTAAAGTCCTGTACAGTGACGTATTTATTGGGTATCAGCTGACCTGGCTCTACTAGAGCCCCCTTTACCAAGGTCAAGGATGCCCCTCTGTCCCTTAACCCTTGCGTCTGTACACCATTCACCATGACTGGGTGCACGTGTTCCCTCATGTTCACTGGCATGCTTCCAGGGATGCACGAACAACCCACTTTCTTCCTAGCCCCTTGTTGTGTATTGCTCGACTTTTTGGGATACTGTCTGGCAATATGCCCAGTTTCTTTACACAACCAACATTCATTTCTTTTCTCAGAGAAATCTTTTCTCTGAAACCTGGGGCTAACAGGTTTTGGTGGTGGCAGTGAGGATTTTAGCTGCCCTGAAGGTGAGCTTTTCCCTTTCTGCACTGCCACACCCCCCACATTCGCTCTCAGAGCAGGTCTGCTCTTGGCATAGCGGTCCGAGAGCTCAGCAGCCTCTTTCACTGTTTTGGGATCTTGGTCCTCCAGCCAGGTTTTCAGCTCTGCTGGGCATGCCCAGAAAAACTGTTCTAACAGAATCACATTTTCAATTTTATCAACATAGTTTGCTTCAATTCCTTCCCACCAATGTTTTAAAAACTGATGTTGTTTCATGACTCGCTCCTTGTAGCTCATGTCAGGGCTTCTCCTGAGCTTACAGAATTTAGATCTGTGTCATTCAGCAGTTAATTCAAATTTCTTTAACAGTGCAGCTGTAAGTTTTCTGTAATCATCGCTGTCCTCATTGTCCATTTGACCCAATGCATCCCATGCTTTCCTGGTAAGTAGCGGGGATAGCTGGAAGCTCCAGGACTCACTAGGAATTTTAGCCTGAATACAATCTTTTTCAAAATAATTTAAAAAGGCATCCGTATCCTCCCCCTCTTTAAATTCGGCTATCAATTAGGAATTCAATTTGCAAACCAGTCCTGTAGTCCCAGTTAAACCCAAACCACTTACCTACTCTGGTGCCGCTGGTTGGAGTCGTAGCTTCTCCAGTTCATGTTGTCTCTGGCGCTCATGCTTCTCACAGTCAGTGTCTCTCTGTCTTCACCCTGCCTCTCGGTGTTCTCGCTCTGCCTCACAGTCCACCTCCCTCTGTTGACAGTCCCTCTCCCTCTGGAACTCCAGCTCCATTCTGCACAACTTAATTTGCAGCCAGAGTACTTCTGGATCCAGAATACTGGTGACCTTCCCCTGCTGCTGTGGCCCTTCACTGACAGTGGCCTGTTGCCCTCCTCATTGGATCTGGACACTGCACTGGCCACTAGCCCTGCCACACTCAAGGTTCAGTCCTTTTCAGTCACTGTCTGTGACTCGATGCTCTAGGTATCTGCTACCATCAGGGCATCCACAATGTTCTGTTTGGTGGCTTTCACCTCAAATGGGTCTCCTCTGTCCCCACACAACTGCTTTAAATAGTCTACAGTGTGCCTGCTGTAGTTGGAAGCCATCTTCTTCCCTAACTACGGCTACTCTGACTTGCACTTTAGAAAAAAAAATAAAATTGGTAGGAACTTGACTGTATGCCAAGTGATATAGTTCTGTGTACTTTTTAAAAATAAATCACAGCCTTTTTCTTTCTTTGCAAGTGAGCTGACGATCTTAAGCTGACACACTGAACAATAAAAGCTTGTAACACCAAATTTATGCACACCGCTGCCAACCAATCTGTCCCAACCCCACTCAGTAGGTCAGGCCCTCTGCTCCCACAGTGCCAACCTCCAAGCACAGTATTGTGAACAGTTAACAGAACAGGGTAACCCTCCTGTCTGTTTTGTGGGATCGAATCAAACTTTGGTCTCAAGTTCTGGAGGGATTCAAACTGTGAACCTTTTGCTAGCGTGCCCAATGTACAGGCTTAGATAATTCTGCTCTTTGGGGAGGCCAGATATCCTTCACCTATGGGCACCTAACAAGGTGTACAAAATGAACCCTTAAAAATTCTGTGAAAGACCTCAGAATAAACTCTTACCTTTTCCCAGTTTGGTAAAACCAGTAAGCTCTGTACAATGTCGGCTTTAACCATATATGCTTCCCTTGTCAAGGAAAAAATTTCAAAGGCACACCAGGTAGTTTCTAAACATAGGGGCTTACTTAAAATAGATAAAAATGTAAAATGTAAAACACAGAACCATATATCACAAAACATACAATCTTTTAAAACAATAAGGTTTAAAAAGTGCAAATTCCTACCAATAATACACTTATACCTGTCTACCTAATGTATTCTTATCTTCTTATAGTGCTGTAGATGTTTCCTTTTTTCAGAGTCCAAACGTGTGTGTCTCTAAAGGTCTGTTACAGCATAATTAAAACACTGTCTTGACCCTGCCTGCTCCATGATGTCACCCAGCTCCTCCTCCTCTGTTTACTAAAAATTATACAATTAGGATGTCTTGTGTCGGGAGGTAAATTATAGGTGACATCAGCAGAAAAAATGTGTTTCCTCATATGACTTCCCAATTAAGTCTGTAATTTTCCAAGTTCTTTCTTTCATCCATGAGCAGCACCCTCTCTCAAGAACATCAAAGGACTTTTATGATGTAGCACCTAAGTGCCATAACCTGTATTCTTCCTCTAAATGCCATAAAAGTTTATGATTTCTAGCCTAGCTGGCTGCTGCAATTAAGCTAGATAATGAGGAGATCCTTGACTTAGGTCTCTTCTAGCCTGTAATTATCTCCTGGCTTTTATCTTTTAGCTGAAACAGCATGTCTCATGAGAGACACTCAATAACACATTTTTTATATTGCAAAAAGCATAGCTTAATCAGAACCAGCTGCACAAGCGTCACAGTGACAGCCAGATATGCTAGGTGGCAACAAGCAGAGGTGCACTACACTGACTGACTGGTCCTACAACTTTTTAAAGAAAAATAGCCAGCTGCTTATATGCAACTAACCTGCCCTTTTAGCAACTGTGACAGAGCAGTAGACAAGTGGACTTGACTGCAGGCAACCCGGAATGCTAGGTGGCAACAAGAAGAGGTTCTCTACATTGACCATCTTGTCCTGCATTTTTTTGTAAGAAAAAAAATAGCCAAGTACTTAATTGTAGCTAAATAGCTCTTTGAGCAACTATGACAGCGGTAGACAAGTAGGCATGACAGAAGGCAACCAGGCACACTAGGTGGCAACAAGCAGAGGTGTACTACACTGACTGACTGGCCCAACAATTGTTTTATGGAAAAATTGTCAATGGCTTAAATACAATTAACAAGCCCTTTGGACTACTATAGTTGAGCAGTAGACAAGTGGATGTGACAACACACAATCCAACATGCTAGGTGGCAACAAGCAGAGGCAAACTACACTGACTGACTGGTCCTACAATTTTTCTTTTTTTAAGGAAAAATAGCCAATTGCTTAATTGCATGTACCCTGCCCTTTGGTCAACTGTGACAGAGAAAAGACATGTGGGCATGACAGCAGGTAGCCAGCTTACTCGGTGGCAACAAACAGAGGTATACTACACTGACTGACTTGTCCCACAATTTGTTTAAGGAAAAATAGGCAAAGCTTAAACTGCAACTAGCCCCTCAGGAAACTGTCAGAGAGCAGTACACACATGGACATGGCAGCTGGTAGACAGGCATGCTAGGTGGCAAAAGGCAGAGGCATACTACACTCACTGACTAGTCCTGTGGGCATTTTGTTAGGAAAAATAGCCACATGCTCAAACTGCAACTAGCCCTTTGGGCAACTGTGATAGAGCAGTACACATTTCAGTGCCATTTAGCTCTAGCCCCTCCTGCTCAGTGGCCCCAGTCTTCCTGGACTGTCTTCTATCATGCCCTGCATCTGCTCTAGTCTTCATCTCTCTTGTTGACTTTTTTAAGAGAAACTATTATTTTCTGATGCTTTTGCAGGTGAAGCCTGTGAAAGTGAGGAAGGATTGGTACTGCTTGGGGGCAGAGAGAAATGTTAGCAATGTGATTTAAAGTGCAATATAAATATTTATGGGTACTACACTTAGATAGATGCATATTAAATTATGGGGACTAATACCAAGATTCAGAAGAAGTGCAAAAAAAAATTAATTTTTTTTTAATTTTTTAAAACCTTTATCACATTTTCCATGTTGATATTAAACCCTGCTCCCTCCTCACCACACTGTAACCAAGGAGAGGATGAGCAGACTTCAGGTGCAACTTTCCTCAATCCCCCAGTATCAGAACGTCTAATATGAAATGAAGAATTGCACCATACTGGATGTTTCAACAATATGATATATGTGAAATGCGGACTTGAAAAGTTTGTTTAATAAAGATTATAATTACAAAAAAAAGCATATTGATATACTTCGTCATTATGGAAAAAGTATACCAATAACATTTTAAAAAATCTGTGAAGCAGCTTTGTCTTAATCACTCAACATATTTTTTGTTATAATTAATCTAATTGTTAATTGTATTGTATTGTATTGTCATTGCTGTGTCTGGGTCACCCATGAAAATGGGCATTTGATGCCCTTAGTTTTTCACACGGTGATCAAATTTATTTTACAAAAAAAAATTGCTTCTGTCATGATGTAAATTATAGGGGCATGGTAGCACCCCTAGAGTTAGGGTTGAGAAGGGTGTTCAATGTTAAACCCCTAACTTTGCACCTTAATAGCTTTGGCACAGTTTGATGAAATCAGTTGAAATTTTGTATGTGTTGTCTAGGAGGCAAGATGTAAATCTGTGGTCATTTTTCTGATGTCAGCTTGTGCGGTTCTTGAGATTCACATATGTTATTTTTCTGTAGATGTCAATTTTTTTCCTATACTTAATATGGGATTTTTTTTTTGCTCTTATCTGCTACCTACATGGAATGGAATTTTTTCCCCAACTGTTGAGGGCACAGGCATGATGTCATAAGGTAGTTCTTTAAAAGTATTGGTGAAAAAATATTAAATGTTTCCCGAGTTATAAGGCTTTAAAGTTTTGTGTTTTTCTGTTCTGAGCATGCTCAGTAGGGTTCTTGGGATAATGTTCTGATGCAACACCAAAAATTCTGTGCTGCAGGACCCTTTTCTGTTTTTTCACCACTTGCTTCTCACAGCATGAAGCATTTTTTTTGTGCCGTGAGACCCGTCATGTTATTTCTTTTCTCCTCAAACTAATAAGCATGGTCATTACATAAAAATGTCATCATTTACAAAAACAAACACCAGAACATAGCTAAACAGGACCCATTTAGCTAGATTCTGATGTTTGTTTCTTCAATTATTGGCCAGAAATACTTTTTATGCCCCCCCCAAACGTCCTGGGTGCCCAGCTAGTGAGAGGAGATTTTGAACCATAGTCTTTGTATGAGAAAAGCAGACTTGAGTTCTGCAGCCACAGCTGGAACTTGTGCTGTAGGCTGCTCTAAAGGCAGTGAACTGCACATTCCCTGGTGTCTAGTGTGGCCTCCACCCTCCATTGCTGTCCCCTTATGTATCTAATGTTTCCCTGCTGTCTATTGGTGCCCCCACCTTCTGATCGCTGTCCCATTATGTATGTTGTGTTTCCCTGGTGTCTAGTGGCACCCCCCACCCACTGATTGCCATCCCTGTATTGATATAATGTTTCCTGTGGTCTAGTGGCACCCCCCACCCTCTGATCACTGGCCCATATTTATATAATGTTTCCCTGGTGTCTAGTGGTGCCCCCAACCTTCCAATCGCTGTCCACTTATTTATATAATTTTCCATGGTGGTGGTGTCCCCACCCTCCAATCACTGTCCTCTTATTTATATAATGTTTACATGGTGTCCAGTGTCATCCACCACCCTCTGATTGCCATCCCCTTATTTATAGTGGTGCCCCAACCCTCCCATTGGCATCCCCTTATGAGTTCTAAAGTTTTCTTGGTGCCTAGTGTCACCCCTCCCTCTGATTGCCATACTCTTATGTAAGTTTTTTCCCTGGTGCCTAGTGACACCCCCCCCCATCACCGTCCCCAGATTAATGTAACCTGTAAAGAAGAAAAACATCCCTCTGCATATTTGTTTTTGTTGCTAAACCTGTAAAAAAGAAAATGGTCCCTCACTGATCAGACCCCTCACCTCAACCTTCCTCTGAGTAGCCAACCACCCCCCCACACACACACACTCTCACACACACTAACTCTCCTGAAAACATCCCAGGGTGAAGATCCACTTTCTGATGAACATACTTCTTGCTGCTGAAACTGTCGACTTCAATATGAGAAACTAAGGTAAGTGCAGTTCAATATATTTCATTGCGGTTTTTATCTTTGATGCATAACTTTGTCATTTTTGCATATTTTCACCCCAGATTTGCACCATGGCCTTTTTGGGATCCCACCTCATGACCAATGGTGGTGAAATTATGCAAGTAAGACCTGAAAGGTGATTTTGAGGTCACTTGGTGAAATCACTTTTAAGGCATGGTTTGCCAATTTCCACATCCTTTGCCCATGAGGTGGAGTTATAAGAAGGTTATGTTGAAAATTTGGAGTCAAAATATGTAAACATGGTGAGGTTATGGTTGTACATTAAAATTGTTCAATGCTCACTTGTAACTTTAGTGATTTTAAATATTTTGACCCCAAATTTTTAACATTGCCATTTTTTCACACCGCCTCATGAACATGACAGCTGTCCTTTTTCAAATCCTAGCCAAAATGTGTTTTTGCACCTGTGGCATGGAATGGCATTTTGGTGGTGCAGAAAGATGTTTCATCAGGAATTTGAAAATTTTCACCTACCAGGTTCATTGGGTGGGTTAATAAGAAGACTGTGCTGAACATTGGGTATACAAATACAGTAAAATGCCCAGGTTATGAGTGAACATTGCAATATTTCAACATTCACTCACAGCTTCACTAATTTTAAATATTTTGACACTGAACTTTCAGCATAGACATTTTTCCACACCTCCTTATAAATGTGACACGTATTATTTTTTAAATCTTGGATGAGATGTATTTTCGGAGTTCTGGTGGGAAATGACATTTCATCCTATATACTATCAATGGTACATGTCATATTTATAAGGTGAATCATAAAATGAGAATCTTGAAAATTTTGGGTCAAAATCTAAAAAATATTGTAAACACAATTTGTGTGTAGTGCCAGGCTTCACCCCAGTAGGTATGTTTTGGGATCCCATGCTGGTGAGCTGAGTTCAGAGATCAGTGACCCAGCTGGATGGGGTAAGGGTGAGGGGATGGCACCATTATGTGACACCCCTCCTGCAAGGAAATGAAAGGTACTGGATTGTCCGCATGGGCCTGGCTACCGTATAGTGAAGACAACTATTCTTCTGGCATAGGGCCCTGCACCTCTTCCCCCTAGGGTGGCAGAGGGCTCTGCACATTGGCTGAAAGATGCACTCTTTGCCCTCGGCATCTATAGCTGTAGCCACATAGAAGTGCAGGGACCACAGAGCCCTACATTTCCACAGCCCTCTGGACAGCCCCCATGAATTCTTCACATCTGTTGTTGCACAAAATTTCAGGGCCAGCAAGGGCCCTGCACTTCTATAGGTGGACAGTATCTTCCCTTGGTGCAGGGCATCTGCATCTCATCATGAATGAAGAGTCACAAGTCCACTGGCTCCCCTGCTGACTTACTTAAGTACTGAGCCCTTTGCAATGTCCACAACAAAGCCAATAGGCTTGTCAAGGTTGACTACTTCACCTCCACCTTCCAGAACAACCTTGACCACCCCTTGATGTTCTGGAAAGTCATCCATACCCTCTTCCCTCCCCCAACCCTGTACTCCTCCCCAGTCCTCAAGGTAGGTAACATCCCAATTTCTGACCCCCTCACTGTTGCCTCCGAGTTCAACTCTTTGCTCACCTCCTATGCCTCTTCCCTTCTCTCCTCCCTTCCCCATCCCTCCCCCCTCCCCCATCCTACCACCCTGTCCCCCCCTTTCTCCTTCTCTCCTATCACTACTGCTGACACCGTCAAGGCCCCCGGCTCTCAATCCTCCTGATGGACTCAACCCCAAACTCCCCATCTCTCTGCCCCTGACATTTCCCTACCTATCAACTCCATTTTTATCCTCTCTTTTTACCTTACCTCAGTCCCTGAAACCCAGAAATAGGCTATCATACCCCTTCCCAAAGGTAGTGACACCACCCATCATGGCAACTGCCACCCTGTCTCCCTGTTTCCCACCTTAGCTTCACTTCAAGAACACCTTGTGTTGGCTCAGCTCTCCTCCTTCCTCAACTCCTCCTCTTTCTTAGCCCCCCTTCCAGTCTAGTTTCTGTAAATTCAATTCCACCTCCTCCTCCTCCTTTCTCTGGCTCACTGATTCAGTTCTTTCAGGCATGGATCAGGGCCTTATCACCTCAGCCATCTTTGTTGACTTGGCCAAATCCTTCAAGACTGTAGCCCACCTCTTCTCCTTGACAAGCTAAAGGTAGCGAGGCTCTTTGACTGCTCTACTAATTGGTTCCATTCCTACTTTGTGGGTAGGAGTCTGTTAAAATTGGAGATTTCCTATCCTTCCCACTCCCTATTAGTACTGGTGTCCCCCAAGGGTCTGCCCAAGGACCATTACTCTTTTCAGTCTCCCTAAATGATCTCCCAGCTACCTGCAACTCTGTGTCCATCCACAAGTATGCAGATGACACTGCACTATTCATCAATTGTACCTCCCTCACTGATCTGATGGCCAGGTTCCAGCTGGACTTCAACAATGTCCAGCAGTGGTTCTGGTGTAATCAGTTATCACTCTATGCCAAGAAAACAGTCTCTATGATCTTTGGCACCAGACAGAAGCTCACAAAGTTTACTGCTCTCGCCTCCTTCCACACTTTAGATGGGGCCTCAGTTGCTGATGATGTTCCCTCATTTTAGTACCTAGGAGTCTGAGTCAACTATCATCCCAACTTTTCTGGGTATGGGAATGCTATCCACAAAAAACTTCACTGTAAACTTTTTACGTTATACAGGAATAAAGGTTGCATTCTTTTTCCTGCTTGCTGAGCTATTGTTCCAAAAATGATTCTCCCAATTTTTGACTTTGGTGACATTGTCTAAAGTGCTATTCCAAAGTCTACCCAAGCCAGACTGGACCTACTCTTTCACTCTTTCTTCAGTTTTGCCTTGCAGTATCTGCCCTGCACCCACCACTGCTCATGTTATTCCTCCCTATCCCTTCCCTCCCTTGAATTCAGATGCCTCACTCACCACACCTCCTTTATCTTTAAATACAGGAGTTCTGTACTGGCTAGGTTCCTTCCCCTCTGATCTTGTCTCTCTCCAACCCCCACATGCCCTTTGTAACTCTGTTTTTTGCTCCCTTGCACTAATTTCAAGAAAATCATCAGCTGGCCAGGCTGCTTTTTCTTACCATTTCCCCAAACTATGGATCTCCCTCCCCCCTAACATCTGCTCTGCCTCCTCCCAGCACTCACTCTCCTCCCTACTCCGTGGATTTTTGACTCACACCTGCAGTTGCACCTGATAGATGTCCCTGTTACTCAACTTTCTATCTGATATCCCCATCCCCTCCCAATCTTCTCTTGGCCACCCTTTCTGCTTCCCCCTGTTATCCTGGCACCTTGGATCCATTCTTCCTTGAATCCTGATGATAGCCTTCTCTACCTCTTCTTTCTTATTGCATTTTGCACTTTGTTTGTTTCCTTCTTGATTCCCTTTGGGTTAATCACCTCCTCACCCTTGCATAAAATGCCCAAGAAATTGCTCAGTTATTGTATAAATGGTTATATGTTTGCAACTTTGTGTTTTTTGTTTAGTTCTTATACCTGCCTTGCAATCATTGCTTATGATTGTTTTATACTACTCTCCTCTTCTCCTTTCCCCTAGGACACATCTGGAAATGAGCTGTTTATCAGCTTAGTATGCCTTTCCTGGTGAAACTCTTGAAATAAATAAATGCTGTACTGTTGTTAAGACCATGTAACTGTACAGCCTGTGTGGATAAATGTCTGCCTCTGAAAAGTAAATAAGTGGAATGTAAAATGATCTGTTGGTTAATAAAGTTGAGTTAAAAAAAGAATATGTTGAATCAAAATGCCTAGTAATTGCTGAGGACCTAAAGAAGCGTGCTGCCATCTTCTATCAATGTTCTCTCCATACTTAGGAGGAAGAGACCCCGGCTGTACCTCCCCACACTTCCTTCCATTCCCTTTTTGCCATTTGCTCACCAGTTTCCCCCTCTCATCTACTCTGAATTGCCTCTCTGTAGGACCTCTCCCACTCGCCTTCAATTTTACAGAAATGTGAGATCTAGTGTCCCAGATTTTGGGATGTCTGGTGGAGGTCTAGAATTTGCTGCAAGCCTTCCAGGGGTTGCTTCCATTGTGCCTTGCTAGCAGGGGTGTGGCAGAAGCTACAATGAGTAAATAGCAGTAGAAGTTCTTTTGTGGGAGATGGAACACCTGTTGGATTTGAGCAACTGTGTTTTCATAGTCCCTTGAACCATTGTCTGTCCCAACCAGTATAAACCTCTTGATTCCCACCTTTGAAAGATTAGGTTAATCCACCCTAGAAGGAAGTCTCTGCAGGCTCTGATTATGTTACTCTTAGTCAAGCTCACCACCTGGATCCATGCTCTCATTTTTTACCCAGGCCCATTGGTTCTGGGTGAGGTGAGTTATTTATACTATCAGTAGGGATGCAGCAAAATTAAATTTTGCCAGTGAAATTGCAGCAAAATCACCAATTTTGCCACATGAAATGTTTTGCGTAACTGTGGTGAAATTTTGCAGTTTCACCTGCAATTTCGGCAGTCCACCAATCCAGCATAGATGGCGAAATTTTGCCCGGAGGAGGCAAAATTTTGCCAGCGAGTGGTGTAATTCCACCAGCAGTGGTGAAATTTTGCCTGCAGGTGAAATTTCGCCAGCTTGGGGGCAAAATTTTGCTCACAACCGTGTTGATTACGTGAAATGTTTAGCTCGGCGAAATATTCTAACTTCATACAACACTAAATATGAGGAGCATCTTGATTGTGTTGCTGTCCCTAATACAATGTATGAAAGACTGATGAATGAGAGGCTGTGGACTTCTCATATTACAAACATTCTGTGCTGATGTCACAGCTCTGAGCTGTGCCACTGAGTCCCAAGCAGGGATGCATCTTAGCCATTTGTTATGAATTCCCAGTGTAATGTGGAGGGCTACAGAAATAGAAGGCTAAAAATGGCACAAATCATAGGCTAATGTGGAATTAAAATTAACAACAAGCTTGAAAATGTATTACTATTTTTTTTAAGTTTAACTTTTCAATATGTTTGTTGTATGAAAGAAATAATGACATGATCTATCAGTTAAAAAATACATATTGATATTCAAGTGATATAGTATACTTGGTATACATTAATAAAATATATAGTGATAGTTGAGAAAGAAAATTGTATATCAATTTTATGGAAGATTATAGAAATACGGTATTTATGGTCAGAAGATAATCATTACCATTTCATTAAGATGTGTTCCATTAAGAAAAAATACACATCTGTTTCAAAAAAGAATAGGTACACACTAACTGGGGGGTAACTATCAGTGTCAGACCTGGTTAATATGGATGCTTTGACAATACCCAGTTTTCATTCTGATTAAAAATCTGCAGATTAATTATATACCCTAAGAAAGACTTCTCATTTTTAGGCATCAGGAAAAGTGGCACTAAAACAGGTTAAATTAACTGTTACAAATGTCTTGCTTTTTGGAAGGCTCAGGTATAGTAACAACCACAGCTGCTGCAGTGTTTTGTCATGATCAAGCATCCAACGTGGATCATGACCCCTTCCCCCCCCGCTGCAGAAGCTAATTACAGAGTGTAGTTAATTTTACAATACTATATAGTATACACATATATGGATTATGGGCCCAAACCAAAATGTGTACACAGCCCCTCCTCACAGGCCGAGATTCAGGACAAGCTGTAGAGTGCCCCTGTTGTGCAGAATGTGCACCATCAGGGCACTCCATGGCATTAACAGCCCTGGATGTGTTCCCCCTCTCTGCCCAATTCCTGGCCTTTCCCACAGCTATGCTCCTGTCTAGTTAAGGGCTGGGATGGGGCAGGACATGCCTGCATCTTATCCACAGCACTGTGGAGGTAGTGCATGTGGATGGAGCAAGAGACAGAAGCTACATGGCAGGAGGGGCTGCCATTGCATCAACATGCTCATCTTCACCTAACCATCCTGTATACTACCAGACAAAAATTGTACCTCTTTCTACCAGCTACCAGCCCCTGGAGCATTGGTAAGGGGCTAGGGGCATCCAGGGCACATTAAGGATATGGTTGCCCATGGTGGATTGAAACAGGCTGCCATATATCATGGTCCCCCCACTCTGTGTGAAGCAGGGAATCCAATTGAGTGTCATCCTGGGCATCTGACTGGATACTGGGCAGTCCTGGTAGCACCACTCCTGGCAATGACCCCAGCTCCAACATGGGTCTCCACACATTGAGAGGAGCAGGTGGACAGGCTGTGGACTGCAACTGTGCCTGTGTGGTCCTGGGGGTTCACACGTGGAGTGATGCAGGGAGCAGTTCTTGCACCTGTCCTACTCAATATGTTAATTAGTGACATAGGGGATTGTATACATGGCGAGATGTTGTTTCTTTGCTGATGACACAAAGCTATGTGGCATTATAGGCAGTGAAGAAGGGTATGAGGGAGCTTCAGAATAAACTGTAGAAGCTGGAAATGTTATCAAAGATCTGGCAGTTGAGATTTATTGCCAAGAAATGCAAGGTGATGCACTGGGCCTCTGGCACAGCAGTAGCACTACCATTTGTGATGCCAATGACTCGGATTCAGAAGTTAACTCAGAACATTGGATGGTCAGTCTGGGAAAGGAGGATCGAGTGTTCATAGGATTGGTATCCTCCATGGGGGGAGGGTGGGCAGATCCCAGTGCTTGCCTGGCCCCTAGTGGAATCAGGGAGAAAGGCAGTCTGGGCCAACACGTAGGATAGCACGGCAGACATTGACATATTGTGGGGAGTAAATTCAAGCAGGATATGAGGAATTTCTACTTCAGCGATAAGGTGGTGGCATGGAACAAGCAGGATTACTAGGAGGATTTGGACATGAGGAGGCCTTCGGCCCATCGAGAATGTCCCCCATATATGTGGGTTATTAATACCAATAGATGTTTAGAGTAATGGGATCAGAGCAGTGTAAGAGGAGTTTGTAGAGTTGGGGAGGGGCCTTAGACAAGTAACGCATACGGTAACCTTCTCAGAGGTGCTGCCTGTCTATGGCAAGGGTGATGCTAGGGCACGCCTCACCAGGGAAATCAATGAGTGATTGAAAAACTGGTGTGGAGCTCAGGGTTTTGGCTTCATTGGGGACTGGGGAGCCACCTGGAGGGATACAGACCTATACTGGTGCGATGGTCTGCATCTGTCCGGGGGGGGGGATCCAGGATCCTAGGTGAGAGGTTTAAATGCTTCATTGGCAAGCATTTAAACTAGCCAAGGGGGAGGCACTGAAAAGGAGCAGGGAAATCCCAGGTTCCCCCCATAAAACATGGTAATTAGTGAAGTAAACACCAAGGTAGAGAAGTTATTAGGGAGCAGGACAGAGATAAATGTAAAAACAAAAGACAAAGGCGGTAAGGACAGGAATGGGGCTAAAAGGGGTAAGACTATCAAAAAGTGGAGGGTGATGAGTACCAATGCCCGTAGTCTGTGTAACAAGCTCCCTGAACTAGTGGCCTTGATGGAAGAGGGTTGCCTGGATATTGTGGCAGTCACAGAAACATGGTACACAGAGAACCATGACTGGGATATCAACATACCAGGATACACAATCTACAGGAGGGACAGGGAGGGTAAAAGTGGAGGAGGAGTAGCTCTCCATGCAAAGGAAGGGATCAAAGCAACAGAACTAAAGAGTAAACAGGGAGCAGATGAGGCACTCTGGGTCACCCTGGAGACAGGAAATGGCACCACAATCCGCATAGGGGTTGTGTACAGACCCCCATCTCAGGGAGAGAGAATGGACAAGGAAATGATAGAAGGCTTCCTTAGAATGGCAGAAAAAGGGGAGATATTGTTGATGGGGGACCTGAATATGCCAGATGTTAACTGGAGCACCTTTGCTGCAGGCACATCCAAGAGCAGGGTCAGTCTTGATGCCCTACAGGGGGCATGCCTCAGACAGCTAGTATTGGAACCCACTCAGGAGGGAGCAATCTTAGACCTGGTACTCTCAAATGGGGACAGAGAAAGAATCTCAGATTTAGAAGTGGGTAGCCATCTGGGAACAAGCGACCACCAAACAGTGTGGTTCATGATAAACACAGCCATACAATCAAGTCATACAAAAGCAAGAGTATTGGACTTTAGGAGGGCTGACTTTGGGAAAATGAGAGTGCCTCAGAAAAGCACTAGCAAACAGGCAAGAAGGAGGGGTGGAGGAATAATGGGGAGTAATCAAAACAGCCATCACAGAGGCAACAAGCCTTTGTGTAATGCAAATCAACAAAACACAATGAAGGAAAAAAATGCTATGGTTCTCAAAAGAGGTGGCAGGGAAGGTTAAGGAGAAAAGGATAGCATTCAGGAAATATAAGGAAACACAGAAGGAGCAGGACAGAGAACATTATCAGTTAAAGCAGAAAGAGGTTGGGAAGGCAGTCAGAATAGCAAAGGCACAAACCCAGGAAAGGATAGGCAATTCTGTTAAGAAGGGGGATAAGACCTTTTATAGGTACATTAGGGAGTGAAGAAAGACTAAAGGAGGGATACTGAGGCTTAATAAAGGGGAGGAAATGTGGGTAGAGGGTGACAATGAAAAAGCAGGGATACTGAACGAATATTTCTGCTGAGTATTCACAAAGGAAGAGGAGGGGGAGGTACCTAAACCAAACAAGAGAAACACTCTGAAGATGGGGGTCAATACCAGTCCATTTACAGAAGAAAGGGTTCTGAAAGAACTAATAAAATTGAAGGTGGACAAAGCAGTGGGGCCTGATGGGATTCACCCAAGAATTCTAAAAGTACTAAGAGTAGAACTAGTGAGACCGCTGGACTACTCTCTTTAACAAATCATGGGAGGATGGGGTGGTACCTGAGGACTGGAGGAGGGCAGATGTGATTCCTCTTCACAAAAGTGGGAGCAGGACAGAGACAGGAAACCACAGACCAGTTAGTTTGACCTCAGTGGTGAGGAAAGGATGGAATCACTTCTGAAGGAAAGAATTGTTGAGTACCTAGAGGCCAGTGGGGCACGGACCCAAGGCAGCATGGATTCGATGGGAAGGTCATGTCAGATGAATCTAATAGATTTCTTTGACTGGGTGACCAAAGTAGTAGACCAGGGAGGGGCTGTGGACATGGCCTACCTAGATATTAGCAAGGCATTTGATACAGTCCCATGCAAAAGATTAATACACAAGTTAGCCAGCCTTGGAGTGGGTCCCAAGGTGGTAGCCTGGATAAAAAAAATGGCTAGACAACAGGACACAAAGGGTAGTAGTAAATGGAGTACCCAGTGAAGAAAGGAGGGTTACTACTGGGGTACCGGAGGGTTCAGTACTGAGACAGGTCCTTTTTAATGTCTTTATAAGTGACATTGCAGAGGAACTGGAAGGAAAAGTATGTCTCTTTGCAGACGACATAAAGATCTGCAAGAGGGTTGATACACAAGATGGAGTGGAAAGGACGAGAAGGGACTTGGCAAGGTTGGAGGAATGGTCAAATGTATGGCAGCTCAGATTCAATGCAAAGAAGTGCAAGGTAATGCACATGGGAAACAAAAACCCAGGCAAGAGTACACAATGGTGGGTGAGATACTGACAACAGTAAAAATGGAAAGAGACCTGGGGGTAATTATATCAGATGACCTAAAGGTGGGCAAGCAATGTGAGAAGGCAGTAAGAAAGGCTGGGGGGATACTGGGACGCATAGGAAGAGGCATCAATAGTAGAAAACAGGAAGTTGTTATCCCTCTGTACAGACAGTTGGTGAGACCCCATCTGGAGTACTGTGTGCAGTTCTGGAGACCCCATCTCTGCAAAGACATAGACAGAGTGGAGGCTGTCCAGAGGAGGGAACCAAATGGTGCATGGTCTGCACCAGAAGACATAGAGAAAGACTGAAGGAGCTTAATATGTATACCCTTGAGAAAGAAGGAGAGAGGGACATGATAGAAACTTTCAAGTACCTCAAGGGAATCAACAAAGTCCAAGAGGTAGCATCTTCAGAAAAGAGATGTGCAAGAACAGGGGGGCACAATTTTGAAGATAGAGGGGACGGCTCAGAGGTAATGTGAGAAGTATTTTTTCACAGAGAGGTTGTGGATGCATGGAACAGCCTCTCTGAGGAGGTTGTGGAGTCAAGAACAGTGGGGGAATTCAAGAATGCATGGGACAGACATAAGGCAGTCCTAGTGGGGGGTAGGAGGAAGTAAGCTGTTGGTTAACTAGGATCTGTAGCTTATCTGTTAGGTAGGAAAATGGGCAGACTAGGTGGGCCAAGCGGTCCTTATCTGCCGTCAAATTCTATGTTTCTATATTTCTAATAATGCCTGCCCAGGATTGATTTAAACTCATTAAAGCACGTGCTGTCCACCACAAACTGTGGGACTCTATTCCATGCCCTGATAGTTCTAAAGGTAAAGAAATTATCATGCCTGGAAGTATGAGCCCATGGAACCTCAAGTTTTCTGTTATGTGATCTTAGATTACTTCTAGCGTTACTATATTTTAACTTGCAGCTGGTCATTAGTTCCTCAGATTGTAACAATTTATAAAGGAACAGTAGGTAATCTCTTTGTCTCCTGGCTTCCAGTGAGAGTAGGTTAGTTTCAAGTAGTCTATCCTGATATGTTTTATGTTTTAGCCTAGGTATAGCCTTTGTGATGGACCTCTGTACACTTTCTACCAATCTGATATCCTTAATAAATGAGGGTGACCACTCTTGGGACCCACAATCCAATATGGGGTGAACATAACCTTTATAGACAGGCACAATGAACTGCACAGACCTGCATATGAAAGGTTGTTTAATTCTGGTTACCGTATTTCTAGCTGCTCTTGATACCTTCATACAGCGATCAGACGATGTTAATGTATTGTTTATCATTACCCCAAGATCTTTTTCTTTATCTGAGCTTTTCAGTAAAGTTTGATTTTAAAATATAGAAGTAATTAGGATTGTTTTTTCCAAAGTGCAACGCCACACATCTGCTAGTGTTTAACATCATACAGTTACTGTTAGCCCAATTTTCTATTTTTCCTAAGTCACTAATTAAAGAAAGATGTTTACTGAAGTTGTCTACCTCACCCTCTAATTTCGTATCAACTGCGAATTTAATTATCATATTATTAATGTCAGAGTCCATGTCACTTATGTAAATACTGAAGAGTATTGGTTCCGACACTGAGCCCTGTGGGACCCAACTGCTCACAGTACTGTCACTAGACATGGTGTTATTGATCCGGACACATTGTACTCT
Organism: Neoceratodus forsteri; assembly: GCA_016271365.2. Taxonomy (NCBI): domain Eukaryota; kingdom Metazoa; phylum Chordata; order Ceratodontiformes; family Ceratodontidae; genus Neoceratodus; species Neoceratodus forsteri. Next base: position 308,369,324 of record CM028133.1, read on the forward strand.
ATTTTCCAACTAATTTCTTATCCATCTAATCAAGAGGTTAACACCAAAATTTAATAGTTTGTTTATCAGTTTATCATGGGGAACTTTATCAAATACTCTTGAAAAGTTGAACAGGATGACATCAGTTGCTATTCCTTTATCTAGGTTCTTACTGATATGATTATAGAAAACTATAAGATTTGTAGCACATGACCTGCCCTTTTTAAAACCATGCTGATTATGGTCACTAAGGCTGGAATTCTCTAGACAGAGCTCGTCTAGTTTTAATTACTTATTGTACTTATTATAAAATGTCTGTACATGCTGTTTGACCTCACCTTCTGTTACTCTTTTTTTTTTACTGTACTTTCTGTACCTGGGTCACACCTGGAAATGAGCCTCAGCTCAGTGTGCTTTTCCTGGTCATAAATTTTAAATAATAACAATAATAATTAAATGTTCCATAAGCTTGCAGCAGTTGAACAGATTGCTGGCAAAAGTGGTAGGGGCAGGTGCCATAAATAGGTGGTTCAAACATGGCTTGAACAAAGAAAGAGGACTTACAGCACGAGAGGGGAATACTGAGGGGTTGTTGTTGGGGATACAGAGGAGGAAAGCCTCCCAGGGCACTAGGTCAGGGTGAATTAACAACACAGGCAGAATGAATGGACCATCAGTCTCTTTCTGCCAACAGATTCTATGTTTCTTTTGGGGTCCAGATGAGTTCCACCCTTAAAGGTGTTGTAAGAGTGAGATCCCTTGGCTGAAGGTACCTTATGGAAAATTACCAGATGGAGAGAGGTGAGATGCCAGATGAGAAGAAAGAGGATGGTGGGAGCAAAGAAACATGAATGCAGAAGATGCTTAGTGCATGTGCACTATTTGTAGCGCTCAATGAGGGTGTGTGACAAAGTTGCACCCTGCTTCACCAAACCCCAGGCATAGCTTCCCATTTCACTAGTCCAGTGGATGACTATGTGTGTGGGATGCTTGTACAACATGGTCATGCTGTTGCTACTGTGGATGAGGATACATTGTTGTGTGTGTGTGTGTGTTTGTGTGTGTGTGGTCTTTTATGCCCTCTATTCCAGAGCAACTACTATCTTTTCAGTGTCAGGATGACACAAAACCATCTTGTGGAGCATTCAACCCCAAGAGATTTTGCAGGAGTACGGTTTCTTTGGCTGAAGGTACCTTTTGGAAGATGCCCAAAACCTCATAGCCTAAGGTGTAGAAAACCATTGGGGCACCATACTACTACAGAGTTAGGGAAGGCCACAACCATTCTGAGTGATGGAGCCACCATCTATATCCCAATTCAGTCAGTGGATAACATGATTTATCTAATTTATGACCTTCATCACAGAGGAGAGGAAAGCACTTCTCTGAAGGATAAGTCTAGGGATCTAAGGTTTTAGGTCATCATACTGCCAGGCCATGTGATTGTATTTTAACTCTGGGTGTACTGTAACTACTGAAGGCAGATGCCAAGAGATGAAGAAACCCAGGCAACTTGAATAGCTTGAGCTTTTGTACAATTGAGGAAGGCACAGGAGACTGAAATATTTTAGAGAATTTAGCAACCCTGTCCATCCTTCTAATGGGATGATTATCCTCAAAGGTATCACAAAGCTGATGTTATATGACTATAGGGATGCAGAGAAGAAGGCAGCACCCTTTGAGGAAGGAGGCACAGTTCCCTTAATGAGGACAACTAGCCTCCTGCAAGGACCTGAACTCTCCTATAGATAAATGCCCAACCTGCAACCTCTAAGAAACCTTAACCTACATGAGTGTCCCAGAGTTGCTGTCATATGACCAAAAAAAGCCATAGATGTAAGGGCCACACCCCAGTGATTAGGGAGAAAGGTCTCCCAGGGAGCAAGGTTGCACTATAGGAAAGGGAACAGGTAGAGATTGGGTATATACATAGCAGATGTGCTGGACAAATCTGAGCCTAGCATAATGAGCTGCCAATAATCATCTGGTGCTCAAAAGGTTGAGGGTGCCACAGAGGTGCAGCTGTATAACCAAATGAACGCTTGTAGAGGGTTCCACTCCTACACTATCATGGGAGTACAGAACAATGAATCTGCCACTCACAGTACAGAACAACTCAGACTAGACCTACAGACTACAGCACAGAAGAAATCTGACTACCACTTGTCCTTATCAATCTTGGCTCTTAAGCTACCCTATCAAACTAGACCATAACTGATCCCAGGAGAAGTGGTGGTAGTGCTGGAAGGAAACAGCACACACAGACAGGTCAGTCATGGGAAAGACAGGTTAGGTGTAGGTCAGTGAATGCATTACAAAGTGGCATGGCAAGCATAATGAGTCTTGAAGGAACTTGGTTGGTTTCAGTATGATACCACAAGGTGATGCATACTGAATCCTGAAGTTGTTGGTGGGGAGAAGCTCAATTGTCAGTGGGGCATAATTCCAGTGGTCATGGGGTGTAAGTCCAGTGGTCATTGGGGTATACACCTGGTGGTTGTAGGAATGTAAGTTCTGGGGTAACAGGGACATATAACCACTGGTTATAGGGTTGGAGCCAGCATGTGTAGGTGATCACCTGGCTGTACAGCCATCAGGAGGAGGAAGTGAACAAAGCAACAGAAAGAGGCCCCAATGCAGGGCAGACAGGTAGGGAAGGGTAGATAAGGAGGTAGGAAGCAAAAGCCCAAAATGGCAAAGGCAGAGCATGACCACAGCAATGGACAAGCAGTGGAGCCCAGCAGGGTGAAATTGACCCCCATGAACCTCCCATGGAGCAGCAGCAGGGCAGGGGAAGCAACCAGGAAGGAAGAGACAGTCACCAGGCAACCCCTGGTGGAAGGGAAGGGAAGAAAGAGGGAGCAGGCAGGCAGAATGATAGAGCTCCAACAGGACCCCAAAACCAGAAGACCAGTATGAAGCCAAGCTGAGAAGCCTTAAGTCAATAGGGGAGGCAGTGGTTGAACACAAATGCATCAGAGGAGAGTGAGAGTGAGAGGCACAAGCATCAAGAGGGAAGGGGCTGGACTAGCAACAAAATAAAGTGAGTGGCAGCACCAGCACTGAACCACCAGAGCAAAAGGAGGAAGACTGGTGAAGCAAAGCTAGGAAGAACATGAAGGATAAGCAGGGGGACACCATGATCCCAAAACAAGAAGGTGTAAAGGACTGGGTGACTGGAGGACCACAGCTGCTACCATACAGAAGCAGGTGGCAAAACAAAAATACCCCCCCCCCATGCAGCAGTGGAACCAGAGCAAGGCTAGACCAATGGCAGTTGCTGGACCAAGGACAGCAGCAAAGGGCAACAGCCAATGAGAGAAACAGAGAGCAAAGCAGGGACACCCAGGGCTGCAGCCACACTGCAGCAAGGTAAAAGGAGGGCAGCAGGGGAGGCTGAGGGAAGCAAACAGCTGTGGGGCTGCAAGACACAGGCAAGAGTGTCCCGAGGATGCTTGGGGCATGCATGCCATTTGTAGTTCTTGATGAGGGCATATTGAGGTTGCCCGCTGCCCTATTTAACCCCAGGCATAGACTGCAATTTGTTCTAAACTGTATCTATATACATATATTCATTGCAAAAAACTGTGTTAATATACCAGTTAGGGTAAACAGTGTCAGTGGCTCAGCAGGTAGCACACTCACCTCTGAGGCTGGTAGATCAGAAGGCTGTGGGTTCTAGCACCACAACAGGCACTTGGGTTAATATCCCAATACTGACACTGCAGTGCAGCATAAAGGGGGTACTGCACTCCTGAGGTGCCGTCTTTCAGATGAGATGTTAAACCGAGGTCCCATCTGCCTGTTCTGGGGGTAGTTCAGGTGGATGTTTAAGATCCCATGGCATTTCTCGAAAAGAGTAGGGGAATTTTTTATTAAAGAGTTGGACTTCATAACACAACAGTACATAAGAAATTAAACATGAAAAGTCATAAACAACAACAAAATAGCAGAACAAAAAGGAAGAAAACAAGAACAAACAATAAAGTCAATACCAATCAGTGCAATGAACCCAGAAATGTGCAACATTTTCTCTACTAAAATGTAATAAATCCATTTGCACTATATCTTGTAAAGATTTTCTAATATTGGCCAATAATTCAACATACGAGACCCATTTTTGTTGAAGAACCCCCAAACATCTAATTTGCCATAAATGATAACAAATCACAACAAAAATAAGATGCAGATTCTCAGGATTGTATTTCATGCATAAAGTCTTATTCCCACCATACATAACATCAGAATAGGATAATAATGTAAATTCAGGATCCCCACAAGCGGCACTCAAGTAAGCCCAGAATTGTACTACAAATACACATTCTAAAAATAAATGACACTGAGTTTCCCCAACCTGAGAACAAGAAGGACGGGGACAATATCTATCTTCCAATTTTTTATGTTTATGATTACCCTTCACACTTAGCCTACCAAAATTCCCTTACCATAAACAATCCCTCATTTTAGAAGGTATGCGAGGATTACGCAAATGTCACAACACCACAATCTGTTGTACAGAAGAACAAAAAGGAAATTCTACCACAGTATGACTTTCATTAGTCAGAATAGTATGATAAACCGCCTTCCTAGCCAAAATCATAAAGTCCTGAAGTCGAAGTTTCCATTTCACAGCCAACTTAAAACTTTCAACACCATAATCTGTTAAAGGTGTCTTTTTTCCAAACAACCTGGTAGAACCCTGCTCCCAGATCTGTATATTTGGTGTAATCCAGTCCAGGACCAGGGAACGCCATATCTGAAAACCTGGTTTCAAGGCCAAACCAAAATTATAACTGTAAAAAACACTAAAATAAAAGGCAACAGAATTAACCATACCTATACCACTGTCCACAATGGGTTTATAAGTAATGTCTCTTTTAATCGGAATTAACCGTGATCCCCAAAAAGCCTGAAAAAAAAATACTAAACAACTTAGTAAACAGCTGCTGGGGAGGTGGGAAAACTTAACTAAGATACAAAAAGATACAGTAGGTAAAAGTAAAGTTTTAATCAAAAGCACCCTTTCCTTTTTAGTAATTAACTTATTATGCCAGCCCTGAACTAAACACTCTGACTTCCCCATATGAATCATCCAATTAGAATAAGCCATGTCCTGGCCCCCAAATTGTACCCCAAGAACCATCAGAGTCTCATTTTTAATCCGTATACCCCTTAAAAAACCTGAGGATGGAATAGGGGTGTTTCCCAATGGAATACCAACACTCTTATCCCAATTAATCTGGGAACCAGAAATAGCTGCATATTGCCTCAAAACAGCACAAAGGACCTCCTCCTTAGTATCAGCCCCCAACGTAAGCACCACATTATCAGCAAAGGACATAGCTTTGACAAAAAAACAATATGGGGGACCAGAATACCCTGAACATCAGGAGAGTGGTGTAAAAGCCTAAGCAAAATATTGATACAAAAAACATATAGAAGAGGGCTAGGGGGACAACCCTGTCAGACCCCTCTCTGAATTTTAACCTGGTGACCATACCACCCATTAACATTAGGGTATAAGGAAATATTGGCATAAAGTGCTTCAATCCAGGAAACAAAACCTACCGGAAAACCAAATGCTTTCAAAACAGCAAACAAAAATTTATGTGAAACCTGGTCAAAAGCCTTCTCTTGATCTACACCCACCACCCATCCTGAGACCCGTCCAGAGTCAGCCAGCCAAAACAACTCTCTGAGCACAATAAGGTTATCCTTTATCTGACGTCCCGAAACCACACAGGTCTGTTCAATACTAATGAAATAGTCGGAGACTTTATTCAATCTGTTCAACAGAATCTTAGCCACAATGTTCCTATCAGTATTAAGGAGGCTCAGAGGCCTCCAATTATCAATATTATTCTGAGCACCCTTTTTATGAATTAACAAAACTGCTTCCTGCATGGAAGCAGAAAAAGAAGAAGACTTCAACATATGATTATAAAGAACCACCAAAACCGGAGACAAGTCCTCAAGAAAATGTTTATAAAAGTCTGCCCCCAACCCATCCAAACCCGGAGCAGCAGTAGAATTCAGTTGTTTAATAACACGAACAACTTCTTCTGCAGTGACATCATGTGTCAACATTAGAACATCTTCCGGCTGAACCTGTGGTAACTGTAAGGTGTGTAAAACCCGTGCCAAATCTCCACTAACCTCCTGATATGTAAACATAGCTGTAAACCTATCCTCAACAATAGACAAAATTCCCGCCGGGGAAGTGACACACTGCCCAGAGGAAGAAAGTAATTCTGTAATAAACCAATGTTTAACTCTATCCTGACAACTCTTACAGTATATGGATCAATAGAGGATGACCTAACCTGCGTACCAAATCTAGTTTTCTGTTCCAAAGATTTAGCCCTAGTATATTGAAGGGACATCATCCTTTTCTTTATATTCTGTATCTGAGAAACATAATCCTGACTAGTAGTTTCTGATAAAAAAATCAAGTGCTGCAAATGATGACGTAACTCTAAATATTTTAAATAATCACACCGACACCTAGAAGAAGCCAATGACTGAAAGAGAACCTTCCATTCTGTTTTAGTATCCTCCCACCAAGTGGAAATATCATCATAACAGTCACTGACCAAAAGTCTAGCTGTCCAATGACTATGCCAGGCTTTATGTATTTTAGGATTCTGTAATAAAACATTATTCGACCGCCACCCATTTTTTTAACATCGTGGAGTATTTTTCCAAGAAATCACGGAGCGTAACAAAACAAGGACAGAAAATTCCACAACCCTAGTAGCAGATTCCAAAACCTAAAGAATTTTTGATGCAAAAATGAAATCAATTCTGGTTTTCAATTTACCCTTGAAAAAAGTATAGCCTCCAATGGGATGCAGACTATGATAAGAGTCCTGTAATCCAGCAGTATGCAGAATCCCATTCAGGGTGCTAGTGTCACAAAACAGTTTAGAAGTTTGTAACCCTCTATCAGATTGATGTAAGCCACAATTAAAATCCCCTAACCAAATAACTAATCGAGAAGTATGTAAATATTGGTGAATATCATTAAATAAGGAAACTCTAGTTGCCTTAGTTTGTGGGGTATAAATAGCAACTAAATGAAATCTATCACTGTGATATGTAATATCCAGCAGTAAGGCCTGTCCAGGGTGTATATCTATTAACTGGGTAACTTGAAGAGCAGGATTAGTAAAAAGAATCCCAATACCATCACAAGTATCAAGCCCAATAGACCAGAAAGAAGCACCCAGTGGCCAAGCTCGGGATGCAGCCTGTAATTCTGCATGAGTTTTAAGTCTGGTATCTAATAAACAGACAATATCACAGGCAACAGACTGAAGAGAAAACATAGCACTGGTCAACTTTTCCCCCCTTTAATACTATTAACATTAATAGTAGCAACAGAAAGGGAAGACATAAAAAAAATAGAGAGAAAAAAAAAATAAAGTCTACAACTCATGTTATCCTGGCTTTCCGACACTGCCTGGTTCTTTTAGCAATGGAATCCATGCTCTCTTTCTCCTCAGTATCAGTAGTAGATAATAGAGAGGAGGTGTCAGTACCCTCATCATCTGACTCTCTCTCCATTGATGCAGAACCCAATACAGCAAATTTATTACCCTGAGCCCAATTATCAGGAAGCCCCTCTCTATCCTGTCCCTCCAAGGACACCAGAGGCCTCACTTTCCTCCCTAACCGTGACCTTTTCTTTGATACAGTTTTAAAGCCAGAATCATCAAACTGGGGGGTGGGGGAGGCATGTCAGGCAGTACAATAAGGTCTGGAGAAGGAAGAGGAGCAGTAACACATCTTCTGACTCAACCTGTACATTCATAACAACCACTGTACCAAGAGGTGGGGGGAAACTGCAGTACCTACAGGAGAAACAGCAGGAGACAACTCAGAAACCTCCCTATCAAAAGCAGGCTTTCCAGAAGTGAGACCAAGGTCTGCAACCTTTTTAGCATGCAAATGTTGGGCCTGATCAATAATGCCAGCATGTGAAGGGCAATCCTCCCTATTATGGGAAGCCCAAGGAAACTTACCATAAGCGTGTCCAGTATTCTCACAAAGATTACATCGAAAAAGATTCAGGCACTTAGCAGACCCATGCCCAAACTCCAGACAATGACTGCATTTAATAGTGTCACAAGCTGAACTAAGATGAGCCCAAGACCCACATTTAAAACAGGACCTGGGTTGGCCTATATAAAAAATAGCACCCCTATCCCTGCCTAAATAAAAGGAGCTAGGTAAATGCACAGTACCAGAATTAGGGACAAACAATTTAACCCGTATTCTCCAACCTCCATCCCAAATCTGTCCACTATCCAAAGTAGGGAAGGGTGTACCCAAAACATCACAATGTTGACGAAGCCAGAATAAAATATCTTCCATGTTAACCCCTTCATTTTTGAACATAACAGTAATAACTCTAACAGTAGGTTTTGTGAGAGGAATCACCTGGAAGGGTGACCAAATGGGTGTATTCTTGCAGACATTACACCTGGCCCAAAACCTGTCTAAACTAGAAATATTTTTAAAGCTAACATCAAAATTGGAATACCAATATTGATTAGCACAAAAACCTCAGAAGAGAAGAACTTCATAGAGCCCTTCAACAAGGCCCGAGCAATATAAACTCGATCAGGTGCCTCCTGTAACCCTCCCTTATACAAAAAACGCACAGCATTATGCCGAGGAGCAGGTTCCTTCCTATGCTGAAATAAATCAGAAAGCTTAAATGGAGCTTTAGAACCCTTTTCAGAAAGTTGTGAAATAACTGCTGGAGGAGGGCCCACCCTTATGGTGTCCTCCACTACCCCAGCACCCAAGGCCTCAGCAGCTTGGAAAGTAACCCCCACATCAGACGTTTGTTGTAATACTGTCCCTACACCAACATTCTGAGTTACTACCTCAGAAGGTACAATAACGTCAGAGTCAGTCACAATAGGAATCTCCAAGTCCGTACCCCGGGGTAAAATGGTGGAGCTCAAAGGATCAGCGTTGGTGGCCACAGGAGTTGTAGTGTTCTTTAGCATACAGAGATAAGAATGGTCTTGTGAATCCAGAGACCAGGTGCCAGCATCAGACACTTCCCACCCAGCCTTTCACAATGCCCATTGCGGAGACCAAGACGGACCGCCAGGAACAGCAGTCGGAGACAAGGCAGTAGAGACAGAGACCACAGCCATAGGGACACTCTGTGGGAATGAAGAAGTGGGACCTGCAGATTTACTCCATCCAGGTTGTGACTGGTCCACAGGAAAAACAAACTCCGCCGGAAGAGGAGCACAACTGACTGGTTGTGGAGGTGCATCTGTAGAGGAACACACAGAAGCATGCAGCCGAGAGGAAAGTTCCACCTTGGAAAGGTCCGCAGGCTTTAGGCACTCAGAGGGAAATCCAACTAGACTGCCAGACTGCACAACCCTAGAGGAGTCCGTTCCACCAATATGCAAGCTGACAGGCACCGGAGAAGAAACAACAGGGGCTGAATCCATAACAACAGGAGTTTCTGAGAGAGGCAGACCAAAAACAGGTACAGCAGGCAGGAGAGCAGGTGGAGCAATATCAATAGGGAGATTCGCCAACTCACGTTCCAATTTCTTCATTTCCAGCAACAGTTTGGATTTTTTTCCGATACAACGCTAGTTTGGATTTACACACCACATTTTTCATAGCAGAGCACTCAAGCTGCACCATAGGCACAGTAGCAGAATCAGGCTTCTGAATCCCAGATTCTCCAGAAACAGGTGACTCATAATCTGCAACAGCAACCTCCAATTCAATAGCCTCTTGGGAATCAGTAACAGGAGAAGAGGCTAAGTCCTCTGCACCAGCAATATCCATCTCCTCCGGAGGTTCAGTAGCACTGGCCATCCTGCCTCAGACGGCCAAGGGTCCCCCTACTGACAGCAATGCAGTAGGGGAATTTCCCCGGTGCCCTGGTCAAATTTTCCCCCATTCACTAAAATACCACCAACAGCTTAATCTGGTTCAAAGTCAGTTGGCATTCATCAGTATCCCCCTCCCCAGGGTCGTGCCTGAAAATAGGCAGAATTTGTCTAGTGCACTTACCCGGTCAACAAAAACTAAATAAATAAATAAAACACCACAAAAATAGGGAAATGTGGCATTAGGCTTTCCCATCCTAAGCCCCACCCCCAAGCAGCAAAAGGAAAAAAAAACATTAGAGTTTTGGGTCTCTGGTCTTGGCAAACCAGTGGTGGAGTCTTCTTTGGTGGTTGTCAACCCTAATGCCCACACTATTCCATGAGCAAGCAATGTCACACATGATCTCCTTTCTTCATGCAGGGCCCACGGGGGAGGGGGAGCATTAGGGTTGACAACCCCCAAGGAAGACCCCACTGCTGATTCACCAAGACCCTGGAGATCCAAACCCCTTTTTATTTTCCTTTGCTCCTTGTAGGGTGGGTAGAGGAGGGATTTAGTGGGAAACCCTTATGTCACATTTCCCTACTTTTGTGGTGTTAAGTTACCCTAACTGGTGCATCAATGCAGTTTTTTGCAATGAATTTCTATACTTTCTGAGATATAATTGAATTCTCATTTGCCTGTGGGAGGGTCTTGCACTGCCATCCCTCCATAGATGCATACATATATGTTGTCGGGTCCTGCGTTTGCATTTCAGGCAAAACAGCAACCAAATTGTCAGCATAGCCTTGTTGTTACCCGACCTCATGAATGCTGTGCTAAGAATTTTAAAATCCCCGACAAAATGTCATTCTGTGCCAATGCAACATCATTCTGCACCACAGTTGCAAAAACAAATTTTGGCCAGGATTTGAACAATGGCAGCTGTCACATGCAGGAGGTGGTGTGAAAAAATGTCCATGTAGAAAATTTGGTGTCAAAATATGTAAAATTACCAAAGTTATGAGCACGGGTAGTAAAATTTCAGTGCATGCACATAACTTTGCCATTTTAACATGTTTTGACCCCAAATTTTCAACATAGCCTTCTTATGACCCTGCATCACGAACATGCATGGTGAAAATGATAAAATCCCTCCTGAAAGGTGATTTTACCAAGCAACATCAAAATCTCTTTTTGGGCCAGATTTGTGGAATTCCACTGACACTGTTCATGAGGTGGGGTCTCCAAAAGCCCATGTTGAAAATTTGGGGTCAAAATATGCAAAAATGGCTGCATTATGCATAAAGCTTGAAAACCCCATTAAAATACATCGAACCACATTTACCTTCATTTCTCATATTGCAGTCAGTGGGTCCAGCAGCAAGTCATGTCTTCAATTGGAGAGTGGTTCTTGAACCTGGGACCTGTTCAGGTGACTGAGGGTGTGTGGGGATGTTCTGGGGATGTGGGGTGGTGGGTGCTGAGTGGGAGATGGGGTTGGGGAGGATGATCAGTAAGGGACTGTTTTCTTTTTTGCAGGTTAAAAAAAATTCAAAGGACGTTTTTTTAATTTCAGCTCAGAGATGCAGTGAAGTTTTAGTTTGCTGGTGAATTTTTGGCAAAGTCGCCAAATTCACCTCCCCGGATCATTTTACGAAATTTTCCGCTTTATTAAAAATTCGCCATTTGTAACTTCACCTTGCTTCTGTTGTCTTTTTAGTGCAAATTGCACTTATAAAAAAAAAAGCAAGGAGTTGCAAATGGCGATTTGCTGTCAATACCTGGTGCCTAGTGGCCCCCCCTGCCAATTGCCGGCCCCATGTAAAAATAAATTATTTCATTCCAGTTCCTAGTGGCCTCCCCAGCTGATCCCTGATTGCCACCTAATGTAAAATGTATTAATTGAATCCCTGGTGTCTAGTGGTCCCTCCTCCACCAATCGCCGGCCCCAATGTAAAAATAAATTATTATCAATTCAATCCCTGGTGTCTACTCATCCCCTCCCATCACTGACCCAATGCTGAATAACATTTCCCTAATGTCTAGCAGACCGCCCATCCCCATCCCCAAATGTTGCCAATTCTCTGGTGTCTAGTGGACCCCTTCACTCCCAATCCCATCAGGTGATGCCCCACCATCCCACTCCTCCCACCCCCAGCCCAGAGCGAGGGACCAGCACAGCCCTCCACTCTCCACCAAGGTTGGCTGGCCAACTGAGCTGAAATGAATGAAAGTGTACTTGTAAAAGCACATGCTCATTCATTGCCAGATCATCCTCATTCATTGAACTCTTCTGGGGGGCACAGACAAAAGCAGAGGGCTGTTCCAGTCGCCAGTGGGGGGGGGATCGGGATGAGGGAACGGTGTCATTGACAGGGGTCTACAATACCACTCCACCCCATCCCGACCCCTCACCGGTGATTGGAAAAGCCCTCTGCTCTTGTGTGCACCCTCCTAAAGAGCTCAATGAATAAGCACAATCTGTCCTGGCTGTCAGTGAATGAATGCGTACCTGTACAAGTATGTACTCATTCATTCCAGCTCGGTTGGGTGGCCAGCTGTGGTGGAGAGTGGAAAGCTGTGCTGGTTGCCTGTGTGGAGTCAGGGAGGGGGGAGCAGGGTAGTGGGGCACTACCTGATGCGGTGGGGGTCCACCATACAATAGAGAATTTACAACATTTGGGGATGGGGCAGGGAGTGGGGTCCATTAGACTAAAGGGAAATGTTATTCAGCATTAGGTCAGTGAGGAAGGCATGGACCACTAGTTACCAGGGATTGAATTAATAATCATTTATTTTTATACTGGGGATGGTGATCGGTGAAGGGGGGGACAGCTAGAGACCAGGGATTAAACCAATTAAATTTTACATCAAGTTGGCGATCGCTGGGGGTGGGGGTGACCACTAGACACCAGGGATTGAATTAATAATTTAATTTTACATCAATCAGTGATCAGCGGGGGCAGGGGCCACTAGACACCAGGGAAGTTTTTGCTGCAAAGTGTGGAATTCCGCTCGTGAAATTTCACACTTCGCAATCGATTTGCGCTCAACAAATTGTGTGAATTGTGCTTCATGAATTGTGTGAAAATCACAAATTCATTCACAGAGTGAATTTTTCTGACATTGTCCATCTTTATTTCAGATTCAGGCAGCAATGGGAGGGTGGAGGATACCAATAGACACCAGGGAAATTATTTTATTACACGGACATTGATTGGCAGGTGGGGGATGCCACTAGACACCATGGAATATACTACTATATTTTGAAAATGGTGATTGGGGGGTGGGGGTACCACTAGACACCAGGAAAATTATTTTATTACAGCGATAGTGATCAGCAGGTGGAGGGTGCCACTAGACACCGGGGAAATATATTCTTTCATAATGGGCAAGGGAAAGATTATCTTATTAGAGTGATGGTGATGGTGATAAGAAGGGTGGGTGGTGCTACTAGACACCAGGGCAACATTACACATTGACAGGGATGGAGTTGGGGATGCCACTGGACACCAGGGAAAGGGAGGCTCACAGATTACACTCCTGCCCGCAGCACAAGTTTCAGTTGTGTCTGTAGAAGTCAAGAAATTCCTGCTGTGGCCCACTGAGAATTGAACCTCAGACCTCTAGTATGCTGTTCCTTTCCCTTTCCCTTTTTTTTTCTCATTTCCATCCTTGATTTAAAATATGCCTTGCAGGGGCTAAACTGCACTTAGAAAAGTGGTCTGTTTGTATTTCTAATATGTTCCTAGTTGCAGGATTACGCAACACACTTGAGAGAGGAATGTGTGGATTTAAGGAAGTTCCTCAGGCACTCTGACCATGTGAGCCTGTAGTTTAATGATTAGAGTGCTGGAATGGCATACCAGAGGTCTGAGGTTCAGTTTCCAGTGGGTCACACTTTTCCTTTCTCATTTCCATCCTTGATTTAAAATATGCCTTGCAGATGCTAAACTGCACTGAGAGAAGTGGTCTGTTTGTATTTCTAATATGTTCCTAGTTGCAGGATTATGCAACACACTTGAGAAAGGTATGTGTGGATTTAAGGAAGTTCCTCAGGCCCTTTGACCATGTGAGCCTGTAGCTTAATAGTTAGAGTGCTGGAACAGCATACCAGAGGTCTGAGGTTCATTTTCCAGTGGCCCACACTTTCCTTTCTCATTTCCATCCACTTTTGACAAACAAATTACAGAAAACATAAACAAAGCAAACAAAGTGTGGTGGTTGATTAGACACAACATTAATTCAAGGCATCAATCAGTCATCTTATCTCTTTAAAGGGCATATATTCACCCACTTCTGGACTATTCCTCCCAATTGTGGTTCCCCATAAACAAAAGATATTGCATGGATCGAAAAAATCCAAAGAAAAATAACTAAATATCTACAGGGATCTGGGTCACTAAGTTATTAGGAGAGACTACTAAAATGTAATCTAATGTCATTAGAAGTAAGAAGAATGTGTGTAACCCCCCACCAGCCACTTATTTAATGAGATAGCACACCTCTCACAATCTAGGGGAACAGAGATGGGTGGGGGTACAAAGCACCACTTAAGGTTGCTATGCAGATGTAGAAGACATTAATGGAAGAAATCCAAGTGTGGCTGCTAGGCACACACCTGCTGGACCAAACCATGGCCAACACCCAGGTCCTGGGGAGAAAACATTTGCTCAGAGCTATGCTAGGTTTGCACTTCTGGACAGGGGTACCCACTTAACTTCACTCGGAAGCAATAACATAAATGTCCATACCAGGTTGGGATTCTAGAGTGTGGCTTTATTCTGTAACAAAGTAGGATCACACAAAGCAAAGATGGACCCCCAAGGGTTTACACATACAGTAAATACAGGACATCTGCGGTACAGAACTCCAAACTTCCCATATAACATAGGATAACTATAGAAAATGTGGACTAGCCACAGGTGAACACACAAGTTCCTCTGGAAATGGCACACACAACCAGTACTTGGTCACTTCCCATATAACATAGGATAATGTGTGGCACGCAGACCACGTTGGAGCACTAAAGGCTCAACTTGGAGAAAAACCCACTCAATGGGGTAGAAGTTTCTTCAGGCATTGGCCCCAAGCACTGACAGAAAACTCAAATGCCCTTGAGAACACAGAGTGCTAAACTGGTCACTCCAGATGGGGGGGTCTCCTACCTTTTGCTTCCAGGTTCATACTCAGCCATTCCTCCAGCAAAACACCTCACTTTAAATCAAAAGTTACTGTAGATGCTTACTTGAAATGTATTTCACATTTAACATCCTCACAGAACACCACAGGGCTGTGTCTAAAACAAAAGTCCTGCTCACATGTCAGCCACAGTCTGGACTCCACTGTGGACAGCCGATTTTTAAATGTCTTAGGTGACAGGGTCCCTTTATCAGAGAAATTCACCTTAAATGCAGATACTCCTGAGCAAACTCAGAAAAACAAAAGTACTCACTAGACGTTGACACACAAAGCAGCTTCACAATGTCCTGGTAGGATCAGGGGATTGCCCCTGACATCTTGTCAGCCTGTTCCATCCCACCTGGGATGAAGAACAGGAAAACCCTGGAGATGGTTTCCACCACTTCACTAAAACTGGAAAATGCTGTACTCCACTAGGGTGAGAAAAACTGGTATGCACACACTGCAGCTCACTCTCTGAGCTGCTGCTGGAACTCCCTCCAGCTTGAACTGAACTGAGAATTCTAAGGCTCCACCCTCACAGCAACTGCTATGTGGCTTATGCTGCTGCGAGAGTTCCAAGGTGACATCATCTCTCCAGCTCCTACCTGAGACCAGCAGCAGAGAGGGATAGAGTGAAATCCATTTACTGGCAAATCATTAGCTGCCTTCCCTGCCTACCACTGATTCTAAATGGGATTCTTGTAACCCCTGGGAACAAGGGGGTTACATGCGCATTGATCTTCTATTCACGAGGAAAGCAATCAGAGACCAGAAAATTATGACAGACATATGACTGGAATTTAAACAAATTGACTTCAACACTAGGGGACACCCACTGCAACTGGAAAGAAAGGGTCTCACAACTACCAAAAAAAACATATTTTTTCTCCCAAAGGGTTATCAGGCCATGGAATGCACTTCCAACATCTATGGTTATTTGTGATAATAAACAAACTTTTAAAATCAATTTAGATAAATTCATTCTTTCCAGCAACTCCCTTGGTTTTTATCGGTAGATGACAAGAGCTGGTTATGGGCATTACTGCTGTCTTGTTCCTTTCCTGTCCTTAGTAATTATCCTTAGTAGTAGTGATGACGCATGTTCCCTGCAAGTCTAGGAAAAAAAAATTCCATTCCATGTTGGCTTTAGGTGAGAACAAAAAAAGCCCATGTTAAGTATAGGAATAAAGTTTGTCTTTTACAAAAAAATGACATATGCAGATCTCAGAAACTACACAAGTTGCCATCACTAAAATTCCACAGGTCAAGACCTTGCCTCCTAGGCAGCACATGCACAATTCCAGCTCATTTTGTCAAACGGTGCCAAAGATATTAATGTGCAAAGTTAGGGGTTTAATATTGAACACCCTACTTAACCCTAACTATAGTGGCGATGTTGCGCCACTATAATATAAATATATTCAGTGCGAAAAACTTCATTAATGTACTAGTTAGGGTTAAGTAACAAAAGTAGGGAAATGTGGCATTAGAGTTTCCAACCCTAACATTCCACACCAACCCAGCAGGTAGCAACAGGAAAAAACATTACAGTTCACCTCTCTTGCCTCTTCACAAATCAGATGTGAGGTGTGCCTTGGGGTTGTCAACTCTAACGCTCACCCCATTCTCATATACTGTACTCATCTCAGCTTATTTATAGCATTCCACGCTACAGGTGCAAAAACATAGTTTGGCCAGGTTCTGAAAAGTTACAGCAGTCACATTTCTGAGGTGGTCTGAGAAAAATGGCTATGTTGAAAATCTGGGGTAAAAATATTTAAAATGACCAAAGTTATGGGCAAGTGTAGCACAATTTTAATGGATACACATAACATTTCCATTTTTACATACAGTATTTTGAGCCCAAATATTCAACATAGCCTTCTTATGATCCCGCTTCATGAGCAAGGGCGTGGAAAATTTTCTAATTCTGCCTGAAAGGTGATTTCACCAAGCAACAGTGAAATCACTTGTCATGCCTGATTTGCCTGATTCCATCATCATTGTTCATGAGGTGGGGTCCCAAAAAGGCCATGTTGAAAATTTGGGCTTAAAATATGCTAAAATGGCAAAGTTATGAATCAAAGTTTAAAACCCCATTGAAATACATTAAACCATAGTTACCTTAGTTTCTCATATTGCAGTCGACAGTTCCAGCAGCAAGATGTGCCTTCAGTCGGAGACTGGATCTTCATCATGCTGCTTATTCTTTTTTTATATATACTTTATTAGGTAAAACAATGCATACAGCATTTTAGATACATTCCATTTGAGCATGCAAACTCATGTAATACTCATATTGCCTGATATTCAGAAATGAGCCTGGCAATGGCACAAGTGGCGGCGCAGCACAACTGAGATACACCGGTGCAAGTAAGGGATATATTCAAAGGAGATGAGCCATGGCACATCTCCTCTGAATATAGCAGGTAATTCACACGGTGCAAATAGGATGCTCCGATGCATCTTCCCCAGACAGGGCTGAATACCAGGAATGGGAACTGTGCCAGTGCAACAGAGTTATACTGTGCACAAATTCCTGATATTCAGCTGGCTGTATGAAAATGGGGCCATAATGTATGCAAGGCACAAAAGGGGCCATTTACATGTCATTATGGTCCCATTTGCATGAAATGTGCAGGGCTGGCCAGTTAAATGCACATGGTGCCCTGTACAGCAAGTGGTGCTGCCAGAGGGGGCTAGTGGTACCCCCTTCCTCCCTGTAGCCACGATCACCGGTAATAATGACTACATATATCCCTGACAGTCTAGTGGTACCCCCTTCCCCTCATAGCCATGATCACAAGTAATAATAATGAAATAAATCCCCAGTAGTCAAGTGGCACCATGCACCCCACCCGTAACCCCAATCATAAGTAATAATAATGAAATAGATCCATGGTAGTCTAGTAGCACCCCCCCAAACCCCGATTGCAGGTATACCCTACATACCATAATCCCTGGTGGTCCAGTGGCACCCCCTACCCACACAGGACCCCGTGCCAACCCAGCACCCCCCTGTCATTGGCAGGCAGCATCAAATCCACCCGCATACTGCCTAGCTGCCTACCAAATGACAGCTTACAGTATCAGCTGTAAGCCTATTGGTCCACACGGTGGACCAATGGGTCTGCAGTGCATACTGTAGTAGTCATTCACAAATCCGTGAATGAATGACTTTATTCATGTTTTTGTGAATAACTATTACAGTATGCACTACAAGCCCATTGGTCCACAGTGTGGACCAATAGGCTTACAGCTTATACTGTAAGCTCTCATTTGGCAGTCAGCCAGGTGGTATGTAGCGGGTTTAATGATGCCCACTGATGATGGGGGGGTACTGGTTGGGCAGGGGGTCCTGTGTGGGTGAGGGGTGCCTCGGACCACCAGGGATTACGTTACATAGGGTATACCTGTGATTGGGGTTCCAGGCAGGTTGGGGGTGCCACTAGACTACCAGGGATTTCTTTCATTGTTATTACTTGAGATCGTGGCTATGAGGAGGGAGGGGGTACCACTAGACTGCCAGGGATATATGTAGTCATTATTACTGGCAAGCACAGTTACAGGGAAGGAGGGAGGAGGGTACCACTGGACCAGGGCCATGTGTGGGTGCTAGTGCACGGTGTTAGGAGGATTGCCGCTCATGGCTGGTGGCTGCTGCGTTGCACATTGCAGTACAGAAGCACACCTGTGGGTGGCTGGCACTTCAGCTATATTTTTCGGGCTCAGCTTTGGTCCCAGGAATGCAGCACATCCCGTGGTTGTGCCAGCATATGTGCCACACACCCCGTGCTGAATATCTGGATGTGCCACATATGCATGTGCACACCCCCTGGGGATGAGCCGTATACATTATCTTTCTGCCCCAGCACATCGGGACTTGCACTGCGCAAGTCTCTCCTTTGAATATTGCACCGGGGTGCATTTCTGGGGTTGCGCTGGTGCAAATCAGTTGTGCCAGGTGCAAACTCTTTGAATATCTGGGCCATACTGTATATGGTAATAAGTGCCATATAAATTTCTGCCTCTACAAGCAAGATCAATACCTTTATTGAAATACTTTCCATATTGACCAGTATCAATCAATGCTTCATACCTTACACAAGAAAGCATTTTAATCTTAATCCCTTTAACTTTATTAGGAGAAACATGAACTGTGAATTATTGATAAATACAAATGGCAACTTGAGTAAATAAAGATAATCTAACTGGGGCAAATTTAATAACCATTAAAACCAAAGTGGCTCTCAAAAACCTGATCTCCTGCCAAGGAGATGAGTCAAGTCCTATTAGTACCTACTAGAACAGTTCATAAAACATCATACTGACAAGTGAGCCAGAGATGTGCAGCTTCACCAATATACCGTTATATAAACCATGCTACTTGTTCAGGTGTGTGTGGGGGGGTGTGGGATGTTGGGTGGCGGGTGCTCAGTGGGAGGTTGGGGTGGGGGTCAGATCTGTGAAGGACCGTTTTC
This sequence comes from Neoceratodus forsteri, assembly GCA_016271365.2. Classification (NCBI taxonomy): domain Eukaryota; kingdom Metazoa; phylum Chordata; order Ceratodontiformes; family Ceratodontidae; genus Neoceratodus; species Neoceratodus forsteri. The sequence goes on from CM028133.1 coordinate 308,388,826, forward strand.
TTTTTTACAGAAAAAGAAAGACATTGAGGGACGGTTTCCTTTATTTGAGATGGATGGGGTGAGGGGGTGTCACTAGACACATGATAACTGTAAGGACTATCGGAGGGGTGGGGGGCACTAGACACCAGGGAAACAGTGGAAAATGTGGGGATGGCCATTGGAAGAGAGGGGCTGCCACTAGACACCAGGGAAATATAAACAATATGGTACAGTGATCGGAGTGGTGGAGAGTGTCACTAGGCACCAGGGAAACAATGCCAACATTTAGGAACAGTAATTGGAGGAGTGGTGGTTGCCACTAGACACCTGGGAAATATGAAACAATATGGGTAGGAGGATCAGGTGGGTGCCAGTAGACACCAGGGAAAGTTTAATTCTACATTATATGGGAAAGATGATCAGAGTGGGGGGATGCCACTAGACATCAGGGAAACAGTGGCAATACACGGGGACAGCGATGGACTGCCCCATGTGATCAGTTAATACAGATATTTTTAAATGGTTACTGAGCATGCGCAGAACCAGAATTTTTTAAATATAATAACCTGGGAAGGGAACAATATTTTTTTTTACCAAACCAGCAAAGGAACATCTGTGGGTGAAGCTCTTTCCACCATGAAAATTCTAAACTGTGTGGACGCTAGGCGATGGCAAAAAACAGCAACAAAACACTGTTAAGCAGACATTTTTCATATCACGGAATACGAAAACCTAGAAGCAAGTCACAAAACAGGATAAAAAAAACACTTTTGGGGTTCCTTTTCCAACAGTTAACTGCAGAATCCACCCCAAAGGGGCCAGATGATAAACATACATATGTTAGTCTCCCTCTACAATGCCATTTTTGTATCTTTTCAATTTTCTTTGGAAGAAAATGAAAAATAAGATGGCAGCAAACGAAAAAAGATACAAAAAATGTTTTGCCCATATGATCACTTCATACATCTTTTTTGAAATGCTGACTAAGCATGCTTAGAACCTGAAATTTTAAAATCTAGTAAGTTTGGAATGGATTAATATTTTCTCACCAAACCAGCAAAGAAAATCCTTCTGAGTTAAGCCCTTTCTACACTGAAAATTTCAGCCCACAATTCCAAACCATCTGGGCACTACACAATGGCAAAAAAAAACAACAAAAAAAATGTGATTTTTTATGTTGGTTTGCACGTGCACGCCAGCCAACATATTGCAGTAGTAGCAGATTTGGAGGTGCAGTCACTGTGAGCGAATGCAGGGTACGCATCAGTAGGTGCGTCCCTCATTCCCCAATAAGGCAGCATGCAGGCACCACACCAGCAACATGTAATGTGGTGATCACATCTAAGAAAAGGTCCGCTGCAATGAGAGCCAAACTCATCACGCAGTGGCATCTCCTGATGTGCCTTTCCTGGTGAAGCATTGTAGTAAACATGGCGGCAGTGACTGCTGCCACCACCTGCCACAATGCTGACTTTGGGGGTGCCCAATCCCCCTGTTGGCATGCCCTGACCCACTTCATGTGCTGACAGGGGAGCTCACTCCCCATCGGCATAATGCCCCCCCATTTGTTGTGTGCCGAGAGGGGTGCCCAATCCCCCTCGGCTCTAGCCCCCCTTTCAGTATGTGCCGATGGGGGTGCCCAATCCCTGTTGGCTATACCCGCCAACACTCAGGTGGCACGCTGGGAGCCCATCCCAGCGTACACATGCCCTGTAAAAAGAACCCACAATGTTTTTTTAACCTGTAAAGAAGAAAATGGTTCCTCACGGTCTGTCTTGCTTCGTCCCCCAACCTGCACCCACCCTCTGCGCACCCTGCCTCCCCACACACACACCCCCCCTCACCCCATACTTATCTCTGGAGTCCATCGCGACGATCTTCGGTGGACCGGGAACACGTCTGCACTCCTCAAGGCCAACTGCGAACTGAAGAAATGCCAGTAAGCTGTATAATGGCATAAATAGGGTTTTTTCAACTTTGGTGCATATCTCAAGCATTTTTGGCAATTTTTGCACCAAATTTTCAACCTGGGGTTATTGGGACCCCTCCTCATGAATTCAGACACTGTCATGATGTTATTCTGTCCAGAAAGGTGATTTTGTGGTCACTGCATGGACTCAACTTTCGGGAATGATTAACAAAATGACAGTGCCACTGTTCATAAGGTGGGCTCTCAAAAGCCTATGTTGTAAATTTGGTGAAAAAATTAAAAAAATTACTGTTTTACTAGTGTGCATTGCGCAGTTTTCACCCACACTCATAACTTTGTGAATTTGTAATATTTTCACTCCGGATTTTCAACATTGGCATTTTTCCACACCTCTGTATGAATAGTACAGCTGTCATTTTACATATCCTAGCCAAAATGTGTTTTCGCACTTCTGGCGCAGAATAGCGTGGTTGCTGTGCAAAATCAGTTTTCAGGACAGTTTGAGAAAATGACAGTGACACTGTTCTTGAGCAGAGGTCCTAAATGAGTATGTTGAAAATTTGGTGATGAAAGTCTATAAAATGACTGTGTTACATATAAGCATGTATTGCGCAGTTTCCACGCACCTTTGTAACTTCGCAAATTTGCAATATTTTCATGCCAGATTTTCAACACTGGCATTTTTTCACACCTCCTTATGAACAGTACAGCTGTCATTTTTCACGTCTTGCCCAAAATGTGTTTTCGCACCTGTGGCACAGAATGGCATGGTTGCTGTGGGAAATCAACTTTTGGGACAGATTAACAAAATCATAGTGCCACTGTTCATAAGGGGAGGTCCCAAAATTGCCTATGTTGAAAACTTGTCTCTTCAGGGTGGGGGTGAGGTTGGCATCAGTTCAATACTTCACTGCCATTCCTATTATGCATCTCTAACTCCTGCACTACCAATGCCAATGCCAGCGAGACAACATTCAACATTGACAAATGCTTGTTTTTAAATTTGTTCGCTAGCCACATCTTGGAATCTGCACTTCCGACTGGAACAAAACAAGACTGAGCATGCAAGATTTCATACAAATCAGTTGAACAGTTGCAAAGATATTAAAGTGCACAATTTGAGGTTTAACATTAAAGTGTCTACTCAACCCTAACTATAGTGGTGCTACCACAATATATTATTTTCTCTTCATCTGATTGTAACAATTATCTCTCAATGGTAGGGGAAAGGGTTATAACTATCCATGTCCATCAGAATACAGTGTTCCCTTAATGCAGAGGTGTAATTTAGTATTCAGCTGTATTGGGAGTCTCCATTGCCCAAAGGCATGCTATCGAGTGTGAAGGGAGTTAGTCCATTAGGGCAGTGTCGATCTAGGGAGGAGTGGTTCCATTTCCCATGGGAGGCCGGGGTGGCTCACCTCAGGGAGCTCAGATCCCATGCCACAGACATGGAAAACAGGATGGCTCAATGCCACATTTAAGAGTATGAGGCAGGGATATCCATGCAGGCATTGCTGGATTAAAGGGACACTGTCAACCCTTTTTGCATCATGTTATTTCTAGTTGAAAACCCACATTTTATGCTTGCTTAACTTCTCTAAAATTAATTGATGCTGCTGGTTGTTTTAGCTGCTTCCTTTCTTACTAGAACTGGAATGCATGCAAATGGTGTAACTATACCCAACCTTGTTTTGTTTTGAATCCTTGATCTACTCTTATTGTATACTTCCTGAACTTGAGACACACCTCCAAACTGCAGTCACCCAGGATGTGATAGTCTCCTCTCCCTCACTGCATCCCAAGTGTCTGTACTGTGTTTGGGGTGTTTCCAAGTCCAGGAAAGATGCAGTATGAGTTGATTAAGAAATGTAAATAAACATGTTTTTGTGTAGTAACACTAGTATGGTGAGCAGTCCGTTTTTCACTTTTTAAAAGAAAAAAGGACTCAGAAACAAACAGCCAGCTATATCAGCCATCTCCACAGAATGTGAGCAAGCATAACTGGTGCTGTTTAAACTTGGGAAAATTTGAGGCCTAAGGGGGTTGACAGTGTCCTTTTAAGTACTGGGTACTAGGGGAACTGGGTGCTCCGGAGGGGCAGGCACAAGCACTGTCTTATCAAATAGCTGCCTGCAGGACTCAGGTTTGTGTGGCATGGCTCTCCATTGTAGGAATCTCACATAGGGGTTGGATGCAACACCTTTCTGAATGCTTGAGGGGGCACAGGGTTCTGAGTGACAAGTGATGGGGCCCCTGGAATCAGGGTCATTCCAAGTTCCTCCAGGGATACAGGGTATTAGGGCTTGATGCTGTGTGGAGTAAACCCTTTAGGAGATAGTTTATGGGAACCCAGACTGGGTGTGAGAATACTGGCACCCCCTCGAGGAGTGTGCATCAATGGCTCTAGGGTCTGAAGGTATTCCTTAAGAGGGGGTACAAAGGTACTTGGGTTGATGATTTTGAGAAGAAGCTTGGCTATTCAGTGGTGATAGAGCAAGGATGGAGATGATATAGTGCTTGAGATGTCTGAGGTGCAGGAAAACAGCATAATTCAAGAAATAGGTTTGTTCCCTGTGTACAGGCTGTGCTGGCTGTGACATCCTGTCAGGTGAGAGATCCTAGCTTGGCAGCTGGGGGTGTACAGAGTCTGATGTCCCACTCTGAAGGATCTGACTAAGGCTGCCCCATGAGAGATAGGTGGGAATTTCAGGATCCCTAGCAAGATAGGGCATGGCAGGGGAATGTTTGTTTAATGGTTCAAGAAGTATAATGACTCTTAACATTAATGTGGCTTACCAGCTCTTTTAAGTTGCATGGATAAAAAATGTCCTTTGGCTCATGCCCAAGCTGTAATTTTTTTAATTTTATTTTATTTGAAGATTGGATATAACCTTAGAGCACAGGTGCTCGTTTGCAAAGGTTCCACATCAAAATAGGGGACAAACAAGCACAATCAGCTCAATGTGAACCTAGTCAAGCGTAGTCAGACGCAATGAAGGGTACAAAGCAATTTGCAAAAATACATAGTCTAGATTATGCCTATATCTACAAGAATGTCTGGGAAGAGACTGAGGCTAATCAAGTTGCAGTGTTCGGCAGAGGAAATAAGGGAGTGGAGAAGCAGCAAGGTGTAGAGAAAGGGTAGAGCACAGAAAGTAGAACCAGTTAATGTATGCAGAAGTCAGGTAAAGCAACAGCACTAAGACCTAAGGGTGAGCTCTTTCTTTAGGGATGTCTTAAAAGGAGATACTTTGAGGAGACCAGTGAGAGCAACAGGGAGTGCATTGAGCCATGTGTAATACATTGCATCAGTATGAGTTAACTAGATGGGGAACACTCTAATTTGGCTAAGTTATAAGCCATGTTTGAACCAGGGATAGGAATGTTGATGTGTTTCTGTGAGCATGCCAGAACTGCCATGCCACAGGAACACTTAGACAGATGCTGAATACATCATAATGCAAAAAACAGTATAGCACTGGGGCTTTGGGGCTCATTTGTGAGATTAGAGAAATGTGTACCCAGAAAGAACTTGATTAGAAATACCCTAGTAAAGATCACAGATGAATTGTAGCTCTGGTTGTTGAGTGATAATTTATCACCCCCCCCCCCCAACCATCTGAAGCCCTGTCTCGGTGACATGAAGTAGTGATTGTGGCAGCCAGGACTGGAACTGTTTATAAGGGGACTCTCAGTGAGCTTTACCATCTTTATAACTCTAGACACAGGAGCTACCTTGCGCCAAGCCCCCTGTCACCACTATCAGGGCGTACAGGCAAATAGGAAGGATGGGCAAGGAGGGGTTGCATTGTTGTCCATTTTATAAGTGCAATAAGACACTCCAGGGTTTTGGAAGTTGTGCCACAACTGCATTTCAAGGGGTGGCACGCCCTCACCCTGTGGTTTCATGCCTTACTACAGCCCTGGGGCGATACATTCTGTTGTGGTACAACTACCAACACCTTGTTGTGTCTTATTATATACTCATGTAAGCAAAGGAAAATAATTTGCTTTCATTTAACAATTTTTCTTTGATACAAACTGCATTCACATAAAGCACTTAACTTTTCTGTTAAGTAGCAGGCTTTTATGGGAGTCGTTCTATCCTAAACCAAGATAAAATTATAGCTGACTTTCCTATTTTAACTGTAGTACAGAACTGCAGTACAGGAACTGAATAGTAAAATGGAACATATTAAAGATGTGTGGGTAGATAAATACCCTCCATTGCAGAGAGTTCACAGACAATTAAAATTACCCACTTGTGGCATACAATCAGTCTATTATCTATAACACAAATTTGAATCAGATGTTCACTACCCATTTTTTTTCTATCTGCCAACAATTTAATTTTGGCAGCATTCTGAGTGAAATCAACAAGAAATCAGTTGGAATGTCTTTCAATAAAGCAAAATAAGAATTGAAAACTACTTGTAAGGGGTTTGTGGAACTGTGAGTTATTGTTTACTGTTTCAATACCCTTCAAGCCTAACATTTGATGTGGCTTGTCAGAAAAAGTCGGGGGATTGGACTTTGAAATTATGAGGCACGCTTAATGTATCTTTGGGCCACATTTTCAAAAGCTACACTTTTCCAATGCCAGCAGTGTTAGAGCTGTGCACAAAAACATATATTGGGCCTAGTGTTGCTCAGATAGTATCCTAGAAACTAGGATACCAACATATACCTCCCATTTGGCCAGATGGTTGCTGTGGTAGGATAGCAGTACTATCTGACCATGGATCCTACCCTCTAGGATCTAGTGCATGGATCCTGCAAATGTTGTGGATGCTGGTGATCCTAGGAACAAAAGTTGTGGATCCTGTGGATCCTAGCAACAGATCCAGCTCAGATCCTAACTATCTGACCTAGGATCCCTGGATCTGACCTAGGATCCTTCGCTATCTGACCCCAGATCCTAACTATCTGACCTAGGATCCCTGGATCTGACCTAGGATACCTGGATGCTAACTAGGATCCATCGCTATCTGAGCTTGGATCCTACATCTGTCTTTGGTAGGATTTCTGACAGGATCCTAGGTAGGATACCAGCACTATCTGACAGATAGTGGTAGGATCCACAAAAGCACTATCTGAGCAACACTAATTGTGCCCCCATTCTCAACATCAAGGAACGGGTGGTAAATCATCGCACCATGATTTACATCAAGTCCCTTGGCTGTGACTACTTGAGTTATGCTTAAAGGGGGTCACACAACCCTTCTGCCCCAACTCACAGAAGTGGGATCATCCTGTTACTAGAGCAGCAGGCAGAGCACTTTTCCAACATGACCTAACCTTGAACTTTTTTGAGTTGGTGGTGGAGGGATCAGAATGCTATGCCTCCAATGCAGGATCACCAGAGAACCACTATCAATGTTGGTAGGGCTGTAAGTTTGATTCAACTTTAACACCAAACATGTTGAATCCAGCATGGTTGAGAAAACACTCACAAACATTTTGCTGTTTTGTGCAAACTTTGGCTCCCTCTGTTTGTTAAAAAAAAATATAATCTCTGGCTCTTTTTTTAATGGCCTTTCCTCGAGTGACTCAAGGTGGTGTGGTGAGGTGGGGGCTACGAGATGCTGATACCCATTGCATTGGTGCTGCCCCAGTCATTTACCCTATTTCCTGTCTGCAATCATGCCTTTGGCAGCCACAGCACCCCGCACTGACCCAATCCAATCCATCCCCAACAGCCAAAGTATAAATATGGTACACAAGACTGCATTGCCAGTCTTGCACCAAAATTGTCATTTTGCTGTCCTCATGACATGTTGTCAGCAGTGCAGCATGGTAAGGCTGTAAGTGCAGCAATGGGTCAATGATTGTCTGATGTAGAGTCCCTGTCAGACCTCATACTGTCTGACTCATTGCCATTGAGCCACAGGTGTGAGAGGACTAAAGTGGACTTAGAGAAGCAGTAAAAACTGATCACCTAATAAAGGACACAGTATGCTGCATTATCTTCCAGCTCTCCATGCAAGCTGCCACTGGTAAGTCATAGACCAGCGTTTTAGCCCAGGTACCTCGTGTTGGGTTGTAGTAGAGGCTAGGTGTATTTGTCATGACTCCCCCGAGCTGGCTGGGATCAGTTTAGATGAGGCATAACTGAGTTATCCCTGTATTTTTAAGTGGGAGGTCTCTGCAATGTTCACGTTTGGTCCCCAAATAAATGTTCAATGTTTATATGTTGTCACCATTTTTTATTATAAATCGCTTTGTATTTAATGTCTAAACATGTTTCTTTACTTCTGATATTGTGGAAAGTGACAGTGAAGCAGGTTTCTGCTGGCTGGGGGGGGGCAAATTCAAGATCATGGGGTCAAGGGTGTAGGCAGGAGGTGGATGAAGGCTGGGGGGTTGTTAAAAATTTGGCAACACATCACTGCTTTATTACACCCTTCCTACCTGTCCATACCAAGAGACTAGTCATAATCTGAGCCTTGACTGAGTGTGCCCTTCCCGGTAACCAATTTTAAATAAATAAATAAATCCTGATATGCCCCATTCTGTGGGGGGTAGGAGAAGTGTGGTGTCCAGTGTGGAACTCTGGTTTCTATATTCCATGCTTATTGATGAGTGATGTCAAGGCGGTTTAGGGCAGGACTTGCATCAGGGTGTCCTTTGAAATTGGACTACCTGACACAGATCCTGCCCCCAAACTGCACTGTTGTCATTCATACTCAGCATGGCATCTGGAAGCAGAGAAGTCTGCTGAACAACACACAGCTACTCCCCCCACATAATGAATGGCATTGGACTAGTCTAGTTTGGAGAATTAGAGTGGAGGAACAAAGGATCGGGGCAGACACAACTGCTCATTCTGAAGATTGGGCAACTGGATTTTGTTTCTTTTTTATAGTCCAGCAGCCAGTCTTGGAAACAGAAGGAACTGACTGGAGGATCTTGGTAGAAAGCTAAGTTTGACCTCCACCACCCCCGAGACACAAAGCTGGAGGGGCAGAGGATGAGGGCACGCAATGCTGCTTGCCCTGTTGTTCCTCTGAAGTCTTTATTCTGGCAAGGGAAGGGATAGGTTTGGGTGGGTAATGGCTTATGATGTGGTAAAACCTGTTTGAAGTGCCAATTGAGACATTGAAAATGTTCATGCGAGTAGTGGATTATGAAATATACAAGACTGTGGAGAAGGAAAGAAAAAAGAGAGGATGTAATAAAAATCATCTGACAAAAAAGTAAGCGGAAGCTATTTAAGATTTGAAGAACATAACAAACACTATAATCAAAGCAGCTGACAAAGGGGGAGCAATAGTGCTGTGGAAAAAAGAGGATTATGTCCATGTAGTAATATGGCAATTAAATAATGAAAGCCATTATACCAAATGTAATAGGGATCTCATGAACCAGATACAACAACAAATAGATTAACAATTAAACATGGCTCAAAGGGAGAATTGGAATAATGATAAAGAGTATGAGTACACGAAAGTTGGTCATTCACACAAACCCATGCTATATCTCCTACCCAAAATTCATAAGAACTGATATAAATCACCAGAGTGGCCAGTTGTCACCAGTATTGTTGTCTTCACTGAACCCATGTCAAAGTTCATATATAACTTTTTTAAACACGCATTTATCAATGTTTTATTTTATATATTTATTTATTTATTTGAATCTAGGATTACAAGTACGTTTGAGCCAACGCTCTTTTACAAAGGTTCCACGTCAAATGTCAATGGTGAATGTTTGCCGCTGGTATTGCTGTTGTGCCAGTTCTTGCTTGCACACATTTTTACTATATATTTACCCAGGATACAGCAGGTAAGATGCAGTGTCTCATTTTTAGTGGCATCCTTCTTTTACACATTGTTAGGTTATAATTACCCAGGATAGGTCAGCTTAGAGGCAATATCTGCTTTTAAGTGGGCTCGCACATTTTGATCCTGAATGTCCAACAGTCTTTTTATGACCTGACGTTATGCACAAAACATATCCTTTTTAAAATCCATTCTGAAAGGTGATTTTACTGTGTGACTGTGGAAACAAGTTTCAGAGGGGATTTGTAAAATGACACCTGCCATGTTCAGAAGGTGGGGGCGACATAAGGTATATGTTGAACATTAGGGGTCAAAATCAGCAAAAATAAACTTGAGTACATTTTTTAACAATTCAATGTTTCTTCATATGTTAGTTGTTTTTTCACATTTTTACCCCAAATGTTCAACATAATCTTTTTATGACCGCTCCTTCTGAGCATGACAGGTGTCATTTATAAAACAATGGCTGAAATATCATTATGCACTACAAAGGTGAAAATGCAATTTGGGTAGGGTTTGAGAAATGGCAGCTGTCACATTCATGAGTTGGTGTGAAAAAATCAGTATGTTAAAAATCGAGTCAAAATAGAGAACATTACCAGTTATGAGCATACATTGAACAAATTCAATGTACACTCGTAAATTTGTTGATTTTTAATATTTTTATCCCAAATTTTCAACATAGCCTTCTTATGACCACACATAGCCTTATTATGACCCCACCTCATGAACAAGGGTGGAGAAAATGTTCAGATCATGCCTAAAAGGTGATTTTGTGCCATAAGTGTGAAAACACATTTTCTACAGGATCTGAAAAATGGCAGCTGTCACATTGTTGAAATGCTAGGGTCAAAATATTGAAATTTCCAGTTATGAGTGTTCATTAAAACATTTCAACATAGGCTAATAACTTTGTTGCTTCCTCATATTTTTAGCACAAATTTTCAACATAGCCTTCTTATGACCCCACCTCATAAAGAAGGGTGGAGACAGTTTTCAATTCTTGCCCAAAAGGTGATTTTGCTCCACAAGTGTGAAAACACATTTTGGGCAGGACTTGAAAAATAACAGCTGCCCATTCATTAGGTGTTGTGAATAAATGGCTATGTTGAAAATTTGGAATCAAAATGTTGAAAATTACCAACGTTACAAGCCTGTGTTCATAAATTTCAATGTAGGCTCATATGTTTGTAGTTTTTTAATATTTTTACCCCAGATTTTTAACATATCCTTATTATGACACTACCTCATGAACAAGGGTGGAGAAAATGTTCAAATCCTGCCTGAAAGGTGATTTTGTGCAGCAACCCAATAATCACCCTTGAGAAGAGATTAGCCTAATTTTGCTGTCATTGTTCATGAGGTGAGGTTCCCAAAAAGGCATCTTTAAAACCTGGGGCAAAAATACTAAGAAATGACCAAGTTATGCTAATAAGTTCAAACCCATTGAAACATATGGAACCACATACCTGATTTCCTCAGTTCGCGGTCCAGCATTGAAGAGCGAAGATGTGTCTTCAGTTCACAGAGGATTACAGTGTTGGATACCTGGTAGGTAAGGAAAGGATTGGGGGCATGTGGGGTGGTGGGTGCTGAGTGGAAGGGTTGGGTGGGGGGACAGTTATGGTGGTGGTGGCAACAGACATCGATGGATGTTTTTCTCTAATACAGCGTGTTAAAAAAATCTATGAGGGATGTTTTTTTTATTTTAGTTACCGACACTGGGTATTTGACACCCCAGTGTTGGTGTTATGTTTGGCGGCACTGGAGGTGAGCTCTCCAGTGTTGTAAATCAAAACGGCCAGAGTGAGGAGTAGCAGCAGCACAGGCAATTGAGCACCTCTGTGCCAGAACAGACATTGAGGGAGGGTTTTCTTTACATTTTGTGGCACCAGGGGTGGGCTTCTCAGTGTCGCACAATGAAAATGGATGGGGTGGGGGTTGTAGCTTCACTGCATTACTCTGGGGGGGCACCCAGTCAAAAGGGGTAGGTTTAGGGTAACAGCCAGCATGGGAGATTGGGCACCCCCATGTCAGAATACCAACAACATGGAAGGGATGGGAGACATTGAGGGAGTTTTTTTTTTTTTTTTATGGTTGTCGCATGGAAGTGTGGATTCCACATCAGGGATTACTTAAGGGGCAGGAGGAACCACAGCAGGCTGATCATGACAGATTAGTGGTGCTTGCTAGGCAGCATTATGTAGATCAAATGAAAGAGCTGCCCTATGATTGGGCTGGCTCTCTCCTTTAAACTATATGAAGGTTCCGCCCAGCAAGCCAGAATACTGTCATGATCAGCATGTCTGATGACTGGTGTGACACCGATGAGGCCCTTTCAGACTGCTCTGCATTTGACTGACAGTGTCACACCTCTCAGGATCCACTGTCATAGCAAAATGTTAACTGTGAGTGCGTGCACAGCCTGGGTACCAGAAATACCATCGTATCTTAAGGACAGTGGTGATATCATTTGGAAATTAAAGGGAAAAACAATAGTGGACAACTATACATTGGTAACCATTGATGTTGAAAGCCTCTACACCAACTTTCTCCATGATGGAGGACTAATAGCGATATCAAATACATTGCATAATAAAATGGTGGCCCACACCATGCCACCTACAGACTTCATTGTTGAGCTTGCACAACTCATCCTGGAGTCAAACTTTTGGTTTTTTGAAAATCCACACCACATTTGAAAAAAAGGGTTCAGTAATGGGGACAACATTTACCCCGGACCTGGCAAATTTATACATGGGAGAATTAGAGCATCTACAACCCAAACAATATTATCTTTCTTCCACATATCAATACCTACAGAGAATACCTCAATGATAGTATTATGATTTGGCCAAAAGACGAGACTGAATTGGACAATTTCATTCATTACATTAATGATACCACCAATAATCTTAAATGTATCCATGAAAGGAGTATTCATTCTATCAGCTTCTTGAATCTTAATAAATACAAAGAAGACTCAAAATTGCAGAAACACTGTGCAGGAAACCCATGGAGAGAAATAAGATCTTGCATGGACAGAGTTGTCATCCAGCACTGTTACTCCATGGTATACCTAAGAGCCAATTCATCTGGATAAGGCACAATACAGTTCAGTTCAGTCAGAGTACAGCAAACAGTAACAAGAAATAAGACATTACAGGGAAGGGGAAATTCAGACAGGATCATTGATAAAAGCATTGCAGAAGTAGCTAATATGAACAGAAACACTCTGACAAAGGAAAGACCACTGAAGACAGAAAAATTCACATGTTCCCTATAGAATACAATCCAACAACTAAAATAAAAAAAATGTCAAACTCCATATGAAACAGCTGGGGCCTCCTACAGCTGGATCAAAGAATTGGGGCAACTTTTGCAAAATCACCACACCTCACTTTTCATCATGGTAAAAATTTGAGAGATCATTTTGTACATGCCATGCCCAAATCTGTCTGCAAGAAAACTTGGATACCAACATTACCAGATGGAAATTTTAAGTGTGGCAATTGTGTGTTTTGCAAACACAAAACAAATACTGAAGAATTTACACATCCTCACATCAACAAAATAAATCAAAATCAAGGGCTTCATCAATTGTTCTACTGTTGGGGTAGTGTATCTGCTGTACTGTACTTGTGTGGCTACATATGAGGGTCAAACAAAGAAGATGCTTAAAATAAGAATTGAGGAACACTTTACAGATATCAGAACAAATAATACCACATATGCACTGGCTAAGCATCTCCATGAGACCAGTTGTGTTACCTTAAATTTGAACTATTTCATGGGCATTGAGGGTGTGGATATTGTAATCAGAGGAGGAGACGTAGTGAACAAACTCTATAGGAGGGAAAGTTATTGGTTTTATACATTGCAGACAAGATTCCCTGGAGGACTGAATGAAGATTAACCCTTTACCCCCTTTCTTAAGTACTGACTATTTTGTTTTGTGCTACTGTTTGGACTCTGCTCGTTGTGGTCAATATTATCATGTATGTGTTTGTATACAGATGTTAGCTTTGCTCCATTCCTGACATGTTCTTTTGCTCTGGTTGTATGTATATCACTATATTTCTATATCCATCATATTCTGTCCTCTTGTACTTTTAGCATCTGTGACCATTTTTACTTCCTAACTCTAGCGTTTTTTCCTAGGTGTATATTTTTTGTGGCATCTAGTTCCTTTGAGTTTTTGCCCTATTTAGTATGTTTTTCTTTTGATATATTCCCTCTATCTTTGCTGTCCAATTTTCTTTACTAGTCCTGCATGCTCACGTCTTTGTTTGCATTGTTTTGTCTTCTCCAGCAATTAAATGATTGTACACTGTCACCTGTTTACATCAATCACTTCATTTGCCTGTTCTTTAACTTTAGCTCTCATTTTCACACTCTGGTCACATAGGACTTTGATATACTTCTTACATACATAGATGCATAGATACATAGACAGTGTTGGCAGATAAGGGCATATGGCCCACCTAGTCTGCCCATTTGAATTTGTAACTTCAGTTTATGTTTTCCTAGAACTCTGTTGCCCCTTACCCCCGACCTCCAGAATTCCTTTATGTCTATCCCATGCATTCTTAAATCCCGTGATTGTTTCAGCCCCCACCACTTCCTCAGGCAGGATGTTCCACTTGTCCACCACCTGTTCTGTGAAGAAATTCTTCCTCACATTTCCTCTGAATCGTCCTCCCTCCAACTTCATCCCAAGCCCTCTAGTCCTGGAACATCTTTTTCACTTAAAATTGTGTATTCTTGCACCCTGTTCCTCCCTGTAAGATACTTGTATGTCTCTGTCATGTCCCATCCCTCCCTCCTCTCCTCCAGGGAGTACATATTCAATTCCTTCAACCTGTCCTTATAGGACTTGTGATGCAATCCATGTACCATCTTTGTTGCCCTCCTCTGAACCTTCTCTACCCTGTCTATGTCCTTATGTAGGTAAGGTCTCCAGAACTGTACACTGTACTCCAGGTGGGGCCTCACTAGTGTCTTGAATAGTGGAATTATGACCTCCCTTTTCCTGCTGGTGATGTCCCTGCCTATGCATCCCAGAATCCTATTTGCTTTACCTGCTGCACTGTTTCCCTACCTTGAGATCATCAGAGATGATAACCACAAGATCCCTTTCCAGCTTGGTGCATGCTATTTCCTCACCCCCCAACTGATATATTGTGCCAGGGTTTTTGTGCCCCATATGCATTATCTTGCACTTCTTTGCATTGAATTTCAACTGCCAAACCCCTGACCATTCTTCAAGTTTCTGCAGGTCGCTTCTCATTCTGTCTACACTCTCTGGTGTGTCTACTCTGTTACAGAGCTTTGTGTCATCAGCAAGGCCACTGTTTTTCGGTGCTCGGAAAAAGCAAATTCCGTTTTGACTATCCTGGATTCCGGGATTTTACTGGTGTTTGGGAATCCAGTTTCCGGGATTTTTCCGGTAATACAAAACTTTATATTATTCACTCATTTTAAGTAATAAATTTGTCTATCAGTGTTTTATCATGTTTTTATGCAGATTTAAGTCACATCAGCAGAAAACAAGAACATTTAATCTCATATTGCCTGTTATATTACCTATCCAAGTTTTGCATCTACCAACTATCAAGGCTAATAATGAGTTGACCGTAGAACTCCATTGGCCAAACTGGCATAAATAATATTCCCCTCAGATCAATGCAGCTGGTGAAAATAAATGGTGTCATGTAACAGTAACATTTTTCTCACAGGGAGGAACCAATTCAGAAGACTGTTCAATACTAAATAGACACCAAAAGCTAGTCTTTGTTTTAATGTTGACAATGTGTTCTGTGACATGTATAATAAAAACTTCTCAAAGCTAAAATGCAATTCATGTGTTTTATTTTAAAAAGATTTACAAAGATAAACCTGTGCAAAAAACACAATTCAAGTATTGACTACTGAACATAGGTCGACAAATACACTACCCAGACAAATACGCTACCCAGACAAATATGCTACCCAGACAACATGAATAAAGCATACTATAGGAAGGACAGTAGAATCTAACCCATAGCTACATATAATGCAGAGATACTACATATTGCACACCGACACTATTGCACAGTGGAGCACCATTTTTTCCCTACAATACTGCACCAGAACACATCTTCGTCATTGCATAGTGAAGCACCACTTTGTTTTCTACAACATTGTACTAGAACTGCATGTCTGCAACTTTATTGCACAGAGAAGCACCATTTTTCTGCAATAGACAGTGCATCAGAACTGCAATTACACAAATGAGGGTGGGAGATTCTGGGTCTACTTATTGAATAGCAGCATTGAAAATAATTTTAAATAGTCCACAGTCAGGCTTCTCCGTTGGTCAGTCAGGATTTGTCCATGTGCAGAAAATGACCGCTCCACTTCTGCACTAGAAACAGGGACCCAGATGGCCTGAAGAGCTGCCTTTGCTAGAGTTGGTACCTGTGAGGACATAGAGATCCAGTACTGGTGCAGATCAAATGATTCGATCTCTGGTAGTTCCCACACATCCTGCCGTACGTAGATCTCCCAGTCCCTTATCAGTGCATTCTTATTGTGTAATATGAACATTGGGATATAGGGCAAGTACAGCTGGAAGTCCTTATTGAGTTTGGGAAGGTTGAGTGGGTTTAGAATTCGACAGGCCATAAGAAACTGTACAGATGGGTTTGACTGCAGGTGTTTTGTCAGTTTCTCCAAACTGACCTTGAAAGCATTTTTGAACAGTTTGATGTTCTCATCTCTTACTTTATTCCTCAGTTTAGAGAGGTAAAGCTCTGCTTTCTCACCAAAGCCATCATTTTTAGTTGTGCCAGCCTCAAAGCGGCTCTTGATTGACATTAGCATGTCATACATGGATGTCGCAAGAGGTTTCTCCTTTGACGGCAAAAGTTCTATCGCAGCAATAATGTCACCTGAATTATCTGTAATGAATGCCAGTTGTGCTTGTAGCTCATCGTACCATTCATCCAGTAATGCCCGTAGATTGTTTATTGAGGTGGCATCACTTGAATCCACCCTGAAAAAGTCCATCAGGTATTGCAGGTGTGTTGAATGTTATGCCACAGCTGCAAACCATGTGTTCCATCTAGTTAAAACAGGAACCGGTGGCAAAGCAATCATTTCCCTCGGAGCTTCCAGATCCTCCAAAAACGTAATGAATTCTTGTTTGCGTTTTGGTGACTGCTGAAAGGCATATTTTACCAACGAAACCAGTTCATTAACTTTTTTGAAATGGTGTAGCCATGTATCCCCAACAAGGGACAAGACATGTGCCCAGCAACACACATGCACAACATGGTCCCCAAAAACCCCACGAAGTGCATCATTAAAACATTTAATCATATAATGAGCACTGTCGCTGACAAAGGAAACTACATTCATAAAGTCAATGTTACAACTCTGGAGATTCTTCAAGACAGCTTGAGCCACTGTGGAATGGTTGACAGAGTCTAGTTCTATGCTGTTTCCAAGATATGTCTTGCCCCTTCCAACACAAAGACGACATTAAGAATGCAGCGTGACTGTGCATCTGTGCTCTCATCACATATCACAGACAATGATTTCCCAGTCACAGCTGCTTTAAGGTCTTCATCAATTTGTTCTCTTACCTTGGGTAGATAGAGCTGCCTCAGGGTGTCTGCTTTTGGCACGCTCACTCCCTTCACATACTTGCACATCCATTCCTCAGCTGTGGATGGTCCAGCTTCTCAATGGGATATTTGCAGCCCCATGCCTTAACTGTGTCCATGACCATCTCATTTCTTACTATGGATGATTCTGTTGCAGCTCTGAAACTGCTGGTCAGGGTCACCTGCCTTGCTGGTCTTCCTTCGCTAGCAGCTCGTTCCTTATTCCTAGCATGTTTCTTGCTGAGCAGATGGTCTTTGACTGTATCTTTTCTGGTATGGTCCAGGACATGGTTGCAGTAAGGACAGAAAAGTTTTCCTCCATCCTCATAGAGGCCTTCAGATTTAAACTGAAGAGCTCGCTCCTTAGCCGAGGTGTAGCAGAGCTTGGCTTTCTTATTCATTGGTGTAGCAGACATCATGCAGGAAGTATGAATACTGAAATCACAATCAAAAAAATTATTAGTAGTGTGTTCCACTAATCTGCTTGATAAGATAAAAAATTCAATAAAATGGGAGTTTCAGATCCCCTGGAGAGGGCAGTCCATGACTTTTATCCTCTGGCTATTATTTATGACAGCAGCCACCGCATAAAGCACCCATTCTCCAGGTATGATGGCAGCAGCAGCCTATGACTCCCATCCTCCAGATACGATGGCAGCAGCAGCCTTATGACTCCCATCCTCCAGGTGTGAAGGCAGCAGCAGCAATCTACAACTCCCATCCTCCGGGTGTGAAGGCAGCAGCAGCAGTCTATGACTCCCATCCTCCGGGTGTGAAGGCAGCAGCAGCAATCTACGACTCCCATCATCCAGATACGACAGCAGCAGCATTCTACAACTCCCATCCTCCAGGTACGATGGCAGCAGCAGCCTACAACTCCCATCTTCCTGGGATGGCAGTAGTAGCCAGTGACCACCATTCACTAAGTGAGATGGCAGCAACCATCTACAACTCCCATCCTCCAGGTACAACAGCAGCAGCAATCTACGACTCCCATCCTCCGGGTGTGAAGGCAGCAGCAGCAGCAATCTACGACTCCCATCCTCCGGGTGTGAAGGCAGCAGCAGCAGCAATCTACGACTCCCATCCTCTGGGTGTGAAGGCAGCAGCAGCAGCAGCAGCAATCTACGACTCCCATCATCCAGATATGACAGCAGCAGCATTCTACAACTCCCATCCTCCAGGTACGATGGCAGCAGCAGCCTACGACTCCCATTCTCCTGGGATGGCAGTAGTAGCCAGTAACCACATTCACTAGGTGAGATGGCAGCAACCGTCTACAACTCCCATCCTCCAGGTACAACAGCAGTAGCATTCTACGACTCCCATCCTCCGGGTGTGAAGGCAGCAGCAGCAATCTATGACTCCCATCCTCCGGGTGTGAAGGCAGCAGCAGCATTCTAGAACTCCCATCCTCAAGGTACGATGGCAGCAGCAGCCTATGGCTCCCATTCTCAAGGGAGGATGGTAGCAGCAACCTATGGCTCCCATCCTCCTGGTGTGATGGCATTGGGGGGAGCAGCATATAGCCACCATTCTCCAGGTGCAGTGGAGAAAATCATGTAAAAGTGCAGAACTTTTAACATGCTGCACTTTTACATGATTTTCTGCATTCTGAAAATGGGTTCATGCTCAGATTACCTGGTCCTCAAAATGAGACACTGTGGGCAGGTAGCAAGGCATTGTTGCAGTGGGAAGTGGGGTATTTCCATATCACGCCCTGGCGGGATGGCTTGTGCCTGCATAGAGTGGTATGGAAAAACCACTGCACCTGCTGTAGGTTGGTCTCTGAGGTGTGGCAGGCAGGTGGGAGTGCAAGGTTACTGTGGGGATCCAGGGGGCTTTCCATCCCCCTCCCCGAAAAAGGGAACACTTATGTAAGAACTTACCATTAGCAGTGGATCTTCAGGACAGTCTCTTGCAGTGGGTCACAGTTTGGGTCTGCAACCACCGGGCGCCGGGACCACATGGAGACATTTTTGCTAGTGGTCTATCTGGGGCCACTCACAGCTGCATAGGGAGGATGTCAACCTCATGACTGTGCTGTACGTGGCCCCAGATGGACTGCTGGCAGGGGGATTTCTGTGTGGTCCTGGTGCCTGATGGTTGTGGTTCCTGGGGTGTGGCCAGCTGCAAGAGACTCTTGAATATCTACGGTCACAGTGAGTTCTCACGAGTGTTTTTGTTTTGATGCCTGGTTTGGCCCTGTCTCCACACCTGCCTGCTATGCTTCTGAGGTCAACCTAGGTGTAGTGATTTTATTTGCACTTTGCTGTGGCAGGTGCAAGTTTTTTTTCTGCTGGTGAGGGCCAGGAACCCCCCCACACACACAATCCCAGGGCAACTCTGTCTTGCCATGTCAGTCTACCATGTTCCTTTTGAGAGACATCCTACAAGAGATATCCCTGAAGAATAAGATCTAGAAAACATTTTGTCCTCAGACTTGCTCTGAGGGACACAGCAACCAACACTGCCCCTTCAGACATGCTCCGAGGTGCAGCACTACCAACTCTCATCCATCAAGCGTGCCCATGTTAGCATGCTGCATCATTCCGTCACCTCACCCACCCTTTCTTGGAACAGCACTTGATTTCTTCCAGTTAAAAAGCCCTCACTTCTACACCAGAACACTCTCACTGTAGCAATATGCAAAAATGGACAGTGACCCACTCTCAGCACCCAGTAAAGCACATTATATAGGCAGTTCAGAATGGACTGGGAATTGATGACACCCACACATAGGTAGCTGTAGGAGCTGTTGTATTACTTAACAGGGAAGGGCTAGCCTTTACATTTCTGAGATCAAGTACCTCAGTGGAATCAACAAAGTCCAAGAGGGTAGCATTTTCAGAAAAGATGTGCAAGAACAAGGGACACAATTTGAAGATAGAGGGGAAGGCTCAGAGGCAATGTGAGGAAGTATTTTTCAGAGAGAAGGTGGTGGACACATGGGAGACAGCCATTCTGAGGAGGTTATGGGGTCTAAAACTGTGGGAGAATTCAAGAATGCATGGGCCAGACATAAGGCAGATCTTGTGGGGGGGGATAGGAAGAAATAAGCCGTTGGTTAACTAGGATCTGCAGCACATCCTGTGGGTAGGAAATGGGCAGATTAGGTAGGCAAGCGGTCCATCAAAATCTATGTTTCTATGTTATTGCACAGCTTCTCCAATAGTAAATAATAGAAACCTTCGGCTACAACTCTACCACACAAGAAAGCCCAATGCTAGAGCACGTTTAAAACAATATTTATTGAATACAAAAAGCACCCCCGGTCAATGTATGTTTCCCATCCAAAGCATCTTACGTTGACGGGGGAGGGTGCTTTTTGTATTCAATAATATATTAGGCTCTTCTTTTGGGTACTTTAGCTGCGTATTTTGTGCAAAGCTTCTCCAATATATGCAAAATCCAGGCAAAGTTCAAGATAGTGATCAAAGTGCTAAAGCTGGTACAGGACATGACATTTCACCATAGTGACGAACATAGCAAAAGAAAGGCACCCAATGTAGCTTGGGGGTCAGTAGGTGAAACAGGAGCATCCCAAAGGAGCACATCAAATAAAAAGTCCCCTGAAGAAGCCCTTTATTATAGGCGGAATGTTGGGATGCCTTGCATTAAAAATGGATTAGGACAGTGTGAGAGCTGATTTTTACCTTTTGAAAAAAAACATTAGAACTCCCTCCCTCCCTTTTATAAGTGCCAGTTTTAAAGTTGTTTCTGTTATGGACAGATATGTCTGAGGTAGACATGTAGCAGGTGCAGTCCTGAGCAGAATATATCAGCTGTTCCGCTCTGCTGTGTGATAATAACCCCCTCCCAAACCCATGCTATCTCTGGCTTTCCAGCTCTGCTCAGTAATGCAACATTGGGGAGATTCCAAAGTAAATAAATATGAATTAAGGCCACTCATGCCAGCAAAATACTAACTAGCTAAGAGTGGACACGGGCAGGGCACAAAGAAAAGGAAAGGAAAACTACTACACCTCTGGTGCAACCCGATGGAAAACCTGGAATATTACATGCCTGAACACTTCTTGATCTCTGGTTCAACACCTTAGTGAAAGTCCCACCCATATCCTCCCGACTGCCAGTTGTGTTCCATTTACCACAAATGCTCACACAGCACTGCCACAGGTTTTCAGCAGTTCTTAACACAGCTGCAGTGTTCCGGTTCTCATCTTAGACCAGCCACTTAATCTTCCCTCTTGAATTGGCTCAGCCTCTCCCTCTCCCCGACAACCGTTACCCCCTGACCTTCTGCGGTGGCTGCGTGCTGCTGGTCCTATCCCCATTCCTACACTACCGTGGACCAACTAAAAAAATGTATCTTGAGATTGAGAGAGCATAGCACTCCTTCTCTCCTTCACTTACACTGCCCAACTGTCTCACCACTTCATGTACATGTGCAGCTCACACAACTCTGCTCCAGCTGCCTTCTCTCTTTACTGACTGGAGGAGCGTTGGTGCCAAGGAGACAGGAGGGTCATTTCGGGTTTCAATATTGAATTCTACACAAGGAGAGATACTAGAGTAGTCTAAAGCAACCTCCCCCCCAGAGCAGCCAGGTTCAGGGCCAGGCACAATCTCAGTCGGTCAGCTCAAAAAAAAAAAAAAAATGAGAACGTCTTTTAAAGTCCCTGTCCATTTCTCAGCTTGCCCCACCTGCCCCCCACAATCACGCCATTATTAAAGTTTGTTCTGTCCTCCCAGCTTCTGCATTGCCGTTACGTCGCCGCCTCCCCCATTAGTCGCAAAATCGCCAAAATATAAACAGCTGGGCAAATATAGCATAGTACCTGAAGGTTTGTGAGCTGGTGTACTTCAGGACGGTCATTCTTTCGTTTCTTGAGCCGGGCGTCCTTCAGGTGGTGGCTGGGGTGGGTGGTTGTTGCGGTGGTTGTTGCGGCAGTGTAGCAGCAATAAATACTTTTTTATGGCACAGCGAGAGCAGCGAGAACACGACAAATTTCAGTTGTCGTGACCAAGAACAGCTAAAAAACAGCTAAAAGAAGCGAGGTTCTCTGGCATCCAAACCGCGTGGTTTTCAGCGTTCAGTGTTTGCAGCGCGCGTTCTCTCCTCCTTCTTCCGGTGTTCCTGAAAATAGGGAGAAGCTACTCTACATGCCGGCTTTTAAAGGAACAAACTCCTGAAAGCTCACACTAGCAGCGTGAGTTCCGTGAGTCACTGGCAGGATGTTTTAAATTCCAGCAGCCAATGGGAATTCCGTGATTCCATCCGTGAACACGGAATTACAGTAAAACAGTGGCCTTGGTCATCAGTGAACAGTGAAATTCTGCCTTCTAGGTCCTGCGCAATGTCACTGATGAAGATGTTGAATAGGACCGGTCCCGGCACTGATCCCTGTGGTACCTCACTGGTCACTCTTACCTCTATGGAGTGACTGCCATTTACCACCACCCTCTGTGTCCTGCTGCCCAGCCAGTTACCTACCCACCACAGTACTGTACTGCCCACACCCATATTTCCTTGTTTGTGTAATAGTCTTCTATGTGGCACAGTGTCAAAGGCCTTGCTGAAGTCCAGATAGGCCATGTCCACTGCCCTCCCCTGATCCATCTCCCTAGTCACCCAGTCAAAGAAATTCAATGAGGTTGGTCTGACATGACCTCCCCCTGGTGAAACCATGCTGCCTTGGATCCTGCAGTCCACTGACAACCAGATGTTCCCACTCTCTCCTTCAGTAGTGCTTCCAAGATCTCCCCCACTACCGAGGTGAGGCTGACTGGTCTGTAGTTCTCTGCTTCCTCTTTGTTCCCACTTTTGTATAGGGGACTACATCTGCTGTCCTCCAGTCTTTGGGTACCTCCCCTGTTTCCAGTGATCGGCTAAACAGGATGACCAGAGGTTCAGCCACCACCTCTCTGAGTTCTTTTAAGGACCCTGAGGCACCCATCTGGCCCCATTGCTTTATCACTCTTATTACTTCCAGTTCCATCAGGACCCTTTCTGTGTAAAGGGACTTGTGTCCATTTCTGCACCATTCTCACCCTTGTACTCCCTTCAGACCCATTACCTCCTCTTCCTCAGTAAAGACTGAGCAGAAATACCTGTTCAGTATGTCAGCTTTACTGTTGTCATCCTCCATGCAGCCCCCATCCTCCCCTTCAGTCTCCACTCATCCTCCCTTTGCCTTTCTTTTTTCACTTATGTACCTGTAAAGGTTTTGTCCCTCTACCCACTGATTTTGCAATGTGCTCTTCTGTCTCAGCTTTGGCTTCCTTACTGACCCTCCCTGCCTCCCTTTGCTTCTCCTGTACTTCCCTATCCCTTCTGCCTGTGTCTTTGTATTGCCTGAATGCAATCTTTTGGCTTTCATAATTTCTTTGCTACCTCTTCAGAAAAGCATAATGGCCTACTCTTCCTTTTCCTCTTGCTAACCTGCTTAATGCAGAATTCTGTTGCTCTTGTAATCCCCATTTTAAATACTGCCCACTGTTACTCAACCCCTGATTCCTGCCCCATTCCCCTTAATGCCTCTTTCAAGTATCTCCCCATTTTCCCAAAGTCTTCCCCCCTAAAATCCAGGATACGTGTTTTTGTGTGGTTTGGTTCTGCTCCTTCTGTGATTTCAAACCACAATGACTGGTGGTAGCTGTTCCCCAGGTGCTCCCCCACTGTTACCCCCATTACACTGTCCCTGTTTGTGAGCACAAGGTCCAGTATTGCCTTCTGCTGAGTTGGTTCCATGACCAGTTGCTTGAGGAAGGCACCCTGAAGGGAGTCCAGGATAAATCTGCTCCTAGTTGATGTTGCTGCTGGGATGCTCCAGTCCACATCTGCATATTGAAGTCTCCAACCAGTACTACCTCACCCTTGTCTGCCATCCTTTGGATGGCTAGCATCAACTCCCTATCTGTTTCTTCCTCCTGGGCTGGTGGTCTATAGACCACACCTGTGAGGATGGCTGGCCCCATTTTCCTTTCCAGCTTAACCCACAGCATCTCTCCCCCATTTGGTTCCTCCTGGATCTCTGTGGCCCTTATGTCATTTTTCACATACAGTGCCACTCTTCCTCCCTTCCTACCTGCCTAGTCTCTTCTGAATATGTTGTAGCCAGGAATGGCCATCTCCCTGTCATGGTTATCATTACACCATGTTTCTGTGATGGCCACAATGTCCAGGTCTGACTGCACCATGACAGCCTCAGATCTTCCATCTTGTTGCTAAGGCTCCTGGCATTGGCACATGGCTTTCCATGATTTGACCTCCCTAGACTGTTTAGCTGTTCTACTCCAGCCCCTTCCCTGGTTGTCCTTTATCCCTGGTTCTCCTTGCTGTCTGCCTTTCTGCTGATTTTTGCCCCTTTTCTGCCTATCCACCTCTTGGGCACTAATCTCCATCTTTTGCACACTGCTTTGTTGAGATATCCACTCCTCCGGTTCACTGGTTCCACTGCTAGCTGTGGGGGGTGAGCAAGTAGGTACTCTCCTTGCTGGCCTGCCACCCCTGTTGGCTAGTTTAATTGCTTGTCAGTGTAGCATTTAAACTTATCATTGAGTGCTTGGATTCCCCTCCAGGATGGATGCAGGCCATCAGGCTTGAACAAACCTCCATCCATCCAGGTGGGTCCCCAGTCACCAATGAATCCAAACCCTCAGAGCACCAGTTCTTCAACCATGAGTTAAAGTCTCGGTGCATGCACCCCCATGTTTCTCCCATGCCTTCACAGGTAGTACTTCTGAGAAGGTGACAGAAGTAGCTACTTGCTTGAGACCCCTCCCCAATTTCCTAAACTCTTCCTGAACTTCCTTTGGTTCCCCATTTTCCAGGTCATTAGTACCTAGGTGGATAATGACATCCAGCTCACCTTCCTGTCTTGCCTTCCCAGCAATCCCCAGGATCTTCCTTCCATCCCTCCATGCCATGGCACCTGGTAGGCACCTCACCTCCCTGTCCTCACCCTCCTGTGTTCCTAGCTGGATCCCTCTTATGATGGAGTCCCCCATCAGGATTCGCTGCCTCCTCCTCTGGGATCCACTACTCTCCCCGCTGAGGTCAACTCCTTGGCTAACCTCCCCATACTTTCCTTCCACTTCTCTGGGTACCTCTATTTGGTTGCCCCCATTTGCCAGTGTGGCATATGAGTTCTTGAGTGGAATAGGATCTGGGATGTGCCTCTGCCTGACTGTCTTAACCCACTCTGAGCCCACTGTCATCCAACTGCTCCTCGTTCTCAGCATCCTTTGAGGCAGCAGCATTGGACTGGGTGTTCTCTGGATAGGGGTGATGGTACTCCTGATCCAGTTTACTTCCGCTCTGAGTCTGGCTACCTCATCCCACAGTCCAGAGAGATGCATGCAGATAGGGCAGCACCTCAGTGTCCAGAAGGTCTGCCTGAATATGGCTGCCCCGCAGCTACTGCATGCATCCTCCCACATTATGCTGCCAATTATGCTGCTATTCCACTACTTATCTTTTACTAGGCTCTCTAGTTCCTTTTATTAATTTACTGTCCTAAAATCCTGCCACTGATCCTCAGATACTTTTCTTTTAAAACAGAAAATAAATAAATAAATAAATGAGTCAAAACACTTGTTGTGCTGAGGGTGGGCTTCTTCCCCTTATGCCCCTCCTACTCCACACCCCCTACTATCCCCTGTGTTTAGCTCCTGTTAATCGGATTTAACAGGGAATATAATTAAGAGTTGGGGGAAGGGGAGGGGGGGGTGAAAATTTGTAGCAATTAAAGACAGCAAAGAAATACACCACCACTACGTTTTAAATTTTCAACAGCCCAAAACACTTCTAAGTAAAGACAGCAAATAAATTACAGTGTCACTAAAAGCCCACAATCTAAGTTTAATAACAAAAATAACAATTACTAGTTACTGTAAAGCACTGAAATGAATCTATCAGTTCTCTCTGTCACTTTGCATATGACACTAGCATCTCCTATTTAAGATATACACTTGTTGCTCTCACTGTGGTCTGAAGAAGCGATACACTTGAAACATCACTAAATCTTTGTGATGCAGCTGCATTATGTTCTGGCTCCTCTTGAAGACAACACCAGTGCCACCACTACACCTTGGCTGTGGCTTTACTTCTTTCCTTCAGCTGCATTATTTCCATAAATGGATACTGAAAACATTCAGCTTCAGCATGCATTATTTTGCATTTGATTCTGTTACTACTGCAGCGTGGTTTGGCAATATCTTGTGTAGTTGGATACATTCCAACAGATGAGAGGTAAATCCACTTGTGGTGGTGGCTGTTGGGGGCAGTATTTGCGTTGATCAGATTATAGTTTATACCTGCTGCTTGAAAAACAAATATTTATAAATGTTTAACTCTACTAGCCATTACTGTGAATCTATGCAGTACATGGATGCTACTGAAAATCAACTGTGATTTTTCAAATGCAACCCAACATAGAAACACAGACTTTGACAGCAGATAAGGGCTGCTTGGCTCACCTAGTCTGCCCATTTCCCTACCTATAGAATACGCTGCAGATCCTAGTTAACCAATAGCCTATTTTGTTAGGGATTCAGCTAGTGGTGATATGCTGTTTAAATTGTATGTGGACATCATTGCATTTTTATTCTGAATTAGTAACTAATCCTGATAGTAACTATCCCATCCCTCTTGTCCCTGTTCTCATTTAAGTAGTAAAAGAAGGTACTCTGAGCCTGGGTGAACTTAATAGCTGTTGGGGCTAAGACTGCTGGGATACAGGAAGACCAACAATCCTGTTTCCCAATTATGACCCTCAGATAGTGAAGGGCAGGGTCTGGAAGGAAAATTTTTTAATTTATTTTAAGCTGCTACATAGCTTTCTGGTCAAAGAAAAGCCCTTCCAATGCTTCTAAAAATGTACTGGTGTAACAGTGCTGAACCTGAAGTTGCAGCCACACACATCCAGTCTGGTGGCATATAAGGCCCCCCTATACTGTGAACATTGGCCAAAGGCTGGGCAAATTGCTTCCTGGGTCTCCCCTGTAGCAAATTTTTCATAAACCTCTACTTCTCTGTCTTGTTGCTGTGTGCTTTTTTTTGGGTAATTTTTCTCACCTTGGCCCTCCAGTCTGCAATCCACATCCAGGCATCCCCTTTCTCTGGCTGCCATCCAGATTGCTCCAGATCCCACAGTGGGTCTCACTGTATACCCCGTGGCTTGCCCCCATGGTGGAGTGGAGGAGAGACCCCCTCTATCTCTGCCAACACAGAATGCAGTTTCCAGTGAGCCCTCAGATCCAAGTGTTCTGCTGAATGGCCATCAAGCTGCCATGACCAGTGCCATTTTTCCTTCTTTCTTAGTTTCCCCGGACTCAGGAGGTATGCAATGATGTCAGCATCACCTAGGATCCTGGTTCCCCTCCAGGATAGATGCAGACCATCATGCCTGTATAGGCCTGCATCCCTCCAGGTAGAGTCCCAGTCCCCAATGAAGCCAAATCCCTGAGTTCTGCACCAGCTTTTCAACTGGTCATTGAATCTCATGGTGCAGAGTGCTCTAGCGTCATCCATGCCATAGACAGGTAGCACTTCTGAGAAAGCTGCCATGTGTGCTACTTGTCTAAGGCCCCTCCCCAACTCCACAAACTCCTGTTGCAATGCTCTGATCCCATTCTCAGCCAGGTAATTTGTCCTTAGGTGGATAATGACATCCAGCTCCCTCCCCCCTTGCCTCTGCTCACATGATCCTGAGGATTCATTTCCTGTTCCTCCAAGTCTTGGTGCTGGGCAGGCACCTTACCTCCCATTCCCCTCCCTCCCCCAGTTCTACCCCCTAACAATTAAGTCCCCCACCAGGTGTTGTTTCCTTCCTCTCTGGGGTCCTGAACCACCCTCCTGTGGGTCTCCATTGTGGAGGTTCCCTGAATCCTCCTTGGTCTCCACTGCAGGTGCCTCCATAGAGGAACCATGCTTCACCAGAGTGGTGAATGAATTGTGGAGAGGCACAACTGGAGGGATGCACCTCTGTTCCACCACCCTCACCCTCCCTGAGCCCCACCATAGTCAAACCACTCCTCTTTCTTGGCAACCTCTGAGGTAGTGGCAGTGGTCTGGGTGGTCCCTGGGTGGGGGGAGCAGGTTTTCCAAATCCTTGCCAGGTCAGCATGAAGACTAACAACCTCCTCCCTCAGACCAGAGAGGTGCCTGCAAATAGTGCAGCAACGCAGTTTCCAGAATGTCTCCCGGAAGACTGCTGCTCCACAGCCAGTGCATTGCACCACTCCCCCACATGTCTGTGTCCCTTCCAGTTAGAGATGCTTTTTTGTTTTTTGTTCTTGTTTTAGTGTGTGCTAGCTTGTGAGTGTCTCTACCCCCATTCAGTGTGCTGTGCCTTTAAGGATATGAACAGGTGTATGTTGTTAGCAGTTTTGAGGAAGTGATGTCAGAGCCCCTGCTATAAAGGAAGTTATGCTCTTGGGGTGGGTGGGGTGAGGGGAAGGGTGAGTGGGAGTAAACCTATGCTGTCCAGAAACAATCACTTACAGCTCTTACCCTCCACCCTGGGGAGTGCCTTCCTTCCTTTCAGACACCTATTTCACAAGGCTAAGTAACAGGTCTAGTCACAACTGACGGCAAATATCTCCCAGCTACAGTTCCTTCCTGGCAAATTAAAGTTAAAACTAAGAAAAGTCCACTCCAAAAACAGAATCAATACTAGTTACTTACACAGGTCCAAAAAGTAATAATTCAGTTCAGTGTAGCCTAGAAAATAACCTCCTTGATTCAAGGAAGCTGTTGCTGCATTCTCACTCTCCCTGTCTTCAATGTGAGAAGGAGACTGCAACACCTCTGAGACAAAAAAAAAATATTTTCGGCAAAAAATAAATAAATAAAATAGGGGCAAACAGTAATTTTGCTTAGTCTAATGATAAAAAGTCACAAAAATTTAAGCACCACCTGTAATACTTTCACAGAAGATATATCCTGTAAGAAACACTTTGCTACAGAGAAAAATAAAGCAGTAACAGAAGACATACCTTGCAAAAGACAATTTGAATCAGACGATTACAGCAGTAATCTGTTAGCACACACCTGTAGGCACACCTTGTAATAATGCAGCAGAAGGTATACCCAGCAACAGCAATGTGAATCAGAGAAAAATAAAGCAATAAAATGTTAGCAACAAACAGTAACAATCCCTATGTGTACAAAATAAAAACAACAACACACAGTAAATCTGCCTAGCCAAAAGTCTTAATCCTTTCCCTTACTCTGGTAAGGTTCTTAGTTCTGTCCTTTCAAGCAAGCTAGAAGGAAAGGATATGCAGATTTAGTGAAAGGATAACAAGTCTGGGCAGGTTTTCCCCTGTATGTAATCATTCATAGTCTTTAAACAAGAATCATATGCATGTGTGTATAAATATATATATAGATATATATATATATATATATATATATATATATATATATACAGAGAGAGAGAGAGAGAGAGAGAGAGAGAGATGTGTGTGTGTGTATATATATATATATATATATATATATATAGTATTTGGCTTTATCGTGTAACTAATTTAAACATGTCTATATTCATTTGATACCGTACATCCATGTCTTATACTGTATTGTACTTTTATGTCCGTCAATGTATGTAACTAATTCCAGGTCACCCCGGAAAAAGGGACGTCTAGTCTCAGAGGGCATACTCGGTAATTTAAATTTAAACAAATAAATATATAAATAATGGACCAAAGAGGAGCACAAAGGTGTGCATTGCGCTTACTCTTGCCCACAACCCTGATGATGCAATATTTAATTGGTTAGCACACCGGTGCTTTCTGATTGAATATAGGGCCATGTCAGGGCAGTGCAAAGTCAAGTAGCGCTGCCCCAACAGGGATCTGGGCTGTATGCAGCCCATAGTGAAGTGTAGGGAACTGTGCCCTCTGACCTGATAGCACTGGGAGCCCCTGCCACAATATTCAGCTAACAACATGCGAATGAGCCCATGGGGTATGCAAGGTGCTAAGGGCCATATGCAAACCCTTTATGGGCTCATTTGCATGAGATGTGATGGCAGGTCTGTACCCCTCCATTGCTGCCCCCACATCAGGCATGATGATGAGCAGACCCACACACCCTTAATGCCTGGCACTGCAAAATAAATGGTCTACCTGGTATCTAGTGTCACCCCCAATCCTTGTTGCTGTACCTGTACCTGACAAGTGATTCCCTGGTGTGTACTGGCACCCCCCCACACTTTGATCCCTGGCACTGTAAGTGTGTAGGAATTCCCTAGTGTCTACTCTCCCCCACACTCTGATTACTGGCTGCTGTGTTCTTCAAGCTTTTCCTGGTGTCTAGTGGGTTTCTAGTGGAACCCCTGCCCTCCAATCTCTATCCCCGTAAGTGGTTTATTATTCTGTGGTGTCCAGTGGTAACCCCCATCCTCTGAATGCAGTCCCCTAATTATGTCATTATTCCCTAGTGTACAGTGACACCCCCAACCCAGCTATCACCCTCTGCTGTAATTGTGTTAGTTTGTCCTGGTGTCTGGTGGTTCCCCCCATCCACCAAGCCCCCATCCTGGTGTCATCCATTGCCCTGGTGGCTAGCAACCCCCACTCACAACATACACATCACCCCCACACCACAAACTCTGGTGCTGCATGCATGGATAAACCCAAGACTTTCAACTCACAGCAACTGGCCTGTACAGAAGTTGATGGTGTTCCTGTTTGTACTACTGTAGGTTTTCTTAAGTATGGATGTGGGCCTAATTGAATTGGACATTTTACAAATTAATAAAGTATGCTTCACATCTTTTACATGTATATAGATATATATATATATATACACAATGGGGGTGAGTAGTAAATGAGTGTGATAAATTATGTTATTTCCACCAGGGTGTGAAAAATATAAGACCTGTCATTTATCACAACCGTGCAAAGCCGCGCAAAGCCACGCATGCTGCACAAAGTCATGCAAAGCTGCGCAAATAGTACATTTTGCAACAGTAAGGCCCCAATTGTATATATCAGATACATGATGGGCACTCGTGTGATATGGGAAATATGTTCAGTCCTGTACAGTGGCCTCTGAAACGTCACTTATGGCTTCGCCACTCGTGAGTATTCGGAGGTCACTCTGTAGGAGTGAAGATATTTTCCATATCACACTGGTGCCCATCATGTATCCTATATATATATATATATATATATATATATATATATATATACACATACATATCTAGCATTAAAGTGTTTCTAAATTCCAGTATGTTACTAGCATACAGTGTGAGACCCGTACAGTACAGTAAAAATGATGACATAGTGTAATGACTTTACATGTATCTGGTTCTAACTGCAATGTTAAGTCATTTTCAATACTAGGGTGTTTTTTAAGGATCCATAAATAATGGCTGAATTTACTATTGTAGTCATTAGTCATACCTGCGTTGCAATATCTCTAAGTCTGGTCTTAATTTAAGGCAGAAAGGTTAATGCTATTATTAAATCTTTAAGGGCCCAATACCATAAATGACTCATGCCAGTAGTTAAGGGTGCTTTTCACAAAGTTCAGCCATAGAAAAAGTACCTTGTTACTGTGTTCACAATAACATTTTTCATTCCAGCATAGTACAGGATATATTTCACTATTTAAAGGAAAACACTGCAAAAGACACAGTTTTCCCCAGACACTACAAAAATTGTTGATTAGTGCTTTCAGACAGTAACAACTTTTTTTAATGATTTAAACAGCTACCCACAACTTCAACTTTCTATTACTGACAACCACCATCTCATGAGCAGCAGTGAGATGCCCTAGCTCACTTTATGCTAATATGTCCGGCCAACCTCTGCTATTGGTTGGCAGAACATATTAGCATAAAGTGAGCTAGGGAAACTCACTGCTGCTCATGAGATGGCAGCTGCCAGCAATAGAAAGTGGAAGCTGAAGGTCACTGTTTAAATCATTAACAAAGCTTTTAGAGGTAATTTAAAAAAAAAATTGTTACTGTCTGAAAGCACTAATAAGGTATTTTTGTAGCGAATGAGGAAAGCTGTGCCTTTTCCAATGTTTTCCTTTATGTTTGTTAGTTTCACCAAACAACTTAAGGCTTTAAGTGGCTGGAGACTCAAGACCTATTTGCCCATATTCTTCCCTGAAAGAAGAGGATGTAACTTTTAGGAACAATTGGAAAAATTGTTCATTTGGACTTTGATTTCTTTTATGTTTACTGTTGTATTGTATTTGTAATATCATATTGTTCACTAATTTACAGAGGTTAATGTTTAAAGTTTCAACAGAATGGAGCCATGGCTCCACCCAGAAAGCCCGTGCCTGGTAATTCAAAATTATCAGCACCTCACAACAAACCAGCACTGAGCAACAGGCAGCATGATCAGTACATCCTTCATTCAAAAGAAATAAAAAAAATAAAAAAAGCGTACTTACGAATAAATGTTGCTTTAGAGGCAGTGTGGAGAGTACAAGAGAACAACACTGGTGACTCAAAAGGTTTTGCAAGAGCTTTGTCAAGAGTCCCACAACCAGGAAGTGGATTCTATTAAAATAATGAGATTTAAAGACATAGTGCATTCAAACAGTGTCTTAAATCTTGAAGTCATACCCCCTCTATAGCTTGGGGGTAGGTACCCACTTACTGACATTGAATTTAATAATGGAACCCATTACTTTTCAAAGATTCATTGCCTTAACTTGTTTCTATATTGGGAATTTGTATTCTACTAAATATTTGATACACAATTAATTTACAGTACTAATTTTCATCAAATTTACTGAAAATCAAACCTGAGAGTCCAGTCCTGCATTAAATGGCACCCAGGGAGTCAGATGGCATAGTACACCGCTAATCTGGTGGCCTGCCACTCCCCGTGCTTGCTCCATGACTCAACGTAGCTGAAACAAGCAGGGATCTGAAAAAAAAACAGGAAAAAAGGCAATTAGTAGGAGGTAGAGTTATTCATAGACAGTTCAGAATCATTTTAAAAGTGACAACATCTCAATGGAGTCATTCAATCCAGGGAGGTAATGCCCTCCTAATTGTACTATTCATATTGCTTCTAGTTTCAGAATAAGGATTTTTAGATTCCTTCCCCTTCTTCCCAATGTGACCCTTTCAATACCACAATATCTAAATTCATGTAGAGCTTGGTTCTGCTGGGAATTAATATGCATGGAGAGGGCACTGTTGGGGTCACTATGCTGTATCACCCTTTGGAGCTCCCCCACTCTCAGTTTAAAGCTACACTTGGTTTTTCCAACATAAAATGCTGCACAATATTGAAACATTTTTTTACATTGTCATTGGTGAATTTTTTTTTCTGTCACTATGCAGTATTTACATCTGCCACAAGTGAAACAGCCTTGAGGTAATGGTGGCAACCAGGTCTCCCTTGTAATATTCACTGATGGTTGTAAACTGTGTGTTAGAGTGTCTGCCAGGTTATATGTTCTTTTATAGGTGAATCTTGGTGGGTTGGGGCAACTATTATGCAGCACTGGAACACTGTGAATAATGTTCCAGTGTTTTGCCACTATACTCCTAATGGCCACAGACTGTCTCCCATATGTTGTTATGAAGCTCAATGGTTGTTCCCCCATAATACTTACTGATTTAGTCGCCAGTAAATTTTCTTGATTGACCTGTTCCATCTCTGTCTCTGCCTGATCCAAGACCTGTGGTGCATACCCCCTTTGTTCAAATCTATTTCTCATTCACTTTTTTTGCTCATGAAAATCTCTCTTTATCATTACAGTTCTGCTTAATTCTGAGATACTGGGATTTTTGTATGTTCATAATCATGTTCTTGGGGTGTCAGCTAGAAGCATGCAGGATTGTGCTCCTGTCTGTGGGCTTATGGTATAGGTCTGCTTTCACCATACTGTCCAATTGCTTTTGTATTCTCAGATCTAGGAAACACACCTCATCTAGACTGGCATGCATTGTAAAATGCAAATTCTGGTTAGCGCTTTCCAAAAAACCCAACAAACTCATCCAGTTCACCTATGCATTCCCTTCATACTAGCAATATGTCTTCTTTATTTCCCCTCTAAAGGTCTAGTCCATGGTAGTAGGAAATAGCCTCAGGGCTATAGATCACTGTTTTTTTCCCAGTACCCCAAGTATAGGTTGTTAAAATTGGGGAGCAAACATTGCTCCCATAGCCATACCCTTAACCTGTAGGTAAAAGCTCTCCTGGAACAAAACGGTGTTACAGTACAAAACTAAATGGATTCACTCACATAAAAAATCCACAAACTCTTGATCAAAATCAGTCCCCTCCTCTAGCCAATGGCGTGAGGCTTCCACTCTTTCTTGATGAGGGATGTTTGTATACAGGGTTTCAGTGTCTAGTGAAACCAGGCACCATACTGGTTCTATTGTTGTAACTGTAAGTAGAGATGGACAAAGTTAGGAAAATTCACTCCACAAATTAATCTGTGAATTTAGCACAATTTGTGAAGTGTGGATCGATCCAAGAAGTACTGAGTTTTAGCCGCAAAGTGCAGATTTCGCTGCAAAGTGTGGAATTTCACCCATAAATTTCCACACTTCATGGGAGAAATTCTACACTTTATGGGTGAAACCATCATGATTCAGGTACAGTCGAAATTGCTCAGGCCAGGGAAAACTTCATGAAACTCAGCAAATGTGAATTTCGGCCACTTTGTGGCAACTTCACCAGTGAATTAAAACCTTGTTACATCTCTAACTGTAAGTCCCCCACTATATTCAATACCTCGGTTGTGTCCCTAAGATAAGTGGGAATACATTGTACCAACTTACTGATATGGGCATCTACAAACTGGGAGATGGGCTCCATTAAATTCCCTATGCCAGCCACTATAGGGCACTCTGGGCGGTCCACCAAACTTTTGTGGATTTGGGGCAGAACATAAAAGCATGCCTTAATAGAATGTGTTACATAAAGGAAGGCATGCACATACTGGGTTATGATACCCTTAGCCAATACATTTTCAAGCATCTGGTCCACCTGCCTCTTGAAGCCTGGAATGAAGTTACTAGATAATTTACAATAAAAAGATTAATTTGTTAGTTGTCTTAAACATTCTTCTACATATTTTGTGGTATCCATTAACCACTGCTCCACCCTTATCTGCTCTTTTTATTGTAATGTTCCTATCTCTCTCTCTCTTGTGCTTGCATTACTTCCCTGTCTACTCTAGTTAAATTGCCATGATCTTTGCCCCTTTGGTTATTACAAAAAAAAGTTCCTTAAAGTTCTCCTCACAGGCTCTTTCAAACTCTTGGACACAGGTACTATATGTTGGGCACAATGTCAAAGGTGGTTTGAATCTTCCAAAGTCCATGTCCCTTTATCTTACCCTGTTGTCCGGTGTTGACTGATCTTCAGTCCCTGATATGGGTTCCTCATTGTCCAGATTAGTGAAGTTCAAGGAAGCAATATCTCCTTTCTCCTGTAATTCCTGTAGTGCTGGTCCCATTCCAACCTATAGAGAGGGTATGACTTCAAGATTTTAAACACTGTTTGAATGCACTGTGTCTTTAAATCCCATATTTTTAATGGAATCTACTTTCTGATTGTGGGACTCTTAGCAAACCTTTTGCTAAACCAATCTAGCCACTGGCATTGCGCTCTTGCACTCTCCACACTGTCTTTAAAGCTGCATTTATTTGTAAGGGGAATTTTTTTTTACTTTTTTTGAATAAAGGATGTATTGATCACACTGCCTGTTGCTCAGTTCCAGTTTGTTGTGAGGTGCTACATTTTAAAGTTGAATTAATAACTATAACTCTGGTAACTAGGAGCCACAAAACTGTACACATTAGACTATTACATTCAAACATACAAAAAAAGCTTTAAAAAATCATTCAGGATAAAGGGACATCACAAATATGAAGGATTAGGAAAGATGGAGTACATTTTTCCTTCTCTCAGCCATGTAGAGGGGAGATTTTAATATAACAGATATCACTTCCAGATGATTTAATTGTGGATACAAGTGATGTGCAAGAGGAAAAGGAAGAGAAAGAAAACAATAAGGATATGCAAGGTTCAGCAAAAATGCAATATTCCATCACCCAAACAATAGCAGTAGGACCCCTTCCCAAAGTTCATTGCTAAGCTAAGAAACTTACCAAACAACTGGAAAAATCACCAGTTATCATGAAAGGAATAGAAAAGAGGAATAAGAGGTCACGTGATGGCATCCTAAGAAGTAACAGCGCTCCTCTGTAGCTCCACTCCCATGCAGCAAAAAATCTAGATAAAAATCCTCCCCAAATCAAAGTTTTTACCATGGAAAAAGCCTATTATATACTAGAGACTCTGATCCTGCTGAAAGATTACTTGAAATGGAGATATACATGAAGAAGGCTCCTCCACGGCACTCGCCGCCTTCCACCCCAGAAAAGGACAAAGCAGCTAAGCGGGTCAAGCAGCAGGCCTCTACCTCACATAAATCATCACCCGGGCAGACAGCTCTTTTGAAGGAAAAGTTTATAGAAATCATGCAGCCCCTCCAAGATGCAATCTCGACAATGTCTGCTGATCATCAACAAATTAAAGTATAGATCGCTCCATTACAAGTTTGGATGAGTGATACTGAAGCCAGACTTGTGTCAGTCGAAAATAAGCAGGGAAAGGTGGAACTAAATGCTGTTAGCACTATCAGATGAATTAAAAAGTTAGAGGAAAAGCTCAAAGATCTCGAGGGGAGCAGTAGGCTCAACAATCTTTTGGTGAGAAGAATTCCAGAGAAGGAAGAGGGCGCCTCCCCGATTCTATTTTTACAAAAATTCTGTGAGAAGATTGCCGGGCCATGACCAAATGGGGTGGCTTACATAACTGAAAGGGCCCATCGAGTTTTATGCCCACCACTACCTTCAGGCTCCTCACCTAGACTCCTTATCTTCAATATGCTTAATTTCCTAGACAAGCAGCACATCTTGGCAAAGGTTTGAGAATTGCAAGAGGTCCAATGGGAGGGCAGAAAGATTTGCATAACCCAGGACCTTCCACAGTCAGTACGTGTCAAGAGACAAGAGTTGCACCCTATGTTCGCCAAGCTAATTGCTGCTGGGAAGCCTTTTCATGTGAAGCACCCCCACGATATTGCAGGTGAAGCATGATGAAAAGTGGTTGACCTTTGATACCCCTGAGCTGGCTAGCCAAGAAGTCACATTTTTGTTACCTGATTTATTCAAGTGACTGGCTTGTTGTAGCCCTGTATAACCTTAACTCACAAGGTTAAATAGCATTCAGTCTGCTTTTTGGGTCTTGGCAACAGGGAGAGGATTGACTCCAGGCATAATTCTTATTTTGGATCTCAACTTCTACCGGGAGCCCGATTTTCATCCATTGAGCTAGTCGTTCAGGACTGCCTTATTCGATATTTACTTAACTCCTGACTTAATCCATGAGTGTCCTTTGGGGCCCCAGAATGGTTTGTTGACACATCCCTACGGGAGATATACATTGATTTCTTAGGAAGGACTTTTTCTCCTCTGGACTGATTCAACAAGTCCATTTGCAAAACTTTGAGTTCTGTATCCTTCCCCTTGTATTTATTCCCTCCTTCCTACTTTTGAAACATTTGTATGGGAGTTTAATTTGATGTGACTGGAGGTTAAGTCACAAATGTTTGTTTTCCTACCCTAACTGGATGAAAAGAGTTAACTGAAAGGAGGGTACCCCCTAATTCAATTAAAGTACCGAGGGCATTGTGTTCAGGTTCTCTCAGTATGTTTTGCTTTCATTTGGTTTAGCATATTAACTATGTTGTGGCCTACTGCTGTCAGTTTGATTCCAAAGAGACAGTAGTCCTTCGTATCAGATTGTAAAGAAGTGGATGGGACTCATTATCAATGGTTTATGCTTGTGTTTCATGATCTTAACAGTTACAATAAGTAATGTTTGCTGTGGGGGGGGGAGAGATGGGGTAGGTGTGGCTGGTTTGCTTTCTTAGTGCTGCACTTAACATCACCGGACGGTGGTATAATTAATGGTGTGGTTGTTTAGAACTGGGGTAGTTTATAGATTTAGATTAGTATGTTTTGTGGGTTAATTTATAGAGACTGGGATTGGGGGGGGGGACAAGAATGCAATTGTACATTTCTTACTGAAGGTATATGTTCTCATTTGGGGGAGAATGCCAAGTGAATTTTTGCCTCTACTGCTATGTCACTTGAAGGGCTATTCAGGAGTAAGGTTGAGTTATTCAAATTTTTTATAGTTATGTTTTTCATGTAAGCTGGTTATTGAGGGACCATACAACTTTGTAAACTGGAATGTTAAAGGGGCTCAAGACAGGTGCAAGAAACAAATTATCTTGCGGCATTTATCTCATCTCAAGACTGGGATTGCTTGTCTGCAAGACACTCACTTCAGGAGGGAGGACGTACTGCTTTTATGTAGAAACTGGGTGGGACAGACGTTTGGCTCTGGGGTTTCCACTAATTCCTGTGGTGTGGCAATCTTAGTGGCAAAGGCTGTTCCATTTAAGCTAATTAAAGAGGTTTGGGACCACAGTGGCTGATTTATCCTTGTACATGGTATGCTCGAATCCCAGCCAGTACTTCTGGGTGTGATCTATGGTCCAAATTTAGACTCCCCTCAATTTTTTGTATAGTTGCTGGGTTTAATATCAACTGAACACTCAAAGTTAACAATACTGGGAGGTGATTGAAACATCACTCCTCAACTGGATCTTGAAAGGTAGGATGGCAGAAGGCATAGCCTTTCCCCTGCACAACATGCATTGCAGGATCTTTTAGACAGGGCAGCCCTCCTGGATGTTTGGAGAATATTGAACCCAAAAGAAAAACAATACACCTTTTTTTCTCATCCCCACTGTTCATACTCAAGAATCGATTACTTCCTGGTTAGTTCCTTTGCAATGCCTGGCATTCTGGATTTGTTTATTCATGCCAGAGTTATATCTGACCACTCTCCCATTGGTCTCACATACTTATTGGGCCCAGGTCTCAGATGAGATTCTATGTGGCGTCTGAATAATCAGCTTCTTCAGAAGCCAGCAACGCTGCAACATATCACTGATTTCATTGCTAATTTCATTGCGACCAACAAGGGATCTGTGAACAGAGTTGACTTGATTTGGGCAGCACTGAAATGTACTTTGAGGGAGGAATTCATTCGGCTGGCGGCGACTCTCGCCAACAGAAGGCACGAGTAGAATAACTCCTTAACTTTATTTGACTTATGGAAGGGTCCCTAAGTAAGACTTCTACTGTAGCAGAGTGGGCCAGGTTACATAACCTTAAGACTCAGTATGCAGAACTGATGGCAAGACAGGCTGAGCTTTCCCTTCACCCACTAAGCTTAGATACATTGAATCAGGAGTGAGGGCGGTCAAACTGCTTGCAATTGGAATCAATCAGGTAGAAGCCTTACAGTTTATCCCAAGTGTCTGTCTTACACGGGACAGCCCCATAGTTACTGACCCAAGGGAGATAACTGAGGCTTTTGGAGCATTCTACCAGAACCTCTACTCTACTGACCCTCAGGCACGGCCATCAGAAGCAGAGATGATTCATTATCTCGATTTGATAGTACTTCCCCAGGTTTCCCATAGGCAAGCGACCCTTCTAGGAGCATGCATTACTGCTAGAGAATTATGACAAGCCATAGAATTATTGCCCTTAGATAAATCACCCGTTCCCGATGGCATTTCCAATAATTTATATAAATCCTGCTGTTCTATCCTGGCTCCACTACTGGAGAAAGTATATAACTTTTGGTATGAGAATGGCCTGTCTGAGTTTAGTTTTCTAGATATACTTATAACTCTTATCCCCAAACTGGGGAAAGATCCTCTGTACTCCGAGAGCTACCGGCCCATATCTCTCCTTAATTCTGATATTAAAATACTAGAAAAGATACTAGCCAATAGGCTTACTTTTGTTATGGGTAGCCTTATTAGTAATGAACAGGTAGGTTTCATGAAGGTTAGATCATCGGGGGATCATATGCGGAAATTACTACATCTGATTTCGGCATCCGGGGACACAGATGTTCCAGTGGCACTCATCTCCCTGGATGCCGAAAAAGCTTTTGACCGTGTCTCCTGGGATTTCCTGTTTCTCACCCTTACTCGTTTTGGTCTGCCTAGTGATTTCCATTCGGTCGGTATGATTGTTATATTCCATACAATTGGCCTGAATCTGGTGTAATGGTATGCTTCCTACCCCCTTTGTACTTGGTTGCAGCACCAGGCAGGGATGCCCGTTATCCCCACTTTTATTTAATTTTAACCTCGAACCCTTGATTCACAAATGTAAGGCCTCCCAAGAAATTTCAGGGATTAAATTGGGCAATACTCGATACGCCCTTTCAGCATATACAGACAATGTACTTTTACATGTTGAATATCCCCAAGATACCATTCATGCTCTTTTAGCAGAAATCGAAGCCTTTTCTAAAGTCTCATATTATAAGCTAAATTGTTCTAAGACCAAGGTTTTCCCTTTAAACCATAAAACCACAAGAGTGGTATTTGCAATGTGTGGTCTAGCCTGGGAAACAAAATCCATCACCTACTTGGGTATAAAAATGTCAAGGAACATGATATCCATGCTCAAAGAAAATCTAACTGATTTACTAAAAACACTAAAGACAGATATGGATAGATGGGGAGCCTTACCTTTGTCCCTCTGGGGGAGGATTAGCACAATTAAAATGAATGTACTGCCTCAAATCTTGTATTCTATGGGTATGTTGGGCTGTGTCCTCCCTAAGGCATGGTTTATCAAACTTCAGAAGACTGAATGCATTTATTTGGAGAGGGAAGAATTAACAACTCCCAAAATTCAAGGTGGCTTGGCACTCCCTTCATTTTTTACATATTATTGTGCTCAACACTTAAGTAAGCTTGCTTACTGGGTTAAGGATATGGTGGGAACTTGAGGGACATCTAGCCTCCAAGTACTCCTGTACTTTA
Source organism: Neoceratodus forsteri (assembly GCA_016271365.2). NCBI lineage: Eukaryota > Metazoa > Chordata > Ceratodontiformes > Ceratodontidae > Neoceratodus > Neoceratodus forsteri. The sequence continues at coordinate 308,430,061 of CM028133.1, forward strand.
GCAGCTCTTATCTATGTAGCCCCTGGACACTGAGGAGGACACCGATTGGTTGGGCCCTTAAAGCCCTGCAGCAGATCCAAAAATCTTTCTCGCTGAACTGCTATCAATCCTTAGAACAATCAGTCATAGGCAACCCCAACTTCAAGATTGACAATAAACCCATCCATCCCTATTTCTGGACTATACTGGGACCCTGTAAGCTCTCAGAATTCCTCAATAATGAGAAATTAATCCCCTTTTCACAATTACAAGTATCTTATGGGATTCCAGAATTCCATCAATTTAAGTTCTTACAGATAAGGGAGGCCATTTTTGTCTTCCTGAAGAGTATACATGTATTAATCCCGCCCTGTACAGAGATAGATGCCACATTGCAGATGGCCGCACAACCTCAGTCTGTCTCAGTTCTCTACAAACATCTACAATCTTTGGACCCCCTGTTGCCCTCGGGTGTCTGTTATTACTGGACTCAAGAGCTGGTGGTCTCTGATAACGTAGCAAACTGGAGGAAACTTCGGCAGAATAACTACCAGTTCATCAAACAGGATAGGCTTTGACTAGTTCAATACAACATTTTACATAATCTATACTATACTCCGGTCAAGCTTTATAAATTTGGTAAACTTCCTTCTTCAAACTGCTCCAGATGTGGTGAAGCACCAGGAACCTTGTTTCATATGATATGGACCTGTTCAGTGGCACAGGCCTTCTGGTGCTCCATCAAAAACATTCTAGATCCACTACAAGGGATAGACACTTTGTTTACTCTGGATGCCTGCCTACTAAACTTATTTCCCCAAGATACTCCCAAAAGCAGGAAGGCACACCTAGCCCTAGTGGCCTCAGTTGCCAAGCTTATAATCATGCGGCATTGGACAGGGGCAACCTTACCCCCAGTTGTAGAATGGTATAGAGAAATGCTCTTAGCACTACAACTTGAGAAGCTTATTGCATCTATGCGTGATAGGATTAAATCCTACCAGAATTTATGGGGCCACCTTGAAGCTTTGTTATCTATATGGAATCCTTAAATATATCCTAATTAATTTCTTTATGACTGATAAGTATGTGCCCCAATTTTTAAGGCAACACTTGGCACTGGGTGGGTGGCGATGGGGTGGTGAGGGTGGGACTAGTAGTATGCTAAGTTTACTTTTTCTTTGATTTTCCCCCTTTTTTTTCTTTTTGGTTTGTTATTACTTATGCTTTATAAAATGCGAACTGTAATAGTTGAATGCTATTTCTGCTCTGTACCCTGTTTGCTGGAAATGTAATCAAGTATACTGAATTATAAAAAAGAAAAGAGGAACAAATAGGAGAGGTGGGACAGAAGGTGCATTTAAAGGAACAGGATGATACCTTGTATTTGAACTTGGTAGAAGATTATGCTATGCCCATTACCCAATGTTAGTTAAAGAGGACAGGAAATGATTTCTAATTGGAAACTGTTTATAAAATTCCCATTTACAGAAATTATATACATAAGCCTAAATTATCCATATGTAACTGTAGCTGAGTAAAAGTGATGTGAAAAACTGTATTTTGCATTATTTTGTTTTTAAGGATTGCATTTTGTTACAGTTCTCTTCATGGAACCCATGATCTGGAGTTTTAACTATGTCACAGTTTGTTTACAGAACTCTAAACATGTTTCTGATAGGTCAACAGCTCAGGCTTAGCATTCTGTACACAAACCATGACATAGTGAAAACTTCAAATAACTGATTCCATGAAGAAAACTATGTAGAATGTTGCCAATAAAAAGAAAACAATTGAAAACACAGTTTTTCACATCAGTGTTTACTGAGGAACTGTTCAATATGGCTCATTTGGAGGCAAATCTTTTATTTTTTTTACTTGGAACATTAGTAACTGCTGCCAATCAGCATAAATGTCCTGTCTCCTTTAAAGCCCTTACTGACCAACACATGGACTGGGATATTCAAAGCAGTTGCGCATGGTGCAATTGAGTTGCGCTGGCGCAAGTGTGGACTTGCACCAAGGAGTGATATTCAGCAGGAGCCATTGCACAGCAGAAATCCCATTGTGCCAATCCACAACTCTAATGAATGCAGGCTCAAGTGCAGGGGGCATGCCCATGAATATCCAGTGCAGTGCGATATTCAACCGTGGAACCATGGCGCAAGTGAGGAGCAAAACCGAGATGTGCCGAGCAGACTTGAACCTATAAATACAGGGTGCAAGCACACAGACAGCACTTGAGCCAGGTGAGCGGGAGAGAGAGAGATAGAGTGACAGAACAAACCAAAGAAGGAAGGACAGACAGAGAGAAATACAGACTCAGAGAGACAGAGAGAGTGAGAGACAGACAGATGGACAGAGGCAGCCACAGAGGGAGAGGGACAGAGGTGGCAGTGGAGAGGGAGACGGGGCAGAGAGAGTGAGAGGGACAGGCAGGCACAGTGCCAGGATGTGCACCAGGGTGGCACACAGCCCACAGCAGCCGACCACCCAGGGGGATACAGGACATCAGGGGCCATGGATAGTGCATTCTTCTTGATGGAGACCATAATGAGGGGTGTGAGGGGGCAGGAGGAAGAGCGATGTGGGCATGGAAGGGCCTGTCGGTGGTATGCCCAGAACAGGTGGGACCATGGGATGGTACTGCCTGAACAAGGACATTCTGAGGCAGCTCTGTGAGCTATGCAGTGAGGAGATGCAGGCACCCACAAGATGGAGCCATGCAATGTCTGTGGAGACCAAAGTGACAGCTGTCATGTGCCTGTCATGTGCCTGCTCGCCATGGGCACATTCCAGAGGTGAACAGGGGACACCACAGGCATAACCCAGTTGGCCACATCATGCCTCCTCAGACAGTTCCTCAGTGCTCTACTGCCAAGTGCTTCAGAATGCATCCATTTCCCCAGCACACAGGCAGAGTGTACAGCAACCATACAGGCCTTCCACAGGGTAGCACTTATGCCTGGCATGCTTGGGGCCATTGACTGCACCCACATGGGCATCAGCATGCCACCTGGCCCTGAGGGTGTGGCCTACATTAATAGGAAGGGGTTCCCGAGCATCAACTGTCAGGTGGTGTGCAATGCCATGGGGTGCATCATCAATGTCTGTGCCACACACCCTGGAAGTGCATGTGTTGCTTTCATCTGCCACAGCTCTGTGCTGTGCCTCAGGTTCAAGCATGGGGACATCCTCATGGGCCACCTAGTGGGTGAGTATGGCATGGGCAAGGGGTAATTGGCAGAGCAGGCCATGGAATGGGGGACAGCAGGGTAGGCATGCTAGTGAGGGCACCAGGGACAGGCAAGGGGCACAGCAAAGGATGTCAGAGGGCTAACCATGTCATTATCCACACAGGAGACAGCACCTATCCACTGAGGCCCAGGCTGCTCACCCCCTATCAGTGCCCGGCGTTCCCAGCAGAGGAACGCTACAACGAGACAACATCATTGAGCATGTATTCAGCATGCCGAAGGCATGTTTCTGTTGCCTAGACAGGTCTGGTGGTGTCCTATAGTATAGCCCCTAGAAAGTCTGTGGCCTATTCCTGGTCTGCTGTATACTGCACAACATGGCCATTAACTGTGGGATAGCTGTCGAGGCTGATGAGGGCGACAGTAGTGGGGACGATGGATGCAATGGGCTGGAGGGTGGGGGACAGACCCCCACAGGGTGGAGGGATCCTCAGCTGCAACGGATGGTGCACCAGCATCATGACACCATCGCACAGGAGCACTGTGGTGCATGCAGGTAAAAGGTGCAAAACTCATGCAAGAGCCACACACACAGGTACAGCACACAGGCAGGGGCATGCATGGCAATGGGCATGCACACACAGAGGTGTGGTGCAGGGGTAGGGGAGACAGTGGCACACAACCACACACAACTGCACACAGCATCACACAGCAACACACACACATGCACCCATGCACCTACGCACCCACACACTCAGGTGCTGGCAAGTGGCAGGGATCAGATGTATTGCACCGGTGCACAGGTGCAACCTGTGCTGAACTGCCCTCATCACACCCACGCCACATGGTCCAGTAGCTGGACAGGCATGTACACAGGCAGCATGCGGTGTGACACACAGGTGCCTCACCAGTGGTATGCACACACACACACACGCTGCCCAAGCGTACACAGGGTAGTAGCTGCAGACTGTGGTCAGGGCAGCATGCACATCAGGGCCGCCATGCAGAACCATGGCCACCGCAGCCATGGGGGCAGCCGTGCCAGGGTCTATCAGCAGCCACAGGCTACTCATCAGCCACAGGGGTGTTTGCATCAGCTCCCCAGGGGTTGTACTGCATGACTGTGACCGGGTCCATGCAGGGGTGCATAGGTGCCAAAACAGTCCTGCCCCAGGTGTGCCTGGGATGCCAACATCAGAGCCTGGTGTCGACTGTGAGGGTGTCACCTGATGCCGGGATCATGGTGTGGAAAGTGCACTGCATGGGGTCCATGGTGGCCAGCCATGCCCTGTGGCAGCCAGCAGCTCAAAGCCATCTGTGATTGCATTGGCAGTGCAATCCTGGGATGCAGTCATGGCCTCCTGCATGCGCTGTATCACTGCCAGGAGCTGCACATTACCCCTCTCATGCTGCTCAGCCAACTGGCACACCTCTGCATGCAGTGCACATAGCCCAGTGACAAGCAGCAACTGTTGCTCCACAGAAGCCAGCAGCAATTGGGTGTGCTCTGCCATTGGGTCGGCATCCTGGGGTACCTGAGTGGGACGCTGACCCTCCTGTGGTGACCGTCCATGCTGCACAGCCCCCCTCTCAGGTGGATACTTCACAGTGGGGTCCTTATAGGGTAGGTCCCTAGCTGGCACCCTGGTGGCAGACCCTGTATCCAGCTGCCATGTAGCACCTGCAGCCTGCTGCTGTTGCCTGTCTGGCCACTGAATGCTGCCCAGCACTTGCACAGCCACACCACCACCACCACATGGAACAGCTGTGGCAGTTCACACAGCTGCACCTGCAGTGGCATCAGGCAGCTGTTCCCCCGCTGTCAGGTCTCTGGGCGCACTGCCTGTGTTGGTGTCTGGTATGGGCATCTCCCCCAGAACACCGCCCATGCTGTCCAGGATTAAGGTGAGGTTATCATTGGCATTGGACCCCGCCCCAATCTGTGTCTCCACACAGAGGACACCGAGACTGGCATCCTGTAGAAACACATCCAGGGCCTCATCCGACCCCATGCCCAGGACATCCAGCTGGACAGTGGTGGTGTGCTGCAGCCTATCAGGCCCCCGGACACCCATGAAGGTGGATGACTGGTCCTCCGGGGCTGGTTCTGCCTACACAGCCACTGCTGGCACCCTATCCTCAGCACACAGGCTTGTCAGTGCTGAAAGAGAAAACAGGTGTGTCAGTGTTGCAATGCCCACAAGTGCCCCCCCAAACACAGCCACTGCATGCTGTGCATGGCTGACATATGTACCATGCAGTGATGCACTGCCACCTGTCTGGAATCCTCCTCCAGGCACACCCTCCACAGTGCTGCAGCACATGGTGGCTGCCACCAACTCCTCCTGCACCGTGAGCTGTGGCTCATCTGCAGGCCCCCCTCCAGTGGCATTCTGGGCTGCACAGATGGCCACCACCTTATCCATAATGTGCCTCTTGTCCATGCCCACCATCTTGTAGCAGTTCTGCACTGACCACTGGTGGCTGCCCTGCTGGTTCATGCATGCCGCCACCTCCTCCCAGGCCCTAGCCCTGGCCTGTGGTGTGCCTGTGGCACCACTCAACAGCGGCTCCCTGTTGAGGTAGGCCTCAGACAGGGCCTCTGTTTCTGCCTTCGTGAAGTTAGGCCTGCTCTTGCGAGCAGGCCCATGCTCCTCACCCTCCTCACGTTCTGACATGTCACTTCCTGTGGACATGGACGGCACAGTGTGTTAGTGGCAGCAGCACCCTATTCTGTCCCCCCTTGCTGTGCTGCCTGGGCTCAGTGTGCTCCAGCAGCATGTGCAACTTACCTCAAAAGGATGCAATACCGGTCCATGGCCTGTGCCAATCTGTGGTGCTTTTATAGTGCGTCGCATGCAAATGAGCTTTGGCGCAACGGTAATGACATGCTAATTCTGCCAGTGCACCACACATTGGCTGATGAGCTCATTTGCATGTGGTGGCTGAATATCGCCATTTTGCTCTGTGTGCAATGAGATTGCTCCGGAGCAAGTCGCGGTGCAATGTGCATGCATGCACGGTGCACAGCACTGCAGTGCGCATGTGTCAGATGGTGTACTGTCACTTATTGTGCACTGTGCATCCACTGTGCAATGGGATCCGTGGCGGCGCACGGTGCACCATGCCTGCTATTGCACACATGCGCACTGTGTGGCGGTGCACCTCTGACCCCTCCTGTGACCTCTGCCCCTGGGTGACCCCCCCACCCAGGACCCTGCCTAGACAAGCACATGCTGCGCAACTCCGTGACTGTGTGATGGGTGGACACAGTGCATGTCCCCTTGGCCTGCACATCTGGCTCATGCAGTGGCCATGTGCACCTACCACCACTATATTGCTCCATGGTTCACACCTGAGACATGGCGCAGCAGCAGCAATCTGGATGAGCAGCCAACTGGATGCAGGTCAAGCTTGTCAACCTCATGGCCTGCATCCAGCCCCATTCACCCAAGCTGTTTGGGTAGGCACCACTGCAGCAGCCCTGGGTGGCTGTGTGGCAGGCCATTGCTACCTCACTGAGGCAGTGCATAGGGGTGGGCAGGACAAGGAAGCAGTGTCGCCACCACTACAAGGACCTGGCTCAGAGGGTCCCAGAGCACTGCAGGAGGCTGGAGGTGCATGTCAGGCATGGGGCTGTGCCACAGCCAGGTGAGTAGGCCCATCATGCATGTGTGCCATGGTGTTGTACTGTAGTGTTGGCTAGGCTGCATGGCATGTCCAGCAGGGTGGGGTACAGCCATCGTGTGCATTGTGGGGTGGCATCACCCTCCACCACTTACGTTGTGATGCCACTGTGTGGGACGTGTCAGTCAGGGGCTCACCCTGTGCACAGTAGGGGTGGTGGGCAGTTGCTGTGGTTGGTTACTGATGTGTACCTGTTTCTGTTCCATTCCCAGGACCTGAAGACCGAAGATGGGCAGTGCTGGCAGGACACCAGGCTGCAGTGGCCCAGGGTGGAGGAGTGGCTCCAGCACCAGTGGGGCCACAGAGGGCAGGTAGGCACTGACATTGTCCTGCACACCATCATTGGGGGGTGGCAGGATCATGGGAGTGAGCATGGCTGCCTGTGCCATGTGCCATGGTAGCTGTATGTGTTGCACTGTGCATGGTGCCCACCACTGTGGCACATCCATTGGACATGTGTGTCAGCTGCTGGTGGGGTGGGTATGCACCCAGCCACCACTGATGTTACTGTGGTGCTGCTGCAGCACTGTGCCATGTGACTGCCATGCTACAGTCGGATGGCCACTGTGCAGTGGGGCCACCGGTGTGCGCTGGTGTGGTGTGCCGCATTGCTGATGGGCATTGGCCCACACCTCTGTGGGTGGCCTGTATGGGCCGTCCGCCGGGGTGTTCCTGCTGCCCAGTACATGCTGTGGATAGGCATGGTTCCTTGGGACATTGCACTGATCACCTGTCCTGTCCCTTGTCCTAGGTATCCAGCGGCACAGGAGGCCCCTCTACTGCCGGCTCCTGAAGTAGTTGATCCTCATTACATTGACTACGATGGAGGTGGTGATGCAGGTCCAGAGAATGATTTTGGTGGACAGGAGGCAGTGATGTCTGCAGGGGGTGGCAGGCCATGGCCGCCGCTAGTCGGGCCCTGATTTCCCCTGTTTTCCCAGCTGTATCTCCCCCTCCAGTCCCTCTTCCCTCTGTACAGTCCCTGTTCCCTACCCCCTCCCTAGCTTTCTTACCTTCCCCCACACCCTTCTCTTGTATATAGTTGTTTTGCACAATATATTACTTTTGCCTTACCTGCCTGTGTCTGTGTCTGCTTTGCAGGTGGTGTGAGGAGCCATGCTGCAGTGGCCCAGTGCCTGTCCATGTGGTGGGGCATGTGTTGGGGCATGTGTTGTGTTTCTGTGGATCAATGCTGTGTGCTGCAGTGTGTCCCATGGTGGTGGTGTCCCTCCCCTCGGTCAACGGCTGTGCCTTGGGGTGCCCTTGGAGAGGCTGTCAGGGTTGTGTGGCAGGTGTGTATGCTTGGCTGCATGGTCCTGGGTGTGGTCTTCCCTGGTCTGGTTGTGCAGGGGGCATGGTCTGCAGCCTGTGGAGTGCCACCTTGGTGGCCCTCTGTCCACCATTGGCACCCCCTGTTGCCTACTGTCTGTGCCACTGTTGTGTTCTGGGTTGGGGATCTGGGTGCCTGTGTGCACCCTGCTGTGCCCAGTTGGTGATGGCCTTCTTTGGCCTGTCACTATGCTTCCCTGGCTCTGTCCCTGGGTCCCCTTTCTGTGCCATGCCCCCTTCTGTTGCTCTGTTGTTCTGCTCCCATGGTTGCCCTGGGGCTTCTCTGTCTGCCCATGGCACACCTGTGGTTGCACCATGGTGCATCCACGGTTGTGCCATGGTGCACCTATGCCATATTCAACTGGGTTGCACTGGTGCACTGCAGCCAGCACAACCTCTGAAAATGGCTCCTGTTGCACCACGGCACATTGGACTTGCGCTGCACCAGACTTGCACCGGCCTTCAGCGCATTTCTGAATATCTGGGCCATGATGAATATTCTGCTAATGTAGCAGCTATATATCTTAAGGGACAAAATAATAACAATAAAATTGACCCTTGCCATAAAGAAGCACTCCTTAAAAATACTTTTAGGGAAATAAATCAGAATTGTAACATGGAGAAGAGAAAGGGTTGTGCAGGACTGGTCCAACAGCATCAGGTGACTGTTGATTAATTGTCAAGTAATCCACAGTTTCTGGAGAATTAATCAATGTTACAGTGCACACACTTTGTCTTCCCCATGTCTGTTTCCTCTCCCTGCTGTGATACATAGCTGTAGTACCAGTAGTGGACACATTCCGTTTTCCTCAAAGTACCACAACAGTAATACACATCACATAAGTGTCCTATTTCTGTGACTTAGTAGAGTTATTAGCATATTTTTTTCAAGCTGACTACATGGCTCACTCTTTTTTTCACCCTTCATTTCTGTGCTCAATTCAGTACATTTGGAAATTGATCCAAAAATGGGCGTAAAACAGTGCTATGCTGCTAGCATTGTCTGACAGCCATCCATTGGCTGGCCAGGAATTGCAGGAACAAAGAAGTTGTAAGTCAGCCAAAATTAGCACATATTCTGAAACGTTGAGCACATCTGCATGTAATCATTAATTCAATGACTGTTCACCATTGCACTCACAATATTAAAAAACAAACAAACAAAAAAAAAAGCCTGTTCAGCATGGGCAGTAGTTTCTCCAGTCAGGTGCATCCTCCCTTCTCTTGTGCATTGTAGGAACCTTAATATCCTCCCAGAACCATTGTAATTTTGCTCTTTAAAATTACTTTTACGCAAATGTAATGTGGGTCTTTTTTTTTACTTGGTTTATGAAAGTTTTATTTCAGATTGACTCAATTCAGTACATTTGGAAATTGATCAAAAAATAGGTGCAAAGCAGTGTTGTGCTGCTAGCTTTGTTTGACAGTCATCAGTTGGCCAGCCAGGTATTGCAGGAACAACGACCAAAAGTTTCACTTAAATATATGCATTTCCCATAATGCATAGCAGCCAAATCTCAAACAGCAAACATAGGAGAAATACGGAGATGATTCCACAGTTCACAAAAGTAAGTCGGCCAAAATGAGCACATATTCTGAAATATTGATCACATCTGCATGTAATCAGTAATTCCACTGTTGCCCTCACAATATTAAAACAAGCATTTGTCAATGCTGAATGTTATCTCACTGGCATTGGCATTGGTAGTGCCAGAGTTAGAGACACATAATAAGAATAGCAGTGAAGTATTGAAGTGAAGTCAACCTCACCCCCACCCTGTAAAGACTGACAGGCATTGGGGTGTGCCTTTGGGTCATTAGCTATAACGCTCATGCCATTATACCTCACCCTACCCTGTAGACACTGACAAGTGTCATGGTGTGCTTTGGGGTCTTTGAGCATTATACTTACCCCATTCCATAAGGAAATACACTGAGGTGGGTGCAGTATAGGAGAATGGGGTGAACTTTGTGGCTGAACAGTGCAAGGCACACCACGATGCCTGTCACTGGCTGAAGGGTGGGGGGGTGGAATGGCATGAGCATAACAGTCAATGATCCCAAGTCACACCCCTGATGCTTGTCAGTCTCTATAGGGTGGGGTGTTAAAGTTGGAAACCCTAACACCGTAGGCGTATGTTGGTATTTTCACTCCAAATTTTCAACATGGGCTGTTTGTGAGCCCACCTCATGAAAAGCGGCACTATCAGTTTGTTAGCTGAAAGGTGGTTTTGCACAGCAGCTATGCCATTTGGTGACACAGGGACGAAAACACATTTTGGGCAGGATGTAGGAAATGACATCTGTATTGTTCATGAAGAGGCGTAAAAAATGGCAACATTGAAAATCTGGAGTGAAAATATGAAAAATTGGTGAAGTCATGAGCATGCATAGAAACTGCACAACACATGTCTGTAACCCAATTATTTTTGGGAGCTTTTTAGCCACATTTTGGGACCTCCCCTCACGAACAGTGGCGCTGTGATTTTGTTAATCAGTCCCAAAAGTGGATTTCCCACAGTGACCATGCCATTATGCACCACAGGTGCAGAAACACATTTTGGACAGGCTGTGAAAAATGACAGCTGTACTGTTGATAAGGAGGTGTGAAAAAATGCCAGTGGTGAAAATCTGGCATGAAAATATTGCAAATTTGCGAAGTTACAGGGTGCATGGAAACTGCGCAAATTACCGCTTATAACACAGTCATTTATGGATCTTTTCATACCAAATTTTCAACATAGGCATTTTAGGACCTCTGCTCATGAACAGTGTCACTGTCATTTCTCAAACAGTCCTAAAAACTGATTTCGCGACAGCGACTCGTGATATTCTGCACCGGATGTGCGAAAACACATTTCAGCCAGGATATGTAAAATGACAGCTGTACTGTTCATAAGGAGGTGTGGTAAAATGCCAATTTTGAAAATATGGAGTGGAAATATTACACATTCATGAAGTTACAAGCATGTGCGGAAACAGCGCAACACACGCTCATAAAACAGCCATTTTTGGGATTTTTTTCACCAAATTTACAACATGTACTTTTTGACAGCCGCCCTCGTGAACAGTGGCACTGTCATTTCATTACTCAGTCCCGAAAGGTGATTCCATGCAGGGATGGCAAAATCACCTTTCAGGACCAAATAATGCCATGACAGTGACTGAATTCATGAGGAGGGGTCTCAATAACCCCATGTTGAAAATTTGGTGCAATAATTCCCAAAAATGGCTGAGATATGCACCAAAGTTGAAAACACCCTATTTATGCCATTATACAGCTTATCAGCATTTCTTCAGTTCGTGGTCAGCTTTGAAGACTGCAGACGTGTTCCCGGTCCACCAAAGATCATCACGCCTGACTCTGGAGGTAAGTATGGGGTGAGGGCAGGTGTGGGGAGGCAGAGTGCACAGTGGGTGGGTGTGGGTTGTGGGAGGGGGCAGGGAGACAGTGAGGGACCATTTTCTTCTTTCACAGCATTAAAAATAAAAAATAAAAACATTGCAGGACAGTTTTCCTTTTTCAGGGGATTTGGCATGCTGGGGTGGGCTCCCAGCATGCCACCTAAGTGTTTTTTTTTGGGGGGGATTCTGTAGCCAATGGGGATTGGGCACCCCATCAGCACACAATGAAAGGGGCAAGAGCCGAGGGATTGGGCAACCCCTTGGCACATAATAAATAGGGGTATTATGCTGATGGGGAGGGCCTCATCAGCAAAATGAATAGATTATAGCTGACGGGGACTGGGTCCCCATCAGCAAAGAAAGACTGTTGGGAGCACATGATGCCGAGGGGGATTGAGCACCCCCTCGGCATACAGTTTAAATGGGAGAGGGGGGTCATTATGCTGACGGGGAGTGGGCTCCCCCATCTGCATTCTGACAGAAGGTAGCAGCAGTGTTGCATGAACGTCGGGAGGGGTGTTATGGTCACGCTGCATGAGAGCTTCGCTCTCATTGCAGCAGACCTTTTGTTAGATCCGGTGGCCACATTCCAAATTGCTGATGTGGCACTTGCATGCTGTCTGATTGGGGAATGAGGGACGCACCTACTGATGCATGCCCTTCATTTGCCCATCAGTGACCGCGCCTCCAAATCTGCTACTACCGCAAGATGTTGGTTGGCACGGAAGTGTGAGTCAACATAAAAAAAATCATCCTGTTCCAGCATGTAGTTTCACCAGTCAGGTGCAACTCTCTTTCTCTTCCCCATGGTAGGAACCTTAATAACCTTCCAGAATCTTTGTAATTTTGCACATTAAAATAACTTTTATGCAAATGTAACATGGGGAAGAGAAACATGTAAAAAGAGCACTGAATCCTTTCTCTTCCCAATGTTACAAGTGAATTAATGCATTCCACAGTGTGGGTCTACTTGGGAATTAATTCACGGCTGGTTGGTTGGAATCAGTTGGCCTCCGGCCAACCCCCCCAGCCATGGATTAATTCCCTAGTAGACCCACGTTCTGTCATGGGTTAATCCTTACTTGGGTTCTTCGTATGACTCCATGTTACTCATTCCACTAAACAGAACCAATGAAACTGAGTTCAATGTAATTAATTCATTGCACTAGGACTCACTAGTTCCCAAATGGTGGCTATATTAAAAAATGTTAAGAAAAAGAAAAGAAATAAAAAGGGTAACAAGGAAGAGAAAAACAAAATTATTAATCAAAACAAAGAAATGAACACTTAAAATGAAACTGAAGAAATTAATCAACAAGGTCTGTTCATAACTGACCACAGCAAAATGAGTAAAATAAAAATCAACAAAAAGGGAAATAACCAACAGGGACAGACTCTACAATAATAATACCTGAACCAACCAAGGAGAAAAGAGATAATAAGCAGATACAAGGGCTAAAATAGGAAAAGAGGAAGGAAGGGAAAAAACTGAAAATGAAACAACAGAAAGGGGAAGTTATTAAAACAGAGGAGCCAAATCAAAATGGAAAACTAGGGGAAAGTAAAGCCTTGTCTATTGTACAAGAACCTGTCATATAAAAAACTAACAGAAATTGCAGAACGGGTGGCAAAAATAATGCGATGAATGAAAATACATACATACTGTACCTAAAATGTTGGAAAGTAATGGAATGTGGCATAGTGGAAATAAAGCAATTGTTAAGATCAGGGCAATTCATAGAACTTTTAATGAAGATAACAACATGTTAAATACCCTAGTCAAGAAACTGCTAGAAGTAGAATTCAAAATGCCAAATGTCAAATGTGTGGTACAATGTGATCCATGTGAAAAGTAACTTAGATAATACTGAGAACCCTGTCTACGTAGTATTTAGCATACTGAAAATCAATAAATGGAAAAGGTGAGAGCTACCAAACTGGGAATTGAAATGATTTCCCAATATTGATAGGCTCATACATAAGATGGGAAAAATTGCCCTTTACTCAAGGACTCTTCATGCTGCATAAGGAATTGGATACATATTTATTGAATGCCTTGTGGGAGCTGAATTATAGAAGAAGTGAGTAAAACCCAGTTCTACTAAAAATACATGAACTAGAAGCAGACAAGGAGAACGTCAAGACTCTGGTGCACACAGTATGCTACCTATTAAGAAAAGTGATGGGAATTAAGCTAGGAAAAGTAGGTGTACAGTGGATATTGTATAATAATGATTCACAGCCTGTTGGTTTGTGAAACCTTAAAAGAAGCATATCAATTAGATAAGTTTGGCGTCTTCATTTTTGATATGAATTATACAACAAAAAATGTTTCTACAGATGAGAAGCAGAAAGTACAAAACAATAATACTGAACAGATATAGGAGGTAATTTTTGACATACGTAACCAAATATTTACAATATAAAAAATTCCTACCATCAATATCAGAAATAGGTAACATTTTATTTTAAGTGTCACTAAATACACTGTAACTACTGTATAACTACACTGAAACTGCACTGTAACTACTATACCATTACATGTAACTACTATGTAGTTGTTAACTAGTTTTACAATTATGTGTTTTGTATTTACACAGTTTGCATGAAGAAATAGTTACGTGTGCAACTACTACTACTGTGAGTCACTCTGGAGAGAAGGAATATTGCAGCTATTTGCATAGGAGTGATATACAGACCTCCAGCTCAGGGGGAGGAGGTCGCTAAAAAAATGTTGCTACCAATTGAAACAATGGCTCATAGGGAAGAGGTGTTGCTAGTAGGGAACTTCAGTCTACCAGTCTTGGATTGGAGCCTCCCCTCTGCAGCACCAGCCAGGAGCAGGAACATCCAGAACTCCCTACATGAGGCATTCCTCAGGCAATTAGATATGGAACTCATTCAGGAGGAGGTGATACTGGACCAGGTGTGTCAGTGTCAGTGGCTCAGCAGGTTGCACACTCACCTCTGGAGCCTGTAGATCAGAAGGCTTTGGGTTCCATTCCCACACTAGGCACGTGGGTTAAATCCCAATACTGACACTGTAGTGCAACATGAGGGGGGGTGCTGCACTTCTAAGATGCAGTCTTTTGGATGAGATGTTAAACCGAGGTTCCATCTGCCTGTTCTGGTGGTATTTCAGGTGGATGTTAAAGATCCCATGGTACCTCTCGAAAAACAGTAGGGGAGTTTCCTCAGTGTCCTGGCCAAATTTCCCCCATTCACTAAAAATACCACCGACAGCTTAATCTGGTTCAGTGTCAGTTGGCATCCATCTGTATCCCCATACCATGGAATGAGGATGAAAATAGGCATAATTGTCTAGTCCTCCTTTCCCAGTCATCAAAAACTAACTAACTAAATAAATAAAATAAACAGGGACAGTGTCACGGAAGTCACAGTAGGTGACAACCTGGGGAATAGTGATCACCAGTTGGTGTGGTCTGGGATAAAAACTGGATCAGAATCAAATCACACAAGGAAAAGGGTCCTAGACTTCAGAAGGCCCAACTTCAAGATAATGGATAAATGCCTGAGGGACAGCCTGGCAGAGTTAGGAGAAATGGGGGGGGGGTAGAGAAGCAGAGGAGCAGTGGGCAAAAATAAAGGAGGCCATTGAGAAGGCTACAAATCTCTGTGTCAGGCAGGTTAGCAAGGGAAAAAGGAAAAGAGACTGCTATGGTTTTCCAAAGAGGTGGCACAGAAAGTAAAAGGAAAAAAAACTGTCATTTAAAAGATACAAACTAACATGGAGGGGGACATAGAATGTTACCAGGAGAAGCAAAGGAAGGCAGGCAAGGCACTTAGGAGCACAAAGGCACAAACAGAGGAAAAGATCACCAAATTATTGAAAAGAGGGGGTAAAACATTTTTTATGTACATAAGTGAAACGGGAAAGACAAAGGGAGGGATAGTAGGGCTAAAGGATGAAGGAGGGGGTAGTGTAGAGGAGGACCACCAAAAGATAAACATACTGAACAAATACTTCTGTTTAGTGTTCACAGAAGAGGGGGCAAGGGACAGGCCAAGGACAGGGTCATTGGGGACAGTGAGGTGGACACAACTCCCTTTACAGGGGAAAGGGTCCTTAGGGAACTAACAATGCTAAAGGTGGACAAGGCAATGGGGCCAGACGGGGTACATCCCAGGATACTGAGGGGATACAGAGAGGCGTCCCTGTTCAACCTGCCATTTGAAATGGGATGGTGCTGGAGGACTGGAGGATGGCAGATGTGGTCCCTCTACACAAAAGTGGGAATAGGGAGGAGGTAGGAAACTACAGGCCTGTCAGTTTAACATCAGTGGTGGATAAGGTAATGGAATCACTGTTAAAGGAAAGGATTAGTGAATACCTTGTCACCAGCAGGCTTCAGGATCTGAGGCAGCATGGCTGCATAAGGGGGAGGTTGTGCCAGACTAACCTGATTGAATTTTTTGACTAGGTAACCAGGGAAGTGGCTCAGGGAGGGGCAGTGGACGTGGCCTACCTAGATTTCAGCAAGGCCTTTGACACCGTCCCACATAGAAGATTGCTAAGAAAGCTGAGGAGACTAGGAGTGGGCACTAAGGTTGTTAAATGGGTGGAGAGCTGGCTGAGTGATTGTAGTCAGAGTGTGGTGGTAAATGGGACCCACTCTGGACAAGGGAAAGTGACCAGTGGGGTGCCACAGGGATCAGTACTGGGCCCAGTCCTCTTCAATGTCCTTATTAGTGACATTACTGAAGGACTGGAGGGAAAGATTTGCCTATTGTAGATGGCATGAAACTCTGTAAATAGAAAGGGCCACCGGGGGATGGATAGAATGAGGGGGGTTAAAAGCTGGAATAATGGTCAAGAAATTGGCAGCTGGGTTTCAACACAAACAAGTGCAAAATGATGCATATGGGGCACAAAAACCCGAGTGAACATGCAAACTGGGGGGGAGGGGGGCACTGACAGACACAGATCAGGAAAGGAACCTGGGGGTTGTTCATTACAGGTGATATAAAGGTTTCAAAACAGTGTGATAAGGCAGTGGGGAAGGCTAACCGGATGTTGGGATGCATAGTCAAGGGCGTCACCAGCAAAGGGAGGTAATAGTACCCCTGTACAGATCATTGGTGAGACCACACCTCGAATACTGTATCCAATTCTGGAGGCTCTATCTTCAAAATGACAAAACTAGGGTGGAGGCAGTTCAGAGGAGGGCAACCAAAATGGTGCAGGGAATGCATCTGAAGACCTACGAAGAAAGGCTTAGGGAACTGAGCATGTACTCCCTGGAGGATAAGAGGAGGAGGGGGTATATGATAGAAACATACAAATACCTCATGGGGAGAAACAAGGTACATGACAGCAGCATTTATCAAAGGAAAAGGTGCTAATGGAAACTGGAAGGGGGGAGGTTCAGAGGAACTGAAAGATTGGTAGACAAGTGGAACAGCCTACCTGCAGAGGTGGTGGGGCCAGGACAGTTACAGGATTCAAGAAAGCATGACACAGAAGGATCTTGGAAGTAAAAAGTGGGAGGGGAGAGGAACTGGAAGTAGAGTAGGGCCTACAGTGTCACATTAGAATAAGAGAATTTAAGTTCAAAGAATTTGTGCACACACCAGCCTTTTAAACGAATGACTCCACTGCTCAAGTATCTTTTAAGACATTTTTTTAAGCAATAATGCACAACAGGGTGTGTGTCATGCTGGAATAACATCACGTGTGGGGTGGCTGGGCACAATGCCGCATGCTGAGTGCATCTGTCTTAGGGTAGCTGGTCCATTCCACTGGGGGGTCAAACAGACGAGGCATACTGATGAGTCCTGCTAGGACGAAACACGTGTCTATGTCTTCTGTTAGCACCCTTTGCAAACTGTGTGAGATGCCTTTTGGCACCATGCAATTCTGCTTAAAGTTGGACCAGCATAACATTCTGTGGTGATTTGTATATGCAGCCCATGATGCTTTGCATTGTGTGGGCATGTATGATTTTGTATTTTCTTGAAACTTGGCTTCCCTGCCAAATGCCCTATGGGGTAACCCTTGCCTCAGTGTTTGCACATAGAGGTTCTTTGTCTTTTAAATAGTTTTTTATTTTAATGGGTTCACCACAACATATCCAAGACACACTGTCTTAGGGTAGCTGGTCCATTCCACTGGGGGTCAAGCAGACGAGGCATACTGATGAGTCCTGCTAGAACAAAACACGTGTCTATGTCTTCTGTTAGCACCCTTTGCAAACTGTGTGAGAGGCCTTTTGGCACCATGCAATTCTGCTTAAAGTTGGACCAGCATAACATTCTGTGGTGATTTGCATATGCAGCCCATGATGCTTTGCATTGTGTGGGCATGTGTGATTTTGTATTATTCCAGCACGACACACATCCTAGAGTGCATTGTTGCTATTATACAATGGCTCTTTCTGTAAAAAAAAAAAAAGAAAAGATAAAAAAGTACTGTTTTAATAGTATTTTTAGCATTTTTTTCTATGTGTAGGTGTACATTTATAAAAATAAGTCTGCTTTACTGCTATTTGCCAGTGGGTGGCAGTGTCCATATGTCCCTGCTTCTCTGTGTCATTGTTTCAACTTCCCTGTGCTGGCTGTTTGCCGTTTGTCTTTTGTGCCTGACACTACATAGTGACCCCTTCCCCATCCGCTCCCAGCCTGTGGTAATGTTTATAGTGCACTTTGAGGGACTTTGGGTGGGTGCTGAGTGACAGTTGCAGAAGTTTCAGTTTTATGATGTCTGGTGGGTGGTGACCACAGAATGTCTTATGTTGCTGAGGTGCGTGGTTGCTGAGCCAATTGCAAGGACTGCGGTCGGCAGCTGAGTGGATTAGTAGAGCAGTGGGAGAAAACTTATTAGAAGTACAGGTTTACATTAGTTAGAGGCACAGCAGGGATGGAGGATGTCTGCAACTTGAAACAAAGAAAAGAAATTGAATTTTCATGCCAGTTTTTTTTTTCCCACGAAGCGAGTGGCATCAGTGAACCGTGCAACTGGCAGTTACAGTCTCTGCGGTTCAATGAAGCCTGTGTGCTGCAATCTCGATCATTAAAAAATATCATTGTGGATCACTTTGCCATTAGTGTGAGAGCAGAGAAGGACTGCCATGAAGGCAAGCTAGAATTGGTATAGCGGGTGCCAAGCGAGGTCCGTGAAGTGGGCTGTAGGAGGATTTTCACTTAAGAGCAGATGCGGTCATTCAGGTATGGGACTAGACCCGGTGATGTTATATTGGTATAACCTCATGGGTCCAGTCCAGACTGATAACAAAGCCAGGATTCTTTCCTTGCCATTGTATTATTCAAAATAAGAAAAGACAGACCACTAAAAGTCTATACACACTTGACGTGTTTTGGATACCTCAGATCCTTTATCAAAATCGGAGGCATCCAAAACTCATCAAGAGTGTACAGGCTTTTAGTGGTCAGTCTTTTCTTATTTTCTAATAAATGTCTTAAAAGATACCTGAGCAGTGGAATCATTTGTTTAAAAGGTTGGTGTGTGCCCGAATTCTTTGAACTTCAATAACTACATGGACTGTTTGGAGTACACCACTATCCCAGTGCGCACTCTTTTATTTTTGGATAAAGGAGAATATAGGGCAGATTGGGTGGGCCTTGATGCCCGTATCTGCTGTCACCTTCTGTGTTTCTATGTTACTGCTGTCTCCCTTTTGACACAACTCAGTTCATTCTGACAAGTGTAACTACACATTTAATAGCTGTTGCAAAGTCTAACAGAAGATTTATTGTGCAACTACCACTGTATCTCTTTTGGCATTATGCAATTTGTTCTTACAGCAAATCTAATGTGTAAATTCTAAGTTATTACTTTTGACATTATTAAATTTGTTCTGACAAGTGTAACTGCATATGAATGCAGGTCTTGTGCATTGTTTCCATGGTCTATGTCTATCTGACATTTATTTAAAAGGTAATCACATATGAAAACTTATAGAATGGTAACTAGAATATGATGACAATGTAACTTCTGTCTACTACACTTAAATGCACTAACTAGTAGCTATTTAGATGGTGATCTATGTCTGTAATCTAGTTGCTCATGAACTTACAGGTTAATAAATATGCAGTCTAATACTGTGACTTGACAAGTATGTTTACACAAAAATATTTAATTCACATAATTGTTAAAAGGCATTGTAACAATATTGTGGCTAAGAAATAATGGTATTATTTTCACAGCTGAAGGAGTAGTCCACCCAGAATTTGAAAAAAAAACATACGTTGTGCAGAGTGTTTTGATTTGTGTGGGAAGACCTAGTGTGTCCTTCCCTCTTTCTGCTATTAGGATTTTTTTCCTCAGTTAGGCTGTTAACCTTACTGCAGTTTTACAACCCCTGGGGATCTCCATCTCAGCCACATTTATTTCCTTTCTTGCTCCAACAATGCTTCCTGTCTCATTTGACAGCGATGTAGCCAAGCCCATACATTCAGCAGGAAGCACTGCTTTATAATTAGTTCACAACAGCAGAGCTACAATAGCTACATTTACAATTTAGCAGATACCTGAGAGCTAACTGAATGGGGTTTTCAGTAAAAGTGCCACAGTGCCACAATACCTTGCCATATAGTAATGTGAGCAGTACAGCCCTGGGTCCACAGAAATACTAGGCTTGCTACAGAAGCTCTGGTACACCATGCAGTTTTTAGCAGCTCAAAATGTAAAATCTAACTGCAGAGGACAGTAATGAAATGCAATTCCAGAATCAATGCAAGAAGGGGTAATTTATGCATGAAAGTCAAAAGGACTGGGAAAGGTGCTCTTTAAAATACCAATCTATATCTCTCAACAAAATATTGCTTTCTTTTATAAGTTGTATTTTCCTGGCAGTTGAAACTATGCCTCTTGTTCTTGTAAGTTTCATCTGTCTTTCACAAAATGGGGGTAATTTATGCATGAAAGTTAAAAGGACTGGGAAAGGTGTTGACAGCAACTCAATCTTCTCTCAATTCCCATGCTTTGTTACAGATGCAGAAATAAGTAAATTTTACCAAAAAAACATACTGACAAGACATTTGGATTTTGGCATAATGCATTGCTAACAGGGTGTCTTGGGGAAGGGAGAACACAGTGTGTACACTGAGTACTGGTAGTTTTCCCTTGCAAAACTGCTGTGACTGCACTCTACTGCACAGTGTGAGTCACTCCTCTGCCCTACAGTGATGTCTTTGGGAGCCAGTAGCCCAGCAGCTGAACAACAAAAGCAAGTGCAGCAGGGCTAAAGCAAGGCTCAAAAACAAATCCAAATTATGGAAGGCAGAGTAAACTTTGGCCAAAAATAACAAATGCACACACTCTTTCATGTCTAGTACTGCATATAATGACTACAAGATGTAACTTTTTGGACCATCATGAAAGGTGCTCTTTAAAGGAGAGATTCCATTCTAGTATGCCTTTGTGTTTCTGGGGGAATGAAAACAGTAGAGTATTATTATTTATTTTCAATGGCAAAGTTTTGACTTCCACGAACCAAAGGTTCTTGAGAGATCAGAAAGTGATCAGTCACCACTACAGTTAACACAAGTTATAAACCAGAAATTTAACCTACATTATATTATAATACATGGTACAGGAACCCTGCATTAGAGTTCAGGAATGGATAAAGATTATATTATAATGAATATTTTGCTTCCATTTTTGTATAAAGATACTACTGTAATATCCAAGAACGGTTGGTGAAAAGGGTTATGCAGAAAATATAAAGCAGATGTATTAGCACTGGAGAAATATACAAAAAGGAAAAAACAATAAGAATTAATATTATGTACCTTAACTGAGCATGAAAGCTTTATAATTGTATCCTGGAAAAGGTGAAGAAAGAATTTCAGTCTAAATTTTGTACAGAAATGCTTGAAGTCATTCAGGAGGGTGACCCTAATAAATCCTGGTTGCTGGACTCTAAGGAAACTTGCAATTTTGTGAATAATAAAAGTGCACATCTAGCACAGCAAAACTGGATTAAGTATTACAGAAACATTCTTTACAGTGAAACAGAACTAGGTATGCTAATGTTTTGGAGGATGTAGAAATATATAATGCAATTTCCTGTACAATTTTACCAGAAGAAGTGGCAGAAGCAATTGAGAGTATGAAGGCAAACAAAGCCCCAAGTATAGATAAAGTCCCCCCATATGTCCACAAATCTAATAAAAAGTGTGGTGGAGCAATCTTCTACCTATACTATATAATAAATGCATAATATGTAACATTTTTCCAGACTCATGGAAGGGCAATGTAATAATTCCCATATTTAAGAAAGGTGATCCTGCATGCTCCTCTAACTACAGGCCAATCAGTTTAACTGGTTGCATTGCTAAGATTTTTACAAAAGTAATACTAAGCAAGATAAATGTCCGAGTAGAAAAAAATCAGATACAGAATCAGTTTTAAGCAGGTTTTAGGAACGATTTCTCAAAAACAGATCAATGTTTCACTTTGTGCCGTGTGATAGAAAAACATTATATCAAGATACAACTCAGTTTGTAACTGGCTTTGATTGATTTTTAAGAAAGCATTTCATTCAGTTTCAAGAAAATGTCTTTGGAAAAGTTTAAGAATGCTAAATATATAACAAATGTTAGGAATAAGAATTCAAAATCTGTATCAACCTGGTCAGTAGTCAGATATGATCTAAAAGGTAATCTGACAGATTCCATTCCTGAAAGGGATCAAAATAAAGAAAAAAACAGGGAAATTAAGGGACTTACAGAATGCCACATAAATAGGGAGGTGTTATAGAAAAGTAATTTGTAAAATATCTTAATAAAGATTTTAAATACACAATACTGTTGGTAGTCGGGATGAAAAGAAGTATGGGAAATATGATTTTTAGGTCAAAGATTTATTTTGCCAGCCTGCCCTTACACTGTTCACAGAGCCAAACTGAAGCCAGGGAAAAAAACCAAAAATTTTATTTGGGATTTCTGGGACGGTTAAATTTCTCTTGGGCCCCCTGCAATCTCTCTGTCTCTGTCACTTTCTCTCTCTCCTCTGGATGGCACAAGTCAAATATTTGTTTTGCCAGTCTGCTGTTACCCTGTACACACAGCCACACTGAAGCTAGGATAAAAATAAACTTTTATTTGGGATTTCTGGGACTGTTAAATTTGTTGTGCAAAGGAGAATGCCATTCCGCACCACATGTGCAAACACAGATTTTGGACAGCATTTGAAAAATGACAGCTGTGACATACAGAAGCTTGGGTAATAAGAAGGCTATGTTGAAAATCTGGGGTGAAAATATTTAAGATTTCCACAGTTATGAGCGTGCGTACCGAAATTGCAATAAATGGGCATAACTTAGTAATTTTTTCATATTTTGACTCCAGATGTTGAACATAGTCTTCTTATCGCCTCACGTCATGAACCCTGTAGGTGAAAATTTTCAAATCCGTGAGAAAATGGCATTCTACACCTCAGGTGCAAAAACATGTTTTGGGTAGGATGTGAAAAATGGCAGCTGTACGGTTCATATGGTGATGTGATAAAATGGCTATATTGAAAATTTGGAATGAAAATATTGAAAATCACCAAAGTTACGCACGTGCATGGACATTTTTGACCGTCTGCATGTAACTCAGCCATTTTTAGGAGTTTTTTTTCAACAAATTTTCAACATGGCCTTTTTGGGACCCCACCTCATGAAGATTGCCACTATCATTTCATTCATTGGTCCTGAAAGATGATTTTGCACAGCGACTGTGCCATTCTGCGCCACAGGTGTAAAAACACATTTCGGGCAGGATGTGAAGAATGACAGCTATACTGTTCATAAGAGAGTGTGAAACAATGGCAATGTTGTGAATTTGCAGCGCAAATATTAAAAATTGTTGAAGTCACAAGCGTGCATAGAAAAATTTCAACCGCGTGTAATGCAGGCATTTTTTGGTGTTTTTGCACCACATTTTCAACATGGGCTTTTAGGGACCCCACCTTTTGAACACTAGCACCATCATTTCATTATTCGGTCCCAAAAGGTGATTCTGTGCAGTGACTGCCAAATCACCTTTTGGGATCAAGTAACACAATGACAGTGCCAGTGTTCATGAGGTGGGGTCCCAAAAACACCATGTTGAAACTTTAGTGCAAAAACATTGAAAAATGGCTGACATATCAACATAAGTTGAAAACACCATTGACAGCCATTATATGCCACTTATCTTGATTCTTCAGTTCACGATTCAGCTTTGAAGAGTGCAGACGTGTCCTGGTCCACAGAAGATGACAGCCGCCGACCTTGGATGGTAAGTATAGGGCAAGGGGGTAAGGGGTGGTGGGTTTCTCAGTGGGAGGGTTGGGATGGGGGAGAGGGACAGGGGAGATGACGAGGGGGATGGGGAGGGGACAGGGGAGATGATGAGGGACAGTTTTCTTTTTTTAGGGAAAAAAGACATCAAGGGACTGTTTTCTTTTTTTATACAGAGACAGATTACTGGAACATTTGGGACACTGGGAGTGGGCTCCCCAATGTCCCACAGTACTGGGAAGGGGGCTCCTAGTACCAACATGGAGATTGGGCCCCCCCGTTGTCGGGTTTAATTACTGGATAAATGGGAGTGGGAGTGGGGGAGCATCTGCCACTGGGAGTGGGCATCCCATTGTCAGAATACATAAAAAAAATAAATAAGTAAATCCTGGAAAGGGGACGGTGCTCCTAGTACTGACATGGGGATTGGGCTCCCTATTGTCAGCTTTAATTATGAAGAAATGGGAAGTAACCAATTTAAAAATAGAAAATGAAGCCTGCATATGTGCAGGCAAGGGCAGAGCACTCCCTGAGAGGAGAAATGATTGAGGATCTACACCACGACTACAGATGAACCCTGATGGGCTGTATAATGGTAGGTGGTGGGGGAGCACAAAAGCAAGCACGGAGAGCATTTGGACATCACCGATCAACTGTTTGCTGGGCAGTGTTCCTCCTGCACATCAAAGAAAAAGCCACCATATCATTAGTGCAGCTTTTTCTTCACAAGTAGAGGACGTTTCCACCCATGAAAAAAAAAACAGCATCACAATTAGCCTGCCTGATGATTGGTGTGGCACTGCTGAGCCTCTTGCAGAGCAATCTGCATTGGACAGATACAGTCACACCCCTCTAAAGGCACTTATAGCAAGAAGTTTACTGTGCATGTGTGCACGCACAGTGAAAATAAAAAGTTGATAAACAGCTTACAAAAAATTACAGACCAATCAGTCTGACTTCTGCTATGAGAAAAATTATGGAAAAATGCATAAAAGCTAGATTGGAAAGGAACTATGAGGAAAATGGAATTGAAAACCTTGTTTACATGGTTGCAGTGCTCTTACATTTGCACCATTCCCTACCCACTGCACTATCTGCTCCTGGATAAATTAAGTGTTTACACAGCCTGCCCTTGGAGCGCTGCAGGTCACACCACAGAGGGGCTGTACATTCAGTGGGCCAGATTCTTTGGACTGACATTGGCAGTGATGTTGGCAGTGACCGAACACCACAGAATACTGTCCCGCTGCCACTCACACTTCCAAGATTAGGCAAATTCATTCTAATGTAAAACAAATATATCCTGGATATTTTTCATTTATTAGCTGAAGTCCATCTTTTAACCCTTAAGCTGCCGACATAATTAGAATGTATAGGAATTTTAGACTGATATATCAGTCCGAGGCCATGCAAGGGTTAAAAGAGTATCAGGGTTTTTAACAACCCTAAGCAGGAAGACACATGGTCAAATTTAGAGCATCAGTTTCTCCAACAGGATCAAACTAAATGCTACATAACTAACCTTCTCTCTCAGAAAGAACCCTTTTGTAAAAATAAAAAAAATCTATTGATAGAAATGTCTTTTCACTTGCTTTCAAGTGCCATGCTCTGATTCTTTTATTATTTTTTTTTGCACATTTTTGCCCACTCACCAGCCCAGGCTTGGTGGTGGAGTACCACCAATCCATAGCACCCATCCCCCCTTTTTCAGGGATCACACTGCATGGCAGTGGGGTTGGGATATTTAGGTAGTTGCTTAAGTAACTACAGTAGTAGCCACAGACATATCCAGCTATTTCCAGATATTTTGCAAAATTTCTAAAGAGTTTATCTCTGCTGCCCCTACTGTGGTAATGCAGAAAGCAGAAGATTTCTCTAGAAATATCATAGAAATTTTGGGAAATAGCTGGCAATGTCTGTGGCTACTACTGTACTGAGTCCCTAATCCCGCCCTGTAGGATGCCGGTGCAAAGGACTGAAGTCCAAGTAGGGAGCTGTGTTGAGGCATGGCTTCTGCCAAGCGCCTAATGGCGTCCTCCCCCTCCCTACACCGTCTGCTAGTTGGAGTGGCATCACACCCTCCCGAGGAAAGGAGAACTGCCAAATGTTGACTCAATCCAACTCCTTCCTCTCCCCAGCTGATACCCACTAACCCAGGCCTATTCCCAAACCCAGGTCACTAGTGTAGTGTGAGGTGTGGCATCCAGCACCTCAGCCCTCAGTGCCACCAGGCCAGCTTACCATGCACTGATTCTGACACCAGGTACTGGTCAGTCTCTGCTATTTCCTGGTTCTGGTAAAACAGACTAGGCCCAGTGGAGGATGCCGGTAGACAAGGCAAGCGCAACAAAGCATTCAATATGCAGGTTAAGGTGCTCACAATGATACACATCCCCACACTTAAGTCACAGCAAGAAAGTGATCTGAAGCACACTTACGGCACTCTGGAAAGTGTCTACAAAGCCGACTTTACAGCGCATCAGCCTATGCACATGGGTTGATGCACTACAAAGCTGGCTGTGTAAACAAGCCTAAAGATAATCTACAGCATAGATTTAGATCAGGAAGATCATGTGTGACAAACCTTCTCACATTTTATGAAAAGATTAGTAAAGAGCTGGATGAGGGAAGTGCTATTGTTGTGATACTTCTGGATTTTAGCAAAGCTTTTGATGTGGATTTTAGCAAAACTTTTAATGTGGTATCACATGAAAAACTGATGCAAAAAATGGTGCAACTGGGAATAAATAGAAACCTTGTAAAATGGATATCCAAATGGTGGGAAGATTGTAGGCAGAGGGTGAGGGTTATGGGAGATCTATCTGTGGAAGGGACTGTACTGAATGAGGTGCCACAGGGATCCACACTTGGACCAGTGCTTTTTGGAATTAATATCAGAGATCTTGGGAATAATATCAGAAACATCTGCATTAAATTTGTAGATGACACAAAAATCAGAAGTAGAGTAAACACAGTAACTGAGTCAATTAATTACAGCAGGATTTAGATGGAATAGTAGAACAGACACATGAGTGGAGTATGTTATTTAACAATGATAAATGTAAAGTTATGCATATGTGAAGGAACAATAAGAATAATGAGTATTACCTAAAAGATGTTAAGTTAAAAGCAACAGAGTATGAAAAAAAATTAGGAATATATATAACTAAATATCTCCAAAGTAAGAAACAGGTAAATACAGTAATTAGAAGGGCAAATCATTTACTGAATACAATAAGGAGACACTTCAGTCATAGGTCAGAAAATGTTCTATTACTATTATATAGGCCTTACATTAGACTGTTACTTGATTATGGGTCATAGGCTTGGTATGGATTAACAATTTGTGAAAGCATAAAACTAGAAGAGTGCAACATAAGGCAACAATAATGGTGAGGCATATATAGCATATGAGAAAAGACTAAGAAGGCAGGGACCTCACAGTCTAGAGCACTGAGGCACAATAGTGGATTTATTAATGTTATATTAAATGCACAAGGATCTGGACCTACTGAAAGAATTAAATCTTGATGGTGGTCAAGAAATATATAGATTAAGAAATAATAAGCAATTAAGGCTGCACACTTCAGAACAAATGCAAAAGAGTTTTTTTCACACAGAAGGTTGTGCAATTATGGAATTATTTCCAAACAGAACTGGTAAACAGCAACACCTTTGATATCTTTAAAAAGGCTTGGATAATTAGAAGGAGCAAGGAAAACATAAGGGTTACTTAGTTTAATTAAGAGATAGACAAAGCATGGACATCTTATCTAAATGTTTTCTCTAAATCCAAAGTATTATCCAAAGTACATGCAGTAAATTAAATACAGATTATATTAGACAGGGGAACTACTCTTATTGGTATAAAAGAGGAATGAGGAGAACATCATGACCAGAACAAACTAATGTAGGAAAGGAAGACAAGAGGAAAATGGTCATGGACAGTTGCAGGTAGGAAAAGAACATTTATGAAGAAGAGACTTTAGAGAGGAAGCAGAAGAAGCAGAATGACTAGACAGGGGAAGGGAGGACCAAAGTTTAGGAAAGTGATATGAGAAAGCAGATTGTCCAACAGTAGATTTCCTTGAAGGAATAGAGAGGGAATGGGAAATATTGCTACAGAAAGTGTAGGAGGAAGAAGAGGGAGAGGATAGAAGGGATTTAAGATTGGAGGGAAGAGAACCAAACCAGAATTTGGATATAAATGGGACACAATTGGAAAGGTGCCTGTTATCAAGAGGTGGGATAGAAAGGGTAGAACAGCGTGAACAGTGGTGGGTATGAGGGGGACAGTCAAAAGCAAAACAACAAAAAGAGGGAAAGAGGGGTCAAATCTGGCAATGGAGGATTTAGGAGCTCCACTACTGACTAAGTCACCATAGTCCAAAATAGGGAGAATCATCTTTAAGACAATTTTTCAGCAGGCAGAAAATGGGGTACTCTCTTTGTTCTGGTAAAAAGCACCAAGCTTAGGATGAAGATCAGCACAGTATGCTTATACCAACATGAAATATTGCACTATTAAATGTCATATAAGGGGCTGAAATTGTATGTTTGATTCTCCTGTTAATATTTATTGTCAATGTAAAATGTCCTTTTTTTACGTTCGCTTACACGCATGCGCAAGGAACGTCTTGGGAGAATGAGACACTTTGGAGGTGTGCCCCTCTCCTGCAATCCCCTGCTCCATTAAGCAGGTGTGGCAGTCCTGCACCAATCGACGGGTGATAGAGGACAAGGTGGTCTTCTCTCAAAGAAAACCACCGCTGTCATACACAGCATCGCATCACGCCAATTTCCCAATCTTGCTGTCATGCTGGGAGCCCACCCCAGCGTGGCCAACGTCCCTCATCATCTGCAGATGGGGTGCCCAATCCCCCGTCGCTCCAGGCCCCCCAGACATCCTTCTGCCACGCTGAGAGCCCACCCCAGCGTGGCAAATGTCCTGTCCCTGCATCATCCGGCCGGCTGCAGCCCAATACCTCGTCAGCTCCACGGCCCCCCAGCCATCCTTCTGCCATGCTGGGAGCCCACCCAGTGTGGCAAATGTCCCACATTGTCTGTTTTTTAAACCTGTAAATCAAACGGTCCCTGGCGCTTCTCACAGCCCCCTCCCACAACCCGCACCCACCCACTCGCACCCAGCCTCCCACACTCCTCACCCCATACTTACCTCCAGAGCTCAGCGACGATCTGCGGTGGACTGGAACACGTCTGCATCTTCAAAGCCGACCGCGAACTGAGGAAATGCCGTAAGCTGTATAATGGGCTAGATAGGGGGTTTCAACTTTATTGCATATCTCAGGCATTTTTGGAATTTTGCACCAAATTTTCAACATAGGTTTTTGGACCCCTTCTCATGAATGATATCACTGTCATGGCGTTATTTGGGCCCGAAGGGTGATTTGCAGTCACTGCGCCGGTCACTCGCGTGAAATCACCCTTTGGGCCTGAATATCTGCCATGACGGCTGTATATCATTCATGTGAAAGGGTCCCAAAACCCCATGTTGAAAATTTGTAAAATTCCAAAATGACTGTTTTACGAGTGTGTACATAGTTCTACGCAGGCTCATAAGTTCACGAATTTCAATATTTTCACTCCAGATTTTCAACATTGCCATTTTACCACACCTCCTCATGAGCAGTACAGCTGTCATTTTTCATCCTGCCCAAAATGTTTCCGCCCATGTAGCGCACAATGGCCTTGTTCGATTATGCGAACTCAATGTATGGGACACATTAAGAAAATCACAGTGACACTGTTCATGAGCAGAGGTCTTAAAATGGCTATGTTGAAAATGTGGTGAAAAAATCTAAAAATGACTGTTTTACAAGCGTGAGTTGCGCAGTTCCTACGCACGCTCGTAAGTTCGCGAATTTTCAATATTTGCACTCCAATGACTTCCAAATACCTAAACAGCACATAGAAGCAAGCAACATTCGGCATTGACAAATGTTTGTACTTCTTTGTCACTGATTTTTTTAAGCCATGTTCAAGTGCCAAATACCACTGCAAATACCTGCAAGCGAACATTCGGCATTGACAAATGCTTGTATTAATATTATGAAGACTAAGAAAAGTCAAACAATAAACTTTGCTTGAACTTGAATTTGAAAAAGATTACAATTTTCTAAAGGTGCCCCACCCAGTTAGACCAGATTTCTAAGTATTTCCAAAAGTAGATAGGAGCCCCCCAAGATGACCAATAGTGGCAGAGATAGGCTCAGTGACAGAGCCACTATCCAAATTCATAGATGCCTGCATGTCCCTATTAGTTCCCAGACTGCTCTCATATGTAATGAACACTGCATATATCATTAGTACCTGAAATGATTTGGAAATAGGGGAGGAGGACTGGTTAGTATCAATGGATGTAACAGCATTATATACAAATATACCACATAATGATGGGCTGCATGCTGTGCAGTTCCTTTTGGTCTAAAACATGTGTGTGTTGGGGGGACCTAAGAATGTGACTGCTGAATTAACGTTTGTTGTAGAATGTAATCCTTTCATGTTCGGGAGGGATTCCTTCAAAAGAAGGGCACAGTGGCTGGCCCACTGGTACAGAGGTAGCACTACTGCTTTTGTCACTAACAACCCAGGTCTGTAAATTAACCTGGGCCATTGTAGGGTCTGCTGGAGAGAGGAGACATCTAACAGGATGCTCCCCTCCTCAGGGGAAGGAGGGTGTTGCATCCCACTGCTTTTCCACCACCTGGGTGACTACAGGTGATGATGCAGGGGATAAGTGACTGGTAGGAGTGGACCATTGGAGCACATCCATGGGTTTGCTGTGTCAGGATTCACTAGCAGCTAATCCTAATGCATGCTTCTTGTGGGGGTACAAGGAGAGCAGCAGAAAATGATGCAGGACTTGGAGGATGATGTCTCCACTGGCCCACCATGTCCCACACTGGACTCATGCCACAATCCCCTGGGGACACCATCAGTCTTCACCTCTGTTGTGGGTGGCCAGATTGATGTGGGGAAGAAATGCCATGGGACTGAAGGCATGCTCAACCCTGGGGAAGGGGGGGTAATCCTGAGGGGTTCCACAGCTGTGTGTCCCAGGTGGGTTGAAGGTTCTAGGAGGAGGATAAGTGGCAGATTCTCAGCTGGACGGGAACTGGACAACTGGTAGTAGGTGAAAGGAGGTTCTGTCTCTCACCAGTAGGACAAAAAATAAAAAATAAGAGAAGCACAGTGATGGGTGCCATGCTAACTCTGAACTATGCTAACTTATACATGATTAAATAGGAACAAGACTGTGTGACTGATTCTACACAGAATCCCTTGTTGCATGTTTCCGTGTGGAGATGATTTTTTGGTGATATACTAGTAATATGGAAAGGTATGGCATAGCAGCTCACAAAACTGAAATAATTAAGAGTACCAACCAGAATCTCAAATTCACAGTTAATAGCTTCCATAATTAGAAAGGATGACCATGGGGGGAGGTGGAATTGTGACAGATCTATTCAAAAAAGCCACTGATAGGAATACTATCTTATGGGCAGACAACTGTCAACCCAAGCACACTGTGAAGAACATACCCAAAAGCCAGTTTATCTGCACCTGCAGAAACTGTAGATTGGAGTCAAACTATGAGAGGTGTGTGGATGAGATACAAGGTAGGTTTGCACAGAGGAGGTATAACAAAGAAGTACTCTTAGAGTCCAGGGCATATGTGGATAGTATCACACAACAAGAACTGTTGACACCTATGGTGAAAAAATGAAATGAGCAAATAGTAAACTCTGTGACTACTTACAGTCCACAAGTGGTTGAGGTAGAAAAAAATTGTAAAATGCCACTGGAGCATTCTTAACACTGACCCTAGTCTGACACTCCATACTAAACAAACTTTAAGGGTGACATAAAAAGACCAAAGAATGTAAGGGATGAACTTGTCCACAGGATGTATACTGAGGACAACAGTGTTATTAAGCAGAGGAATTGGCTACCACCACTACCTGAGAGCTGTAGGAAACATGGACATTGTAAATACTGTAATTACGTGCAAATTGTCCAGCATTTCATCAACTATAGGAGTGGATGTCAGTAGAGGGTGAAAGGTTTTATCAACTGGGCACCTACAGATTAAGGGTATTTGATAACTTGCTCATTTGATATGTTTTATGTGGGCAAGACCACCCGTCAGTTCAATCAGGATAGGGGAAGATGTTAGGACAGTGGCACAAGAAAACAAAGAATTTGCCATAGCACAACACATGATATAGAACTCTATATACACCTACCAAGTTTTAGGAATAAAGAAAGTAATTCCACGCAGAAAGGATGGAGATTTCAATTACTGGTTCACAAAATGTACAGTTTCTGAATTTATATAAAGGAGCTAATAGATGGCCAGGCCTCAGAGGAAAGACAGAGGTGAATCATTTTCTCAAGAGTTAGTTCCTGGACTCTCGAGTGGCCCTGGAACTGAATCAGGGAACAATACTAGTTTGAGTCTTCTTCATGTATAAAGGTAGTTGACTGTATTTGATTTATATATGATAGTCAATCATTTGTGTTAACCCTGCATTCCATTCTTCTTTCTAGATACAAGTGGGGAATTTCCAACCAGAGTGTAGCATGATGCCGAACTGACTGTATCTGGAGGGAGTGTTAAATCTTAAGTCAGATGAAGGCAAAGGAGCATTTTAAAATATTGTTTAAAGGGGAACAGTCAGCACTAGGATCCTGCTTATGCAAAGTTCATTTTTGATTTAGCATCTTAGAATATTATGAATTTTTGCTTTAAAGTCTGAATCTACAGCACATTCTCTGTTTGGACAGCATCTTTTTCCCAAGGAACGGATGAGGGACAGAACAGCTCTGAGCGGTAGAATAAGGGATGTCCCTTGGAATCAGGGGAAGTTGAGAGATATGATATGAACATGATTAAAGACTGAATTAGAAACATAGCAGACTGAACCGATCAACAAAAGCATTCCTGATTACTGGATTGATTGCAGCTAGTAAGCAGTCCTTGTTTTAAGCCATCTTTTTGCACATAGCACTTTTAACATGTGTGTACAACTTTAAGTGAGTAGTATTTAAGTGGGCAGATGAAGACTGTTTTTGGATCCCATTATTAAGCACTTTGTGCAAAGTGCATTGGGAGTTTGTTCTGTTGTTATGCTGCTGTAGTTTTGTCTGTCAGCATGGGCACTATTTGCACAAATAAAACACGTTAACTGAGCGCTCCCTGAGTGGAATTGAATTTGTGCTTTGTGCTTTAACATCTGAAGTGAGTGGTGAGTGCTGGTACTTCTGTTATGGGAATTTTGTCTTTTAAAAATAAATTGAAAAATTCCTTGTTGCTATGTGTTGAAGTTTTAAAAGGTACCTGGGTGAAGGAAGTCTGTTTATAAAACTTAGCTTCTATTCTGTTCTTAAGTTTTTCCTTTGCAATTTTTTTGTTTTTTATACTATTTTCTTCATTTATATTATTATTTATTATTAATTTACTTTGGGTCTCCATTATGATGGGGGGGGGGTTCTTGCGATAACTATAATCACACTTCTTATGGACTTTATAAAGATACTCTTCAATAATTTACAATATACAGTATCATACCAACAACACAAAAACATGCAATATGTTATATTTATTCACAGATCAAGAAATGCAAAGAATGCTATTACTTATTCTACATTGATAAATCACACATCCAAGATAAAAATAAGCAATAAGTCTCTATGAATCTCTATAAAATGTTTATATAAAATTCTCTACAATTTTCATGGTGAGCAGTGTTCCACTTAATCAACTGCAATAAACACACATAGTGGCAATTAAAAAAGAAAAGTCAAAAAACTAGCTGTCCCAGTGGCAGGGAAGGCAGAGGTGCTAGATGCCTCATCTGCTGCTCTGCCAGGGCTCAAGAATGAACCACCAGGGTCACTCAGGGGCTAGCTGAGGGAAGGAGGCTTGAGCATCCAGAGACAGCTCTCCTCCTTCAGAGATGGGGGACAGCATGAATAACTGCTTGGTTACCACCTAGCATGAGCTGGATAACATAGCAGTAACTCCCTCCTGATTATCTGAAGGCAGGCGTTGAGTTTGTATGGTGTCTTTACAGTACCTTCCCAGGCCATGGCATGTCATCAGCCTGGGAAGGGGAAATGAAAAAAATGGGGTTGAAAGAGAAACGTGCCCTGATTGCCAAGAATGATGGTAAACTGAAGCAGTCGGACCTCACCCCATGTAGATCCCCACCGGAGAGACTGAAGGGGGAGTGGCAGTTGGGATTGGGGATTCCATGAAGCCTGAATTTCAGGCGAATGTGGCGTGCAGTTGGCCAAAGAGCTAAATAAAAAAAAGAAGTAAAAAACAGTCTGAAGTGAAAAGTTATTTGTTAGATTAGTATTCCTTTGTAAGATAGCCAGCTGGTCCTATGGCTAGCCCAGCTGGGGTAGAATGGGAGTCTGCTACAGCTGGAAAGAAGAGACTGATCTGAGTTTCATTTTGTTGTATTGGTACAGTTCTTCAATAAAAAGTTTTTCCTTGTTTCTTTTTCATGATTTAATCTCTGTTTGTCTCCCTTCAATTTGTAAAATCCCGACACCATGAATATCTAGTGAGTGTCCTGCTGTTTTACTAAAATAAAGAAGATTAAAACAAGTGAAAATCTTTGATTTTGTTTTCACCTGAGGAAAAAAATCCTGTCTAAAACTGTTTAAAAACTATGCCCCACTCAGGATTATTATCAATAACTTAAATAAACCATTCATATATTTTAAATACTGCATCTTAAATATCTTGTATGCCTTGTATGTGTCATCACTTTCCTCACACAGATAAAATAAATAAACCAGATAATGACATAAAGTTACAGACTTAGTTTGCCTTGCAAGAACATTCTGCTTGTTTCACAAGGTAGTTAAGTAGGTAGCTAGAAAATTATGCCATTGAATTCAGCATTTCTTTTTACAATTAGGCTTCAGCACTGGTGGATCTACTGGTGACACAAGCAGAGCTAATCTGATTATTCTGTTCAAAATTTTTTTTTTAATTTTAGGTTGTCAGGTAGCTAGCTGGTATACAGACAGCTAATTTAAAATCTATTATTTTTTGTGATTTTAATGGGATAAGTATAAAGGATCCCTGCTCTACAATCACAATCAAGCTCCTCTTAATATGTGCTTACTCTGTTTTTGACTCATCTGGCTGAGTAATGAGTAGTAGTAGTAGTAGTAAAAGCTTTTATTTTTATACAGGAAAGTTAGCACAATAACACCATTAGGATTATTGATCCCATTTTCAAGGTGCTCCCGTTAACCTTTTGCAAATGCAATATAAAAGCATACACAACTTGTCAAAAGACATACATATACATACACATACAACTTAATTATTTCAGTTACATTATACTGCTAGTTCTTGTCTTAGAGCAGTGTTTAACATTTTTAAGTTTTTTGTAGCTTGGCCAACACTTGAAATAACTCTGTTCCATACTTCAGCAGCTATAAAAGAAAAGGTTTTCTCACCATGTTTATTTTTAAACATGATACCTTTAAGAAGCCCTTATTTGAACTTCTCTATGCATATTTAGTCACAGATTTTATCAGCTTATCAGATAAATTTAACAATTTGGCTGAATTATTTACTTTATGCACCATATTTTTCCAAGCTACAAATACTCTATTTTCTATTGTGAGCTATGCTAATTTATCATATAGTATACAATGGTGTGTTCTTAAGTCTGCTCTCAACATAAAATGTGCTAACCAATGATATATTACAGGCATTTCTACCTTTCTTAACTTTGTTGAATTTGACAATCCATATATATGTATGCCATAGTCCATAATCAGAAGTAGAAGCTGATTTATCACTTTCTTTCTCATACCCAAATTTATACAGTAACTGATTCTTCTCATGACCCCTAGTTTAATACTTTGTTTCTTCACTAGTTCAGTTATATGATACTCAAATTTCAACTTATTATATATTCAAAATCCAAGATACTATATTACTTGGGCTAAACATTCTCCTGTTCTAGTTTTTATTTTTAACTCTTGTTCTGTAACATTCCCTTTTTTGTAGTTGGATCAAACACCATAACCTGTGATTTTTTGCTATTTAGAATTAATTTTGAATTTTTAAACCACTTCTGAATTTGAAATAAATCCTTCTGTAAGTTGTGTTGAACTTGAACCACATTTGTACCAGGTGACACTATCACAGTATCATCTGCGTACATTCGCATCTGTGTTGTTTCCAGTATATTTGATAAAGTATTTGTGAGTGATTTTTGTAAAAGTGGCATTTATATCATTGGCCAGTCAGCTGATCTGGTCATGGCATGAAATTTGAACTTACCAACCAGCAGACCCTATTATGGAGAAATAAACTTAAGATAAAAAAGTTAAATCAGTGCAAACTATTACATTTCAATTAAAACCCTGTATTACACTATATTGCTCAGAAAAGGGCACCCTTAAATGTAACCTTCATTTTCTGTTTTCCAAGTAGTGCAGATAAATGCAGTAGATAAAAATTAAAAAAATCTAACAAGCAAAATAACAAATAAGGCATGCCAAAGAAAAGTCTCAGTAAGTAAAATAAAGGACATAACACAGACTGTTTCATTCAAGCCACAGTTCTTTTCCAACCTGTTCCAACTACTCATATGTCACTCTCACACATTTCTCTCTCACTGCAGTTTCAAAGGACTAGGGTTGATGCAAATCATAAAAATCCATGAGCTCCAGTTTTGTAATTGTAAAATGAGCTTAAGCATATATTGATATGTCTTCATAGGACTCAAAGTCTAGACATTTCCCAACAGTACTTTAGGGAGAAATTATCCAAAAACCAGTATAACTAAAAGTTGAGTCCCAGTTAATATGTTATTATAATACCCTTGGAACAAATGCCAAATAGAACGTTGGCTAAAATTCCAATATGAGGGTCAGTCATTAAGAACTACAGATTTCATGATTAA
Source organism: Neoceratodus forsteri (assembly GCA_016271365.2). Lineage (NCBI taxonomy): Eukaryota > Metazoa > Chordata > Ceratodontiformes > Ceratodontidae > Neoceratodus > Neoceratodus forsteri. The sequence continues at coordinate 308,466,871 of CM028133.1, forward strand.
TAATAAATTAAATGAAGAATAATGCATTAAAAGGGGGAAACAAGTAAAAAAGTAATGAGTAAAACACATTCTGACATGATTCTCCACTGTAACATTTCATTGGAATTTGTGCTGTAGTTAGGTGTGGAAAGCTTATAAGATGGAAAATGTTGATCAACGCTGTGTAGTACTAGTAGTGATGTTGAGTCATTAGTCTTGAACTTTGGAGGTGGGAACCAATTGTATTTTTCAGCAGTACCTCTTGTGGTGGTTTGGGAGAAATGCACTGCTTGATTTAATTTGATTTAGTAAAATCACAACTCCAGCCTAGGAGGCTGAAGTTCAGTACACTGCGTACAAATAGATCTATTAAAACACTGTTACATTATAACAGGCATAAGTACCATATACTGTACAAATCATGGGTCTTTCATTGAAAGATTTACAAATACATTGCTGCATTCTATATTAATAATACTTTACAGTATATCAGCTTTTAGAGGAATCAAAATCAAGGCACTTAAACATCCATATATACTATGATGCCCTAAGTCATGGCACATGCTCATGACAGATTACCTTTTCAGTGGTCTAACTTATGGATGCAAGCACCAGGTATGCAACAGAATCATACCTCAAATTCCTGACACATGACTGGAAATTCAACCTACTGTATTTATTTATTATTTTATTTATTTCATTCATTCATTCATTCAGAGCACACCTTTGATCACAGGTGCTTATTTACAAAGGTTCCATGTCAAATATTTGTTACATAAAAGACAGTAACACATCTTCATCAACTCCAGTGGAATATGCTTAAGAGAAACTCAACATGTATTAGATATTAAGATTAGGTCAAGCTACGCCCGCCAGGATGAAGCACAGTATCACAGGTTTATTGCATGACAAAAGGTGTTAACTCCCATTGAAACTGCATTGTTTGCTGCAGTAACTCTACTGCAGAATTCTGCAGTGCTGCGCTTCATCCTGGTGGGCTTCACCATAAATAGTAGCAAAACAGTGTGGAGTTTATTGCATGTAATGTGAGTTCATAAATTAATGGAAGCATGTACAGTAAGAGTTGGAGGAGAGGGCTGTGTGCAGTGCTTTTATAATCTGGGCAGTATTTGGGAGGCTTAGTAGGGAGTTATGCAACCCATTTATCCAGCCTACAGCTCTAACAGCAAAAGAGCACCTTCGTAGATTAGTTCTCTGGAGATGCTGTTCAAGGGCAGATCTTATCATGCTTCTATTACCACAAAAATTGTTAACAGGGTTGATGCAGTTACATATGGCTGAGGAGGGTGACACCCAACAGTGCCTTTTTAGCAACCACACAGGTTTGGTATTTTAATCTGACATACAGGAGTAGCCAATTGATAAGGGAGTACAGGGTGTAGCTGTGGGTGAGCTTGTCAGCCCCTGCTACAAAGTGACAAGCCTTATTGCATATCACCTTGACCCTGTTTAATACACTGTAACTAGCAGCAGCATACACAGGGAGGCCATAGTCGATGAGGGGCAGGACTGTGCTTAGACATCTAGCTTCAGCTGTGAGACTGTTTTGGTTCCTATACAGGGCACCCAGTCTTCTGCTTGCCATGGCAACAATGTTGTCCATGTGTGGGGCAAAGGATAGGATATCATCCAGTGTGATGTGAAGATACTTGAAGGTTTCTACTTGTTCCGATCTTAGTCCTTTATCATTGAGGATGACTAGTGGGAGACTCTTTTATTCTAGTTTTGGGACCACGGAGAGCATAGTTTTCTTTTTTTTATAGTTCAGAACCAATTTGTTGGTGGTAAACCATTTTACCAGGTACCTGAAATTGGCCTGTAGGTCAGTAAAGATTTCAAATTGGCTAGTATTTCTGGAGAAGATGATGGCATCATCTGCATATAATAGTACCCTTGCCAATCGGCAGGCCTCAGGTAGATTATTTATAAATAAACCAAATAAGAGGGGAACGATTATTAAACCCTGGGGCACCCCTAATGGATATACTGCTTATGTTAGAGAGGAAGCCATCTATTTTTACCCACTGGGAATGATTGGTGAGGTAACTAAGGAACCAAACTACTGTGTCCAGAGATAGGCTTGGAGCAGAGATCTTGTCAGACAGTAGCTTGGGATGGACTAAGTCAAAGGCCTTGGTCAGATCAATATAGATGGCTCCAACCATGTCTCCACTGTCAAGGGTTCATACAGGTAGATAATGTATTCAAGTAGGGCAGTGCCAGTACTATGTATCTTTCTGAATCCATGCTGTTGTGGTCATTGGATGTTGTAGTTTTTCAGACTGGTGACCAGTGAAACTATTCCCTCCAGGGCCTTGGGCAGTGGGATAGGATGGAAAAAGGCTTCTAGTTAGCTAGATTACAGCGGTCACCATTTTTGAAAACTGATGTGACTAGTGCAGTTTTCCATACCCCTGGGAACTGTGAGTACTGCCGAGAAAATTTGAATATTTTGGAGATAGGGTGGGTGAGTTCCTTATGGGCCAGAGCTAGCAGCTTCATATCAGTCATGTCACAACCAACCCTGGTTTTACCCTAAACTCTTCTGATATATGTTAGGGTGTCTTTGGTGGAGATTCTCTTGAAGTAGAATTTTGGGTGCTCTGTCTCAGGGTCGTGTCTGCTAGAGGCATCAGGGCCTTCTCTTTTATGAGTCTCCCTGGATGGCTTTCCAGGGCAGGCTGCATTTAGGCCTGTAAAAGTTGTGTTGAATTTATTTGCTAACTCCACTGGGTCGCTGATCTCAGTCCCATTGATTTTAAGCATTTTACAAGGCTGTTTCATGCTCTTGCCCAGAAGCTCAGACATCTTATCCCAGAATGTTTTCCCATTTTTCCAGTTTTACATTTGTTAAGTCTTACAATATTTGGATTTGGCCAGTTAGATCTGCTTGATGCATCAATTACAAGCTTCTCTATATTTTTGTATATGCACTGGTGAGACAGTTTCTCTTGCTAGGGACTTCATATTGTCTCTTTGCCTCATGAGGTCTAGTAGTTCAGGAGGGATCCACCGAGACAAGCTGTCCTGCACCTTACACTTCTTGAGAGAAGTAAACGTGTCACAGGCTGCGGTGAATTCCTCTATTAGGAATTTAAAGGCAGAGTCTATCTCAAGAATGATATCCAGGTAGCTCTAATCTGTATTGGCCACAAAGGATTTAAATGCCCCCACCTTATTTTTGCAGAGGACATGGCTGGTCATAAATCTGAAGGAGTCTTGATCTGTTAACCATGAGCAATGCACTGGAGGAGTGCACTCTGACATCTTTGATCCTATCAGGATGTATAGCCAGAATCCAATCTTTTAAGATACTAGTACCAGTTTTATTGCTGGTTCTGGTACTTTCAGTCACCATTTGGGAGAGGAAAAGACAGGCAATCATATCCTTGTGTTCAACACTAGATTTGGAGGTCCAATTGATATTGAAATCACCTGTGACAATAATTTCCCAGTTACGATTAATTTGTTTGAAGTAGCTGCAGAAGGACTTCAGGCCATCTTGGTGTTTATTATATGTCACAAAGCAGGGTGTCAGATGGCAACCAGAGAATTATAGTACCTTGGTCAAATTTATATAGTAAAGAGCAGTCAGTTGAGAATGGCACCTACTACCTTTTCCAATGAATCCACTCAGGCCTGTGTCAGGAAACAGTATCCCTGGGAGGGCAAGAAGCAGAATGGTGTTGAGTAAGTGATTTTGTGCGCCTGTTTAGATTCACTGGAAGAATCTTTTAAGAAATTTCATGAATAAAGAGGATTTTATTGGGAATCTTACTTGAGCCACAAGTTCTAGTTTTCTGGTGAGCAATGATAGCAAAATGTCCCTGCAGTAAGTGCTGGTCTCGACTGACGATGTTTATTTCAGTGTCAGTGGCTCAGTAGGTAGCACACTCGTCTGTGAGACCGGGAGATCAGAGGGCTGTGGGTTCAGTTCCCATATCTGGCACTTGGGTTAATATCCCAGTACTGACACTGTAGTGCAGCATGAGAGGGGTGCTGCACTTCTGAGGTGCCGTCTTTCGGATGAGATGTTAAACCGAGGTCCCATCTGCCTGGACTGGTGGTAGTTCAGGTGGATGTTAATGATCCCAAGGCACTTATCGAAAAGAGTAGGGAAATTTCCCTGGTGTCCTGGACAAATTTCCCTCATTCACTAAAACTACCACCAACAGCTTAATCTGGTTCAAGGTCAGTTGGCATTCATCTGTATCTCCTTCCCCCAGGATGTGCCTGAAAATAGGCAAGATTTGTCTAGTGCACTTACCTGGTCAACAAAAACTTAATACAAAATCAATAAATAAATAAATAAAATAAAAATGAGATGGTGTATATATATATATATATATATATAGTCATGGGGCAAGAGTTTTGTGTCCCCTCCCCAATATGAGTCTAACCACCAGGCATTTGCAACCCCTAGTCAACCTGCTTATTTCAAGTTTGGAACCCATCAGGTCTGGCCTTAAGCAGAGAAAGGCAGCTCCCTCTATGCTTGCCCAACCAATCCTATCTGAATTTGGCAGAGTCTGGCAGGGAGATGATGGCATCAGAGATCTTGGGACTAAGCCATGTTTCTGTCAGTGATATGACATCCGGTTGCACTAGTCTGACCCATGCTTCATATAAGGTAAATTTAGGGAGAAGGCTTCCAATGTTTAGGGAGATAATGTTAAGCTTTCTATGCTGCTTGGATGCAGGGCCTAGGCTACCCGGGGGCCTGTGTTTGGGTGAATATTGCCTGATATTAGGAGTCAAATTAATGCCAGTCTTCTTAGGTCTTTCAGACACTGTTTGAGATTCAGGTTTTGTTTTTTCCTGTGACAGGGAAGCTTATGGGTGCCACTGGAAGGGTGTATGTTGTGAGAGTAGTATTAGAACTTCCCTAGGTTAGCTAGAATTCCCAGTCCAGTCTTGAGTCTTAGCTTGGGGGCCCTGGGAGCAGATATGTTGAGCAGGAGCCCCTGGTGCTCAGTGGCATAACCATTTTTCTGGGGAATTGACAGTAGCCATTTCAACCAGATTGGCACACAGGCTGGGGCCCTCAGTGGGTATATGGCTCAGCAGTATCAGCACTTATAGTAGCATTTTAGTAGTGAGTGGGAGATCAGGCCATGCAAAGAGCACAGTAGCAGGTTCATATTGTTGAACAGTATGGGGGAAGTTGTTTTACAGAGAACAATAATTATTTCATTTCTGTGCAGTACAGTAAGCAGTAGCAAGATAGGTAATTACATAGGAGCATAGAAACATAGAAGTTGATGGCAGATAAGCACCTCAAGGCCCATCCAGTCTGACCATTTATTTCTCTGCCTTATGAATGTGCTATCACTTTTGCTCTGTCAATGGCCTATCAATTTATACTCATCTGTATTGCTCCCTTATGCCTATCCCATGCCTGTTTGAAGCCCTGCACTGTATTCCTATTCACCACTTCCTAAGGTAGGCTGTTTCATGCATCCACAACCCTTTCTGTGAAAAAGAACTTCCTCACATTACCCCTTAATTGGCCTCCTTCTAATCTCAGGCTGTGTCCTCTTGTCCTGCTATTTGTTGGACAATTTTGTCATACCTTGTCACTACCTTTGTAACAAATTGTTTGGTTCCATGATATTGTTCCTTTGCCTCACTCTTGCTGTTATTTTATTGTACTGATTGTTTGCTGTTTCTCTGTATTGCTACTTGTAACCTTCCGGGTTGTGCCTGAAATTATAGTCATTTCTATGGCTACAGTACCTACCCAGTTAATAAAAACTAAAATAAATAAAAAAATTCTAGTGACTCAGATTAAACAGAAGGCATCATTAGTTTGGTAAAACAAGTACACTGTAATGGTGTGTTAATTATTAACCCTGCTATAGCACATTAGCAATACTCATTACCAGCAGGGAAGTAGGCAACATCAGGTTAGGTGATTAATTCTATCTTAGTTTAGTTAGGAAGCACCATTGGCTGGGTAAATTGAATATTAAAGTATTAGAGTGTGCTGCAAGCTTCTTAGTTGTTATGCTTGCACTACTTTCCTCCGACTACGGAAACGCCTGTTCTTTCATCGCCCACTCCAGCCGTTCCGGAAGGTATGGGTACTTTTAAAACTCCTGCTAGCAGGGGATATAGAAACCAACCCTGATCCTCCTGGTACCAATATCTCAAATGTAACTTCCTCTCTGCCCTGCTGGACCAACACAAAAGGGCTGAAACTGGTTCACATCAATGTTAATAGTCTTAGACCCAAAATACAAGAACTGGAGGCCTGGGTTGACCAGCACTCCCCTGATGTATTAGCCATATCTGAAACATGGCTTAGACCTAGCACCTTAGCACATGAGATTGAGATCCCTGGATTTAAAACCTTTCAACAGTACAGAATAGGAAAGAAGGGTGGAGGGGGTCATCATATACGTCAAGGAATCCCTAACAGTGTCTATAGTAGAGATACCATCCATGGCTGATGCCGGATGTGAAGCACTCCTTGTTAAACTACTGTTGGGTGGTACTAAGCCATTACTGATAGGCTGTGTATACAACCCTCCAAAGACTGCAGTGGAGGCACTGAAGGCCCTTACCAATAATATTCCTGACCTGCCCTCCTGGGAGAAAATAATCCTGGGTGACTTTAACCTCCACTGGGGCCCCTCCATTAAAAGTGACAGTAAGTCCAGCTTGAAAGAGGCCAACCTAACTCAACTTATCCAGGAACCTACAAGGCTGAATTTGAGATCCGGCAACCACTCCACCCTGGATTGGATCTTGGTGTGAAACCCAAATAGGTTGAAGCTGGTTGGCACTTTGCCAACTCCTTAAGTGACCATGCCCCTATCTTTGGCATATGGAAAAATGATTATCCAACCCCACTCCCATGAACCTTTCTGGCATGTGACTACACTAAATTTGATGCTAACTCCTTCTGAGGTACCCTATCGGCATTGGACTGGGCTCAAATTAAACTTGCCCCCTGCCTAGACACAGCCCTGGACCTTTTCACCAAGAATTTCCTCTCTGAGGCCAATAAGCATGCCCCACCTTAAACAAATGAAGGTCAAAGGACAACAGTCCAGGTGGCTGACACATGATCTAAAAAAACTCATGAGGGAAAAGGACAGGGCTGGGCCAGGTACAAGTCCACTAAATTGGCCGACGATTGGGTCCTGTACCAAATGCTCAGAAACAAATGTAAGAGAGACTTAAAACAGGCCAAATGACTGTACCTCAAAAACTTGCAAGCAAGAAATCTCTCTAACCCCAGACATTTCTGGTCTCAAATTAACACACTGCTGAAGGGACATCACAAGTATACTGAGTGTGATATTGTGGTGGGTGGTGTACGCCACACAAACCCACAAGTTGCTGCTAATGCCTTTAATATATTCCTCACCGATCTTGACAGGTATAAGGTTCATCCCTGCAGCCCCAGCCTGATATCCTCTGGTGATACAGAGGATCCTCCCTTGGCACCTAATTTCCACCTTAAGTTGGTGTCTAAAACTGAGGTCCTAAAGCTGATCGGGAATATTAAGGTCACTGGTTCTGCAGGCTATGACAAATTTGAACCCAGCTTACTCAGACTAGCAGACCAAGAAATTACCACACCAATCATGTGGTTACTCAATAGGTCACTGTTGGAAGGGAAAGTTCCCACAGCATTGAAAACTGCCCTGGTTACCCCTATTCCCAAATGAGGGCCGAGTGAGCTGGTCGAGAATTACAGACATATTTCCTTACTCTGCACACTAAACAAAATGCTTGAGAGGATTGTGAACAAACAAGTCTAGGAATATGTTGAACAACATAATCTCCTAACCCCCCGACAACACGGATTTAGAAAATGACATAACACAGATACTGCCTTGGTTAGCCTTACATCCGACATCCTCATAGCTCAAGACAAAGGCCAAATAACTGGTGCGATCTTCATAGACCTAACCAAAGCCTTTGATCTGGTGTATCATCAACTTCTCATCTCACAGCTCAGATCCCTTGGGTTGGACAACCACTCAGCATAGTGGTTCACTGATTACCTGAATGGTAGATGTCAGATAGTCAAATGGATGGGGGAGAAGTCAGACAAGCACTCCATCTATGAAGGGGTCCCCTAAGGTTCAATATTGGGGCCCCTCCTATTCTCCCTATTTATCAATAACCTACCTAAGCACTGCGGAGGAGCAAAGGTGACCCTTTATGTCGCTGATGCTGTAATGTACAGATCTACTCCGGATGCAGCGCAGCTAAATCAGCTTCTCAACCATGATCTCTCCATACTGGAAAACTGGCTTTCAGACAAATTGGCTAGTCCTCAATGTAAAAAAAAAAAAACAAAGCCATCCTATCTGGACCCAAAAAGCTAGGCCCTGTCCGGCCCGGTGGCGTTGAGGGCTGAGGCGCTAGATGCCTTACCTCAAGAAACGCTGGCGACCCATGTTCGGGAACGAGCACGGGTCATCGGGGGTTGGCAGGGAGGAGAAGGATTGAGCATCCGTTGGACTGCTCTTTTTCTCTGGGTTGGGGGGACACTAGCTGTCGGCGCTCCACTGGCTCCTAGCGGCTGCTGGGGAGCAGCGCACCAACACTACATCTGAAGGGGAGGAGACAGGCAGACACTTGGTGAGAGTGCGTGCTGTAGTGTGGGCACTGTCATCACAGGCATCATTGCACGCCCTGCCTCCTCACAAGGGGAGAAAAGCAGAAAAAAGCTCCAGCTGGATGACGTGGTCCCCGGAGCGCGCCACCTCTGAGAAGGCACCTCCCTGGCATGGATCCATTTGGGGTGGGTTGAGACACTCCCCTTTACCCTGCCACAAAGGGTAAGTCATGAGGTGCATAAAGAAGGGGGTCTAACCTTCAGGGAAGGGCACGCTGGGGGACAACTGATGGCCTGTCCAGTGGTTCTCCTGTAGAGGTTGTGGATTGCATTAAATACCTGGGCATGTATATTGATCAAGACTGTTCCTTCAAGGTACATGTTGATCAACTAACCAAGACATTAAACCAGAAGCTTGGTCTCTTGTATTGTCTGAGCCCTTTTCTCACTCAGACATCTAAGTTAGTGATAGCCACCGGCATGCACCTCCCAACCCTACTCTATGGGGCACCAGTGCTACACTCACTACAGAACATGGAGATGCAAAAACTAGGAAAGCTGTATCATAGAGCCGGGTGCTTTGCCCTGGGTTCCCTGCCTCTAGAACACCACTGTAAAGTACTGCATGCTCTAAATTGGCCTTCCCTTGAGGGCAGGCTGGCTTTCTCTTCCCTATGTCTTGCCTACAAGCTTCTACAAACAAATCCCCCTCCTAGTCTGAGTTGAACCTTAATACTGAAACAGCCTGGAAGAACCTTAAGGTCCTCTAATCGGCAACTCCTCCACGTCCCTAGAGTCTGGACATGTCAAGGTCGTCCATCTTTCATGACCCACATTCTGTCCCTCTGGAATAGCCTTCCTAGCAATCTTCCAGACTGCAGCCCCCTTGGGAGTTTTAAAAAAGGCCTAAAGATCTACCTGCTGGGGCTCAGCCCCTGTGCATGTTACTGCTGAGGGGTCTCTCGCTTGGCATGCCTTTACTACCACTATTGGATCTCTATTTGCTGATAGGGACCCTTGTAACTGTAGTTTGTTTAAAAAATGTCAGAAATGTCCCGTTCAATGAATCATTATGTAATCTGTCTTTCTTGTGAAACTTTTTGACCCTTCATGTTAACCCTCTATTGTACCTAACGTGCCTGTGATCGTACAATATGCCTTGATTGTAATGTCTGTATTGCTCAAATTTCCCTTGAAGTGTTCCCACTTTTATTTTACTTTTGCCTGTAATTAATTCTGGGTCGCCCCTGAAAAAGGGACCATTATGGTCTCAGTGGGCCTACCCGGTTACCAAAATTAAATAAATAAATAAATTAGTGACACCGGCAGCAGTAATTAGCACAAAGTTATTTTAGGATGCATATTAACCAGCAGTGTCTCTCCACTGTATGTATCTCTACATTTAGTGCACAATTCTTCACACATAGTAACATATACTGTAATTCTTTCCACATTCTGTACATGCATTTATGCATACATTTTTAAAGTGTGATTGGGGAAAACTGAGATGGAGAGATTGCAAGAAACTGTTTATTTTAATTTCATTTTCCAGTTAAGCTTCTGTATGGTTAGTACTGAGATGACTCAGTACAGTACAAAGAGTGAGAAGTATGTAATGTCACTCTTTTGTAAGATGTGTGAATGCAGTGGTGGTGCAGTTATATCTCTTATGGGCTGAGTGCAGCCTCTTGTGGGCTGAGTTATTAATTACATATGACCTGTGAAAACAGGTGTCTGATTGGAGGAGGAGCTGCAGAAGGCTTGCAGCAGACAGGAAATTTAACCCCATGCTTGCAAACATACTGACATTTGCAAGCTAGGGTCAGCTTACATTTGTACTGAGGAAGAGGAAGAGGTAATGGGTAGGAAATCAAGGGGACTTGGGGCCTTTTTTAGACATCCCCAACTGGATAATCTACAGAAATTCCTATTTGGAGGGTGAGTGAGCCAAGGGTCAGAAGGATGTAGGGGAATAGGAGCATGCACAGGTGTTAGGATAGTAGGAAAAGGGTAGGATTGGGTGGACCGGTCCACTGCAAATCAGAACCCTCCCCTGGATCCAACAAAGCCTAGTAGACCCAGATCAATAAGGACTCACACCTTTAATGTACCAAATCTGGACTTGCAGGCAGGCACCAGTAAAAGCTGGTAGTGTCCCTTTAAGTTGGAGCCAGACCTTGGGGAGGGGGAAGAAGAGTAGTGATCAGCTTATTCAGCTGCCTGGTGGCTGGAATGAAAGGCAAGTCACTAAGGCACACCACCCACTTGGGGGGGGGCAGCAGAGGAGCTGTTCTTATTGCCTGAGGTGGTGCTGCTGGGTGAAGCTTGGAACACTCAGAGAGCTGAGACAGCCATGACACCCACAGATGAAGACGGGTTTTGTGAGAGGTAGAAGCAGATGGCAACTAAGCAAGGCATGCAAGTCGTCAGTCATTCAGTTCACAGCTGAAACTGAAGGAAAAGGAAAAAAGACAAGTGTCTCTCTCTCCCAAATGATCCACAAAAGAACAGAGGGGAGAGAGAGAGAGAGAGAGTGGACAGCAACTCAGGCAAGAAAGAACAAAGAAGCAGCAGTCCTCCAGACTTCACTGTAGGCTATACTGCACTGACATGGGGAGGGAGTGAAGGGGCATGTGGTTACGATGCTGCCTAGAGTGAGGGGAGTTGGACCAAATAATTTAAGAAAAGAGAAAAGAAGACTGTTGACAAGAACTGTTTTTCCAAAGAAAAACTTACTTGTTTTAGGCAGACTGCTGCAGCAGCCACACAAATAGCACATGGGGCCTGACTGCACAGACCACTTAAAGAGATAGTCACAATAATAGTTACAGTGGCGTGAAAAAGTATTTGCCCCCTTCCTGATTTTCTCTGTTATTGCATATTTGTCACACTGGATGTTTTCAGGTCTTTAGACAGAATGTAATATTAGATAAAGGGAACCTGAGTGAACAAATAACACTTGTTTTTTTTTTTTTATTTCACTTATTTAATGAAAAAAAGTTAAACAACACCAATTGGCACTGTGTGAAAAAGTAATTGCCCCCTTACACTTAATAACTGGTTACACCACATTTAGCTGCAATGACTGCAACCAAACACTTCCTATAATTCAATATCAGTCTTTCACATCGCTGTGGAGGAATTTTAACCCACTCTTCCTCACAGAACTGCTTTAATTTAGTAACATTTGGTAGGTTTTCGAGCATGAACTGCTCGTTTCAAGTCCTGCCACAGCATCTCTATTGGGTTTAAGTCTGGACTTGACTAGGCCACTCTAAAACTTTAATTTTACTTCTTTAGCCATTCTGATGTGGACTTGCTTTTGTGTTTTGGATCATTGTCTTGCTGCATGACCCAACTACGCTTCAGCTTCAGCTGATGGAAGGATGACTGGACATTCTCTTTAAGAATTTTCTGGTACAGAGCAGAATTCATGGTTCCTTTAATTATGGCAAGTCATCCAGGTCCTTAGGCAGCAAAGCATCCCCACACCATCACACTACCACCACCATGTTTGACTGTTGGTATGGTGTTCTTACTGTGGAATGCTGTGTTTGCTTTTGCGAGACATTATGGGATCCATGTTGTCCAAAAAGTTCCACTTTGGACTCATCTGTCCATAGAACATTTTCCCAAAAGGCTTGTGGATCATCCAGGTGCTTCTTGGCAAATGAGAGACGAGCATTTATGTTCTTCTTGGTTAGCAGTGGTTTCCGCCTTGCTACTCTCACATGAAGCCCATTTTTGCCCAGTCTCTTTCTGATTGTGGAGTCATGAACACTGACCTTAGCTGAGGCAAGAGAAGCCTGCAGTTCTTTGGATGTTGTTTTAGGATCCTTTGAGACTTCTTGGATGATTTTACACTGCCCTTGGAGTAATTTTGGCAGGCCGCCTCCTGGAAGGGTCACTACTGTTCCAAGTGTTCTCCATTTAGAGATTATGGCTCTCACTGTGGTTCGATGGAGTCCCAGAGCCTTAGAAATAGCTTTGTAACCTTTCCAGACTGATAGAGGCAACAAAATGTTTTTCTGATCTTTTCAGGAACTTCCTTTGATCATGGCATAATGTGCTTGTTGAATCTTTGTGCTGGCAATGTGACTCTGATGGTAAGGGCCAAAATAAGTGAGGTTTATATTGAGCAGGGCTGGCTGTAATCAAGCCTGGCTGTGTTCAATCAGCTGACTCTAATTATCCCTTTAATTGGGCTGATTTAACTAGGGGGCAATTACTTTTTCACACAGTGCCAGTTGGTGTTGGTTAACTTTTTTCATTAAATAAATGAAATAAGTAAAAAAAAAAAGTGTTATTTGTCCACTCAGGTTCCCTTTATCTAATATTATATTTTGTCTAAAGACCTGAAAACATCCAGTGTGACAAATATGCAATAATAGAGAAAATCAGGAAGGGGGCAAATACTTTTTCACGCCACTGTACTTGTGTGAGCCGCAGGGCCCTGCAAAACAGCCTTCAACTGGGCAGAATGAATCAATTTAATTCAGTGAAAAGCATGGCCAAGGCAATGGACTAAAGTGTACTTACTGGGAAAGAAAAGACGAGAGGAGAGAATGGAAAGTGACTGTGTATACAGTAACAGTAATATAGTATGCAGTATAATTAATTACAATCAGAACTTGGGGAGTCATCTGATTCAGCATACCAGGGGAAGGCAAGGTAGTTTTTAGCTGCTATTTTTGGCCCTCTGTCTTCTCATACCATTCTGCATGCTGCCTGTGGTCTGCTGCCTGGCCCCTCTCCTGTGGCAGTCTGAGGAAGGCACTTGCTGTCACTCTACTTTGTTGCTGCTACTGTGCATTTTCTTGCCTTGCCATGAAGGCATTAATTTAAAAAAAAAATCTTACTAAAAAAAAAAACTACTTTTGTTTTTATGTAGTTACGGCACACTTACCAGTTCTTTTCCAAGTGCCTGTTTATCTGCTGTGGTGAATATATTTCATGGTTTGGTGGCCTACTTATCCTACCACTGCTGCATGCTCCCTGCTAAATAAGAAATCCAGCTTCATCTGGCCCCTCCTGACATTACCTGTCCTCCTGGAAAAAGGGATGTCTTTTAGCTTCAATGGGAGTAAGTTGCTGTGAGACACTACTCTGTTGTGATCGGACTGCTGTGCTTTTTTCTTTTCTGGCAGGCATTAATTAAAAAAATAAAAACAAAACTCTCTGTATAGTTACATGACATCTCACACTTGCCAGTTTGCCTGTGTGTTATCTGCTGTTGTAAATATAATTCATGGCCTACTTCTCCTACCATTGCTGTGTGCTCCCTGCTAACTAAAAAAAAAACACTTGACCTGGCCCTCCTCCTGACAGAGCAGTTTCTATATATTACGTTGTCCTCCTGGTCAAGGAAGGGGATCTCTTTTAGACTCAAATGTATTTATTTATTGATTGATTGGCTGATTTCAAAAGTTTCACTACCAAAGACATACTGAGCTAATAACAGCTGTTTTCCAGTTGCATCCTGGGAGAAAGGGGATGTGGAAAATCATATACAATACAATAAAACAGAAGCAAAATCAACAGTAAATAAATATGCACATCAGGTATAAATTGAGTCTTAGTGGTGAGGGTTATACATTTCAAGTAAGGAACAGTGTAAGAGAACATGGCAAACTATTGGAAGGGGGGCAAATACAAAGTGTGATTAGAGTAAGAGGGCCAAGGACACTTGCAAGAGGTAGAGGAAAAAGTCACAAAGAAGAGACTTTAAGAAAAAAGCAGAAGAAGCAGAGAGAATTGAGAGGGGATGAGAGGACCACAGCTTAGGGAAATGATAAGAGAAAGCAGACTGACCAGCAGTAGTTTTTCTAGAAGGAATAAGGAGGGAATGTGAAGTAATACTATGCAGAGGGTAGTTGGAAGCAGGGGGAGAGGATACGAGGGACGCAAGGTTTGAAGAAAGAGTACCAAACCAGAATTTAGAAATAAAGGAAACACAAAGGGAAAGGTGCCTGTCATCAAGAGAAGGGACAGCAAGGGCAGAGTAGAGGGAACAATGGTGGGTGTGAGGGGAGCAGCCTAAAACAAAACAACAGAAAGAGTAGGGCCAGTATGGTAAGGGAGTATTTGGGTGCACCACCATAGACCATGTCACCATAATGAAAAATAGAAAGAATCATCTTTAAAACAATTTCACGGTGGACAGGGAGCAGGATATTCACTTTGTTCCTATACAGAGCATCAAGTTTGGGGTGATGCTTTTGGTGAATGGCATCAACATGAACTGAAAAATCAAGATGGTGGTCAAGCCAGACTCCAAGGTACTTAAAAGAGGATACAACCTCAATCATAGCACCATCCAGGGTGTGAAATACAGGGAGAGGGGAGAGTCTGGAAAGCCTCTGACTGGTGCCAAAAGTTATAGAAACTGTTTCTTTTGGCATTGATGGTTAGTTGGGTAGACTGGAACCAGCACTGAATACTGTCAAAATTTAGTTGCAATTGTGAGGTAAGATCATAAGAAGAGGAGCCAAATGCAATAAGTACTATATCATCAGTATACATATGAATAAACGCAGAAGAACAGATGGAGAGGCGGTCATTTAAGAATATAGAAAAGAGAATAGGACCCAGGACAGACGCTTGAGGGACACCAGAATAGATAGGGAGCAGAGAGGAAATTGAACTACCTATCTGGACAACTTGAGACCTACCAACAAGGTAAGAACAGAGCCAGCTGACTGCAGAGTCAGAATGAACTGCTGCATTAAACTTGTCCAGAAGAAAGGGGTGTGCCACTGTGTCAAAACCTTTAGCAAGATCAACAAAAATGGCAGACATGACCAGACCCTAATCCATACCTGAGAGAATGGAGTCAGTGAGCTGAAGGAGGGAAACAGAAGAGGAGTGAGATTTCCTAAATCTAGAATGAAAGGGGGTAAAGAAAGAGGAGGATTCAAGGAAGGAAGAGACCTGAGACAGATCAAGGTTTTCCTGTAACTTAGCTAGGACAGGAAGGAGAGACATAGAAAGGTAGTTACCAGGAGAAGACAGATCACCACCTTTAGGTAGAGAAATGATAGTAGCCTGTTTCCAGGCATCAGGTACAGTAGCAGAAGAAAATGAAAGGTTGAGGAGAAGGGCGATAGAGTGATAGCAAGGACTGAGAGAAGAAAAAGTTTGGGATCAAAGCCATCAGAGCTACCACCTTTTTGAGGATTAAGGACAAGCAAGGACATAAGGGTAGCAGAGGTAGTGATGGAACAGAAGGAAAAAGAGAGATTTAAAGTGGGAGGAGGCAGACAGGGAGAGAAAAGGAAGTGGGCAAGGAAGAGAGGGGAGAAAGGGAACAGATAGTAAAGTAGGAGTCAAAGAAAGAGGCAACAGTAGAAGGATCAGAGATGAGGGAGTCGCCCATCTTAAGAATAGGGGAGAGAGACTGGGTCAGAGTGTAGAAAAGACAGTGAATAACCTTCCAGAAGTTGGAGAGATGATTTAAGTTGTTCTGAGGTGTGGATGCAAAATACTCAGACTTAGCAAGTCTTACAGATTTGGTACAGCTGTTATGAAGGAAACTGTAGTGTGCCAAAGCAGTTGGAGGGCCAGTAATCTTACAAGAATGCCAGGCAAGGTCCGTAGAATGGAGGCAAGCCATCACCTTACCTCTAATCTAAGGAAGATGAGACCCCTGTAGTCTTGATTTTCTCAGGGGAGCATGACAATCCCAAACAGCCATAAATCTGGAATGAAAGTATTGTAAAGCAGAATTCATATTATCAGCTGTTGAGATTGGAGTCCAATTAGTAGCCATAAGATCGGCTAGGATTGAGAACAAGTCCAGATACCTATAGGATATGAGATAGATACATTTGGGGGAAGGGAGTTGGGGCTTTAAGACCATGAATCTTGTGTACACAGTAAACCATATGATGGTTAGAGGGCATCAGGAAGGATTCCTGCATCCACTACACAGTGAGGATGAGATGAGAGAACCCAGTCTATCATAGAGTGATTTAAAGATTTTAAATCTAGACAAGTGGGGTCAGAAATCAATTGAGTCAATAGAAGTGACTCTATATTTTAAACAGTTTTATTTCTGCTACAGGGGACCCGATTTATATTAAAGTCACCAAGCATATAAAGCTCACCTCTAAAAGAGTTAGAACATATAGTTAAAAGAAGCTCAGTAAGTATGGCAGAGGAAAGACTAGGGTAACACTAAACCTCAGCCAATAAAGATGGGGACAGAAAAAGGAAGAGAGTGTTTAAGAAGCAGCATCTCACAGGTAGAGGGGGAAGAAATAGCAAGAGCAGTCACAAATTGGATTCTGGTGGAAATGCAAACTGCAGCACCACGGCCTCTCTTTTAACAATCTTGCTTGGCTATAGCGTAGCAAGGTATAGCTACAGCAGAATCCTGTACATTGGAGGAGAGCCAGGATTCAGATATAACTAGAACATCCAGCCATATATTAAGCACAATAAGCTGTAGGTGGTCAATTTTAGGCAGATTGTTATGGAACAAGTATTTTTGCTCAGTATTTACCAAGTAAGAGGCAGGGGAGGAGCCAAGACTCATGAGGAAAGGTTTATAGGGGGAGAGGTGGACACCAGCCCATTTACAGTGGATAGAGTCTTGGAGGAACTAGGGAAAGTAAAGACAGACAAGGCAATGGGGCCAGATGGGATTCACCCTAGAGTTTTGAAGGAACTCAGGGAAGTCCTAGCAGGTCCGCTGACAACCCTCTTCAACCAATCACTAGAGATGGGGGAGGTACCTGGAGACTGGAGGAGGGCAGAGATGGTCCCCCTGCACAAGAGTGGAAGTGGGGAGGAGGCAGGCAATTACAGACCTGTAAGCCTGACCTCAGTGGTGGGGAAGCTGATGGAGTCCCTGCTTAAGGAGAGGGTAGTGAAGTTCCTGGAGTTAAGTGGTGCAAAAGACCCAAGGCAGCATGGATTCACTGAGGGAAGGTCCTGTCAGACTAATCTTATTGATTTATTTGACTGGGTGACCAGGGTGGTGGATCAGGAAGGGGCAGTGGATGTGGCCTACCTGGATTTCAGAAAGGCCTTCGACACCATTCTACATAGAAGGTTGCTTAACAAATTGGGGAATCTGGGTGTGGGCTCTAAAGTGGTAAAATGGATTGGAAACTGGCTAAAAGACAGGACCCAGAGAGTTGTAGTAAATGGCATAAAATCCAAAGGGGGGAGGTGACCAGTGGAGTGCCACAGGGATCGGTGCTGGGTCCAGTCCTATTCAATGTCTTCATAAGTAGCACTGCAGAGGGACTGGTGGGGAAGGTAAGCCTGTTCACAGATGACACCAAGATCTGCAACAGAGTCGACACACAGGAGGGGCTAGATAAAATGAGAAATGACCTAAGACTACTTGAGGAATGGTCAAGGGTTTTGCAGTTAGGTTTCAATTCTAAGAAGTGCAAGATAATGCACCTGGGACACAGAAACCCAAGAGAGGAATACAGGATTGGGGGGGGCAGGTTCTAGCCACCACAAGTCAGGAGAGAGACCTGGGGTTATCCTATCTGATGTCCTAAAGTCATCCAAACAATGCAAAAAAAGCAGTGGGGAAAGCAAACAGAATGCTGGGGTGCATAGGAAGAGGCATAACCAGTAGGAGGAGCAAAGTGGTGATGCCACTGTATAGATCACTGGTGAGACCTCATCTGAAATACTGTGTCCTATTCTGGAGACCGCATCGCAGGAAGGACATAGACAGAATGGAAGCAGTCCAGAGAAGAGCAACAAAAATGATACATGCACTGCACCATAAGCCTTATGAGGAAAGACTCAAGGAACTTAATATCTATTCACTGGAAGAGAGAAGGGAGGGACGGGATATGACAGAGACTTTCAAATACCTTAGGGGAGTAAACAGGGTACAGGAGGGGAGCATATTTCAGAGAAGAAAATGCACAAGGACAAGGGAACATAACATGAGGCTGGAGGGAAGGAGGCTTAGGGGGAATGCTAGGAAGTATTTTTTCACAAAGAGGGTGGTGGATCCGTGGAACAGCCTACCAGCGGCGGTGGTGGAAGTTAAAACAGTACGGGGATTCAAATGTGCATGGGATAAGCATAAATGCACCCTTCTGTATAGCAGAGAGGGGGAAGGCAGTCCAGATAAGAGTAGGGATTGCCAAACCAAGTAGGGAAATGGGCAGACTAGGTGGACCAGTTGGTCCCTATCTGCCATCATATTCTATGTTTCTATGGATGTTTAAATGGACAACTTTTAAACCTTTGGGATGCTGTAAGGATGAAGTAGTGATAGGGCGAGAAGTAAGTTCAATGTCACCTGCCAGCAGAAGTAACAAGGTGAAATAGAGATTGGAGGAGGGGGGGCAAGAGGGAAATTGAGGAGACAGAACAGGGGGAGAGAAGAGTTAAAAAATACCAGAGAGATTCAAGGTGTAGCCAAGGAGCAGGGAGAATCAGACACCAAGGACACCAAGGGAAGCAGAGTGGAGTAGGAAGAGAGGAAGAGGGGAAGGTAAGAGAAAAGGAAGGGGGAACAACTACAAAAAGAAGGAGGAGAGCACAGAAGAGTGTGGAAAACAGATGTAGGGAGAGATAATGAAGAAAAGCACCATAGAAGTTAACAGCATAGCTGAGAAAACAACAGAATGAAAGCACAAAAACAGCAAAAAGGTAAAAGTCAAAAGAAAGACAGAAACCAAAACATTAAAGAACAATAGTAAAAAAAATAAACAATAGGGAACATATGGTAGTTAGATGAATTAACACCTTAGGTACTAATTCAAGCTACACCTAACTAAAACTAAATTAAAAGTGCGTAAAACTAAGAGGTATGACTAGTTAGCAGTAAATAACATTATGAACAAATACAAAATGGAACTACCTAACAAATAAATTAAAAGGAAGATAATTATATCAAACTAAACTTACTAGCACAAATGCAAGAACTAATTACTATTATAAGCTAAGAGCAAGTAACCTAACAGTTAAGGCCTTGGAACTAGAACAAGATACACCTGAGTAGCAAATAGAGCAGGAAGCTGGTACTACTTACATGGTAAGAATACATAGTAAAACAAGCATTTGTCAAAGCCGAATGTTTGCTTGCTGGCATTGACATTGGTAGTGCAGGAGTTAGAGAGATGCATAATAGGAATGGCAGTGAGGTATTGAACTAACGCCACCCCCTACCCCCACCCCCACCCTGCAGAGACTGACAGGCTGACAGGCATTGGGGGGTGTGCCTTTGTGTCATCAGCCGTAACGCTCATGCCATTCCACCTAACTCCACCCTGCAGGCACTGACAGGAGTCGCAGTGTGCCTTGGGGTCTTCAGCCCTTACGGTCACCCCATTCCATAAAGAACTAAGCTGAGATGGGTTCAGTATGGAAGAATGGGGTGAACGTTAGGGCCGAAGACCCCAAGGCACATGTCAATGTCTGTCACTGGCTACAGGTTGGGGGTGGGGATGGAAAGGCATGAGCATTATGGGCGACGACCCCAAGTCACACCCCCAATGCCTATCAGTCTCTACAGGGTGGGGCATTATGGTTGGAAACCCTAACGCCCCAGGCGTTTGTTGGTGTTTTCATTCCAAATTTCAACAAGAGCTTTTTGGGACCCCACCTCATGAACAGTGGCACTGTCATTTCGTTACTCAATCCCGAAAGGTGATTTCACAAAGCGACTACGCCATTCAGCACCACAGGTGGGAAAACACATTTCAGGCTGGATGTGAAAAATGACAACTGTACCGTTCATGAGGAGGTGTGAAAAAATGGCAATGTTGAAAATCTGGAGTGAAAATATGAAACATTGGTGAAGTCATGAACTTACGTAGAAACTGCACAATGCACACCTGTAACGCAATCATTTTTTGGAATGTTTTCACCAAATTTTCAACATAAGCATTTTGGGACCTCCCCTGAAGAACAGTGGCATTGTGATTTTGTTAATATGTTCCGAAAATAGATTTCTCACAGTGACTGTGCCATTTTGCGCCACGGGTGTGACAACATGTTTCAGGCAGGATGTGAAAAATTACAGCTATACTGTTCATAAGGAGGTGTAAAAAATGGTAATGTTGAAAATCTGGAGTGAAAATATTAAAAATTGTTGAAGTTATGAGCATGCATAGAAACTGTGCAACACAGACTTGTACCGCTGTCATTTCTTGGAATTTTTTCACCAAATTAGCACCATGGTTTTTTTTAGGACCCCACCTCATGAACAGTGACATTGACATTTTGTTATTCAGTCCCAAAAGGTGATTCCATGCAGTAACCATGAAATCACCTTTCGGGACCGAGTAATGAAATGACAGTGACATGTTCATGAGGAGGGGTCCCAAGAACCCAATTTTGAAAATTTGGGGTCACAATTCCTAAAAATGGCTGAGATATCAACCTAAGTTAAACCCCCAATTGACTCCCATTATACAGCGCTTACCCGATTCCTCAGTTCGTAGTTCGTCTTTGAAGAGTGCAGACGTGTCTTGGTCCAGAAAAGATCACTATTCCCAACTTCCGGAAGGTAAGTATGAGTGGGGGGTGTGGGAGGTGGGTGTTCAGTGGGAGGGGGGACTAGGGAGACGATGGTGGACCATTGTCTTGTTTACAGGTCAAAAAAAAAAAAGATGACAGGGCAACAGCTTTCTTCTGTTTACAGGTTTAAAAAAATATATATATTTTGGCACACTGAGGTGGGCTTCCAGTGTACCACAATAGCGGTGGGATGTACGCCGATATGGGGATTGGGTACCCCGATGTTGGCAGATTACAGATGGGTTTTGGGGGGGGGCACATCCAACACTGGGAGTGGGCATCCCAGTGTCAGAAACATTTTGGCACATTGGGGCGGGCTCCTAGTGTGCCACATTAATGGAGGGGGGGATACATGCCAATATGGGAATTGGGCACCCCGATGTCGACTTTCCTTGGAGTATGTGGCGGGCAGCAGAAGCCATGGCTCATTACTTGTCTCACCAGGAAAGGCACACAGAACAAACAAGTTGTTGGTGGAGCAAGAGCCAGGGACAGTGCTGGGTGGCAGGAGCCAAAAAGATTGTGAGGGAGGGGGGAGGTGCCGCTGCAGTGACAAAACTGTTCTTGATTACAGTGGCAGATTCGTTTCAACTCCTTGGCTCCCTTTGAAGCTGCTGTCATCGGCAGCTTCCCTCATGACTGGTGGCTGAGGGACGCACCCAGTAAAGTGTCCACTGCACTGGCCACAACACTGACACACCTCAGAAATGTGGTACTGTCGCAAGATGTTTCTTGCGCATGCACTGTTAGCATGCACACAAGCAAACATAATAAATTAGACCTTAGTTGCAGGTACTAGTTAAATCAAAAATCAACATGCAGACATAGCAATACCAATGTTGACAATAATATAGAAGCATGGACCACAGAAAACACCTACACAGTACTGAATGGCAATTACAAAGAAACAAACAGAGTAGGCCATAACAGATTGTAGGCATACACAGTTATGAGGGAGTTCTGTGCTGAACTCTTCAGAAGCAGAGTGGCTGGCCGTATGCTTTCCTCATGGCTGACCCTTGATAGACTTCTTGATGCTCTTACACTATGGCCCTTAAGCGTTCAGACCACAGAAGAGGATGGATAGGAAGTGGCCGTGAAATAGGGCACCAGAAGCCCCACCCATCAACACAGAATGGTGAATGTCCCACCAGAGGAGTAGGGTACCAGGGATAAATCCACAGGCAGGACAGCAGAAGCAAAATCACCAGACAGCCAGATTGGCTCTGTGCAGCAGACAGTCCCTTCTAAGGCAACAGCAACGCCGTGAAAATGCAGCCAGTTTAAAAGTTTCTCCCAGCCGATGATCAGAACTCCAGCCAACAATACAGAACAGTGAATCTCCCACTGGAAGAATAGGGCACAGGGGCTAAATCCACAGGCAGGACAGCAAGAGCAAAATCACCAAAGGGAACCCAATTGGCTCTGTGCAGCAGGCAGTACTTTCAAAGGCAACAGCAGCACTGTTAGAATGTAACCAATTTAACAGCCATTCCCAGCCGACGATCAGAACTCCATCTGTCAACACAGAACAGTGAACCTCGCACTGGAGCAAAAGCGAAAAGCAGAAGGGAGGAAGTTGCTGTGAGACCCTACTCTGCTGTGACTGGACTGCTGTGTTTTTTTTTTTCTGGCAGACATTAATTAAAAAAAAAAAAAACACTTTTCTGTATAGTTACATCTCACACTTGCCAGTTTGCCTGTGTGTGTTATGTGCTGTTGTGAATATATTTCATGGCTTACTGCTCCTACCATTGCTGGGTGCTCCCTGCTAAATAAAAAAATACCACTTTAACCTGCCCCCCCCCCCATTCCAGACAGAGGTAGTCTCTAAAACTACCTGTCCTCCTTGGAAAGGGGATCTCTTTTAGCCTCAGAGGGAGTAAGTTGCTGCAAGGCCCTGCTCTTCTGTGACTGCTGTGCTTTTTTTTTCTGGCAGGCATTAATAAAAAGAAGAAAAAAAACCTTTTCCACATAGTTGCATCTTACATGTGTCAGTACTTTTGTCAGTTGCCTTTGTGTGTGTGTTTATCTGCTGCTGTTGTGAATATACTTTCTTCAGGAGGCCACCGCCGAGAGGAGAGGTGGAGCGGACAATCAGTGATGAAGTATTGAATTTTTAGGGGGGTCGCTGTGCTTTCTTTTCTTTTTCTTTACAGAATTGTTGGGCAATGTGGGGGGGAGAGTGATTTGTAAAACTCAGAGAGGTGGAAGAATGCTGTCAGAGGGAGGTCAAGGGAGGGACTGAAACAGAGCAGGATGCCACAGACCACGTGACTCCATGCAGCCAATAGGGCTGCAGAAGTCCTTATTTATTTCTCAGAGGGCCAAGCGACCCCTCGCGAGAGTGCCATGATGGAGTGCAGCATCTGACTAAGTGATGTCTTCAGGGCATCTGCAGGGATGACCGTAGTCTGCAGGCCACAGTGATAGGACATTGGGTGAGAGTGGACATCTGGAGGTAAATAAATAGGTTTACCTACAGTAACTGAAGGGCTTAGTCTAACTACCAAAAGCATAGGGAGCGGATCATAACATAAATAAGGGGACAGTAGTAATACCACAGCTAGGGTCTGCAGAAGTCACAGGTCTAATATCAACAGTCGGAGATACAACAGGAAGAACTAAGAAGGGAAGCCAGGGAGAATGTGGGTCCCTGGGAACTGGAGCAGGCAGCAGGCCAGTGAGGAGGCATGGAGGTGGAGGATGGAAGAGGGAAGTAGATCACAGGGTGGTACTGGGAGAATGGTAAGCTGCAATGGGTGTGTGGCCGCCATCTTTTTAGGAACTATTTGGAGAGCGGGAGGGGTGTCCAGTGTGTAGACAGCTTGGGCAACTTAGGAAAGAATTATGGTGGCTGCAATGGGAGCTGGGGAAAGGAAGCTGGAGAGGTTGGGGAGAGCATCTGGGGCCAAGGGAATAGAGGATGGCTTCTCCAGACAGCACAGCAAGTAGATTTAGGACGGAACAAGGGAGGAAACCAATGGGTCCAGGGGCAGCAACACCTCAAGGACCGGGGGGGGGGGATAGGATGGAAAAGTGGCAGGTGGTTCAGAGCTAGAACATGGGAAGAAGATACAGGGTTGGGCAACAGGAGAAGCTCATGACATAGGAGGGGAGTCCAAGAACAACTTCTCAGTGCTGGCCAGAGTGGAGGAACAGGTGACAGGGAGCAAGGTCATGGATCATGAAAGTATAATGGCCACTAGCAGTGGCAAGGATGAGAATAGGGCAGTAGGGGATAAAGTAGAGATGATAAAGTGTAGTGGTGGCAAGGGAGATAGTAGAGCAGTAGGGGGTGAAACTGAGACAATAAAGTGTATTAGATAATGGCTAAAACAAAACTAGCATCCTGATTAGCTAAAACAGCCTGCTACCCAGGCTGTTATTTCTCAACAACGGCCCCATGAAAAACTAGTTCCAGTTGCCACTACCCTATAACTAACATGATCCTTGAACACCCCAAAATCGAAACCTGCCACCTGTCATTTTTACCCCGCTTGCTTAGCCACACTGACTTGTTTACACACTCTCGCAGCACAGTCCAAAAGAAATATAGGACGATACTAAACTTTTTTTTCCCCTTCTTAATTACTTAAATTTCTTTACCAAGCGTGGTTACCTCTTAAAATACTTGTACACCAAGTTCCAGAGTTGCACAACGCCACATTTCAGAGCTCAACAAAAGAAAAATAAAGAGGTACCTAGCTCGAAATACCTATAAGCAGACAATACGAAGTAAAATAAAGAGGCTGCATCTCTGTTTGTCTGTGACTGAGGGATGAGCAAGACAGAAATCAAGCTGACAACCTGAAGAAGCAGCTCTCCTGTCTCACTGTGTGAAAAAAGAAAGCAACAAGACAAGCTCATGGCACTCATAGAAACATGGCAGCACACTCCTTTAGCCATTCCACTACTGCAGGGATTACTTTACTAGAACACTTACTTTTTTATAACATTTTTATATACAAATATTTATTGTTATATAGTTTTTCAAAACATTACATCTATAGCCCATTATCTAAGTGTAATAATACCCTCCAGGGTGGGCGTTAGGGGACATAATGGACCTTCCATGGGCTATAAGGCCCTCCGTCTGTGGCATTGGGCCTCATTATGCCCCTGGGTGGTCCCTTATATTCCAATAATGCCCACCCTGTTGGGTATTAGTACTTACATAGTGGCATGGGAGGTAGTAGGGCAGTAGGGGGTAAGGTGGAGACAATGGAGGATAGGGGTGAGCAGCTGGTGAGTTATAGGAGAGGGGGGAGGAAATAGTCCCGACAGGAAGCTTGGAGGGGTAGGGGGAGGCCAAAAGGGGGGATGGGGAGAAAGGAAATGAGGAGGAGGAGCTCTGGACTGTGGTCAGAAGGAAAGGAAAACCATGGTAGAAGGGCAGGTGTTAGGAGACAGGGTCATCATACTGGGAGACTCAATAGTGAAAGGTGTGTGATGGAGAGGCAAGGGTGCAAGGAAAAGCAGCACAAGGATGGAGTGTATGCCAGGCATGATGGTGGGGGGGTCAGTTTATACCTAAGAGGGTGGGGCTCGAATGGGAAAAAACTCACATTGTGGTAGACCTGGGTATGAACGACCTGGAAGGGTGTAGGGTGGATGAGGTGCAGGACAGGTTCAAGGAGATAGGAAGAATGTGCAGTGAGACAGGAAGATCAGTTGCATTTTCTGAGGTTCTTCCAGTCCCTAAGGCAAGTACTGTTAGAAAGCAAAGAATTGGGGAATTCAACAGATGGTTGGAAAGATGGTGCAAGACCAAAGGGTATGGGTTGGGGGGTGGGGTTGAACATGGGAAAACAAGGAACTGTATGCAACAGATAGGCTACATTTAAGTAATGAGGGTACAGTGGTCCTGAAAAATAAATTGGAGGAATACATATTGACTATAATTAATTGAAATTGAAGGGGGGGCGCTATAAGGTGTGCTCCAATCAGAGGTGGTACAGGGGTCACATTGGAAGGTGGAATCCTTGAATGCAAGGAGTTTGGCTAACAAGGTGGTGAAGCTTCAGGCACTGATGGTGGAGGGAGAGGCAGACATAGCGGCCATCATGGAGACTTGGGCCACCCTATACCATGACTGGGACCTTGTGATCCCTGGGTACAGGTTGTATTGGAAAGACAGAAATATGGGGATGGGGGAGCAGTGGCAGCATATGTAAGGGATGAGATCTTATGCACCAGGGAGGAGGGAGAGGAGGGCAGGACTGAAGCCTTGTGGGTACAGCTTCAAAGCTCTAAAGGGCAGAAGGTTAGATTGAGGGTGGTGTACAGACCACCCTCACAGAATGAGGAAATGGACAGGGAGCTGGGAGAGTAAATTAGAAGGCTAAGTAGCAAGGGCAGCATTGTCATAGTATGTGATTTCAGTCTGCCTGGGGATGACTGGAGCGCCCCAGCTACCTCCAGTTCAAGGGAACAGGTACTCTTGGAGGTTTTTCAGGACTGCTTCCAGGTGTAGGGATTAATGGAGCCAACCAGGAAGGGTATCATTTTGGACCTCAAGCTGTTGGATGGGGAGCATGTCCAAGACACAGTTGTGGAGGACCCCCTGGCACACAGCGACCACCACACAGTGTGGTTCTTCCCCAATCTGGGCAAGAAATTAGCCAGGACCAAGATGAGGGTGGTGAACTTCAGAAGAGCAGACATTGGTGAGATGGGTGATATCCTGGTGGGCCATCATCCCAAGATCTGCCCAGAGATGGATGCTGACCAGAAATGGTCCATTATCATGCTGGGTCTGCTTGAGGCCACTAACATATGTGCAAAGACCCAGAGTAAGAAATCCAGGATCGAAAGACCAAGCTGGCTCAGAAAGGAGGTAGCAGAAAAAGTGAGGAAGAAGAGAGTAGCCTTCAGTGGCTGTAGAAGAACTGTGTGAGAGGCAGACAGGGAGGAGTACTTGAGAAAATCCAGAGATGTGAGTAGAACTGTCATGGCAGCTTAGGCTGCAACGGAACTAAGGCTGGCACAGGGAATCAGAGAAGGGGAAAAGGATTTCTTCAGGTACATAAGTGAGAAAAGAAACTGTGAGGATGAGATTGTCAGGATTAAGAGGGAAGTGGGTATGGGTAATAAGTGGTGTGGACCAGGTGGAGGCACTTAATGAGAACTTCTGTTTGGTCTTCACCAGGGGAAAAGGATTAGCCTATGCTACAGGGGAAAATAGGGGCAGGAAAGGGGGGGAGCAGGGGTAACTGATGGGGAAGTCCAGGAGGACAGGGTTTCAAAGGGCCTTAAGGCCCTGCAGGTGAATAAGGCTCTAGGACCAGACGGAATGCATCCAAGAGTCCTGAGATAGTTGGTGGAGGTCCTGGCTGGACTACTAACTGACCTGTTCAACACCTCACTGGAGTCAGGATTATGTCCTAGGACTGGAGAATGGTGCATGTGGAGCCTCTCTACAAGAGTGGACCCAGGGATGAGCCAAGTAACTACAGACCAGTCAGCCTTACCTTCATTGTAGGAAATATAATTGAGACCATACTAAAGGAGAGACTAATGATCTTTCTGAAAGTAAATAATCTACAGGATGAAAGGCAGCATGGGTTTGTCTCGGGTAGATCCTGCCAGACCAGCCTAATTGACTTTTTCAATTGGGTCACAAGGTCACATGACAGGGGCCATGTGGTGGATGTCTTGTATCAGGACTTCAGCAAGGCCTTTGATTCAGTGTCACATGGAAGGATGCTCAGTAAACAGAGGAATCTGGGAGCCAGGGAAAAACTGGTGGTGTAGGTCTGGAGCTGGCTGTAGGACAGAAAACAGAGGGTAATTGTAAGGAGGGGGTGGATTATCAAAACTCAGACCTGTAACCAGTGGGGTCCCATAGGGCTCAGTGCTCAGACCAGTCTTATATAACATCTGTATTGGGGACATAGCAGATGAGATCAAGAGTAAAATCTGCCTATTCACAGATGACACAAAAATCTGTGTGAGAGTAGACAGCAATGAAGGGAGGCAGGAGCTCAAATAGGACCTAGCAAAGCTTGAGTGCTGGTCAGGCATATAGCAGTTGGGTTTAATGCTAAAAAGTATAAGGTCATGCACCTGGGAGCCAGGAACCCTGGGACTAGCTACTGGCTGGGGGGGAGTGCAGGTATCCATTTCAGAGAAGGAAAAGGATCTAGGGGTGCTTGTCATGGGGGACATGAAACACTCTGTGCAGTGGTGTAAGGCAACAGCCAAAGCAAACAAAATGCTGGGGTGCATTGCCAGAGGAAACACTTCAAGGAGGGAGGAAGTCATCCTGCCATTGTACAGGTCACTGGTGAGACCACACTTGGAGTACTGTGTGCAGTTCTGGTGCCTGTATTTGAAAAAAGACATCAAACTACTGGAGGGGTACGGCGAAGGGCAACCAAGATGATCCTGGGCCTGAGGGACAAACTCTATGAGGAATGATTGAGGGAGCTCAATATGTATTCCCTGGTGGATAGAAGGGAGAAAGGGGATATGATTGAAACCTTCAGATATTTAAAAGGTATGAATACGGTTAATACAGAGGGCATATTCAGCTTAAAGGGGTTGGGGGAACCACGAGGTGACATAGTCTGAAATTGGTGGGCTGAAGATTCAAGATGGAAATGAGGAGGCAATATTTGTCAGAAAGGGTGGCGGCAAGGTGGAATGAATTGCCGGAGGAGGTGATCTCCTTAATAACTGTTGGCAGTTTCAAGAAGATGCGGAACAGGGTCAAAGGGAAGGTCCAAACTGTGGGGAGGTGGGGGATGGGGTGTTGAGGATATAGGATGATAAATCTAGGGGAACTGGAATTGGGTGGGGAGGGGCAGCTGCAGTAAAATAAATTGTGTACTGCACACTTTAGAAGACTTGATATACCATTATGACCTGTTTCTGCTGGCATTTTCATATGTTCGTATTTCATGGCCTACTTCTCCTTCTATTGCTGTGTGCTCCCTACTAAATAAAAAAAATCCCACTTGACCTGGACCCCTTTCTCCTGACTGTGGCAATCATACTACCTGCCCTGGGAAGGGGATCTCATTCAGTATACGAGGCAGGAAGTATAGGTTGCCCTTGCTGTGAGTCTCTTCACTGCTCTGTCTGCTGTGCTATTTCTTGCCTTGCAGGCGTTACTAAAAAAAAATTCAAATAGTTGCATCACTCATGTCAGTTCCTTTCCCAGTTGACTGGGTGAAACTGAATAGCTGTTGCTGTGAATATATGTTGTGACTTACTACTTCTCCTATGCCTACCACTGCTGCATGTTCTGGCTCCCTGAAAAATAATACAATCTTATTTAACCTGACCCCTCTCCTCAGTCTAATAACACCAGTACCTGTTCTGGGAAAGGAGTTCTCATTCAGTATATGAGGGGGGCAGTACAGGCTGACCTTGCTGTGAGACTCTTTGCTGCTCTGTTTGCTGTGCTTGTTCTTGCCTTGCAGACATTAATAAAACATTTTTTTTAAATCATATACTTACGTCATGCACGCCAGTTCCTTTCTCTGTTGCCTGTGTTTTTATTCCTTCTCACTACATCTTTGGCCAACTTCTCCTACCATTTTTGTGTGCTTTCTGCTGAATAAAAAACAACAGTTCATTATGTTCACCAGACATGTGGCATAAACAATATTGCAGAGTCAAACTAGTAAAATATCAGCTGCTGGGACATCATCCAGTAGCAGTAGTGGTCCTTCCCTAATGTTGTCCAAACAGCCAGGAAAGGCAAAAACTGCTCTAATTAAAACAAAAGGGGTAGTTATTTCCACAAGGAGTGGCATGCAAATATATGCTACCTATGTGTACTGTAGTACCAGTACAAATCTGAATGAAACAGATGAGGAGAAATCTCATTCTGATGAGAGTAGTGAAATGGTGGATGTAAGGAGGGAGAAAAACAGAAGGAAGTGGAAAGCCTGAATGAGGAAGGGTTGGCAGTTGTACATATGCAGGATTAATGTGGTGATTTGGATTTGGATGAGAAGGGCATAAACAGAGTGGTGCAGGTGCAGGAGGAAGCAGACAAGGGGGCAGTGCATTCTGAATTGGGTTCTGTGATTGGCCTGGATGAGCTGGTGGATGAAGGTAAGGGTGAAACAGAGACAGACCTTGATGAGCAGCCCAGTGTTGAGAAAGAACAACAGGGTGGTAGAGACAAAGGGCAGTATACTATGCCTTGTAACAAAACAAAACAAGATGACCTCTTATGTGTGATTTTACTTTTCTCTGGCTGCTGATAATGAGTTACGAGCAGTTTGTTCTGTCTGTAAAAAGACCATCAGCAGAGAGAGTAAGAAAGGTGCTCTGGGTACCTCAGCATTAAAAATACATTTAAAGAGATGTCACCCATTACACCTGAGGCATGATTTTTTTCTTGGACAGAAAGACGACAACATGCAGGCAAAGAAGGTCAGACTCCACCTGCACCTGTTGTAGCAAGTGGTATCAACAGCCCTGCTGACACAGTTTTACTGTCTCCACTTTCTCAGTCTTCTTCAAGAATAAGTACTACAAACATTCCCCTTTTGCCCGTATTGTCATCCAGCACACCTAATGTCAGCCATCTGAAGATTTCTTCTTCTAGAAAGCAGCTCACAATTTCTGAAACAATTGGAAGTAAAGTTAAATACCAATGTACATATCCAGAAGCAACTGCACAAAACTAATTTCTGAGATGACAGCACTGGACTCAAAGCTTTACAGAATATATTTTTTTTCAACTCTATTTCTAATGCTCCCATTCCCGGAACCCTTTTGGGCCGCTTTGCTCACCTTCTCGCTCTACCACCCACCGTGATACCTGCCATCTTCAAAGCTGTTATGGAATCTCCCCCGGCCCGGGGCCCTTATGGCCCTGGGAGACCGAAGGGGCAGTGGCAGGCATCCAGCATTGGATGTGTGGCGGAGGCTCTGGAAGGGCCGTCGCCTACCCAGGATGGGAGTTTTTTTGTGTGTACCGCCCTCCCCCCATGCATGGTGCACATCTTGAGCGCTGGCGCGCGGCAACTCTCGCCAGTGTCAGCTACGCAGTGAACATGCTGTCTAGTGCTATTACAGCACTCTCGGCCTCCACGGAAGATGCTGTAGCGCTAGACATCCCCAGCTCCTCCCCCAGAGAGAGGAGCAGCCTGCGGGTGCTCAATCCTCTCCCCTGACCCCGGCACCCAGGCTCGCTCCAGAACCCGGGTTGGCGGGCGTGGTGCAGCGTGCTGGGTTCAGTGCCTCAACCCTTAGCACCACCAGGCCAGACAGCTTTACATAATTGTGGAGCATGTTGGATTCAAAAAACTTTTGAATCACCAGTCACCATGATACAACATTCCATCCAAGAAATATTTCTCTACTATCACTATATCTCTGGTGTATATGAGGTAGTCAGTGCTAAACTAAAAAAATGCTTTAAAAGATTCAGTTACTGGGGTTGTCCATCTGACTACCGATATATGTACAAGCTGTCAGCCAGAACCATTTATGTCACTGAGTGGACATTGGTTGTCATTTACTCCCTGTAGTGACATAGACAAAGCCCCTCTGAAACTGTCTTCCCTTTGCATCCAGTATATCCCACAGGATCACATAGCTTCCAACATCCTGGATGAGCTTAATAGAGAGATACAGTACTGGCTTACATCACAAGGGCTTTCGGTAGGTTTTATTGTGCCTGACATGACTCAAACATAAAGAAAACATTGTCTGATAGGGGCTTTGTGCACATTTAATGTTTTTCACACTGTGTAAATATGATCATGCATGCCTTTCTGGAAGTGGACAGAGATACAAAAGCTCTCAGGATCTTACATATGTGGCAAAAAGAATATTTGTGCATTTCTGCCACTCCTGCAAAGCACGTCAGCGACTTCGGGCCATACAAAAAGAACACAGACTGCCTCCAAATACTCTCATCCAGGATGTTGCAACAAAGTGGAACTCTGCCTTTTACATGTTCCAATAATTGCTGGAGCAAACAAAAAAGCTGTAAGACAGTATGCATTGCAGAACAGCACAGAGGATGCTGATGTGTACATTAATCCTCAGCGGTGGGCTCTTTTAGAACTTCTCATCAATATCCTGAAACCCTTTGAAGAAATTACTAGCGAAGTTGAGTTTTAACAGTGCCATACTCAGACAAATAACCCCATTGATTAAGATTCTTAGATTTCAGCTTAATGCAACCAGGGATGACTTGGAAGATCCAAAAAGCCAATTTCAGAAGGGAGAGTTTTGTTACACAGAATGGGACTTGCCACCCAGAATTAAAAAAAGACACAATCCATCGAATGATTGAAAAAGTCAGAGATAATGAGAAACTCCGTGAAATGCTGGCAGCAAAACATTATATCATAGCAACAGTGCTAGATCCACAGTACAAAATGAAACAGCTCTCATAGAATGACCCCACAGTGTTCCAAAACTGAAGAAAGAAAATCATTCAAGAAGTAGATTCAGTTTTGAAAAAAAAGACGGTGACAACAGATGCAGCCCCCTCATCCATTCCTCCGGCATCTTCACAGCCCTCTCTTCTTTGTCAGGCTACAAAACAGTCAGCTGCTACCATTCATTCTACCCCCCCAGTAGTCAACTTTGCTGTCACTTGTATGCTGTAGTCCTTGAAAAATCAGACCTTCCTTCTTCATGTATCACTGCCTCTGCCCAGGCTATGGTTGACTACTATTTGGCAGAAAAACATATTGAGTGGAATGAAAATCCCATAAAATACTAGCAAAGCAAGGACCCTGTATGGCCTGCATTTGTGCAGGTAGCCTTGAACTACATGGTCTGTACCCCAACCAGTGTGTATTTTCAGAGCAACTCTTTAGCTCTGCAGGAAATGTGCCAACAGATACACAATCTAGGCTACTGCCAGAAAATGTGGATAAATTAACATTCTTAAAAATAAACCTCCCCTTGATTGGTTACACCTATGACCTGGAGGCAGCAAATATATTTGGCAGTGACCACAAAGTTGACTAAGTGGAAGAGTTGGAAGAGCGGCATTTTTTCAGAAAAAGAAATAAGTAATTCAGTAAGCCCATATGTTGTCTACACAATTTCTGAACCTGATGGCACAGTACTTCCACCATGTCCTAATGGACTTGACTAATTTTTGGATTGCTTGAACCTCATGGCACACTTTTTGCAGCATGTCCTAATGGACAGAGTTAATGGTTGGACTGCCTGAAGTTAAACCTGATGGTACAGTGTTTTCAGCATGTCTTAATGGATATGGCTAACTTTGGGATTGCCTGAACCTTATGGCACAATTTTTGCATCATGTCCTAATGGACTAGTTTAATTTTTGGATTGCCTGAACCTGATTGTGCTGGTCATTTCTCCTCTCATTAGCTGTAGCTCTCTTACTCTGTTGTTCAATTATGAGCTCGAAAATGAAGGTCCAGACTCCTATAGACATGCAGTTATTTTTGGTAGGGGACCCATAAATGTGTTATCAATTTGGGTGGGTGGATGCAGGGGACTCCATGCCATAGAAAATTAATGCATAACTCTCAGTGGAGCAGAGAAGGAACTAGTGCAACAATGACAAACTGATATGTCCATTGTATACTACTAAATGAGAATAGGATCCCCCTCTGAGGTCAGACAGGTCAGTTTAAAGTTACACTGCTACAGAGCCAGGGAACAGAGGTCAACTGCATTACTGCATGTATTCAATTGACCAACACATCAGTGCCATAAGCTCACAGTTTCCATTTTCTGAAATGCTGTTTACAGTTCCATATGTGTGTCATAGATCATAATGCCATTTTATGCAATTTTATGGTAGATTTTCAGTTCCTCTCACATTTTACAAAAGGTTCTGATTTGAATAAGAAGAATTCAGAACTTATCAGGACTTCGACCTGGATCCTGATACTGAAAATAGGGGTCAGGACCTTTTTGTTTCCGCCAATCCCTAGAAGAGGATAGTGTGATGTAATGGTTGTGGAGCAGCAGTATTCCTGGGGATGATATGGGTCACAGAGGGCTGTCCAGTGTGCAGGAGCCTGAAACAACTAAGGACAGAAGTGAGACAGCTCTGATGGGAGCTGGGGAGGATGGAGGAGGATGTACAAAGAGCAGGGCAGGGGAGATACAGACAGACAGGGATTCTCAGAGTAGCGAGGTCATCAGGCAGGGGAAGGGGGTAGACAGTATCACCAAAACCCCAGGGGTATCTCAACCTTGTAGGGCAGGGGAGCCCAGGGAGGGGGAATGGCAAGTGGTAGGTGGAAGGGATGGGACTGTGAGAAATGCAACAGGAGTGGAAGTATTCAAAGGGATGCCTTTGAAGAATAGATTTCACCCACTGTCTGGAACTGAGGAAGGGAAGAAGAGGATGTGGGAGAGAAGGGGAGAAAGATTGAGTTAAGACAACAGGGTTGGGGGAATAGGACAGGAGAGGGGGTAGCACAGTAAAAAGTAGTCAAGGTGGGTGGGGAAGAGGGAACATGGAGGGTGGAATAGGGTGTGGTGGGAGGGAAGAGGAGATTGACAGGAGGAGAGGGGGAAGGAGACAGTGTAGGGGTGGCCAGAACAGAAAGAGCATGGAGGGGGTAGAAAAACAGATGGTGGGATGAATAGACACTATGGGGGTGTCAGGAAAGCAGGACTTGTGGAGAATAAGGGTGGGGTGGTAACCAGGGTTGAGGGGGAGCAGTTAGGTGGGAGAGAAGCTCATATGGCAGTCTAAGAAGGAAAGATGGAGGCAGGAATGGAGGGAGCGGAAGGGTGGTAATCCATGGGGACTCCATAATTTAGCGTATTCAGTGGGGAATGAAGGTGGTGGTTTGCATGTCAGTGATGACACTACAGAGGTCATGCCAAAAACTGGGGAGTTGGTAAGGGAAGTTGGTGTGAACCAATCATAATTAAACACCTAGGTACCAATGACCTAGCCAGGGAGGAGGTGGGGGGTAGTACAAGAAAGATTAAGGGTGGTAGGAAGAACCTGCAGGGAGGTAGCCAGATCTCTAGCATCCTCAAAGATGTTGTCAGTACCGAGAGCCAGCAGGTCAGGAAGAAAAAGACAGAGGAGTTCAATGACTGGGTGAGGGAATGGTGCAAGAAGGAAGGATGAAACTGTATTGAGAGCTGGGGGAGACTTGAACAAATGAAACACTTTTTGCACCAGACAGACTGCATGTCAGTAGTGGGTAGTCAAGCATTCTCAGGGACAAGCTGGTGGGGTACATAAACCAAAAAGTTAACTTAAACTACTAAAGGGAGGAGGGACAAGAGGGCCTACTGGCCCTGAGACTCTGGGAAGAAGAGGTCAGCAAAACTCCCCCCACTAGTAAGGGTAGAGTAGGAGTGGAGGGGAATGAATTGGCTAGCAGCAGGGGGCTGGGGGCACAGGCAATGGGGAGAAATGAGAAAGGTGGATAGGAGGGAAGGAAAGGGAAGGAGACTTTTACTCTAAGTGGAAAGTGGTGTCCCTGAATGCACGAAGTCTTGGTAACAAGATGGATGACCTGCAGGCATTGTTGGCAGAGAGGGACGTGGACATTGCAGTGGTCACAGAGACATATGCCAACCTAACCATGACTGGGACATCTCAATCCCTGGGTATAGATTATACAGGAGGTTAGGAAAAGGGAGAGGAGTGGCAATATACATTATGGAGGGTATAATGTGTACAAGGAAGGAGTCAGAAGAGGGGAGGGCAGAAACAATTTAGATTCAGTTACTGTCTAACAGAGGGATGAAGCTGAGGTTGGGGGCTGCTTACAGACCACCCAACCAGGAGGAGGAAAGAAATGGAATAGTACTCACAAATACTGACTGCTGGAGGGAAGGGAGAGGTGGTGATAGTGTTAGACTTCAGCTTGCCCAAGGTGGAATGAGGGGTACCAGCACAACCTGCGCCAGGAGTCAGGTGATCATATATGCACTGCAAAGTGGGTTCCTGACTCAAGGTGTCACAGAACTCACCAGGGTGGGAGCAATGCTTGATCTGGTGCTGACAAACAGGTACCACATTCAGGATATAAAGGTTGAGGAGCCACTGGGTGGGACTGACAACCACAAAGTGTGGTTCAGCAAGGACATGGGCAGGGAACAGGCCCCCACTAAGACTAAAATCCTGGATTTTAGAAAGGTGAAATCAGAAAGATGGGTGAACTGCTAAGGAGTTACCGGGTAAGCATTTGAGTGGATATTGGGATGGACCAAAGGTGGTCCATCATCAAGGAGGGAATAATGGTTGCCACAAGGGAGTGTGTTAGGCTCAAAGGGAAAAACTCAAGGGCCAAAGCACCTAGCTGGTTTAGTACTGAGGTCGTCCAGGCAGTAAGGGATAAGAGGTCAGCCTACATGAAATTCAAGAGGATCCAGAAGGGGGAAAACAGGGAGGATTACCTGAAGATGGATAGCGCAGCAGGTAAGGAAGTCCAGCAGGGTAATGCTCAGCTATAACTGCAGCTAACAGGTAAAAATGTAGCTGAAAATGCACCCACCACAAGGCATCACACTAACATATAAAACTAGTTTAATTTCATTTATTATTTAAAAGCAGTACAAAAAGTTCTCATAAAAATCCATCAGAAGACAGAGTTACATTTCGCCAGGGCACCCCCCAGCTTCATCAGACTCCTGATGAACCTTCTACTTAACTGAGGGAATTAAGAAGGGGAAAAGGCCTTTTCTGCTATATTAGGGAGAAAAGGGACAAGAACAATGGTATTGTTAGGCTCAGAAAAGAAGACGTTTGGGTTGATGAGAATGAGGGCAAAACAGAGGTACTGAACGAGTACTTCTAGTCTGTCTTAACCAGGGAGAGACACAGACTGGTGCCACTACGAGGAAGGAGAGGAGAAGAAGGGTGGGGGCACAGATATTTTGATAGAGGTGGATAGGGGAAGACAGGGCTACAAGCATTGAGGTTAGATAAATACCCAGCCCCAGACAGCATACACCCAAGGGTGGTGAGGGAACTAGCAGAGTAGCTTGCAGATCCCTTGTCTGACCTGTTCAGTAGTTCACTGGAGTCAGGCATGGTACCTCAGGACTGGAGAATGGCACATGTAGTATCTCTCCATCAGAGCAGTCCCAAGGATGGCCCAGAGAATTACAGGTCGGTCAGTCTGACCTTAATCAAGTGCATGATCATGAAGAACATACGTAAGGAAAGCTTAGCAGAGTATCTGGGTCTCTAGGATGAAAGGCAACATAGATTTATGGGTGGGAGGCCATGTCAAACAGATCCGATTGACTTCTTTGACTGGGTCACTAACATAGTGGACAGGGCCAAGTGGTGGACATCCTTTGCCTGGACTTCAGCAAGGCCTTTAACAAGTGGTTGATCAGGAAGTGGGTAGATCAAGGGGTTGGGGAGAAGTTGCCCAGATGGGTGGAAAACTGGCTGAGGGGCAGGACCCAGAGAGTGGTTGTGGGGGTAATTTCTCTAGCAATAGCGAGGTCACCAGTGGGGACCCCAGGGCTCTGTGCTTGGACCGGTGCTGTTCAATGTCTTCATCAATGATACCGAAGATTACATTAAGGGCAAAATTTGCTTATTCATGGATGACACCAAGCTCTGTGGGTGGGTGGACCCAGCAGAAAGGATATAAGACCTAAGGGAAGACCTGTAAAAACTAGAGAGATGGTCTGAGATCTGGCAGCTTGGTTTCAAGGTAAAGAAATGCAAAGTTATGCACAATGGGGCCAAGACCCCAAGGACTAAGTACAGCCTAGGAGAGTACGGGTATCTGCATTAGAGGAGGAGAAGGTCCTGGGAGTGATTATCATTGGTGATCTGAAACACCCCAAGCATTGTAGGAAAGCAGCAGCAAAGGCAAATAAAATGCTGGGCTATATTGCCAGAAAGACCAGCAGCAGGCAAGAGAGGGTACTACTGCACTTATACAGGTCATTACTGAGGTTGCATCAGGAGTACAGTGTACAGTACTGGTGCCCATATCTTAAAAAGGACATTAACCTACTGGAAAAGGTCCAAAGGATGGCACCAAATTGATCATGGGCCAGCAGGGTAGGATGTATGAGGAGAGGTTAGAGACCCCAAACATGTACTGTACTCCTTGGAGGAGAGAAGAGGAGAGGAGAGGATTTAGACCTTCAAGTATTTGAATAGAATAAATTCGGGGATAAGGAGGGTCTCCTCCAGTTTAATGGGATCCAAAACATGAGGGGGCACAGTCTCAAGTTGGTGGGGTTTAGGAGAAAGTCTAAGAGGCAATTCTTCATGGAGAGGGTGGTGGCTGGTTGGAATGCGCTTCTTGAAGAGGTAGTTTCATTGAAGGCAGTGGGCATCTTCAAGAGCGTATGGGCATTATTAAGGGGAAAATAATGGTCAAGGGAGAGGTGGATGGAGGGGAAGGGTGGGTTGGGAAGGGGGGCAGGGTCAGTAGCTTAAGTTGAGGACCCAGCACTACAAGGAAACTAGACAGACCTAATGACCACTGTATACAGTATATATTCATTCACAGCTCAGTCGGCAGCCAGCCGTGGTGGTGAGAGGAGGGCTGTGCTGGTCAACAGCTGGGGGTCAGGATGGGGGAGTGGGGTGGTGGGACACTACTTTCTGGGGTGGGGGTGCACTGGACCACCAAGGAATAGCTCTTAAGTTACATATTGGGGATCGAGGGTAGGAAGGGGGGTTCACTAGACCACCAAGGACATCTGTCTATTGAAACTACAGGGGATTGGGTTGAGGGAGGTTACTGGATCTACGCTGCCACCGTCGAGTGGGACCGCTAACCACCAGGGCATAGTTATATGTGACACTGGGCCAAAGATTGGTGATCATGGGGGGGGCACTACCACCAGGGCATACTTGTGTTTTTTAACCTATAGGGACGGTGATCAGCGATTGGGGAAGGGGTAGATCCACTACCACCTGGGCATACTTGTGTGTTTTACCACTATACAGTGGAGATCAGCAATCTGTAGGGGGACCACTGCCACCAGGGCATACTTGTGTTATTTAACACTAAACAGCAGTGATCGGCAATTGGGAATTGGGAGGGAGCACTGGACCACCAGGTAAATCTTATTTGTTTCTGACCGGGAGGATGATCAGGACATGGAAGGGACCACTAGACCACCAGATACATCTTCTTTATTTATGACCGACATGATGATCGTCGATCGGGACATGGGAGGGACCACTGGACCACTACAGAAAACATCATTGTTGTTATTAAAGGAATGGTGATTGGTGAAGAAGTGGTACGAGACACCATGGACTGTGGCTGCATGTTGGCTAAGGGCTTGGAGGAGCATGCTAAGTCACCTGCAGCCTATGCAAATGGGAACATAATGGGCATGAAAATGGAAACCTAGTGTCTTGCATGCCCAATGGGCTTATTTGCACGGCTGCTTTAGTGACTAAGAAATAGCACCCCTGCGCTATTCATTGTGGGGCCATTCTCCTGGCTGTATGATGGAGCATAGCTAGTAGGGTTAGCGGTGGTTTTACTAGGTTAGCGCTGCCCTGTCCTGGCCCTATTCACTGTACTATCCGACTGGGAATAACAATATTTCACACCTGCGCAACCGCAAAGTGCAGTACAAACTTTTGCTCTGTGCTTTGCAATTTTTTTATGAATCCTGCCCCAGGTGTCTAGAGATGTTGTGAAGTTTTAATCTCCCAGTGAAGTTATGGCAAATTCACCAAATTCTCTTTCGCAGATAAATTTGTGAATTTTACCTATTTAGTAAAACCTTCATCTTTTGCAACTTTGCCTTGCATCTTCACCTGTAATTTCACCTTTGGGGTACATTTAGTTGAATTTTAATCAAAATTAGGCTACTGGTAAACAAGTGTCTCAAGGTCACATGGTAAATTTTTATACAGTAAGACAGTTTCACTTTCAGTTTTGCATTGTTAGTTAGAGGAGGAGACAGTAGCCTGACAGCATTTAGCAAAGAAAATTATTATGTAAAAAACTATTTTTCATAACTGTGATGGCTTTTTTTCCCATTTTTCCCCAGTATTATTCAATTCTTTGTGTTCTTATTTGTAATTTAGTTTCTGTTTTTTACATATTTTGCCTATTGCTTTTAGTTAATAGAGATTTCTGCGTTCCCTGTTTTCTATTTTTTCAATCTCACTTTTCTTTCTCTCTCTCTTTCTTTTCTTGGATGGAGTCTCGGGGTCTTGTAAGGATTCACAGTGATGTTTCCATAAGCCTGCACCGAATAGAACCCTGGAGTGATCCAGCAGCTCTCCCCACAACACCGCAGCAGCAGCAGTTCTTAGCCCCAGTGCAGCAGCAGCCCCCAGTTCTCGCAGCTCTGCAGCAGCAGCCTGAACCCCTTGCCCAACTGCAGCAGCTACCCCTAATCCCCTACATCTGCAGCAGCAGCCACCAACCCCACAGCAGCCTGAACCTCCTATGCCCCCCATGTTACCATCACTGCTACTGGCTGCCCCTGAGAAGTCACACTCATCATCTTCTGGCTCCTCAGTATCAGTATGTGCAAAGCAGTCAGCTGTGATCTTCCCTGGTCTGGGAATTTTTTAGAACATGACTCCATGATGACAGTATTGTCAAGTGCAACATCTGTGACACACTGGTCATTTGGGGGAAAAAGGGGAACCTTTTAGGCCCCCTCTGCCCATCATACGTATCTAAAGATCTTCCACCTGACTCAGTGAGATGCCAGACAGTGTGAGATGGCTAGTGGAGGAAAATCATAGGTGCCACTGAGGGGGCAGTGCAAAATCTATCAATGCCATTCACAGTATGTCAAGGGGCAGGGGAGAGTACCAGCAGCACTGCCACCATCACCAGCACTGGCACCAGCACTCACACCAACAAACACCACAGAGGAGCTTGCAAAACTGAGTGAAAAGATGTGGAACCCCACTACAGGATTTGTTCTATGGAACAGACAATGCAGAAATTACTAGAGAACCAGCAGGTTATAACTGACGACATGAACAAGCTTCATCATGGCAGTAAAAGTGCTGCTCCATCTGGCAGTGGGCCTTGAAAAACTTGTTAACTGTTACTCATCCTTCTTTTTTCAGTTCTTTTATCTCCGCTCCTCATTCCTCCCACTTTTACACCTGGTCCTTTTCTTTAACTATCGTATACTCCTTCCTGTCTCCTGCTAGTATATTAGTGTTCTAAAAATTCCAAAAACACTTGAAACTATTTTTCTGTCTTTCTCTTTTACTGGTTTAGTCCATCAGCACTTTTTCTCCTTCATGGAAAAGAAAAACAAAATTCTATTGTCTATCCAGATTTTCATTAATGGCAGTGTTTTTCTGCCATACTATTTTCTTCTCTCTCACTACTGCTTTTGTTGTAAAGCACTGTCGTTTACATATATAGTGCATTAGAGGAGCACCATATCAAAAATTGTCTGGTCTCAAAATATTTTATTTCAGTCCAGCAGTTTATGCTGAGCTATATCACTTGCCCAGTCACACTGTTGGACTTATTCCTTCCCTCCACACAGTCACCTTTTTCACTGTTCTTAGTTCCCAGAATTTTCTCCCAAACAAGAAATTATTAAATGGTGGCAGCTCCTGCTTCACTGTCCAAGTCGTCATGTCAGAAAGTATTTGTCAAGCACTTTAGGCAAGTCAACACAAGTGCTCAAGCACAACATGTAAATTTCACACTTCTTGAAATTTTCTCTCCAACAACAAATTATTAAATGGTGGAAATTATTAAATGCAGGAACAGACATTATTAACAGAGAAGATTGAAAACACCTAGCTTTACCGTAAGGATATATTTATATTTTTCCAATACTAAAAATAGCAGGGTAAGTGGGAAGGGAAAAATGATTTGTAGGCAGTGTTTGGGGCACTTTGAAGCTTGTCTTTACAATTGTAACATGTGGTTTAGGGGAAACTAGCTCAGGAGAATAATCTTGAGGCCGAGTAGATTCAGGAAGCCTTGTAAATCTGGTGTGTAATTGGGGGCTGGAGCTGTCAGAGGCTTAGTGCCTTCGTACAAGAGCACTATAAAAGTGCTTCTACTCTATCATGTCCAGCACTTACATGTACCAGTGAATGACTGGAACGGTGAAGGAATGAAACAGGTAACTGGTATCTTAGGCATCAGCAGAAGGAAGCAAGAAACTCTGCCAATCGATTAAAGTAATGTAATGCCCCAGAGTTGAGGCATCACTGAAAAAGAAAATAAATAAATAAATTAGGGGTTTTACAGGTGCCCAGGGTGCCTGCTGCTGGTGTAGACTGCAGGGGATAAATGAAAGGGGCCCCTCAAAAGTTAATTCCCCTCCATATGTAGTGGAAAAACATTGTAAATAATAAAGAGAAGTGCCCTGTGCACATTACACTGTCAAAAAGCAGAATTAATTGTAGCACACATAACAATGGCTTGGATGAAATGCTGTGCTGAGCTGCTCATGCACAGCATTCCAGTCCAAAACACTCTAGAACCAGAAGGTTTATCTTCAAAATTTAAACTGTTTTTGTAGTCAGTTCCTGCTAGCTGTGGAGAGGAGAGGATACAGAAAGTTAAGGGGAACCAGGAAGGCTTACCTGGAGGGTTTAAGCCATTCCTCAAGAGCTGTTCTGTGTGCCTGCTCTGGTTCCAACTACTGAAGCCACTGAGAAGCTGCTGTTTGCCCCGAAGCTGTGTGGCACGGTGGGTCGTGCTATCGGGGCACAACGAATAAAGAAAGCGACCAGTTCGGCCTTTCTGAGCTTAAGAGCCCCATCTGTTTCTTTATTTTGCCCCTTATTTATTTGTTTTATAGTTAATTTCGGTCCCCCGCAGGTGGCAGAGAAGTGCCGCATCGCTGCTCATTCTGTCAGCCCTCCGAGGCCCCCCAAGTCATCCCTCGCTCTGCCTGCTGTTCATCCACTCCCTCTCACTGCCAGAATACCTCCCTGTTGCCTCCTAAAGCTTGTGGTGTGGTGAGTCGGCGGCAGCACACTGATACATGCTGTCCACCTAATTTATTAAAGGAAGGACTGTTTTTTTGTTTATTCATAGTGCATAAGGTGCTTGGAGGAGCGCAGAGCACCACAGAGGAACTCGGTTACAAGGACCCTAATTCATATTCAGGAGGGCAGGGCAAGTTAGCGCCCATGGAGAGGGGTCAGGACAGCAAGGCCAGTTACGAGGCCTCTAAATATTTATGAGAGAGGTGGGTAGAAGGCGGCGACATCCAACAGGAGTGACAAAAGGCTCAGAGAACCTCAGGAATTAAAGGTGACCACTCAGTTAAAAGGGCAATCCAGGCCCAATATAAAGCAGGGCACCAGGCCCAATTTAAAGCAGGGCACCAGGCTCAATATAAAGCAGGGCACCAGGCCCAATTTAAAGCAGGGCACCAGGCCCAATATAAGGCAGAGCACCAAACCCAATATAAAGCAGGGCACCAGGTCCAATTTAAAGCAGGGCACCAGGCCCAATATAAGGCAGGGCACCAGGCCCAATATAAAGCAGGGCATCAGGCCTACAGTGTTTAGGGCTA
This sequence comes from Neoceratodus forsteri, assembly GCA_016271365.2. NCBI lineage: Eukaryota > Metazoa > Chordata > Ceratodontiformes > Ceratodontidae > Neoceratodus > Neoceratodus forsteri. Next base: position 308,510,360 of record CM028133.1, read on the forward strand.
CTAGGCCCAAGGTAAAGCAGGGCTACCAGGTCACCAGGCCCAATATAAAGCAGGGCATCAGGCTCACAGTGTTTAGGGCTACTAGGCCCAAGGTAAAGCAGGGCTACCAGGTCCAGAATGATGGGAATCCTGGCCTAGTGAGTTCGGGCAAGCCAGCCCAGTAGTAGAAAGGGCAGCCCAGGCCTAGCCAGTGAAGGTAAGCCAGCCTAGTGGTAGTACGGGCAGCCCCGGCCTAGTGAGTTAGGGCAAGCCAGCCTAGTGGTAGTAAGGGCAGCCCTGGCCTAGTGAGTTAGGGCAAGCCAGTCCAGTAGTAATAAGGGCAGCCCAGGCCTAGCCAGCAAAGGCAAGCTGGCCTAGTGGTAATAGGGCATATAGGCCCCATAGCAAATAAGGCATTCATAGCAAAACATTCAGGGGTAGCCAGATCCTATTCAGGAGGGCCCTACAGTCAGAAAAGGGTCCAATCAAGGGTGCTTAGCTCACAGTATGCTACAAAGTAACTGTAACCACTGTACTATTAATGCCACTGTTTATTGCTCCAGCATCTGAACGATTGTGTATTGGCTAAAAGCACCAAGACTGCATTGTGACAGTAGGATTGTGGTTATTTGCCCTTGGTTGGATGAAGAGTTGCCCCGTGCTCTAAATTATTGCTCAAGGCATATGAACTATTGCCCCTGGCATCTGAACTATTGCCCCTGGCATATGAACTATTGCCCCTGGCATCTGAACTATTGCCCCAGGCAAATAAACTGTTGTCCCTGGCATCTGAACTATTGCCCCTGGCATCTGAACTATTGCCCCAGGCATATGAACTATTGCCCCAGCATCTGAACTATTGCCCCAGCCATATGAACTGTTGCCCCTGGCATCTGAACTATTGCCCCAGACATCTGAACAATTGCCCCATGCATCTGAATTATTGCCCCGTGCATCTGAATAATCGCCCCACCAGTGAATAATTGCCCAAAAAGTTACAATTTTCCCCCTCTCCTGGCAAATTACCTGGTCACCACGCAGTTCTCTTGCTATGGTGGAAGTGTGTATCTAGTAGTTACATTGTGACCAGAGTATGGAGTCAGTCTCAATCTTCTACCACATTGATGTTCCATGGTGTGATCTGCTATTGTACATGTCCAGAATCAGTCTCTACCCAGAGGAAGACGTCTCCATCATCATTCTTCACCAGAAAGATTCCGACCACCAAATCATCTGCTCCATCCATGTCGTTTTGCCGAAGTCGAGTTCATCGCCATCTGTACAAGTCGCACCCGTCGTTTCTTCTGTTCTACAGTTCAAAGTTACACTCGCGTAAGTTCAAGCGCACCATGACCTCCATGCCAGTGTCATTTGGTTTGGTTCCTGATCCGGATGTCCCAAAGTTGGTCGCCCTCTGCAGAAGAGTGTGCACATCCTGGAAGAACCTGGTCTGCACCCCTGGTCATTCGCCGCAAGTCGAGTCCGTTGAAGCCCAGTGCCGGATGTGTCTGCTGTTTCCTTGTTTTGTTCTAGCTCCTTGTGACAAGATTACAGAATCAGCCATCTTCACTTCAGATCCTTCTGGTTCCTGGTTGCATCGGAGATCCATCTTCACCTCAGATCTTTCGAAGTCTTGCTGGCCCTTGGGGTGTTTCAGCATTGTCCAGATCATGATAGTCCTCCAGTGGACTCGTCTCCATGCATCTCCTGGTTTCTCTTCATCCTTGGCAGCCCTAGAAGTGGGTTTTGGCCAAGGAATCCTTTGCATACAGTGGTGGATCTGACAGCCCATAAGTGGTTTTATTCCAGGAATCAGCTTCTCTGGTTCTCTCTTTCCGGCAGCCTTGGAGAGAGTGGGTTTTGCTGAGAAACCTATGGTCTGTTTACAAAACCTCCCACCACCCCAGTGGCCTTAACTAGGTCCATGCTGGGAATTGTGTGTAAGTGTTCTATGGTTCTGTTGTACTTCCCTTGTAGCTACCAATGGCGAATGATGTGCATGAAGACTTCAGACATTTGGACTTTGTGATGACTCTGTGGTCATTGTAAAACCAGATACTGTGGGTAGTAAATAGAACCTGATTTTCATCTAAGTACCAGTTTAACACACGGGTTACTGCTAAGAAATTGTAGAGTATAGTGGCAATAGGCCTATGTACATCTCAAAATACTTTTGGTAATTATTTTAGAAGTGTTAGACAAAAGTAATTCTATTCTCTCCATTGCCCTGTTGTTGTGGTGCCTACCTCTCTTGTGACTGTGTCTCCCTACCCATTGGTACTGAATAAACACCCTGCAGGCACTGAATCTCTTGGATGACTTCTGCCTCTCCTTGTCTGGGTAACTCTTATCTTATCCACAATAATTCGGTCCTTGGTGTTCCACTCACTCCTTCCACCATCTTTAGAGCAGAGCACCACAGGAAATTTTTTGGCATAGTCGGCAGGATTAGATAATCATTCATCCAAGGAGTCCAAAGTTGGAGTTGCCTAGGGAGAAGTGCAAATGGAGCCAGGGTGTAGCAGTGGATTGTCCAGTGGAGATAGTGAGTCAGTTGGAAGAGACTGAAATGGACCTCAAGGAGGTATTCCACCATTGCCATTAATGATGCCATATTACTTTGGAGTGCCATGGCTTTCACAATTTTACAGGGAAAGAGATGGAAGTGGAACCAGCAACTTAGGGGAGTTTCACTCAAAGATGCAGGCTATGTTCTGGTTGTACCAGGTCCCAGAACCACAGAAGGCTGAAATTCAGACTGGGCAACTGAAAGGAGCTGCTCACAGGGAAGTACAGTCCTGGCCCAGTGGAGCAAAAGTTATGGCAGAACAGATTCTACAGAGGCTGCAGCAAATATTTGATGCCCCGAACTGTGTCTGACTTAAAAATGAAATTATTTTTTCACACTCAGAAGCCCCAAGAGACCCTGCGTGAGTTCACATTGAGCCTATAAGAGCTATTGCGAGTTATAGAGAGGGTAGATGCTGAGGAAATCTGAGATGCGGAGCAAGTGTTGGTAGAGAAGTTTGTTGAAGGGATGCATAGCGAAGCCCTGAGAAGAGAGCTCTGAATGTTACACCTGCAGGATCCCGAGGCTGATTTCCTAGATTTTAAGGAAAAAGCAATTAAGGTATTTGGTTCTGGACACTCTGTAGAAGAGACTCTGACCTCTTCACAGATGGCGGCTTCAATGAAAACTGTGTGGCCTAGGTATCGTAAAGAAAGGTGGACAGAAGAAATCACCTGGAAAAAGGGACTTCGACACGAGGAACTGCCCCCTACAAAGATCAGATTATAGAAAAGAACCTGTTGCATATTCAAGCCAGTATTTAGAGCATAGTAGACGTGCAGTCTGATGATGTAGGCACCAATCTGCTCTGTGCAGGCCAGTGTGAATCAACAATCTGAGCTGACTGAGCAGATTTCCACCCTGACCCACAAGATGGCAGAGATGTGAAAAGAGATGCCAGGCCTAAAGGAAGGGTAGTAGGATGAAACATCCCTAAATCAATCTGCACAGGAAAGAAGAGGTAAGGATTACATGGATCATCTGAAGAGGGGTGAAGGAAGGTACCCCACGGATCGATTTGATAACCAGGGAAGGCCCATTTGTCATCGTTGCAACGTCAGTGTCCGTGTGGAGTGATGATGCAGTCAGCCGGTGGATGCCAACTTAATTTTAAACAGAAATTCTTTGGGGATGAGGACCTACCCTCGAAGAGCAGATGTCCAGGTCCAGCAACCCCACTAGATCAGTCTTGTTAGATTGGCAAAAGTCCAATGGTACTGGTAAGGGTGGACGGTATTGAACTTATGACTTTGTTGTATACAGGATCGCAGGTCACCACGATGCAGGGATGAGATTTCCGGAGATACTGGATGCCCGACGATCTTAAGCCACCTCCCAGATCTTGGGTGAAGCTAATAGCGAGCAATGGAGATGAAATACTGTATCTGGGCTATCTGGAAGCTGATATTCAGTTGGGAAGAAAAACTCAAAGCAGACAAGGCATCATAATTAGTGACCTGGAAAGTGAACATTTGCCACCATTAATCTTGGGGGATGAATTTTTTACAGAATTGTTTCGATGAGCTGGTACAAATCCTTCAACAGAAAGCCAAGCACATACCCCAAGTGAATAAGCATGCTGTACAGCAAACTATCAATTATCTGCAATGCCGCCAATGGTTTGCCAATGCTGATGGGGAGATTGGTAAAGTCCAAGTGACAGACACCAGGCCAGTGACATTAAAGCCAGGCACAGAAACCACCCTATGGTGTAAAGCAAAGGTGGGCCCGAGGGATCAGGATTATGATGCTTTGGTGGAACGATACCCTACTAAAAAAAGAAGAGCCCATAATAGTGGCCCTGAGTATAGCTACCATGACCAGAGGTCGGATTCCTGTTAGAGTGCTAAATTACGGGACTCATGACGTGCAACTTTACCGTAATCGGCCTGTTGCCCAAATCCACACAGTGTACTTGCAAGACATTATTGAGCCAGAGGAAGAGACCAGACAAAGCAAGAGACAAGGGTGGTGCCTGGGGAAGAAATAAAAAATGTTGGTATACCAAAATGGGCTTAAGAAATCAATTTAGGCAATCCCAGGACCTCTGCGGAACAAAGAGCTGATGTACTGGAAGTGGTTTTACGCCATAAAGAAGCTTTTAGTCAGCACCCATTAGACTTTGATCTAGCCCACAGTGTACAGCACCACATCTGTACAAATGGACATCCACCCATCAGGGAGCGATGTAGACCAATCCCACCAGCAATGTATCGACAAGTGAAGGAGATGATCAGAGAGATGAAAGATGCTGAAGTGATTAAAGAAAGCCACAGCCCATGGGCAGCTCCGATTGTTTTGGTTAAGAAAAAGGATGGTAAAATTCGATTCTGTGTCAATTACCACAAGTTAAGTACCATCACCCATAAAGATGCATATCCTTTGCCCCAGATAGAAACATAGAAACATAGAAACATAGAATTTGACGGCAGATAAGGACCACTTGGCCCACCCAGTCTGCCCATTTCCCTACCTGATGAATAAGCTGCAGATCCTAGTTAACCAGCAGCCTACTTCTTCCTACCCCAACCCCCTGGAATTGCCTTATGACTGTCCCATGCATGCTTGAATTCCACCACTGTTTTTGAGCTCCACAACCTCCTCTGGAAGGCCGTTCCATACATCCACAACCCTCTCTGTGAAAAAATACTTCCATAAATTACCTCTGAGCCGCAGCCCTTCTATCTTCAAATTGTGCCCCCTTGTTCTTGCACACCTCTTTTTGAAAATGCTACCCTCTTGGACTTTGTTGATTCCCTTGGAGTACTTGAAAGTTTCTATCATGTCCCCCTCTCCCTCCTTTCCTCGAGGCTATACATATTAAGCTCCTTAAGTCTCTCTTCATATGTCTTCCGGTGCAGACCCTGCACCATTTTAGTTACCCTCCTCTGGACAACTTCCATCCTGTCTATGTCTTTGCGGTGGGTGAGTCTCAGAACTGCGCAGTACTCAGATGTGGTCCGTCGCCAGCTGTCTGTACAGAGGGATAATAACTTGTTTTCTACCGGTGATGCCCTCCCCATGCATCCAGTATTCGCCCAGCCCTCCTTGCTGCCCTCTCACATTGCTTGCCCACCCTTAGGTCATCTGATATGACTACCCCCAGGTCCCTTTCCATTTTTGTTGTTGTTAGTATCTCACCCCCCATTGTGTATTCTTCCCCTGGGTTTTTGTTTCCCAGGTGCATTACCTTGCACTTCTTAGCATTGAATCTAAGCTGCCATACATTTGACCATTCCTCTAACCATGCCAAGTCCCTTCTCATCCTTTCCACCCCACCTTGTGCATAGAAGATTCCCTTTCAGCTCTCCAATCTGCCGCTGTACTCTCCACTCTAGACTTAACCAGCGGATACTGGCAAGTTCCTATGGCACCTAAAGATCAGGCAAAACAGCCTTCATCACCCCATGGGTCTATTTGAATTCACAAGGATGTCTTTTGGACTTTGTAACACCCTGGGGACTTTTCAGAGACTTGTCGAGCATTGCCTAGGAAGTCGAAATTTTGATATCCTACTGCTATATCTGTACGATATCATTGTTTGCTCAAAGACTCACGAAGATCATTTATTGCACTTGGGGGAAGCGTTTCAAAGACTAATTCAATATGGTCTTAAGATAAAACTGTCTAAATGTCATCTATTACAATCTAAAGTAAGTTATTTGGGACATATAGTTTCCTCAGAGGGAGTGTTGCCAGACCCAGCAAAGATTGAGGTGGTAAAATAATGGCCTGTTCCTACTACTGTCAGAGATGTCAGAAAGTTCCTAGGTTTTGTAGGGTATTACCAAAAATTTATCAAGGACTTTTCCAAAATTGCTGTGCCTTTGCATGAACTTCTAAGAGGATCGACAGAGGGTCGAGTCCCGAAAAATCGTCCTGTTATATGGGCAGCTGAGCAACAGAGAGTGTTTGATAAGTTAAAGAAAATACTATATGAGGCTCCTATCCTAGCTTATCCTGATTATGCAAAGCCTTTTCTTTTATATACCGATGCCAGTAACAAGGGATTGGGTGCAGTACTTGCACAAGAACAAGATGGTGTGGATCGAGTTATAGCTTATACAAGCCAAGGACTAAGAGGATCAGAGCAGAACGATGCCTGCTACAGCTCTTTCAAACTCAAGTTCCTAGCATTGGTATGGACCATATACAGAAAAAGTTCTGTCAATATTTGACTGCTACCCCTTTTACAGTTTTTACAGATAACAACCCATTGGTGCACTTGAATACCACCAGGCTTGAAGCACTAGAACAGAGGTGGGCCTCCAGACTTGTGAATTATCAATTTTCACTAAAATACCACTCTGGTAAAGCGAATGTGGATGCATTGTCTTGGATGCCTGGACAAGAGGAAACAGAAGCAGATGACATCTCACTGGAGAACATAGAGATGCCGCCTTTTCTCCAAGTACTGGCAGAATTTGTACAAGCTTGCTGTCAAGTTGTTCCAGAGCCAGAAAAGGAAAGATGACCTGAAGTGGATGATACAATTGCTGACCAAAAAAGCTTATGGGTGCAATTGCAGGATCAGGATCCTATTGTTAAACAAGTTAAAGCTCTAGTCTCAGCACAGAAACATCTGACTCAGCAAGAATGGAAAAAGCTCGATCCAGAAGTGATGAAGTTATGAAGGCATAGAACCCGGTTGGCTATAGAAGACTGTCGCCTAGTTAAAAAAAGTAGAGACCCTACTATGCATATGGAATTGACCCAGATAATAGTGCCAAGAACTAATGCATCAGTAGTATTAGAAGCATACCATGATCACTCAGAACATTTAGGACACAAAAAGACAGAGGCTGTTATTAGAAAAAGGTTTTACTGGATAGGAATGCATAGTGATATAGTAAAGTGGTATGAAGAATACCCAGCCTGTACTTTGAAATACAGAGAAAAGAGTAACCAGAGAGCTCCTCTCTGCCCCATAGTCAGTAATTCACCATTGGAATTACAGTAGTTGCTCTAGATCACTTAAAGTTGGAACCAAGCACCAATGGGCACATATATGTTCTCACTATGGTTGATCTCTTCTCAAAATTTGAGGTTGCCAGTGTAGTAAAAGACCTATCTGCTCGAACTACAGCTGAGACCTTTCTAAGATGTTTTGTGTGCCCCTTTGGTTATCTGACCAAAATTCTTACAGACCAAAGAACCTTTTTCGAATCTAAGCTTTTTCATGAACTCTATACGCTTTAAGGAATTCACAAATTAAAAACTACTGCCTACCATCCCCAAAGTAATGGACTCTGTGAAAGAACAAATCAGACTCTACTTGAAATGTTGCAAGCCTTACCAGATTATAAACGTCCTTACTGGCCAGCTCTACTTCCCAAACTTACGTGTTTATATAATAACACTATACACTGTTCTACTGGTTATACACCTCATTATTTAATGTTCAGATGCCACGGAAGACTCCCAATGGACTTAGTATTGGAAGTACCACTTAATGAAACCAAAGTAACAATGCCAGTTATGAATTGGGTGCAAGAACATAGCCAACATTTGCAAGAAGCTGGACAAATTATAGGCAAACATATAGAGCAAGTGCGACAAAAACAAAAAGCGAACTATGATATCACAGCTAATGCTACACTCTTACTTATTGGAGAAAGAGTAATGCTAAAGAAAACCCAAAAATGCAGCAAGTTAGCATCAAAATGGGAACCTGAACCTTACTGCATCAAGGAAATCCATTATCCAGAATTACCAGTGTATAAGATCCAGCAAGAATTGGGAAACAATACCAAGATTGTTCACCGAAATCTCTTAAAAGCTTGTACTTTTAGAGACACTGTTCTAGCAAAAGATAAGGACAGTTCTATGCCAAAGGAGAGGCAGGAGTCCATAAAGGATGGTATGTTGGGACTGGAATCGCCAACCAGTTGATGCAAAGAGCCTTGGATTCGCACTGCCAATGTAAATTCCTTTGACCATCCAATTGTTGTACCAGTAAACCCTGAGATACCAGATGTTCTAGAACCAGAATGCATTGTCCCAGAACCCATAGGTTTCCAACCCCATAGATCCCAAAGATCCAATGCAGGTGTTCCCCCAGGAAGGTACATAATGGAAGCCTCTCAACTTGTCTCATCATACCATATGTAGATCTATTCAGAGTAGTTCTCCAGATACAGTAACTTTAGTTTAATAAATTTGAAGTTTTGCAGTAGTTATAGATATTTATTTTATTTATTTATTTAGGTTTTCTTTATCAGGTAGGTGCGTTAGGCAAAAACCCTGCCTATTTTCAAGCATGACCCAAGAAGGTACAGTACACATTTGACAATTAGGTACCGTGAAATTGAAAAATAAAATGCAGTACAATACAATATGTGGTACAGACGATGGATATCCATGCAGGGATGGTCAGGAGGAAAAAACAATAGAGCTTACATATAGTATTATCCATCCTTGCAGGCAGTAACAAGAACAGGTGATGACATTAGACTACAGACATTCAACATTTCAGAGAATCAACAAAGCTAGATATAAAGAAAGGAGGCAAGAGGGCTAGTTACATTCAGAAGATATCTTAAAGTATTTCACCAAAGTAAGGTTCATGAAGTGTTAAGTAAAATGTTAGCATGCTAAGGAAATGTTTATAAAGCATTTAAGGAAATACATGGGGACATGTATTTTTAGGCGGGCCTGAATCTGTAATGCCCCAGAGTTGAGGCATCACAGAAAAATAAAATAAATAAATAAATTAGGGGTTTTACAGGTGCCCAGGGTGCCTGCTGCTGGTGTAGACTGCAGGGGATAGATGAAAGGGGCCCTTAAAAAGTTAATTCCCCTCCCCTTGTAGTGGAAAAACATTGTAAATAATAAAGAGAAGTGCCCTGTGCACATTACACTGTCAAAAAGCAGAATTAATTGCAGCACACATAACAATGGCTTGGATGGAATGGAATACAATGCTGAGCTGCTCTTGTACAGCATTCCAGTCCAAAACACTCTAGAACCAGAAGGTTTATCTTCAAAATTTAAACTGTTTTTGCAGTCAGTTCCTGCTAGCTGTGGAGAAGAGAGGATACAGAAAGTTTTTTTTTTTTTTTTTGAAATTTAAGTTTATTGATTTTACAAGAAGAAAATCCAACAAAACATAACAGAGTCAAGATCCACAATATATCAGTGAGATGTACATGGTATAAAAAAAAAAAAAAAAAAAACACCCTCAACAAACTACCCTCCACCCACATTCTCCCCACCCCACCTCTCTCCCACCCACCTCCCTATCCCCAACCAAATCCCAGCCTCCCACCCCCGCCCACTCACCCGATAGAGTGTGCCGAACAAACCATGTATCTAAGCTGGTTATTAAATGTAACAGCAACTTAAAGGATGGTCTAACCTCCCAAAGCAAGGGATGCAGGTAACAAAGTTAAGAGGAACAGGGCAAACAATTGTGGCACCAGGAAGAGGCCAGGAGATCATTGGTGCAGGTATAGCAAATAATTTACCCCATTTTTCTGAAACAGATCCATGCGATTGCGCAAGCTGGCTACCAATCTTTCAGCATTAAGGTAGGCAGAAAGCTCAATCAACCATTCAGCATAGGACAGGGTCAATTGGTCAGTCCAATGCCTAAGAACCAGTCTCTTAACTGCAATAGACACCAAAGCAATGTGATACCGGCGTTCAACACTATTTATGTTAGCATAGTCACCTAGAATACAAATCTCGGGGGTGAAGAAACACGAGAGACCTAGTAAAGGATCTAAATTGTCCCGAATAGAGGACCACAGGGAGCAACTTTATTACAATACCAGAAGATATGTAGGGAGTCCCCTTCACTATGTGAGCATCTGGAGCAGAGGGAAAGGGGAAGCTTTTGGAGTTGGAAAAGTTTCCTAGGGGTATAGTACATGTTATTCACGATATAGTATTGGGTAAGCCTAAATCTATCCTGAGTATGATATTTATGAAGGCCCCTCCAGATGTGAGGCCAATTTAGGGTGGAATCAGGAAGCAAAGAGGACCAAATACTAGAGCCCGCAACAGGCTCTGAGAATTTGTAATTTAAGAGGAAAGAGTATATTAACGAGATGGAGTGTGGTTTAGAAGCAAGGGTTAAAATTTGAGAAAGGAAGGGGTGGACTGCCGGCTCTCTGAACTGAGTGCCGAACTTTTCGGCGATAAGGTGCCTCAGTTGATACACTTTAAAAATCTTAGTGTTGGGAATGACATGTTTATCAAGGATGTCCACGGAGAGAAGGAGGGATCCTTGGCCATAAAAGTGTTCCAGATTGGTTTCTTTAATTTGTGGAAGCCAGTCGGGAGTGATCATCGAGTTGCCCAGCTTAATATTGGGATTAAGGATGACCGGTTGACCTAGATCCTTCCTCGGAAAAATTTTTATAAAATGTAGACATTGGAGAAGGGACTTGAGGGATGTGAGAACTGTATGGTCAGTTATCCACTGCGAAAGTACAGAGGGGGGAGTATAGAAAATAGCATAGGGATCTATTCTAGACTCCGAAAGGATCAACTTCTCAATTTGAAGCCAGATCGGGAAGAGGATCAGGATTGGTAGGGAACCACCTCCCTAATTTAGCAAGATAGAGCCCAGTGATATAACAAAGGTTGGGAAGTCGGAGGCCACCTTTATCTTTAGGAAGGATAGTTTGAGAAATGAGCATGAACTCCTTTCCTCGCCAGATGAAATTTGAGAACATCACATGGAACTGTTGTAAGTAAGAAATGGGCAGCCAAAGATTTAATAAGTTGAGGGGTAGAAGATACGGGAAGGACGCTCATTTTAATAATATTAATCCGGCCCCAGAGGGAAATAGGAGGGTGGACCACGAGTAAAGTCTTGCTGGATGAGGTTTTAAGATCATCCAAGTTAAGTTTCCTAAGTAGGGAAGAATCTGTTGAAAATGGATCCTAAATATTTAATCGATCCGGAGACCATCTCATACCAAAGTTGGTGAGATCCTGCTTATAATGCATGAGTGTTTAATGGGAAAACTTCAGATTTAGAGATATTCAGTTTGTATTGAGAGAGGTACCATAGTGCCTGATAAGGTCCAGTGCATACTTTAGGGAAACAGCAGGATGTGTAACGTGCAGGAGTATATCATCTGCATAGGCAGAGAGAACTAGCTCCTGACGATGCACTAGACAGCCTTTAATAAGTGGAGAAGACTTGAGTTTAATAAGAAGGGGTTCCAGGTATAAATTAAATAAAAAAGGTGAGAGAGGGCAGCCTTGCCTGGTACCAGTATATAGCTGGAACAGCGAGGAAAAAGTTCCGTTACAATATATCTTGGCCGAAGGAGAGTTGTAAAAAATCTGGATCCATTTTAGAAAAGAATTCGGAAAGCCCATCCTAGTCATCGTAGCCCAGAGAAAGGACCAATCCACACGATCAAAAGCCTTCTCTGCATCTATCGAGACTAGGGCCATGGGAAGCTGAGATGTACGAGCATATTGAGAAATGTGAGAGAGAGTTCTAAGGTGGTCCGATGGGGAGCTAGAGTGCACAAAACCAACTTGCTCTGGACTAAGAAGGTGGGTCCAGATTTTCTTAATCCGTTCAGCCAAGATCTTAGAGAGAATTTTCATATAATAGTTTTGGAGAGATATAGGTCGATAGCTCGCTGGATCAGTAGGGGTTTTACCTGGTTTGAGAATTAAAATAATGGTAGCTTCAAGAAGAGTAGGATCTATAATGGGAGAAGAAAAAAGATGTTCATAGAGTTTAAGAGGTATAGGGGCAAGCTCTTTAGAAAAACCTTGTAAAATTTGCAGGAATCCATCTGGACCAGGTGCCTTATCAGGGTCATAGAAGCAATGACACTCTCTATCTCAAAAGAGATAGAGGTAGTCAGGGTCTCCTTGTGAGTGGCAGAAGCTGGGGACATCAATATCAGCTAAATATGCTAAGATGTCTGAGAGAGGGCAGGGGATGGGGGCAAACTATAGAGATTTTATAATAATTTTCAAAATCTGTGCAATTTCCTGGAGAAGTTTTTATGGAACCGTGGGTGTTTATGAGGCGGGATTATTCTGGAGCTCTCTAACGTCAGAAGTCTTAGGGCTAAAAGCCTCCTGGCTTTTTCTCCATGGTCGATATACTTAGCCTGAGTTTTAACGAGACAGTACTCAGCCTTTTCCTTAAGGAGGTCAGCGTATTCATTTTTAGCTGCCAAGAGGGCTTCAAGGGAAGATACCGGAGAGGAGGGAAGGTGGGTGCTTTCCAAGTCTTTGATTTTGTTCATTAGGAGGTGCCCGCGCTTGCCGGGCTCTTTTCTTGTTGAGGCGAGTTTGATTAGTTCCCCTAAGATAGCATTTTAGGAACACCAGATGATATCAAATCTTGAGGTAGATCAAGGTTATCCGCCAGAAAAAGAGAATTAGGGATCTGATATGAGTCACCTATGGGGATCTTTAAGTAATTGGGTATTAAGCCTCCAGGTAGTGTCCGTTGAAATTCAGGGTCCGGAGAGATTTTAATCCAAACAATTGCGTGATCAGAAAGAATAATCGACTCGATACCGGACTGGAGAGGCCTGGGAGGAGGGTCTTACTAATCAGGATATAGTCTATCTGAACCATGATCCATGGGGTTGGGAAAAGAATGAAAAGGCCGGAGGGGATTTGGAGGCTGCCAGGATCACAAAGCCCTAATATATGAAAATCATGTAAAAGCCCTTTGCGTGATGTAAGCGGACAGTTGACCTGGGGATCTTTATCCAGGAATGGGAAGGCGAGACATTCCAATCCCCAGGATAAGTTGCGAGGAAGCAGATCACTGATTTTGTCTGCAAGGTCATAAAGAAATCAGGGCTGCCCAAGCAGGGCCATAGGCTGAGCCTAAAACTACAGTGTTCCGTTGAGGGAGCCTTTGGCCAAAACAAACCTCCCTTCTGGGTCCACTACTACTGAGTCAATCAGGAACAGAATATATTTTTTAATAAGTATAGCTACCCCTCTGCTAGAATTGGATCCATATGCAACATAAACTTGTGAGAAGCCGGATCGAGACAGCCACTTAACCTCAGAATTATTTAAGTGGGTTTCCTGTAGGAATAGGATGTCTATTTGGGACAGAGTACAGTGGTTAAAAATCTGAGTCCCTTTGACCTTGTCCCTGAGCCCACGTACGTTCCATGATGCCATTTTAATAGTATTTATAGCCATTTTAAATACAATGTGAGAGGGAGGTAGGTACTAAGATAACCAGATGCAAAACCAAAAGGAAGGCACCTCGAACCCCAAATCCCATCTTCCTATAACCTGCCAGCAAGGGTTTACTAAAGATAACAGTAGCTTAAAATGGTTAATTATAACTGGAGTAAAGCCCTGAGGTAGTAAAGCAGGCAGGCTAATTCTTCCCACCCCACCCAAAATACTGCCCTAAACAAAACATACCAACTATGTACAATATGGTACCAGGTCTGGAGAATGTCAGAACAAACACGGAAAAGCCAGGGTCCTGGAAACCAAATCACCGATGCAATCCGAAAAACCCCAGCCCACAGGGACCTTCCAAAGAGGAATGCCAGAACACCAACAAACAAGAAAAAGGCGTTCCCAATCCAAACCAGAGAGGGTAGCAGGAACCCTGTAGAAGGGGCTGGATTAGACCCCTTCCATAAGTTCACAATTCAGCTACCGCCAGGCACTCAGGGCTCAAGAGCCACACCCCCACCAACCAACTGCCTATCCTATGGGCAGCCTGTAAAAAAGTAGCGATCCGCCCGGCCCGCCCGGCCTCGGTGGATTTCCACTTGCGGCGCGGCGACCGGGTTGAGGAACGGACCCAGGGTCGTCGGAGGGCGGCGCAGGGAGAAGGTTGAGCGCCAGCAGGCAGCTCTTCTTCTCCGGGGGAGGTCCCGTCAGCATCCGGAGCAGTGAGGACTCCTAGCGGAGGCTGGGAGACCTCATGCTACCGGCCTGGCGAGGAGGGGCGGGGTGGCGGGGTGGACGCTGGCGTCGTGCCGTCCCCTCCTCCTCGGGGAGGAAATACAGGGATAAAATCCTTGCCTAGCGTCTAAATGACGCTCTGCCCAGGATTGCCTGATTGGCCACTGGAGCCGTTCCCCTAACCAGTCACAGTTCCATGACCGATAAGGGAGACCGATACCTGTCCCGCTCTCTGGGGGTAAACCAGAGATGACCGGGGATTCGGCGATGTCCAGTGGTCGGGGCTCCAGGGTCCGTGACTGGAGCAGAATGTGGACGAAAGGTAGGGGCATAAAGAAGCAAAAAAAAAAAAAAAAGTAGCGATCCATTCAGATATAAATTCCCCTTCTATCCGAAAAAGGGAAAGGAACGACATCTAAGGGAAAGGTTCTACTCACCCCCTGGAACAAATGGAGAGAAGGGACTCAAAGATTGGGAAGGTAGGCCGCGAGGTGGGAGGATTGTCACCAATCAGACAATTTGTTTCCGGGGGCATTATTTGATGGCGGGACCAAGAAGGGTCCCACACCAGAAACCAGTACCCCGAGTATCGCAACCCCTGAAAAATTAGTTCTGGGGAGAGACTGGAGGTCCCACCATCGCGGCCTAACTCAACCTCTGCCCGACCATCTAGGATCCTCGCTCAGCACAATGGTCCGAAGATTGGCCAAAGCAGGTAGGGCACACCAGAGGGGAACCAGGGGAAAAGCCAGCAAGGGAGCTAGATTACATAGCAAAAGGGAAGCAAGAAAAAACCCTCAGCAACCGAACAGGACCAGTACACATCGTAGACACAGTATCTGATAACAGTAGATTAACCATTCAGTTTGAAAAGATTAGGAAGTCTTGTAGCAAGATCTTTTATGAGCCATGTCGGGAATCGAAACTATGGGTGGTATTGCCAATAGAGATCCTGAGGGTGGCAGGATACACCATCCTGAAGGAACAGACACAGTATCAGCTTTTGGACTATGGGATGGAATTCGGCTCTCTTCATTCTTGTTTCCTTAAGGAGATCTTGAAATGACGTGAGTTGCTTAACCCCATGTAATCAATGCAGTTCACGAGACTTGTTAAATCATGCTGTCTCTCGATATAGCTTAGGAACTTCATGATTATAGGCCATGGGGGGGAGCCCGGTGGAGGTCTGGGCCTCAACGATCTATGCGCTCTCTCTAGATGGTAGTTTGGATTGAGAGGTGAGGGACCCACTGTTTTGGAAAGAAACTTTTGCAGGAAAGCTATCAGATCCGGCCCCTCTTCCAATTCCGGCAGACCCAAGATAAGGAGATTGTTTCTTTGGTTGCGGCCTTCCAGATCTTCAGTTTTTAGTTGGAGCTTCTTGACCTGTTGAGTCAGCCCAGACAGCTCAGATTCAGCATTCGCCCTCCACTGCTCAAGCGAGAAGATCCTGGCCTCCGAATCCGATACTCTCGTGGTAAGGGAGGAGAGGTCGCCCCGTAGAGATTTTAGGTCAGCAGTGATATCGTGGAGGATATCTTTTAGTGGGGCCAGCTCTTGCATAAATTTATCCTCTGTAAGGAGGCCAGGTGGCTGAGTCTTGTCCCGGTTCTCTCCGACATTGTACCGCTTGGTTTCTTGGCTTTTGGGTAGTTTTCGAGAATTGCTGGGTGGCGTGTGTCTGATCGCGGCTGCTTTTATCTGCCTCCATCTGCCTGTAAAACAAAGGAGACGAGCAAGATGTACACCCTAGGGCCGACAGGCGGAGCGTAGGCGATCCAGTGCTGGTAAAATAATTAAATTAGCGGTGCAAGGATCGCAGATTGCGGCAGTTAAGACGGCAGGAAGAGAGAGCTCTAAGCCCCTGCTGCCATTCAGCAAGCTGTCATCACGTGACTCCTCGAGGATACAGAAAGTTAAGGGGAACCAGGAAGGCTTACCTGGAGGGTTGAAGCCATTCCCTGAGGGCTGTTCTGTGTGCCTGCTCTGGCTCCAGCTAGTGAAGCCACAGAAAAGCTGCTGTTTGCCCCGAAGTTGTGTGTCACGATCGCTGGTGCCATCAGGGCACCACAAAGAAAGAAAGTGACCAGTTTGGCAGTTCTGGGCTTAAGAGCCCTGTCCGTTTCTTTATTTTGCCCCTTATTTATTTGTTTTATAGTTAATTTAGGTCCCCCACTGGCGGCAGAGAAGCTCTGCATCGCCACTTGTTCTGTCAGCCCTCCGAGGCCCCCCTAAGTTGTCCCTTGCTCTGCCTGCTGTTCATCCACTCCCTCCTACTGCCAGAGTACCCCCTGCCTCCCGGTTGCCTCCTAAAGCCTGTGGTGCAGTGAGTCAGCAGCAGCTGTTTTTTCATTTATTCATAGCGCATAAGGTACTTGGAGGAGTGGCAGAACGCAGCAGAGGAATCGGGGCAGAAGGACCCTAATTCATATTCAGGAGGGCAGGGCAAGTTAGCGATGCCCATGGGGAGGAGTCAGGACAGCAAGGCCAGTTAAGAGGCCTCTAAATATTTATGAGAGGGGCAGGTCGAAGGCGGTGACATCCTACAGGAGTGACAGAAGGCTCAGAGAGCCTCAGGAATTAAAGGGGACCACTCAGTTAAAACGGCAATCCAGGCCCAATACAAAGCAGGGCACCAGGCCCAATATAATGCAGGACACCAGGCCCAATATAAAGCAGGGCACTAGACCCAATATAAGGCAGGGCACCAGGCCCAAAATAAAGCAGGGCCCCAGACCCACAGTGTTTAGGGCTACTAGGCCCAAGGTAAAGCAGGGCTATCAGGCCCAGAATGATAGGACTCCCAGCCTAGTGAGTTAGGGCAAGCCAACCCAGTAGTAGAAAGGGCAGCCCAGGCCTAGCTAGTGAAGGTAAGCCAGCCTCCTAGTGGTAGTAAGGGTAGCCCCGGCCTAGTGAATTAGGGCAAGCCAGCCCAGTAGTAGAAAGGGCAGCCCAGACCAAGCCAGTGAAGGTAAGCCAGCCTAGTGGTAGTAATGGCAGCCCCGGCCAAGTGAGTTAGGGCATGCCAGCCCAGTGGTAGTAAGGGCAGCCCAGGCCTAGCCAGCAAAGGCAAGCCAGCCTAGTGGTAGTAGGGCATATAGGCCCCATAGCAAATAAGGTATTGATAGCAAAACATTCAGGGGTAGCCAGATCCTATTCAGGATGGCCCTACAGTCAGAAAAGGGTCCATTCAAGGGTGCTTAGCACACAATATGCTACAAAGTAACTGTAACCACTGTACTATTTATGCCACTGTTTATTGCTCCAGCATCTGAACGATTGTGTATCGGCTAAAAGCACCAAGACTGCATTGTGACAGTAGGATTGTGGTTATTTACCCCTGGTTGGATGAACAGTTGCCCCATGCTCTAAATTATTGCCCCAGACATATGAACTGTTGCCCCTGTCATCTGAACTGCTGCCCCAGGCATATGAACTGTTGCCCCTGGCATCTGAACTATTGCCCCAGACATCTGAACAATTGCCCTGTGCATCTGAATTATTGTCCCTTGCACCTGAACAATTGCCCCACCAGTGAATAATTGCCCCAAAAGTTACAATTTGCCCCTTCTCCTGGCAAATTACCTGGTCACCACACAGTTGTCTTGGTATGGTGGAAATGTGTATCTTATAGTTACATTGAGGCCAGCGTATGGGGACAGTCTCAATCTTCTACCACATTGATGTTCCATGGTGTAGTCTGCTGTTCTACGTGTCCAGAATCAGTCTCTACCCAGAGGAAGATGTCTCCATCATTCTTCACCAGAAAGTTTTTGACCATCAGATCATCTGCTCCGTCTGTGTCATTCACTGAAGTCAAGTCCGTCGCCATCCGTACAAGTTGCACCCACCGTTTCTTCTGTTCTACAATTCGAAATTATGCTCGCCGAAGTTCAAGCGCACCATGACCGCTGTGCCAGTGTCATTTGATTTGGTTCCTGATCTGGATGTCCTGAAGTTGATTGCCCTCCACAGAAGAGTGTGCACATCCTGGAAGAACCTGGCCTGTGCCCCTGGTTGTTTGCCGCAAGTCGAGTCCATCGAAGCCCGGTGCGGGACGTGTCCACTGTTTCCTTGTTTTGTTCTAGTTCTTTGTGACAAGATTACAGAATCAGTCATCTTCACTTCAGATCCTTCTGGTTCCTGATTGCATTGGAGATCCATCTTCACCTCAGATCCTTCGAAGTCTTGCTGGCCCTTGGGAGTGCTGCAGCATCATCCAGGTCATGGTAATCCTCCAGTGGATTCGTCGCCACACATCTCCTGGTTTCTCTTCATCCTTAGCAGCCCTAGAAGTGGGTTTTGGGCAAGGAATCCTTTGCATACAGTGGTGGATCCGACAGCCCATAAGTGGGTTTATTCCAGGAATCAGCTTCTCTGGTCCTTTCTTTCTGGCAGCCTTGGAGAGAGTGGGCATTGCCAAGAAACCTATGGTCTGTTTACAAAACCTCTCACCACCCCATTGGCCTTAACTAGGTCCGTGCTGGGAATTGTGTCTAAGAGTTCTGTGGTTCTGTTGTACTTCCCTTGTAGCTACCAACGGAGAATGATGGTGCACACAAAGACTTCAGACATTTGGTCTTTGTGATGATTCTGTGGTCATTGTAAAACTAGATACTGTGGGTAGTAAACAGAACCTGATTTTCATCTAAGTACCAGTTTTACACATGGGTTACTGCTAAGAAATTGTAGAGTATAGTAGCAATAGGCCTAGGTGCACCTCATAATACTTTTGGTAATTATTTTAGAAGTGTTAGACAAAAGTAATTCTGTTCTCTCTATCGCCCCGTTGTTGTGGTGTGTACCTCTCTTGTGACTGTATCTCTCTACACACTGGTACTGAATAGACGCCCTGCAGGCACTGAATCTCTTGGACGACTTCTGCCTCTCCTTGTCTGGGTAACTTTTATCTTATCCACAATAATTCGGACCTTGGTGTTCCACTCAGTCATTCCACCATCTTTAGAGCAGAGCACCACAGTAAGGCACCAGTTTACTACTGTGTAACAGTCGTTGCTAGGAAGGGCAGAAGGTAAAGGGTAGGCTAAAACTGGGAATAGAAGCAACACCCTATCTAGGTTAGAAGTATAAAGACATTTAAGCAAGGCACGAGGAACACAAATAGAAACAAACAAAAGAAGGGGAAATCTAGAAACACCCCCATCAGGGATAAGGGTAAAAAGGTATCTTGAGGTAACACAGGGAGAACAGAAGTTGAGAATGCTGGGAGAGGTGCAATGCAGTAGCTGTGAGATGGCAGTTTCAGAGAGACATTCTGGATACTGCAATGCTGCCTCATCTGCATGCACATTGCTAGGTTGAGGGAGGAGGTCACTAGATCCCAAGCTGAGTTGGCTAGGATTCTGAGGACCTCTTCCCCCACCCAGGGGCCACCAAGTCTGCCACCATTACCTTACAGGATGCCAGGGAAGAGGAACAGCTGGTCTATGGTGGGCTCTGGAAGGGTGAGCATGTTGGGACAGAACCACATTTCTCAACCGGTACCACTATGAAATTTCTACATCACTCTGGTGGGGCAGAACTGCTGAGAGGAGGCACCCATGGTAGTAACCATGGCGGATGGGGGTTGTGCCTCCATAGTTGAGACCCCAAGGAGGGTGGTAGAGGACCCCAGAGGAGGAGGAGGAGGAGGAAGAAACTTCAGGTGGTGGACTCAATTGTGAGGGGATAGATTTGGGAATAGGAAAGGAGGGAGAGGTAGGTTAGGTGCCTACACAGTGCCATGGCCCAGACGGATGTGAAGCAGATGCTGAGGACTACTAGGGCAGCAGGATGGCAGGGAGAACATGATGTCATTGTCCTCCTGGGAACTAATGACCTGGCTAAGAATGGGGCTTGGATAGTGCTGGGGGAGGTTAGGGAGCTTGGGGGTCTCAGACAGGTAGAGTGCTCTGTTGCATTTGTGAGGTGCTGTCTACAACAGGTGGGAGAAGAGGGATCTCCACATTAGGAGCTTCAACTCATGGCTGAAGAATGGTACAGAATGGAGGGGTTCAGCTACATTGGGGACAGGGGATTAAAGTGGGGGGATAAGGGCCAATACAGGGGTGATGACCTGCATCAGTCTAGGAGAGGAATTGCAGTCCTCGCGGATGGTGGTTTAAATGTTAATTCTATGAACATGTAAACTAGCTGAGGGAAGGAACTGAGGAGGCAGTAACTGCCTCCCCCCATAAGCCAAAGTAGACAGCAAGGAGAACCCGAGGGGAAAAGAATGCCCCAGGATGCAGATTAATACAGGAAGCAGTATGGTAGAGACAAAGTGGGAGTGAACAAGAGCATTAAAAAGAAAGGGGGAAGGAGGGTGGTCATAAAGGAAAAAAGGGGCCAAAATCTGGAAGGCCATGTATGCAACTGCTAGAAGTCAAGGAAATAAGATTCTAGATCTAGAGACCATCATGACAGATGCTAGCCTGGATGTTGTGGCCATTACCTAGTCATGGCACATGGAAAACCATGACTGGGACATGACCACACCAGACTATACTCTGTCCAGAAAGAAACAGGTGAGAAGGAAAGTAGAGGGTGTGGTGCTTTATGTGAGGGAAAGCATAAAAGTGATGTAAATACAGGGAACACAGGGGGAGGCAGAGGTACAGTGGGTCTCTCTGGAGATGGGGAGTGGAGCCACTGTTTGCATTGGACAGATCTACAGACCTCCAGCACAGGGGGAGGAATTAGATAAGGTACTGGTGGAAGCCTTTGGCAAGATGGAAAAAAGGGGGAGGTACTACTGGTGGAGAACTTCAACCTGCTAGATTGGTGCCTCCCAGCTGTGGCTTCAGCTGGAAACAGGGATATGCTGGACTCTGTTCCAGGGGTGTTCCTCAAGCAAGTAGTCAGCGAACCCACTCGTGATGGGACAGTACTGGACTTGGTACTCACTAACGGTAACAATGTTGCAGATGTTAAGGTGGGATGCCATCTGGGGATCAACAATCACCATACGGTGCAGTTCAATATATGGATGGCTGCAGAATCGAACAATACAAGGGTGAGGGTTCCTGGACTTCGAGAAAGCAGATTTTATAAAGAAGGGTTAATGGCTGAGGGAAAATAGTGCATGGTCTGCATCAAAAGCCCTATAAGAGGAGACTAAAAGACTTCAATATGTACCCTCTGGATGAGGGGGAAATATGATAGAGACCTTTAACTACCTCACGGGGGTAAATAAGGAACAGGAGGGAAGTATTTTTCGGAAAAAAATGTGCTCAAGAACAAGGTGGCATGCTAAGTAACTGGAAGGGGATAGATTCAGAAGAGATGTGAGGAAGTACTTTTTCTCAGAAAGACTTTTGAATTCCTGGAACAGCCTTCCAGGGGATGTGGTGGGGGCAGAAATAGTAGTGGAGTTCAAGAATGCATGAGATAGGCACAAGGGAATCATAGTGGAAAGGAAAGGGAAGGGAGAAAGAACTGTAGGTCAAGTATGGTCTGCGGTGATAATGTAGATAGAGAAAGATTAGCAGACTGGGTGGGCCAAGCAGTCCTTATCTGCCATCACAGTCTATGTTTCTATGTTAATATGTATGTTTTTATGTTTCTATGTGATAATGTATAACTGCTGCTATTGCTACATGGTACTATGTTGTGTGTCAGTGCCCCCGCCACATTTCTTGTAACACACTTTAGGGGAAAAAGTGCAAAATACATAGTGAACCTAGGCTGTGTGCTCCCAGAATTTTTCTCAACCACCAGAATAAATACTCCAGGCTGCTGCACTGTGTCAGTGTCACCGACACAGTTCTTGTAATGCACTTTAGGGGAAATGGTGCAAAAAAGCACAATATATAAATTTCTCCCTTCTTTAAATTTTCTCCTGAACAGGAAATTATTAAGTGGTGATAATGTACTACTGCTGCAACTGCTATATGGTACTGCACTGTGTGTCTGTCCCACCAACAGCTTTTGTAATGCACTTTAAGAGAAATGCATAAATTATGTGCTCCCAGAAGTTTTTTCTTAAGTACCAGAATAAGTATGTTAGACTTCTGCATGCTGCTAGATGGTGCCATGTTGTGTGTCATTCCCACCAATACAGTTCTTGTAATGCATTGTATGGGATGAAATTTAGTGCCCCTTAATTCTCAGAGCTGGATTTTCAAAGCTATGATAACGATGCAAGGTGCTTGCGTCAAACATCTCTGTATACAGTATGTGCTCTGGCAGTTCATTCGGCAGCCAGCCGTGGTGGTGTGAGGAGGGCTGTGCCAGTCGCTGGATCTGGGGTCAGGATGGGGGAACAGGGTGATGGGCACTACCTGATGGGTGGGCAGGGTGGGGGGCCACTAGATCACCAAGGATTTACTGTCCATTCATACTACAATTTACCCAGGGAATGGGGCAGGGAGGGGGACACACTAGAAAACCAGGGATTTCATTTCATGTAATATCGCACCTTATGGGCAGATCGGGCGGGGAGGCACTAGATCACCAGGGATTAAATGTTGTGTAATAAATTACGGGCAGATCTGGTCGGGGAGTGAGGGCACTAGATCACCGGGGAGTAAATGTTACTTAGTAAATTACGGTCAGATCCAGTCAGGGAGGGGGGGAACTAGATCACCAGGGAGTAAATGTTTTTTAACATTAAATTTATGGGCAGATCGGGGCTTGGTGGTGGTGGAGGGGAATGAACAACTACCATGCTCCCATCCAAGACCAGCTGCCACCCCACCCCTAAGCTGTTGTGTAGCACGCCTTCGTGTGCGCCTGCCTGTTCAGCACACAAACACTGTTGCCACAAGTTTAGACTTGGACTTAGGCGCCGGGTCCCTGTCCCATAGAAAATTGAAAGCAGGGTCCTGGATGCAGTGGCACTTGGTGTAAGCTACCATTGTTGTAGCTTGCGTCTGAGCTTTGAAAATCCTGCCCTTGGTCTAATAAATTCTCTTGTCCAGAAATATTTGCATGAGGAAACAAAATTAAATGGGATCCATGAATTAAGATGCTGCTTCTATGCTGTGCAAGTCTCACACCACAGCACCTGTCCAAATGAACTGTAATGACCAGAAATTCAGAATATTTTCTCATGAAGTGATACTGTCTCCTTGTGGCGCAGATCTGAATGATGATTTTAGAGTATCTCTATGTGTCCTACTAGTAAAGGAAAGTTTTCTTTTTTTGTGTATTTTTACTTTTTGGCCTGGGGGAGGTGGAAACAGTGTCTTTCTAACCATCTTCTGTTCCTGTTTCTCTCTTTTAAATATTTATCACTAGGGTGATGAAATCCTGTTGCTGCATGGGTCCAATCTGGATCTAGTTATTTAATTTAGCAGTGTTTTCTACCAGAGAAGATAAGTATTCTTTTTTCCATTTTTTTTTAATTCATAAATGTTATTCATATGTCATGCTGTAGCTGTTTTCTTTCATTTAAGGTAATTTTCAGCTGTGTGACAAATAATGAAGAATCAGATAGCAGCATCAGGTGAATTCAGAGGATAGTTTGACTTTAATAAGACCACCTACAGTGGTGGAGAATCTGGAGGACGAGGAGGAGATATGACCCTAAGGGCCAGATATTCAAAACTTTGTGCTGGACGCAAACCATTTGCGCAGATTTAGAGCAGGATTAGCACAGGTCTACTATATTCAAAAGCCCAAACAGCACACGCAAACTGCATTAGCGCCGGGCAAAATCATAATGTATGCAAGGGGCAAAGTGAGGAAGCATGTCAGTGCAATGCTATATTCAAAGACTAGCGCTGTGTAAAGTGGTTTTGCGTGACTTAGAGCGACTTAGCGTGAAGCACATTACTGCCCAGGAAAAAGTAGTCTTAACCCTAGTCAATCAGCTTTGCATGACATTTTGGCTTTGTGCAGTGTTTACATGGCTTTTGCGTGACTTTGCATGACCCTAACAAAACAATATGACACATAGACAAAGTCAGACAAAGAGACAACATGCTGCTCACAGATGGCATCACAATGATGCCATCATCTGCTACCAGTCCCAGCCATGCCAGGCAGTAAATGGTGACCCAGCCACCAGTGGACACCATGGCAGTGTGTACATACAGCACACACCTACAGACCACTCTTCTGTGGACACCAACAGTTGCCAGCACACACATGCAGCACTGTGGGCATGGAGGATGTTGAGGGGAGAGTGCATGGGTGGCCAGGTTGCGCCAGAGATCAGGTGTGGCCACAATGCTGGGATACATAATGCAGTGCACATAGGCCAGTATTGGGAATACCCCAACACCAGTGTGCCTTTCTGATCACATGTGCTCCCCCCGGCCACATACCGCACAACTGTACAACCGCCACAGCACACACAGCTGGACATGTATATGTCACTGTGAGCATCCCATGCCAGAGGTGCAGCATCTGTGGGTCACACAACAGTGTAATGGTAATGTCCACTGTCAGTAAAAACCTGCAGGTCGGGCCTGTCACTGTGTACAGTGCCGTCATCATCACTGCCATACACACCATAGGCAGTGCTGTGTCCACACACTACTGGGTCCCTTGCTACCTTAATGTCTACTGTGCACTGTAGCATGACCTACAGTGTGACAGATGCATGCAGCACCACCACCATCTGTGCCTATGCTGTGTTGTCCCCTGGGGTACAAGATTCCATACTAGGCTGTACTGTTTACATGTAGCCTACAGATATCATCATGCACTGCCAGACTGACCTACAGGTGGGGCTGTGGTCGGACTTGGCCAGCCCCTGTGCTTCTAGACTGACCTACAGATGGAGCTGTGGGACCCCTCAGTAATGCTGGGCAAACTGCATACAAATCAGGGCATAATGAGATGCTAATCTGGATGTTTGCCCAGAGACTACCAAAGTAGACTCATTTGCATGTCACTTTTCGATATGGCAAAGTTTAGCACCGGGCAAACAGTTTAGCTCTGCGCTAAACCCACTCAAATGTGTTAGCGCTGCACAAACAGTTTGGGGAATATTATACAGTTTTGAACACTGTACTTTTATATGCGCTGCTGCCTGCAGCGGTACTGGGTCCACGCATTTGCTGGCACACACATTGGCCACACAGTTCACCTCTACCTACTTTCACGTCACTGTGCACTGTGTTGCTGTTGTGGTTTGCACTTCCTGGTTGCTATATTCAGAGCTGTCTTATTCCAGGGCTAAGTTTGCCCTGCACTCCCAGCCCAGTTTTCCCAGCCTCATTCCCATGCTATATTCAGAGGCTGTTTGCCCCAGGCTGTTCCTTTTGAATATAGCTTGCTTTTTGCTCTGGGCTAAGTTTGCCTACTGGGCAGTGCTAATTTAGCCCCAGGGCAAAGTTTTGAATATCTGGCCCTAGGTCTGCAATGTTGAGCATATCAACCATCTGTTTTGAAAAGCATCATATACATCAATTCTGCTATCCCCTGAGTTGTTCTCAGTTACTAGAGTAAATATATCAGGCTATTACATGCTGCTCCAAGGTGCTGTGCTGTGTGTCTGCACCACCACCCACCACCTCAGTTCTTGTAATGCACTTTAGGGCAAATGGTGCACAAATCACACTATACCAAAAAACTGTGCTCCCTGAATTTTTCTTTTTTTTTTACCCCAGTCCTGGCTTGCCCACCTTCGTGCCGGTCCTCCAAGCCCCGTCACACTGGTTTCTCACAGGACTTACCTTTTCCTGTATTCCCCATGGCTTGCCATCCAAGGCAGGGGTCCAGGAGTCCCTCAACATGCCAGACCAGATCCAGCTGGGATGTCCCTGAATAGTTGGGCACAGGGCTTGTGGAAGCCAGCAGTCATTGTGCATGACTGGGAGATTTTCTGTGTTTCTCCCCAGAAGACATGATGTGTGCTGATGTCAAGGCACACGCACTAATGTCTACCATGTCTCCCCACTACTGTAGCTCGGGCTGCAACTCCTCTAACCTCTAGCAGGAGTTGTGTGAGCCCTGAGCTCTTGCCCACACTCCCTCCCCCGGAGGAGGAGAACGGTCCTCAGGCTCACTTCTGAACCTGGGTTGTTGGCATCTCGAGTGATAGCGCTACTGCTGTGCCAGTGGGTCAGTGGGCTCCCTGAATTTTTCTCAACTGCAGCATAAGTACTTCAGACTGCTGCATGCTGCTACTTGGTGCCACGCTGTGTGTCTATCCTACTGCCATAGTTCTTATAATGCACTTTAGAGGAAATGGTGAGAAAATCACAGTATGCCCAACATCTGTACTCCCAGAATAGTTCCCAACTAACAGAAAAAAAATATGACTGGCTGGTGCATGCTGCTACAAGATGCTGGGCTGTGTGTGTCAGTCCCAGAGTTACAGTTCTTGTAGCATACTTTAATGGAAATGGTGCAGAAAGCACTATATACATAGATTCTGTTCTCCCCAAATTTTTCTCAACCATCAGAATAAGTATGCCAGACTACTGCATGCTGCTACCTTGTGCTAGGCTGTGTATCAGTTCCCCCACCACATTTCTTGCAATGCTCATCAGTGGAAATGGAAAAATCACAACATTCTAAAACTTTGTGCTCCCAGAATTTTTCTCACCTATCAGAATAAATACTTCAGGACGGTGCATGCTGCTACATGGTGCTAAACTGTGTGTCAGTCCTGCACCACTTTTCTTGTAATGCTCATTAGTGGAAATGGTGTGAAAATCACAACATACCAAAAATCTGTGCTTCCAGGATTTTTTTTTAGCTACCAGAATAAATAGAGCCAGAGCCGTAATCCTGCTGAATCATCAGTCTCCCTCCTCCTCTCCTTTCCCTCCATATCTTCAATTCCCACCTGGCACAAAGCATCCCAATGTGGATTTGTGGTTATTTTATCTGTTACCTTGCATGTTGTATCAGCCTGTTTACAATGTGAGGTGGTAGCAACACTTGGTTCCTGATCACTTTCATGTTGTGCACTACATAACTGTGACTTTTTTTTTAACATGAAACTTTCATTTTGTTTCATTTAAGGAAAATGTTACAATAGACTGCAAGAAAAGGTACTCAAAAACAAAGTACAGTAGCAGGATGGCATAACAGCAATGCATATCAAAAGCCAACTCAAATGTTAGGCAACAGCCATACAGGATGAATAGAGGCAAACAATCATAAGCAGCAGTTGAGAATGGACAGTAAAATTATGGTTGTTAACCAACACTGAGCTAGTACCAGCTTCAGCAAACATACATGAGGTGAATGGAGACTGGACAAACTAATCATCCCCACTCCTGCCTGACCATAACTGTGGCCTTAATGACACCTGGAGAAGACAGGCATCTAGGTGACAAATGGGTTCCTAATCTTCTGAAACAATGGATGTAGGAGGGTTACAGGGGTGAGGCAGGTAAAGAACCATCTTCCTCACTGTTGTAAAGAATATCCATTCAAACACCACCAGCCTTGAGAAAGCAAAGTGCCCGGTGAGGAGGGAGGGAATGGCTGATTGCCTCCAGTTCATCAGTCTCAGGCATGTGGCCCTCATGAGTGCCACAAAAGCCAGCATTGCAGAAGTTTGGGTAAGTCCTCCACTTGAGAGGTGATCCCCAAAATAGTCAAGGCAGGTGACAATCATAGAGGGCAGTGCAGGATCCTGGAGCAGTCAGCAATGACTCCCTGCCACAGCTGAATGAGTCGTGGGCAATCCCACATAATGTGCAGGAGGCCTGCCTCCAGCTGTGAACAACACCAACAGGTAGTGAGGTAGAAGACCCATAGCCTTCAGGATTTGGGTGGGCTCTGTACCATCTGTGTATGATTTCCAACTGAATTAATCTACTTTTGGTGTCCCTATATGCCTGATGAGTAGAGGTGATACATGACTCCCTTTGATCCTCAGTTAAAGGGTGCCCAAGATCCTCTTCCCACTTCCATCTGCTAGTGTCAATGATGGGTTTCTGTGCATGTCTGATCATAACATACATCTTCACCACCAAGCCTTGGGAAGTGTAGAGAGCATCTGGCCTCCATAACCATTCCCAGGTGGGGTGAGGACGTGGATTTTGTCAGGTGTCTGTGTAGCTGCCCATAACTGCAGATACCTCCAGAAATCAGGGTGTGGGATCCTGGTCTTATACTGGATTTGCTGGAAAGAGAGTAGTGTGTCTGTGCCTAGAATGGAGATGTCCACTAGGAGCCTAGCGCCCTTTTTCTCCCAGGCTGTCCATCTAATGGGTTGGCCTCCAACCTTAACAGCTGGGTTCTGCCATATATAGGTGAGGAATTGGGGAGGGGGGCTAGAGGATTTAGGGGTAGAGGTAAGGGACATACACTTGTCTCAGGCATGAATAATAGCCAAAATGATGAGGTGAGTGAGGGAGGACCTTAGGGATTGTGACTTAAGAGAATGCTGAGACAGGACACAGTGGCAGCTGCCGCGTCAAGGTGCTCTCATTGTGGCGAGTCCATTGAGGGTGGGAAGAGCCATTTATAGGCCTGTGTCATCTGATAGACTGGGGAGACCTAATCCACTCTGCTCCAGTGCGTACACAGTGTGACCTTACTCAGCCTCGGGGCTTGCCATCCCAAGTAAGTGGTTGAGGAGCCATTCTACCGAGAAGAATACCTTGTCTGGGATACAGAGAGGGAGGTTTCTGAACATATAAGCAAATTTAGTTAAGTCCAACATCTTCCCTATTAGAGATAGATATAGCTTGATCCAATGCCTAATCTCTTGCTCAAGGTCTACAAGTCAAGAAGAGATGTTTGCAGACACTAGGTCCACCCACTTAGAGGTGACCCAAATCCTCAAGTTCTTGAAGCCCTTCTCTACCCATTTTACCTGTGTCCTCTAGCAGCAGCTGCTGTCACAACCCAGTTTCAGAGGAGATAACATGGTTTTATTGAGGTTAACAGTCTGGAGAGTTCTGCAAATTTAGTGAGCACCCTGAGTGGCTGAGCTGCATCAAGGTGAGGAGATGATCAACCACATAGGGGTTCGCCGGGTACTCAGACTCTTTCCCCTTGATTCCTTGTATATTGAGTGACAAAGTAACCAATGACTGGATCTCCACCATGGACTTTAAGAAGATCACGGGGGCTGTCTTCCTAGATCTTAGCAAAGCATTCGATATAGTAGACCACTCCATAATCGAACATAGCCTTGACAATATAGGTGCTACTCCAACCACCATACGGTGGTTTAGCAGTTACCTTTCAGGGAGGATGCAAAAAATCAGAGCCAGTGGCATGTTCTCCTAACCTCTACCAATCACTAGAGGAGTCCTACAAGGATCTATATTAGGTTCAATCCTCTTCTCTATATACATCAATGAACTTGACCGTCATATATCCAGATCGAAACTCCACTTCTTTGCTGATGACATGGTTCTCTATACTTCTGAAGCATCTCTATCTGAGGTTAGGGAGGTCCTTCAAGCTGACTTTGTCCAACTCGAAACCACTCTCATTAATGCCAGACTTCTCTTAAATGCTAAGAAAACCAAAGCTATGATCTTTTCTTCTAAAACAGTGCCCTCATTAACTTCCACCCTGACGAAAGAGTTTATAGTTACACCCTTAGGTGAACCTCTGGAAGGTACCCTGAAATTTAAATACCTCGGGTTCTGGCTTGACAATAATCTCATCTTCTCAGAACATATTGATGACCTTGCCAGAAGGTTGAAAATATGCCTAGGCTTTCTGTTCTGCCACAGGTCACTTTTTTCACTCGACATCAGAACCAGACTTGTACAGGACACTTTTCTCCTGCTCCTTGACTATGGGGATCTAATTTACACCTCATCTTCAACTTCAAATCTAAGGAAACTGGACATCCTTTATCACCGGGCCCTGCGCTTCATCATGAACTCTCCCGATACAGACGCATCACTGTGACTTGTATTCAGCCGTAGGCTGGACATCGCTCACTACCAGACATATTCTCCACACTGGCACCTGGACCCTAAAACTCCTACTTAACAAACTCCCTAGTTATCTAACTTCCCTTATTCAGACCACTCACGGTATCTACTCACTCAGGAACTTAGACTTTATAACGTTAAAGGTCCCAAACACTTGCACTAATCTTGGCAAATGTGCCTTCTCAGTCACTCTCCCCCACCATCTGGAATCAGATACAAACATCCCTGAAACTTTGCAAGTTAGTCTCGCCCAGCCTTTTCAAAATGCTATCTAGTGCAAAATTAAAAGACCTGTGTAACTGCCACTAAAATCCATGTTGTCAGGATTTATTTAATTCCACTGGTCTATAATGTCGGCACCAGCATGTTTGAAAAGACTTCTGGTAGACTAGTCGGTGCATTATTGAACACAACTATATGTTTAGCACTTAATGTATGCAATAAGCACTTACTGTATGTATGTAGTATCAGCCTTGTTTGTATATATGTTTCAGGACCTCCTTGTGAATGAGCTTGCTCAATGGAGTTTTTTTTTCCTGCAATAAACTTGAACTTGACACAAGTGTCATAGTAAATGGGTCCAGGGTGAGTAGGAAGAGCAGTGGAGATGGGGGCAGTGCTGCCTGTTGCCTCTTCAGAGTGTGAAGGGGGGGCATAATTTGATTAGTGAGGATGATAGCCAATGAATTGTGATAGAGAGTGCAGATCTAGCTTCTGAAATAGAACCCAAAGCCATAAAAAAAAAATGTCATGATGGTAATCCCATTCGACAGAGTTGAAGGTTTTACAAAAGTCTACAGTTACTACCACCACGTGGAATACTGAGGATGATGCGTGGAGTTTTGGAACCAGATTTCCCCTTCCTGAAACCAGCCTAGGTGTGGTGAATCAGGCAGGGCAAGGCATGTTCCAAACCTGAACAAGTGCTTTTGCCAGTGCTTTGGTATCAGTGGAAATGAAGGAAATAGGGTGGAAGTTCACAAAATCAAGGGGTTCATCTGACTTTTGGGGCAGGAGAGTGATTATGGCTTCCCTAATGGTTCCAAGTAGAACTTCTGTGGCCTGAGCTTCCCTTAATGCAGAGAGTAATGGTGAATGGTCACCTCGGGCATCAGCTGGTACATGTCGATGGTGAATCCATTTCTACCTGGCAACCTCCCCTTCGAGAGGGAGAGGAGCACTTTTTACAGCCCTGGCTCTATAAGAAGCTTATCTATTTCTTCCCTCAATTGCTGTGGAAACTTTGGGATGGGAGTGGATTCAAAAAAGTCAAGGGGGTGGGATGTGGAGTACCCAGTGATCTGTGATGAGTACAGCCTCATGTAAAATTGTTGCATGACCAGATATATCTCCACAGGGCCAGTGGCTGTAGACCCATCAGATCTGTGGAGCATGGGTCCTCTGGATTCCACTTGTCTGTAGGCTAATAGCTGACCCCCTTATCTCCTGATTCCCAAAAGTTGTGCTTGACATGCAAAAGGTGTCACTCTGCTTTCTGGTGTAACAAAGTGTTTATGTGATACTTCAGACCACTTATGGAGGCAATTAGGGGTGCTCTGGAAAAGCAGTCACTCCTGAGCTAAGATTATAGATTCCCCAATGAATCACTTAGAGTCTTAATCTTTGCTTCCCTCTCTTTCCTTTGGGCTGTGGAGTGTGAGATAATACAGCCTCGCAGGAAGACCTTGAACACCTCCCAGACCCTGCCCTTAACTACCTCTCGTGCATCATTAGTTTTAAAATAGAAGGAGACTTCCTTTCAGATCCATTCCCCAAACTTGGGGTCCACAATCAATAGTGAGTTGCAGCTCCAGTGTGGCTAAGTGGCTGTTTTGCCAAAGGCTAGACATAAAGGACTGCTTGTGCATGATCAGATATAATGATGCCACCTATGTCTGGGTCAGAGATACCTGGAACAGCAGTAGCGCCAATCAGCCAAAATTCAGTGCAGCTTGGGAGTCATGGACAGGGCAATAAAAGGAGTAATCCCAACCAGTGGGGTTTGCGCACCTTCAGACATCCACTAGGCCACACTCTGACATTAGATCCTGGAGCACAGCACATGACTTAGGGTGGCTGTCAGGGGAGACCATGGATATATCTAGTATTGTGTAGGAGCCAAGTTGAAGTCTCCCCTTACCAGGAGGAGAAAGCACTGTTCCCCTTGTAACTTGGTGACTACTTGGCTATGGTGTGGAAAGAAATCAACATCATCACCATTGCCATATATACTTGCGTATAAATCGGATTTTGTGGAGTTGAAATCTACATGTTGTTTAACCGTCTGACTTACACGCGAGATATAGCACTGGTTTGTTTGAGACTATAGCAGCTCCAAACAAAACGTGAACTTTGCTTCCTGTTTTAGGTCACTGACTCAAACTGATTAACACCCCTTGATGTTCAGTTGCTAATTGCAGTTGTTAATTGCATGTGATTACCTCGCCATAGTAAAATCTTCTGTCCCTCCTGCAGGTTGTTAAATGCCTGTGATTACCTCCTCAGTTCACTATTGCTGCTCATTCTGCACTTTGCTGCCTGTTTTAGCTCACTGGCTTGAAATGATTAACACCGCTTGATGTTTAAATGATGTTTAAATGCTAACTACAGGTTGTTAATTATCTCTGATTACATCGCCGTAGTTAAATCTTCTGCCCCTCCTCAGTTAACTATTGCTGCTCCCTCTGCCTAAGATGCAGGCTCACAAATGAAAACGCAGTGCATATGATGCAGATTTTAAATTAAAAGTTGTTCGGTATGCTGAGACTCATACAAATGCTGCTACTGAACGAGAATTCAGTATCGACGAAAAATGAATCCTCAACTGGAAACAGAAAAAAGCTAAAGGTTGACAGCTTTCACAAATTTATAACAAAAGAAAGAAAGCTGTATGACTACCCCTTAATATCGATTGGCAACATGGATGAGACACCGGTCAGCTTTGATCTTCCTTCAAACTGCACAGTTCACTTTAAAGGTGAAAGAACAGTCACAGTTCGAACTTGTGGAGGGGAAAAATCCAATTTCACTGTAGTGCTTGCTTGCCTGGCAGACGGCACCAAATTAAAACCAATGATAATTTTTAAAAGAAAAATGCTCCCTAAGGAAAAGATGCCTCCTAACGTCCTTGTAGAAGCACATCCTAAGGGTTGGATGGATGAAGTACTTGCAAATAAATGGATAACAAAGGTTTGGACGAAATGACCAGGTGCACTATTACACAGAAAAAGCATCCTTATCTGGGACATGTTCTGTGCTCATTTGGTGGACTTTGTCAAAAAAAATCTATGCCTTCACTGCACCCGGCAAGCTGTAATACCAGGAGGCTGTACATAGCTTCTTCAACCTCTTGACGTAAGTCTCAACAAACCTTTTAAAAATAATATGAGGGAGCTTTGGAGGGAGTGGATGGTCATTGTCAGCAAGGAATTCACCCTGGGTGGTAATATGAAAAAGCCTAATTATGGACTTGTGTGTAACTGGGTATGGGAGGCATGGGATGCTGTTCCAAGCACAGCCATAGAAAAATTGTTTAAAACATGCGGCATTTCTAATTTAATGGATGGGACAGAAGATGAACTGCTATTTGCTGAACTCATTGATGAAAGCGTTGCCTCAACAACTGAACTTGCTGATGTTTTAACCGTGCCTGAACCCAGAGAGCTAGACAATCTATACGACGATATACCGCTGTCAGAGCTACAACTCCATATGCTGTTCCAATCAGATGACGAGGAGGGTGAGGAGTTTTTTGGATTCTAAACTGATTCGAGTGCACTTTACTTCATGAACTGGTACCCCCCCCAAGATGATTTAATGACTGTGCAATGGCCGTGAGCATGCTCATTATTTTTTAAAAACCTGAACCTGTTAAAATAAAACATGTTTTTTTCTTATAAATCTGCTCAGTTCCTCTTGTGTTTTTTTTTTTAATTGATTACTGTTTTCGTAGAAACTCAGTACCCGACTTATATGTGGGTCAATAACAAAGTTGTAATTTTCCGCATTCAAGTCGAGACCCTGACTTATAGATGAACTGACTTGTACGCGAGTTTTTACAGTAGGTGCATAAATGTTGACCTCAAAGATTTTCCCACCTGGAAAGGTTAGTTGAGCCCCCACCCACCTCCCATTAGACTCAGACAGAGATTTGTCTATGGTCCAATTGAGGGCTCGGTTGACCAAAATCATAAATCATTTTGATTTCAAGTTCAAGTTTATTGTAGGAAAACTCCATTGAGCAAGCTCATTCACAAGGAGGTCCTGTGACATATAGACTTACACAACATACATACATAAATAAATTAATAACAATATATACATAAATGCAAGCGTCACATAGTAGAAGCAAGATAAACATTCAATGACACCGCATAGGGTGACCGAGGGTGGTAATAACTAAGGTAATACAGGTGGCAACTGTAGATAGTATAATGATGCTTGAAACATGGTACTTGTGTTTGCAATAAATACATTTTGGCAGATGAGTTGATCACAGAATAGAATGGATAGGGGAGGTAGGAAAGGTTAGATAGTGCGATCAGAGAGGTATATATGTAGGCAGCAGGAGTAGGGAGGGACGAGATATCAGGAATTAGGTTGATGCAGCCAGGTAGTAGATATAAGACAGGAGCTTGTGGGTGGGGTTGTTTCTTAGTATAAAAGAAGTGCGAACAATAGGTAGTTGGTATTCACAAAAGCAATTATGGTTTGCTGGACAGAGAGCTGTCTACCGTCTATCCCCCACCACTTTCAAAGTCTGTATGCAGTTTTCTTAGTGAGGTGCATCTCCTGAAGGAGCGCAACATCCACCTGAAGTAATTTAAGGTACTGGAGGACCTTAGTTCTCTTAACAGGGTGATTCAAATTCTTGACATTCCAAGAAAGCATCCTCAGAGGGAATGTGCCCCCTGCAATGCTATACCTAGTTTTAAAGCCAAATAACCTAATCTAAGAACAGTATGTAGTGGTGGTAAACCACAAGCTTATAAAGTATTCTTTGCAAAAAACTTAGTTAATGCACAAGTTAGGGTTCAAGTTAATGCCACAAAAGTAGGGAAATGTAGCATTAGGGTTTCCAATAAAAACTTCCCACCTCACCCCCCCCAAGCAACAAAAGGAAAAAAAAACATTAGGGTTTGGGGTCTTTGGAGTCTTGCTAAATCAATGCTGGTATCTTCCTTGGGGTTGTCAACCCTAATGCTCCCCCTTCCCCCAGCCCATAGCATCCAGTCTGAAGCACTAGTTACAGCTCTAAGCCAGTGCCTTATAGTAATACACTCTTCAAAGGTAGAGAGGTATGTGTTGTGACATGTTGCCAACACAATCTGTTATAGCATTCTTCATGCTGGGTCCTTTGGGCCCTGTGTGAGGAAAGGAGAGGACATCTGAGATTGTTTGCTTAGGGAATGGGGTGGGCATTGTGGTTATAAGTCCAAGGAAGACCATACTGCTGACTCACCAAGACTCTGGAGACCCAAACCTAATTTTATTTCTTGCTGCTTGGTGGGGCGAGTTTGGGTTGGAAACCCAATGCCACATTTCCTACTTTTGTGGTGTTAACTTGAACCCTAACTGGTGCATTAACAAAATTTTTGCAAAAAATGTCCTTTCTTTTTGAGATAGTGGAATCTTATCCTCATTTGAACAGATGTAGAAGTGTAGGGTCCTTTGGGGAAGACTCCGCTCACCTATAGAAGAGCAGGGCACTTGCGGGTCCTGCACTTCCATGCAGCAAGAGATGTCAAGAATTGACGGTGCTGTCTGGTGGGATGCTGAAGTGCAGGGCCCTCTGATCCCTGAGCTTCCATGTGGCCACAGATACATATAAGCGGGACAAAGAGTTCATCTGTCAGCCAGTGCACAGAGCCCTCTGCCATCCATAGTTGCAGAGGTGCAGAGCCCTATGGCAAGATAAGAGCTGTCTTCACTATATGGTACCCGGGCCCACTTGGGCAACCTACAGCTTTCATTCCCTAGTGGGGGTGGTGTTGCATAACAGCACCATCCATATACCCTCATCCCATGTAACTGGGTCATTGAGCTTGACCCTGAATTCGGGTCACTGGCACGGGATCACAAAGCATAGCCAATTGGGTGAAGACTGGCACTGCACACAAAGTTTCTTAAGAATTATAATAATTTTTTTTTTATGTTGAATCTACTTCTAAACATGAAATGTGGCTTTCACAGTACCTATATATTGTTCGAAATGTCATTTTGCACCATAAGTGAGAAAACACATCTCATCCAGGATTTGAAAAATGACACATGTCATGTTTTTGAGGTGGTGTGAAGAAATGGCTATGTTGAAAGTTTGCAGTTAAAATACTAAAAATTGGAGTTATAAGTGAACATTGAAATATTGCAACATTCACTCATTACCTAGGCATTTTACGATATTGTTCACCAAATGTCCAATATAGCCTTCTTATTACCAAACCTCATGAACCCAGTAGGTGAAAATTTTCAAATTCTACTGAAACATCATTCCATGCCACAGGTGTGAAGACGCATTTTGGCCAGGATTTGAAAAACAACAGCTGTCACATTCAAGAGGTGGTGTGAAAAAAAAAATCATTGTTGAAAATCTGGGGTCAAAATATTGAACATTTACAAAGTTATGACCAAGTGTAGAAAATGTTCAATGTACACTCAGAACTTTATAATTTTTACTCCAAATTTTTAACATTACCTTCTTATGACCCCACCTCATGAACAAGAGCAGTGAAAATTTCCAAATCCTGCCTGAAAGAATGATTTTGAAAAGCAACCACAAAATTACCTTTCGGGCCAGAGTTACATAATTCCACCACCACTGGTCATAAGGTGGGGTCACAAAAAGGCCATGCTGAAAATTGGATGTAATAATATGTAAAAATAACAAAGTTATGAATAGAAGTTCAAATCCCATTGAAATACATTAAACCAGACTTAATTTATTTTCTCATATCGCAGTCCCTAGTTCCAGTAGCAAGATGTGTCTTTGATCAGAAAGTGGATCTACATCATGGGACCTGTTCAGGTGAGTGAGGGTGTGTGGGAGTGGGTGGGTTCTTAGTGGGAAGACAGAGTGGGGTAGTGGGTGTATGTATGGGGTGCCAAATTAGCAAAGGACCATTTTCTTTTTTACAGTTTAAAAAAAATGAGGGATTATTTCCTTCTTTTTCATGGGCCTTGACATTGGGGATTGGGCACTCTAATGTCAGGTTACTGTTTGGCAGCACCGAGATCCCTACCCTCAGTGCTACTGAACAGTATCACGACACTGGGGGTGGGCACCCTGGTGCCACCATGTACATAATCAGAATGGGGAGCAGATGACCTGGAGGAGAAGATGTCAAGCGCAACTGATCTAGGGGTAGGCACTCTTGTCCATTTATATATGAAATAAATAAACATTGGGAAGGGGGAAGATGATGACCAGGAGGGTTGGGGGAGAAAGAAGCAGTACCAGGGTTGGGCACCCTGGTCTGCTTTAATCAACATTGTTTGATTATAAAAATCATGAAAACTCACTCAAATGTAGTCCAGTCATTTTAGTGTGGAGTGTTTTATTTTTAGTACAGGATCCCTTATGTTTTAACAGTGCAATATTTATTTACTGTTGTCAAATGATATGAAATCACAAAACTGGCAATATCACTAAATCTGCGTGGACTCATCATCTCGCAGATCCAAAGCGGAACAAGAACTGACTTGAATACAAACCCAAGATTAACTAGACTTTGTTTAACAAACTTCTCTGTAATAGACATAATTTAAAAAAAATGGCCTATTAAAAAAATAATTCACTAATGCATTTGGCTTGGATAAATGTCCGATGGGCAGCCTCAGATTGTGAATACAGGTTTAGTTTTGTGTGCTGTTCTGCTTCTGACCTCAGACTTTATTCAGATTTGGAATTTCAGCATAGAACTGTAACAATAAAGACAACAAAATCTGATAAAGATAGGAGATTATAACTAGAGTACATTTTTACTTTCCTTTCCCAGCTCTGACATTGCAAGTTGAGTGGGTGTGACTTTCATTCATCTTGAACAGAACAGTACGGCTGAAGAACACACTGACAGCCTGCCACTCACTTCAGTGGATGTGAGCCTGTCATGATTACCTTGCAACATGCCCAGCTGTTGTATATCATGCTAAAGTGGCAGTGGACATATTTTGTTACTCAAGTCACTAATTAGAAAAGTAAGAAAACAAAGTTCACAAAGACTGGAACACAGTGATTCCACACATTTGAAAGCTGGAATGTTAATTCTTTATTCCACTGCAATCAAAATAAAAGGTTCATATTTTTCTTCTCCAATGAATACTGCTACTTTAAGAGTAGCATTATTAAGACAGAAAGATAGATAGATAGAGAGACAGGCAGACAGGCAGACAGATAGATAGATAGATAGATAGATAGATAGATAGATAGATAGATAGATAGATAGATAGATAACAAACATAGGGGTTCATCTAGAGGGCATATCTAGGTTATATTGCAGCCCAGGTCATATTAGACATGACAGGAGTGGTGTAATGCAGTGGCTGCGAAGCAGCAGTCTTCAGGGAGACGTCCTGGAGGCTGCGATGCTGCCCTATCTGCAGGCACCTCTCTGGGCTGAGGGAGGATGTTGCCTGTCTTTGTGCAGAGGTGGCCAGGTTACAGGCAGCATCCACCCCACCCAGAGTCCACTGGGTCCACAGCATCAACCTCAAAGGTTGCCCAGGAAGAAGGATGACTGGACCACAGTGGGTTCAGGGAGAGTGAGGAGGGGTCAGAGACACATCCCCCAACCAGTCCAGCTTAATAACTCCTATGCTATTTTGGAGGAATGGGACTGCCCCACACAGGCGTCTACAGCTGGGACCAGGGAGGATGGTCGGGACCTCCAATCTGGAGTCCCAGGAAAGGGGGCAAGGGACCCCATGGGGGGGAACATCTCCTAGTGGGAGACTCTATTGTACGGGGTGTGAAATTAGGGACAACTAGCAGGGAGGAGAGGGAGGTCAAGTGCCTCCCAGGAAGTGCTGCATGGAGGGATGGTAAGCGAATCCATAGGATCTCTAGGGTGATAGCAAGGAGGGAGGAGCTGGATGTTATTGTGCACCTGGGGACCAATGACTTAATGAGGCGAAGGGTAGAGTTAGCCAGAGTCCAGGAGGATTTCAGTAAGCTGGGAGCGGACCTGAAATGGGTAGACCATTCTGCATCATTCTCGGAGGTGCTACCTATCCAAAGCATGAGGGAGGCCAGGGCACTTCACTTCCAAACCTTCAACTCCTGATTTGAAGGATTGGTGTGGAAGGGAAGGATTTGGCTTCATAGGGGACTGGGGCCCAACCTGGGCAGATGTGAGCTTGCATTAGGAGGATGGCCTACATCTATCTGGAAGGGGGACCTCAGTCCTTAGTGAGAAGTTGGAATGCTTCAGTACAGAGCATTTAAAATGGCCAAGGAGAAGAGCCAGATGAGACAGGTGGCTTAGGACCCTTCCCCCCGCAAGAACAAGCAACAGGAACAATGCAAGTGAGTAGTGAGGGGCAGGCAGGGGAAACTTTTATAAGGAGGGATAAAGTGGGGACAAGAGCACATGAGCATGAATAGCAGGGTGGGGGGAAGAGGCAAAGTAGAGAAAACAGGAACAGAGGGAAGGCAGGGAGTAAAACATGAAAGATCATGTTCACAAATGCCCACAGTCTGGGAAATAAGGTTCCAGATCTGGAAGCCTTGATGATGGATGCAGACCTTGGCATAGCAGCAATAACAGAGACATGGTATTCTGCTACTCATAGCTGGAACGTCAATGTACTAGGTTATACACTGTTCAGAAGGAACAGGGAAGGTAAAAAGGGATGGGGTGGCCCTGTACATCAGAGAAGGTATAAAGGCTACAGAAGTACAAGGAAGATGGAGGGAGGCCAAGGCAATGTGGGTCACCCTTGAACCAGGAAATGGCACAGCAATGCATACAGGAGTGATCTACAGACCTCCGACCCAGAGGGAGGACGTGGACATGGTATTAGTTGAGGAAAATCACGACATGGCAGCTAAAGGCAAAATCCTGTTGATGGGAGAATTCAATATGCTGGACATGGACTGGACCACCCAGACAGCTGCTTCAACCAGAAGCACAGCCATCCTGGAATCCCTGCAGGGAGCTGGACTCAGACAGATGGTGATGAGCCAATCAGGGACAAATCGATTTGAGACCTGGTATGGACCAATGGGAACAGAGTCAAAAGAATCCAGGTGGAAGGGCAGCTGGGATCCAGTGATCACCACATGGTGTGGTTTGACATTGAGACAGGGAATCAGTTAAGCCACACAAGGGCAAAAGTATTAGATTTCAGGAGGGCAGATTTCAGTGAAATGGGTAGATGTTTAAAAGCAGCCCTGGGGAAGGTAGACTTAATAGAGGGGGTGGAGGAACAGTGGGAGAGACTAAAAGGCACCATTCTGGAGGTAACTAACCAATGAATTAGGATAGTGGCCAAAGGAAAAAGAAGAAAGAAACACTATGGTTTTCCAAAGAGATGGGAGACAAAGTAAGGGCTAAAAGAGCAAGTTTCAGGAAGTATAAGGGGACCCAAAGGGAGGAGGACAGGGAGGTGTACATTGAATGTCTCAGAGAGGCAGGGAAGGCTGTTAGTAAAGCCAAGGCACGGATAGAGGAAGGTTTAAACATAGAACAAGATATTCTATACCTACATCAGTTATGAAAGAAAAAAATGAGGGGCATTGTGAGGCTCAAAAGGGAGGAGGGACCGTGTAAGGAGGGGGCTCTAGACAAGGCAGAAATACTGAACAAATACTTCTGTTCAGTATTCACTGAGGAGGGAGAGAGTCAAGGGCCACAGTTGGGGAGCAGAGGCAATCGGGGTGAGGGAGAAATGGACATCAGTCCATTCACAGTGGAGAGAGTTCTGGAGGAACTCACAAAGTTGAAGATGGATAAAGCCAAGGGGCCAGATGACATACACCCAAGGATATTAAGGGAACTGCGGAGGGAACTAGCAGCACCTCTGGCCACCCTGTTCACAGAGTCACTCAACGTAGGCATGGTTCCAGAGGACTGGAGGAGGGTGCATGTAGTCCCACTGCACAAAAGTGGCAGTAGGGTGGAAGCGGAGAACTACAGGCCAAACAGCCATACCTCAGTGGTGGGGGAGATCATGGAGACACTGCTAAAAGAAGGGATAGTGGCACACCTGGAATCCACTGGTGCCAGGATCTGAGGCACCATGGATTCACATCAGGATGGTCTTGTCAAACAAATCTGTTAGATTTTTTTGATTGGGTGACTAGGGAAGTGAATCAGGGAGG
The DNA here is from genome assembly GCA_016271365.2 of Neoceratodus forsteri. NCBI lineage: Eukaryota > Metazoa > Chordata > Ceratodontiformes > Ceratodontidae > Neoceratodus > Neoceratodus forsteri. The sequence continues at coordinate 308,551,914 of CM028133.1, forward strand.
GGCCGTAGACATCGCCTACCTGGATTTCAGCAAAGCCTTTGATGCTGTCCCACACAGAAGGCTGGTTAACAAGATGAGTAGTCTGGGCATGGGGCATAAGGTGATACAATGGGTTAGAAACTGGCTGACAGACAGAAGGCAGAGGGTGGTGGTAAATGGGATCCAATCTGGTAGAGAGGGGTGACCAGCAGAGTGCCACAAGGATCTGTACTGTGATCAGTACTGCTCAATGTCTTCATTAGTGACATTGCAGAGGAGCTGGAAGGAAAGGTCTGCCTATTTGCAGATGACACCAAGATCTGCAACAGGGTGGATACTCCAGAAGTGGTGCAGATAATGAAGAGGTACCTGGAGAAGCTTGAAAGATGATCAGAGGTGCAGCAACTGAGGTTCAGTTGAGGATAGGTGAAGGTTCTGACCATCACCAAAGAGGAGAGGGACCTAGGGGTTATCATATCTGATGACCTGAAGGTATCAAAGCAGTGTACAAAGGCTTCAGGGAGGGCCAGTGGCATGCTGGGGTGCATAGGCAGAGGTATTACTAGTAGGATACAGGAAGTGGTGATGCCATTGTATAAAACACTAGTAAGGCCTCACCTGGAGTACTGTGTGCAGTACTGGAGACCACACATGCTTAAGGACATAAACATGGTGGTTGCTGTCCAGAGAAGGGTGACAAAGACGGTGCATGGTTTGCACCACAAAACATATGAGGAGAGACTAAGAGACCTCAATACGTACTCACTGGAGGAGAGGAGAGGAGAGGAGAGGAGAGGAGAGGAGAGAAAGGGGCGACATGATAGAAACTTTTAAGTACCTCAAGGGCATAAACAAGGTGCAGGTGGGAGATATGTTGCAATGCAGAAAAGATACCAGAACAAGGGGGCATGATATGAAATTGGAAGGGGTGGATTAAGAGGTAATGTGAGGAAGTTTTCTATACAGAGAGGGTGGTGAACACTTGGAATAGTCTGCCACAAGAGGTGGTAGGGGCAAGCACAGTGGAGAGGTTTAAACATTCCTGGCACAAGCACAGGGAAACCTTGGGCGGGAAGGGAGTGATTAAAAGCCATTGACCACTTAGGGTAAGTGGATGCATACATGTATAGGGTTTATGGGCAGACTGGATGGGCCTAGCGGTCCTTATCTGCAGACAATTTCTATGTTTCTCTGTTTCTAAACAGAGAGACAGAGACAGACAGAAAGGTAGACAGTGACATGGAGAACAGGGGATTGCCAGCTGACTGCTTCAGCTGAAACTGGCAGCACAACTCCAGCAGCGGCTTCACCATTCAAGAAAGTCCCGCTGTTCTCATACAGAGAACATGAATGAAGGTCTCCTTTCACTAAACTAGGCACCCTCGACTTTGGGGTGCCCAGAAGAGGTGTTTATGGCCATATTTTTTAAGAAACAAATACCAGAATCTAGCTAAACGGGTCCTATTTAGCTAGGTTCAGGTGTTTTTTTTTTTAAATTATACACTGTTTATGTATTTTCCATGTTGTTTAGTTCAGGGAGAACAAGATGGTGGCCATCATGACAGGAAAAATGTTTTTTATGCTGTGAGAAGCAAGTGGTGAGAAAGCAAAAATCATCTACAATGTAGAATTATTTGTGCTATACCAAAACATTATACAAAAAGTCCTGCTGAGCATGCTCAGAACAGTTAAAAAAAAAAACTTTAAATCCTTATAACTCTGGAACCATTTAACATTTTTTCACAAAACCTTCCAAAGGCACCACCTTGGTACAGAATGCTTCTGCCCTGAAAGTTTTAGAAAAAAATATAATTCCATGTAGGCTGTACGTGATAACAAATCCCAAAACATGTTAAGTATAGAAAAAATAGACATCTGCAGGAAAATGACATATGCGGGTCCCAGAAACCACACAAGCTGCCATCACAAAACTTTCCATGTACTTAGATCTTGCCTACTAGACAATGCATGCAAAATTACAGTTAATTTTGTCAAATACTGCCAAAGCTATTAAGGTGCAAAGTTAGGGGTTTAACATAGAACCTGTCGCTCAACCCTAACTATACTGGTGCTACTGTGCCACTGTAACCCCCTTGTTATCCGGGGTTACTAGAATCCCAGTAAGACCTAGTGGTAGGCAGGGAAGGCAGCTTGTGAAACTCCAGTTAAATGGGTTTCACACTGTCTCACTCTGTTCTCAGTCACAGCTGAGACTTGAGAGATGACATCACCATAGAACTGTCACAGCTGTATAAGCCACATTGGAATCTGCAGCTCATGGAGTGAGTTTAGAACTTTGGGAGTTTTCAAAGCAGTCTCCTGTTTACCTCCCAGCAGGAAGGCAGTTCCTGTTTACCTTTTGTTGGAGAAGGAGGTGTGATCCTGTTTACCTTTTGAAAGTGGTGGAGACCGCTGTCCAGGTCTCGGTGCCCCCTCCCTCCGGGGTGGAAGAAAAGTCCCTCTGTGGATTCCAGGGGCAATCCCCTATTTCCACTATAGAAGAAAGCTGCCTGTTTACAGTTTCTGTTCTTGTATAACAGTGAAAGAAGTGGTACTTCGCCTGTGGGGCACCTGCAATGAAAGGGTGAGTGTTTTGCTCCATTTGAAGGGGCAAACCAATTGTTTCATCAGTTTGAAAATATAAAGAAAGTTGGGATGTGGACTCCTATTTGGGAGGACTATTTTACTAGGATAAACAAATGGAGCAGTCAAAAAGTCTAAAGTTTTAATGGATTTCAAGTAATGCTGTAGAGGGGGTGCTTCAGGTCATCCACCGTTTAATCTACATGTCAAAGTTTTAAGTTTCTGTTTGTCCAGAGAAATGGCCGTGTATGGGCTGTGAGAGCTAGAGGTGGGAACACCCCCCATCTTTAGTAACCAGGTCCACCTCTACGGATTTCTTCTGTGATTTGCTACCTGCCTCATGCTCCTGGCCAGTGATGAGGTGGGTACCCAGACGTGGGTCACAACTTTGGAAAACCTCTCTAGGAGTCGCAGACTCTAAGTGGTGTGGGGAGCCACAGGATGGGAAAATATACTCCTTGTTTGATGGGAGTCCGATGGAAGTAAGAAAACAAATCTCTCTAGGAGTCGCAGACTCTAAGTGGTGTGGGGAGCCACAGGATGGGAAATTATACTCCTTGTTTGATGGGAGTCCGATGGAAGTAAGAAATTAACTCTCTCTAGGAGTCGCAGACTCTAAGTGGTGTGGGGAGCCACAGGATGGGAAAATATACTCCTTGTATGATGGGAGTCTCTCCAAGTAAAGTTTGGGTTCATTCTTCAAATGGACTGTCAGTCCAGTGGCCGGCAGGGGAGCTGGGTCAGTCGGGCTGTGTATCCAAAGCGCATGCAAGTCCGGGCTGAGTGCCTGGTGGGTCCAGAGCCAGACAATAGTAAAAATGGGTTCATTCTTCAAGTGGACCGCCTTTAGTATCTGTCTGCATATACAGTGAACTTAGCCCCTTGGGGGACCATAAATGCTTTGTCATGTTTCAGCTAGTTTTGAATAAAGCCACACTGAAAAATCCCAATCCTGGTTCAGGACATTACAGTTTTCGCTTCCTGTAGTTGGATTTACTTGGGTGCCCCTGTGCAGAGTAGCCAAACCTAGGTCCCTTGTGCCAGGTAACCTCATCCTCCCCGAACCCAGGTCCCCACCAGGTATTGCTGCCAACGCCAACAGCATGCCACCTGTCATTTAGTAAAAAGGCAGGGGTGAGGGGTTACAAAAATGGAGGCACCGCTTTGGATTTGTTCGGGAAGGAAGCTGCTTGGGCAAGTGGGCTAGTGTTTTGGCTATCTAGCAGTCGGTAGCCCAAAAATGTTGAAGCAATTTCCCTAGTGTGTTGCTGTGTGCTGTGAATCTTGTGCTGCTGTTTAAAAAATGCCAACTGTTTACCAAGGAGCTGTAAAGCCAAAGAGTGTGCCCTTGTCCTGCTTTATCAAAATTGTTTACAGCGTTTTGGTCAGTTTTAAAAATGAATTTCTGTGAAGGAAAGTGTGGAAAACTAGGGGTAGCAACAGAGAAATTATGCCCTGGACACTGGAAATGCTTTCTGTGCAAAGTTAGAGACTGCAGAGTTAATGGCAATGTTACATGGTTGAAATGGGCTCCAGCCGTGGAGTCAGTTGAAGGAAAAAAAAAAGTGCATTTTACAGTTTAAATTTGCCTGCTCAACGATTGCCGTGAGGAGAGGAGCCCTCGTGAGGAAGAAGAGGCTCATTTGCATGGCGTCGTGTGGTTGGTCAGTTTGCCATTAGTCCCACCCCTCAGCCAGCTCTTCTGTGACTGCTTCAGCATTCGAGAGGGAGAAAGAGAGTAGTACGTGTACTGGCAGTGGAGGAGCATCGCGAGGATTCAAAGCGCTGTGAAACAGTTCAAAAAGTGACTTTTAAGTTTAAAATTGGGCTCAACCCGCAAATCGATCATGGGATTATTGAATTTTGTGGTTAAAACGACGATCGCGGAGACTGCCCGCCCGTTTGCATTCCGAGGCCTTCAAAGTCTGGTTGCAGGCCGTTTTACCCCATCGCAGCAAGTTGCTACAATAACAGTGAGCAAACAATTAAAAAACTGTTCAATCAGTGATTTTCAGAAAATGCCATATAAAATGCGTGTGCAGCTGTATAGTCGCTTTGCAAGTAGCGACTGTGTGATGTCCTGCCAGCAAATGCAAGTCTGTAAAGCCATTGAATGTGTGCATGGAAGTGAAAATAGCCTCAGTTTAAAGTTTGCAGCCAGAGAGAGACTGTGGGTTGTAAAAAAGTGCAACACTAGTAGAAGCAGGCAATCCTGTGCTGAAACCTGACGTTTTTAAGGGACTGTAATTAAATGAATGTTTCCAGCAAGTGAAAAATCCAAGGAAAATCCTGTAAATGTGTGAAAAGCCAGATCAGAGCAAGTTGTGCAGTTTGAGTAAAAGTTATCAGTAGCTGTTGTAAATCGGGTGTGCAGTGGCTTGACCCAGAGTCTAAATGTTGATGCACAGGAGTGCTGCCACTGCCATTACAGGGTGGGGTAGTAAAGTAAACACAGCAGCAGAGGAGCCATTTTAAAGCTACAGAGTGTGTTCATTTAATGTGGGACTTTCAGTTACAGTGAACTTTTGTTTATTTTTCTGCAGTTATGGCCTCAGGACCAGCTCGTTACCCGGATCATGCCCGGGTTGCAGTAACAGCAGCAGTAAATAGACTGAGAGATATTGAAAAGTGGTGCTATGGAGGGCAACTCCCTCCTGATGTGGCAATTCCTAATTATCCAGTGCGTGTATGCCAGATGTGCTTGAGTGCTGGAAGGGATGTCTTCATGATTCCTCACTGTGCTGGATGTCTACAAAAATATGGCTTGTATAAAACGCCTCCAATGCGTTTGGCTCCTACATGGACAAAAATTCAGGAATCTGCAGTTGGCAGCACATAGTATCAGGCGGAGCCTGTGGAGGAAGGTTCCTCGGGGGAGTGTGGCACAAAGCTAGAGGGTGCAGAATTAGAGACTGAATCTGAAGTTGAAGTTTTGGATGCTGGATCTCAGAAAGAAAGTTTGGATAAAGCATCAATAGACCCCTGGGTGGGGGGGGCCTAGCCCAAGTCTCGCAGGTGAAGATGAGATGCGGGAGGCCTTTGAATGGGAGGTGTCGATCTCTGCTCCTAGTGATGAATGGATAGTCTCGGGGGTGAGAATGACTGCTCACTCCTGGGCTCAGATCCTCAGTGAAGAGGAAGATGAGGGGGAACCTATGTGGCCTTGTGAGAAAGGAATGGGTACACAGCCTCAAGATCTTGCCTCGGAGGAATGTGTTCAAGAAAGTGGTGATGCCACTGCCCTGGCTTTACAAGAAGAAGAAGTCAGGGATCCGTTTTTAATTTCTTTGAGGATGCGAAGCTGGCAGAACCAGGACTGGCCACCCCCAAGCCAGGCCAGCGGTCTCAGATTGACCAAAGCAAGTAAAGAGGAGAGACTGGTTCATAGCAAGGCCAATGAAATCTATGGTATGACCTTTCCTACCTTTCCTCGGAGAGTCTGGGAGGAGATTGAGAACTGCAGGAAATCCTGGATCTGGGATGAAGCAATGAAACATGTGCATCTTGAGGCCAACCAGCATGTAAAAAATAGACTGTTCCATGAAAAGTATACACAGTGGAAGAGAGGCAGGACACTGTTTATGGACAGAGTGAGAATAGTGGATGGAGAGGGACATGAAGTCTCCCACTGTGTGAATTATGTTCGCCCAGATGGGGTAATAATTCAAGCCCCTGACCCCCCGGTACTATTGGCCACAGTGCAAGGACCTCCCAGTAATTAAGCCCATGCCTTCAAAATGGCAAGCCGAGCAGTGGTAGTCAATACTGCCACATCTAGACTGTGAAGTGCCCTTATTGATCTGCCAATATGAATAACCAAGGACTCAGGTGCTCCACATTCTTCAGTCTACAGTGTACTGTCTTGTTCAGCAACCATCTACTGGCCCACCAGATGACTTCAGATCCAGAGAGGACACCATCCCAGCTGTTTCCTGTTCATCGCCTGGTAATCAGATGACATCAGACCAGCTGTTTTTCTTTTTGTTCCTGTTCTAAGGTTCCTTCTCCAGAAATGACATCAGCCCAGCTGTTTCCAGATGTGCCCTCCTGTGTTCCCAGAAGATGTCTGCCCAGCTCTATCAGAAGAAATGCTGCCAGGGACAGTCTTCGTCAGGGACAAGGTTGGTGCCGTTTATATACTTCAAGAGGCTGGTAAGTCTGAAAAAACCCTTTTTCTATCTTTATGACATTGCAGTACACACCCTACACTACAGACTTCAAAAATGTGTGAACTGTCCGCAAAGACTCTCCCCTTTGGAATTTTGGCCTTCTAGAACTGTGCTTCACGGGGCTCCGGCCCAGGAGAGACTCTTTATTGGACTAGCCTTCGGGCCTTGTGGTCACTAGTTGGGACTTTTAGGGCACTCCATCCCCCCAAATGTGTATTGTAAATAATGTCATTACTGTACTCTAATGTAAATACTGTTTTTTTCTACCTTTTTTCTAAAAAAAAAAATCTTTTTTGGGATTGTTCAATGTTTTTCTGTATGGTAGGGGGTTGTTGTTGTTTAGGTAGACTGTGTATGCAGATTAGGAGTGTGTTTTGTTTTTGTCTTTTCTTACAGGTGTTCCTGGGAAGACAGAAGAGAAGACAAGAAGAGGAAGAGGGGCTCATCGGAGTTCCTCGTCAGTGCTTTATTGTGTAGAATTTAAAGTACTGTGTTGTTATTGCTATGGTTGTTACTGTATTAACCCTTTTCCTTCTACAGGTGTGATTGTGGGGGTAGGGAGAAGGTATTTCTTGGTATTTTAATGGTTGTAGTTGCAGGTTGCCCAAGGTCGGGGAGGTCCCCCGGTTTTGTTTTTGTTTGGGATGTTATGTTAGAGGCAGATAGGTTTTCCCTAGAGGGTTAGGGGGGATAGACAGGCTGTGGTCCTCAGTAGCCATAGAGACTGCAGTACTGATCTATCAGGGCTATGCTTTGGATGGTTCTACCAGAGCCACTAGGTGTCCATAGTAAGTGGATAGAGTAGAGGCTGATATGTCAGCTACAGGCCTCTAGGCCCTTAGTGTTGCCTGCCTGTGCTTGCACATGGTAGGAGGGGGCCCGATCACCCCCCTCCGCAGGTAGCACATAGGGTGGGATGGCCTAAGGCCGGGTGCATAATGACTGGGGACAGTCATTTTCCTGGTCAAGGGCGAGTGTAACCCCCTTGTTATCCGGGGTTACTAGAATCCCAGTAAGACCAAGTGGTAGGCAGGGAAGGCAGCTTGTGAAACTCCAGTTAAATGGATTTCACACTGTCTCACTCTGTTCTCAGTCACAGCTGAGACTTGAGAGATGACATCACCATAGAACTGTCGCAGCTGCATAAGCCACATTGGAATCTGCAGCTCAGGGAGTGAGTTTAGAACTTTGGGAGTTTTCAAAGCAGTCTCCTGTTTACCTCCCAGCAGGAAGGCAGTTTCTGTTTACCTTTTGTTGGAGAAGGAGGTGTGATCCTGTTTACCTTTTGAAAGTGATGGAGACCGCTGTCCAGGTCTCAGTGCCCCCTCCCTCCGGGGGGGGTGGAAGAAAAGTCCCTCTGTGGATTCCAAGGGCAATCCCCTATTTCCACTATAGAAGAAAGCTGCCTGTTTACAGTTTCTGTTCTTGTATAACAGTGAAAGAAGTGGTACTTCGCCTGTGGGGCACCTGCAACGAAAGGGTGAGTGTTTTGCTCCATTTGAAGGGGCAAACCAATTGTTTCATCAGTTTGGAAATATAAAGAAAGTTGGGATGTGGACTGCTATTTGGGAGGACTATTTTACTAGGACAAACAAATGGAGCAGTCAAAAAGTCTAAAGTTTTAATGGATATCAAGTAATGCTGTAGAGGGGGTGCTTCAGGTCATCCACCGTTTAATCTACATGTCAAAGTTTTAAGTTTCTGTTTGTCCAGAGAAATGGCCGCGTATGGGCTGTGGGAGCTGGAGGTGGGAACATCCCCCAATCGTTAGTAACCAGGTCCACCTCTACAGATTTCTTCTGTGATTTGCTACTTGCCTCATGCGCCTGGCCAGTGATGAGGTGGGTACCCAGACGTGGGTCACAACTTTGGAAAACCTCTCTAGGAGTTGCAGACTCTAAGTGGTGTGGGGAGCCACAGGATGGGAAAATATACTCCTTGTCTGATGGGAGTCCGATGGAAGTAAGAAAACAAATCTCTCTAGGAGTCGCAGACTCTAAGTGGTGTGGGGAGCCACAGGATGGGAAATTATACTCCTTGTTTGATGGGAGTCCGATGGAAGTAAGAAATTAACTCTCTCTAGGAGTCGCAGACTCTAAGTGGTGTGGGGAGCCACAGGATGGGAAAATATACTCCTTGTGTGATGGGAGTCTCTGCAAGTAAAGTTTGGGTTCATTCTTCAAATGGACTGTCAGTCAAGTGGCCGGCAGGGGAGCCGGGCCAGTCGGGCTGTGTATCCAAATCGCACGCAAGTCCGGGCTGAGTGCCTGGTGGGTCCAGAGCCAGACAATAGTAAAAATGGGTTCATTCTTCAAGTGGACCCCCTTTAGTCTCTATCTGCATATACAGTGAACGTAGCCCCTTGGGGGACCATAAATGCTTTGTCATGTTTCAGCTAGTTTTGAATAAAGCCACACTGAAAAATCCCAATCCTGGTTCTGGACATTACAGTTATTGCTTCCTGTAGTTGGATTTACTTGGGTGCCCCTGTGCAGAGTAGCCAAACCTAGGTCCCTTGTGCCAGGTAACCTCATCCTCCCCGGACCCAGGTCCCCACCAGGTATTGCTGCCAACGCCAACAGCATGCCACCTGCCATTTAGTAAAAAGGCAGGGGTGAGGGGGTTACACCACTATAATACAAAGTACGTAACAACCAACAGAGCACAATTTTTTTTTATTTTATTTAGTTTTTGTTTACTGGGTAAGTGTACTAGCCATAGCAATGACTATTTTCAGGCACGACCTGGGAGGATACAGAACAAAACATGGCATGAACACATCACAAATACAAGATTATACATGATCGAAACTATTGAAATACATATGGCATGACAAGATTGGCTAAGTTTAACAGTTTTTTTAAAAATACACAAGAAACAGAGAAACACAAAACTGTCTTGTAGATAGTGTACAGACTAACATAAATTACTGATCTGTGGTGAGAACACATTAGGTGAATAGTAATAGGCTGTTCATAAAGAATTTATGTATGGTGGCAAGAGGGGGAAGGGAGTGGAAGTGGAACAGCCAAGGGAGGTACCATAGAGGGAGGCCTGTGAGAGGAAAGGAAAAGGGGAAAGACAGGAAAAACTGGGAAAGTGCTTAGTGTTGAAAGGCACAACATAGGTGACCGAATGAAAGGAGCAGAGTGGAAGGATGAAACTGGTTAAGGGGGTTTAAAGCAAGTGCAACTGTGGGACGTGGCAAGGTGGTTATATAGCCCTTTCTTAAAAGAAGCAGGGGAGGAAGATTTATGCAGGGCAAGCAGGAGGGAGTTCCAGAACAGGGGGGAATGGCATGCAAAAGCCATAGCACCTTTAGAAGAATAATGCCTGGAGTGAGGACTGGTGCATTGTCGGCAGATCATAGGTCATAGTGTGGGGTAACTTTAAGAAAGAGATCCGCTAAGGGTTTCGGTATTTGTAAACAAACAATGTTATCAATGATGGAGCCATAGGCATAAAGCTGGAGTTCAGTAGGAGGAAGCCATCCCAGATCCGAGTAAAGGAGACAGTGGTGTTTCAACCTATGAGAGAAGGAAGCGTAGCGGCATATATTGTTAATAAACAACATTTTCAACCAGCACACTATTATACTAAAATGTCTGCGAATAACAAATAACCTAAACCAGAGTAGATAGCGCTCCACAGTGTGGGCAAGCTTTCTGGGTCTCGGCCTTAACAGCCCATGGGGTGGTAATTTGCTCACGGCAACCTGTCAAGTGAATAAATGGTGAATCTACTGCTTTGCCAGGAAAGAGGAGGCAGGGTCTTCTATGCCCTAAAACCAGAGGAACGAGATAGGGTGGTGACAAAAATGACTGTGCTTTTCACCCCAGCCCTACAGAAGCTTTATGAGTTGGAAACAGATAGCCATTCTTATGTCTACATCAGAACCAGTTCTTCCCGCAGTGGAGACTGCCAAGACATATGGTTAGTGGTCTATAAAACAAGGGCCAATAACAGCAGCCAGTCTATACAGGCAAAACTACCATCAAGTGAGGGCAAGGAGGGGAGGGTCACAGTCTAAAGCCCGTTAGAGTCCCAACAGGGACAACACAAAGGAAAACAGGATATCCAAAGGGGATGTGTCCTACCATTCCCTGGGACCGCTATCCAGCTATGGGTAATGCATGATGACGCTATCCCCCATCCCCTTTTTCTAGCCTAACACTGGGGATTCAGGGTGTAACAGCTATCAGGTCCTATCCATTAATGGTAGCTGCACCTGGAAGTGATAAGAATAGCAAGCCCCCTGATTGGTTGGGTGCAGGGTGAAAAAAAAGGCAAGGTGGGGAGGCCAGCCTAAAGGGTTGGAGGATAAGGTAGGTGAGAACAGCAGTAACCCTGGGTGACCCGAAATAAAAAAAACAAACTGCAGTGCCTGTGGTGCTGCCTGCCTGAATGAAAACTATGGGGGGTGAGGGTGTCAGTACTGTATGAGATATCCATCATGAAGCCCCCCACCTCCATCTCCCAAAGAATCAGCAAGCATGCCATGACAGTCACAAACACCCCCCCCCGCATTAAGCCGATATCACCCTTGAATAGCAGTGTTGCAGTCCCAAAATATCCCAAGAATTCACAGCCCTGCAGCATTAAAGAAGGTGTAGCAGTTCTGCCCAGCCGAAGCTGGTAGGAAAAGAAAGGCTATGAATTATGCTTTCACATGGCTGTAGGAGCACATTGTGGTAGTGAATCCTGGGTGCAGTCCAGTGTGGCTGGGTTGTTCCTGGGAGTGAAAGCTCTAACAGCAGGATCCACAGCTGCCTCCAGGTCATATGCATTCCCCACATTCAATACTCAAGAGGGGGTCAGAGGATCATCAGCAGAGGCACTGGCAACAGCTCCCATGCTGTCCATCAGCTCATGGGATGGGAAGGATTCAGCGAAGTCCTCAGGGTACTCCTTAGGTGATTTCTGGGCAGCTTTGGCTGGTGGAGGGGAGGGGTGGAGTGATCCAATTGATTCCTCCCTTCATGAGTTTGAGTCCAGAGCCTACTGGGATCACCAATCTGCCCCTAAGGGCCCTGAGGGACACTATTCTTAGATCAGGACTTCATCCTTTGGTGCAACTGTGTTTCCCATTCATCCTGCTCTAAGCATGTCACCATGTTGTCCTGCAAAATATGTCTGCTTTGTGTCCACTGCCCCAAAGGAGAGCTCTGCAGCTTCCTGTGTTGCACATGTTCTGGCCCCCTAGCAATGTTCTAGACACACCGCAACCTCCTGGGGGGTAGCGTCCAAATTCAAAGAAGGCCATCATCTGTTAATGAGAACCCGGCTTCATGTAGGCTTCTACATTCATGCTCTTGGCCATTCCAGATAGTGAAAAAAATTTGCAAGTCCTCTAAAATAGTAGACTATGCCAGATACTTGTAGTGCCACCCTGATGGATGCATATTCTCTCCTCTGCTCCACTACCTCACCTGAGAAGTCCTGATACTGGGACACTTTTACCCCTCTCCAACTGAGGTGTCCCTTTTCTCTCAACAACCATAGCAGCAGTTCCTTTAAAGAAAATGGAGACATGCTATGATGGGTCTGGGTCTGGATCCAGGTGGTTTGTGGGGCCCTCTGGTTTGGTGTGTGTATTCAACTTGTAGCAGCCCCTGCCAGGGGGGTGCCTCAGCATGAAGGAGCATATCAGTGAAAAAGCACTCCATGCAGGGTTGTCCTGCTCCTTCAGGGACACTGAACATGTGAATATTGTTTTGGTGCCCCCAATTCTTTTGGTCCTCTGTGCACTCCCAGAGGTGCTCAAGTCATTGTTCATGGTCATCCAGCCTCTGGAGGACCTGCTGCTGGACATCCTCATGGCCATTGCAACTCAGGATGCTATGCCACAAACTTGCTGGAGTGCTACATTGGAGTTTACCACCAGGTGCAATGGAACCAGAGAAGAGACATGAGCTGGGCTGATCCTGATGGTACCAGGTACCCCATCCAGCTGAGGGAGACCAACGTGAAAAAGCAGGTAATGCTAATTGAATACTTATAAAACAGAGCTAGGGCAGAGTGAGAAGTTTAGCGTATACTGATCCTGCAGTGAAACCTTCACAGCAAACACGTCGATGCTGACAACATTGACAGTTCGCTGTAATGTCCACCCGGGACCCCAGCACTCTTTCCCCCAGTCCTGCACCCCTTCCCAGAATCAACTCCAACTTAGAGTTGATAATCCTTATGTCTGGAGGGTGCAGGGGGCAGAGCTACCTACATATGGGGTTCAGGGGGCAAAGTACCCCGATAGACACAAAGAGGTTCTCCGATGGATTTATGTCGACCCCAAATTGTGGTCGACATAAATCCCTCACTGTAGGGTTGCATCAGGAAGATGTTGATGCTACGGCATTGTAGAGCTGAAATTTAAGGAGTCATCTTTGTCATGTCCCAAACCACACCTTCATAACTGTGACTTTAACATCTCTGCCTCATGTACCCATTTAATTAGCTCATTGATTATATTTTGGACCTGATTACAGCCACCTTCAAGTACTGATGGGAGGCTCTGTTCATATTGTGGTTCCAGCATGGTGGCAAGCCCAAAATCTGCAGATTGCAGAATATAGCAAATATGCCTATTGCAGTGCAAGACATGTAGCATATGTTCCATTAAGGCACAGCATCCTGTATCACCATTTACCTCTAGCACCTGCTGTACAGTCAACAGCATCTGAATCAGCACCCATATTAGTGGAATGACCTTACTAATACAAGCAGTGTTCCCACTCACTGCCTGTGTTACATATTCAAATGGCCTTAGAATCATGATCACACCATCCGTTAGTCACCAATGGCATGTTGACAGAGACATGGATATTCTGGCATTGTCACAGCTTTTATACAGCAGAAGATGTTAAGAGATAGCTTTACACTGCTTGTACAAGCACTTGATCATGTACAGTGTTGTGTTCCATCTGGCAATGACTTCCAGCTTCATTTGGTACTGAGGCACTTTGTTCTGGATTTGCAGGTGCCTGAGATTGTCATTGGCCTTTCCAGAATGGGTAAAGTGAGCACAGTTGTGACAGGCCACAGCCAACATGGACATGATATCAGGTTATGCTAGAAACTCCTGCATAGTGAGAATAAGACAGTGTGCCAGGCATGGCACCTTGAGAAACCCCTATCACTGGTGCATTTCACTACATTCACACAATTATCAGTCACAGTGAAGCCCTCTTTAAGTGAATGGCATTCCCGCCAATCATGAGTCTCAGACATAAGCAATTCAAACATTTTCTGATCTGTATGTGATCAGTTAAACTCTTCATTGCCAGCGTGGTATGCTGGCGAATACCCAGAGTGATGCTACCACTGCAATAGGGCTTAGTATAGCTTTTCCTCAAGTACCCGTGCCCATTGTGCTGTAATACACAGATAGAAGCTACAGGTACCAGTTGTTTGGCCACTGGTCTACATATCCATTCTGTGATGTACGTATGGTGATGCTGAATGCAACAGGGCATGGATTACCATTTGTAACACCATCCCATAAAGTTCAAGAATGGCATGTGGCCAGAAGTGAGGGAATCTGCTATTTGGGCAGGCACACAACATTAGCCTTCTGAAGCCCACATCCTCCATAAAGAGAATGGCGACAAATCAGTTGACAGCATTTCAGTGGTTGCTGTATTCAGTTCAAGTGTAATAGCATGAGTGGGTGGGTATTTGGCATGATGTTCAAACATGCTACTGTATGTAGTGTAGGCAGGACTTTTCTGAGTGTTGGGCTCCCAAACAGCTGGACTCGGTGTGGCGACATGGCTGGTGGGATAGTATTTGACTCCTGGGGAATCACAGGTGCTTCTCAAAATAAAGCAGTGATTTGGGGGGGGGGGGTTCTTCACTGTGATTGCTGTGCTTTGGTGCCTCTGGTTTCTAGCACTCAACCCACCACTACTGCTAGGACCACTACTAGACAGTCCCACAGACTCCTCCTAATCTGAGTATTAGTCCTCCTAAGTCAATCTTCCCTCCACCAAGACTCTTTCCCTGCCACTTCTTGATGCCTTGGCAAATGCAGATGAGTAAGTGTGAAGGACCACTTGCACTGGATTCTTTATGGGGCTAAATCCCGCATAGTAGGTGACTGGACATTAGGTGTGTGTTGGTCACCAGTGCCTAGGCTGCTCCCCTTTTCCCCCTACTAACACCTGCTTGACACAGCTGACAGATAGCAACTGTTTTGTCACCTGGAACCTGTATGTAAAAATCCTAAACACCCCTTGATTTTATATGGTGGTTGGAGTGGGATAACTGAGGGTTGGAAATTAGTGTTTTGGGAGATAATTTATGCACTTCAACATGACAACTCATGCAGCGTAATGGGCTCAACACTGGTACCAGGAACAATGATTGTAGTGTGGGGGGACTTTGATATTTCCATAAAATACCGGTGGTGTACAAAGCACCTTGTGTTCAGCAGCAGCACTCTTACACTTTTTCTTTTCTGGTTCCCATTGGGGGTCCTAATCATCATCCCCACCAATACTCATATCCTTCTCCACCCAAGCTCTGTCCTCCTCATCTTCACTTTTTCCACACTCTTTCTTCCTCTTGTCATCTTTAGTCAGAGAAACATTTTTAAATGTAATCTTTTCTGACTGCATAGCATTCAGATCTCCCTTCTGAGACTGCGTCTCATGGTCAAGCTCCACACTCTCATTTGGGAATGGGAAACTACCATCAAGTTCAGGCTCAGCGCCACCACCACAAGACTTTCACAGAGTCATCAACACCCTCCTCCTCGACCACTGTGCCTGAGCAAGACATTTTGCTACCTCTTGGACTGCTCCTCTTGTCGCCACCTCCCCAGCACTCACCACATGGATGCCACAGATGTGACAGACAGACATTTGACCACACTAATGCAACTGCCACTGCAGCAAACTACTCTTTTACTGCTACTACTACATTTCCTGGAGCACATAGATGAAGAAGATACAAATGTAGTTTTATTAACTGCAACACCCTTTTCTCCCACAGAACTTACACACTTCTTTGCTACTGTACCTCCCAGGAACCTCTCATTTAATCAAGCATCTGTTCACAGCCATTTTATATATTTCAATTTATAATAGTGTGAGAAAAAAAATCAAAGAAACCCTACAGTAAAACTAAGTAGCAGTAGCATACATCATTTCTTCTAAGGGATTAGCCATTTGATCTGTATCTGAACAGAGCAGTTTACTGAGCTAATAGTAGCTACATAAAAACCATCAAACAAACTTTTTGTTTATTTTTATTTTTCAAACACAGGGATTATCAAGACACACTCAACAGGGGTAATTCAAAAGTTACTGAAAATAACACCATAATTTTAAGAACTAAATAAAATAGTATAGAAACATACTGACACAATACTTCACTTAAACCACTCCGAAATGTACTACAGAAATAAAATGAGAAATCACAGACCACAGACAAAAAATAATTGACAAGAAAGACTGAGGAAAGGAGATATGAAATATCCGTTGCACACGGAGTAGTTCTCACTGTAAAAAAGATCAACCTCAGTGATCTTTCTGGTCTGCCATTGCTAGCTTAAACCCCAACATAGCAGTGCATCTCTAGACAACTAAACAACACTATTTTAAACTAAAATGACTTGAGGGCAGTTGAACCATCTTCCAAGTGCCCCTTCCTCTACAAAATGTCTCTCCTTGTTCCAGCACAGTTCGTAATCCTGTGCAGTGGGGGTGAGCTGGCAGATGAACGACTATATGAGGGGATGGAGCTAGCCAGGTTGAAAAGCCTGTGCCACCCTCTACCAGGTGAATCAAGCAGTTACCTGCATCATCTCCCAGAGGGGAGGCAGGCAAACCATCTTCCAAGTGCTGCCACCTCTACAAACTGTTTCTTCTGGTTCCAGCATAGTTCACAATCCCATGCAGCAGGCATGGGGCTCATGGGCGAGCCATGGCTGTATAAAGATATGAGGGGGCAGAGCTAGCCAGGTTGAAAAGCCCACATCACACCTGTGCAAGTGAATCCGGCACATAGCCAGCAGTTACCTGCACTAGCTCCCATAGTGTCCATCTCAGTCAGTGACCAGAAGGCAGCTGAACCATGTTACAAGTTCTGCCTCCTCTACAAACTGTCCATCCCGGTTCCAGCACAGTTCACAATCTCATGCAGCAGGCAGGGGGCTTGGGGACAAGCCAGTGGCTGTGTGGAAATATGAGGGACCATGGCTAGCCAGCTTGAAAAGCCAATGTCATCCTCCACCAGATAAATCCAGCAGTTACCTGCACCAGCTCCCAGGGGGTCCGTCACAGCCCGTGATTAGGAGGCAGCTGAATCATCTTCCAACTGCTGCCTTCCCTACAAGCTGTCTCTCCTGGTTCCAGCACAGTTCACAGTCCCATGCAGCAGGGAGGGGGGCTTGAGGGTGAGCCAGCAGCTGTGTAGCGATATGGAGGGTGCTAGCCAAGTTGAAACACCTGCACTTCCATGCAGAGAAAATGTTGTAGCAGAAGCACCACTCAGAAAACAAAATTCATATAAGACGTTGCTAACCCTTCTAGGTTGACTGTCAAGACTATACGGTAACATTATAACCATGGTTTGATGACACGAGCTACTGTCTACTTTGCCTCAACATTTGTGTTCTTTAAATACTGCTGAATACTTGATTTATACCTGACTCAGTATCCTGAAACAACAGTGCCTCACATGACATTTTCCTAATACATCAGTGTTTCTTTTTTTTTATCATAGAAAAGTTTTTATTACATTTTTCTTACACATATCAGACAACATACAAGACCATATCAGTATAATGTAAATAAGCAGGGAAAGAAAAAGGGTACAGGTTCAAAACCCCTGCCATAATACAATGTGCTGATCAACTGCACAACATTCGAATAAACATGTTATGGTTCTGTGTTACAGGAAACAGTCTCAAACTGCCAGTCCATAAATGATAAATGTCCAAGTTAATTGCTACATCTTGGTCTGCCTGTAGGGTATATATCCAAGGCCAACGTGCCTAAATTCAAAAAAGGCACCAGCGCCTCACTGGTCCCCAGCTGATGTGACATTCGGGCAGCCTGGACAAAAGGCTGTGTTCGAGCGAGGCCAGACCTCCACTTGTTCTGGACTGCTGCTGATTTTCTTCAGGGGAGGAGTGGGTGGCTCTCGCTAATCGCGCCCAACCCCCCGCCATGACCGGCACAAAAATGGAGCACCTCGGGGTTGAGGCACCGGCAATCCTCGGAAAGCCGGGCGGACCTCCCCCGACGAAATGGGACAGCGTAGGTGGCAAACTACTGCAGAGGGACTGAACAGCAGCAGAAGAAGCTGCTCACTCAAACTTGGATTGTCAGATTTTCTTACTCGAACTTGGGATTTTCATCCCACCCACTCACCCCATTCCCTCCTCCCATTAAATGCCCGGTAACCACGCCCACCTTTTGCCCAGGGCCAATCAGGTTTGGTGACAGGTGCCAACTCACTCTCTCTAGACTCTCATTAGCTGTAGCTACAGCACCTCCCTCAGACAGCCCTCACGTGGCTCCTCCCGAATGGTTACTGGGAGGGCTAGGTGGTACAGCTGCGGAACCAGTCTGTCTTAGTACTTGGTTACAGAGGCCTCCCTAACTTAATAAGCTTACCTGGCTGAAACTGCTAGAAACTGTCTGCCAGTAGAATTGCACGTTCACCTTAAATGGGAACTGTTCGATATGTAACTGACTACAAGTAGATAGTGCACAGTATTAAGAACTAGTACAAATGGTGTATATTATCTGCTCTGATTTAATGAGGGAAGTAGAAGCCCAGCTGCTAGTTATATTGTAGTTTTCCTTATTACTGTTGTCATACATGAATAATACCTAATAGGGACATAAAGTGTATACCTAACAGGGACTTAAAGTGAAAAGCTAACAAGCCAGGTTCAGCAGTTCTAGACCCATCTGGTTTTGGTGGGCTAAGACAGCCAACTGAGGATACCCACAATTCCAGCCTCTGTAACCCTAGGGTCCCCATTACTCAAAGACATGTCTAAGAAGCCTGGCACACCCTGTCACTACCCGCCCAATAGAGGACTACTTCTGGCCACTATGTATATCCTGTCCCTCCTCTGGGTGGATGGGCTCTTTAGCGCAGGTGACCCAAACCTACACAAGCCCCAGCAGCCCTGCACCCTCCCATACTCCTGCGACCAAACCCCCTACCAAGGCAGTTTCCAATCTTTACTGTGGCATCAGAACTCACTAAGAAATGTGCTTGGTACTCAATCACCCACTACATAAGAAGGTCACACTCAAGAGGATTATTCTCATTCCTCAACCCCACCTCACTATGCCCCTTCGGAGCCCTCCTGCTCCTGGCAGGAGATATTCAACCTAACCCAGGTCCCACTACTGGCAATCTCCTGCTATCCTCCCCGCAGGACCCTCAGTGGTTGTCCTCAAAGGGCCTGTGGATCGTGGACATGAACACGTGCAGCCTATGACCTAAGATGCAGGAAGTGCAAGCATGGCTGGATCTTTACAATCCAGATGTCCTGGTTGTGTCAGAGACCTGGCTCAAACCTCATATCCTCCCACATGAGGTCACTGCCCCTGCATACCACTTCTACCGGAAAGACAGGACCAACAAAAGAGGGGGAGGGGTACTCATTTATGTAAAAGATACCATTAATTCAGCCGAGGTCATCCTGCAACACAATGCCAGAACTGACAGTGAATCAATCTTTATACACATCACCCTGGCTCCTGTATGCACCTCACCATAGGGTGTGTATACAACCCTCCCAGGAACGCCCTTCAATCCCTGGAGGCAATCCTTCAGGATACAGTTAAACACATCGCCTCGGAACTCCTCATCCTGGGAGACTTCAACCTGAACTGGGCCCAGGACTCCACCCAGTTCCTGTCGGGCCTGATACAAGATGCAAACCTTGTACAGGTAATCTCGAACCCACCAGACTGAACCACAAAATAGAGAACCACTCTACCCTCGACTGGGCTCTAGTGACTAACCCTTGCAACATCCAGTCTGCTGGCATCCTGGCTGATGCTCTGAGTGATCATTCTCCTATCTTCTGTATCTGGAAGAATAGGGTGCCCAGAGTGCCACCACGTATTCTGGCCATGCGGGATTACACCCACTACACACCAGAACAATTCTCCGATAATTAAAGCAACCTAGATTGGAGACCAATCCAGCGTCTCCCTACCTTGGACGAGGCTGTGGCCTTCTTCCAGAAGACATTTAATATGGCAGCTAACCTCCTTGCCCCAATGAAAAAACATTGTGCCAAGGGCAGCTACCACAAATGGATAACCCTTCCACTAAAGGCCCTTATGATGCACCGTGACAAGGCTTGGAAAGGGTTCAAGCACTCCTCCCTACAGGCCGACCTCGTGACATACAAAACCCTTAGGAACAAATGCAAATTGGCCATAAAAAAAGCTAAAAAAGTGTATGTCACGCACCTTCAGAAAAATAACCTAGGGAACCCTAGACGTTTCTGGGCCCACATTAACGAATTGTTGAAGGGGAACGGCAAGTCCGAACCCGGCCCCACTGAGGCCAATGGACAACTAATTCATGAGAGCCCTTTAATTGCCACCTCCCTAAACCACTACTTCACTAATCTAGACCCGTTCAAGGCTGTCTTACCCCCTCCTCACCACAGACTCCAGCACAAGGGTTCCCCTGATCTCGACCACCTATCCTTTCATCTACGGCTAGTCAAGCCTAAAGAGGTCCTATCACAACTTAAAACTCCAAAAACCTCTGGTTCGGGGAGACCCGATGGGATTCACCCAAAGCTGCTGAAGGATGGGGCCCCGGCCCTGGCCAGACCCCTATCCTGGCTCATCAACCGCTCTGTGAAGGAGGGCACCATCCCTACACAGTGGAAACAGGCCCATGTGGTCCCGATCCACAAGGGCGGCCTCCGGGAGTCTATTGGCAACTACAGACCAATCTCCCTACTCTGCATCCTGTCAAAAATCCAGGAAAAGCTGATCTATGGACAACTCCATGACTACTTGGAGGCCCATAAAATCCTGGCACACTCCCAACATGGCTTTAGAACTGGACATGGGACAGACACAGCACTGACCAAATTTGCAACAGACGTACTCCAAGACATGGACAAGGGTACCCCTACTGGTGCGGTCTTCATAGACCTTTCCAAGGCCTTTGACCTGGTCCACCACAATCTCCTAGTCACTAAGCTGAGCAACAAAGGCCTAGACTGCCACTCTCTAAAGTAGTTCAAGAGTTACTTGACCGGCCGCACACAGAGGGTAAAGTGGAAGGATGCCATATCTGGACCACTCCCACTAAAAGAGGGGTTACCTCAAGGGTCGATACTCAGCCCCCTCATCTTCTCCCTGTTCACTAATGAACTAACGGACCACTGTGGCGGGAGCTCTGTCATCCAGCATGCAGATGACGCAGTCATCTACCAGTCCACCGTCAATCTGGGAGGCCTTAGAACCGTACTCCAAGATGACCTCCAGTCATTGGAGCACTGGTTCACCAAGAACAGAATGGTCCTCAACACGTCCAAAACTAAGGCAATGCTGTTTGGCCCTAGATCCCTTGGTCAGGACAGAACACAGCACCTACAACTCACCACTGCATTGGGCAACAGCCTAGAAATAGTGCCCTCCCTGAAATACCTTGGCCTTACCCTGGACCAGGGCCTTACCCTGAAGAACCATGTGGATTCAGTCACCAAAACCTTACACAGGAAACTAGGCATCCTTTACTGGCTGAAAAAACAGCTCATACCCGAAGCCAGAATCTCAATTGCCACCAGCGTCCTCCTCCCGACACTCACATATGCCGTCCCAGTCGTGCAACGGTTGGGAAAGCTGGAGAGAAACAAACTTCAGGTGCTTTACAAGGTGGCTCACTTCACCTCCCAGGCCAACCCTAGGGATCACCACTGCGACTCCCTATCCTTCCTAAACTGGCCCTCACTGGATATGCACCTCCAGTACCCCCTGCTCTGCATAGAGTACAAGTTAGTTGGCCTGACCCCCCCCTCCAAGCCTCTTTGGCCTCGTTACTCTAAAGGCCAACCACCGACACCTCTGTACAACTGTCCGAAATCTCCTAGATGTCCCCAGGGTAAGAATCAAGGTGGGTGGTATGTCATTTGCCCTCACCACTCCCACACTGTGGAACCAGCTCCCGCCTGGAGTGCGGGAAGCCCCTTCTATCAAACACTTCCGCACTAGGCTTAAGGCCCACCTAGTGGTTGCCAGTTTCTGCTGCTGTACCGGCTCCTGATAGGAACCCAGAGATAAATGGCTAACCAGGTCCTATCGTCCACCACTGTTCAAACTACATGTCAAACTACTGACAATCGCACAATGTTATCACTGTAGAACAACCTATTTATTCCATTTGTACTACTACGCTTCTGCTCTGACACCTTAACTGTGTTGTTGTGATTCCTGTAACCCAAACGAACACTGTATTTGTCTCTTGTGTTATGAAATTCTCAGGTCGCCCTTGAAAAAGGGACCTCCGGGGCTCATGGCCTTACCCAGTCACCAAAATGTAATAAATAAATAAATAAATAAATATCATATGTGATGAAGAAAGCCAACTTCCCAATAAGAGAAAGGAGGGTGGGTAAGACTGCTGATAGTAGAAAGGTGCCTGAAGCAAAAGGGGAAGGGGGAGGGGGAGAACAGACCTATCATACTCTAGTAGGGTTAGGGGAGATGGATAAAGGAGGAGAAAACAGTTCTAGTGCTTCGCCCTGCTGCCCCAGTCTAGGTGGAGCTGGGGCTAGGGGGATTGCCAGGTGTGGTAGGAGGCACCCAACAAAGAGGCGAACACAAGTCTGGCCAAGGCTGCCCTCCAAGTGGTAGCGGACGGTGGGAAGGGCTGTCACCAGCTCATTAAGAGTAACCTTTTAGCCTCCATCAGTGCATGTAACAGCCAAGCCCTATGTTCCACCAGGACCCCCACTAGGGTAGACGTGTCCCCCAGAAGGAGTGTAGGGCTGGTGAGGTCAATTTCATAGCCCAGAACAACTATACAGTCTTTTCTAATAGCTTCCCAGAAGGGAGCTAGATGGGGACACGTCCATAGGATACGAAGCGTGTTGGCTGGGCTTTGCTGGCATCTCCAGCATTGGGCATGGGCCTGCAGATCCCTTGTGTGGAGGGCCACTGGGGTCCTGTACCAGTGCAGGAGGATTTTAAGCTGGATCAGCTGGCTCCTTGCACCGTTGTAAGAGGTGTGGGCTTGTCAAAGGAATTTGGACCATACCTCTTGGGAAATAGGCATCTGTAGAGCCGATGTCCAGGCCAACCGGCAGTGATCCATGGGGTCTGGCCTAGAGTCCCATCAGGCTCGATAAAACCAACGTGCTAGTCCCAGGGGTACAGGGTTTATATGTAACCCGGCCAACCAGCACCATTTAGTGACCAGGGTAGCTGTGGAGGTGAAAGACAGAATTGCACTGCAGATTTGCAGGAACCTCCAGAAATCCTTAGTCAAAAGCTCATATCTGGCTTGCAGCTGGGCAAAGGACATTAAATCAGAAGAGTCAGGTATGTACAAGTCCTGAATCCTACTGATGCACCGAGCTTTCCATCCCTCCCAGTGTATCGGCCTTCTGTCTATCTGTGTATGTGGGTTATTCCAAAGGGGGACATACCTGGCTGGGGGGATCACGCCAATTTGGGTGTATCCATGAGGGCCATAAGTGTAGACCATGCCTTCCTAGTTGTGGCCATTACGGGAGTCAGCCTGGATTTGGGAGGGAGGGAGGAGCCCAGACAAGAGCCCCCATAGGGGTGGGCCTGCTAGCACACTGGTTTCAAAGTTCACCCATAGCGGCGGTGGGGATGGAGAGGGAGTGAACCATTTTGTGGCCTGCTGGGCCAATTGATACCCCTGCAGCCACGGGAGGACAAGCCTTCCCCTAGACCAGTGTGCCTGCAACTTGCTGCGGCTAAAACGGGGCTTTTTACGCTCCATAACAAGGATTCCATCAGTTTGTCCAGATTTTTGCACAATTGGGGTGAGAGAAGGATAGGAAGGTTGTTAACAATGTAGGCCACCCTGGGCAGGAGAAACATGCGGATGGCGGGCCACCTTGCCCAGCATGGAGAGAGATAGACATCTCCACCACCCGATTTCCACCGAAAGGCTAGCCATTAGAGGAGAGAAATTTGAGCTTTCTAAGTCCTTCCATGCAAAGGGGATCTTTATCCCCAGGTAGGAAAAACCCTGAGGAGACCAGGCCAGGTCGAGATCCTGTAGGCAATTCCTCATGCAAGCCGGGTTTAAGGGTGATGGTAACATCTTACCCTGGTTGGTCTGCAGACCAGACTGCTCCCCAAACTCCTTGAGGATAGTAATCGCTGCCGGGAGGGAAGACTGAGGATGAGAGATCATCAACAGAAGATCATCTGCATAGGCCTCTGCTAAGAAGGATTGGTCTTTTACCTGTATACCCCGTGACCACTGGAGTGGCCAACAGTTTCCTAACCAGAGGGTCCGGAGCCACCAGAAACAGCAGGGGGAGCAGAGGACAGCCTTGGTGGGTGCCTCTGCTCAACTGAAATGGAGGAGAAATATCCTTGTTTGTAAGAATCATGGCTGCCGCAGAATTATAGAGAGTGGCCACCCATTGCTGGAAGTAGGGCCCAAAGCCATACATATGGAGGACTTCATGAATATAAGGCCATTTGACCGAGTCAAAAGCTTTCGAGAAGTCCACCATCAGAGCAGCCATGGGAATCTGCCAGTGGAGTGCATGCCATTTGAGATTAAGCAGTAATCTTGTGTTGTCAACCCCTGATTTCCCCTTAGTGAAGCCCACTTGAGAGGGGTAGACTATATTAGGGAGAACCGCAGCAATTCGATTGGCCAGGATCTTCACAGCAATTTTGGTGTCCACCGGGATAAGAGAAATGGGATGGAAATTGGCACAGTTTGATGGGTCTGTGGATTTGTTTGGGAGCAAGGTGATCAGGGCTTCTCGCATTATGGAGGGGAGAGATCCTGAAGTGTGAGCCTCTTGTAGTGCTTCCAGCAGAGGAGAGGAGATTACCGGGGCCAACAACTGATAAAGTTCAATGGACATACCGTCGGGCCCAGGGGCCTTGCCCTTGAATAGCTGTGAGAGGGCTGTCTTTAGCTTATCCTCTGCAAAGGGTTTATCCAACTCAGCCATGACTTCTGGGGCAATGCAGGGTAAGTGTGTCTGTGAACAAAATTCCTGGAGGTGTTGGGACAGCTGGGTTAGATCCAGGGCCATTCTGAACTGGTATAGGGACTGATAGAATTCTCGCATGCGGGCATTGATTCCCAGGGGATCTGAAATCACCTCCCTAGTAGCACTTTTGAGAGTGTGGATTCGAGAGGCGGCTTGCTGCTTTCGCAGCTGGGAGGCTAGGAGTTGTCTCCCTTCGCTCTACCTTCCCAGAATTGGTGTTTTGAGCATAGGAGTAGCCACTCTGCCTTCTAGTGTAGGATGGTATTTATTTGGTATTATAGCTCATAGATCTTCTGTACTAAGGACTGGTCTGGGTGAGCAGCCGTGGAGGATTTAAATTGCGCATCCAACTGGGACAACTCGGCCTGCATGTTGTGGAGTATGGCTTTGTGCGCCTTGTTCTGGGTGGCTGAATACGAAATGATACGCCCTCTCAAGACAGCCTTGAAGGCCTCCCACACTGTTCCTGCTGAGACCTCACCCGCTGAATTGAGGCCGAAGTAATCTTCGGCCGCCTTGCCCATAGCCCGATAAAACTCTGTGTCCTGAAACCAATGGGGGTTACAGCGCCATCTTGTCCCCAGACTAGATTGTCCAGCTGGGGTAAATAGGCAGGACACCGGGGCATGATCCAATACAATGATATTATCAATCCGAGAGGATATCATATCCGGTGCCGTGATCGAGTTGGCCAGCCATAGGTCAATACAGCTATATGAGGAGTGGACGGTTGAGAAAAATGAGTAGTCTCTGCCCGTGGGATGATCACGCCGCTATATGTCCACTAGCCCCCACTCATCCATAAACTCTTGCAGGGAGGCCCTAGCCTTCGGATGCGCCTGTGGGGTGGGCTTGGATTTGTCTAGGAATACATCCAGGACCATGTTGAAGTCACCCCCAATCAATATAGGCATTGCCTGCCCACCGTCAATGAGGGCAGCAACAGCCTGTCTGAGTTCAGGAAGAAATTCTGCGTCATCTACATTGGGTCCATACAAATTGACCAATACCACACAGCCCCTTGGGTAGCCGAACCTAGCAGTTACTCAGTGGCCCACCTTGTCAGATTTTACCTCTTCTTCCACCCAGGAACATGACTGCTGAATCAATATCGCCACCCCCTGAGACTTAGTAGAGGCTGAGCTGGCGACAACTCTACCCACCCATGACTTCTTGAGCCATAAAACGGTCCTTGCAGTGAGATGTGTCTCCTGTAACAGTGCAATGTCTGCCTGCAAGGAGCGAAGATGTTGTAGTACTTTGGTACATTTTATAGGGTGATTCGACCCTTTAACATTCCATATTATACATTTAAGACCAACCGTAGCCTGAGATGACATGGCTGTGGGGGGGGGGGGCAGGTAAAGAAAAATGGGTACTCACCCTCTTGACCAATAACTGAGAGACAGAGCGGAAGAGAAAGGAGGAGTACCTGACTTTACTTCACAAGCAGTAACTTCTGCTTAATGTAGACTGTAAACCTGACAGGCAGATGTGAAAGAACCAGAACCTGAAGATATTAACCAGAAACAGAAAGTGTTTACAACTGGAAACCAGCAATTACAGTAATAACAAGAAAGCAGTTCAGACAAAGAACCAAGAAACAGGGAGATGTAAGTATAATAACTATCACAACTTATGAACTCTCTTCCAAATATGTTTCGTGACTAAAGCAGACTTATGTCACACACTTAGACAAAGTATTCTAAAGGGGATATGGTATATGTGTAAGAGAAGTCACCCCCAACGAGAGGGGATGATTCTCAGCTACACTAGCCAACCATCTAGTTGGGATACCTTTGAAAAGGTAGCCAGGTGGGTTGACCCTCCCCTAGCTGGGTAACCTCTCCTCAGGAGCATATGAACGACCCAGGGTGTGGCATAGGAAAAAGGAGGGGGAGGAGGAGGGGGAGCCAGAAGGAGATGTAGGAGGGGGAAAGGTAATCCCTGTGGATATGAAGGAAGGGCTAGGAGGAGTAGGTAGGGAAAGTGGGACAAAGGGGAGAACCTTCTTGTCTGTGGACCTCACTTAGGTAGCATGAGGGGCGCAATGCTGCCATTACAGCAGTTGACATGGAGGGGGCCCCCAGTCCTGGAGGATCCATCAGGCTGGTGGGGGAAGGACCCAGGCACAAGAGAGAGACACCAGGGCCACACAGCCTGATGACGATAGCCCCCGCATATCAGACCACAGGATAATAGCCAAACGAAATAGGCAGGACAGCATAAGCCCTGTGAGCCATCCCAAAAGATAAGCTAATGGTATTAGGTGGGGGAGGGGACCCCCCATGCCAGAAGTCTGAGCTGACCTCAGCCTTCTCAGGTTGATTACCCTAGCAACAAATCACAACCCGGCAATGTGCCACCCTACTTGCCCCGCCCCATATCACAAATACAGCAACTTATCGTATTTTGACACCATGGCTATACACCATTCAGAATGCTGAGATGAAACCTGTAACAGAGACAAAATCAAAGGTTCCAGAGGACTGGAGTGGGGAGATGTAGTCCCACTTCACAAAAGCAGCAGCAGGAATGAGGCTGGCAACCATAGGCCAGTCAGTCTAGCATCAGCAGTGGGAAAGTTATTGGAGACTCTTTTAAAAGAAAAGCTAGTGGAGCATCTTGAATCCAGTGGGTTACAAGATCCAAAATGGCAAGGATTCAAAGGGGGGGCATGTCTGATGAACCTGATCGAGTTTTTTGACTGTCTGACTAGGGAAATAGATCAGGGTGGGGAGGTGGACATGGCCTACTTAGACTTCAGCAAGGCCTTCAACACTGTACCATATAAGAAGCTTATTGGGAAACTGGGTAGTTTGGGGGTGGGACCCAGGTGGTAAACCGGGTATGGAACTGGTTGATTGATAGGTGACAAAAAGTGGTGGTAAACGTCACTGACTCTAATGAGGGGAGAGTGACCAGCAGGGTACCTCAGGGGTATGTACTGGTACCAGCCCTCTTCAATGTCTTAATAAGCGACACTGAAGAAGAGCTGGAATGGAAGATATACCTCTTTGCACATAACACCAAAATCTGCAGTAGGGTAGATACTCCAGAGGGAGTGGAAAGAATGAGTAGAGACCTGAGAATACTTGAAGAGTGGCTGAGGTATGGTAGCTGGATTTCAATGCGAAACCCATGGGTGGTATATAAAATGGGAGAAGACATACTGATGGTCACTAAACAGGAAAGGCATCTTGGGATTATCATATCTGATGCCTTCAAGGTGGTGAGGCAGTATGACAAAACAGTAGACAGGGCCAGCAGGATGCAGGGGTGCATATGGAGTGGAATCACCAGCTTGTTAGTGAGACCCCACCTGGAGTACTGTGTCCAGTTCTGAAGATGACATCTCAGGAAGGACATAGAAAGGGTAGAGGCTGTCCAGAGGAGGGCAACTAAAATGGTGCAGGGGCTGCATCATAAGTCCTAAGAGGAGAGACTGAGGGATCTCAATCTTAGAGCAAAATAAAGAAAACTGAGTGTGTATAATAAATGGAGAGTACCCAGTGATAGCTACAAAAAGGTTTATTGTGAATCAGCAAAATACAGCACTGAAACCCTGTGCTTCAAACCTCTGCAGGTTCTTCCTCAGGGGAAGAAGTGCAC
Organism: Neoceratodus forsteri; assembly: GCA_016271365.2. Taxonomy (NCBI): domain Eukaryota; kingdom Metazoa; phylum Chordata; order Ceratodontiformes; family Ceratodontidae; genus Neoceratodus; species Neoceratodus forsteri. The sequence goes on from CM028133.1 coordinate 308,580,471, forward strand.
TCAGTTTTCTTTGTGTACTGTTTCATGCATTGTTACTGAGTGCAGCACCAGTTCTTCTGTGCCAACCAGATCATGTCATTATCTCTATATAAACCCTGGAAGAGAGGAGGGGGGACATGATAGAGCCCTATATGTACTTCACGGGGGTGAATTAGGTACAGGAGGGAAGTAGTTTTCAGAAAAGAAGATGCATGAGAACAAAGGGGCATGCAATGAAGCTGGAAGGGGGGAATTTAGGAGGGGTGTGAGGAAGCAGTTCTTTACCGCAAGAGTGGTGGATGCCCAGAAAAGTCTTCCAGCAGACGTGGTGGAGGTGAAAACAGTGATGGGCTTCAAGCATACATGGCATAGGCACAAAAGAATCTTGGTAGGGAAGCAGGGCAGGGAGTAGCCAGAGATCAAGTAGGGTCAGTGGTGTCAATAGGGACAAAATGGGCAGACTGGGTGGGCCAAGTGGTCCTTATCTGCCAACAAATTCTTTGTTTCTGTGTTTGTATATTTTGTAGTGTGTGGGTACTATTTGTAAAGTATAACTTATTAAATTTTGAACAAACTGTGCTTGCATTGTGTGGGAAGTGGGTGAGTTATATCAGTAGGGACCATGGTGGGGTATACCGTCGCAGCAGCGACTCCCCGATGGCGAAGACCATCACAGCGACAGGATATGGCCAAAATCCGCATGTCGCTGTGATGGTCTCTGCATGGCCAGGGGATTGCCTCGCAGGGTGTTTCGCCCCCCACCCCCCGGTCCAACTCCGACTCGGAGTTAGATTCCTAGAGATCGGGGGGGGTGTGGGAGGCATCCCCGACACTGCATTGCTGACACTCGGCAATGTGGTCGTCGCTGTCAGGAATGTCTCCGTAACCGCTGTCGCTGCAGTAAGGTAAAACCCATAGTGGGTTGGTATTGCTTCCAAGGAAGAAGTACTAATTTATTATCTAGCCCACTTAATTTTTCCCTGGATGAAAGCACCATGCAATTCAAACTAATGATTTTTGGGTAACAAATCTCCACAGGAGTTATCGACCCAGGCCCCTCAGGCTTATCTGAGCTCATATGGTAGAGGTAGTGTAGTGACATCTATGGTGACTTGGTACATTTTATAATCTAAAAAATCTGCCTTTGAAAGTTAAAAAAGATGTGTTGCCTTGTATTCAAACACAGATACACCCATGCACATTGAATTACTACTACACAAATGGTGCTTTACTCTTATACCTGCAGTACCATTCTCCTTCAACTCATCTACCACATGCCAGCACTGTTCTTGTTTCTACCCACCCTAAACTTCTCATGCACACCTCTCTGTAGTACCTCCAGCACATGATCCTCCCAGTACCTTATAATAGATGTTTGCCTACTGTTATAGGAGTTCTTTTATGAAAAGATAATATCTGTTGCACGACTGATCCATGTTGGGGAACGGTTCCTCAAAGGTTGTCCTGAATGATTCCTAAAAAAGAAAATAGTACATTTAGAACACCAAGAACCAAACTCAAAAGGGAATTTAAACTATTTGTAAATTACCAGAATACAAACACATATATTATCTGATAGGTAGGTTGTGATGTCTGTCTAGACCTCCAAAATAAAAGACAAAGTGCCTGATTAACAAAGAGGGCCGGAAGCTGGCCCATCGGCGTAGTGGTTAGATTTCCACTTGCGATGCCGGTGACCCGGGTTTGGGAACAGACCCAGGTCACTGGAGGGACAGCCGGGGGAGAAGGATGGAGTGTCCTGTGGACAGCTCTCCTTCTCTGGGAGGGAGAGTGGGGATCTCATCTGGCACTCGACAGACCCCTGCCAGAGGCTGGGGGGCACCGCAGCTGCTGACAAGCAACAGCACCAAGGGGGCGGGGCATATGCAGGACGTCATTGCACATCCCCGCCCTCAGTATATGGGAAGAAAACTCCCTCTGTCTGCCGCCTCCATGAAGCCTGCCTTCGGCTTCAATTAGCCTCCCAACTGACTCTCCCCAGATAGTCACAAGGATTGCGGCACCTGGCCAGTGCCACGACCCCACCATCCAAGGGGTAAGTCGGGGGTTTCGGGGGATGAGCAAGGTGGGAAAGCCAGATGAAGGCGCCATGACCAGGCAGATAATCGGTGGCAAGACAGTGGGGCAAAAAGATAAAAATATAAAAAAAAAAAAAAAAAGATGGCCGGAATACACACTTATGGTGGACATCTGGGTGGGGATGCTCATAATCCGCAGATGGCTGCACCTGTGGCACAGTCCACCATCCATGGCCTCCCCAATTTGTGCACAGAAAGCAGAGAGAATAGGTTGGGGGGTGGTGGTGGACTATCAGGGTGGTGGGGGCTGAACAGTGGGCATCCACTTAGATGCCCAACCTGGCACCAGGGCAGAACCTCTGCTTTGCATGGTGCAGGGGATTGTGGGATATGGGAATCTCCATGGACTATCATATTCCAAAGTGTGGACTCCATTAAAAAAAAAATAAAGATTTGAACAATTATGCAGATTGCCCCAGCCCTCCATGTTAGCTCAGAATATGAGTATAAAGTCTATACCCTTCCTCCAGCTGGGAGGGTGTGTGAATGGCTGCCTTAACAGCTAATGTAAATGCTAATCACTGGCAAGCAGGGATTGCATAAGTTTCTGTCAGCCCACATGCTAACTTCTACAATGTGCTCATTGCCTAGCTGGCCACATTGTATGATTCTGGGATTGCACATGAACCCTAGTTTCCAAGGTGGCAGTATGGCATGCTGTAGGACATTGTCAGTCATGTTATGTTTGCTGTTTAGGAGTGTCATCGTTACAACAAATCACAGTATGATAACCTTAAAAACTGATCATGGTTATCATACCATCATGATATTATGGTGTATCCTTTGGCTTTTTCTGGGAAGGACCCTTAGCATCCTAAATGGTCATTGGGGCAGAACATGATGTAGTTTTCTGAAAAAATAATTTTATTTCAAAATATAGGGATGGATTTGCATAGTATTCATGGCAAAATAAAAACAAACTATAAGAATCTGGATAAAGAAGTATCCAAAAACTCAATAGCCCTTGATGATGGGCCAACTTGTAGAGGGTGACACTTTGCTGCCAATGTCTGCTATGTAAAGCATAGTAGTGGCTTTAAAAAATATTACACCCCTCCACACATAGTAAGTAAGTGAACTTTTATTTCTCCAGCGCCCAATCCCAAAGGCTCTGGGCGCTTTACCAAGAGGTGTAAGGAACATACAAAATTACAGTTCAAGAAATACATATGGGGTCTGTAAAATAAATACAATAATTACAATAAATAATAAATAAATAATAAGATCAGTGCTGTAGCTAGCTGAAAAGGCTTCTCTGAAAAGGTGTACCTTCAGACCCCTCTTAAAAGCCTCCACTGATGGAGCCCCCTCACAGATCTGGGGAGCTAGTTCATGAGGACTGGTCCGGCCACCTCAAATAAATGTTCCCCTGAGGTTGACGTCCTTAGGAAGCCTCATTGTAAGATGAAGCACTGGGATTCTCATCACTGTGGAGATTTTTGTTAAGCTTTTTCACTTGAAGTTGTGTTTACATTAAAGATGACTTTAAGCAATTTTATAGAGCTAAGTGTGGTGATTTGGTAAGGAGTGCAGACCTTCTTTTGAAACTACCCCAAGGTTTTCAGCCTGGCCCTTGGAACTGCTAGGAGACTCTCAGTGGACTAGAGGAGAGGAGTGAGCACACCAGGAGGGCAAGGGTCAGGGGGTCACTCAGGTAGCCAGGGCCTGAGCCATACAGGGCCTTGTAGGTGATCAAGCCTGTCACAACCCCACTCAGAAGGTCAGCCCTCTACTCCCAAAGTGCCAACCTCCAAGCATAGTATTGTGAACAGTTAACAGAAGCAGGGTAACCCTCCTGTCTGTTTTGTGGGTTCAAATCAACCATTGGTCTCAGTTCTGGAGGGATTCAAACTGTGAACCTCTTGTTAGCGTACCCAGTGTACAGGCTCAGATAATTCTGCTCTTCGGGGGGGGAGCAGATATCTTTCACCTATGGGCACCTAAACAGGTATACAAAATGAACCCTTAAAAACTCTAATAAAGACCTCAGACACCTCTTACCTGTTCCCAGTTTGGTATTACCATATAAGCTCATGCACAGTGTTGTCACACTCTTAACCATACACGCATCACAGGCAAAAACAGAAGGACTTGGAAGACACAAATAGTCTATTAAAACAATGAGATGTTTACTTAAAAATAGATAAGAATGTAAAATGTAAAACACAGAACCATATATCACAAAAACATACAATCACTTAAAAAAAAAATTTGAAGGTGTGTTTTCCTACCACCAGACAATTAGACTTGATTTATCTAATGTATCTCTTAAAGTGCTGCTAGCAGGTTGTAGCTTTCAGAGTCCAAACATATGAGTTCTTACAGGTCACTCACAGCATAAATTAAAACACTGTCTTGAGCCTGCCTTCTCCATGATGTCACCCAGCTCCTCCTCTGTTTATTAAAAATTATACCATCAGGATGTCATCACTCAGAAGGTAAACTAAATAAGGTTAATTTCTAAGTCCTTCTTTCATCCATGAGCAACATCCTGCTTTTACAGACATCAGAGGAACATTTATGACTTCGCACCAGTGTGACATAGCCTGGTTTTCTTCCTCTAAACGTCATAAAATGGATATGATTCTAGCCTAGCACCTGGCAAGCTACAATAAAGCTAGATAAACAGGAGATGCTTAATTTAGGCTCTTCTAGCCTGTAATTATCTCCTGGCCTTCCAGGTAACACCTTGTATCTAAAACCTGGGAGGGGGGTTGTCATTCCACAGGCTGTATCAGCATCTCTCATGAGAGACATTCAATAACACATTTTCTTATTTTACAAAAATCATAGATTATTTAGAACCAGCTGTCTGACTGTCAAAATTCCTCCCCAACTAGACTGAATTTGGGGGCTCTATCCCCTGCATGGGATGAGCTTCCCAAATCTGTTCTCTCCTCGTACACATGAGACAGCCCATCGGAGTTCTGATTTTTGGCTCCAGCCCTATGTAGAATTGTCATATCATACCCTTGCAAAGCAAGACTCCATCTTAGCAATCTACTATTGTTTTTCCCCATCTGCGTCAGCAAAACCAGGGGGTTGTGGTCAGTCTGTACCACAAAATGCTGCCCATACAAGTTTGGCTCTAATTTCTTTAGGGCCCACACTATGGCAAGACACTCCTTTTCAACCGTGGAGTATGCCTGCTCCCTGGGAAGGAACTTTTTACTCAGGTATGCTATTGGGTGATACCTCCCTTGGCTGGATGTCTGACTCAGTACTGCCCCAATACCAACGTCTGAGGCGTCAGTCTGAACTATAAAGGGTCTGCTATAGTCAGGACTTGTCAAAACAGGAGCGCTGCACGGTGCCTCCTTCAATCTGGTAAAGGCTTCTTCACAGGCTGGTCCCCAGGTAATTTTCTTTGACATCCTTTTCTTTACCAGGTTAGATAGGGGAGCAGTCAGCGCACTGTAATTGGGCACAAATTTTCTGTAGTACCTTGCTGTCCCAAGAAAACTCCTGACCTGCTTCTGCTTTTCTGGTCTGGGCCATGCCCGGATTACCTCTATCTTTATTTTGTTAGGATGGAGCTGTCCTCAGCCTACCACATGCCCGAGGTATGCCACCTCTCCCATGGCCACCTGGCACTTCTTGGCTTTGACAGTGAGCCTGGCCCTCTGTATCCTGCCCAGCACTTCACTAAGGTGGGACAGGTGTTCCTCCCAGCTGGCACTAAAGATGGCAATGTCATCCAGGTACGCCATGGCATACTCCTCAGCACCATTTAACAACTGGTTCACCAACCTTTGGAAAGTGGCTGGGCTGTTCTTCATTCCGAAAGGCATTACTTTGAATTCAAATAAGCCTATCGGAGTGATGAAGGCCGACCTCTCCCTAGCTCTGTCCGTCAACTCTACCTGCCAATACCCCTTTGTCAGGTCAATGGTCGTAAGGTAGGTCACCCCTCCCAACTTATCCAGGAGTTCATCCTTCTGGGGCATCAGGTGGGCATCTGACTTCATGACTGTATTCAGTCCACGATAGTCCACACAGAAATGAGTAGAGCCATCTGGCTTGGGCACAAGGACTACGGGTGAGGCCAAGGGGCTGTAGGATCTCTGGATTACCCCAAATCCAGCATCTCCTCCACTTCCCTCCTAATGTCCTTTTGGATAGCCTCTGACACCCGATATGCTGTCCACCGTATGGACGTCTGTGTCCCTGTCTCCACATCGTGAGTTGTTAAGGGGGTTAGTCCAGGCTAGGTGCTAAACAATGGGGCAAAGTCTGCTAAAACCTCCCTTTCTTCCTGTATCTTGTCCAGGGCCAGCTGGGGAGACAATTTTACTGCCTCCACAGAGGACTCCCACTTACTTTCTTCCAGCAAGTCCAGAAGGGGGTCTCCTTTGTCCGTCCCCTCCCCAGGACTACACACTGCAAACACCATGTCAGTCCTATTTGCATATGGCTTCATCATGTTGACAAGATACATCCTTTCTGTCAATCTTCGGTCAGGTAACTCTATAATGTAGTTCACGTCATTTACCTTCCTAACCACTTCGTACGGTCCAGCCCACTCAGCCTGCAACTTGTCTTTCCGGACCGGAATAAGGACCATGACTTCCTGACCCATCATGTATGAGCGAGCTCTGGCTCTGCGGTTGTACCACACTTTTTGTTTCTGTTGGGCAGCTGCCAGGTTGCTCTGGGCTGTCCCCATAAGCTCCTTCAGCCTTTCCCTAAACCTAAGGACATAATCCACTATGGAAGTTCCCTGGGTGGCATGCTTGCCTTCCCGGTCCTCCCAGATCAAGTCTAGGGGCCCACGTCCATATAAGAGTTTGAAGGGGAAAAATCCTGTCCACTCTTGGGGCACCTCCCTGTATGCAAACAAAAGGTGGGGAAGGTATTTCTCCCAGTCCCTCCCATGCTGTTCAGCAAACACCCGGAGCATTGACTTCAGGGTACCATTGAATCTTTCCACAGGCCCATTGGCTTGTGGGTGATACAGTGTCATGCATCTCTGCACCACCCCACACTTCTCCCATAAACATTTCATCAGGTCCGACATGAAGGCACCCCCTCAATTGGTGATAACCTCCTGCGGAAACCCAACATGAGAGAAAATCCCAAGTAAGGCATCTGCCACTTTGTCTGTCCTCAGTGAGGATAGGGCAACTGCCTCTGGGTACTGGGTGGCATAATCCACCACAGCCAGGATGAATCTCTTCCCTGAGGAGCTGGGGGTATTTAAAGGCCCCACAATATCCATTCCCACCCTCTGGAATGGCTCCTCCACTATGGGCAATGGAATTAGGGTGGCTTGGGTTTTCTTGCCCACCTTCCCTATTTCTTGGCACCGGTGACAAGACCTGCAATACTCCTTCACCTGCTGGGTGAAGTTAGGCCAGTAGAAATTCTGGGCCAACCGCTGCATCATGCGCGCGATTCCCAGATGACCAGACGAGGGAATATCATGTGCAATCTTGAGCAACTGCTCACAATACCCCTGGGGAACGACAAGCTGCCTGCCTAGCACCCCTCCCTCTGTCTGTACTGCCTGAGTATACATAAGTCCATTTTCCCAATAAACCTTATGTCTGCCATCACCTCCCTGTGCCCTGTCAGAGTCTGCCCAAGCCCTCAGTTTCTCCAGACTAGGGTCACTTCTCTGAGCGGCTGCAAACCCCTCACACATCCCCAAGGCATGGAACAGGTCCCCTTCAGTCGCTAAACTAGGGTCCCTAGCACTAGCGTCAGGACCCTCAGGATCACTGTCAATCTCAACCCTCTGACAATGGGTCACCCTTCCCTCTTTGGAGTAACCCTCTGTAGCTGTGTGGTTAACTGCTACTGGGGAAATTTCTACCCCCTTTTCATTACTCTCCCCATCTGGAGACACGGGCTGGGGAACCAGCCTCTCAGTGGTTTCCACAATGGCTTCTGTGGGGTTCAGGGAACTACAGTTTTCCCTTGCCGCTTGGCTATGGGTAACTGCACATACCATCCCCTGTTTGAGATTGTTGCCCAGGATCACATCCACTGCTAATGCTTTGGCTACAGCCACCTGTTGCACAGTTCCCCCTGTTTCTCCCCAGTCCAGAAGAACACTGGCCAGTGGCAATGTTTTCTCTTCACCAGTAAAATCCTGCACAGTGACATATTTATTGGGTATAAGCTGACTAGGCTCTACTAGATCGCCTTTTACCAGTGTCAGGGATGCCCCTGTGTCCCTTAGCCCTTGCTTCTGTACACCATTCACCGTGACTGGGTGCACGTGTTCCCTCATGTTCACAGGCATGCTTCCAGGGACACACAAACAACCCACTTGTTTTCTAGTATCATTCTGCTTATTATTGCTCATTCTTTTGGGACACTGTCTGGCAATATGCCCAGTTTCTTTGCATAACCAACATTCATTTCTCTTTTCAGAGAAATCTTTTCTCTCAAACCTGAGGTTAACTGGTTTCGGTGGAGGCAGTGAGGGTTTTAGCTGCCTTGAAGGTGCACTTTTCCCTTTCTGCGCTGCCACGCCCACCCCACTAGCACATTAAAGATGACTTTAAGCAATTTTATAGAGCTAAATGTGGTGATTTGGTAAGGAGTGCAGACCTTCTTTTGAAACTACCCCAAAGTTTTCAGCCTGGCCCTTGGAACAGCTAGGAGGCTCTCAGTGGAGAGGAGTGAGCACACCAGGAGGGCAAGGGTCAGGAGGTCACTCAGATAGCCAGGGCCTGAGCCATACAGGGCCTTGTATGTGAGTTTGCCCACCTTGAAAATGGTCCTCTATCTGAACAGCAGCCAGTGCAGGTCCCGCAGGACCAGGGTCATGTAACAGGATTTGAGAAGGCCCATCAGCAACCTGGTTGCTGTGTTCTGCACCAGCTGCAGTTGACAGAGGTTCCCTGTACTGACCCTGAAGTAAAAAGCATCACAGTAGTCTATTCTTGCATGACAAAGGCATGTGCATGCATGGGCGGATCACCAGGCAGAATTAGGGGTTTGATCCTGGCAACATTCCTTAAGTGGTAAAATTCACTCTGGACAACGGATGATAACTAAGCTTCAAGCATCAAACCAGTCTCAAGGATAATGCCCAGATTTCTCACCCTAGTGGATGCCACCAACGGAGTAGGGCCAAGGAACAACCCCGTTCCTGATCCAGTAGCAGCCACATCATGCTGGTGACCAGGTCCTATCACCAGTACTTCTGTCTTGTTGGGGTTCAGTTGCACCCAGTTAGAGGACATCCAATCTTGGATCTCGGTTAGGCATTTATTTAGCACTTCCACAGCTTTACTTGTCCCAGGAGCAAAGGACATGTACAGCTGGGTATCATCTGCATAACAGTGAAAACCCAGACTGTAACATCTAATGAGCTCACCCAGGGGTAGCATGTAAATCGCAAACAACATCAGCAATAAGATTGAGCCTTGAGGAACTCCACAGAGCAGGAGCTTTGGACAGGAGGAAAAATTCCCCATCACTACCTATTGCATCCTGCCCTTGAGAAAGGACTCAAACCAATTGATCACAGTACCGGTGAGTCTGCAATACTCTATAAGGTAATCCAGAAGCACAATGTAGTTCATGATGTCAAATGCTGAGGAGAGATCTAGGAGAATGAGAATTGACCAATCTCCTGTATTTCTCACTCTAAGGAGGTCATTTTGCACCCTGACCAATTCCATTTCAGGGCTATGCCTTGCCCTAAACCCAGACTAGAATGGCTTATAGATGTCAAAGGCCACAAAGTGTGCCTCGAGTTGCAGAGCCACCACTTTCTCAACAACTTTCCCCAAAAATGGGAGGTTGGAGACAGGTCAATAATTCGCCAAGATGTCTGGGTTGAGTGATGGTTTCTTCATAAGGGGCTTCACCAATGCCTCCTTCAATGTGTTGGGGAAGACCCACCCTGAGAGTCAGCACCGGACTATCTCAGCGAACACTGGACCAATGGATTTGGCACATCCCACTGATAGACGAGTCGGGCCTGGGTCCAGTTCACAAAAGGAGAGCTGCAACTTCGAGATTACCTCAACAACCTCAGCCACCCTCACTGGCCAAAACTCACCCCCCCAACACTAAGCGTGCCTCTGCCTACACAAGGCCCACCACTGCAGGACTAATCTTGCCATACTGGGGAGATCCTGGAACTAATGGAGGATACCCTGTCAGAGAAGAACTTGAGCAAACTCCTCACACAGAGCAACTGAAAAAGCTATTTTTGGCTGCAGACACGCAGGATTAAGTAGCCTGTCCACAGTTCAAATGAGCAGAACTGGTCTGTTCCTCCCTGCAGCAATCTCCCTGGACAGGAACACTGCCTTCTTATCATTGATTGCCCTTTGATAGTCACCACAGTGAACTCTCAAAGCTGGTTTATCCTCCTCTTACTGTGTCCTCTACCAGCAATGCAGTAGCATAATCTCCCCCTCCTCCCCAACCCACAGTCCCATAGAAATTTGAAATCCCCCTTCCCACAACCCACTTATCATCCCCCAACCTTCACCCTACACCTCCCTTTGTGAAATAATAAAGTATTGGCTAACACATGCATCCTTCCCCATCCCACTGAATAACCTATCTCTCACTGTACTCCCACCCACAGTCCTAATATAAATGAAAAAATCTTTCCTTAACTTAGTACCTCAACTCCCACCCTGCCCTTCCACTTTGGGTGCTGCCTCAGGGGAAAAATATGGAGCTGCTGGAGATAGCTATAGGCCCAGCCCTCCTCTCATTACAGTACCTTGACTGGTCACTATCTGAATGAGTGAGAGAGAAAGCATGCTCATAGTGTTAGAACTGGATGTACTTTCAATCTCATTCATTCAGACAGGCTAGCTGAGGTGACAAGAGGAAGGCTGCTTTAGACACTTTCACTGGTGGTACCATAGCCTCTGTTTTCTAAGCCAGCACACCCAAGGGTAGAGAGTAGGAGTTGGGGTACTAAGTTGGTTGAGTAAAGTTTTTTTTTTTAATTATCAGGACCACCAGGAACATAGGGTGGGAGCAGCCACAGGTGAACTGAAAAAACTATGCACTACGTGTAGTGCATAGCATAAAGTGTGAATTCACATAGTGAAATTTGTTCAACTGTGCAATGTTTACTACGTACATTGGCACATTACACACGCACTGTGCACTGTGCAATGAATTTTACTATGCAACTTACTACAATTCACATCAAAAATTTGCCATGAGGTGTAAATGATGGCAATCAATTCACATAGGGTCCTATTTACAAAAGTTTGGATTGCCTATGCACCACGTATGTGAGGCACCTAGGCTACCCTAAGTTGGAATACTGCTCAGAAGTCCAGTTGACCACCAGCAGTATTCACAGTTGGTGCGTGAGCCCAGTACACACTCAATCTCCTGGCTGCATGCACAGCTACATGTCAAGAGTGGTCTGGTGACATGCCAGGTGGGTGTGCCAGCACTCCACACCATTCACTAAGGTGTGAAGTTGGTGTAGCGTGCCAAGCAAGGGAGGTGTGAATTATATGAGGGTGGACTGTGCCATAACAGCTACATGCCCCCCAATGGAAACCCTTCATTGCAGCGGATCTGGAGCATACATCGCAACCCATTGTCACTGACATAAGGGACAAGGGCACTCACACTGAGGGACAGTGAGATACACCTACCCTCATAAATGAGGGACACAATCACATACAGGGAGATAAAAACTCAGAACACTGCAGAATCCCTGTCCTGTACAGTACCATGGGTTCTTTTATTTACCATATTAAATTGAGATGTGGTTCTGCTGGAATGCCTGCAAGTAGAGTACCATCTCTGTTTGGGGAATACCTTTTCCATGAGGGACAACACAATTTTTTTTTCAACTTTATTTAAGCCCCCTTCTCGCTGGGCCCTTAGGACACTCTCCAGCTCAGGTTTGTCTGGATCCGGCACACTGCCCCGCTCTGTCAGAGACTCCCATCGGCTGTACCTCCATCCCAGGATACTCCATCTCCACTTCTCTGGCTAAGCCAACCTCCCAGCTCTGAACCCCTGAGGCGGGGCTGCAAACTCCTCTGGTGTTCTATCTTATAATCTAGTGGGCCACCGGACTGAGTAGAGGAGCTGGAAGGTGGGTGGGGCGGGTCCAGTGATGAGCGTGGGGTGTCATCCAGGGCCCGGCCTTTGCCTACCCAGGTGCCAGGGTTTTTTCCTGGTTTTCTAGTGCCCCAGGGCGTTAATGTGCAATGACGTCCAGCACATGATGGGCGCATTCCCACACCTACCCACAGGATGTCTGCTGCAGTCCTCATACCCTGCTACTAGGCTCTCGCTGGTTGTGGTACTCCCAGTCTTCACTGGGAGTCACTGTACCATGGGAGATGCAACCCACCCACCCCCAGGAGAGGAGAACAGTCCTCCAGATGTACAATCATCTCCTGCCCCTGCCGACTACTGACAACCCAAGATCGTTCCCAAACCCGGGTCGCCAGTGTGGCGCAAGGTGTGGTGTCCAGTGCCTCAACCCTCAGCACCACTGGGCCAGTGAGACAACATAATTTTGATGGGTAAAATGAGGGACATCCCCTGTAATGGGGGATAGTTGAGAGGTATGGCTGGGAGCCCCATCCACATTGCTGCCCCAGCCCACTGGGCTGATGGAGAGGGCTAGGGGCAGCCAGTCAGTCACACACCTGCAATGTCAGAAACCTAAGATCTGTGCAGTCCCAGGATCACCTGTATACACACAGTAGGGGATCCACTGCTTGACCCAAGATTGGTATCCCACTGGATCCCCCACCTGTACCCCACGATGCACCCACATGCAACTGTGATCCACCCCCATGCAGCTTCTCATTGGGTGGGTGGGGCCATGGACAGGCAGCTGGTGATGGTGAATACCAGCCAGTGAATGCTTGCCCCAGGTTGTGGAGCCACATGGTCTCTGTATGCATGAATCACATGTACAACCCACACTTTCTTGCATAGGGGCCATAGTGAAATTTTCCACGTGTGTGATGAACTGCATACTCTGGAAATTGTAAATGCACCCAGTAGTATGTATCAGTCAAATTAGCTGCAATCCACAGGGGAATTTTAAATTCTCAACACTCCTGTGTGGGAAATGGGGGTACTCCATGGATTGGGGGAAGAAGGTATGGAAGGAGGTATGTTTAGTTGCTACTTTATTACTGGGATCTGGGCAGAGGATAGTAGGAGTTGGGAGTAAGAGTGATTTTCTCTTTTTTATTGGAGTGGGAGATTATGGGGGAACAAGGTATGCCTTAGTTAAAATGTTATTGTTGGGACCATGTGAGAGGATGGGGGAGTTGGGAGAATGGGACTTTCAAATTCTTTGTTTGGGAAGGAATCTTGTGTTATGATGGTCAGGAAAGGGGATATGTCTTAGTTACTACTTTATTATATAGACATGGAAGTACTATAGGATGATCTGAGTTGGAAAGTGGACTTTCACATTTTTTACAGTAGGCAGGAGATTATGCAATGAATGTTGGCGAAAGGTTTTTATGTTTGCTTGCATGCATGTGCAAGAAACATAGTGCCACCATACAAATTTTCATAGGTGTGCCACTCAGCTTCCATTGCCCTGCTTCCTTTTGCAGGCGCTGCCTCACCATACCAATACATGTCAGAGTTGTCTATGACAGAAGTTCAGATGCAGTGGCATACAGTTGAAAGTGAAAAACAGCTGCAATCAGCAGTGATTACACGTAGGCAATTTGCATACTGCCATTGGCAGTATGCAAATTGCCTGCACGTCACACTGCATCTAAACTGTCTGTCATAGACAGTTCTCCCCCATACCCTGAACACCTACTAGCATGCTGGTAGCCCACCCCAGCATGCTCATGCACTCCCCCCCACCCGCACACCGTATGGCAAATGGGGGTGCTCAATCCCCAGTCAGCTCCACTGGCCCCCAAAACAGACTTCCAGGTGCCACACTGGAAGCCCACCCCAGTGTGACAACAGTGTGACATCTGTATGACCAATGGGGTGCCCAATCCCCCGCTGGCTCCACTGGTCTTCCCAACAACCTTCCAACTGCCATGCTGGGAGCCTACCCCAGCGTGGCAACAGTCTGATGTCTGTATGGCCAATGGGGGTGCCCAATCCCCCGTCAGCTCAACTGGCCCCAAAATAACCTTCCAGATGCCACACTGGGAGCCCACCCCAGCGTGGCAAAAGTCCTGCGTCATCTTCCTGAAAAAGGAAAAAAAAAAAACCTGTAAGAAAAAACGGTCCCTCGTTAACTGTCTCACCCACCTCCCCAAACCGCGCCCGCCCTCTGTGCACCCACCTCCCCACACCCCATACTTACCTCTGGAGGCTGGTACGATGATCTTCAGTGGACTGGTAATATGTCTGCACTCTTCAAAGCCGACCACAAACTGAAGAAATGCCGGTAAGCTGTATAATGGCATAAATAGGGGGTTTTCAACTTTGGTGCATATCTCGGCCATCTTGGGGAATTTTTTTCACCAAATTTTCAACATTGGGTTCTTGGGACCCCACCTCATGAATTCAGTCACTGTCATTTTGTTATTCGGTCCCAAAGTTGATTTTGCGGTCACTGTGTGGAACCACCCTTTGGGACCGAGTAATGAAATGACAGTGGCACAGTTCATGAGGTAGGCCCCCCAAAACCCTATGTTGAACATTTGGTGAAATAATTCCCAAAAATGACTGTTTTACAAGCATGCATTGCGCAGTTCCTACGCACGCTCGTAATTTCGCAAATTTGTAATACTGTATTTTCACTCCAGATTTTCAACATTGCCATTTTACAACACCTCCTTGTGAGCAGTACAGATGTCATTTTTCACATCTCACCCAAAATTTGTTTTTGCACATGTAGCACACAATGGCACGGTCAGTGTGCAAAATCAATGTTCAGGACAGATTAAGAAAATCACAGTGACACTGTTCATGAGCAGAGGTCTTAAAATGGCTATGTTGAAAATTTTTTGACAATATTCCATAAAATGATTGTGTTACGAGTGTGCATTGTGCAGTTTCCATGCACCCTCGTAAGTTCATGAATTTGTAATATTTTCAGTCCAGATTTTCTACAGTGCCATTTTCTACACCTCCTTATGAACAGTACCACTGTCATTTTTCAGACCCTGGCCAAAATGTGTTTTTGCACTTTCGGCGCAGAAATGCATGGTCGCTGTGGGAAATCAGTGTTCGGGACAGATTATGAAAATCACAGTGGCACTGTTCATGAGCGGAGGTCCCAAAATGTCTATGTTAACAATCTGCTGTAAACAATCCCCAAACTAATTACAGTTTCTACGCATGCTCGTGACTTCACCAGTTTTTTTATTTTTTCACTCCAGATTTTCAACATTGCCATTTTTACACCTCCTCATGAACAGTACAGCTGTCATTTTTCACATCCTGTTCGAAATGTGTTTTCGCACCTGTGGTGCCAAATGGTGTAGTCGCTGTGCAAAATCAGCTTTCGGCTAACAAACTGATATTGCCACTGTTCATGAGGTGGGGGTCACAAAAAAACCCATGTTGAAAAATTGCAGTGAAAATACCAATGAACGCCTGGGATGTTAGGGTTTCTGACCATAACGCCCCACCCTGTAGAGACTGACAGGCATCAGGGGTGTGACTTGGGATTGCCGCCTGTAATTCTCATACCACTACACCCCACCCACACCCTGCAGCCAGTGACAGGCATCGAGATGTGTCTTGGATTCTTTGGCCTCAAAGTTCACCCCATTCTCCTATACTGCACCCATCTCACTGTATTTCCTTATGGAATGGAATGGGGTGCGCATAAGGGCCAAAGACCCCAAGGCACACTGTGACACTTGTCGGTGTCTGCAGGGTAGGGTGTGTTGAAATGGCGTGGTTGTTATGCCTGATGCCCCAAAGGCACACCCCAATGCCTGTCAGTCTCTGAAGGGTGGTGGTGGGGTTGGCTTCAGTTCAATACTTCACTGTCATTCCTATTATGCTGCTCTCTAACTCCCATACTACCAATTCCAATGCCAGCAAGCAAACATTCGGCATTGACAAATGCTTGTTATGTATGTTTTTGTTTCTTTAAAAACAGACATTTGCCCTTGTTACACATTTCATTTGGCAGTGAGCCTTGCAAGCAATTTGAAATCGACCTTTGCTGGCAAAAGACACTTCTCTACTTTGAGATGGGTTTTGAGGAATGGCCCAATTTGCTGGCAGTTTGCCAGACCTTTGTTACGGGAGAAGTTTGCAATTTCACCACATCTTTACCAATGAAGTTTCACTTTACAGTATATCTTGCATTGTATCACGATATAATATGACAAATAGTTATCAACATATAGGCAAACAGGTATACTATTAGTAGTGTTAGTATAAAATTATTGTGTTTTTCATGGCACACAGTTATCATGACATCCCTACTGTTTCTATTGGTGGCTCAACAGAAGTAACACATACAGTATTCTGCCTGAGGATTGCAGGAACCACATGCTGACTTTACAGTCATGTGAATGAGTACAGCTCCTTTTTCTTTTATCAAACCTGCCCCCCAATAACCTTTCTTTCATTGAACAAACCAAATCAGAGATTTTTGGAAACAGGTTGAAATATAACCAACAAAATTGATTTTCACTACTGTATTGTGGCCACATATCAATTGTCACATAACTGAAAGCATAGTCATATAATTACTTCCTTTTCCTTAACGTTTAAAGGTTCTCAGATTAATTTCCAATTGAAAACAGCAGAATACATTAGTCAGCAAAATATGTCATCATATAGTTTTCCATTTCATTGTATTTTATATATTAACTGAGATGTGGTTTTGAAGTTTTTAAAAATTCTTGCTTTCTTGCCATGTCTAACATGAAAACATACATCTTGCATTATGACTGTATGGTTTACCATCATAATTGTGTGCTAACTATGGCATACACTTGGGACTGGTGAGGTATCCTCTTGGCAAGCTTTCAACCCAGGTGTGTGCACCCCAAAATGGGATGACTGGAGTGGATACTGGCTGGGTGGGTGAGTTGCATTTGTGTAGGTTAGATTAGATTTGATTTGATTGTTTGGCAAATGTGCCATTACAACATACTAAAAAGACACAGCAAAACAAGTACAAATACCGGATACAAATACACAATGTAACAGACTGAAATATCACAGTTATACACACTTAGAATGTCTGTATAAATGTTCCTGCCATCACATGTCAGTTTATAAACTGTCTCTCTTATTTGTGCCAGTTAAGTTAAAAATAATGCACATTTTAACAGTTTCTAACATTGATATAAAATATGAGACATTATATACTATGATTATTACATCCCTGTGTAGGCATATATTGGCAGCGTAATTGAAAGAACAACGCAAGCCCAAAATCAAGAGTTAGCTTAACTTCAAGGTATAGGACATACATTTAAATTCTATTTGCACTTGAAGATCTATTAAATTTAAAACGTGGAGATTGTAAGGCTCCATCTTTACTCTACATTCTGACCATTTTATTAGTGGGAGATATGAGGCTCCAATTACTCTGAGGAGTCCATCAATTTATAAATGAAGTTAAAAACCAGTTATTCTCCAAAGGCTGAACTTTTATGGGAATATTGTACTGACAACTGTCTATATACATTATCATTTTTATGTCTAAGAAATTTCAAAAGTGAAACAATGTCCAGTAAGTTGCATCACTTCTATAGAAGTCCAGCTGCCTTGGCAGATTGCACACAGAAATGCAATCACTCCAAAATTCCTCCAAAATGAGAGGCTGATATACTGTTGATTCAATAAAGTGCTACAGATGTTCCTTAATAGGGAGTTCTGCTGTTTTGAAATACTAAAGTAGACCCTCAAGTGTCAATGCTCATGGAAGACATTGTAATTAACTGTAATTAACCATGGAGGGCAGTGTGACATAGACAGCCAGTTCTGAGTGCTGTATTATATATTTTTTTTTTTATATAAAATGCATTAATGACGGTCTCTGCTGAAAAATCAAATGTTCTAGGAATGATCTCTCTCATCCCCCCCCCCCCTGATTTCAGGTGACAGCTGCAGGCCCAGAGAACTGCTGACAACATGTATCACTCACACTCCGTTTTTAGAGGCACTTTGTTACCTGGAAGACTTTAATCAAGGATCCTGTTTCTATGAGTTAATTATATGCTGGTTTGAGTTAATTTTGTAAAGAGGGAAATCATAAAAAAGGTTTATGACGTTGGAAAAAAAAAACACAGGTTATTACACAGAGGTGAGATGTCATAAATGACCCTGTGAAGCCTGTGTGAGGATGGTACAGCATGAGATTAAAGAAACTGTCATTTGAAACTTGAGTTATGCTAAGGTTGCAGAATTAATACTTTGAAATTGCATCCTGTGGTTGTATAGAAATATACAGTATATGTTTTAGATATTTGACAGAGGAGGAGCTGGATGACTTCATCCAAAAGGGGTTGGCCAATACTGCTTTTAAAGATTATTCTCTATTACTACAGAGGGACACTTTTAGCTGACTCTGACCAAGATAACATCTGAGCACTGAAAACAGGTATTTAGAAAGCTAGACAAAATGTAAATATTGTTGTAGGAATTGCACTGTTTTAAACCTTGTTTTGTTTAAAGATTTGTATGTCTTTTGATAAGAGTTCTGTATTGTATGTTTGACGTATTATTATATATTTAGTAAAAACTCTAATTTAAGAGAAAACCTGGTCTGTCTTTGAATTGCTTTCTTTTGTTAAGAAATATTTATAGTTATAGCAGACAGTAGACATAGCTTGTATGGTGGTACCAAACTGGAAAGAGAAGTTTTTAAATCTGAGGTCTATATTAAAGCTTTAAAGGGTTCATCTCTGAATACCTGGTTAGGTGCCCATAGGCAAAGATATCTGGCCCCCAGAAGACAGATATATCTGAGCCTGTGCATTAGGTATGCTAGCAAGAGGTTAACAGTTTGAATCCCTCCAGAACTGAGATCAAAGGTTGATCCAAACTCACAAAAACAGACAAGAGGGTTACCTTGTCTGTTACACTGTTCACAAGACTGCACTCAGAGGTTGGCACTTTGTGAGTAGAGGGCCTGACCTGCTGAGTGAATCTGTGACAGGCAGTACACATAGCGTCCAAAGCACCTTTTTAGTTACCACCCAGGACAGAAAAAGTTCAAAATAACCTTTTAAACGTTTTGCTTCCACCATCACTTAAGTAGCATTCTTGTGTGGGTAGTAGGAACGTTTAAACTAATCTCCTTATTCATGTCTCCAGTATAACAGAGCCATTAACATTCTCCCCAAAACACCTGTAGTCAGCAATCACACCCTGATCTCCATCTTTCCAGCCTTCCATTTTACATAGCAAAGTTATTTTTCCAGGGCATCAATTAGACTTTTCAGATCTAGAAAACAAAAGAACTTGCTCTACTGAGTGTAATAACTTTGACACTCATTTTTAGAATCTTCTACCCCCCTTAGGGTTGGCCTACCTTTTAGTAAAATATTTTAGGCTTCTCAGCACAAACAGTGATCTCCAACTTTCCCAAAGCAGCAAAATCCTCAGAATTGCCAGTCCACTCCATCATTCTAGTAATCCTCCGTGCCCAATGCTCATTGCTTTGAAAAGTTTCATGAACGTTATCAAGACACCAAAAATTTTACTGAAATGCCATTTGCAGGAACACAGTGCTCCAACTGGCTTGGTAACGACTTGCCAGACACAAAGAAAGAAAAAAATTTAAAAACACAAATCCGACTTTGCAGCGTTAAAGCCCTAAACTGATCCTAGACATCCCAATCAAGGATCCCAGCTGCACTTCACATCACCACATACTATACTTAAAACCATGGCACTAAAAGGCACCGAACACCAACATTTCTTTAACTTGGTGCCTAAATGCAATGGTGACTTAGTTGAGATCCTGCTTCTTTTCTTTTATTGATCCTGCTCCATCAGTGCTTTGCACAATGCCAAAACACCTGGCATCCAACTCCAGTCGGGTGCTCAAACCAGCACATCACTGAGCAACAGGTCAAAGTGGTGACGGCAAGACAAAACAAGCGTGAGCATAAGTTAAGTTGCATTCATCAGTTGACTGAAACTCAAAAGGTGACTGAAAACTGGAGCTTCCAAAAAAGAAAAATAACAAATGCCACTCAAAAAAAGAGCCTCGAGGAGAAGGTCAGCATGCGGCAACCTTGCTGCTCCTCCCCCTCTGACACTGCACTTATGTAGAAAATCTCCTCCCCAAGAGGCAGGGTCTGGCACAGACTGCTCCTACAGTGGCAAACAAAATAATTACCTTTTATTTTTCTTGTGGTACTCAAATAAATAGATAGATAGATAGATAGATAGATAGATAGATAGATAGATAGGTAGGTAGGTAGGTAGATGGCATATTATCCTTTGAACATTGTCTTCTGGACATGATGTGCTTTCTTGGTAGTATAAGAACATAAATCAGGAACAAATAACACTTAATAGGTGTACTGCTCTATAGTGTACTGTACATAACACAGTGTGTGTTGCTTTTAGTAGCTAAAGACAAATCACACCTCACCATGGGACCTATGCCTATAGGCTCAAAGAAATACTACAGAATGCACTATTCTGACACCTGGCTAGTATTGGATTTTTATAACAACTACCTCATGAGGTGCTTGACAATAACATTCTCAGAGCAGTATACAATCATCATCACACCATGCCTTGAGGGGGTCTTTACCAGTTTGTATGCACTACTGCTCAAGCCCTTCAAAATGCTTTTGAAAGTAAAGTAGGCTAATTCATCTCTCCAAAGACTGCCTCTTTTAAACTAGTCTGCCATAAAGTTTATTTGAAATATTAGAATTCATAAAACACCATATAATTGCAGTCCCTTCATTTCACCTAAAAAGGACTTTCACTTCAGATTGCATCTCTGATCCTATTAATTACAGTTTCTGCTTTTTGTCTCTGTCAATTACAATTTCTGAATCATTAATTTGTAGGTATCATATTGTTGTTTTCAAAGCATGTGTAAATACTGATTATTTTGTTTGTGCTATCTATAGTTTAAGTATGCCTTCATGCATTGAAGATATTCCATAAGAATTTTTCTTTTCAGCTTCCAGAAAAAGTACAGTACAAGTGTGTTTAGTCTTTACACAGTAGAGTGCAGAGAAATGATGACATAAGGTTATCATCAGTTGTCCTTTAATTATGTATCTGGTAGCCCACGTTACTAAATCCTTCAAACCTTCCGACAGGAAACAGGAGACATTTGAACTTAATCTTCATGTACTTCAAAGGCAATTTAAAAATACCCAACAAAAAGATTTTTGAGTTCAGTAGCTTTATATGTAAGGCAATTTACCATTAAAGATGAAAAAATTCTGCCATAATAGAAAAAGGAAATAGTTATGGTGAATTGAACAAGAGATTGCTCCTCACTGGAGCTATTCTAGTTTATTATAGTCATATCCCATTGGCACAAAGGAAAATTCACAGGCATAGTTTCCCATGCTTCCCTAGAGATATAACTATTGTTTGACTCTTGATCCTTTTGAGGAAGTTTTAGACTAGGTATAGAATAGCACAACACTGGCAACATATTAGGCGTAGTCAATTTAGTCATATGTGGACACTTCTGTTTTAACTTTTAAAATAAAATGTGTATCTGAACATTGTTAGGGTAACCAGATCAATAATTCTGGATAACTTTTTGATGATAATGGACCAAGGTTTTACTGTGACAACACCCTCACCAAAAATGATGTCATCTGAAACACTGTACTGTGTGTTGTTACAAAGAATATCCACTGACAGTGTCAAGGGAGATGTTTTAGTTTTATAGCACTATGGCAGTAATCCAAAAACATGACAGTAGCTTGATTCTTCTGTGGTCAGGATATTCACAAACCTGAAGATAAATGGTTTAGATAAAAAGCACACCAAGGCCTGGTGATGAATTAATTTAAGTTTCTGTCCTTAAAGTGAACAGAAAAAAGTGGAAGATTTGATAAGAAGTCATCATAAAATGCAGAAAATACAACAAAGCAACAGGTTAGGAGTAACACCGTTAATAAACCAAAAGTTAAAACAGGTGTACATAGCTTTTTTTTAATGTAATACTAGTTTCATCAGGACAGTCAAAAGTCCATGTGGAAATGATTGCAAAACAACCTGAAGACATGTATATTTACCTTTTTAAGCTTAGATTTGACAAGTGCTTTGAAGATATAGGATGGACAGGGTATTCACAATAAGGTGATGGGAAAATAACTTGACTGACAAATGGTCCTCTTTCCTTCCTCAAATCCTATGTTTGTATGCATGTGTGTAAATGCATACTTGTTGACGGCTATATAAACAAGTTCCTTGTTTCCCACAGTTAAGAGGCCCCTAACACAATATGTTATGTTTACAATCAACAGTGGTTGTAAGCATTTGAAGTCAATAGTTCACCTGTGTTCATAACTGGAAATCTATTCAGTAACACTTCATGTTAGGAGTAAACTGAATTAGCTCATTTAAAAAGAACCCAGTAGAACTAAAAAATAACTTTTGTTTAGAAAGTCAGAATATCCCTCCCTCCACTATCTGACTGTTCCTGCTGCCACACTTCTCTTAGCCCATCCCTTGTGGCTAGTTGCCTTACTCTTTCATTTATGGTATTTGCTGTATATGCACACTTATGTACACACACACACATACACACACACACACACACACACACACAATATAGATGAATCTGCAGTTAGCCATCTTTCCTGCCCCATCATAACTAGAAACATATTCTTTCATTTCTAAAATGTATTTCATTCATAGCGTTGATGCTACACTGTATTCAAGCTTTATGCACAGTTTGCCTACATTAAATGCTTCTAATTTATTATTTAAACCCTGCATTATTTTTTTCCTTTCCATACATGATTGTTATTACCATGTTATTATTACCGCTATCCCACTCTGTAACTTATGGATTTGCAGATTTTTCTTACGTGTACTGTTCCTTTTCAGATGCTTTTTTAACTATATTTGTTACTGTTCATGCCCACTTAAAACAATTTCCCCAGGTCTCATCTGGAAATGAACTCCAAATCACAATTCCTATCTTGATCAACACATTTAAGTAAACAAATAAATAAAAACAGTGTCAAGGTAAAATACTATTATAATTATTTTGCATATACTGTATGCACATTTCTAGTTTCCAAAACAGGTTTGAAAGCAATAATTATGCATTTTCTTTAGTAAAGCAATATTGCAGGGGCACTTAGGAGCCACTGATATAAAAGGGAAACTTTAGGAAAAATATAATTTTGAAGACTATTTCCCGATTATATTTTATATATCCTCTGTCATTAGCTTTCTCTGTTCATAGTAATCATGTACTTTGGCTTAAAAACTTGATGACTGTCACTTATGTCAATTGTTCTGGCTGCTTGTCTACATCTGACTTCAGAATCTGTTGCTACAGAAATAGCTTTACAATGTCATAAACAGATGATCATGACATCTTTGTAAATGGGGGATGCCAAATAAGAAAATATGAGAATTATAAATCATGACATAGTTTTTAGCCAAACAGGACTGTTTATTCTTAAACATTCTAGACACTTTAATAATCATAAGAAGGTATCTCATGCAAGCATTCTAAAATTCTGGCACAGTTCTTTTCACAAAGGGGGTTTGTCTTATTTTCTACAAAGTAAAACATTTGGATTTCAAATTCAAGCTCCATAAAAAAAGAAAAAAAATAACTTTGTAAAATAACTAAAAATATGTCTGTATGCATAGTTCCAGCTTCTCTTATGTTTGTAAGAGTACCATTCCAAGTCCATTGTGTGCCAGGACTGCTCAGCTTTGCAGTTCTATCATCCAGAGAACTCAAGATGACACTGATACAACCATAAGATATGCAAGAACTATCCATATAACCAGAAATGTGTGTACAAATTATGCTTCTTTAACATTTTCACTGTAACACCCAGGGTTCTTCTAGAAGAATTCTGGTTAGCTGAAAAACATAAAATCTCAGCTGACATCAGCACAAATTATTTTCAATACAGTACACACCATTCTCACAGATTTTCATTTCAATCCATTCTATTGTATACTGGGTTGCACCTGAAAATAGGCACCTGTTGTCTAGCGTGCTTACCCGGTTAACAAAAGCAAATAAATAAATAAATAAACTCAGGAACTGAAATCATATTCATATTCTTATTGCATATTAGTACATCATTCACATTGATATTAAATCTTTCTTGTGGGTATCTCAAAATGCTTCGCATTTGATATACAACTCAGACATCACAGATATCATGCCACAAATATTTTAAATATTTTGCAAAACTCTATGAATGAAAAAAATATTAAAATTTAATGACACTTTTAAATGCATAAAAAATTCTGAACAGCTCTAGTACAGAGTGAAGAGGCTTAACTTCAGTGTGATTCTGCATTCAAACCAACACACAAACAGGTATGGGGATAATTGCACAAGCCTGGGTCATTTAACACTATTCCTGATCTAATAAAATAATGCTAAAATTGATCCTTGGAGAAGAAGTTTTTGTTACAAGAATTCTGAGTGCAATGTAATAGAATTACATTGCCAGCACATTTCTGTTTGACATGATCTGCATTGTATGTACATATGACAAATTTGGATAATTGGGTAGTACTGAAGTATACAGTGGGTGTTACATTTCAATTACAATGATTATTTCAGTCCTCTGCCCAAAAGTTATCATAATGATGAGAATATTGCCCTCTCCCATATGCAATTTATACTCACTATCATTACAAGACCAACCTTGTTGGCACAAGCCAACTCATGTTTACCTCTTTGCCTTGTTTCAAAATACTTTTGTGACTAATTTGCTTTTCAGAATTAGTCAAGCTTTTACATGATGTCCAGAAGGTTTTTAGTCTCTCAAATGTTCTATAAATTTTGATTTTAAATATTTAACCTTGGGCAGTTATGTTGCTTTGTTTTCATTTACTGTACTTTATGAAATGGGCTTAATATTTTAAGTTCTGTGATTGGTTGATAGCCCTGCATTAGAAGTGTCTAATGCTCGGCTATAGTTAGTCCTGTCAAACAGGATGTAGTACACATTTTTAAATCACTGCCCTCCTGGCCACCTGCTTGCTCACCTGCCTACCCGTTTGCTTGCTCAGTCACCTGGCTGACAGTCCGAACCTGCAACCACAGGGACAATGCTCTGCATAAATGCCTCCCCACCTCAGATTTAGTTAAAATAATAAACTATTAAAACCAAATTCTGGCATCCAACATCCTCCTTTACCATGTAGCTTCTATATGCATGATACCCCAGTGCCACGCGATCTGCACTGGCTACAGATTCAGTGGCAGATCACCTTTAAAGTTACATGGAGTTGGCCCTGACTACTTGAAAGGGCTTCTTGTTCCCTACCACCCTATGTGACAGCTCCGTTCGGCTGAAGAGCAGTTGCTAGAGATTCCGAGGGTGACTTTGAAATCTTCTGGGGACCGTGCATTTATTTTTGCAGCCCCTACCCTCTGGAATTCTCTAACCCATCGGCTTGGGGAGTGCACAACTGTGGGGGGGATTTAAACAGGTGTTTAAAACCTTTTTGTGGTGAAAAGCCTATCAGTAACTCATTGTTGTCTGGATTTGTTGTGTTACTTATTTCTCTATTTGTGGTTTATGAAATTATGTTTTAATTACTGTAAAGCACCTTGATACTCGGAAAGGCACTTAAAAATAAAGTTTATTATTATTATATGATCTGTTCTCACAGCAGAAAGGGCTTCTTGTTCCCTACCACCCTATGTGACAGCTCCGTTCGGCTGAAGAGCAGTTGCTAGAGATTCGAGGGTGACTTTGAAATCTTCTGGGGACCGTGCATTTATTTTTGCAGCCCCTACCCTCTGGAATTCTCTAACCCATCGGCTTGGGGAGTGCACAACTGTGGGGGGGATTTAAACAGGTGTTTAAAACCTTTTTGTGGTGAAAAGCCTATCAGTAACTCATTGTTGTCTGGATTTGCTGTGTTACTTATTTCTCTATTTGTGGTTTATGAAATTATGTTTTAATTACTGTAAAGCACCTTGATACTCGGAAAGGCACTTAAAAATAAAGTTTATTATTATTATATGATCTGTTCTCACAGCAGCATGCTCAGTCTGTGACAGCTGCTGCCATGTGGCTTGGTTTACTGAATGAAAGTTACTGCCTTGCTGTTCCATACACTCAGTCACTATTTGCTCTCTATTATTACAACTACACAACAGAAATCAAATAATTGATGCGTGTGTGTTTGTGTGTATGTGTGTGTGTGTGTGTGTGTGTCCATGACAACCATGACCAAAAAAAACCAAAAAACCCTGGGGGCCACAAAACTGCTTAAGTGAAAAAAAAAAACAACATTCAGGCAGAGGAGCTATTATATGTAAAATAAAGAAAAAAATTTCACTTTTCATTACTCAATCACAATAATTTTAACTTAAAATACATCCACAGTTTAGATGCCCATTTCATAAATGCAATAAGCCACTCCAGGGTGTTCATTAGATAGTTCTAATGCATGACTAGGGGGCTGGATGAACTCAGCCGGCTGTCTGTTGCCTCACTACACCTCCTTGCCATGCATTAGAAGTGTCTAACACACGCCCCATTGTGTCTTATCCTTGCTTATCTCCCACTACTGGCTGGCCCCCATCAGACCTGCCCTCTCACTTAGCCCCATCACTCACCTTCTTAGGGACTTACCTAATTTCTGAATGCACTCTGGCTTGCCCCTCAGGATGGGGCAGGAGTGAGGGGGGTGACTATCCTGGATGAAGACTTGGTCAGTGATCTGGGAAGGAGTGCCACAGTCAGCAGTGTGGGACCTGTTGGGACCTGCTGCAGGGGGTGGACATCCTCCTGCACAGCTCATGATTTTCCTGTTTCTTTCCTTCCCCTGGGATGTTGAGGAAGCTATGCAATGCATGCTCATGACATGGTATGCACTTACATCAGAGCATGATTGCAGTGTCCCTCCCAGCTTTGTCAGCTTGAGTGCTGTGCCAGCCGTGGTCACCAAGGAAGCATTAGAGCAGCAGAGAACGTCACCGGTGAAGTTAAATTTCACTGCATCTCTACACAGCACCCACCCTCCCTGAGGTAGACAGCATCCAATAGGACACTCATGTCACTTTTCCTGGCCATCCCTTTGATAACTATGGCTCATTCCTGAACCCGGATCATCAGTGTCTCAAGCAGTTGTGCTACCACTGTGCTGGAGGGCCAGTCAGTTGCTGTTTTATATGGCTTTCTGATAAATATATATTTTCATTTCAACACCTCTGTAAATATATAGTTTTGAACCTTTTCCATAGATTGCTGCAATGTTTAATCATTTTTGGAACAGCATTTTTGAGCCTACCTAGATAACAGTCAAAGATTCTAATTTTAACCAGTGGTAAAATATAACCACATTTTTTTAGGAATTTGGTCTCTAGAAATTGTACTGAAGTGTCAATATATCACATCCAAAAGGAAAACATTAGTTTCCAAAGTCTCTTATATATTATTCTTTATTGAATTTCTTTGCCTCCAAAAACTACAAATCTGGGTGAACTTTTTCCATTGTTCTACTCCAGATGCAAAACACTGGCGAGTTGCTACTCAGACCTTTAAATAGTTATCCTAGAGCTCACACCTTGCAGACCTTATCTGCCACTACCCAGCTGATTGTACTGGGGTTCTTTGCCTTTTTATTTAATCTAGTATGGGCACCTTTCAATTGTATTACATTAAGTTCACCGAGGTTTAGCCTTAATTTATATATATTAAGTCTTGCCCAGTTTAAATATATGTCTCTTAAAGAGCCACTGACACCTTACGAAGAACTTTGAAAAACATAATATTTGGAGAGCAGCTTACAGATCTCATTAGCTCTGTACTTTTTATCACCATTATTGATTACTGAGGCCATATACATGAATACAGGATTGTTGTTCCTTGAGGGTTCATCAGCTCCTATTTGCTTCTTCCCGACCTGATGTCATAATACTCCGTTTGTGACGTCACAGTTATTCCCATGGCAAAAGACTCTGATGTCACAACAGAGCATTATAATTTCAAGTAGGGAATTAGCTATAGAGACAGATGAACTCTAAGGAATAAATATATTGTTTTTGTTGAAACTTCTTTAGTCATAAATAATGAAGAGGAGAAATTTATTTATTTATTTAAGAGATTTACCAGGAAGGCATACTGAGCAGAGTACCACTCGATTCCAGATGTGCCCTGGGGGGTGGGGATTACAAAGGTACAGTAATACAGAAGAAAAAAACATACATAAATATGTTTGGTACACAACAATGGATGAGACAGTCATAAAGCAATATTGAAGGTATATTTCATTAACATTTCAATAACATTTGGTGCTGACAACATCACAAACTACCGAAAATGGAGTAACCAGACTGGTGCTAACAGCTGGTAGTTAGGAATTGTGAGGGGTTCAATGGGGGGGGGATACAGGAGCAGTTGGTAGAGAAGTGCGTTTTAAGAAGGGCATTCTGGTGTGGAGTACTTGTGACATGTCTAATATCAGCTGCCAGGGAGTTCCATAATTTGGGCAACCTGAAGTTGAAGGCAGCCTGGCCAGTCCAGGTGGATCTGTGTGGAATGTGCAGGAGCCTAGAGTCTATGTTCCTGAGAGCGTAGGCCGGTGGGGGGAGGGCAGTTAGGAAGGATGACAGGTAGGAGGGGAGTGTCTGTGACCAGAACTTAGCAGTGGTTCTGGCACAGTGTAGCAATCGCCGGTTATGTAGAGAAGGGAGGTCCAAGGACTGGTAGAGGTCACAGTGATGAGTATTAGGAGGGCGGTCCAAGGAGAACCAGCAGAAGGAGTTGAAGAGGGGATCAAGCTTAGCTAAGGAAGTTTGGGGGGTGGCACAGTAGACAACATCACCATAATCCATGATCAGGAGGATCATTTTTTGGACTATTGCTAGTCTGGTTGGTAGAGGTATGCAATTTTTGTTCCGGAAGAGATATCCCAGCATGGGATGCAGTTTTTTGTGTAGAGCATCTATATGCGCAGAAAAGTCAAGGTACTGATCTAACCAGACACCAAGATATCTATATGAAGTGCAGGCCTCTAGTGGGGAGCTATCCAGAGTGTAGAATGTGGGGGGGAGGGGCAGTAAGATGGGTTAGTTTGGCCCAAGAGCCGAAGGTGAGAGAGACTGTTTTTTTTGAGTTTAAGAATAGTTGATTTGAGAGGAACCAACGTTGGATGGAGTCGAAGTCCTTTTGTAGACAGGCTGTCACTGCATTAATGGATGGGCCAGAGGCAAACAGCACCATATCGTCTGCGTACATATGGATAGCAGAATGTGGGCAGGCAGCAGGCAGGTCATTGAGAAAGATAGAGAACAGCAGAGGGCTGAGTAAAGACCCTTGGGGGACTCCACTGGTGACAGGGAGTGAGGTGGAACTAGCCAAGCCAATACGGACTGATTGGGACCTACCTGTCAGATATGAATGGAACCAGTTATTTGCGTTCACAGACAGTCCAGCTTGGGTGAGTTTAGCCAGCAGCAGGGGATGTGAGACCACGTCAAAGGCTTTAGCCAGGTCGATAAATATGGCTGCTGTTATTTCCCCTTTGTCCATTCCCGTAAGGATGGAGTTAGTGAGGCGAAGAAGAGAGGTGGTGGTGGAGTGTTTTTTTCTGAAGCCGGCCTGGTAGGGGGTGAAAAATGATATGGTATCTAGATAGTGGTGGAGCTGGGATAGTACAGGGCGCTCTTGAATTTTGGCTAGGATGGGGAGCAGTGATATGAGATGGTAGTTGGATGGGGAGGAAAGGTCCCCTCCTTTAGCTAGGGGAATGACTGTGGCTTGGTTCCATATTGTGGGGACTGCCCCGAGTCTAAAAGACAGGTTATAGAGCAAGGTTAGAGGGTGGGCTATGGCAGGTGCTGAGAGCAGGAGCATTTTGGAATCAAGGCCCGATGGGCATTTACCTTTGGATGGGTTGAGTGACTGCAGTATTTTTAGTACCTGGTCAAGTGAGACTGGGCAGAGTGAGAAGGAGGCCGGGGAAGATACTGTAGGGGGAACAAAGGGCGGGGGATGGGGATGGGAGGAGAGTAGAGAAGATGTAGTGGTGGAGAAATAGGAATTAAACTCAGTGGCAATCAAGCTAGGATCCACGATGATTCTTCATCCTAGGTTGAGAGTGGGAGTGGGGGGTTGGGCTGGTGGGGAAAGAAGGGATTTTATTGACTTCCAGAATTGAGTAGGGTAAGCAGAGTTATTGTTGAATGCAGTTTTAAAGTAATTTGATTTGGCCTGGCGTGTGAGTCTTGTACAGGCATTTCTTAGCGACCTGTAGTGTTGCTGAGCCCTATGAGCACCTGTAGCCTTGAATGATTTCCAGGCTCGGTCTCTGGCTTGTAGTTGTGCCATGAAGTTAGTAGTTACCCATGGTAAGTGGTCTCCTCTTACTCTGGATCTCCTGAGAGGAGCGTGGAGATCCCAGATGTCTAGGAAGTTGGTAGAGAGGGATCACATGACGAGTTAGTGGGGAGTAGACGTCTCGGAGAAGGCTCTCGAGTCCCAGTGAATAAAAAGTATAATATAAGCGTTTTGCGACCTCACACTTTTGAATCAATGAGGGGCTCTGACTGCTAAGAGAGTGCACAGTCATGGTGGGCGATTCTGAATTCAGCAACGGAGATGAATTTCGCTCCGAAATGGCAGTGGGTTTGAAAAGCGGAATGGCCGAGATGGAGGAAGGAAGCCCCGAGCCTCTGGCAGCAAGAACGCCGGCGGTTAAGCATTCTAAGCCCCACTGTCCGACTCTAGATGAGCCAAAAGACCGGAGATCAGAAGATCAAGGGGGGAATTCAACTTCAGAGGACATTAATGAAATAAAACATTTGCTACAAGGGCTGGTTGCCGATTTTACTATATTAAAACCGGCGTTGCAAGCTTTAACACAAAGAGTGGGGGATGTAGAGGCCAGAGTTGCTTCCCAAGAAAGGAAAGTGGGAACCATGGACCAGGAGATGATTGGATTGAAGAGGCAGGTTAAGAAACTAGAAGACCATCTGGAGAACCAAGAATCACGTAGTAGGAGGAACAATTTAATTATGGCAGGCCTGCCTGAGAAGTCGGAAGGCTCAGACTGTGTAGCTTATATACAGGATCTTCTCCTGAAATTATTTGGTCGGACGCCATTTGATGATTCCTACAATATTGAGAGGGCCCACCGTTCACTCAGAGAGACCCCCCCACCCGGAGCTCGTCCTTGAGTTGTTATAATGAGGTTTCTGAATTATAAGGAAAAAACCCATGTTTTAAATAAAGATAAGGCTAATAGGAACTTGCAGTGGAATGGGGCTTCTCTGTTTTTTTCAAGATTTAGTTCCTTCAGTGAGAGAGAAAAAGAAAGAATATACAGATATAAAGAAGAAGCTGTACATGGTGGGCTTGAAATCTAGGCTACAATATCCAGCCACGCTGATTGTGAAGTTGGCAAAAGGTGATAAAAGATATCTTTCAGCAGGTGATGCCCTGGAAAACCTCAAGGTGGAGCTACCAGACTTGTTCAAATCCATGACTTGAAGGGCAGTGGGACTGGTAAAACTGAAGGCAATACAGTGATAAACTGGATTAAGAACTTTGAGGGAATG
Source organism: Neoceratodus forsteri (assembly GCA_016271365.2). Classification (NCBI taxonomy): domain Eukaryota; kingdom Metazoa; phylum Chordata; order Ceratodontiformes; family Ceratodontidae; genus Neoceratodus; species Neoceratodus forsteri. The sequence continues at coordinate 308,612,142 of CM028133.1, forward strand.
CTATGATAGCAGGCAAAATTGTTTGTTGACCGGACCGGGGAAATGTGAGCATTGGTGTGGGGGGGGGTTTGGGGGGGTTTGTTTGTTTGACTTTATAGATGCACTTGGTTCCTTTTTAGGGTACACACCAGGGTGCTATAGCCTTGCAGTGGGAAGAGGACACCTTTAATTACTGTGTTATTTGGCTGCTTCTGTATTGATGGCATTCACGCATGGGGGGAAGGGGACAACTTAATTGAAACTGGACTGGTTTTAGTATCTCTGTCAGTAATCTAAAACTATAGAGGGTGATAGGTAAGTTAAAATTACTGTTTGGGTGAATGAATATGGTGGGGTCTATCAGTGGACTATATCGGGACTCGGGAGGGATCAGAGACATCTAGGGTTGACTCACACGTCTCAAGAAGAAGGTTAAAGGAGGCGTCGAAGGATCGGGGTGGTGAGAAAGGAGTTATTGGGGGTAAGGAAGAGAGAGAATCCAAGATACATGACATAAGGCAAGTAGACTGTATGAGAGGGAATGTCAGGGGTGGGAGTATAGAAGATGGTATTAATTAGAATTCTTTCGTGGAATGTGAAGGGTCTCGGGGAGAAAGAAAAGATTGGTTATGCTGCGATATATAAATCAGCTGGGGTTACATATTGCTGCACTTCAAGAAACCCATTTGATGAATGAGGAATTACACCTACTTAGGAAGGGATGGGTGGGCAAAGTAGTTGGAGCTGTGAATGCGAAAGCGTCTGCGGGGGTGGCGATATTAGTTAGGAAAGCTTGCCCATATGTAATTGATCGAATCCAGTTGAGAGAGGATAGTAGGAGGATATACGTGATGGGCTCAGTTTTGGGGACCCCACTATTATGTGCCTCAATTTATGGCCCTACTCCGGCCAAATCAGAATTTTTTGCTTCATTGGAGGCTGACATTGCTACGCTCCACCAGGGCTCACTTATTATGGCAGGTGACTGGAATATCTGTTCTGATAACAGGTTCGACAGGAGTCCTGCTTCTAGTAGATCACCCAGTTCCCCACAAATAGCATTACATAGACTTTTGGAAGTTACAGCTTTAGTGGATCTGTACAGGATGTATAAGAAAGGGGACACGGAGATGACTTTCTATTCAGGGGTCCACAAGACACATTTGAGGGTTGACCTTTTTTTGGTCAATAGGGATGCATTAATGGATATTAAAGGTTTGCACACTTTTAATAGGGTATTATCTGACCACTCTCCAATCCAAATTCAGTGGGAGTTAGATAACACTCCCCCTAAGCCATACCAATGGCGATTGGATGAAGGGTTATTAGCGGAGGACAATGTGGTGACTAAATTAGAGAATATACTCAAGGAAATTATCCAAGCTCAAATCCCGACATTAGAGGATAAGAAGCTAGCTTGGCCTGCCTGCAAGACATTATATGCGGGAATGGTTCAGAAATACACCGCTAGGAGGAACAAACTGTATAAAGCACAGGAAGAGTTCATAATTGGGGCCATTAATTCATTGTCACCTCTAGAGGGCTCTTCTGTACAGATTGATAAGGAACTAAAGGATTTAAAAGATGAATATAAGGGCATATGGAACCTCAGGGTTGATCGTTGGCTGGAAAGACTGAATGCCAAATATCTGCTTCAGGGGGATGTGCCGGGTCGCTTACTTGCTTATAGAATTAAGGAGCGGGGGGTGGAGAGAACGATTGTGGCAGTGAATTTTGGAGGAGAGTATATCTCGGAACCCCAGAGATTGGCTGATGCTTTTGCGGATTACTATGCCGCGATATACCAAGAGGGGGCCCCTAGCTCGGAGACAGAAATAACAGGGTTTCTTGATAAAATTCTGTTACCCAAATTAGATTTAAAGCAGGCCCAGGCATTGGCTGCCCCAATATCAGAGTTAGAGATTATGGAGGTAATTAAAGACCTACCAAATGGGAAGACACCAGGGCCAGATGGCCTGTCGGCCAAATTCTATAAAGTGCATGCAGTGACAATAGTGCCATTATTGAAAGAATTGTTTGTGACTATTATGAAGGATGGGGTTCCCCACCCTCCTTTATATCAGGCCTATATCACGTTGATTGCAAAGCCGGATAAAACTAGGGATTTACCGGGTAACTATAGGCCCATTGCTTTAATAAATCAAGATATTAAGGTACTTACAAAGAGCTTGGCCAATAGAGTTTTGAAAGTTGCTCCCTCATTAATTAGTCAGGATCAAGTTGGGTTTATACCAGGGAGGGCAGATGATGCATTAAGGAAACTACACAATATTTTAGGTAGGGCTTCTAACTCAAATATGGCTATGGCTCTAATAACTTTCGATGCGAAAAGGCATTTGACGGGTCTCCCACAAATTTTATTTCTTACAATGGAAAATGGGGTTTCCAATGGGTTTTCTTAGAGGCCTTAAAAATCTTTATGAAGCCCCCACAGCTAGAGTCCTATGTAATGGATATCTCTCTAAAGAGTTCCTTCTGCAAAACGGCACTAGGCAGGGCTGTCCCTTGTCACCACTTTTATTTAATATTTATTTGGAACCTTTGTTAAGAGCACTTATTATGGAGCCTAGAGTACAGGGGATAGAGGTTCAAGGGATTGAGCTCAAATTTTTGGTATTTGCCGATGATATTTTGTTGCACTTAAGTAATCTGTCTGACAGTTTTCAAAAGGCCTTGGAGGTCATTGGAAATTTTTCAAAGGTATCCAATTATAAATTAAAATTAAGTAAAACCCAAGTTCTTCTGCTTACTGTGTATACCCACAGAGCAGACTTTGAGCATCTGCAACTTAACTGGGCCCCGGAAAAAATTAAATATTTGAGAATTTGGATTTTGGCTAGGTCGGAAGATGGGGTGGAGGAAAATGTGGGTAGTCTATTGGGCACAATTAAAAATGACATCTTAAGGTGGAAGAAACTTCCTCTGAATTTCACTGCTAGATTAGGGTTGATTAAAATGAACCTTCTGCCTAGATTATTATACCCGATATATTTGTTACCTTATAATATCCCGAAAGGAAGGTTCATCAATATTCAAAGGATAATTTCAGAATTCCTGTGGGACTCTAAGCCTCCAAGGAGGAAGCATGCCACTTTACGTCTCTCTAACCTTAAGGGGGGGATTAAGATTCTGGATTTATCACTTTATTATGCAGCAGGGCAACTTGGTCTGATGGGACGATGGGCAAAGAATGGGGAAGATGGGGGATACATCCCAATGTGGCTTCGCATTGAACAATGTATGTTAAAAGGCATAAAGCTCTCCCCTAAGGCATTATTATTTACGGATCCGGAGACGCTGCCAGGCATGGGAAAGCACTCTCCAATATATAAATCAGTTAAGGCATGGTGGGAGTTGTTAAATTCAGCACAGAGGAAAGCACAAAGGGGGGCTAGAGATCAGCCCATAACAGGAAATCCCAATTTTCACCTGGGGGGTCGAATTATTACCCATCAATGGGCACAGCAATTGTCTGAATTGAATATGGCAGACCTTATCTTGGCAGACAGGGTGTATTTACCTGTACAGATTGGGGAATGGGATTTTTTTAAAAAGATCCAGATTAAAAAATTGGTACAGAAATTTATACGAGATCATAAGGATAGGGGGCAAATCTTGTTTACTTGGGATCACTTGAAGGAGATTGATCTTTTACAGCATCCCCTCTCAAAAGTTTATAGGGTGTTGTTAGACTTTGTGAGCTCAGAACCTGAAACCAAGGTAGGGTAGTGGGAAAAAATATTATCCCCCCGAGACCTGACTGGGAAGGGATTTGGAAAAATATTAAAGCTTTACCTATTCCGAAATATAAGACTATGCAATTTTTCATTTGTTCAAATATTTACTACACCCCTGCTAAGCTATGCTCTAGAAAACTCAGGCAGACAGATCGGTGCTTTAGATGTGAAACAGAGTCAGGAGACCTTCTACATGTAATGTGGACCTGTTCCAGAATTCACTCGTTGTGGGTTCAAATTAGACAAGAAATGGATCCGATACTAAACTATTCTGAGTATATCAGGCCGGAGATATGTGTGCTAGGAGATATGCAGGCAGTGGAGCGGGAATCAGCTAAACACCATGGGCCGGATATTCAAAAGGGTTGCGCCATGCGCAATAGGGTTGCGCCTGCACAAGTCCGAACTTGCTCCATTCTGCGATATTCAGCAGGAGGCAGTTGCGCCACTGAAAACAGGCTGAGCAACAGCGCAATGCAAATGAATGCATGCTGAACTGGTGGGGGAGGTACCATGCATAAACTGCACGGCCCGATATTCAGCCTGGCTGTGCAGAGTTGTGCAGGTCACAACCCCAACCTCGCCTGCACAACTTTGAGCCAAAAAAAAGTCTTAAGTCGAGGGCCACCCACAGGTGAGCTGCTGCATTGCAGGGTGCAACACAGCAGCTGCCACCTGTGGCTGGCCCCCAACCCACTCCCTGTGCCCCCCTGCAGCCCGATCATGGGCGGCCGACCATAATCCCCCACTGGCTCGATCAGCGGGCACAGTGTACTACCCCCCACCAGCCCGATCGCGGGCAGCCATGTGGCCCCGAGCGTATCCTTGGTGGTCCAGTGGACGAAATGCCTGATTGTGGGCGTACATTTAATAAACCACCCTGAACATAGCCCTGGTGGCTAGCATCCCCGCACCCACCCACGAGCCTACCCTGCTCCCCTGCAGCCCGGCAGCGTCACCCGTCTGCCGCCCCGCCACCCGCTGACTGACTGCCCAGTGGGCTGCACACCCATTGGCTCCTGCTCTGCACCAATGGGCATGCAGCCCTACCAGGCAATCGGTCGGCGGCGCAGTGGTGGCAGGTGGGTGAGATGCTCCCGCCGGCCTGCCAGGGGAGCGGGTGGTGGGCTTCATGGGTGGGGGGTGGGGGACGCTAGCCACCAATGGGTCAATGATCTCTTACAGGTCCTGAATAGACTTAGAAGACATATGTTAATAGAAGGGAAGAAGAAATTGTATGACAAAAGATGGGGTTTTGGAGGCAGTATACAATACAGTTGAAGGGTCCTCGGTTCAGATCTGTCTGTCTAGAGGAGATTAGCCTGTGAAGTTGTTTTAAGAGAAGGGGAGAAGGGCCTAGGGCTGAATGGTAATATAAAATTTGTACAGGATAGGTCCTTTTTTTATTTATTTTTTTTCCCTTTGTTTTTCTTATTTGCATAGGCACAATACTCTCATAAAAATGTTAACTAGGATCAGATGGCATTCTTACGTTTGGCTGGACAGGATGGATTCTCTCTCTTTCTCCTAGGGACACAGTTATCAAAGTTTAGTCCGGAGAAAATATAATTATTGTTAAAACTGGGAGAATGTTCTAAAGTAATTCGGGCTAAGTAATAGAATAGGCTGTTACCAATCTTAATAGTATAGAAGTGAAGATTACTGTAATAAAAAGGGATTAAAAGATTGTTGGGGATATAATATAACTGTGATTGTAAATAAGTTCTGGGGGATGTATATAGTATCCATATCCAGTTTGGAGATGTGGGCCTGGGTATTTATCCTGGGATATACATGTGTATGTTGTACTATTGGAAATTGCAAAACCTTAATAAACAAGTTTTGCAAGGAAGTTGGTAGAGAAACATTTCAGGGCCTCGTCCATGGAGGTGGCCCTAGGGATGAAAGACCAGTCAATGCTGTTGAGGTCATTTAGGAGAGCGGTCAGATCAAGGGATTTGTAAACTCTGTTGCAAAGTGTGCGGGGTGGAGGGGCCATGGTTCGGAAGATTTTACGCACCATATAAATCATATGGTGGTCACTAAGGGAGTCTGGTAGGAGGCCAGCTTTAACTATCCAATGAGGGTGGGTGGTAAGGGCCCAATCCAGTAGTGTGTGTTTATTGGATTTGTGGTTTAGGTGAGTGGGTTCCCCTATTTGCTGGAACAAGTTTAAAGCAGTTATTTGGCATCGCGTTTTGGAGGCTACGCTGTCTAGCCAGTTCTGGTTGAAATCTCCAAGGATATGGAGTTCGCCGCCTACCGTAAGGGACCTCAGGTTGCCAAGGTGGTCAAGGATGCTGCCCAGAGGTGTGTCTGGTGGGCAGTATGACCTGCTATGTATACTGGGATAGAGTGTGGCAGGGGAATTTTGATTAGAAGGGAATCTATAGATTGTATGAGTACTGTAGGTGTGATTTTGGAAAACTGGAGATTAGAGGAGATATACATGGCAGTGCCACCACCCTTCTTTCTGCCCTGCCTGTCTTAGCAGATTAAGGAGAACCCGGGTATTAAGAATTCCTCATCCAGGTTATGGGGCTTCAGCCAAGATTCAGTAATGATTAGAATATCAGGGCGAAGGGCTAGGACAGTGGTTTGTAGTGTGGCTATTTTGTTTAGGATGCTGCATATGTTTAGGTGGACTATTTTAAAACCTCTAGGGAGGTGCGTAGCTGGTGCGGGGGGTTGGCCAGCTATAGTGGTTGGTGGACCTGGGTTACTTTCTACATCCCCGGCTATAAGGAGAAGGAGAGCCAGGGTGTGCCTTACTAGACGCATGGTCTTTAGTGAAGACCAGCGTCGAGGGAGACGGTTGGGAGTTAGCGAGTTAGGCTTTGAGTCTGAGTAGAAAGGGATATATAGGGCTGGTAGCTCTGCATGGAAAGAGGGAGGGAGGATAGAGGCCCCCAGGGACCAATTATGCCGGTGGTACCGATTGTGGTCTGCTAGTGCAGAGGAGGAGGTGTGGAGGGGTGGCTTTGCAATCAAAGAGAGAAGTGGCAGTCAGCCAGGTAGAACAGGGTGGGATGAGGGTGGAAGGGAAGATAAGGTTAGGCATAGCATAAGAATTGCTAATGTGAGATACTGCATTTTTTTTTTTTCAGTAGTAGATTTGAAAGCTGCTCTGCGGGGGCCACTAGTGGCTGAATAGTATAAGGAGCTAATGGGAAAGTGGGCTGATTGGTTTATGCACTCATGAGGTCACACTATATAAGGAGGAGCTCACCAAGGGTGGTGGTGGGGGCGGTGGGGAGCCTGCGCACAGCGCAGGTGGGGCTACAGCTCCCTGAAGCAGCTGGAAGCTGGGATCACTACCTGGGCGCTCTGGTGCTCCTTTCTCCACAGGGGGGGGAATTTGGTGGCTGTGGGGAGGGCTGAACTGCTTGCCCTCATGACCGCACTGCTGGAAGGAATACAAAAAGGCAGCTATAAGTAGAGGTAGGTAGGGAGGAGGAGCTAGTACATCTACACTGTTTAACATACAGCAAAGATTGTAATTATGCAGCTTAAATTGATTTAGGCAGTATTACAGGCTGTAAGGTTACAGAAGAAAAAAAATAATGGATTCAGGCTCGGTTTAAAAGCAGTCAGAGTAGTTTAGCCAGGTTAAAGATCTTTTAAAGCAGTGTTCAGTTCCCTATTAAAGTAAATTACAGTACTGCTCTATTCCCCTTAAAGTACTGTTCCCCTGGTGCAATTTCAATGTCGGTTTGGGAGGCAGAGTGCTGTGAAAAAACTATCTGCACTGCTCCACCGACTCAAAACTGAAAAGGCACAGTCAGTCTTTGATTTGAAAAAGGCGCCGAGTTTAAAATCTGTGGCGCAGCTCCCTGAAGCAGCTGGAAGCTGGGATCGCTACCTGGGCGCTCTGGTGCTCCGTTCTCTGTGGGGAGGGATTCGGTGGCTGTGGGAAGGGCTGAACTGCTTGCCCTCATGACTGCACTGCTGGGCACTCTGGTGCTCCGTTCTCCGTGGGGGGGAATTCGGTGGCTGTGGGAAGGGCAGAACTGCTTGCCCTCGCGACCGCACTGCTGCGTATAGATGGTATATGAAATTCATGCTAAATTGTGTCTAAATATTATGTTTTCCAAAGTTTTCCTAAAGGCGTCAGCTGCTCTTTAAGATCATGTAGTCATTCATTCTATGGTTAACTAAATTATATATAAAATCCTCTTACCCTTCATCACCACTATATGGTGGGTCATGTGTTATATATAACCCATCACTACCTGGTGGGTTATACATAACACATACCCCTACATTTTTAGTTCCATCTAAAATTACTTCTATTTTTAACCATTCACAGCCATTTGTCAGATGCACAGGCACATTTAAAAGTACAAATGTAAGATGCTGTCTTAAGTAAAACACCACACCCAAATTTTCTTAATCAACCTATCCATGAGGACAGTATTTTAAGCAACCATTAATATCTTGGTAGATACCAGGTGGATTTGATACAAACTGCAACATGACAAGATATCTGAACAAGGTAATAACTTATGTAGTATAAGTAAAGAAACAGTATAATATTTTTACCATAACAATCCCTGAACCTTAGCTATGAATTGAACTCTGTAATTGTTGAAGTGAACCCAGCAACTGAGAAATTTCACAATGGCATAAACAATAATCTCATAGAACTCAAATTTGTGGATTTATGGAGAACCATTAAAGGTCTCAAATCTCTGCTTAATGAGAATGATCAAATAATTAAAAAGGGGATCACTTTCAATTTTCGTTATACTGAGAAGTAATATCATAACCTCTAACTGAGAATGTTGTACCTCTTAAAGCCCAGTCAGGAAAGGTTCCTGAAATAACTCAAAAGAGGGAACAATATACACCTGATAGATATCCTTCATCTGTAAGGGGAGTCCTACAATTGCCTGACTTACACTTGCCTGACAGGCAACTGCCAGCCATTTTTTTCCTGATATGCAGCTGACTGATAGGTGTACAATTCTGACTAGGGATTGCCCAACATTCTGAATGTCAGCGACCTGGAGATGGATATATTAAGTCTGGGCGGTGCGTGGGGCAGAGTCCCCCATACAGAGGATGTGGGGGCAGAGCCCCCCACATGTAGTGTGTGTCGTGATCCCTCACCCCCAGACTTAATATAACTAACTCCAGGTCACTGACTTTCTGAATGTCAGGCAATCCCTTGTCGGGATTGTACGCCTGTCAGACAACTGCATGTTGTCCAAAAAATGTTGGGCAGTTGCCTGTCAGGCAAGTGCAATTCAGGATCTTGTAGTAGATCTATTAGTAAGTACTCATCTTGCAAACACAAAAGACAAAGTGAAGCCAATGTAATAATATTAGAGCACATACTACTCATGAAAGCATATTTCTACATATGAAGGGCAGAGGCAGCAGATGGCAAGGCCTTACAGTTAGATCATATAAATACTGTAATCTACGAAGAAGAGACTAGCAGTCTAGAACTATCCACTGAGATTCAAAAGGATAAGGATGAAAACCTTGTAATGTATAAGGTAGTTTAACATTTAATTTTTAAACAGGAAATTCATACTTGGACCGAGGCCTCTTTTCGGATATATCCCTGAGTCATACATACAGTTTCCATACAGACATACCATTATTAATACCAGTGATGGATAATTCTGAGCCTCAAGACTATAATAGAGAAAGGAATTTCTACTGCAAGAGACCAGTGGTAGACAACTTTGAAGTGACTGAAAGGGTTTTGTGGAACTTAAGCAAAACAAATATGCAGGGCATTAATAAAGCAAATAAGCAATAAATCTGCAAATATAAAACAAGGCAGAAGGGGAAAGAGAAAAAAGATACAAAAGAAAAAACAGAAATAAAGAAAAATTGCAAGCAGAAGAAAAGGAAGCAGGGAGGGAAGTCAGAATAGCAAAGGCCCAAACTGAGGAAAAGAGAGCCAACTCAGTTAAGAAGGGGGATAACACCTTTTATAGGTACATCAGGGAGTGTAGAAAGACAAAGGGAGGGATAGTGAGGCTGAATAGAATGGACGGTGGGCGGGCAGAGAGGGACAGTGAAAAAGCAGGGATACTGAACTAGTATTTCTGCTCAGTAGTCACAAAAGAGGAGGAGGGGGAGGTGCCTAATCCAATTAACAGAAGCACTCTGGATAGGGGGGGGTTGATCCCAGTCCTTTCACAGAAGAAAGGGTTCTGAAAGAACTCCTAAAACTGAAGGTGGACAAGGCAATGGGGCCTGATGGAATTCACCCCAGAATTCTAAAAGAATTAAGAGGACAACTAGTGACACCACTGACTACCTTTTTTAACAAATCATGGGAGGATAGTGTGGTACTTGAGGACTGGAGAAAGGCAGATGTGATTCCCCTTCACAAAACTGGGACCAGAACAGAGGCAGGAAACTACAGACCTGTCAATCTGACCTCTGTGGTAGGGAAAGTGATGGAATCACTTCTGAAGGAAAGAATTGTTGAGTACATAGAGGCCAGTGGGGCACAGGACCCACGGCAGCATGGGTTCACAGTGGGAAGGTCAGGTCAGATGAATCGAATTGATTTATTTGACTGGGTGACCAAAGTAGTAGACCAGGGAGGGCTGTGGACATGGCCTACCTAGACTTTAGCAAGGCATTTGACATAGTTCCACACAAAAGCTTAATAGTCAAATTAACCAGCCTGGGAGTGGGTCCCAGGGTGGTAGCCTGGGTAAAACATTGGCTGGACAACAGGACACAGAAGGCAACTGCAAATGGGAGTCCACTCTGAAGAAAGAGGGGTTACTAGTGGGGTACCACAGGGTTTAGTACTGGGTCCAGTCCTTTTTAATGTCTTTATAAGTCACATTGCAGAGGAACTGGAAGGAAAAGTATACCTCTTTGCAGATGACACAAAGATCTACAACAGGGTTGATACACAAGGAGGCATGGAAAGGATGAGAAGGGACTTGGCAAGGTTGGAGGAATGATCAGAAGTATGGCAGCTTGGATTCAATGAAAAGAAGTACAAAATAATGCACCCAGGAAACAAAAACCCAGGGGAAGACTGGGGGGCTGAGGGGGTACTGGGATGTATAGGGGAGAGGCATCACCAGCAGAAAACAGGAAGTTGTTATCCCACTGTAGAGACAGTTGGTGAGACCCATCTGGAGTACTGCATCCAGTTCTGGAGACCCCATCTCTGCAAGGACATAAACAGGATAGAAGAAGTCCAGAGGAGGGCAATTAAAATGATGCAGAGTCTGCAAAAGAAGCCATATGAGGAGAGACTAAAGGAGCTCAATATGTATACCCTTGAGGAAAAAAGGGAGAGGGGGACATAATAGAAACTTTCAAGTACCTCAGTGGAATCAACAAAGTCCAAGAGGGTAGCATCGTTCAAAAAAAAAGATGTGCAAGAAGAAGGGGACACAATTTGAAAATGGGGGGGTGGTTCAAGAGCAATGTAAGGAAGTATTTTTTCACAGAGCAGACACATGGAACAGCCTTCCTGAGGAGGTTGTGGGGTCTAAAACTGTGGGAGAATTCAAGAATGCATGGGACAGACATAAGGCAATTTTTGTGGGGGTAGGAAGAAATAGGCTTTTGGTTAACTAGGATCTGCAGCTTACCCTGTAGGTAGGGAAATAGGCAGACTAGGTGGGCCAAATGGTCCTTACCTGCCATCAAAGTCTATGTTTCTATGTTTCTAAAAGCAAGATTGAAACATGATCAGTTAATGAATGAGAGATGTTCACTTGAACAAGGAAACTGTAGTAATGTTAATGCAGTTCAAGTACTGTATCCTGTGGTAGAAAATCAAATAAGTATTAATTCTACTTAATCACCCTTCCCCTTTACACTCCACTCTAAATGTCAGGAACAGAAGGCACTTCTGCCATTGTAGTAAGTTTTTTAAAAGCACGCAAATCATTGGCGTCTTTAAAAGAATTGATATTACTGTATATTTAATGAAAAACTAGGTCAAGAAATAATAAAAGAGGGCATGAAGGGAGTATATAAGCATTGGGGCAAAACTGTAAAGTAGTTAATGAACTGGGATTAGCAAAATGGGTCTCTTCAACAACGCAAGGCTGGATGATCATGAGCTATTTGTTGATAATCTGATTAAGACTAGTGAGAGCGAGTTAACTTCTGATATTCAGAATAGTCAGATAATAGTTTACTCCAGAAAAATAAGAACAGGTTACTTGAAGTAACTCATACATGTAAGAAAGAAATCAACCAGCTAAATTTACAAAATGGTAAAGGTAAGGAGGAGCTGCTCCAGCTATATTGTCTTTGCATGGACTTCAAAGAAGTATTTGGGAAATTAACAAATCATTAATAAAAGTAGTCTGGAATCTTCTATAGAATATTATGGGGTAAAGTTGGGCAAAAAGTGTATTCAAGACATGACAACATGTGGGAATGAATGGATTTGGCAGAATTGGCCTGCATGTTAAAGGTGCAATTTCTGCAAAAAATAACTTTGAAGGAAAGCCCTAGACTTGACCATTTGGAGCTCTCTATTGTAAATGTGCAAAACCTACACTCTACTGGGAACACTGTAATAGACAGATGGATAAAAATATTTTTTTTGACAGGATCAAACTCTTAGAACTGTTAAACTTTGTTTAGCAAAGTTGTCCTAGGTTGGTCCGGTGGTGCTGAGGGTTGAGGCACTGGACACCACACCTCACACCACACCAGTGACCTGGGTTCTGTGAACAAGCCTGAGTCATCATAGGTAGGCGGGGGGGGTGAGGATGTTGATCAGCTGCTGGATGGCAGCCTTCTGCCTTGGGGAGGTGGATAGGGTCTCCTCAGAGCTTGGCTGCCCCCTAGTGGAGGCTGGGTGGCTGTGCTACATCCGAGGAGCATCGGCGCTAGGTTAGGAGAGGGCAGAAGGTGCTGTTTACTGGAGCTGCTGTGTGCATGCGCACCTCCGTGCACATGTGTCACCGCTTCTGAGACCTCGGGTAATGGAGGGTGAAAAATGGAGGAAAAATTGGGGGTTGTTGAAGGATGATGCCTCTGGGCCAGCCCTGGACTTCTGCTGGGACATGCATAGCACCACAAGTTCCCGAAGGACCCTGGAGTTCAGTAAGGTTGGTCAACAGGCAGGCGGCCTGCTGTGGTGGTGGATAAACAGAGTTAAAAAAAATAAAGTTGTCCTACATTTTTATGGTCACCTACAAATACATGATATAATGCATACTTTACAATAAATATCTATCCAATATTTAAGGTAATGATTATTAACAATGCTACAAACCACAGTCTTACAATAAGTATCAAGACAGAGAGACACCAAATAATTTCCTACAAAACAGGTACATCTATCCGTCAATACGAAGCCCTCCCTGCCACAGGACAAGCCAGCCCCCCGAAGCACAAAACAAGATCCTCACCCCCTCCCCCAAGGACGGAGGTCACGAGGGCCATTCTTGGAAGCCTCCTGCCTTGGGACAAGCCAGCCTGAAGCACAAAACAAGATCCTCACCCCCTCCCCGGGGACGGAGGTCATGAGGGCCATTCTTGGAAGCCCTCCTGCCGCAGGACAAGCCAGCCCCAAGCACAAAACAAGATCCTCACCCCTCCCCTGAGGCACGGAGGTCGTGAGGGCCATTCTTGGAAGCCCTCCTGCCATGAGACAAGCCAGCCCCAGAGCACAAAACAAGGTAATTGTACCTGTAATCAGACAATCGCGACCACAGGAAAACAACGCCTTCCCTGGACTTTAGTGCCTTTTTAAACAATGGCTGCCTCGCCCTCACCCAGCTGGAAATCTCTGCAGTCTGGTGCATAGGCTTAGCCCGCCGAACGCCATGCGTTGGCTCCCCCACCACCACCCTTGGTCGGCATTTGGATTTATAGGCAAGGGTGGTCAGGTGACGAGCAGAAATAACCTATCAGCTCACTTTTCCAGCAGCAGGTTATACTAGGTTACCACTAGTGGCCACTGTTATATATATCCATCACTATCAACTTATAATATGTTATCCCTGCTACTAACTGCCCTCCTGGTTTCCAGGATCCTACATTATGATCAGCAACCCCCCCCCCTTGAGGCACCAAAACCACACTGCCCCAACATTTCCATTTTTTACTTCCTTACCAATGTTGACATTAGACCCTGCCTCAGCAACACCTCTCATGAAATCCAATTGGGGCCAGCTGGCCTATACCCTCGCACCCTCACACTAGCTCTCACACCCTCATATGCAGCTCACTGCACCTCAACGCTCCTCCTCCGCCCTAGGCAACACCTCCCACCACCGCTGCTAACACCTCCTCCGTCCACCACACCTCCATTGCCTTTCTTGCAGGTGTCCTTCACAGTCTACCTGTCCCTACCTCCAGTGACAAAAGCCCCTCTTCCTACCAATCCCAACGACGCTCATCCAAACTCTGCAGGCTGGCCCCTCCTACAGCACACCCTCCTTCTACTATTACTATCAGGCAATATCCACCCCAGCCCAGGACCTACCAGCACAAAGGCCTCCCCACACCACTCTAGGGGTAGACTACTACTAGCAACACTGAATATTTGCAGCCTACCTAAAAAACTCACTCCTCTCCAAGGTTGGGTTGCCCAGCATACACCCGACATCCTAGCCCCCTCAGTAATTATTCTCTCTTCAGGACCGATCGGGCCAGCAAGAGAGGCGGTGGCTGTGCTATTTATGTTAAATCCACACTACTTGCCACCAAAGTTTCCACCCCTGTGCCAGAACATGGAGCCCAGACATTAACAGTCAAACTCAGTCTGGGCACCAAAATGCTGTACATAGTTTCTGCCTACATCCACCCGAGAAACCAAAAACTAGCCTTTGATTCTATCCTCTGGACAATCTCCAACCTACCCAATACTAGTGAACACATCTTACTGGGAGACTTCAGCGTCAACTGGTTATCCCCTACCTCGTCCAGCTATAAAGACGCAGCTCCTGCATATGACCTAACCCAAATAGTCAACTCTCCTACCAGAAGGGACACTAGAACTGGGGCCTCCACCCTCATAGACCTTATATTCACAAATAGGCCTCGGAACCTCTCCCAAGCCTCAGTGCTCCCAGACTCAATTAGTGACCACTCTCCGGTGACCAGCTGGTGGACTGGCAAACTTCCCCTGCCCGTCCTCAAATCTCCATGCAGAGACAGCTAAAAGGGTCTAAACTCATGCGCATCTAGTTACCTGCGACTGGCTCTATTTACACCACGCAATCTGTCGACATAGCACTCGATCATTTCATTACCACTTTTAATAAGGCCTGCGACATTTTTGCGCCCCTCACCAAACAAGTACGGAAATCCAGAACCACCCCTTGGTTCTCACCCAATCTACTTAACATGCTCCAATCAAGGGATAAACTGTGGCGTAAGGCCCTTGATTCCCAAAGCACACTTGATAGACAATTATACCGAGCTGCCCGCAATAAATGTAACTGGGCCTTACGACAGGCTAAGGCCTCATACTACCACCAAACTCTTACCTCCTCCTGGGGAGACGGGAAAAAATTCTGGAGAAACATAAAAGAACTAAATGGGAATTCCCACCCCACCTCCCCTCCCAACTCTCTATAAATGGAGAAGTCACCCAAAACCCCACTGCTATAGCAGAAGCCCTCAACACCACATTCTCGGACCTCTCCCATATCCTCCCTCCTAAATTCTTCCACCCTGTCCCCCCCTCCCACCGACACTTCTTCTAGCTCAGGTTCACTACCCTTCAGGCTGAGAATCATCTCCAACCGGGAAGCAAAACATTACATTTCCAACGCAATTTCCAATTCCCGGTACAGCAATGACTCACTAGATCTTAAACTTCTTCGGCTGACACTGGATGTCATACTTCCCCACCTTACAAAAATTCTCAATCTCTCTCTCTCTCTCTGCTTGGGTCAGTTTCCCTCAACCTGGAAGAGTGCTTTAATCACTCCCATCCTGAAGAGTGGTGACCCCACGCTCTCAAGCAACTATAGACCCATCTCTATACTCCCTCCTCTCTCTAAAGCACTGGAAAAAATAGTCTCTGACCAGTTTACTGAACACCTAACTAGATATAACCCTTTAAGCCATGCACAGCACAGTTTCCGGGCAGGCCATAGCACCGTCACCGCACTTTCTGAACTCACCTCGTTCATACATGAGGCCCTAGACCAAGGAGCCATTGCAGGTGCAATCTTTGTGGACCTTACCAAAGCCTTTGACACAGTTAGTCACGACCTGTTGCTTAGTGTTATGCCACAGCTACAACGTGGTCCCCGAGACTATGGCCTGGTTCAAGGACTACCTCTCAGGCCGGTCTCAGCAAGTAAGGTTAAATACTACCATCTCCACTCGCAAAGCAGTGAGCTCGGGGGTCCCTCAGGGGTCTATCCTCAGCCCTCTTCTCTTTTCCCTCTTTTTAAACTCCCTTCCCAATGCTTGCAGTGGCCATTTGCTTCTCTATGCGGATGACGCAGTACTTTTCTGGAAACACCGCAGCCTAACGCCCTGCAACATGCTCTACAGGGCTTCTTTTGGGAGCTTGAATCATGGTTTGATGAGCACCGACTGATTATCAACTATACAAAAACCAAATCAATCTTGTTTGCTCACAGACAAAGCCCACACAACCATTCAGCACTACTAATTAAAAACACACATGGAACCCCCCTTGAACATCCTCTAATTTCAAATACCTGGGTATCACGTTAGATACCTCTCTCTCTTACTATAGCCACATTCAACTGCTTTCCACCACAGTTAACACTAGAGTGGGAGTCCTCTATAGTGTTAAACACTGTTTACCCCCCCCCAGGCCTTGCACCTAGCTGTATCCGCCGCTGTCCTCTCCCTAATTGATTACGGAATTATGCTATATGGATCAGCAGAACCCACCGCTTTACACAGTATTAACACTGCACTAAATAAAGCCTGCCGACTAGTCACCGGCAGTGACCATCTTACTTATACATGTGACCTTTATGCCCTGACTGGTTGGCTAAATCTCCAGCAAAGACTTCAGTACCACACCTGCATACTAGCAAAAAAATACAACTCCAGAAAGCCACACTTGGTCTTCTCCCCATAATCAAAACAGCCCCCAGGCACAATAAGCGCCACGCTACTAAACTCTCATTCCAAGTCCCCCACTGTAGGACATCAGTGGGTCAAAGATCATTCCAGTACTGAGCTCCCAAGTGGCTTAATGCTCTACCTCCTCGACTCACTCAGACTCTCAGCATTTCCCTGTTCAAAGCAGGCCTCAAAGCCCACCTAATTCAGTCTGCAACCTGTAACTGTGGCTAGCTCTGCCCTCCTAAATATGCTACCTAACCCCATTAACTTCAGACACAGGGTCTTCTGAGACCCTACGACTGCACCCTCCCATTTCTCTAACAACTGATGCCACTAACACTGACCACCTCTGCCTTTACAAATCTAAGTTAGAGCCTGGTAAGAAATGCCAGTACTGTTTGTCCAAAAATGAGTGTGTGTTCTTTACTTGTATACTGCTTTACTACTTATGTATCCCTGTATTACGTTCCCCTCCACCCCTGTAACCGACGCGGAGCCTTTACAAATGAGTCTGTGACTCAAAGGGTTATAATTCCAATTTTGCGCAATAAATAAATAAATAAATAAAAATACGGTATCAATACTAGTTTTAAAAGTCTTAAACGTCACAGCATTCTGAACCTCTGGTACTAGTTCTTTCCAAACCTTTGGTAAGTAGTAGCAGCATTTCATTTTACCATAAGATTTTTTTTTATAAATGGGACTATTAAACACTTATTTTTTAATTCTCTCAGATTATGTCCTTGATTATTTGACTGAGCAACTCTAGATGAATACATTCCATTCCCATTAAATTCTTTAAATGCCATTGCCCCAGTCTGCTTTTTTCTTTGTAGTTTTAGAGAGTCCCACCTCCAACTGATTTAGCATACTGCAGTGATGGCTGCCAAAGTGACACCTCAAAACAAGATGAGCCATTCTGTAGTAAGTTTTGTCCAATCTATGTAACTGTGTCAAGGTGGCATGTTGATAAATTACTTTCCCAAATTCTAATATAGGCAACAAAAGTTGCTGCCCAATCCTATTCCTTGAATCTTTTGGGAGTATAAGAGTTTTCCTACAAAGAACTCCCGACCTAGTGTTTACTTTGCTTGCAGTATTTGCAATATGTTCTTTAAAGGTTAGCATGTTATCAATTTGAATTCCTAAGTATTTATATGAGGTTGTCCTTTCTGGTTTTTGCTTATCTAGTGTAATTGTTAATAGTGCATCAAATTCAAATAATTTAATAACCAATCCCAAAGTTAACACTGTTAAGAATATCCCTTCAATTAACACCTCCCATTCGCCAAAGAAACTGAGTGACTGACAATTCAATCTAATCAAATGCAGATATCACGAGAACTGAATATCTTAATTGGCCAATATCTCAATAATATTAAAATAGTTAAAGATATGAGCTAGACAATTGCAGACCCAACAAACCAATTTCCTGATAAAGCATTTATGGACTTTGCCAAACAATATGCAATTTTAGTCTTTCAAGATATGTGGTTGACAGCCAGTGAGTTCAAAATGGATGGTCATACTAGCCTAAATAATAAAGGTATAAAAATGAACAAATTCTAACATAATATTGGAGGAAAGGCTGTTTCTTTTCCCAACATCACATAGTCTGGTACTTTAAAATATTATTGGAAAATTGAACAAGGGTATTTGATGTATTTCTAAAGACAGCTTATAGTCAATATGCCATTATTAAAATATATATACCCTAATACAGAATACTATGATCTATAAAGTTAGCTATTGATTGCCAACCAAAAGAAATTAAACATAATTACATAGAAGCAATTAAATGTATTCTGGGAGACTTTAACTCAAGCATCGGTCAATGTGACTCTATTCCAAAGTTGTCTCCTTTATGCATCCCAACATTGTGCATCCTTGCTACATTCAGAAATAGCACCTCTGACACATTTTGAAATTGTGTCTCTGTATTCTGAAATCGTGTTCATTTCACATTCCTAAATTGTGTACAAATCCTATTCGCATTACAAAACTGACCCCCCCACCACATTCTGAAATACCATTCACCTTCAGATTCTGTAAATGTATGAACCTACCCTACAACCAGCTTTATTTTGGTTTTGTAATATATACTGTATAAACAGTCATATTAAGCATGGAAGGTGTAATTTGCGTAAGTCATTACCATCCTGCTGTCAATGCAGAGTAAGTTGGGAGTTGCTTGGTTGACATCATATGACATAATTAGCATTTTTTCACTGAAATCAGCTTTTTAATAGGAAATGAAATCTGGTTTACAAAAAGAGCTTGGTGGATCTTTAAGGACAATTGATTTAATTTTTTTTTCATTTCATTTTTATTTTGACCCTGGTTGGTTGATGAGCAAGATCCCATTGTCACAAAAACCAGCACATATATACATTTAAACATATACACAATACGATACAGTATAGCAACATGTTAAATAACATGCACAACATTTTACAAAAACAGTATAAAAATAATCATAGTAATGATGAGCAACATTGGGCTCTATTTTCAAAAGAGTTAGATTGCCACAAGCCTTGGGTGTGCCAGAAGCATGGCGCATGGGGCTTGCGGCAATCCTAGGGCTGAATTCGGGATTGTCAAAACTTGAGCCCTCAGTGGGCCACATGTGGCGAGTTAGATAAGCTTTTGCTGGTCTAACTTCACGGGCCTTTTTATGGGGCTTGCACCAAGTCTGTGGCATAAGCCACCTTAGAAACATTGAAACATAGAAACATAGACTTTGACAGCAGATAAGGACCGCTTGGCCCACCTAGTCTCCCCATTTCCCTACCTAGAGGATAAGCTGCAGATCCTACTTAACCAACAGCCTATTTCTTCCTCCCCCACAAAAGTTGCCTTATGTCTGTCCCATGCATTCTTGAATTCTCCCACAGTTTTAGACCCCACGACCTCCTCAGGAAGGCTGTTCCATGTGTCCACCACCCTCTCTGTGAAAAAATACTTCCTCACATTGCCCCGAGCCATCCCCCCTCTATCTTCAAATTGTGTCCCCTTGTTCTTGCACATCTCTTTTTCTGAAAGTTGCTACCCTCTTGGACTTTGTTGATTCCACTGAGGTACTTAAATGTTTCTATCCAGTCCCCCCTCTCCCTCCTTTCCTCAAGGGTATACATATTAAGCTCCTTTAGCCTCTCCTCATATGGCTTTTCTTGCAGACCCTGCACCATTTTAGTTGCCCACCTCTGAACTGCCTCCATCCTTTCTATGTCCTTGCCGAGATGGGGTCTCCAGAACTGGATGCAGTACTCCAGCTGAGGTCTCACCAACTTTCTGTACAGGGGGATAACAACTTCCTGTTTTCTGCTGGTGATGCCTCTCCCTATACATCCCAGTGTCCTCCCAGACCTCCCTACTGCCTTTTCACATTGCTTGCCAACCTTAAGGTCATCTGATATGATTACCCCAGGTCCCTTTCCATTTTTGTTGTTGTTACTACCCACCATTGTGTAATCTTCCCTTGGGTTTTTGTTTCCCAGGTGCATTACTTTGCACTTCTTTGCACTGAATCCAAGCTGCCATACTTCTGACCATTCCTCCAACCTTGCCAAGTCCCTTCTTATCCTTTCCACGCCTCCTTGTGTATCAACCCTATTGCAGATCTTTGTGTCATCTGCAAAGAGGCATACTTTTCCTTCCAGTCCCTCTGCAATGTGACTTATAAAGACATTAAAAAGGACTGGACCCAGTACTGAACCCTGCGGTACCCCACTAGTAACCCCTCTTTCTTCAGAGTGGACTCCATGTACAATTACCTTCTGTGTCCTGTTGTTCAGCCATTGTTTTACCCAGGCTACCACCCTGGGACCCACTCCAAGGCTGGTTAATCTGACTACTAATCTTTTGTGTGGGACTGTGTCAAATGCCTTGCTAAAGTCTAGGTAGGCCATGTCCACAGCCCCCTCCCTGGTCTACTACTTTGGTCACCCAGTCAAAGAAATCAATTAGATTCATCTGACATGACCTTTCCACTGTGAGCCCATGCTGCCTTGGGTCCTGTGCCCCACTGGTCTTTAGGTATTCAACAATTCTTTCCTTCAGAAGTGATTCCATCACTTTCCCCACCATAGAGGTCAAACTGACAGGTCTGTAGTTTCCTGCCTCTGTCTTGCTCCCTCTTTTGTGAAGGGGAATCAAATCAGCCTTCTTCCAGTCCTCAGGTACCACACCATCCTCCCATGATTTGTTATAAAGGGTAGTCAGTGGTGTCACTAGTTCTCTGCTTAATTCTTTTAGAATTCTGGGATGAATTCCATCAGGCCCCATTGCTTTGTCCACCTTCAATTTTAGGAGTTCTTTCAGAACTCTAACTTCTGTGAAAGGACTGGGATTGACCCTCCTCTCCAGAGTGCTTCTGTTAATTGGATTAGGCACCTCCCCCACGTCCTCTTTTGTGAATACTGAACAGAAGTATTCATGCAGTGGAGACCAAGGAGGATGCTGGAAACCTTCACAAAGGAGACCCACAAGAGGGTGGCATGAGGCCCCACATGGGAAGAAAACAACTCCTGCTAGGGGACTCAATCATTAAGGGGTAGAAATTGGGGAGGAAGGGTAGAGGAAGGTAAGGTGCCTGCCTGGCACCATGGCTTGGAGGGACAGGAAGCGAATCCTCAGGATGGTGGGAGCAGCTGCACGAGGGAGGGAGCTGGATGTCATTGTCCACCTAGGGACAAATGACCTGGCTAGAAATGGGATCACAGCAGTGCAAGAGGAGTTTGTAGAATTGGGGGGGCCTTAGACAAGTAGCACATACGGTAACCTTCTCAGAGGTGCTGCCTGTCTATGGCAAGGGTGATGCTAGGGTACTCCTCACCAGTGAATTCAATGAATGGTTGAAAAACTGGTGTGGAACTCAGGGTTTTGGCTTCATTGGGGACTGGGGAGTCACCTGGAGGGATGCAGACCTATACTGGTGCAATGGTCTGCATCTGTCGGGGGAACCAGGATCCTAGGTGAGAGGTTTAAATGCTTCATTGGCAAGCATTTAAACTAGCCAAGGGGGGAGGCACTGAAAAGGAGCAGGAAAATCCCAGCCTCCCCCCACAAACAACAGTAATTAGTGAGGTAAACACCAAGGTAGGGAAGTCATTAGGGAGCAGGACAGAAGTAAATGTGAAAAAAGGCAAAGGCAGTAAGGACAGGAATGGGGCTAAAAGGGGTAAGGCCATCAAAAAGTGGAGGGTGATGAGTACCAATGCCCGTTGTCTGTGTAACAAGCTCCCTGAACTAGTGGCCTTGATGGAAGAGGGTTGCCTGGATATTGTGGCAGTCACAGAAACATGGTACACAGAGAACCATGACTGGAATGTCAACATACCAGGATACACAATCTACAGGAGGGACAGGGAGGGTAAAAGAGGAGGAGGAGGAGTAGCTCTTTATGTAAAGGAAGGGATCAAAGCAACAGAACTAAAGAGTAAACAGGGAGCAGATGAGACACTCTGGGTCACCCTGGAGACAGAAAATGGCACCACAATCCACATGGGGGTTGTATACAGACCCCCATCTCAGGGGGAGGGAATGGACAAGGAAATGATAGAAGGCTTCCTTAGAATGGCAGAAAAAGGGGAGATATTGTTGATGGGGGACCTGAATATTCTAGATGTTAACTGGAGCACCTTTGCTGCAGCCACATCCAAGAGCAGGGTCATTCTTGATGCCCTACAGGGGGCATGCCTCAGACAGCTAGTATTGGAACCCACTCAGGAGGGAGCAATCTTAGACCTGGTACTTTCAAATGGGGACGGAGAAAGAATCTCAGATTTAGAAGTGAGTAGCCAACTGGGAACAAGCGACCACCAAACAGTGTGGTTCACGATAAACACAGCCATACAATCAAGCCATACAAAAGCAAGAGTATTGGACTTTAGGAGGGCTGACTTTGGGAAAATGAGAGAGTGCCTCAGAAAAGCACTAGCAAACAGGCAAGAAGAGGGTTGGGGGAACAGTGGAGAGTAATCAAAACAGCCATCACAAAGGCAACAAGCCTTTGTGTAAAGCAAATCAACAAAACACAACGAAGGAAAAAACACTATGGTTCTCAAAAGAGGCGGCAGGGAAGGTTAAGGAGAAAAGGATAGCATTCAGGAAATATAAGGAAATACAGAAGGAGCAGGACAGAGAACTTTATCAGTTAAAGCAGAAAGAGGCTGGGAAGGCAGTCAGAATAGCAAAGGCCCAAACCAAGGAAAGGATAGCCAACTCTGTTAAGAAGGGGGATAAGACCTTTTATAGGTACATTAGGGAGCGAAGAAAGACCAAAGGAGGGATACTGAGGCTTAATAAAGGGGAGGGAATGTGGGTAGAGGGTGACAATGAAAAAGCAGGGATACTGAATGAATATTTCTGCTCAGTATTCACAAAGGAAGAGGAGGGGGAGGTACCTAAACCAAACAAGTGAAATACTCTGAAGATGAGGGTCGATACCAGTTCATTTACAGAAGAAAGGGTTCTGAAAGAACTAATAAAATTGAAGGTGGACAAAGCAATGGAGCCTGATGGGATTCACCCAAGAATTCTAAAAGAACTAAGGGTAGAACTAATGACACCACTGACTACTCTTTTTAACAAATCATGGGAGGATGGGGTGGTACCTGAGGACTGGAGGAGGGCGGATGTGATTCCTCTTCACAAAAGTGGTAGCAGGACAGAGGCAGAAAACTACAGACCAGTTAGTTTGACCTCAGTGGTAGGTAAAATGATGGAATCACTTCTGAAGGAAAGAATTGTTGAGTACCTAGAGGCCAGTGGGGCACAGGACCCAAGGCAGCATGGATTCACAATGGGAAGGTCGTGTCAGACGAATCTAATAGATTTCTTTGACTGGGTGACCAAAGTAGTAGACCAGGGGAGGGGCTGTGGACATGGCTTACCTAGATTTTAGCAAGGCTTTTGATACAGTACCACACAAAAGATTAATACACAAGTTAGCCAGCCTTGGAGTGGGTCCCAAGGTGGTAGCCTGGATAAAAAATTGGCTAGACAACAGGACACAAAGGATAGTAGTAAATGGAGTCCACAGTGAAGAAAGGAGGGTTACTAGCGGGGTACCGCAGGGTTCAGTACTGGGACCGGACCTTTTTTAATGTCTTTATAAGTGACATTGCAGAGGAACTGGAAGGAAAAGTATGTCTCTTTGCAGATGATACAAAGATCTGCAACAGGGTTGATACACCAGATGGAGTGGAAAGGATGAGAAGTGACTTGGCAAGGTTGGAGGAATGGTCAAATGTATGGCAGCTCAGATTCAATGCAAAGAAGTGCAAGGTAATGCACCTGGGAAACAAAAACCCAGGGCAAGACTACACAATGGGGGGTGAGATACTGACAACACTAAAAATGGAAAGGGACCTGGGATAATTATATCAGATGACCTAAAGGTGGGCAAGCAATGTGAGAAGGCAGTAAGGAAGGCTGAGGGGATACTGGGATGCACAGGGAGAGGCATCAATAGTAGAAAACAGGAAGTTGTTATCCCTCTGTACAGACAGTTGGTGAGACCCCATCTGGAGTACTGTGTGCAGTTCTGGAGACCCCATCTCTGCAAAAACATAGACAGAGTGGAGGCTGTCCAGAGGAAGGCAACCAAAATGGTGCAGGGTCTGCACCAGAAGACATATGAAGAAAGACTAAAGGAGCTTAATATGTATACCCTTGAGGAAAGGAGGGAGAGAGGGGACATGATAGAAACTTTCAAGTACCTCAAGGGAATCAGCAAAGTCCAAGAGGGTGGCATCTTTCAGAAAAAGAGATGTGCAAGAACAAGGGGGCACAATTTGAAGATAGAGGGGGACGGCTCCGAGGTAATGTGAGGAAGTATTTTTTCACAGAGAGGGTTGTGGATGCATGGAACAGCCTCCCTGAGGAGGTCGTGGAGTCAAGAACAGTGGGGGAATTCAAGAATGCATGGGACAGACATAAGGCAGTCCTAGTGGGCGGTAGGAGGAAGTAAGCTGTTGGTTAATTAGGATCTGCAACTTATCTGTTAGGTAGGAAAATGAGCAGACTAGGTGGGCCAAGCGGTCCTTATCTGCCGTCAAATTCTATGTTTCTATTCAGTATCCCTGCTTTTTCACTGTCACTCTCTGCCCAGCCACCATCCATTCTATTCAGCCTCACTATCCCTCCGTTTGTCTTTCTGCGCTCCCTGATATACCTATGAAAAGTTTTATCCCCCTTCTTAACCGTGTTGGCTATCTTTTCCTCAGTTTATGCCTTTGCTATTCTGACTACCCTTCCTGCTTCCTTCTGCCTTAACTGGTACAGTTCTCTGTCCTGCTTCTTCTGTGTTTCCTTATACTTCCTAAATGCTATGTTTTTCTCCTTAACCTTCACTGCCACTTCTTTTGAGAACCATAGTGGCTTTTTCTTTCATTTTGATTTGTTTATTTGCTTCACACAAAGGCTTGTTGCCTCTGTGATGGCAGTTTTGATATTTCCCCATTGTTGTTTCACCCCTCCTTCTTGCCTGTTTGCTAGTGCTTTTCTAAGGCACTCCCCCATCTTGTCAAAGTCAGCCCTCCGGAAGTCCAGAACCTTCACTTTTGTATGGCTTGACTCTGTAGCTGAGTTTAGCATGAACCACACTGTTTGGTGGTCACTTGTTCACAAATGGCTACCCACTTCTAGATCTGAGATCCTCTCACTGTCCCCATTTGAGAGTACGAGGTCTAAGATTGCTCCCTCACAAGTTGGTTCCAAAACTAGCTGTCTGAGGCATGCCACCTGAAGGGCATCAAGAATGGCGCTGCCTTTGGATGTGGCTGCAGCAAAGGTGCTCCAGTTAACATCTGGCATATTAAGGTCCGCCATCAACAGTATCGCCCCTTTCTCTGCCATCCTAAGTATGCTTTCTATCATATCCTTGTCCATTCCTTCCCCCTGACATGGGGGGCTGTATACAAGCCCTGTGCGGATTGTGGTGCCATTTCTGGTCTCTAAGGTGACCCACAGTGCCTCCTCTCCTCCCTGTTTACTCTTTTTTTCAGTTGCTTTTATTCCTTCCCTTACATAGAGAGCTACCCCCCCATCTTCTGCCCACCCTGTCTCTCCTGTAGGTTGTGTACCCTGGTACATTAAAATCCCAGTCATGGTTCTCTGTGTACTATGTTTCTTTGACTGCTATGACATCCAGGCATCCCTCTTCCATCAAGACCACCAGTTCAGGGAGCTTCTTATCCAGACTATGGGTGTTGGTACTCATTACCCTCCATTTCTTGATGGCCTTACCCCTTTTTGCCCCATCTCTGTCCTTATTGCGTTTGTCACTTTTTCCATTTACCCCTTCATTTCTCCATATTGACATCTCTATGTTGGTGTCTACCTCACTTAGTACCCTGATTTTTTGGGGGGGGGCTAGGATTTCCCTGCTCCTTTCCAGTGCCTCCCCCCTTGGATAGTTTAAATGCTTTCCAATGAAGTATTTAAACCTATCACCTAGGATTCTGGTTCTCCTCCTGGACAGATGTAGACCATCACGCCAGTATAGGCCTGCATCCATCTAGGTGGACCCCCAGTCCCCAATTAAGCCAAATCCCTGAGCTATGCACCAGTTTTTCAACCACTGATTGAATCTCATGGTGTGGAGCACCCTAGCCTCATCCATGCCATAGATAGGCAGCACCTCCGAGAAGGTTACCATGTGTGCTATTTGTCTAAGGCCCCTCCCCATATCCACAAATGCTTCTTGCACTGCTCTCATTCCTTTCTTAGCCAGGTCATTTGTCCCTAGGTGGACAATGACATCCAGCTCCCTCCCCTGTGCAGCTGCTCCTGTGATCCTGAGGATTCGCTCCCTGTCCCTCCAAGCCATGGCACCAGGCAGGCACCTTACCTCCCTCTCCCCTTCCTCCCCCAGTTCTACCTTCCTAACAATGGAGTCCCCTACCAGGAGTTGTTTCCTTCCCCTGTGGGGTCCCATGCCACCCTCCTGTGGGTTTCCTTTGTGGAGGTTCCCAGCATCCTCCTTGGTCTCCACTGTGGGTGCCTCCATAGAGGAACCACACTTTTCCAGAACGGCATAGAAATTGTGGAGAGGTACAACTGGAGGGATGTGCCTCTGTTCCACCACCCTCTCCCTCCCTGAACCCACTGTAATCCAACTGCTCCACTTTCTTGGCAACCTCTGAGGCAACGGCAGTGACTCTGGTGGTTCCTGGGTGGGAGAGCAGGTCCCACAAATCCTGGTCAAATCAGCCTGGAGATGAGCAGCCTCCTCTCTCAGCCCAGAGAGGTGCCTGCAGATGGGACAACACTTCATCCTCCAGAACATCTTCCGGAAGACTGCTGCTCCACAGCCACTGCACTGCACCACTCCCATCATGCATTTTTTCTAGCCCCCTAACTGTTGTTTGCAATACTTACTCTTTCCTCTGTTTGTTTATTTTCTTTTTTCTTTTTTCTTCCCCTACTTACTTACTGCCTCTGTGCCCTTTTAGCTCCTGATCTTCCTGTTCTAAGATAAGAAGTTCCTATATTTCTCAGTAGTCTCCTTAATTGCTCAGAGTCAGAGCTCCAGCAGCTGGGGAGGACAGAGAGCTACTCTTGTCCTTCTAGGATGGTGAGTCTTTGGTGGCTCTGTGATCACTCACTTCCTGCTTTCAAACAGGAAGTTCCTGTTGTCAGTTAAATCCTGTGCTTATAAAAGTAGAACTGGTTTAGGTTGGGGGGGTAGAGGGGAGGGAAGGAGGGCAATATAGTCCCAGTAGAGAAGTTTTAGTTATACCTGTAGCTCCTTCCTCCTGGTGTTCTGTCTGTTCTCTGGCATAAGCTATCTAGGGCAGTGCTTAAATCTGGTTTTTAACCTGGCTCCTTCTAGCTAAGCCACTCCCCCTACTTTGCAAATCTTTCTACACTTAGTTAATTTCACAGATAACAATTCCCTTCTGACACCTGTGACAAGCACTTAGATAACAGATGACAATTTACTTCAACTACCTTTGACAAACACACTAACTCTTTTTTTACCCCAAATTGAAGGTCCCAGGACAAGATTTCTAGTTCTTAGTCCCAGTAGAGAAGTTTTAGTTATACCAGTAGCTCCTTCCTCCTGGTGTTCTGTCTGTTCTCTGGCAGAAGCCTTGAAAAGGGTGTAGTGTCGCAAAGGCATGTCACCTATGAAAATAGGGCACACCGTGTGCCAAAGTGTTTATGGCAGCTGTGCCATTGGTACAGGGCTTCTGTATGCCCTGCACCAACCTTTGAGAATAAAGCCCAGTATTTTTTAAATTAAGTAATTAATTAAAAGATAATAATGCTTGTCATTGCTAGGTGGGGCCGAGCGGTCCTTATCTGCCATCAAACTTTCTGTGTTGGGGTTGTCAGATGGCCACACTAGAACACAAAGCACAAAATCACTGAGGAGCAGGTGAGAGATCCTCTGTGCCACCAGAGATTCAGGAATGTAACCTCACTGGGAAATTCACTAGACCTCCATGCCCACAATAGTAGTGCAGGATATAGAGGTATAGACTTCTAGGTAAGATGCCCATTTTCCCAGTGACTTAGCAGGACTACAGCTCAGCAAGGCACTATGCTAAACCATTGTCAAAGGTGCACCCTAGGATGTAAGCAGGTATAAACCCTTAGAAATTTGCATTTTTCCTCTGTCACAGTAGGACCCTCCCCCAAAGCAACATGCATTTCCAGTTGTGTACAACAGTTTTGGTTTGATGCCAACATGATGGTGTGGACTAAAAGTGTTTGTTTTGGACCACCATCAACTATGACTGAGAATCAGGTCCCTTGTTTTGATGAAATCTGTTGTGTGGACAAATCATCCCTGTTGGCAGTAAATACACATCCACTAGACAACGAAGGTGGGCAAGACTTGTAGAGCCCTGCAGATGATGAATTAGGTCCCAAGTGTGAGTTAAATGCATTATTCCAGTGATGTGAGCATCACTGGCTCAAACAAAGCCAGAGTGAGGAACTATAAGGGGGATTCTAAACCAATGGGCCACTGTTCATTCTGGTACTCCAAATGTATACAAGTGCGATGGCAGGACAACCAGAGGCAGGTTAAAACAAAGGTGCTAACTTTATGTTTTGAACATACTGGATGAAGTACTTTTTTCAGTATGTAATAAGAAGTGTAATGTAAGGAAGACATTTTTCTTCCTTTTGTAACCAGGTAAGGCCCATTAGGCACAATTGCCTATTTTCAGGGGTGACCCAGGAGCACCGGGGTGGTTGAGTAACTTGCTCAGAGTGAAACAGAATGTAAGTGAAGGTTGTAGGAGTTAAACCCAGGTCTTCTGTCTGTACCAAGCTCAGTCACAGATGCTCATTACTGTAACCTCTAGGCTATACTGCCAGGACATGGCTGAGTATGCTGTTATCATGAGATATGATATAGCAGGTAGGGGAGTGGGGGGTACTAGAAGGGATAAAACCTTGAATGAACAATAGGTTCCAGGCAGATAGGGAACTCCTGACAGACTAGATGGACCTTTGGTCTTTTTCTGCTGTTATTGTCTAATTTTATATGTTTCTACTAGCATACCTATTCTGCATGGGAGGTCTAAGGCAAAGTAATGTGCTGTTGACCACCAGAGATGTGCTGATCTCTCATTTTAACAGCACAATTTGTAGTCTGTTATTGTCATTATTAAAAACCTCTACATTATTAACAGTTTTAGAATGAGTGGGGTTCTGCTTGAATTCTTTTTGCTATAAATTGTTGAATAATTTGACTTGCTATACTGTATTTATCTATGTAGTCTGACAGTCAGTGTATCTAGAATGTTGTTTATATTGAGTGAGGCCAGTGTTTCATAGATTTTTCATCAAGAGAGTTATGGGAGGTACCACATGTTTGTTTTGTAGTTTTTATTAGCGGAATTGTTGCATGGGATGCAGAGTCATAAGTTAGAATAACAATCAAATTGTAGAAATATAGTTACCAATTTACTTGCAATTTGTTGACCAGGAAAGGCACATTGAGCAAAAGCTAATTTTCCAGTGTGAACTGGGGGTAGGTGCAAGAATGATAATAGCAAAAATTGGCACAGCATAATAAGTAGTAACAAAATAAATATAACTGCATCAAAAAAATGGTCCTGAGCAATGAACAAAAATGCAAATAAATATATAGCGTAATGTAAACCATGCAAAATAATAATAATCTAAAGGTTCAAAATTTACAAAATAATACAGAGCATATAGCCCAAAGAAGCAGAAACAAAAACAAAGAAAAGACATTGTGCAATGTTGAAAATATTAATAGGGTGGCGGTTACAAAAGTGTACAATAAGCTGTAGACTAAAGGAAATGCAGTAGTTAGGGGCCATGTGGTAAACTTAAAATAACTCCAAACAGTGATGTGTCCTGTTTTTTGTCTTCTTCAATATGTTGATCAGCAACATTTGAGTAGACATCTGGGGCAAGCAGTGACTCTTCAAAGATGACACAAAGCTCTGTGATAGATTAGATGGTGATGAAGGGATCAGGGAGATGCATAAGGATTTACAAAGGCTAGAGAGATGTTCCAAGGTTTGGCAGTTGAAATTCAATGCCAAAAGTGCATAGTGATGCACCTAGAGAACAATAACCCCAGATTAGAGTTCTGGATGGGAGGGGTAAAACAACAGCAGAAGAATGGGACGTGGGAGTCATCATTAGTGATTTCCTTAAACAATCAGGGTAGTGTAACATTTAGCAGGAGTACAGACTCAAGAACTTGAGGTCATGAGTGGAAGCTGTCAGGAGAGAAGTTAAAGAGAGATGTGAGAAAGTTCTGTCTTACAGAAAGGGTGGTAGAGTCATGGAAAAGTTGGCCAGCAGAGTTGGTGGGAATAACTCTGTAATCTTACCTTCCCTTCTTGTAACTGCCCTTAAGTATTCCCCTTCCTCAACCTCAAGTTTACTAAGATCACCTCGAGTACTATTTGCAAATTATTAAACCTAGCTTATGTCTTCAACAATGCACTTGCCACCTTGTAAAGCACTTGCCATGCACTGATTCTGCTGTTACATTGGATTTGTACTCTGGAGTAGATCACCTGTTATTACATTGAACACACTAGACTTGTACTCTGGTGTATGTCGCCTGTTATTATTCCTTATTGCTTGTTATACTCTGCTATTGTAATCCCACATCCCCCTTCCCCCCCAGGATACATCTGGAAATGAGCAGTAGCTCAGTATGCCTTTCCTGGTGAAACTTTTAAATAAATACATAAATAAATAAAATAAGATGCTGGGATGTATTGGCAGGTGTATTGACAGCAGGAAAAAGGAGATATTACAGTACTACCTCTCTATAGGACAAGGGTAAGGCCACACCTGGAATACTGTGCCTGTTTTGGAGCCCTCACCTAAGGAAGGGCAAAGGCAGGTTACCGACAGTACAGCACAGGGTAAACAGGATGATTCAGGACCAGCAAGGCAGATTTTAGGAGGACTGACTTAAGACACTGAACATGTACTCACTGGAGACCAAGTGACAGAGGGGAAATAAGATACAGACCCTCAAATTGCAGAAGGGAAAAAACAAGGTGAATTGCAACTAATTATTTAGCAGGAGTACAGACTCAAGAACTTGAGGTCATGAGTGGAAGCTGTCAGGAGAGAAGTTAAAGAGAGATGTGAGAAAGTTCTGTCTTACAGAAAGGGTGGTAGAGTCATGGAAAAGTTGGCCAGCAGAGTTGGTGGGAATAAAACCATTAATGGCTCATGCATGGTTGGGACAGAGTGATGGATTTGTTGGTTAGTCAGGGTGGTAAAAGTAGAGATGTAAGTGGGGTCGGGGTACTGAGAGGGATAGAACCTTGTATGGACAATAGGTCCTTGGTCAGATAAGGCACTACAAGCAGACTAGATGAACATATGGTCTTTTCCTGATATCACTGTCTATGTTGCTATGTTTTCAAACATGATGGGGGTGAGACACAGATGGTAGCAAAAAGAGAAGCTATCAAAATAAGATGAATACCATGTATTGCAACTAGGAGAAGCAAGGGCAGGAGTAAAAATGAGAAAGGGTGGGGAGAGGATGAGGGAGCAGGGTAATAGAGAGGAGAATAGTTGGAGGAGAAGATGCTTGTGGAGATGTACCATAATAAGGATTTCAAAGAGTAAAAGGAAAATAGGGAGCTGAAAGCAAAAAAGGTTGTTCCAGAGGAGGCAAAGGTGGGAGGAGAAGACAGATTACCCATAGGACAAGGCAAGGCAACTTTTATTTCTTGGGCACCTAATCCTGGAGGATCTGAGTGCTGTACAAATACAAGCATAAAGTAGGACAGTAAAACAATAGAATAATACAAAATTAAAATTAAAATCATAGAGTAAAAAAGACAGCAGGCTACACAGTACATTATTACAAAATAGGAGTTAAAATAGTAGGAATAAAACATCAGGCTGCAAATAAAAGCAGGTATTGCTAACTCCTAATTACTTATATCAGGTGACAGAACATTAAAGATCTATGTCTGGGAATGCTAAAGCATACAGGTGGGTCTTTCGGTGGGTCTTGAAAACCTAGACTGAAGGGGCCTCCCTGACAGACGGTGGTAGTGAGTTCCACAGGACGGGGCCAGCAACACTGAACGCCCTATCACCGGCGGTTTTTAGCCTTGTCCTGGGAACCACAAGGAGGCCCCTAGAGGAGGAACAAAGAGAATGGGCAGGAGCAGCAGGTGTAAGGAGGTCAGACAGGTAGCCAGGACCTAGTCCATGTAAGGTCTTAAAGGTGAACAAGCCCACCTTAAAGAGGACCCTCCACCTGACTGGTAGCCAGTGCAATTCATGCAACACTGGGGTAACATGATTAAACTTAGAAAGTCCAGTCAGCCAGCCCACTGGTGCAGCAGTTGGATTTCCGCTTGTGACGCCGACAACCTGGGTTCAGGAAAAGATCCAGGTGTTGGATGGCAGGCCGGGGGGAGATGGCTTGAGCGTCCCACGATGGCTCACCATCTCACGGGGGAGGGCAGGTGCATGACCCAGTGTCTGCTGACTTCTGGTGGAAGCCAGAGGCATGGCAGTATGGGTCCCATCAAATAGGGAGCATGACGGACGTCGGCTCTGGCATTGATGTCCCGGACGTCACACTTCCAGTGGGGAAACCAGGAAAATGGCTCCATGGCCAGCCAGATGATGGTTTCCAGTCCCCCACCACCATGAAGCCCTGGACAAGCCGGGTCTACCGAGCAGCACCTGGGCCAATGAGTTGCACTGGCTGGCCCCCACCAGTGCCTTCCCCCTCAGAGGGGGGACCCATCCAGTGAAGGGTTATGTCAGGTTACCCAGGGGGCTGACATGTGGGGTGGTGGCTGCCGGCAGGGGGTAGAGTGCTGGTGGGGGTCCTAGGTGACCCAAAGGAGAGGCCGGCCAGGGAAAGAAGGAGGAGCAAAATAAAAAAAGAAAGTCCAGTCAGTAGCCTAGTGCCAGCATTTTTCACCAGTTGTAGCCTGTGGAGGGTGCCTGCAGAGATCCTGAAGTAGAGCGTATTACAGTAGTCAAGCCTGGATGTCACAAAGGCATGTACCAGGGTAGGGAGGTCCTCAGGTGGAACTAGGGGTTTGATCCTAACGATATTCCTCAGATGATAAAAGCTGCTTTTGATGGCAGATGACATCTGGAGTTCAAATGTCATTCCATCATTGAGGAACACACCCAGACTGTGCACCCTAAAGGAAGCTGTCAATGATGTAGCCCCAGGAATAAATCTGTTGCTGTGCCAGAGGCAATCCTATCATGCCTGTAGTTCAATGCCCCTACCAGTACCTCCATCTTGCCAGGGTTTAGTCATAATCCAGTTGTTGATCTTGGCAAGGCAATTATTTAGGACATCGAGAGTGTTGGATGTCCCGGGGCAAAGGAAAGATGCAACTGGATATCATCTGAATAGCAATGAAAACCCACATTATATTTCCTAATGAGCTCACCCAGGGGCAACATGTACATGACGAACAACACTGGTGACAAAACTGAGCCCTGAGGTACTCTGCAGGACAGGAGGCTCAAGGAGGAGGAGGAGACAGTCCCCATCACCACCCATTGCCTCCTGTTCATGAGATATGATTCAAACTGATAGATGACAGTGCCAGCGAGTCCACAGTACTTTCTAAGGCGGTCGAGCAACACAGCATGGTCCACCTTGTGAAATGCTGAAGAGAGATCAAGAAGTATGTTAATTGCCCATTCTCCTCTATCTCTTGCCCTGAGGAAGTCATTGTGTACCCGAATTAATGACATTTCTGTGCCATGCCTCGCACGAAATCCAGACTGGAGTGGATCATAGATATTAGAGTCCTCGAGGTGCTCCTCAAGCTGTTGTGCCACAATCTTCTCTACAACCTTGCCTAAAAAGGGTAGGTTGAAGATGGGATGGTAATTCGCCAAGTTGTCAGGGTCTAGAATTTTTTTTTTCAGGAGGGGTCTCACCAGCACCTCTTTTAAGGAATCTGGGAAGACCCCTTCCAATAAAGAACACCAGACAATCAAGGTGAACCCTGGGCCAATGGAACTGACACATCCCATCAGGAAGCATGTTGGGACTTGGTCCAGTTCACAATATGTGTGTTTTAGCTCAGAAGCAACCTCGATGACCTTGGCCACCTCTACCAGTTCAAACTCATCCCAAACAGGTGGAGTGCCACTGCGATGTCCATGGTGACCCCTGTTGGCCATACACGGGCTCACTGGCAGAACTCCCTGCCAGATAGAGTACACCCTGTCAGAGAAGAACCGAGCAAACTCTTCGCATAGAGAGTCTAAAAAGGCTTTTTTTTTGGCTGTAGACAGACTGGATGTAACAGCCTGTCCACAGTCCAAAAAAAGCACAACAGGTTGGTTCATCCCTGTGGCAATCTCCCTAGACAGGAATTCTGCCTTCTTACAGTTGATTGCCCCCTGATACTCTCCATAGTGAGCACACAGAGCCAGTTTATCCTCTTCTAGCCTGGACTTCCACCAGCAGTGCTCTTTCAACCCAGAATCTTCATCGCCTTGAGCTCCCATCGAACCAAGAGGACCTCAAGTGAGAGGATTAGGGTCATACATGGACCAGTGCAAGGGCATCGAGAGCATCAGACATTGCCTTGTTATAGATGGCAACTGCATCACTCACACCCTTCACCCATGCAGTACCTACACTAGATAGATCAGTCGCCACCAGAAATTCCTCCAGGGACGATCCCCTCAAAGGGTGGTAGCTGACCATCTCCACAGGGGGAGGTCTCTCAAGGGGGCCCCCTGAATGAGAACTTCATTGTGCAATGGTCAGACCAACTTACCTGATCAATCTTGAGGTTACAGACCTCAAGTCCCAATGAGAACACCAGGTCCAACATGTGGCTGCTGTGATGGGTCATGAACGTAACCTCTTGTGTCAGGCTCAAAAATGACATTGTCTGGAGGAGGTTGGTACCAAGTCTTGAGGATTCATTATTGGCCCAGACATTGAAGTCCCCAGTACTATGCATCTGGAGGCCTCCAACACCTCACCGACGACAAAGTCAGCCACCTCCTGCAGGAAGTCTCCTGCTGTCCTGGAGGGATGGTAAATCAGGAGAATCCTGCAACCTGCACCCAGACCCCCATGCACAGCAACACATTCAAAGGTTCTAGTAGTTCTCACTTAGTGCACAGTGATGCCCAGGTCAGATCTAAAGCAGATGGCCACTTCCCACCCCTGTTACCCACACTAGGGCAGTGCAGTACAGAGTACTCAGGGGGGACAACAGCCTCCAAAACTGGCCCTGCATCATCACCCACCCAGGTCTCCATGATGCAAGCCAGATCAACCGATGAAATCAAGTCTGCTATAATTGTGATCTTATTTCTGATCGATCTGGCATTGGAAGGAAATGTTAGATCTGGGAACAGAAAATGAGCAGGAGTCCAAGGAACGGATGGTGTATGAAGAGGGGGAGAGAAAGTAAGAAGAGTGAAAGAGATAAGAGAAGGAGCAAAAAAAATACTTGGAGAAGAAAGAGGAGCAGTTTGAGACGTATCAGGTGTCTAGGGAAGGGAGGGATAATATTGAATAGAGGGAGAAGTAGTTCATGCAAGGAGAGTTTAGAGTGAAATGACAGAAAGAGTTTTAAAGCATGCTTAACCTGGCTAAAGAAGATCTAGGTTGCAGAGATATCCACTATATCCCACCACCATGAAGGTCATATTGCAAATGTTCTCATGTAGACAAGGAGTTGAAGGCAGGATTTAGTGTGGAATCATGCATACAAGTTTAGGAAGGAGATTTTGATGGACAGCAATGATATTGGTGGAGAAGTTAAGGGTATGATCAAGCGACACACCAAGGCACATGAAGTGGTGTATTTCTTCAAGAGGGAAACCATCAGCTGTCATGAAGACTTTGGTTATGGGGAGTCTCTCAAGATGATGCTTATTGCCAAAGGTCAAGGAGACAATCTATGTGGCATTATGTAAACACAGATTTGAGCAGAACCAGTGTTTAAGCCATGCCAAATCTTAATATAAATAATAAGAAAGTTATACCATTTTACATGACATGATTATAGAGCTGAGGTGTGTGTATGTGTGTGTGTGGCAGCACTCTAAATGGCCTCTTAGCCTGTATGTGTAGTAGCTTACTGCTTCTAGTGTTTACGGTGCTTATAACATAAAACAGAAAAAACAACACCAAAAAAAGAAGTGTGTATGTGTAGAAATCTATCTCACAGAGGATCCTCTGTATAACAAGTGCACCATGGGAAAGTGGAGATCTAGCGCCCAAACTTTCAGATCTAGCTGCCCTTGACCGGGTCTCCCAGAGCTGTCCAGTGGCTGCTGTGCTCCACCAGTGGCCGCTCCACTGCCCGCCGCACCTCACAATCCGCCTGCATGCAAGGGAACCAAGGCACACCGAAGGGCTCAGGGATCCAAAACCCAAAGGCTGATTGGCAACTACAGTAGCTGCTAAGCTTGACATTGGCTGCACTGCACTTTCTATCCTCCTGCTATTGGCTCCTGCTACTGGCAGCTCATTTATGTCCTAGTCTGGTGCTAAATAGCATTTAAAAGTGTAGTAGTTATTTTTCCTGCCCACCCGCCCCTGTCCCCGGTCTCTATTAAATACACTTAAACCCCTCCAATTTTTTTTGTCTCCCCTCTCTTATTGGTCCCAGTCACTAAGTGGATACCTGGTCTTATAGACGTAGCATCTCAACTGCCACTACTGTAACACTACCCCTCTCTTCCCACCACATGCAGCCTACAGCACTTTCACTGCTGTCAGTATTATATCCTTTCAGGACTGGGACAGTAAAGATAGCTAAGAGACAATTCCCTTAGCAGTTTTCTGTTTTTCCAGCTACTGTCATCTATTCTGCTGGATCCCTGATCTTAAAGAAACAGCATCTCTTTTACCACTACTATAACACTACCCCTCTGTTGCTACCACATATTGCCTGCAGCACTTTCACTGCTGTCTGTATTAAATTCTCCCAAGAGTGGGCCAGTAAAGATAACTAAGAGATAATTAAGTGTAGCAGTGCTCTTTTTCAGCTGCTGACATCTACTCTTAAGTTCTAGTGCCCAAGTGCTATCCCAGTGCTCCCCTCCACTACAGGAAGCAAATGGCTCAGACCTTACTTGCGCCCTGCCTGCTCACCCTGCTCATGCTGGCCTTACCTCCAGCCACTATCAGTGAGTGTGCACCCCTTCCTCTACAAGGATACAACATTAGAAACCTACTGAATACCTATGTGACCATAACCACAGATTTTTCCGTAAACTGTACTGATTTACATTTACTTTGGACAGAAATTACAAGGCTATTCCTGCACCCTATGTGGAAAATACTCACTCTTCACTGCTTACCATACCTAATAACTAATGCCTGATCACTACAGTGGAAGGTCAGCCAAGTAAACCCAAAAATAAGGGAATGCCTACTTTGTAGCCTATACCTCAAGATACTAGTAAAAAGGCTACTCCTGCTGCTTCTGCTTATCTTGGGCAACATACACCCCAACCCTGGGCCTACACAGCACAACTCAGCTGCCAAAACTAGCTCTGGGTCACTCAGGTATGCAAGCATCAATATCTGCAATCTCCTGATTAAAACTGATGCACTCACTGCTTGGGTCGCACAGCACAACCCAGACGTCCTGTCAGTTCTCAAGACTTGGCTATCGCCAAAGATCCCTGACACAGTAGTAGCAATACCAGGCTACTCAGTGCTCAGGCAGGATAGGACATCTAAAAAGGGTGGTGGCTGTGCATTATACTTAAAACAATCACTATTGGGACATGCCTTTTCCTTGCCCAGCACCACTATGGATATTCAGATCCATGCTA
Organism: Neoceratodus forsteri; assembly: GCA_016271365.2. Classification (NCBI taxonomy): domain Eukaryota; kingdom Metazoa; phylum Chordata; order Ceratodontiformes; family Ceratodontidae; genus Neoceratodus; species Neoceratodus forsteri. The sequence continues at coordinate 308,650,187 of CM028133.1, forward strand.
CTAAGACACTGCTTGGTGCTCACAACAAGGCCCTAACCATGGCAACAATGTATATACCTTCCAAACTGACTGCACCAGGTTTAAACACCCTCCTCAATTGTACCTGGAACCTAGGTCCCAGCTAGGAAATCATCATGCTTGGGGACTTCAATGTAAATTGGCTCTCACCTGCTGCAAATAACTATAAGGATGCCTTGGCAGCTTCTAACTTCTCGCAACTGGTACAGTCACCTAACAGGATCAATTACAAAACAGGAACCAGAACACTCTTAGATTGGGTGCTACCAATTGCCCTGACCACACCACTAACACTGAAGTCCTGCCAGATTCAATAAGTGATCATTCTCCCATTCTGTGCCACTGGTCTAACAAATTCAAGAAGCCCCCAGCCAAAACTATCAACAGTAGAGTGCTTACCCAGTGGCATCATGAGCCCCTAAAAGCACTCCTACGGCAACAATACTGGTCCCCATTGGACTCAGCCACTAATATAGATACAGCTCTGGACTTCTTCATAACCAAATTCAGTGCAGCTTGTGATATCCATGCCCCCTACAAAAAGTGAAAGATCAAGGAAATAAACAATCCCTGGATCTTATATGGTCTCTTAGAGCAAATGAAAGCTCATGACCATCTGTGGTACTGGGTAGAGCCACTGGCAAACAAGTAGATATGCAAGCATACAAGGCAGCTAGGAATGCCTGTACCAAAGCCATCCACTCAGAAAAAGCCAATGACTATAGAAGCACTCTAGCCAGTACATGGAATGATGGAAGGAAATTCTGGGGTAATATCTTAGAGGTAACAGGGAAAGACCCCAAAATGCCTCCATCCATGCTCAACATTGATGGCACCATTACCCTTGACACCTCAACCATAGCCAATACCTTCAACTCTGCATTCACGGATCTCAGTCACGTGCTACCCCTAAATTTCTTTGACATCACCACAGATATAGTCCAGTGAGGTGAAGCAGAAATGAAACAGACTCTTCCACCTTTCTACTTCAAAGTGGTATCTGAAGGTGAAGCAAGAAAATAGTTACTTAAAGTACTAGGCAAGACCAGATCAAGTGGAGGCTCACTAGACCTGAAACTCATTGCCCTCACCCTCAATTAAGTCCTGTCACCTTTCACCAAGATTATAAATCGGTCACTAGAGAGCTCCCAATTCCTCATCAAGTGGAAATCAGCAGTGGTCACCCCAGTCCATAAAAGTAGTGACAGGGCATTACACAGCAACTACAGGCCTATCTCTATTCTGCCCCCCCCAAAGCTCTTGAAAGAATTATTGTGGACCAGCTGGTTGACTTCCTAGAAAAATACAACTTACTATGCCCACAACAGCATGGGTTTAGAAAAGGGAACAGTACCATCACTGCCCTTCTTTAATTTACAAGGTTTATCCACAATGCTATTGACAAAGGAAATGTTATTGGTGCCACCTATATTGACCTTACCAAGGCTTTTGATATGGTCAGTCATGCCTTGTAGATCACTCAATTAACCAAACTAGGACAATCATCAGAAACCATGAAATGGTTCAGCAGCTACTTCGGTAACCATTGGCAACAGGTGAGAATTGGTAACGTTTTCTCAACAAGGCTACCCATCCAGTCAGGTGTCCCCCCAAGGGTCAATCCTGGGGGCCACTACTCTTTAGCATTTTCCTAAACAGACTCCCTGCCTCGTGTCCAGATCACATTCTCCTATATGCAGATGATGCGGTAATTTTAACTCAGATCCCTCACTTATGGAGAACCGGCTTCAAAATAGTTTCATGGATATTGAGGCCTGGTTCAAGTCACAGAAGCTCATATTAAACTAGAAAAAAAAAATTATGTTATTCCATGGTACGCACAGCAAACATAAAAACAGGCAGCTGACCATAAGAAATGATTCAGGCATTGCTCTAGAACAGATGCAACTGGGTAACCCCTGAAGTGGGTGCATGAGGAAGGGTGCTGTCCATTAAGGTGACACCTTCTGGGCACAATCCACTCATGGCGATGGAAAGGTAGGGTGACCAGATGAGGGTGTGTGCGAACTGGGTGACAGGATGTCGCTATACGTACACGCATGGGGGGTGGGAGAGAGCATTCTGAGCGTGGGCTGGGAGGGGGTGGAGAGGCTGTAGGAAGTGTTGCTGTGGTTGCCGGTTGAGCTGCATCATGGCATCGGGGATAGGCTAGTGGCTGGGGTGGCTGATGTACCGGGTTCGGGTCCGGGCGCTGATGCTATTTTTATTGCGCCTGACCAGAACCTTTTCATTTTTACTGCTTTCACCCCCCCCCAACATGCACCCCCTGGAGTTGAGAATCCTTAACTAGGGAGGTCTGGGGGGGTGATATGGGGGGAGTGCAGCCCCCCCACAGAAAGCAGTAAAAATATGTCCTGGTGCCATTGTGCTGGTGCACGGGTGTTGTCAGAGCACCAAAAATATGTTCAGCTCTCTGACTGAGTGATAATGGTGATTGCCTTTAGGTGTTCACCATTATCACGTAGACCCATGCAACTGTTTATATATCTTGGTGTGCAACCTCGACTGCACTCTGTCATTTACCAGTCATATAGATAATGTTTCCAGGGCTGTTAATACCCGAATAGGGCTGCTTTTCAAACATAAGCACTGTTTAACTACTAAAGCCCTTAATCTGACAATCCAGAGCTCAGTAACCTCTCTTATTGACTATGGACTAGGGGTCTATGGATTTTTTATTTTATTATTTACTTATTTCAGCTTTGGAACTATTATCTTTGAGCCAAAGGCTCTTTTACATAGGCTCCCATCATATCAAAGAACAGAACAAAAAGTATAGTGAGGAAATACATACTGATCCTGGGAGTAAAGGTAACAAAACAATAAGCACATATGGATTTAAGTTACAAAAACAGGTATTTTGCAGACATACAGTGGCTAGGAGTAAGCATAACTAGCAAAAGGGGCATTAGGGTTGGGATCCAGCTACAGAAGGAAAAAGATGCAGCAAAGTGGCATTGTCAGAGACAAAATGAGGGAAAGACAATAACTAGGGACATGATCTTACAGGATAGACAGATGCTAAGGGCTAGTGCCTAATATTGTTCCAGAGTAGGGCTACAGCCAAAGGCACTGTCTGAGTGAGGGGGGCTACTGCCAGGAGGGGAATATCAGCAGACAAATGTGGGCTGTGTCATTCAGTTTGAGTGCACTCCAGTGGGGCAATCAATGCAGGAAATGATGATGCCCTCTATGGAGCAGTAAACATAATTTGATGCTGGGATTGGTTAATGGAGCCTCAGGAAGGCAGGTAAGTTATAGGGTTGTAGCAAGGGTAGGATGATAGGGTGGAGGAAGGGTGGGTTAGGGTGTGGGTGAAGGAGAGGAAACAGGCCCAAGTTGTTTTATACATGGCAGTCACAGAAGGCATTGGTGACTAGCTTTTGGCAAAGTTTCTTTTTGAAGAAGCCCAGTGTTTGGTCTTTGGAAATATCACAGTGGAGAGGATTATGCCACAGTGCTGCTCTGTATGCAAATTAGCATTGCCCTTGGCTGGTACAGTAGCAAGGCAATATGAACATGTGGTTCAAGGTGAGTCTAGTATGCCGGGTGTGGTTTGGCGACCTAAACATTGACTGTACACCAGGAGGCAAGAAACTGAGGAGACCTTTTTTGCTATTAGGCATGATTGATAGGATAGTCTGACTTTGAGCTGAAGCCAATTTGCTTGCTCATATAAATCACGTGTGTTTGTCAGGTTGGTGGCCCCAGTCAGAAGGTGGCAGACCTTGTTAAGGACAGTGGTGACATGGCACACGGTGGTGTCAGAAGTGGATCTATAGATCACAAGCCCATAATTCAATCAATCAATCAATTTATTGAAGAGCAAAATTGAGAGAAAATCTCTCATTTACAATTGCATCCATCAGTACAAAACATAAAAGAACACACATACGTAAAGACACAAATACAAAGACATATTCAGTTACATAGATTCACAGAATTATGAAGTTATGAGTCACTTATAAACATCTACATTCATATGGTGTTCTAAATGACATCATCACAAATGCTCTAAACATTCATGCACCAGTCTCTAAACTACGTATTAAAAATAAAACCTGTCGTTGGTTTAATTCTGACCTTAAATCCACCCTTCTCGAAAGGGACAAGCTTTGGAAAAAGGCCCGAAAAACTAAATTAGCCTCTGATTGGGAGCAATTCAGAAAAGCCAGGAATCTTTGCACCAAGAAAGTACGAGACACAAAAGCTGCATATTACATGACTGAATTAGACTCCTCATACTCCAGCCCTGCCAAGTTTTGGAACACTATAAAAGATATAACTGGCCATGTCCCAAGTAACTCACTCCCAACAAAACTACAATGTGGAAACAGAACCATCAGTGACAAAATTGAAGTATTGGAAGCTTTCAATAATCATTTTACAACTGCTGGACTAGCATTTGACTCCTCTTCAGCCAACCAAATGAGAGTACATCTAGGGATTAAGAATACTGATGCAAGGGTGACTGACTCCATTTTCTCCTTCACTCCAGCCACGCTGAAGCAAGTCGAAGAACTAATCTTACAATTGGACATAAAAAAGAGTACAGGCGCAGACTCCCTTGACCCATACTTTTTAAAAATTGCCATACATGTATTAGCAGTGCCAATAACGCATCTGTTTAACCTTTCTCTACAGTCTGGAGTCATCCCATCAATCTGGAAAACCGCTCAAGTGATTCCTCTTCTGAAAGCCGGGGATCCCACAGACCTTAATAACTACAGACCAATTTCCATTCTTACTGTGCTGTCTAAACTACTTGAAAAAATTGTGAGCACCCAGCTAAGAGAATATCTAGAAGCCAACAATCTTCTAAACCCAGCACAATCTGGTTTCAGAGCAAACCACAGCACCATAACAGCTCTTTGCAAAAGTCACCAATGATTGGCAACTTGAATTCGATAAAAAAATTGTGTATGTGCTGTCTTCTTAGACCTAAGTAAGGCCTTTGACACGGTTGACCATGACCTGCTCCTCTCCTCACTAAGGTCTATTGGACTTGACACCAATTCCATTAGTTGGTTTAACAACTATCTTACAGGAAGAACCCAGCAGGTAAAGGCCGAAGGAGATATATCCCACTCAGACCACTACAAAGAGGAGTACCACAAGGATCTATTCTTGGCCTATCCTCTTCACCATATATCAATAGCATTGACACAAATCTTACCAAAGCCACTGTACACCTGTTTGCTGATGATACAGTACTGTATGTCAGTCACCCTTCTCCTACAACAGCCTGCAAAGAACTACAAGCAGAATTCGACCTACTGCAACTCCAGCTGCTGAAAAAACTACTATTGAATGCAAAAAAAACTAAGGCAATGTTCTTTTCCCCACAGGTGCAGGCAAAATACTCAATACCAATCGATCTCCCTAAACTATCCACTGCACTTGGTGAAAATCTTGAATATGTCACAAAATTCAAATCCCTGGGGGTATGGCTAGATAGTAGATTAGACTATATAGAACATCTGGAAGAGCTACTAAAAAAGCTTAGACAAAGACTTGGACTTTACTATAGAATAAGGCACTTCCTTTCAAGTGATTCAAAAAGAAGATGGTCCAGGCTACATTCCTCTCAGTTTTAGACTACGCTGACTTCCTATACAATCACTGCCCTACGGTATGCTTGAACAAATTAGATACACTATACCATAGAGCTCTGAGGGTTTATCACAGACCTACCATACAGTACTCACCACTGCTTGCTATACTCCGCAGTTGGTTGGCCCTCACTTCAATATAGAAGGGATAGGAATGCATTACTATGGACTTACAGAGCAATATCACAGCAGCTTCCAAAATATATCTCAGACTGTTTTCCACAAGCCTCATCAAGTAATTATGCATTAAGAAGCCTGAACTTCATTACTCTTAAAGTGCCTAAGTTCCACTCTCGACATGGCAGACATGCTGTTAGTTATGTGTTATCCACCCTATGGAACACAATGCAAAAGACACTGAAAGTGAACAAGCTCATATCTATTACAGCCTTTAAATATCTATACAACAAAATATTCAAAGAAAAATGTAACTGTTTCCGTCAACATTAGACTAACCCTCCATCTTTCCTACCAGCTGGACGACTATTCAAGGTAGCTCCTCAGCACCCTACGAGCAGTTGCTTCACATCTCATTAACCTTTACTACAATCCTTCCTTCTTAAGCATTATATACTTAGTCTCCTTATACTTTCAGTTTTTTACTTCCCCAGTCCATCCCTCCCCTTGACCTACTATTGATCCCTCTTTGACACGGCCCTTTCCACTCCTTCCCTTTCACCACCCCTGGCCACAACACTCTGTATACACTCCTTTCATCCCCCCTGTCACTGCTTCAGCCGGTATTTGCCTCCTACAAATTATTTCCTGTAGATATATCTTCCAGATGTCCATACAGCTCATCACCCGAGCTCAAAAACTTTCTAATAATTCCCTGACACATTTAACCTTCACCAAAAAGTGCAAGTTTCTAAAGTATCCTCCACTAACAAGCTGGCTACTTAATGAATCATGTATATATCTTGGAGTTGTTGTTTTGTATTCATTTGCTATCCTTTCAAAGTTGTGTATTCTTTGTATGTTATATGTCATACAAATTGTATCTTGACCCTACCAGGTCCATCTTGCAAATGAGCATTGCTCAATGATGTTCGCCTGGATAAATAAAGATTTGATTGATTGATTGATTGATTGATATGTCATAAAGTGTGAAAATGTAATAATAATTGCCAATTTTAATTTTCTTTGGATAGATAACCAGGTCATTGGGACTGCAACTGCTAATCTATAACTACCAAATCTAGTTTTAAATCGTGGTAAGAAATATTGTGGATAATCAGCTGATCTAAGACAATATCTATTATGTTCTGTAATAATAATTGATCCCAGCAAATATGAGGGTAATTTACTCAAAACAAATTTATATACATAAAGCATCCAACGAATTTGTCTCTGAACTGATAAAGGTTGACAACCTGATTCAAAGTAAAGATTACAGTGATGGGTACGCCAAGGAAAACCAGTGATGAATCTTGATGCACTATGATAAAGAGGATCTAATACTTTTAAGACTGCATCAGTTGTTCTCATATAGATACAGTCACCATAATCTATTTGTGATAGTAATAAAGAATTAACCAATTGTTTAAGAATTTTAAAGCTAAAGCATGATTTATTCCTATAGAAAAAAGACAATAGGTTCTTAAGTTTATTAGAAAGCATATGAATATGTAATTCAAATTTCATCAACTCATCTAACATAATACCTAAATAGTTATATGAAGAAGTTCTAGACAAATTAGTCCCTTCCAGAGTTTTAATATTTAAAGTTGAAGCTGTTTGATGATCTACCTTTGGTTTCCCGGAAAATAGGGTCCATTGAGTTTTATTTACATGTAGCAATAAATGTGAGTTAATTAATGTTTGCTGAATAATATCAAAATCTTTCTGCAGAGTGCAAATGGCATCTAGGGGATCCCTGCTCTGACAATACAAAATGGTGTCATCAGCATACAAAAGTATATTAGTGTCTGCTGATACACCCTCAACCAAGTTGTTTTATACATGGCAGTCACAGAAGGCATTGGTGACTAGCTTTTGGCAAAGTTTCTTTTTGAAGAAGCCCAGTGTTTGGTCTTTGAAAATATCACAGTGGAGAAGATTATGCCACAGTGGTGCTCTGTATGCAAATTAGCATTGCCCTGACTTGCTGAGTGTGTCAGCTGAGGTAGCTGACTTATATAAATGAGAAACAACAGGGGTCCAAGTACTGATCCTTAGGATACCCCCTTGTCAATCATATTTAAGTCAGAGCAGTAATCCCCCGCCCTAGCACATTGCAACCGTGAAGACAAATAAGCAGAAAACCAAAATAAAGTACCCATACCCATACCTGAAATCTTTAACTTATTCAGTAACAGATTGTGATCAACAGAATCAAACGCCTTCGATAAATCCAAAAAAATAACAGGAACCAAGCAACCCATATCAAAGGCAGTATATATATCATCCGCTACCTTTGATATTGCATAAATAGTATTGTGACCTTTATGAAAACCGGTTTTATTATTTGTCAATATTCCATTTTTGTCTAAATATTTAACAAGCTGCCCAGGTACTAACTTTTCCAGGACTTTAGTAATAGGTGTCAAAAAAAATATAGGTCTATAACAACCTGGATCAGACTCATCACCCCCTTTAAAAACTGGAATTACACAAGCTGTTTTCCAATCATCAGGGATTTCATTAGAACTTAAGGATAAATTAAATGTATAAGCTATATACTTAGCTATAATTGAGGCTCTAGTCTTATAGAATATAGGATCAATAGTATCTAATCCTGCCCCTTTTTTTGCATTTAACCTAGTTAATTCAGTATTATTAAGACTACTACTACTATTACAGTATTACTGAGATTACAGAGACTATTGAACTATGTATAGCAAGTTTGAAGGCTTCCGAGGTAAGGCAGTGTCTGTGTTTGTATAATAGCCCAATGTAGGTATTCACTGTTTTAGTAACATTGTCAATATGGCTGGAGAATGACCGAGTGCTGTCAATTGTCACTCCTAAATACTTAAAAAGAAGAGTCTGTTCTAGGATAATGCCTGAGCTATTTCTGATTTCTGGCTGGTGGGAGTGGAACCTTTTTTGTGCACTGTGAAACAACATTGTTTTTGTTTTTGTGTAGTTAAGGACTAGCTTCTGTGAGTGGAACCAAGCCTCAGCATTGGTAAAGCTAGTCTGCAATTGATTAGCCAGGATCTTGGGATCAGTATTACTTGAGTAAAGAACTGCGTCATCTGCGTAGAGTAGGATCTGACCATGACAGGAGGCTGGGAGCTGATTCAGGAATATGGTGAAGAGTAGTGGGCCCAGGATAGACCCTTGGGGAACACCTGAATGAACCGATTGCTTTGCAGAGAGTGTATCATGAATCCTGACTTGCTGAATGTGTCAGCTGAGGTAGCTGTTGAACCAGTTGGTGGTGTCCATGGATAAACCTAGGTCAGATAATTGTTCGATAAGTGGAGAGTGACTTACAGTATCAAACACCTTGGAATGGTCAATGAACATTACTCCAACTAATTGACCCAAGGCATGATGTATATAGTTTGAAAATTTGAGCAGGGCAGTAGTAGTGCTGTGCCCTATGTGAAACCCATGTTGCTGACTACAGTAAAGATTATACTTCTCCATGTATTCTACCAATTGATCAGACAGGATTCACTCTTAATGCTTTGGAGAGTGGCGGGAGGATTGATATGGGCCTGTAGTTCCCGTGCAATGCCCTGTCCCCAGACTTGTGTACTGGCGTAACTAAGGCAGCTTTCCCTTTTTGTGGGAATTGGGAAAGCATGAGGGTGCGGTTAAGGATTCTTGTCAAGGGAGACAGTACCTCATCAATGGTGAGGGCGATGAGCTTTAGGTCAAGTGAATCCCCACTTAGCCTCGTTTTTCCCAAGTACTTTGAGAATGTATTTCTTTGCTTCTTCTTTGCTCACCACTTTAAAGTGAAACAGTGGGTGTGACCTCATATTTTCTGCTGACTGTGAATTGCAGGAAGAGGGGGTGGGGTCAAAGAAGTTAGGGGGTAGGACATGACTGAGATCTGTAAAAGCTTCATTGAAAGTGTCAGCTATGATCTGAAGATCAAAGATTGTAATGCCATTTATGTTGAGCATGGACGAGGTCTCTTTGGGTACCTTCCCTGTCACCTCAGAGATGTTGTTCCAAAGTTTGCATCCATCTTTCCAGGAATTGGTTAAGGCTTCCTTATAATATTTTACATTTTTGGCCCAAATTGCCTTGTGCAGGCATTCCTTGCTGTTTTGTACACCTGTATATCCACTTGGTTGCCAGTGGCCCTGGCTCGGTACCAATGGTGATCGCAGGATGTCATTTGCTTGAGTAGGTTATGTGTAATCCAGGGATTGCTGTAATTCTTGATCTTTCTTTTGTTGTGAGGGGCATGGAGAGTGCACACTGTGTTGAAGGTAGTAATAAAGTAATCCAAAGTCATATCAATATCCGGGGCCACTTTGATTTGTGACCAGTCCACCTACTGGAGCTGTGTCTTTAGAGGTTCTAGGTGCCCTCTGATGAGCACCCTGCTATTAATGGTCTGAGCTGGAGGTCCGATGTACTTGTTAGACCAGGTACATAGGACAGGCGCGTGATTGCTAATTGAATCTGGTAAGACTGTGAATTGCAGGAAGAGGGGGTGGGGTCAAAGAAGTTAGGGGGTAGAATCTGGAAAGGCACCTGACAGACAGGCCTACAGCGCAGAAAGCAATAAGTGCACTTGGGCCATTAGGCAGGCCAAGGCAGAGCACTGCCAGACCACCCTCACTTCCACTTTGGGTTCAGTGCAGACCTTCTGGGATAATATGAAAGAGCTAAATGGAAAGTCCTGCTCCCCCTCCACCATCTCAGCTCTCCATCAATGGCACCACCACCACAGATCCACTCCTCATAGTCGATTGCATTAACACTGCCTTCTCTGACCTAAGCTCAGTCCTCCCCAGCAGCTTTTTTGACCCAATCCCCACCTCTCTCCATCCACTCCTGCATCACTCACCATTCTACCTGCACACCCTATCCCCCAAGAAGCCAGGCTGTACCTGCTAAAAGCCTTAGCCAGCAATAACCCCAGCAGTGACTCCCTGGACTCCAGGATCCTCTGTATGGTCTTGGACGAAGTCCTAGTCCCCCGCCTGACCTTCTAAACTAGTCTCTATGCCTGGGTCAGTTCCCAAGTGCTTAGAAAACTGCTGAAATCACACCCATACATAAGAGTGGGGACCGATCCACCCCCAACAATTACCGGCCCATCTCCATCCTCCCCCCACTCTCTAAAGCCCTTGAAAAAGTGGTGTTGATCCAGCTCTCTGAATACATAACTAAGTATGACATTATGTGCCCAGAGCAGCACGGTTTCTGCCCAGGACACAGTACGACCATGGCTCTCCTGGAATTCTCCCAGTACCTGCATGATGCTCTCAACTCTGGCAGCCTTACAGGAGCAGTGTTCATTGACCTCTCCAAGGCCTTTGACACTGTCTGTCATCCCCTTCTACTCGACTCTCTCCACCAACTTGGCTTCTCTGGTGGTACCATTTTCTGGTTCTCTAGCTACCTCTCTGCTAGATCCCAGTTTGTCAAGATCAGCAGCTCCCTCTCCAGCATTCTTCCCATTCACTCCGGGGTCCCTCAGGGCTCCATCCTAGGTCCAATACTTTTTAGTCTCTACCTCAACACCCTCCCCAGCTCATGTACTGGTAAAATGCTCCTCTAAGGTGATGATGCAGTCCTCATTGCCTCATATCCCAATCCCACATCCCTCCAATTTTCCCTCCAGCAAGCTTACAACCAAGCCGAAAGGTGGTTCGGAGACTGCAGACTGGTCATTAACCTAAAGAAAACCAAATCAATGCTCTTCTCCCCCCATGAAAATAAAGCTAAAAATACCCCCCCTTGATTATCCCCAGCACTCTACACCCGCTAGAACAAGTGACCACATACAAGTACCTAGGCATCATGTTTGATACTGCCCTCTCCTTTCACACCCACATTAATGCCCTGTCAGCCACCATTAACTCTCAGATTGGCCTGCTATACCAGCACAGGGGCTGCCTGCCTCAGGTTGCCCTCAGGCTGGCCATCACCTCCTCCATCTTGTCCATCGTGGACTATGGCTTGCCCATCTATACTGCAGCTGACAACACTGCCCTCTCCAAAATCCAACTCTCCATCAATAAGGCCTGTAGACTCCTGACCAGTGCCCCCAGCCAAACTCACACCTGCCTTCTCTATACTACCACCAATCTTCTCAGCCATGAGGAGTGACTGCTTTACCAGATCTGCCTTCTCGCCAAGAAATCTCTGCTAGGACTCTCCCCCCGGGGGTCTCCACTTCCCTACAGCAGCCATCTTCATCCATCACCAGCCATAGCTCTGTTAAGACCACTTTCAAGGTGCCCAGAACCAAGACCTCTCTTGCCCAGAGATCCTTCCTCTACTGAGCCCCCACCTGGTTCAACTCCCTCCCCTAGCTGCATCTCAAACTTGCCAAAAATTGGCTGCTTCAAAACAGCCCTTTGGAACCATATCTTTAATACCTGCTGTTGTAGGTGCAACTAACCCTCTGTTGTAACCTGTGGTTCCCACCCACCTTGCCCCCTGGCTAGACAACGTCCACTGGACAGCCTCTCCCTCCCTCCCCAGACCTACCCCTTCCCTACTAGGTCCAAACAGGGATGTAACCCACTGTCTTCTCTGAGGACCTACTGTTTCCATAAGTGTAACTCACAATTTTGTAACATTATGTAACCTAAGTAACATACAAATTACTACATTATGTAACCTAAGTGTATCTATGTTAAATGTTCCTTTTACTGCACTTGTAATGTTATCCACTGTTTTAATCTGCACTGTAATAACTGTCTTGATGTCTGCCCCCTGCGACGAGGTGCCTTTGCAAATGAATCTCTGACTCAAAGGTTGTAAACCCGATTTGTAATGAATAATGAATAAAGACTTCAGTGTGGGTAATATGATCTGGTCTGTTGGTGACTACCCAGTCCAGCAGAGTACTGGTCCCAGATCTGTAGTTCATCCTAGTGGCTGACTGTACCAGCTGTGTGAAATTAGTGGTTGTTAGAGCATCCTCATAATGGCTTGCACTGTTAGAGAACCAGTTGATGTTGAAATCACTGAGTAGTATGGTTTCTGGCTTGTGACCTAGGTCTCTGATACAGTCAAAGAGTGGGATTAGGTCCACAGTTGTTAAATTTGGTGAGATATAAATTGATACCACTGTTAATATTTTGCTGTGTGTGCCAAGCATTATTCTGGTGGCAAGGATCTGTACATCAACCCTGGATTCAGGGAGTGTTAGGACTTGACCCATGAGAGGCTGTTTGATATATAGGGCACATCCACCTCCCCTTTTGGAGATTCTGTCCTTCCTATAAATGGTATAGCCCTGCATTCTAATGGCAGTGTCAGGGGTATCAGATTTCAACCAGGTCTATTGTAGTGCTAGGACATCAGGGTGGTGCATATTAGCCCATGTGGTAAGGGTATCTAATCTGTGGAGGAGGCTACATATGTTAATGCTGGCTAGAGATAGGGCACCAGATTTGACACAGCCCAGGGAGGTTGAGGGGGCTGGGCCTGGATTCAGATGAATGTTGCCTGAGATGAGCAGAAGTAGTAGTACTAGGTGTTTTACTCAGTTTTTTAGGTGTCTGCAATGAAGTAGGTCAAGTTTTCTGCTTGTGCGAGTTTAGCAAGTCTTACAGTGTGCACAGTAGAGGCTGAAAAAAGAGGTGACTGAAAGTGGAAGGTGGGTGTACTCCTCCAGGTGCTCCCAGATTTGTAGGTAGACTACATGTTTAGGTGGCTGAACTGTGGGAATTTAGAGTTGACACGTGTAGTTGTAGTGCCATATACACAGAGTTGATTCTCATTTATGAGAAATAAGGGGTGGTGAGTGTTAGCTTAAGTGCCCATACCTGTAGGGTGAGTTATGATAAGTAGGGAGAGTAAGATGAGTGCAGTGATAACTGTAGTCATTGTGTCTGAAGGGAGCGGCTAATAGTGGAGTTTATTTTAATGGAGAGGTAAAGAAATCCTGGTATTGTGGATCTAGGTCTTACCCCTTTAAGAGCTTTGCTGTAGCTCTTAGATGCTTTAAGAGGGAAAGTGTAGTGTAAGCAAGTAGGAGGTGGGTGGGTCTCTCAGCTCTGGTAGTGTATTTAATAAAGGAAGGAGGTGGGGAAGGGGTGAAAAATCACTAAGAAACCAGTTCAGGGTAGTCAAATGCTCAAAACAGTGCAGTGAAGGACTGATCAATTCAGCAAAAGATACAAGTCAGGCTGAGATTCAAGTCAGGCTGTGAAGCCCTGAGGACTGAGCAGCTAACAAGAAAAACAAGCAAGTAGCAGAGCTGCACTGTGCAGCTCAGAGAACTGTGCAACTGAGCAAACTGTGAAGCAAAAAGAGCAGGACTTCACTACGCAGCTGCTAATGGAAGAAAAGTAAGATCGGTGTTTCTCTGCAGTCTTATGCCCTAGTCCAATGATTTCAGCACCGGCTGCAGCATTGGGCAGAAAACCAATGTCAGCGCTCCAGGGCCATCTGGAACCATTCAGGTCCCACAGTGATGGGTGCCAGGTATTCAGTTAGAAAAGGTAGGAAAGCTCCAAATTCCCCTTTCCCTTGTCCTGGGTCAGGGACTACACATTACCTTGTGAGCCAAGGAGGAGAGCAGGCAGCAGGTGCCTTCTCGCCCTGTCCTGGGCAGGTGGGTTGCCTGTGGAGGGGACCACATCCACAGTACCAGCCCAGTGGGCTCTGATAAGCCTGAGAGAAAGGAAAGAAAGTGAACGCAATTATTAGCCTCAGTGGTGGTCAGGTGGAGGTTTCAGAGAAGGGAGGGGTGAGAAAAAAGTAGCAGTTGAAAAGGCTTGGGTTGAAGGAAGGGGCTCTGTTGCAGACTCTGGCAAGGTGCCAGCAGCAAACTGCAACAGGGAGCTAAAACAAAGGGTGTTAAATTGGGGCATGTATCTGACCTGATCATTTGGTGCCAGTGTCAGGGGGAGGTCTAGTAGCCAGACAGATTAGAAATGCAGAATCAGTCTTAAACTTTAAAATACAAGTGCAGAAATTGCCGTCAGCAATCTAATATGCAATGTAAACACAGTTCAACTTAAAATTAATTCAGAAACTCTACAGTACATTTAAGGAAACCCTTGAGGCAGGATCACCATAAATAATACAAAAAATCACTAAGAAACCAGTAGATCTGCCACTAACACCACCCTATATTGAATCTCCATTGCCCTTAACAAAGTCTGTCGACTTCTAACTGGGGCTGCCTATCTCACACACACTTGTGACATTTACAAGCAGGTAACCTGGCTCCAACTTCAAGGAAAAGTCTTTTACCAAAGTTGCCTACTAGCAAAAAAGACCTCCCTTAACTTCGTGCCACCAGAAGTGCAGAAGCTCCTCATCCCAGCATGCCCCAACCACCTCACAAGAAGCTCTGACAACACTGCCTTCCTAATCACTCACTGTTGCACCACACAAGGGTAGCAGTCAATCATGGTCTGAGCCCTTCAGTGGTACAACTCCCTTAATAGTAACATCACCAACACTGCCTCACTAGGCTCATTTAAATTCAAACTTCGCAAACACCTTGTGGCTCATGTCACCTGTGACTGCTCCTTATGAATTTGTGAAAGCCAGGTCACTGCACTGCCTATTTTTTCCCCCTAATTTCTCCCTCTTCCCTCACCTCCACACCCCTACCTCTCCTCACTATTCTGCTCCTAACCACTCCTCACTATTCCTCCTCTATTCCTCCCAGCCCACTCCCCTCTCTGATCCTCCTCTTTGTCACCTAACAATGCCCTAGGTCGCATCATTCCTTCTTGTACAATAATTAACTTATGCTAGATATACTGAACTCTTTGTATTTAGGTCAAGTATTAGTATTCTTAGCACAGGTGTACTCACCCCAATGCCTGTCACTGATTGGTTGTGCTACTGCTTAATTTTACTTGTTATGTCTGTTTAGTTACTAGGTCAGGCATACATTGTCCAATGCCTGTGCTCTGTTTTATTATTCTGTGTAACATTACTTCTGCCTGCCTTCGGGCTGCAATTCTCCTTGTAAACTGTGTATATCTCTTGATCCTTACTTACACTGCATTGTACCTGTGTATGTTTCTTGACATGAAACCTATGTAAAAGAGCCCCTGGCTCAAAGGTATTAATCTGAAATTTTAATAAATGAAAAAAAAAGAACTTAACCAGCATAAAATTAAATCACTAGTTTGGGAGTCTGACAGGGTTATTGACCCTGCTAACTGAAACTAAAGAGCTCAATATTGCAGAGAGACAGTAGGGGAAGAGGGCAAAACCCTTCAAAATGCACTTTAATTGCAATTGTAAGACTGGAAGTCCCACTTGACAGCACTTCTGGTCTGGCCCTAAAAAAGTCTCCTACCAAGCAAGCATTGGTGAGAGTGGGCAGAGGCAACACTTGACAGAGGCAAGCTCTGTTTGCCAGCATCAGTTGAGGAACATAGGAAGAGAGGCTATCCCCCGAATCCTGATCTTTTGGCTTCTAGCTCTTATACAATCTGGTAAGCACCAACTAGCATCCTAGTTTTCACTAATACAGCTTTTGCTTATATTAAACAGTGCACTCCACATGAGATATTATGGAGTTACACTGCTTAGAAGGATGAATAGTTCAATGTGATAAATGCCTGATGTATATGTTAAAACCATCCTATGAAATAAGTGAAAATTTTACTTCTGGGAAATGTGCGGCACATTCCTCCTAAATCAGGGAGGGGGGCAGGGTCACTGGTGTAAGCTAGGGACCCTGCAATATGAGCAGACTCGCTAGACCAAATGGCCTTCTTCAGCTGGTTCTTTCATATGTTTGTATGTTGATCAAGTAAATAAAAAAGCTTAAGGGCAAACTTCATAAAATGCAAGAAATAAACAAAATAGAAACTTTAGTGAAGGTCATAGGTCCAGAAAATTTGTTAAATCCCCCCACCCCTAAGAGACAGGAAAAAAAGGCACAGAGAAGAAACTGAAGAAATAAATATCACATGCCTAACAGAAAACAAAACAAAAGGGGTGATGATGAAAGGAATAATTATTGGTACACTGGCCCACATAGAGTGACCCAAAAAAGGGGAGAAGAGCAATCTCAACTACAGCAGAGACTGTACTATTATCCAGACATTTCAATATATTACAAGATGAATCAGAAAGTGAACTCTCAACAGAAAATGTACAATCATCAGTTGAAAATAATATAATATTTTGAGATTCAATAGTCCACTATATAAAAACAACAAACTTCAAAATCAGGTCTCCTGTTTTCCTGTGGCAAAAATATGTAATATAAACAACCACAATTATAAAATTCTTTCACTGCAAAAAAAAAAAAATGAATAAATAAATATCAGCTGTTATCTTCCATCTTTGGACAAATGATCTAGGCAGACATCATGAGAAAGACATATTTTATTACTTATTAGACCTAAGAAAATTCAGAGCAAATGATATAAGGTCACAATGTCAGGAATATTGCCAATCTCAAAGGCTCACATAAAAAAATAAATAAATAAATACCATACACAGAATAAGTATCAAACTGGAAATTGGTGCAAAAAAGAAAAGATTATACTTGAAAACCACTGGGATGGCTGCAACAACCAGAATATTCATCAGATGAGTTGCACTTTAAAAAGTGGGGAGCAAAGATTTTAGGAACTAACATAAACCATATGCTAAGGAACCTCAATTTAAACTAAACAGAGGGTGGGAACATTCTACAATCTTACCAAATAAAAACAATAACAACATCAAAACAGTCAAATCAAATATCAAGTGGTTATTTCTCAATGTCCATAGTCTGTCAAATAAAATGAAGGCTTTAGAGGAACTCATACTAAATAACAATTAGGATCTCATCACAGTAACAGAAACTTGGTGGAATGATAGAAGTTTCATGGGAAATGAATACAAAGGCTATGATTTATATTGTAGAGACAGTGAGTCAAAAAGAGGAGGCTATATAGCAATATCTACGAAATATGAAATAAAAACTAAATATATAACATAAGAAAGTCACAAAATCACCACAACTTACAAAACCTCCATGGATTAAAATTACAAACCTCTATACATTGAACTACAAAAAAACTCACATTGGTATCTGTTACAGACCACATAATTCAACACTATAAATAACTTCAGATATCTTAAAATTAAAAATAGTTGTCATATGGGGACACTGTATTTCTGGGAGATATAAACATAGGAAACATTGATTGGAAATAAAAACATTAACTATGATAGGTAATGATCTCCTGAACATTATGAAATAGTAAAGATTAAATGAACACGTCAAAGAAACAACAAGAGGAGAAAACACACTTGACATAGCATCTGAGACCATCAACATTAAGAAGTGTACTACAGGTCTGTCTTTCTTAGGCAGTGATCACAACTCCATTTCTTTTACAATCAGTGTTGAATACCAACCCATAACATGCATAACAGAGATTTATCAATATGATAGGGCATATATAAATGCAATTAGGCAGGGACTACAGAAAGTCAACTTGGAAAACATGTTTTACAACAAGATGATAGATGAAACGTGGCGGGCATTAAAGAACATAATAGAAGATCTTTGCTCAAAATATATTCCACATATCAAAAAGTATTGTACATGTACAAATAGTACAAAAAAAACAAAACAGAAAAGTACAAATAAATAAATGAAAAAATAGATCCTATAAAACATATCTAAAAAGTAAAGAAGAAAATGTTGGCAGAAATACGAGGACTACTTAAAAAAATGCAAATATGCAATTTAGAAAGCAAAAATTGAAATGGGAATAAAATTAGCATGAATGGTGAAGTAGACAACAAACCATTCTTCAGCTACATTAATGCTTTAAAAAAAGTCCTATTGGTTTATTTTCAATAATCCCACAGTTACAGAGCCTGCAAGTATAGCAAACATACTAAATGAACATTTCTGCTCTGTATTTACACCAAAAAAAAAACACAATATAATAAAAACATACAATCAACAGAAAAATTAAAGATAACTATGGAAGAGATTATAAATCAAATAAGTACATTCAAACCAAATTCATCCCCAAGACCAGACAAAATAACTAACAGGATACTGAAACTTATCTGTAATGAGATATCCCAACCTCTTCAATGCATTCTTTGAAAAACCCTTGAATACATCAAACGTAAAGGAAGATTGGAAAACAGCTGAAGCAACTCCAGTTTATTAAAAAAAATGACAGATCAGACCAAAACAACTACAGGCTGAGCAATCTAACCTCAGTTTCTGGTAAACATTTAGAAAGCGTCATTAAACAAAAGATAGTAACACAAATGGAAAATTTAGACCCCAATCACCATGAATGTTCTAAAGGAAGATCATGTGTCACAAGCATCCTTAGCTTTTATGAGAGTATTAGCAAATCATTAGACAAAAATATTCCATGTGACATAATATTCTTAGATTTTGAAAAAGCTTTTGATTTAGTCCCACACTGAGCAATCATACAAAATATGGTACAATTACACATTAACAGCTCAATAATAAACTGGGTAGCAAGTTGGCTAATGCATCATACCCAGAGAGTGGTAATTAATGGACACAAATCCAAAATGGGCAACTTTACAAGTGGAGTTCCTCAGGGATCAGTTTTAGAACCAGTGACTTTCCATATTTTCATGTCAGATCTCACTAACAATTTAATTAATAACTCATTCAAGTATGTGGATGATACAAAAAGAGGTGAACCATGTAGCATGCAAGAACAAAGAGAAGATATGCAAAATGACCTTGACATATTATCAGAATGGTCAATTAAATGGAAAGTGCAGTTCAACACTGATAAATGCAAAGTTATGCATCTAGGTCAAAATAACATCAACCATCAATTCAGACTTTGTGGAAATATATTACTGGATACAGAATCATCAAAGGAGTTAAGGGATCATAGTTCAAAAGACCTTGAGAATGAAAAACAAATTAATGAGTCAGTAGGTAAAACAAATATGATTCCTTAGACTATTAAAAATAAATCACGGGGATCACGTGATGCAACAGACTGTGTAGCAGCACTGGGTTTTAGCTCCCGCTATCTAAAGCTTTTATTTCAGTTAAATCAGCCTAGAAAAAAGGCTTTTATAATTCCTAAGGCAGTTACTAACATCTGGATTGACTTGTAGATGGTCTCTGTCGAAAATGGAGGTGGAAATGAGAGCTGCTCTACCCCGACATACTCCGCCTGTCTCCCTGGAAAAATCTGGGAAAGATGTAAGGCCCAGTCAATGGGGATCGGCAAACCTACCACTACCACAGCCTCTCAAGTTTCGGCTTTGGAAGCAACTCCCCTTACTTTAGAATTATTTCGGAAGGAACTACAGCCATTTAGAGACGATCTCAAATCTATAGCAGCCGAGATCAAGCAAATGTCTGGTGCGCTGGAAGATTTATCTACCAGAGTCTCCGATTCAGAGGCATGGATTATCTCCTTGGAGAAAAAGACAGATCGCACAGATGACGCCATGGTGGAAACCGGCAGTGCATTAAAAAGCTGGAACAAAAAGTAGAGGACCTAGAGGGGAGAAGCCATATAAATAACGTGGTGGTCCTGGGCATTCCAGAAAAAGAAGAGGGCAATAACGCCGTTATGTTTGCCCAGAAGCTGTTTGAGCGGATTGCTGGTCCCTCTCCTTTTGGACCCTCATACCCTTTGGAAAGGGCCCACTGTGCACTACGCCCGATTCCTGCTCCTGGCCAACAACCCCGACCCCTGATGATTAAATTTCTCAATTTTCAGAAGAAACAGTTTCTGCTGTCGAAGGTTAAAGAATTGGAACAAGTTGTTTGGGAAGGCAAAATAATTCATTTAACCCAGGACCTCCCGACCATGGTGCGACAAAGAAGGGTGTTATTTCACCCCATTGTAATGAAGCTTATGGTGGCAGGAATAAAGTTCCACATGGGGTACCCTGCTCGTTTTCAGGTACTAATTTCAGGAGCCTGGGCATCTTTCGATGAAGTGGATCCTGCCATGAAGGCATTGCAGAAGGAATATCCCGATCTCTTTAAGCCTTGCTGAAGCAACAGGGAAGCTGTCGTCATCTCAGGGGAAAGCATTCAAGATCTGAGAAGTCCTGGCGAAGAAATTTATAAGAGACCTAACTCAAGCTTTACCAAAACTGTTGGGGTTACTTCAATGTTTGATATCTTATTTGTCTCTCTTTAACTGGACCTTTAGGAGCTGATATTTGTTCACCGAGTCTGGATCTCGCGGGGGGGGGACTTTTTTCAATCTGGATGGGTAGTGGGGGTAATTCTCGGTGCAACCCCCCCCAGGTGGGTAATGGTTTCTTATTCTGGCCCACCGCCTGTGGAGGAAGTAGTCGTTATTGCTCGGTCTTGTTCAATTTTTGGCGAGGCTATGCTATGGTACTGGGGTATAAGCAGGGCTAATGGTGGCCGATATTAATGTGGTGTGCCACGTGGCTATGGTGCCAACAGAGGGCATTCTTTAACCATGCTTACACTAATAGACGGGAAATAATCCGTAACTATGGAAACCCGGACATTTTATACTTAGTAACAAAGTACTTGTTCAGCCCCTGCTATTTCGGCAATCTCGGACATGGCAGAGAGCGGAAATCCCTGCTATATGGAGATTAGTCTCATAGCATAGCCTCTCCTTTGTAACCAAAAATTATTGGGAGAAGTGATGTTCGATTATTGTAGGGGGGTAGAGGTTCTGATTTATCTAATGGGACACAAATTTCCTTATGGTTCTAATTTCACATCTTGATTGGGTATAACTGCCTCATTAGCTTTGGGGTAGTGGGAGGGGAAATACCGGGGACTGTAGCTGGACTAGCTGTACCGCCTAACAATGACAGGAGGGAGACAAATTAGGGAATTTCGGTACAGGATGATTACTTATTTTTCTTATGGTACACTCATTGGGTGGAGGAGGGGTAGGAGGGAGGGGATTTTATCTACTAGGTCCACATTACCAATGCTAAGATGTTTTTTGGCTGGAACACGTATCACTTTCGGGGCAGAATACAGAGTTTAGCTGTTTCCTTAACTTGCTATAATAGCTAACAGTGTAAGTATCGCTACATGGAATATTAGAGGGGGTAGGAATAAAAAGAAGCAATATCAGGTTTTACACCATTTAAAATTAATGAACACAGATATCGCTTGTGTTCAGGAAACACATCTGTTGGATACTGAGGCACCCCAGCTACAGAAACTCCAATTTGGCCAATTCTTTTGTGCTGAGGGCACCTCCAATAGTTGTGGGGTAATGATCCTCATTCACAGGAAAATCCCATTCAATACAATTAAAGTGGCTAAAGACCCGGGGGGGGGGTAGGTATATTTTGGTGCATGGTTTACTTTATAATAAGGAAGTAATCTTAGGCAGTATTTATGGCCCTAACCGGGATAATCCTGAATTTTTCACTCAATTAATACAAGTTTTACAGGTATATATTTCCATCCCCATGATTATAGGGGGAGACTTCAATTTAGTACTCGATCGGGTTATGGACAGGTCCAGTTCTCAGAAAACTAGTTTTTCTCCAGCCCAAAGGACTTTCTGGGAATTTCTTGATCAACTTGGATTGTGTGACATTTGGTGGGTATTACACCCCCAGGACAGGAAATATACATTCGTTTCCCTGGTGCATTCCACCTCATCGAGGATAGATTATATATTCCTGTCCCATCCCCTGCTTCCCAGTACACTAGACTCCTTGATTCTGCCTGGAAATCCCTCAGATCATGCCATAGTCTCCTGTTTGATATTGGTGGTATCTCTTCCGAACAGGACCCCCAGATGGAAATTAAATGATCTATTGCTTAAGGATGCTTCTTTCATGAAGCAAATACAAGATCAGATAGACATTTTTCATCATTCCAACAAGGACACTTCGAGCAGGCCCGACTTGCAATGGGGAGCCTTCAAGGCGTATATTAGAGGAATTTTAATTAGCATGGCCACATACAGGAAAAAGACTTCCAATGCTGGTTTGTCCCAACTGCTTGCCCAAATTAAGACTTTAGAAGAAGGCCTTTCCCCCACCCGAACGGAAAATAATCGGCAAGAATTAATTAAATTGAAAGCCGCATATACTGTATGGAACTCCTTGGGGAAAAGGCAGATTATTCCATATTAAAAACTCAGGCTTCATATACCAACCAGGGGGAAAAGGCAGGCTGGCTCTTAACACTTAGGGTTAAACAAATGGAAACAGCTCATTATATTACTTCCATACGGTCGTTGCATGATAATTCCCTTAAAACACACCCATTGGAAATTATAAAAGAATTTACCAAATACTATAAAGAACTGTATGGCTCTATGTCCACTCCCCCAATGGCCCAACAAATACAGGGTTTTCTACAGGATTCACATTTACCCCAACTTTCTCTGGAACAACAGAATAGTTTGCTGGCTCCAATAACTATGGGTGAAATTTCTGTGGTTATCAATACCCTGTGAATTAACAAAACTCCGGGTTCCGATAGATATTCTGCTTTATTTTATAAAAAGTTTCAAACCCAACTAATGCCAATGCTCCTTCCTTTGTACAAGCATATCCTATCTGGGGCGGATACAGACCCTTCGCTATTCGAGTCACTAATCGTTTTGATCCCCAAGCCGGGTAAACCCTCTGATTGTGTAACTAACTACCACCCAATTTCTTTAATTAATCAGGATATCAAGATCCTGACCAAACTATTGGTGAATCGTCTGGAAAAGGTAATGGACACCTTGATAAGTTTGGAACAAATGGGGTTTTTGAAGGGTAGATCCTCCGCAGATCACTTAAGAGCCCTTTCGCATGTCTTTTCGGTGTCCAGGGATGCTCCTTATTCTGCAGCTTTGATCTCCTTGGACGCCGAGAAGGCATTTGATAGGGTTCACTGGGAATATCTCTTTCAGGTGTTAGAGAACTTTGGTTTCCCACCAGATTTTATTAATTGGATACATGCACTATATAAATCCCCTCTGCCCGGGTCTCAGTGAATGGAGTTATCGCGCATAGTTTTACTCTCCACACAGCTACCAGGCAGGGTTGGCCCTTATCCCCATTATTATTTAATTTGTATCTCAAACCATTAATTAGAAGGCTACAAAATTGCCCAAATATCCTGGGGATCCCTATTTTCCCCTGTGAAGTAAAGGTATCCGCTTACGCGGATGATCTTCTCCTGCAGCTTGCTAACCCGGGAAGGTCTATTCCCTATATCCTGGACATCATAGCCTCCTTTGGTAGTATATCCAATTATAAGTTAAATATTGGCAAGACAATGGTACTCCCCTTAAATCATAGACTCTTTAGGTCGGAGATCGAGGCTTAAGGACTTAAGTGGCAGCAAGATTCTCTCCGATATTTGGGAATAGAACTAGCCCATAGCCATAACCAAGTTATAAGGTTGAATTTAGATTCTTTGGTAAATACGGTGGCTCAGGATTTAAACAGGTGGGCTTCCCTTCCCATTTCACTGTGGGGGAAAATAAACCTCATTAAAATGAACGTATTTCCATGCTTATTATACCCCCTTTCCATGCTTAATATACTGCTCCCCCATCCTGGTTTAAGAAATTATGATCACTACTTATTAAATTCCTCTGGTCAAATAAATCCTCCCGGATTGCTTACCATACTTTGGTGGCCCCCAAGAATATTGGAGGCTTGAGATTGCTTAATGTACTTGTGTACTTTTGGGTTTCACATATTAATAAATACATGAGATGGACATTTCAGGGAGATTTGTGTAAGGCCCCGGCATGGCTCAAAATTGAACTAGAACTTTTACATTCACTAGGCCTAAATCCCACAGGATTGTTGCATGTTAAGGAGAGCCTCCTTCCCGTAAAACTCAAAAACTCGATAATTTACATAACCCTTAAAATTCATGTACAGGTTTGCAAGTTCCTTAAATATAATCATTTTAAGGATCTTAATCAACCTATTGTAGGCAATCTCAATCTTAAAATTGCGGGTAAACCAATTCCCCCATTGAAGCTTTCAATACCCCCGGACCTGGAAGTCTCTAGCCTTATTGACGATAACCGTAGGTGGATGTCTATGGGCAAGCTTGGTATCTCCAATAGACATACTTTCCAGGTTATTCAACTCAGGCATGCTTTAACATGCGTCTTTGGCCACTCACCTTGGACAGACCATCCTATAGCCTTCCGTAAGGAATTAAACACGATTAGTGGTGGCCCCAGGGCGGTTCCCAAGATTTATAATATACTGATTGGCTGGAAGTCACCAGATAACTGTGGTCCAATGGGCTTGAGGGAATCTCTTTTCCCCGGCCAGAAGATTAGCTGGACAGCCATCTGGTATACCTCTCATAAATTCATTAAACAGGATAGGTTAAGGTTAATGCAACTCTTTATATTACACAATGCCTATTATACACCTTGCAAATTGGTGAAATGGGGATTAAAGGTTTCCAATATATGTGTGAGGTGTCAACAGCAGGAAGAGAATTTACTCCATATCTTCTGGGAGTGCCAGAAGGTAGCCCCATTATGGCACAAGATTATACAATCTTCAGGCCCTCTTTTGGGCCTCAAGGAACTACTCACTCATGAAATTTGTCTTTTAGGGGACCTGTCTGGCATCAGAGTTTGTAACCGGAAATATCACATAACACTTATTGCTATGTCTGTCAAGAAGTTGGTTTTAAGACACTGGCTTGACCAGCAAGAAATCTCCTATGATGAGTGGTTAACGGAAATCTTAGCAAATTTGCCTACCGAGAAAACTATAGCTAATTTGAATAATACAATGAGTAAGTTTAAAAATATATGGGACCCCCTTTATGCTCTTTACTCACTGTAGGGTAAATTAAAAGTGATATGTGTGATACAGGATTAGGCGACTAATTCCGACAGGATAAATCTTAGCAGGGTATGAGGTTGTTAAATTTTGAACCTAGTAGATATGGGTAAGGGGTAAGAGGAGGGAAGGGGATGGGATTAAGTGTTGGGGGTGGCAGATTCATGTATAAGCAGCGTTGTACAGAAATGATACGTATGTATGTATATCTGCCTGATTTGTATTATTGGTAAAATGTTCAATAAACTTTAAATTAAAGAAAAAATAAAAATAAATTACATCTAGACACATGGAGGTAACATTTCCATTATACAGGGCATACATCAGGCCACATCTTGACTATGTGTCTTAATTTTGGAGTACAGTATGTATACACAAAAATCTTACATCACTGACATCGCGAAAGTTCTAATGAAATCAAAAATAATAACTGAACTAAAAGATATGTTCTGTGTGGACAGAGTTAATAAACTAAACTTAGTGATACAGAACAACATTGGATGAGAGGTGTTATGTTATTATTGCATAATATTATGGCAGATCCATACTTAATATGTAACATGAATATCGGTTTCAAACAAATAAAAAAAAACATACAAAAGGTCACCTACTAGAGTTAGTAGGACAAAGCTTCAGTATTTAATGAAGGAAATATTTCTATACTCAAAAGAATTATTAATCCATGGAACAAATTACTTGTTGAAATCATCACCAGTAAGTCTAAATAGGAACAATGCTTTCATAGACATCAGTCAAGGGGGACTAACAAGATAATGTTGAAGAATATGGAGTAATATGGGCTTATGCCTTCATGCTCCTAAACTTCCTAAGGGTATGCCATTGTGAGGATAATGCAAATAGGGCATCACAATCAGGGTGCTGTCATCATGCTGTGTGCTATTGCAGTGACCCAGATTCCAGACTATCTGGGACTGTGAGCACTGGGGCCATAACTGTTTGCCTCTGCCCCAACTTGTGAAACCTGTGTGTGTGTGTTTATATTTATTTAAAGAGGGTGTGGGGGAGATGCCCCCTACAGAATATAATGTTAACTACTGTGTGCAGTCTGGCTGGTGGTGACACATTGCCTTCTACTCACCTTTGATGTTGCCCCTTTGCCTGTGCTCTCATTTACCAAGTGTTCTTTGTTTGCACATCGGCATGGGTGAACTCTTCCTAAGTATGATAATACATATAATTAAATAACATACTATATGCAATGTGATACAGTGCAATTAAGTAACATTATTTATAAACTAGATTCAGAATTGTATAGTTATTTGAGTAATGTGATTGGCCAATGAGACAGCATGCCTGGTCTCAGTAGACTCATCACATCACTAGACTTGTTACTCTGTCACTCGAAATTTTTAGTTCCACTGCAGTGTTTTCCCCCTTTACCAGCTCACTGTCATTTCCAATGTAAGAAAATGTTCTTCCAGTCTGCACTCAAAAAACTGCTGCCTAACTACCACTCAACTGCTAAACCACCACATTTCATAACATTCCATTTTATATAAAAATGTATCTGGCTGTGATCCACCCCACTCTGTGTACCCTTCACTCCTTGTATCCTTCATCCATATATCTATCTATCTATCTATCTATCTATCTATCTATCTATCTATCTATCTCTGTCTATCTATATATTCATCTACTGTATTTATGTTTAGGGTTGAGTAGGCTGTTTAATGTTAAACCCCTACATTTGCACTTTAATAGCTTTACTGTTCCATGGATTGCATAAAATATTGCATGCATGATCTTGGGGACAAGATCTATCAACGTCCCAAGTTTCGTTCTGGTTGGATGCGTGGATTCGGAGATCTGGATAGTGAAAAAAGTGAACAAATTGTTGTTTTTTTTTCTGTTTTTCTGCTATCACTTGGAGACCAAATGGTTTGGCATTTTTGTCTGAAATGTTCAGAGTGGAAACGGCTTGGGTCAGAATGGTGCATTTCAGTGGTTTGATAAAAAAGTATTGCTACATTGCAGAATTATAAGAATTTGAAATATTGTTCTGAGCATGCTTAGTATGGTCTTTTGGATAGCTGTTTCACATGAAAAAGAAACTTGGGCCATATGAAAAAGGATTCTATTTCATATGGGGGTAATCCTTTTTGTTAGAAAATTATTTTTTTCATATGGCTGCCATCTTGTTTCTACTTTCTTCAAAAAAAAAATTTCAAAACCCATAAAAATGGTTTAAGGGAAACATACCAACACATGTGTCTTGCTAACAGGGACTCTATTAGGTAGATTCTGAAGTTATGTTTTATGAAAAATGACCCAGAAATGTATTTTAAACACATTTTAAAACATTTTTTTTCATGAGATGATTTTCTTTTTTTTATATGACCATATGAAACAAGAATCTACCATATGAAACAAGATTGCCTTCATATAAAAAAGAATTTGGGCTTATTTTTTTCACATTCTTTTTTCACATGAAGGAATCTTTTTTAGTGAGTATGACACAATCTCACGAAAAATTATTCTTTCACATAAAAAAATGTTGTCAGTTGTTTTTCACATTCTTTTCTCGTATGAAGGAATATTTTTTCATAAGAACGACACAATCTCATGAAAAAAGAATCCTTCATACAAAAAAAACAACAATTTTGACTTAGTATTTTCTTGCATTTTTTTTGTATGAAGGAAACTTTTTCTGTGGGATTGTGTCGTTCTCATGTAAAAAGATTCCTTCATATGAAAAAAATAATTTGGACTTAATTTTATTTCCCACATTTCAAATTTAACAAACCATAACTCCATCAATATTTGCAGATAAGAGAGAATATATATATCAAAAGAAAGGTCTTAATGTGCAGTGCAACACTAAGAGATAACACTTCCCCAAAAATGTAGGGGCCATATTAAAAGCAATGAAAATTAAAAAAAAAAAGAAAATTCCTATAGGATAACATTGCAACTTTAACAAGCCATAAGTCTGTTAACAATTGGAGTTAGGGGACTATATATATATATATATATATATATATATATATATATATATATATGTAAAGGTGTCAATGAGTACTACAACACTAACACATAATCACTGCCCAGACATCATTCATAGGGTGCACAGTGCACCCCAAAATGACCTGCAATATTCACCATGGTGCTAAACCCACAATGACAGTCCAATCATCATCAGAAATGCACCAAATGTGTATCTAGTCTTCCACTACACCCATAGCAAATTGTAGAGCAAATCAATGAAAATTTAGTGATTTCTGGGTAAACAGCTGAGAAACACAGTTTTGTGCATAAACAATCAAGCGCTAGCAGTTAAGAGGGACACTTCATGTATTTTTCCCTTTGAACCCCCATAAAAAACAATTACAACCAAACTCATAAATTGCTTTTCTGGAGGCATGGAAGTGCAGGGTCCAGAGAGACATGTGCTTCCCTAGGCACATGGATGTGTTCAGGACCTGTGTGAATGAGGATACAATTGTACTGTCTCAAAAAGTAAGAAGATTCTTTGCAAAGCAACTCTGTTAATGCACTAGTTAGGTTTCAGATTAAACCACCAAAAGTAGAAAAATGAAGTGTTTGGGTTTCCAACCCTAACACCCCACCCTCACCTTGCAAGCAGCAAAAGTAAAAAACCTTATGGCTTTGGCTGTCCTGAGTCTTGGCAAATCAGGCCCAGGGTCCTCCTTGAGTTTAACAACTCTGACGCTCACCCTATTCTCATATTGTCCACACATCTGAGCTTATTTGCTGATGGAATTTTTGGCAAAGGCTCCCAGCCTTTTACAAACACTTGTTTTTACAAGGTCTATATGGGGGAGCAATGCTTGGTGGCATTCTCTCCCTCGATGGTCTGATCCTGTGGAACTGATGGGAGTCTTGTTTCCGAATGACTTGTTGCATCAAGATTTTGGGGCAGGGTAGATTACACAGGATTCTACATATTATTGTCTTTCTCCAGATGTCATGTAACTTTGAGTTGCTGTGGCTAGACGTGTTGCCCACAGATGACATTATGATGGTATCAGATGTTGAGAATACCACCAAGATAATGTTGGATGTTCAAAACAGCATAGTTGATGGCATTAGATGTTGGGCAATACCATCTTGATGGTACTGTTGTTCAGACATACCATAATCTCTTTTGAGAAATGGTCATATTTTTATGCAGTACATTTTACAGAGCAAATATTTTTTATCTCATGTCATCAGACTTTAAAATGGCTACGCTGAATTTTGCTTACGTACAAGCTAGAAACATTTGATATGTATGCTTTCACATAAGTCAACAAAACATAGTTTGAAATTTGTCCTAACTCATTACATATGAACACACATTGCTTTAGTAACAAGAAATGCTAGGGGGCTCTAGTGTTTCAAAAACAGCCACTGAGCAAAATTGAAAATATCCATGACACACTTGTTTATGCCTATTCAGCACCACATATCTGGTCTGTCTCTAAACAAGGTTTGAGATGGCACTGAATCATATGCTAGACTGAGAAAAAAAACTACACAGCCATTTAAACCTACTGAAATGACAGACTTGCTTTTAGTAGAAATTGAACAAATTTGAAATAGGCCTATAATCCAAGTTCAAACTTGACCTGAAAACTATGACCCCATATCGCCCTCAAAATCCTGGCATACCAGGTGAAGAGCCAAAAATAGAAAGTAAAGAAGTTATACCATGCAAATGACCACTTTATAGAATGATTTGACTGTCTTTTTGTGATCTCAAAACTTTTTTTGAATGCAGCAAATAGTCTTTGTGATGTCATAAAGTACGGAGCTCAATATGTATACCCTAGAGCAAAGGAGGGAGAGAGGTGATATGATCGAAACATTCAACCCTCTTAAGGGCATTAACAAGGTGAAAGAGTCTAACATGTTTCAATATAAGAAAAATAGCAGGACAAGAGGACACAGCATGAGATTAGAGGGAGGCCGATTAAAGGGGAATGTGAGGAAGTTCTTTTTCATAAAAAGGGTGGTGGAAGCATGGAACGGCCTACTTCAGGAAGTGGCAGATATGAATACAGTGCAGGGCTTCAGACAATCATGGGACAGGCATAAGGGAGCAATAAAGATGAGTATGAATAGATAAGCCATTGACAGAGTACAGGCCTATGGCACATTCATAAGGTAGAAAAAATGGGCAGACTGGATGGGCCTTGCGGTCCTTATCTGCCATCAACTTTTATGTTTCTATTATAAAAGATGCTCTCCCAATAATTATATATTCCTTCAATGGCATAGTTAATTTGGAAATAACACGTTGTTAACATAACTGATGTGGAGATAGCATGTTATTTATCAAGCAAGATGGTGGCCACACTTGGCCAGTCATCGTCAGCAGCAGCAGCACTTCAGTTTTAGTTTGTGTTTATTTTATTTCGATTTTTCTTGTTTTATTTGTCTGGTCATCTGTTTTATTATTTTATTAATCTGTGATTTAGTTAGTTTTAGTGGCAGTTAGTGAGGGTGAGCAAGTGAGCCAGAGAGTTTAGGAAGCATCTTCAGGATTAGTTATGTAGTGGTTGGAGCCTTATACAGAGTCACTAACTTCCTCCCAAAACTTTTGATTTTGACTCCAGCATTATACATTAAATGCACTGGAGCATATATTTTTATTACATAGTGGGTCCTACCTGTTCGGTTGTCCTCGAGTGTTGGAATTTTTGTTTGATTTCTGACATAGAGCTTTGCTGGTGTAGCTGGTTCAAGGGTGAGAGGCGGTCCTGAGTGTCTGAGAGAGTGCCCAAAGGGGAACCATTGTAGTGGGATTTGCAGAACCAGAACATCATTGGAAGAGTTTGGGGATGTGACTTCAGCTGAAAGATCATCGGCCCTTTCTTGGCAATGGACTGTGTGCATATTGGGAGTCCCTGAGATACAGGGACTCACCAAATCATTGGAGTCTTGTAGGTTATTGCTGGGGGGAGGTCTCCTTCAGCCTACTCATGGTAGGGGTTGCTCAGGGCTGGATCCATGCCAGAGATGCTGGCATCAGATCTGCTGAAGGGCAGACAAATTGCTTCTAGTATTTTCCAGGCTGCTTGGGGGGTTGACTGGTGGACCAACTGAGCTGAGAGTCATAGCGGTAGGTGCAGCTGAGTAGGGTGGCTGACTCCTGGAGTGAAAGCTGGATGGGATTTCTCCCTGTTTTTCCCCTGGTTGGTGTTCTT
Organism: Neoceratodus forsteri; assembly: GCA_016271365.2. Taxonomy (NCBI): domain Eukaryota; kingdom Metazoa; phylum Chordata; order Ceratodontiformes; family Ceratodontidae; genus Neoceratodus; species Neoceratodus forsteri. The sequence goes on from CM028133.1 coordinate 308,681,886, forward strand.
TCCTGTCACTTGGTACTGTGTCTGCGATGGCTGTGGAGGCAGCTATCGCTGGATAGGGGCCAAAATTGTGGCTGGTTACTGTTATATACTGCATGAAGAAGACCCTAAAGAAGATCTTCTGAGCCTGGAACTAGGACCTACATGAAGGACTGTTTAATCCAACAACTGGTCAGACTTTTTATTAGGCCCCACTATAATGCATAGTAGGCAGTGAGAGTGCCTTTATAGTTTTTGTTTCCTATAAATTCTGCTGGCTTTTTTACCAAGACTAAAGTGAGAGTCTAGAGTTGGTTGAGTCTCACTGGTTACATTTCCCAAAGAGGTGGGAGCTCTAAGTGTTTTCACAAATCTGAGCTGAGAGATTCAAAGTGACTCTGCTCTTTAATCTGTGGATTTTCACTCTGCCATAAGTTTTATTATCTTTTTCATTATTGCTGTGTTTTTGGATATTACTTTGGGGGATTTTGAGGTTGAGAAGGGTTGAGGGTTACTATTTGGTGTGTTTGAAGTGCTGGGGTTTTTGGGTTGTGTGTTGTGTGAATGTGTGAGCTGGTGTGATTTTGTTTGGATTGTTGATTGTTTGTTGTTGTGCTGTAGTTGACTGAGATGTGCTGGGGTGGAGTAAAGATGGTCAGGCGCTATTCCCCCTCCAGGCTCAGGGACTTCTGCCCTTTTAACTGTCCCCCTTTGCCAGCAGAAGCATACAGGAGGGGTTGTGCTCTGGGGATAGTTAGAAGGTGGAAGAAAGGGGGAGGGAGGATGGCCTGGAAGGGGAATGGAGGGGGGTGGATTGGGGTAGTGGGGGCAAGGAGATGCCCTGGGGTAAAATGGGACCAAGGTAGCGGTCCTCCCTCCCTGGTTCAAATACCCAAGGGCTCTGCTCTGTGCAGGCAAGTAGTGCTGTCTACCTCGGTTGCCCATCCTACTCGGGCAGTGTTATGCAACATCAGGTGTATTAAAAACAAGACCACTGTAATAGCAGATCTTGTTGGTACATCAGACCTGGCTTGCATCACCAAGACCTGACTGAATGAAAATGCTGGTCCAGTATTGGCATTAGCAGTTCTGGCCGGGTACTCAGTGATATACCACCCAAGGTTGAATCCTAGGGAAGGGGGTGTTGCCATTTGTTTTAGATCAGAACTGGGCCTTATGGATGTTCCAATGGGGGCTACCAGATCATTTGAGTGTATAGTGAGTGCAGGTGTAGGGGGCAGGATACTCCTCATCTACCATCCACCTGGTGATGGGAAAGAGTTCCTGTAGGAAGTCACGGACTTCATTGTTGACATGGTATTGGGATCCTCCAGATGGTTGATTCTGGGGGATTTCAATGCCTTGGTCAATGATGAACTCTCAAAATTTGGTCAGGACTTCCTCCAACTGATGATTTCTTTTGGCCTTACACAGGTGGTTGCCTCTCTCACCCACATCTGTGGCCACTCGTGGATCTGGTGTTCCTCCTGGGGATGGAGATCTCTGACTTAGAGGGGGAACCGGTTGGGTGGTCTTGACCAGTACACCATAGGGTTCAGTTTCATGGCACCCCCCAATAGGCCTGCTCCAATGGAGATGGTCCGGTACTGCCCTTTAAAGGGTTTGACCCCAGATGGCCTGATGGCAGTACTGGATCTATCGGGTATACCGAGTGAATGCTCAGATCCAGGGGATCTGGTACAAGCCTATAATAACGTTGTGACAGAGGCCCTGGATTCCCTAGCTCTGGTTTGTGTTCTTCCCCTCTCTCTTCACCCTAGGTCCTCATGGTTTGATGGGACCTTGAAGGAGCTGAGGAGAGTGGGCCAAAGCTTGGAGAGGTGCTGGTGGAAAACAGGTCTGGAGGTTAACAGGCTTAGCTTGATGGACCATTATACTGTCTTTCAATCGGCGATCACCTGTAAAAAGGCAGAATTCCTGTCCAGGGAGATTGCCGCTGTGCAAAATTGACCAGCTCAGCTCTTCTAGACTGTTGACAGATTGTGCAATCCAATCTATCTTCAGCCTGGATGAGACTTTTCACAAGAGACGTGTGATGAGTTTGCTTGGTTTTTCACAGATAAGGTTGCCACCATCAGATCTGGGATCTGTTCAGCTCCCTCTATTGGGTGAAGCGGAGCTCAGCAGAAGGTTCAGAGCACCCAGTTTGCCTGGTATGACTTCGGCAAGCTGGAAATCACTGACATCTTGAGGATTATTCAGATTTTGCAGCCTACCTGCTGTAGTTTGAACCCAGGCCCAACATACCTCCTTGTGGGGTGGTGCATTGATGAAATCAACCCGGTCCTGGCCAAGATAGTCTGGAGGTCACTGGAGGGGGGGTCTTTCCTGATCCCCTAAAGGAGGCAGTTATATGACCACTCCTTAAAAAGCCATCCCTTGACACGGACTCCTTGACCAACTACAGACTTGTCTCTAACCTGCCCTTTGTGGGTAAGGTTATCAAGAAGGTGGTTGTGCTGCAGCTGGATGATCATTTGTCCACCCAGATGTCTATGATTGTCTACAGTTCAGGTTTAGGAAGAAGCATAGTACCGAGACAGCCCTTGTTTGGGAGCTTAATGACCCCCTAATAGCAAGGGATAGCAGGACTCATTCCATCTTGGTCCTCCTTGATCATCTCTCTGCAGCGTTTGACACTGTGGACCATGATGTGCTATTGGAGCATCTGCAGTTCATCTGTGGACTGTCTAGTGCAGTTCTCAGTTGGTTCCAATCATTTCTCGAGGGTAGGACTCAGAAAGTGGTGTCTGGGATTTATTCCTCAGCCCCTCTTCCCCTATCCTGTGGGGGACTGCGGGGTTCTATTTTGTCACCCATGCTGTTCACAGTGTATATGCTGCCATTGGGAGACATTATTAGGCAGTGCAGTCTCAGTTTTTTTTTATTAAGTATGCTTTATTTGAGAATAAACAATAACAGTTTACAGACAACTTGGTAAGGATAACACAGTAGTCCACCTGTACAATGTGAGTAATTGAAAGTACAACAATTAAGGGTATTGAAAGAGGCAGTTTTAAGAAGTATGTATAATAACATTGTCTGTACCCCCAACCCACCCTCCATGCCCACCCTGCCACTTGGATATGAAATTAGGCAGGTTGGAAAACTCAACCTCAGGGTTTGCCATGACTAGGAACTATGAGAAGGGAAATGTTACTGTAGGGGGTTAATTTGTAGTATTAGAGTTAGAGTGAGTCAATAGAAGATTAAAGAGTGGGTCCCAAACTTGACTGTATTTATTCAGCCTATTGGTCATACCAGCAATGATGCACTCGGCTTGTATGGCAAACATAATCTCTTTATACCATTCAACATAACTGGGGGTGATCAAATCCAGCCAGTGTCTGAGTATAACTTTCTTGGCACAAGTTGAGATTAAGGCCATATGAGCTCTTTGATTGTGCCCCATCAAGTCTGTATAGTCACCCAAGATACAAGTCTTGGGCATAAATTTATCAGACAAGGCTAGTAATGGATCCAGGTGTAACTGGATAAGTTGCCAGAAGGGGGAGACTTTTTCACAGGACCATAACATATGAAATAAATCTCCAGTTGCCTTTTGGCATTTTGGGCATTGACTAGTGGACAGGGATCTCATTTGGTGAAGCTTAACCGAAGTGTAGTACAGATTGTGAATAATCTGGAATTGCATGTACCTATATCTATCCCATCTAATATATCTATGTAAGTGTTTCCAGATTCTTGACCAATGCCTTTGGGGGGTAGCTGTTGGTAGCGCTTGATCCCACCAATAAAATCTCTGACCTTCTAACCCAGGCATTGTAGTTAGTAAAAATTTATATGCATATGATATCAAGTGGGATGTTGGGGCAGAACTGACATATGGGAAGAGAGTAGACATGAGTGACTTAGACCACAACCCACTGCCAAAATGTTTTAATAACATGAGAGATTTGTAAATATTTAAAGACACGAGTGGCGGACCACTTGAAAAGAGCACGAGCTTCTTGAAATGGCATCAGTTTGTGATTATAAACTAGGTCTTCCACTGTCTCAACACCCATTTTAGGGCAGAAAAGCATGGATTTGAGATCTTTACCCGAGATGAGAAGGTTAGGATTGTGGAAAAGAGGTTGTGCTATGTCCCTGTAACCATCCATCTTGAGAAAGTTGTTAGTTAGTGATGAGTTAGAAGTGCCAAGCCTAACTGGGATTCTTTCAATTTTTTGGGAAGGTTCTTTTTGATAATAAAGGGGAGAGCTTTAGGGTCCACATCATGTGTGGTGCATAAGGCTTGTTCAATTTTTAGCCATAGGGGTTATAAGGAGAGTCTGAGGCATTACTTGTGGAAAGCAGCCAGAATCTGAATCTGGTTAGATGAATGGCTAGGTAGTACAAGAAGAAATTAGGTGCCTGAAAGCCACCGTCTATTTTTTGGCAAGTAAATTTTATGTAGCTTCGTTTTTTTTTCCCCAAGCCATAAAAATGAGCTAATGATTCTGTGTAGTTGAGAGAACCATGATAATGGAAGAGCCCAATTAAACATTTGTAGAGGGATATAAAATGTGGGTTAGTACATTCATCTTTATAATACTCATATGGCCCCACAGGGATAAGGTTAAATGAGACCAGCGCCTAAAATCTTCTTTTATTGTACTTATGATGGTATAAGATTGAGCTTTTTTGTAATCCTGGGAGAAGGGTGAAGGTTAATGCTTAGGTATTTAAATTTGTCATTATGCCACTGCAGGCCCATATGTTCAACATCAGCTCTCAAGGTATATTTGTTGAGGGGGAAAAAACTTCTGTTTTATCTAAATTTAGTTTATAGTTTGAGATTGCTCCGAACTGGGAGATTATTTGAAATGCTGCGGGAAGAGACTGGGTGGGGGAAGAAATATGTAACAATATATCATCTGCATAAGCAGAGACTTTGTAGTCTGTGCCACCTGTTGAAATGCCAGTAATAAAAGCAAGATTTTTAAGTTTTCCAACAAGGGGTTCTAGGAAGAGGTTGAAGAGACAGGGCAAGAGGGGACAGCCTTGTCGAGTTCCCTTATGTAGGGTGAAAGGTGTAGATAGAATGCCATTACATTGGACTCATGCAGAGGGGGATGAATAAAGGATTTTGTCCTATTGCACAAATTCTTGTGGAATACAGTATTTGGGAAGTAACAAGAAAGATAGTCCCAGGATACTCTGTCAAAAGCCTTTTCTGCCTCTAAGGAGACCAGAGCTGCTGATGTGGGGGAATCCTTAGACACAGGAAAAAGGGTTCAGTCTGAGTTTACACTGCTATGCAGATGCTACTCAGCTGTTCATGTCCTTTGTGCCCAAACAGGATGGAGCTGTCTCAGTCCTTCACAACTACCTCTCCAAGATCCAGGACTGGATGAGTGCCAGCTGGCTGCAGTTAGGTCCGGCTAAAACTGAGGTGCTGGTTGTGGACCCAGATTGTCGGGAGGTGGGTTTGTTGGCTGGACATCCCTTTGGGCTCTGGCTCGGGGGTGTTCAGCCGACTACCTCAGATCAGATGTGGAACTTGGGCGTTATTTATGATGACGGTCTGACTCTGAAATCTCAGGTATCAGCCATTGTCAAGACCTCATTTTACCATTTGAGGAATATTGCCCAGGTAAAGCACCTGGTTCTGCCTGATGATCTTCCAACTTTGGTGCACGCCTTCGTGACTTCCCGCCTTGACTACTGCAATGCCCTCTACCTAGGGTTACCAGGGGCTGACATCCGCCACTTGCAGCTGGTGCAGAATGTGGTAGTTAGGCTTTTGACTGGTTCTTCTAGGGCAAGCCATATTACAATCAGTTCCACAGTTACCACCACGATGCAGCTTAAATGGCTCGGTGCAGCACTGTAAGAGGTGGCTAACCTCCACACAGACAACAATAGCTCAGACAACAGTGCGCACTCACTGGAAAATAAAGAATGCTGAAGCCAGAGGTTATAAATGTCAAATCTTTAGTAAAAAGGTAGTTGGCTACAGAATACAAAGGTATACATCTTGGTCAGACTCAAATCTCAGTGCTGTCATGAGGAGTCGAAGTGCTGGGTGGTCAGTCAGTATGCAACTGAGTGTGTCTTTGAGCCAGAATTAAAGATTTCCTTTGGATTATTCACTCAGTTTCACACATTTTTTCTTGTGAGAGTGCCACAAATCTTTGTTTAGTTCCACTGCCGCAGTGCCCAGGACCATTCCCATCCACCACCTGCACCCTGCACCCAGCAGCCACTGCTGCCCTCTTATGGCGTTGAGGTCATTTGTGCCTATGGGACAGGTGCCAGAGTTGTGTGCACCTGTAGCTGGGTCCCGCTCGCTTTTTGCTAAACCCCCATACCTTGGCCAATTGGCTGCTAAAATTTGTGCAGGGCACCCTTGCAGGGTGCCACCTCAACAATCTCACATTGCTGCCATGCACCCACCACTCTCTATGCCACACCCATGCTCCTTCTGCCCCCAGTCCCTATCTTTCATCCATATTCACTCCCCACCTTCGTGGCCCCGTGAGTGTTGCACTAGGTTGGGGGGCTGACAGATCCTTCCATAAAACTCTGCAGGTGCGCCACTTCTTCAGCACAACCCTGCGTCTGTAACAAATCTTGGGTCAGGGGTGCAGGGACCCTCATTTTTATAAAATGTGGTGCAGGGTTCCTGATGCACCCCGAGCTTGCTGCCGCCCTAGATTGCCACAACTTGCAGTGAACTTAGGGCTCCTGAATATTGAGCCCTATGTGTTATAACTGCTATGCTAGCCTTATACTATATGTATAGGATGAGTGCCGGTATAGATGATCAGGTTTACTTTATGGAGCTCATCTTAAACATTTAGTATAGGGCTCTCATAGAGTTTCTTCACCATGGGTGAGATGTCTCACCTCAATTATATCATTCCATTGCATATACAGCATGGCCACATTATCTGATTATTGCAGAGCTCTTAAAACACTTCCTAATTGTGGCTGAAAGGAAAAATTGCTAAAACATATAAAGTACCATATTACAAGGTAAATAATTACAGGATTCAAAAGTACTTCCATTTGGCTACAGATACATGGGAGAGTTTTGGGAATGGTGTAAGCAGTAATAACACTATAATATATGGATAGTGTCTATTAACCCCTGTTTTCAATAGTTTATAACCTGATAATCCCGTTATGACATCAGTATGCTGTAAACCTTGCTTAACTATGCCATAATGATGGGATTACAGGATAGAATGTCACCACCTGTCAAAATTCTTGGAAAGGAAAGATGATCTGCTGCTTGAACATTCATTCAAAACACACACATTCCATTCAGACAGTTACAGACCCGCTGCAGTATAGATCACAATGGCTAATTTCAGTACTTCAGTTGTTCAACATTCAAACCAGGAGGTCTTCATAGATGAGCAGGAGAACAAACGCACATTGAAAGAAACTATTTTTTCCCCACAGTGGCTAGTTTTCCATACACTATAAAATGCAATGCCTGAGTAATGGTGGTCAACCATGGATGTAACCACCTCTTGCAGTTGTCACGACAACTGTAAGCCTCTTGACCTTTGCTCTCGAGGTTTATTTGGAATAAAAAGTCAGCATATCCAGAGAAAAAACTCCCCAAATCTGAAGTGACACTGATGATTCCGGCTGCAGTAAGGAAAACAGTTTGTCTATCAAGGGAGGGACTCTGAGCACTATAAAGGTGGCAAGTGTAATCACCTTTACCAGGTGAGTAAATCCCATTATCCCCTGCCACCTTTCTAGTGCTCAGAGAACCATAACCACTGGGTTATTTGTAGCAGTACCCTGGAAAACCATGGGTGGAATAAACAAAAGATGAACCCCATCAGGAAGGACACCCTGCAGCAGCCTGAAGCACCGCCCTGCCGAACCTGGCTCTGTTGGTAGAAGCCACATCAGGCTGGTAGTGGCGGACAAAGGTATGAATTGAGGACCAAGTGGTTGCAGCATAAATGTCCTGCACAGAAGTCCCACCCCTCTCAGCCCAAGAAGCATAAAGGGCCCTGGTAGAATGGGCTTGAATACAGCTAGGAAAGTCCTTACTGGCCACCTGGAAAGTGGCCTCTATGGCCCTCCTGATCCAGCTGGCAATAGCAGCCTTAGATGCCACTTGACCCATCTTAGTACCAGAACAGAACACAAACAGGCGGTCCGAACACCTGAAGGCTTCAGTCATCACCAGATACCTCTTAAGTAAAGAAACCATATCTAGGGGATGGGGAATTCCCTCCAGACTCCCTTCCACAACTGGCATAGTGGGAAAATGAATGGCCTGCCCCAAATGATAAGGCGATACAACCTTCGGTGTAAAGGAAAGGACTGGGACCAGAGACACCTGTTCATTATGGATGATGAGGAAAGGTTCCCAGTAGGAAAGTGCTTGCAGTTCCCCCACCCTTTTGACAGAACATATAGCCATGAGGAACACGGTTTTAACAGTCATCTAATAAGGGGAGTCAGGAACAAACAGAGGCTTGTCTAAGCCTTCCAAAACCCAATTGAGTTGCCATGGTGTACATGTGGGGCGAACCCTGGGGGTGAAGATCTGTACAGCTCACAGTAGATGGACCACATCAGGATGGGAACCCATCAGCCCCACCTTTGGCAGGGAACCCCATATCACAGATATGGCAGAGGCCTGTACCCTCAGTGAGGAATAGGATAAGCCCTTTTCAGCCCCATCGTTGAGGAAATCCAGAATTTGAGGAAGGTCCACCACTGAAGGAGACAAGCCTTATGCTGCACACCATTTACAGAAAATCTGCCAGTGTCTCTGATATGTCTTATTTGTGAAAGTTCTTCTGGATCACAACAAGCGATCCACCACTCTTGCAGCATAGCCCTCCTTTAACAGTCTTATCCTTTCAGAATCCAAGTCATCAGAGAGAGAGATCCTGTGAAGTGTGGTGTAATATCAGACCTTGCCGTAGCAAGTCCAGACATAGAGGTAGACGCCAAGGTGTGTCTATCAGCATCGCTTGAAGTATGGAGTACCACAATCTCCTCAGCCAGTCCGATGTCACCAGCAGAACTGTAAACCTCGTGTCCTGTATCTTGAGTAGAACTTTGGCTATCATCAGAATTGGTGGAAAAATGTAGGCCTTCTGGAAACTCCACATTGCTGTCGTGTCGACTAATGGTGGGTGAAGTGGCCTCAATTCACTCCATGAAGTGTTTCATGGCATCAAGGTGAATTCGTGAAGTACTGCGCAACACGAAGCGGAGTACTTTTCATCATGATGGGCAATTTAAGGTCCATTGAAAGCAATGACTTTGTGTTACTCCGCCTTCCCCAAGCCACTACTCCACAAATTTTAAGGCGAAGTACATTGAAAACAATGTACTTCACCTCACTTCACCTTGTTTTAAGCTCCAAAGGCAAATTTTGCAGTGATTCATGGGATTTCAGGTCACATGGGTTCTAGATTGTTCTGCACAGCCTCAGTTTGGGGTAGTGTGTCTAGGAAGCTATAGGAGACAGTCTGCTCTGAGAGCTCCCTGCAATTGAAACCTTCTAAAAGTTGTTAAAAAAGCTTTGTTTTGCTCAAACTTTAGTTCATCAATTGTAGGAAACCCTCCTGTGCTCATATCATCTAGCATTTATTGTTTGTGTGTGGATTTTGAATGTAAATGTACAACATTCAGTCTGTTTACTGACAGACGTAGTAAATGTGCTTTGGGGGAGAGGCGCATCTGTGGTGTAGGTAGATTAACTAGGAGAAAAAGACAGTTCTTTCTGTTTTGGTGATATTTTTCTTGTATAACTGTGTTAATGTACACACAGTAATATTTTCAATAATTTTTGACATTTTTTAGTTGATTGTTGTGGTGCAGCAGTGCATAATTTTAGTTTATTTAAAATACGTGGTTCTATTACTGAAGTTTTCAATTTGCTATGCATGACTTAGTGTGTGTGAGCATGTGTGTGATGCGTGTCATCAAATCAGACACCTTTTATTGTGCTACATAGTAACTGCAGCAATGTGAGCCTGATATCCACTGCAGCTGCATGATTTTTGTACTTCTCTGTGGTATCTTTACTGGTACTAGTACTAATGACTGTTAGTGCAGTACACTGCCCCCGCCCGAGGCCTACCCCAACCGGCAAAGCTATTCTTTTCCAGATTTGAATTTCTGACAGTGAGCACTGGTTAGATGTTGTGCCTTGCATCTGCTTCTCTTCAGTGCACAGAGCAATCTTAATCTATCTGTGCATTTGCATCTCTTTAGGGCCCAATCTCCATCTGTAACTTAAGTCACAGTTGTTTCTTTGGCTTGCCTTCAGAGTACTGGACTGGTGTGGTGCATATCTCTGCATGAACACTGTACTCATTAATATGCATTTTTAAGTCAGGGCCATCATCACAAGTCACTCATGATACAAATCACATTTTTCATCATCACGGTCCAAATGCAGTCACAATTCACGATCATGTCACTAATCACAAAATAATATTTTTTACTAGTTATTGTATTGCAATTATGTTTTGTAGTATCTCTCCAGGCTTCACCACCCCACCACTGTACCCACTAATAAAAGTTTTTAAATTGTGGAGTTTTGTGCTACAGCTCATCAGGGAAGTACAGCCATAGGCATTCGCGTTCCCATATAGTTTCATATTGGTTATCTCACACCGAATCACAATCTTCATCATCACGGTCACAAATGCAGTCACAAATCACGATTCATGATCATGTCATGAATCACAAAATTCAATTTTTTTACTAGTTACTTGCATGTATTATAAGCCTGTTTTGTAGTATCTCTCTCCAGGCTTCACCCAATCACCACCACTTTACTCATTAATAAGAGTTTTTAAATTGGGGAGTTTTATGATACAGGCTTAGCTCATCAGGGAAATACAGCCATAGGCATTTGTGTTCCTTCCTGTACAGCATGTGAGTTACACTACTGTAAGCAGTGGTGGTCGAAGTGGCCCCAATTCGCTCCACAAAGTGATTTGCGGAGTAACGCAGCATCCGTGGAGTACTCCACAATATGAAGTGGAGTACTTTGCATCATAATGAGGAATGTGAAGTCCATTGAAGCCAATGACTTTGCATTATTCCGCCTTCCCCAAACCACTTCTCCACCAATTTTAAGGCAAAGTACTTTGAAATCAATCTACTTCACCTTACATTGCCTTGTAATTGAGCTCCAAATGAAATTCTGTAGTGATTCATGGGATCGCGGGTCACATGGGCTCTAGATTGTTTTGCACAGCCTCAGTTCTGGCCTGGGTGTGTGTGTGTGTGTGTGTGTGTGTGTGTGTGTGTGTGTGTGTGGTATCTGGAGACAGTTTGCTCTCAGAGCTCTGCAATTCAGAACCTCTAAAAGCTGTTAAAAATGCCTTTTTGACTCTTTTTTTTGCTCAAAATTTAGTACATCAATTGTAGGAAACCCAGTAAGGACAGGAATGGGGCTAAAAGGGGTAAGGCTGTCAAAAAGTGGAGGGTGATGAGTACCAATGCCCGTAGTCTGTGTAACAAGCTCCCTGAACTAGTGGCCTTGATGGAAGAGGGTTGCCTGGATATTGTGGCAGTCACAGAAACATGGTACACAGAGAACCATGACTGGGATGTCAACATACCAGGATTCACAATCTACAGGAGGGACAGGGAATGTAAAAGAGGAGGAGGAGTAGCTCTCTATGTAAAGGAAGGGATCAAAGCAACAGAACTAAAGAGTAAACAGGGAGCAGATGAGGCACTCTGGGTCACCCTGGAGACAGGAAATGGCACCACAATCCGCATGGGGGTTGTATACAGACCCCCATCTCAGTGGGAGGGAATGGACAAGGAAATGATAGAAGGCTTGCTTAGAATGGCAGAAAAAGGGGAGATATTGTTGATGGGGGACCTGAATATGCCAGATGTTAACTGGAGCACCTTTGCTGCAGGCACATCCAAGAGCAGGGTCATTCTTGATGCCCTACAGGGGGCATGCCTCAGACAGCTAGTATTGGAACCCACTCGGGAGGGAGCAATCTTAGACCTGGTACTCTGAAATGGGGACAGAAAAAGAATCTCAGATTTAGAAGTGGGTAGCCATCTGGGAATAAGCGACCACCAAACAGTGTGGTTCACGATAAACACAACCATACAATCAAGCCATACAAAAGCAAGAGTATTGGACTTTAGGAGGGCTGACTTTGGGAAAATGAGAGAGTGCCTCAGAAAAGCACTAGCAAATAGGCAAGAAGGAGGAGTGGAGGAACAGGGAGTAATCAAATCAGCCATCACAGAGGCAACAAGCCTTTGTGTAAAGCAAATCAGTAAAACATAATGAAGGAAAAAAACGCTATGGTTCTCAAAAGAGGTGGCAGGGAAGATTAAGGAGAAAAGGATAGCATTCAGGAAATATAAGGAAACACAGAAGGAGCAGGACATAGAACTTTATCAGTTAAATCAGAAAGAGGCTGGGAAGGCAGTCAGAATAGCAAAGGCCCAAACTGAGGAAAGGATAGCCAATTCTGTTAAGAAGGGGGATAAGACCTTTTATATGTACATTAGGGAGCAAAGAAAGACCAAAGAAGGGATACTGAGGCTTAATAAAGGGGGCAGAATGTGGGTAGAGAGTGACAGTGAAATAGCAGGTATACTGAACGAATATTTCTGCTAAGTATTCACAAAAGAAGAGGAGGGGGAGGCACCTAAACCAAACAAGAGAAGCACTCTGAAGATGGGGGTCAATACCAGTCCATTTACAGAAGAAAGGGTTCTGAAAGAACTAATAAAATTGAAGGTGGACAAAGCAATGGGGCCTGATGGGATTCACCCAAGAATTCTAAAAGAACTAAGGGTAGAACTAATGACACCGCTGACTACTCTCTTTAACAAATCATGGGAGGATGGAGTGGTACCCGAGGACTGGAGGAGGGCAGATGTGATTCCTCTTCACAAAAGTGGGAGCAGGACAGAGGCAGGAAACTACAGACCAGTTAGTTTGACCTCAGTGGTAGGGAAAATGATGGAATCACTTCTGAAGGAAAGAACTGTTGAGTATCTAGTGGCCAGTGGGGCACAGGACCCAAGGCAGCATGGATTCATGATGGGAAGGTCATGTCAGATGAATCTAATAGATTTCTTTGACTGGGTGACCAAAGTAGTAGACCAGGGAGGGGCTGTGGACATGGCCTGCCTAGATTTTAGCAAGGCATTTGATACTATCCCACACAAAAGATTAATACACAAGTTAGCCAGCCTTGGAGTGGGTCCCAAGGTGGTAGCCTGGATAGAAAATTGGCTAGACAACAGGACGCAAAGGGTAGTAGTAAATGGAGTACACAGTGAAGAAAGAAGGGTTACTAGCGGGGTACCACAGGGTTCAGTACTGGGACCAGTCCTTTTTAATGTCTTTATAAGTGACATTGCAGAGGAACTGGAAGGAAAAGTATGTCTCTTTGCAGACAACACAAAGATCTGCAACAGGGTTGATACACAAGATGGGTGGAAAGGATGAGAAGGGACTTGGCAAGGTTGGAGGAATGGTCAAATGTATGGCAGCTCAGATTCAATGCAAAGAAGTGCAAGATAATGCACATGGGAAACAAAACCAGAAGCGTACACAATGGGGGTGAGATACTGACAACAGTAAAAATGGAAAGGGACCTGGAGTAATTATATCAGATGACCTAAAGGTGGGCAAGCAATGTGAGAAGGCAGTAAGGAAGGCTGGGGGGATACTGGGCTGCATAGGAAGAGGCATCAATAGTAGAAAACAGGAAGTTGTTATCCCTCTGTACAGACAGTTGGTGAGACCCCATCTGGAGTACTGTGTGCAGTTCTGGAGACCCCATCTCTGCAAAGACATAGACAGAGTGGAGGCTGTCCAGAGGAGGGCAACCAAAATGGTGCAGGGTCTGCACCAGAAGACATACGAAGAAAGACTAAAGGAGCTTAATATGTATACCCTTGAGGAAAGAAGGGAGAGAGAGGACATGATAGAAACTTTCAAGTACCTCAAGGGAATCAACAAAGTCCAAGAGGGTAGCATCTTTCAGAAAAAGAGATGTGCAAGAACAAGGGGGCACAATTTTGAAGATAGAGGGGCGGCTCGAGGTAATGTGAGGTAATATTTTTCACAGAGAGTTGTGGATGCATGGAACAGCCTCCTGAGGAGGTTGTGGAGTCAAGAACAGTGGAGGAATTCAAGAATGCATGGGACAGACATAAGGCAGTCCGAGTGCAGTGTAGGAGGAAGTAAGCTGTTGGTTAACTAGGATCTGCAGCTTATCTGTTAGGTAGGAAAATGGGCAGACTGAGTGGGCCAAGCGGTCCTTATCTGCCGTCAAATTCTATGTTTTTATGTTTCTTCGGTGCTCATATCATCGAGTGTTTATTGTTTGTGTGTGGATTTTGAATGTTAATTTAGAACAGTCAGTCTGTGTACTGTGAATTGTGCTTTGGGGAGGGGCATATTTGTGGTGTAGGCAGATTAACTGGGAGAAAAAGGCAGTCTTTCTCTTTTGATTATATTTTTCTTGTATAACAGTGATAATGTACACACGGTAATATTTTCAGTAATTCTTGACATTTTTTGCTGATTGTTGTGGTGTAAAGCAGTGCATAATTTGTTTGTTTAAAACATTTGGTTATATTACTAAAGGTTTTCAGTTTGCTACACATTACTTGTAGTGTGTGTGAATGTGTGTGTGATGCATGCCATTAAATCAGACACCTTTTATTGTGCCACAGAGTAATTGCAGCAGTGTGAATCTGCTATCAACTGAACCTTCATGAATTTTTTGTACTGCTGTGTGGTATCTTTACTGGTAGTGGATTGTTAGAGCCATGCACTAATCTCCCAACCGGCAAAAGGTATTCCTTTCCAGATTTGAATTTGTGATTTGTGAGCACTGGTTAGGTGTTCCTGTGCCTTTTCATATGCATCTCTTGAGTGCGCAGTGCAGTCTTAATCTGTCTGTGCATTTGCAGTGCACCATTAATTCTGGGAGACTTTGCATTTCTTGTTACACTCTCATTTCACTTCATTAGCACTGGGGAATTTTCTGGACCCAAGACAGTAGCATTTCGTCAGCACTGGGGAATTTTCTGGACACAAGACAGTAGCATTTTGGGGATGCACATTAATTCTGGTGACTGTGTGTGACCACTGCATGCATGACTGAGTACGCCATTGATTCTGGGAGACTTTGCATTTCTTGTTACGCTCTCATTTCACTTTGTCAGCACTGGGGAGTTTTCTGGACACAAGACAGTAACACTTTGGAGATGCACATTAATTCTAATGACTGTGTGTGTGGGTGGCTGCCAAAATTTTTGTCACTTCACCTTACTTCGCATTAAGGAGGAATGATGACATGAAGTAATAATTACAAGGAGAAGTGAGCTTTTCATATGGGTCACTCCATGCAGCGAAGTGACAACGCGAAGTGCCCACTTCACAGGGGCTTCACTGGCAGAATTTAAATTCACTGCATCTCCAGTGTTGTCCTCTCTGGCATGAGTGTCTGGGAAACATGAGTGAAAATGGGGCAATTGAGTGTAGCACTCCAAGGCCATGAGATCCATCTGAAATGGCCCCCACTTCTGGTTGATTTCATGAAATACCTGACGGTGCAGCTGCCACTCCGTCTGGTCCAGAGTTACCTGGCTGAGCTAATCTGCCTGCAAATTGTACTTCCCAGCCAGGTATGTGGCTGAGATGTTTGTCAGATGTTTCGCCACCCAGTGCAGGGTCTGAAGTGGCTCCTGGAGCATGGATTTGCTTCAGGTGCCGCCTTGCTTGTTGATGTATGTCATGGTGACCTGATTGTCCGTTCTAACCAGAATCGATTGACCCTGAATCTGAGGGGAGAAGAACAGCAGGGCCCTGTACACTGCCTTTATTTCTAGTACATTGATTGGCAGATGTGTCTCCACCTGGGACCACCTGCCCTGTGTCGTGTGGTGGTCCAGCGTAGTGCCCCAGCTGAAGAGGCTAGCATCCATCATGATGGTCATCATCGGAGTCAGCACCAGCAAAACCCCCAACATTACATTCATATCAAATCAGTTCCAAGTTTATTTTTAAAAAGGGCTATTCAAAATATCATAGCGCTTGTACAGTAGCTTATAAAACAGATTAAAATAATCATAAAAAGATAAAACACCCAGTCAATCAACATTGCATTTAAAACTCTGGAAATGTCAACTTAAAAAAATATGTTTTCAATGCAGATTCCGCTGGTCCATCCACCAGTTGAAACTCCAAAGAATGTCTGGATTGGGGTCAAGTTTGAACTTGAAGTCCTGGGGAGACTGGTCCCATGTGTCTAGGACATACCTTTGCAAAGGGCGCATATGTAATCGTGCCCACGGCACCATGGCTATCATGGCTGCCATGGGGCCCAACAATTGAAGGTATGTGCACATGGACCTGTATGGACGGTCCTGTATGGAGCCCAGGAGTTGAGTTATGATGTTCACCTTGTCCTCTGTTGGGTAGACCTGGCCCTCGGCTGTGTCTATGCGGATGTCCAGGTATGTGAGTAACTGTGTTGGCTTCAGCTGTCTCTTTTCCCAGTTTATGACCCATCAATGCTATTGAAGGCACTGGAGCACTGCCTCGGTATCCTTTCTGGCCTGGTCCAGGTGTCTGGTTCAAATAAGCCAGTTGTCCAGATACAGAATGACATGTACGCCCTTTATTTGGAGGTCCACCACCAGCACTACTAGCATCTTGGTGAAGACCCTCTGTGCTGATGTCAGGCCAAATAGGAGGCATGTGTACTGGAAATGATGCCCATAAATCTGGAATCAGAGAAACCGGTGGTGTCGAGGGTGGATCAGGATGTGCAGGTAGGCATCCTTGAGGTCTATCAAAGCCAGAAAATTGCCTGGTCGAATTGCTGCCAGGGTTAATTGGAGAGTCTCCATTTTGAACCTCTTGTAATTTATGAATTTGTTGAGGAATTTGATGTCAAGAATGGGATGGAGGCCTCCCCTCTTTTTGGGGACCATAAAGAACGTAGAGTACACCCCGGTGTCCCTCTCATGAACCAGGATGGAGGCTATTGCCCAGCTCCTGGTAAGGTTGGGCAGGGCCAGCTGAACCACCTTTACCCTCATGGGATTCTTGGGTACTGGGAAGATCATCGGTCTGTGTGGAATTGTCTTTAGAGAAAACTCTATGGCACAGCCATGGAACATGAGTTCTCAGACCCAGTGGTCCATTGCAGCATGGGCCCATTGACTGACGAACAATTTTAGTCAATCCCTCCACTGGGGGACAGTCTGCCAGGGCCCCTTTGTTGTCACTGGTTGTTGGCAGTGGAGCTACCACCAAACTTGTTGTCCTTAGTCCCCCCTCTTTTATTGAGATTGCCCTTGAATTAGGACTGCTTGTTCTGGGACTGGAACCAGGATTTCACTGCCCCACCCCTCTGGGACTGGGCTGCTGTCACCCTTGTCTGGTTCTGAGCTCCATGAAATCTGGAGCAAAGGGGCCAGCCGGAGGGTAGGAAGAGGTCCTGCTTTTCTGTCATTTGCTTAGTCCCTGCTCTGTCCTTAAGGAACAGAGTTAGGGCTTTCCTGAACAGGTGGCCACTTTGCAGGGGAGCTTCATGAGGGTCACCTTTGACTCGGCATCTGCCAGCCATAACTTGAGCCATAAGGCTTGTCTGGTCTGGTTGGTCAGGACAGCTGCCCTGGCACTAAACTTGATGGAGTCAGAGGAAGCATCTGCAATATAGCGTGCTGCCTGCACCACGCAGTCTGCCCACTCTTCTAGTGGTGAATCTTCTGGGAGCCCATTCATGATGGTTTCCACCCAGCACAGGAGTGCCCTGCCAGCACACCACATTGCCATGACCACCAACAAGGCCATCCCTGTCACTTCATGGACCCGTTTGAGGGATTCCTCCATCAGTATGACCATACATCTGGCCAGCACGGAAACTGGAGTGTCTACCTTCAGGGCTGAGTGCAAAGCTGACTGATAAGACTTGGTGAGGGGGTAACATTACTGCATGGTGCATTTTTCTGGGATTCTGATGGGCTGCATTGCCTCCAGCTCCCTGGTCAATATGGCATCAAGGGCTGGGCAGGGGGGAAGCAATGCTGCACTGAGTTGGATTGGAATGAGAGGAGGGGGTCTGAGGAGGTGTGGCATTCTTCTTGCTCAGCTGGGATCTGAAGGACTTCCTGGACAAGGCAAACCAGCTCCACCATGTCCTCCTGTGGGCACAGCTTGCCTGATGCCTAGCTTGCATCCTGTTCCACGTCATTTTCCTCCGATGAGCCAGGATGATCTTCCACCTGTCTGCACTTCTTCCTCTGTGGCTGTGGGCTCAGTGCTGTACCTGTGCATTTTTTCACTGCTGCCCGGGGCTCACATGCAGGCTGCTGGGCTTGCAACTTCTCCAACCACTGGAACAGCAGGCCCACCTGTGCAGCGTTCAGTGTGAGCTGAGCCATGGGAGATGCCAGTTCTTCATGAGTTGCCACCACTTACATGTTAGGATTTTGTGTGACAAGAACAAGGAGTAAGGAAAGAAGTCTGCAGCACAAACAAGCATGATTGCTAATGATGTGCCTAAGCTAAAATAGTAAGCAACAGAGCAATAAATTAGGAAGGCAATACCTGTAATTCTTAGGGAGTGAGATTGATCATGACCAGTTTCCAGAGATGCACAAGTTAGACTGGAGTTTTCAGCTGGAGACAGGGAGATTGGCCTCTGGCAGCCAAAAGATTTATGATCATGCATCGGCCAGTGGTATGGATGAGGATTCCCAGTGGTTATGGTTCCCTGAGCACTAGAAAGGTGGCAGGGGATAATTGTGAAATTCCGCTGCCTTGGAGTTCTGCCCAAGGCCAAATATGCCTTTTCCACCACAAAATGTCACATAAAGCAGTAGAATTTCACCAGTCAGAGCAGACATACATGGAAAATTTGCAATATTCTTCACTTCCATTGCTTTTCCACAGAAGTTGTTTCCATGATCTTTCTCAAGTAATTTAATGAAGCAAGTGGGTACAATTCCTTAGAAATGTACCTATTTATGAAAAGCTCAAGATGACCATCAAGACGCTGTTCTGTTCTGCTTGTTCAGCTCTTGAGTTTTTAACTTACCTTTCCACAAATACTCACTATATACAGCTGTAGTTCTCTAACTTTTCATATGTCTGGAAAGCACAAAGTCCAGAGCTCCACATTATTGGACAATAGTTCTGCATCTCCATGAGTGAGGCTGCTTAAGAGCAGTTCAAGCCAGAAATCATCATGGAGAGCTGGGCAAAGCTGAGAGAATGCCTGACTCACCTGGCATCATGGCTGTCTCCCCAGTGTGCACGGCTCTTGAATCATCTGCAGCAGTGAGGAAGCCACTCAGAGAACAGCTACAGAATCTGTTTGTGGAAATTCCAATTCTCTGTGAATCTGAAGAGATAGAAGTTGATCCATAGCTTGAGAGAATGGTGAATGAGAATAAAAACTCTGCTGAAATGTCACAATCTCTGCTGTCTTTCTCTCATACAGTCTCCACTTTTGCTTTACCTACTGTTGAGCACAGTATAAACTCTTTGGAGGACTCAATGGGAAAAAATCCTGATGTGAATAAAAAAATACAACAGATGATTTGAAGCCTTAAGAGCAAAATAAACTTTTTACAAAGTGATGCAAATCTCAACAGAGAAAAGCTACATAATATAAGTAAGAAAAGGGTCATGAAAGACAGGATTGTTAGACTTGAGAAAGGGGAAAAGTGGGTGGAGGATAAAGGGGGAAAACAGAGATACTAAATGAATACTTCTGTTCCATCTTCACCAGGGAGAAGGATGGGCCAGTGCCTTTCAGGAGGGATAAGAGGAGTGGGAGGGGAGGTGGAGACACAGATTTAGAGATAGAGGAGGACAGAATGAGGGAGGGGTTGCTAGCATTGAAGGTGGACAAATCACCAGGCCCAGACAGAGTACATCCAGTACATCCAAGGGTACTAAGGGAACTGGCTGAGGAACTGGCAAGGCCACTGGCAGGCCTATTTAATAGTTTAGTAGAGTCAGGCATGGTACCGCAGGACTGGAGAATAGCACATGTGGTGTCCTTGCACAAAAGCGGTCTCAAGGATGACTTATGGAATTACAGACCAGTCAGTCTGAACTCAATCATGTGCAAACTCATGGAGGCTATACTTAAGGAAAGGTTAGTTGAATGTCTAAAGGAGCATAGTTTCCAGGATGTGAGGCAGCACTGGCTCATAGGGGGAGATCATATCACATGAATCTGATTGACTTCTTTGACTGGGTCACTAAGACAGTAGACAGGGGACAAGTGGTAGACATGCTCTGTCTGGATTTCAACAAGGTCTTTGACTTTGTGTCCCACAAAAGGTTGATCAGGAAGTTGGCAGATCTCAGGGTTGGGGATAAGATGTCCAGATGGGTGGAAAACTGGGTGAGGGACAGAATCCTGGTTTTGGGGGGAGAGTTATCTGGCACCAGATAGGTCACCAGTGGGGTCCCACTGGGCTCAGTGCTGGGGCCAGTGTTGTTTAGTGTCTTCATCAATGATATTAGGGATGGCATTAAGGACAAAATGTGCCTAGTCACAAATGAGACCAAACTGTGCAGAAGAGTGGACACAGATGAAGGGATACAGAACCTATGGGATGATCTGGAAAAGCTGGGGAGGTTGTCCTGGATCTGGCAGCTTGGCTTTAATGCCAAGAAATGCAAAGTTATGCACATTGGAGCCACGAATCCCAGAACGGAGTACCACCTACTGTAGGTGGAATCTAGAGATCTGCATCAGAGGAGGAGAAGGACCTGGGTGCGATGATTGCTAGTGACCTGAGGCAATCCACACAGTGCAAGAAAGCAGCAGCAAGAGCAAACAAGATGCTGGGATGCATAGCCAGGGGGATCAGAAGTAAGAGAGAGGAGGCTATACTACACTGAAGCAATCCACACAGTGTAAGAAAGCAGCAGCAATAGCAAACAAGATGCTGGAATGCATAGCCGGGGGATCAGAATTAAGAGAGAGGAGGCTATACTACCCTTGTACTGGTCACTGTTGAGGCCACATCTAGAGTATGGAGTTCAGTACTGGTGCTCATACCTCAAAAAGAACATTAACCAGCTGGAGAAGGTCTGGACTAGGGCTACAAAGATAATAGTGGGTCAGCAGAATAAGGCATATGAGGAGAGGTTGAGAGCACTGAACATGTACTCCTTGGAGGAAAGGAGCGAGAAAAGGGACATGATTGGGACCTTCAAGTACTTGAAAGTGATAAATAAGGTGGATAAGGAGGGTCTCTTTAAGCTAAGTGGCAACCATACCATGGGGGGGGCACAGTCTTAAGCTGGAGTGGGGGAGGTTTAGGATGGAAGTCAGGAAGCACTTCTTCACAGAGAGGGCAGTGGACACTTAGAGAATGTACTGCCAGAAGAGGTGGTCTCATTAAAGGCATTAGGTAACTTCAAGAATGGCTGGGATAGGCATATGGGGAAGGTAAGGATTATGGATAGGGAGGATGGGAGGACTGGGAAGGGTGGGAGCAAGGACAGTAGGTCAAGTTGTGGACCCTGCAATATGAGCAGACCAGATAGACCAAATTTATTTATTTATTTATTTAAAAGTTTTACCAGGAAGGCATACTGAGCAGACCACCACTCGATTCCAGATGCTTCCTGGGGAGTGTAGGGGATGGGAGGATACATACAAATTCAAAGTACAGACATTTCACAAATATGTACAAAAATTAGCTATATATAATGATATGTACAGAATAAATACAGAATGCAACACATCAAGCAACCAGAAAATCTGGGTATATTGGCCTTTTTCTGCTGGCTTCTTCATATGTTCATATGTAACATATCTATTCCAATTAAAAAGAATACTGAAACAAATAACTATTTCAAACAATTTACAAGCTGTGGACACAAAAAAATGGAGAAGCTTTAAAGAGCAATTCTCTATTATAATAAAAAGCTTAAAACTCTAGATTTACACCAGTTATGTTTTAACTTTATCATTTTCTAGTTATTTGTTATTTTTGGTCATTTCCCCTGCTGTTGAACTACTAAGTACTGTAGACAATACAGCACTTGTTTCACTGAGTCTTTCAAACTGTATCTGACTCTCCCCTGCTAAACACACAATTGCTGTTTGTGACATCACAGTCTGTTGTCATGGTGAGCAATATGATGTCATAAACAAAGGCACTGTGAGATTAACAGGCAAGAGCCTGATGTTTTCAAATGTTTTCTATATTGACTTTTTAGGACCACCAATATGTGCTGTAAATCTTTGAAAGGATCATTGAAAATGAAAAAATGTATTCTCTAGTAAATTGTAACAGCTGAAACATCTTATTTATGAAAGCACATGCCTAAGTGCAGAGTTGCTCTTGAAAACCAATATTATTACAAAACCTTAAGCATTGTTGGCCTCCCTATACCATTAGATACTGAGCCTCAAACTGTATTAGAAGTGCTTAAAAATTTGTTTATCACAGTTTTTGATTTGTCTGAGTATAACCCTTCCTTCTTGATAATGGTTTTTGAGTTAAAAAGAAACCCAGGAATCCCAGTTCAGAAATCATTCTGCTGCCTACTGTGGATTAAGAAACTTACACAAACATTGCAGTTACCATTTTGATCTCGTTCACAATCCAATTGAATAGAGATCTTATCATGAGACACGCAAGATTACAGGGCAATTGTTTACAAAGGATTTCAATGTTCTATCTGTTTAGATTCCTTGTATGCTACTGGGCAAATCACTTTTTATTTAACCAACAGGAGATTCTCAAGCTAGGAGCTGAGTTTCAGCTCCTCACACCTTCTAAAGTAAAAATAATATGCAATGACAAAGTTTACATATTTTTCTAAATTGATCAGATTGCTTCTTTTTTGAGAACTCAGTATATGGATGAATCTCCTAAAAAGACTAAATCACCAACTCTTGTGGAGAGGAAGATGTCAATTGTTGCTGCCAGTGTTGAAGCTGAGCATGTGAAGTGAGTGTCTAATGCTGCATAAAACTATTGTAATTTGTACACTTAGTATGTAGTATCTGGAAAAATATATATTATTCAGGCAGGCTAGTATCTGTATATTAGGGTTGCATATGCACTTTAATGTTAAAGCCCTATTTTTACACTTTGATAACTTTGCCTCCATTCAACTGATATACTTGACATCTGGAATTGCCAGAGATGGTGCCAGGATCTCTGGATCCTGAATATTTTGTGGCAATTGGTTTGGGGAGGGCAAAGTTACAGATGGTCAAAAAGCCATAAATTACATCAATTAAGACCCTTTTCTTGCTCACCTATAACTAACAAACTAGGGCAGTTTGAAACCTAAATGTTGACTTGACTTACCAGCACTTTTGTTTTTTTTGTCTCACAAACTTAAGTAGTTTTTAAAATAGTTAAGGAATCAGATGCAGGGTGTCACAAATTCACTCAGCAGGTCAGGCCCTCTACTCCCAAAGTGCCAACCTCTGAGCACAATCTTGTGAATAGTATAACAGACAAGGTAACCCTCTTGTCTGTTTTTGTGAGTTCGGATCAACCTTTGGTCTCAGTTCTGGAGGGATTCAAACTGTAACCTCCTGCTAGCATACCCAATGCACAGGCTCAGATATATCTGTCTTGGGGGGGGCAGATATCTTTGCCTATGGGCACCTAACCAGGTATTCAGAGATGAACCCTTAAAACTTAATAAAGACCTCAGATTTAAAATGCTTCTGTTTCCAGTTTGGTACCACCATACAAGCTATATGTCTGCTGAACCATAAATATTTCTTAGCAAAAGAAAGCAATTCAAAGACAGACCAGGTTTGCTCTAAAATTAGAGTTTTTACTAAAATGTATAATAATATGTCAAACATGCAATACAGAACTCTTATAAAACTAGGCATACATATCTTTAAACAAAACAAGGTTTAAAACAGTGCAATTCCTACAACTATATTTAGATTTTGTCTAGCTTTCTAAATACCTGTTTTGAGTGTTCAGATGTTTCCTTAGTCAGTGTCAGATACAAATGCATCTCTATAATGAAAGAGAACAATCCTTTCAGGCAGTATTGGCCAACCCCCTTTTGGATGAAGTCATCCAGCCCCTACTCTGGTCAAATATCTAACAAAAATATATTTTTATACAACCACAGGTGTAATTTTATTAATCTATACTATACAGCTACACAGGATGTATTAATTCTGCAACCTTAGCATAACTCAAGTTTCAATGACACCTCTTTTGATCTATGCTGTACCCTCTTCACACAGGCTTCACAGGGTCATTTACAACCTTATACCTCTATGTAACATCCTAGCTTCCCTTATTTTAACATCATAAACCTAGTTTATGATTTCTCTCTTAACAAAATTAACTTAACAACTCTATAATTAGCTCAGAGAAAGAGGATCCTTAATAAAAGTCTTCCAGTAACACATTGGCCCAGATATTCAAAAGAGTTGAGCCATGTGCAATAGGGTTGCACCTGCGCAAGTCTGAAATTGCGCCATTCTGCAATATTCAGCAGGAGGCAGCTGCACCTCCGAAATCATGCTGAGCAACAGCGCAATGATAATGATAGCGTGTGCAACCGAAGGGGGAGGAACCATGCATAAATGGCGCAGTGCGATATTCAACCACTTGTGCCATGTGCAATAGGGGAGCAAGCGGAAGTTGCGCCATAACGGAAAAAAGCCAAAATAAAAAGGAGCAAGGGAGAAGCACAAGAACACTACAGGGAAGCCACATGAGGCAGAACTCTAGCCAGACAGACAGGGCAGGAGGCACAAACAGGGCAGGCCAGGGAAAGGGCACTCTGAACAGCCAGGCACAGGGAAGGTGTGGGGAGCCACACAGCACAGAGGCCAGCACAGGCAGGTGTACCCGGTGAGGCAAAGTAGCAGCCAGGACAGCGGGGGGAATACAGCAACAACTGCCGGGGGGTGAACACAAGCCAGGGACATGGCCAGTGCCACCTTCCAAATGGAGGCCGTTATGAGGGGGGTGAGAAGGCGGGCAGCAGGGGGGTGTGGCCATGGAAGGGCCCATTGGCGGTATGCCCCCAACAGGCAGTACCGAGCCCGCACCAGCTTTGAGCTGTACACTGATACTGAGATTGTAGGCTGGTACCGCCTGAATAGAGCAATTCTGAGGCAGCTCTGTGAGCTGTGCAGTGATGTGATTCAGGCATCCACACGACGGAGCCATGCCCTGTCAGTGGAGAGTAAGGTAACAGCCTGCATGTGCTTGCTCGCCACGGGTACCTTCCAGAGACCAACTGGGGACATCACAGGCATAACCCAGTCGGCCACGTCACGCCACTTCACCCAATTCCTCAGCGTACTGCTGCCACATGCTCCGGAGTACATCCATTTCCCCAGCACAGCGGCGGAGCGCACAGCAAACATACAGGAGTTCCACAGGGTAGCACATTTGCCTGGCATGCTTGGGGCAATAGACTGCACCCATGTGGCCATACACACACCACCTGACCCTGAGGGGGTCACATACATAAATCACAAGGATTATGCCAGCATCAACTACCAGGTGGAGTGCGATGCCAGGGGGTGCATAATCAATGTCTGTGCCACGCACCCTGGGGGAGCACATGATTCTTTCATCTGGCACCAGTCAGCACTGTGCCACAGATTTGAGAGTGGGAACATCCCCACTGGACACCTAGTGGGTGAGTATGCAAACCACATGGACAATCATAGGTCCTGGGGGGGCATGGCCAGAGGTGACATGGGTAGTGGCCTACATGGCCTGGGGCAGGGTGATGCTGATCACAAAACTAACCTCCGCCCTCTACACACAGGTGACAGTGGATACCCACTCCATCCCTGGCTGCTCACACCCTACTGGAGGCCCACGACCCCATCGCAGCAATGCTACAATGAGGCACACACCACCACACGTAATGTCATCGAGCGGGTGTTCGGGATGCTGAAGGCACGTTTCTGTTGCCTGGACATCTCTGGCGGTGCCCTACAGTACAGCACCTCAAAGGCCTGTGGGCTATTCCTGACCTGTTGCATCCTGCACAACATGGCCAATGAATGTGGGATAGCCGTACAGGTTGAACAGGGGAACAGCGATGGGGACGATGGGGACACCGGTGACAATGGTGATGGGCAGCCCGCCCTTGACTGACGAGACCCCTGACTGCTCCAGCTGACACAGCTGCACTGGGACACCATCACGGAGGTGCACTTCAGCCAACCCAGGTAAGTCATGGGGCCATGCACAACCACCAGTGACTAATGCGCAACCCACAAACACGCATGGACACACACCAGGGGTGCATGCCATCAAGGGAAGTGGCAGGGCACAAAAGCACACACACAACCAGGGATGGGTGAGGATTAACATGCCACGTGGACAGACACACACACACGCACACACACAATGCAACAAGCGTGCACAGAGGGCAGGAGGCACACCGACCCAGAGCATAAACCCTAGCAACACACATGTCCACAGGCCACCACGCCCACTGCCTGTCCATGTGCATGTGTCAGATGCTGAGCACCATTGCACATTGGTGTACAGCACAATGCAGGCATCATCATGCACACGCAACTGTGGACAGCAGCCGGGAGGGTGTGCAGGTGAACTGTGTGTCCACGTGCAGGGCCAGGTACCCACCCATGCACTGCCCACTGAAACACACAATGCACACAGGGCAGCAACAGACAGTAACTGCACTGGGAGACAGGTCAGTCATGTGACACAGTGCCCCAGCTGCCACGGATGCATGGGCAGCCCCACTGAGACCCACCAGCACTGACAGGCTGACCACTAGCCTCATGGAGTGGCACCGATGGTCCCCCAGGGGTTCCACTGCATGAACGTGACCATGCTCGCACAGGGGTCTGCAGCACACCAAACATGTCTGTGCCAGGCATGCTCGGGATGCCCACAGCTGAACCCAGCATCGACAGGGTGGGAGTCGCACGACGCCGGGAATGGAGGGTGGATAGTGCACTGCATGGTGTCCACGATGCATGGGCACCTGACTGTGTGCCCATTGTGGCCATGACAGCAATGAATGCCTGTGCATGCCTGTCAATGGCGGTGGTCACATCCTCCCACAAATGGTCCATCCCTGCCAGGATCAGTGTGGTGTCCCCTGCTGCGACGCTCCTCTGCCCGCTCAAGAGCCACAGGCAGTGCATCCACGGATGTCACAAGCTGCATCTGCTGCTGGACCGATGCTTGCAGTAGGCGTGTGTGCTCGTCCAAGAGGTCATCAGCCTCCTCGGCATCCTGTCCCTCAGGGTGTGCATGGCCCCAATGATCAGCACCCCCTTGAGGGTGGGTGCTGCGCACCAGGACCAGGTCTGGGCATGTTCACAGGCAGTGCACAGATGCTGCCACTGAACCCTGTACCCTCAAGCCCATTGGGCGACTGCTGATGCTGCCCATCCAGCTGCCGCTCCCCAGGGCTCAGTGGTGCCGCTGCAGTGGCCGCAACAGTCCCACTGTCCTGAACAGACACCAGTGCTGCCCCACTGGTGCTGACAGGCACAGCCTGGGGCTGTGCTGACACGCAGGCCTCCACGGCGGCACCACCCACAGCCATGGGTGTGAATTGCCCTGCCATGTGGCCATCCCGTGGCACACACATGTCACTGCCCATGACGGTCGTGTCATCATCACCGGTGATGGACTCTGCACCGGCCACAGTCACGGCATGCTGGCATCCGTGGATGTCAGCATGCTGGGACACAGGCTGGGCTTCCTCCACACCAGTTACAACGACATCAGTGTGGACAGCCAGGCAGCCCCATTGTCACAATGATCCACGTATACCTGTGGAGGTGGGTGGTCCCTCCTCCAACTCCAGCTGACTGTCTGCAGTGGACAGGCCCACCACCGCTGACCTATGCAGATGCTCAGGATCTGTAAGGGAAAGCAAAGTCACGTTAGTGTGTGTGACCTACCCTGCCCCCCCATAGGCAGACCATGACTTACCATGCAGTGATGGGCCACCACCCGTCTGGAAGCCACCACCCAGAACACCCTCAATGGCACTGCGCTGCATGCTTCCAGCAAGCCTCTCCTCCTGTGGGGTCAGCTGTACCACCTCCGGCTGTCCCCCACCTGTTGCAGCACTTGCTGTCCTGATGGCAGCCACCTTCTCCTTTATCCTCCTCCAGTCCGTGCCCATCTTTTTCTTACACTCCTGCACGGAGCGCTGGTGGCTGCCATGCAGGTTCACAGCACATGCCACCTCCTCCCATGCAGCAGCACGGGCTTGAGGTGTTCCCCACCGTCCACTGAGGAGTGGCTCCTGATCCAGGTAGGCCTCGAACAGGGCCTCGGTTTCAGCCTTTGTAAAGTTAGGTCTCCTCCTCCTCCCACCACTGTGTTCCTCCTCTCTAACAACCTGCTTGGTCATTATGTAGCCTGTAAGAATGGCAGTTGTTACCTGTGACTGTGCAGTCCCATGCATGTCCCTGAATCCACAGTCCACACTCCCAAACAGCATGCAACTCACCAATAGACTGCAGTAACTGACTATAGCCACCACAGCACAATGTCGCACTTTTATAGAGCAACCCATGCAAATGAAGTGAGGAGCAACTTTAAGTAGATGCAAATTGCAGTGCTGCACCATTGAATGGCTGATTAGATAATTTGCATATCACGGCTGAATATCGCGCTGTTGAGCTTTGTGCAATTGTGTTGAATGTGCTGAGCCAATGGCGCAGTTCTGTGACATGCGTAGTACACACCTCACTGTGCATGCCCGGGTTGCTGACACAGGCATCTGCTACACTGATGACATGCTGTGTGCAGTAGGCAATGCAGGGCATGGCCACCATTGTGCCAGTGGCGCTATAGCAATGGTCACTACATGGTGCTGTGGCACTGGGTCATCATAAGCGCAATGGGCCAACTGCGTGGTAGGCCGCTATGGCGCTGGCACACAGGCAGCCAATCGCGCTACACGCATTGTGTTCCAATGGCGCTGTGCATGGCCATGTGCCAGAGACCCTTGACCCTGTGCCCGACCTTTGCCCCTAGGCGCCATGCGTCAGGCATGGGTGCACCTCTATCATGCTGTTCGGTAACAGCACGACAGGGAATGGCAGTGCTGTACCGCGCAGCATCTGCATGTGGGGAGCCCCGCTGCAGAGCACCATATTGCCTACTATTACTGAGAGAATGGCACACAGATGGGCAGTGCAGTGGGTGCGATAGACGTAGCCAATCTGGTGGCAATTGTGGAGCCACACCATGGGCCTCTCTTCGGGGAGGCACCCCCGGACAGGGCCAGGACCCAGATGTGGCAGGAGGTGATCACTGCCCTGGAGGAGGCCACTGGATGGGGGAGGAGCATGGAGAAGTGCAGGCACCACTACAGGGACCTGCAGAGGAGGAAGCCGGAGCTACTGGCATGACTGTGAGCACATGCCAGGAGGGGCACGGTGCCACATCCAGGTAGGGGTTCCGTCAACACACTTTAATCATCCATATGGGTAACAGTGTTGTATGTGTCCAGCACATAGGGGAGGGACCATCTGGGGTTGGCTGTGGTGGTGTTCACAGAGTGTGGGGTGGGTGGGTTTGGCTGGGTGGGAGGGCACACACCTGGGGGCAGGGGGACTTTGCTTCAGGATTGTACTGATGTTCTTCTCTCCTTGTTTGCCCCACAAGCCCAGAAGAGCACCGCCATGTGAGGGAGGAGCGGCGGAGGGAGGAGGACGGTGCAGCCTGACGGGGTGAGGGCCATCACCACCCACCTGACTGGCCCGATGAGGGTGAGTGCCATACATCTATGATTACTGTTGCATGCTGTGTGACAGGGTGGGCAGCGGGGCATGGCCACCATACATCGACACCACTGCCATGCACACAACTTGTTACAGTCAACACTGTCCAGTGGCAATGCATGTCTGGTAGTGCATCCATGGTGCGTGCACCAGGTACATGGCTGTGCCACTGCCTTTGCACCACATAGCCATGTCACTAAACAGCCATGGTGGTGCTGTGCATGACTTGGCTGGTGGGTGTGTGCAGTGTTCCACATGGCTGTATGCACCTGGGTGGGCAGGTCCTGTGGACGTGATCACTGCGGGTGGTCACACACCATCACTGTGGTATGTCCCACGGCCGTATGCCATGTACAGTGGGCGGGCTGTATGGGGTTGTGCATTCACACCTATTGACTGTGCTCCCTTGTCCTAGGTACCCGCCATCTTCGAGAGATATGGGAGGTAGTGCAGGAGATCCTGGTGGTCGCACAGGCGTCACTTGAAATCCTGCATAGATTGGATGAGACCGGGGTTCTGAGGAGGCACAGGGCCCGGAGGAGCCAAAGCAGGGAGAGGCGCTCCTGCTAGTGTGGATGGCTGGCAGTATTCTCCTACTCCCTGGACCCACCCTCACACCCCTCCTTCCCCATCCCATTTGTCCACCCTGCCCTCTACCCACCCCACCTTGTTTGTGGCCCCCCCAACCTTGTATATAGTTCCACTGTTTTATTGTATATAGTTTGTGTTATTGTATATAGTTGATGGTTATATATTTTTCAATAGATTTAATTTTGATATGAATACTGTTGTGGTCTCTGATTTGCAGCGGGTTATAGGTGCTCAGCTGCAGTGGTGTGCATGGCGTCAGGGGTGATGCAGTCATGGGTGTGTGTGTGTGTGTGTCAGTGTGGAGCTGACTATGGTGTGGGGGTAGCTATCAGTCAGTGTCTGTGGTGTGTGTGTTGTTCTCTGTGTACTGGCTGACTGTGTACAGTGGGCCATGGTGCATGCTCTGTGTCCATGGTGCACCCATCGGCCTGTCCATGGCCTGTGAAACTGACACACATGCATGTCTGTGGCCTGCACAGTCTGCTGGCATGTCAGTGGTGGCAGTCCCTGCAGGGTGGCCACTGTACCCGTCACTTTTCTGGGTTGCCTCCTGTCACTGGTGTGGTGTATGCCTGGCTCGGGTGGCACTGTGGGCACCACAGTCATTGTCCCACCTCCATGCTGTGCCTTGTTTGTGTTGCAGGGGATGTGCCCCACTGTGACTTGTGCTCCGGGCGACTGCTGGTGGTGTACGGGTCCACAGTGCCTGCACAGGGTGGTTGGCACTCCAGTGCCATGGAGGACTGTGGGTTGTGTGTACACAGTTTACATGGGCCCACAATGAGGGCTTGGTTGCCCCACCACTGCGTCCCTGTGTTGTTGTGACCTTAGGTATGGGTGGGTGTCTGTCCATACACTGTGTGGTATCCGGTGTGGTGCATGCTTCCACACACCACTGTGGGTGGCTGTGCTGGCTGTCATGGCCAGTGGTGGGTCAGGGTGTATCACTGGACTACTGTGCAGGGTGCTGTATCATTGGTGATGGTGTCAAGGGCATGCCCTGTCCCTTGTGGGGTACCTCTTGTGCCGATGCATGGTTGGTCTCTCAGCAGTACCTCGGGGGGACTGTGCATGGTGGCACTGTGTCTGCCATTGTTGCATTGCTGTGTGCTGCCACCCACTGATGGGTGCTCGTGGTGGGGCTGGCTTGCATGGTTCTGTGGTGCACAGGGTTGCAGTGTCACAGTGGGGGTGGCGGCATGCATGGGGTTTCCTGCAGTGGTGGTCACTGCTCAAGGGGGGGCATCTGGGGGTCACAGTGCAGGGTGTGCTCTGCATTGGGGGGATGGTGTGGCACAGGGTGGTCAGCCCTCCTTGAGTGCCAGTCACAGCTTGCCGGTAGGTGTGATGGGGCACCGTGGCCCTGCTGGGGGTTGTTTGCTTGTCTCCATGGGCCAGTGGTTATTCCAGCCCTCCCCCAGTTGTGCAGTGCTTGGGGTGTGGGGGGACAATGTCTGTTCTGCTGTGTGTTCCTGTACCCATCTGTGGCATGGGTGGTGGGCCCCTACCTCCCTGGTTGTGCAGTTACATTGCTCTGCTGCTGGGGGGCATCCATGGTTGCGCTATGGAGCCTCTGGACTGCTCAGCTGAACATCCCTTGTTGCGCTATGGTGCATCAGGTCTGCTCAGCTTCCCCTCCCTAGTTGCGCTATGGTGCAGGTGGTGTGATATTCAGTCGTCGGCTGTAGGCTCACTTTGGCCTGCTCCGTTTTTGAATATCACGTCTCTTGCGCATGGGCGCAATAGACTTGCGCTTGCTCCTGCTATTGCGCACTTTTTGGGCACAGTTTGAATATCTGGGCCATTGTCTCTAAAAAACTGAGTGTGTGATACATACTGTCAGCAGTTCTCTTGGCCTGCATCTGTCAGCTAAAATCTGAGGGGGGGATGAGGGAGGTCATTCCTAGAGCATTTGAATTTTCAGCAGAGACCGTCATAATACATTTTATATAAAAAATATTATCCAGCACTCAGAACTGGCTGTCTACATCACACTCCTCCCCACCTAGACTGAATTTGGGGGATCTATCCCTACATGGGATGAGCTTCCCAAATCAGTTGACCCTAGACAGCCCATTGGAGTTCTTGTTCTTCGCTCCAGCCCTATGTACAATTTTTAGATCATACCCTTGTAAAGCAAGACTCCGTCTTAGCAGTCTCCCATTGCTCTTTCTCATCTGCATCAGCCAAACCAGGGGGTTGTGGTCAGTCTGCATCACAAAGTGCTGTCCATACAAGTATGGCTCTAATTTCTTCAGGGCCCACACTATGGCAAGACACTCCTTTTACACCGTGGAGTAAGCTTGCTCCCTGGGGATAAGCTTCCTGCTCAAATACACAACTGGGTGGTCTGTCCCTTGGCTAGACATCTGGCTAAGTACTGCCCCCATATCCATGTCTGAAGCATCCATCTGAACTATAAAATGTTTTGGTATGGTCCGGACTTTTCAAAACAGGAGCACTGCACAGTGCCTCCTTCAGTCTGGTAAAGGCTTCTTCACAGGCTGGGCCCCAAGTAATTTTCTTTGGCATCTTTTTCTTTGTCAGGTCAGATAGGGGAGCAGCCAGGGCACTGTAATTAGGTACAAACTTTCTGTAGTACCCTGCTGTCCTTAGAAAGCTCCTGACCTGCTTCTGGGTTTCTGGTCTGGGTGTGCCTGAATCACCTCTATCTTTATTTGGTTAGGACAGAGCTGTCCCCAGCTTACCATGTGCCCGAGGTATGCCACTTCCCCCATGGCCATCTGGCACTTCTTAGCTTTGACAGTGACCCCGGCCCTCAGTATCCTGCCCAGTACTTCCCTAAGGTGTGAAAGGTGTTCCTCCCAGCTGGTGCTGAAGATGGCAATGTCATCCAGGTATGCTATGGCATACTCCTCAGCACCATTCAACACCTGGTTCACCAACCTTTGGAAAGTGGCCGGGGTGTTCTTCATTCCAAAAGGCATTACTTTAAATTCAAATAAGCCTATCGGAGTGATGAACACCGACCTCTCCCTAGCTCTGTCTGTCAATTCTACCTGCCAATACCCCTTGGTCAGGTCAATAGTTGTAAGGTAGGTCACCCCTCCCAACTTGTCCAGGAGTTCATCCATCCAGAGCATCGGGTGGGTGTTGGTCTTCATGACTGCATTCAGTCCACAATAGTCCACACAGAAATGAGTTGAGTCATCTGGCTTGGGCATAAGGACTACAGGTGAGGCCCAGGGGCTGTGGGATCTCTGGATTACCTCTAAATCCAGCATCTCCTCCACTTCCTTCCTAATGTCCTTTTGGACAGCCTCTGACACCCGATATGCTGTCCACCATATGGGCGTCTGTGTCCCTGTCTCCACATAGTGTGTTGCTAAGGGGGTTAGTCCAGGCTTGGCACTAAACAAGGGGGCAAAGTCTGCTAAAACCTGCTTTACTTTCTGGACCTGGTCTGGGTTCAGCTGGGGAGACAATTTTACTGCCTCCACAGAGGACTCCCGCTTACTTTCTTCCAGCATATCGAGAAGGGGAGCTCCTTCATCCGTCCCCTCCCCATGACTACACACTGCAAACACCATGTCAGCCCTATTTGCATATGGCTTCATCATGTTGACATGGTACATCCTTTCAGTCTGTCTTCTTTCAGGTAACTCCACAAAATAGTTTACATCATTTACCTTCCTAACCACTTTGTATGGTCCTGCCCACTCAGCTTGCAGCTTGTCTTTCTGGACCGGAATAAGGACCATGACTTCCTGGCCCACCATGTACGAGTGAGCTCAGGCTCTGCAGTTGTGCCACACCTTTTGTCTCTGTTGGGCAGATGCCAGGTTGCTCTGGGCTGTCCCCATAAGCTCCTTCAGCCTTTCCCTAAACCTAAGGACATAATCCACAATGGGAGTTCCCTGGGTGGCGTGCTTGCCTTCCCAGTCCTCCCGGATTTAGTCTAGGTGCCCACATACCCGGCGTCCATATAAAAGTTTGAAGGGGGAAAATCATGTCAACTCCTGGGGCACCTCCCTGTATGCAAACAACAGGTGGGGAAGGTATTTCTCCCAGTTCCTCCCATGCTGTTCAGCAAGCACCCAGAGCATTGACTTTAGGGTACCATTGAAACATTCCACAAGCCCATTGGCTTGTGGGTGATACAGTGTGCATCTCTGCACCACCCCACACTTCTCCCATAAACACTTCATCAGGTCCGACATGATGGAACCCCCTCGATCGGTGATTACCTCCTGCGGAAACCCAACATAGGAGAAAATCCCAAGCAAGGCATCTGCCACTTTGCCTGTCCTCAGTGAGGATAGGGTGACTGCCTCTGGCTACTGGGTGGCATAATCCACCACAGTCAGAATGAATCTCTTCCCTGAGGAGCTGGGGGTATTTAAAGGCCCCATAATATCCATTCCCACCCTCTGGAATGGCTCCTTCACTATGGGCAAGGGGATCAGGGTGGCTTGGGTTTTCTTGCCTGCCTTCCCTATTTCTTGGTACCGATGACAAGACCTGCAATACTCCTTCACCTGCTGGGTGAAGTTAGGCCAGTAGAAATTCTGGGCCAACCGCTGTGTAGTTTGTGTGATTCCCAAATGACCAGACAAGGGAATATCATGTGCAATTTTGAGCAACAGCTCACAATACCCTTGGGGAATGACAAGCTGCCTGCCTAGTATCCCTCCCTCTGTCTGTACTGCCTGAGTATACATAAGTCCATTTTCCCAATAAACCATATGTTTACCTCTCCCTGTGTGCCCTCAGAATCTGCCCAAGCCCTCAGCTTCTCTAAGCTAGTGTCACTCCTCTAAGCAGCTGAAAACCCCTCACACAGTCCCAAGGCATGGGACAAGTCCCCTTCAGTCACTAAACTAGGGTCCCTAGCACTAGAGTCAGGGCCCTCAGGATCACTGTCAATCCTAACCCTCTGACAATTGGTCACCCCTTCCTCTTCAGAGTAACCTTCCGTAGCTGTGTGGCCACTCACTACCAGGGAAATTTCTACCCCCTTTTTATCAGTCTCCCCATCTGGAGACACAGGCTGGGGAACCAGCCTCTCCATGGTTTCCACACTGGTTTCTGTGGGGTTCAGGGAACTACTATTTTCCCTTGCTGCTTGTCTACAGACAACAGCAAATACCATCCCCTGTTGGAGATTGTTACCCAGGATCACATCTACTGCTAACATTTTAACTACAGCCACCTGTTGCACAGTTCCTCCTGTTTCACCCCAGTCCTGGAGAACACTGGCCAGTGGCAATGTTTTTGCTTCACCCGCAAAGTCCTGTACAGTCACGTATTTGTTTGGGATAAGCTGACCAGGCTGTGCTAGATCCCCTTTCACCAATGTCAGGGATGCCCCTGTGTCCCTTAACCACTGCGTCTGTATGCCATTTACGATGACTGGGTGCATGCGTTCTCTCATGTTCACTGGCATGCTCTCAGGATCACACAAACAACCCACTTCTTTTCTGGTACCACTTTACGTATTATTGCTTGCCCTTCTTGAACACTGTCTGGCAATGTGTCCAGTTTCTTTACATAACCAATAAGTATTTCTTACTTCAGAGAAATCTTTTCTTTGAAACCTGGGGCTAACTGGTTTTGGTGGAGGCAGTGAGGGTTTTAGCTGCCCTGAAGGTATGCTTTTCCCTTTCTGCACTGCCACACTCACCCCATTCGCTCTCAGAGCAGGTCTGCTCTTGGCATAGCGGTCCGAGAGTTCAGCAGCCTCTTGCACTGTTTTTGGATCTCGGTCCTCTAGCCAGGTTTTTAACTCTGCTGGGCATGCCCAATAAAACTGTTCTAATAAAATCATATTTTCAATTTTATCAACAGTGTTTGCCTTAATTCCTTCCCACCAACATTTTAAAAACTGACGTTGTTTCGTGGCTAGCTCCTCATACATGGGGTAGTTCATAAACAAAGTCCTAAGTATCTTATGGCTAAAATTCCATCTTTAAAGTATAATCATCAACATAATTTAAGAGATAAAGGGGGAAGTAAATATGTAATGCCTAAAGTAAATAACAAATATGGTGAGATGACCTTTGGCATGAAAGTCATAAATTTGTGGGCACCTATTGATTTGGAAATGAAGCAGATTCAAAAATCTGAATTTTTTATGCGAGCCATTGATAAAGGGTTGCAAATAAGGTGTATGTGTAATGGATGAAAGAAGTCTTTTTTGGGAACCATAGCATTATAAATTGTAAATAATGAATTTGAAGGAATTGTTTTATGTGGTAATGTGATGCTTTTCCTGAAATGCAGACTAATATTAGTCATGCCTGTTTAGTGAAGTTGTATAACATGTATGTAGGTTTGTATAAATTATGTTTGTTTAGTAAAATGGTGAAATAAGCATGTAACTTAAATGTTTAGAGTGTATTTTAAGTGTTTTTTAAATGAAGAAAACAGGTACATCTTGAAAAAGGGTCTTGACCCAATGATGTTGTAAAACCATCTTAACCTGTATAAAAATAAACTGTTACTACTACTACTACTCATAGCTCATATCAGGGCTTCTCCTGAGCTTACAGAATTTAGCTCTATATGATTCAGCAGTTAATTCAAACTGTTTTAGTAGTGCAGCTTTTAACTTGCTATAATCATCACTGTCTTTATTGTCCATGTGACTCAATGCATCCCAAGCTTTTCCGGTAAGTAGCGGGCATAGCTGGATGCTCCAGGACTCTCTAGGAATTTTAGCCTGAATACAAACTTTTCCAAAAGAATTTAAAAAGGTGTCTATATCTTCCCCATCCTTAAACTCAGCTATCAATTTAGAGTTCAATTTGTAACCCAGTCCTGTAGTCCCAGTTAAACCCAAGCCACTTACCTGCCCTGGTGCCACTGGTTGAAGTCGTAGCTTCTCCATTTCGTGTTGCCACTGGCACTCCTCTCTCCTGTCCTCTGCAGCTGTGCATTCTCACTCTCCCTTCTCCTCTGCCTCTCACTAGTGCTCACATTCCTCAAGGTCTGCCTCCCTCTGTTGTCACTCTGCCTCCAGTTCTATCCTCCGCAACTCAATTTTCAGCTTGAGTACCTCTGCATTCAGGATACTGGTGACCTTCCTCTGCTGCTGTGGTCCTTCACTGACAGTAGCCCTGCTGTCCACCTCTTCAGCTCAGAACCCCTCAATGACCACTAGTTCTGCCACACTCGAGGTCTGGTCCCTTTTAGTCATGGTCTGTGACTCCCTGCTCTGGGTATCTGCTACCATCAGGGCCTCTATGAGATTCTGCTTACTGGCTTTCACCTGGAACAGGTCTCCTCTGTCCTCACACAACTGTTTTAATTGTTCTACAGTGTGCCTGCTGTAGTAGGACACCATCTTTCCTAACTACTGCTACTCTGACTTTGCACTTTAGCTTACGGTCTCAGCTGATAGAACAATAAAGCTTGTGATACCAAAATTATGCCACCGCTGCCAACCAAATCTGTTACAAATTCACTCAGCAGGTCAAGCCCTCTACTCCCAAAGTGCCAACCTCTGAGTGCAGTCTTGTGAATAGTGTAACAGACAAGGTAACCCTCTTGTCTGTTTTTGTGAGTTCGGATCAACCTTTGGTCTCAGTTCTGGAGGGATTCAAACTGTAACCTCCTGCTAGCATACCCAATGCACAGGCTCAGGTATATCTGTCTTTGGGGGGGCAGATATATTTGCCTATGGGCACCTAACCAGGTATTCAGAGATGAACCCTTAAAACTTAATAAAGACCTCAGATTTAAAATGCTTCTGTTTCCAGTGTGGTACCACCATACAAGCAATATGTCTGCTGAACCATAAATATTTCTTAGCAAAAGAAAGCATTTCAAAGACAGACCAGGTTTGCTCTAAAATTAGAGTTTTTACTAATATATATCATAATAATATGTGAAACATACAATACAGAACTCATAACACAAGACATACATACAGTATCTTTAAACAAAACAAGGTTTAAAACAGTGCAATTCCTACAACAATATTTAGATTTTGTCTAGCTTTCTAAATACCTGTTTTCAGTGCTCAGATGTTTCCTTAGTCAGTGTCAGGTACAAATGCATCTCTATAGTGAAAGAGAACAATCTTTTCAAGCAGTATTGGCCAACCCCTTTTGGATGAAGTCATCCAGCCCCTCCTCTGGTTAAATATCTAACAAAAATATATTTTTATACAACCACAGGATGTAATTTTATTAATCTATACTATACAGCTATACAGGATGTATTAATTCTGCAACCTTAGCATAACTCAAGTTTCAATTACACCTCTTTTGATCTCATGCTGTACCCTCTTCACACAGGCTTCATAGGGTTATTTACAACATTACACCTCTATTTAACATCCTAGCTTCCCTTATTTTAACGTCATAAACCTAGTTTATGATTTCTCTCTTAACAAAATTAACTTAACAACTCTGTAATTAGCTCAGAGAAACAGGATCCTTAATAAAAGTCTTCCAGTAAGACATTGTCTCTAAAAAAACTGAGTGTGTGATACATACTGTCAGCAGTTCGCTTGGCCTGAATCTGTCTGCTAAAATCTGGGGGGGAGGGGATGAGAGAGATCATTTCTAGAGCATTTGAATTTTCAGCAGAGACAGTCATAATACATTTTATATAAAAAAAAAAATAGTATCCTGCACTCAGAACTGGCTGTCTATGTCACACAGGCTTCCCTGTTACATATTTTTTGGGACTGCCCTATGGTTGCCCCTTTATGGTCCCTAATTAAATCTAAGGCTGACCCCTTATTAGGGCTACAAAACCTTTTTAACCTGCAAATATGTATATTAGGTGACGTTTCAACAGTGGAGGTGAAAGAAAGGAGGTATTATATTAATCTAATATCACTCACGGTGAAACACCTAGTACTAAAGCATTGGAAGGACCAGTAGGTCCTTACCTATCAGGAATGGATTAATGATCTGCTATATAACCTAAGCGTGGAGAAAACTATTGCTAGTTTTAGGAATGTAATTTCCAGATACAACACAAGGTGGGAAAAATTCCACACATTATGGTCCATTGCTCCCTCACATTAATTTAAATGGCGAATTTCTCTTACCCTTATTAAGGTTTGTGCATGACCCCATGACTTTAGAGGCACCATCTGAATATCACTTCCTTTTAGGTTAATTCCTAATTTCAGGCTAACACATCCTTATGATCTGGCTCTCTTAAGCGGGGGTAGGTTTGTGGGGTGGGGGTTGGTGGGGAGGAGCTTGGGAGGGTGGTTAGAGAGGGGATTAGTTGTAATTGTTAACATCCTCTACATTGTGTATTTATATTAATACATGATGTTATCGTTTGAAAATGTTAAATTCTGTATGGGTATGTTAAAGCTGAATAAAGTATATTTAATTTAAAAAATAAAATAGTTAAGGAAAAACATTCCATTTCTGAGCATGTGCCATTTAAATAAAATCAGCGTTCTAAGGATAACTGAAGTTTTACAACCTCATGAAGTCAGGTGGTCATTATTATAGAAATGTGTTCAATTACCAACCTGCAGGGGCAGCTCCTAGTCTACATATGCCGTTCTGCTGCATATTGTGAGAAGTAATGCTATATCATGTCCTACCTCTCCATGCTGTCCTCCATTGCGTACATGTTAAGCCTTCAGTCTTTCCTCATACATTGTGTCTTGTTGTCCATGGATCATCTTTGTTTTTCTACTCTAGACTGTAGCTTATCTATCCTTATCCTTTCTTATCTATGGACCCTAGAACTGCACACAGTACTCCAAGTGTGGCATGATAAGTGATCTATACAGGGAAGTATCACCTCCCTCCTTCTGCTAGTAATCCCTCTCTGTATGCACCCCAGTATGCTTTCTTTCTTATTCTTTCTTTTTACTGCTGTTCCCTGTATTTATTTACTTACTTTTTGAAAAATTAGGTGCTAGTTGCCACTTGTCTTATTGCACCAGACTCATTAACCTCTGAAATTCCCCTCACAATGATATAGTTTATCTTTGTGTTGAAAGAAACCAATGATGATACTACATATTTTCCTAAAACATGAGTGCTGTTTGCCACTTGTCTTCTTGTACAAAGCTACTGGAACCTCTGTAACTCTTCCCCCCAAATAATGTAGTTTATCCATATTATAAACAGCACTGCTGTAGGTCTATAAAGATTTATGTAGATCCCGGGTCGTACCTGAAAATAGGCAGCTATACTGTCTAGTGTACCTACCCGGTTAACACAAACTAAATAAATAAATAAATAAATGGTCCTTAACTTAGGTAAAACATAATTAGTAAATTACCTGTCCTGGAGAGGGACCCTTAGTACAAATCCTTGTCCTTGATGGGGGGTATCCGTAAAACAACATTGAATAACAGATCATTTGCATGACTTTTGATGGGCAACCCAAGAAGTCTTTGATGTGCCCCCCAAGATCTAGAGGGCTTCCAGCAGAGGCAATTAGTTGTTCATGGCAGTATTGGCTCTTGGCTAGGTGAGTGGCTCTTTTGAATAGGCCCTTGTGCCCTTTTGATTATTTTAATATGATCTTACCGTAAAAACATTCACCTTTGCTTTGGTGAATCTGTGGCACAGCATTTCTCAGACATTAAATGATCATTTGGTGTACTGCTGGTATCTCCCTAGCTTTGGCACTGTCTTTCCAGGCACAGAAATATACTCACACACCAATGTTTGTAGACAGGGTGACACGGTCTAGGCAGTTCCAATGCTTCATGGTCTGGGCAGTTCCAATACTCCATCACATGATTGTTCAAACCCCAAGCAACACCACAGCTCAGATTCAACAAGACTCAGTTGAGTTGTTTTACCCTAATGTCACATTTTCTTGGTGAAAAGGAAAGGTCCCAAAACTGATAAATGTGGTACTGAAATGTACAACACTGAAATAAAGCATCAGGTCTTGGCTCCAGTTGTAAACAGTACAAGAAGAGGATCAGGGACTGTTCAAGTCTCATAGGGAGTGGTCTAGAAACAGTTCCTATGTAATTGCCAGATACAGCATCCCGTCTTTCAGAAGTCACTTGCTGACCTCTACTGTGCTTCAGTAATATTTCTGTTTGTTCTGGTGCACTGAAGACGTGAAGTACAGCAAATTAGTTTTAGCTTCAGGTTTATTTGATTGAAAAAGGGAGACAGTATAGCACAGTGGTTTAAGGCTCTGAGCTGCAAATCTGGGGACATCCAGCAGACCAGACCTGGGTTTGAATCCCATGGCTTCCACTTGTATACTGTGTGACCCTGAGCAAGTCACTTCACTTCCCTGTGCTCCCAGTTCGCTCCTGTATAAAAGCTTTCAGCTTAGTGTGCTACTCCTGGTTAAACAACTAAATAAAAAAATAAAAAATTGTCATTACAAAGAGTACATCACGTAAAAGACATCAGCGCACTGAATAAATCCTTAAAAGAAATGCAATTGTAAAAACTGATAGTCCTGTGGAAATCATTGCATTTCAGACTCCTAAACCTGGGTAGCAGAAAGGTATGGCTGCACTAGGTCGGCATATCAGAGGGGTGGACTCTTTAATCGGAGATCCTTTCAAGGATTTGTCCAGTGCTCTGTTTGATATCATTTACTTGCTGTACTTGATGTCTGCACTAGCACAAATAAAAATACCACTAAAGTAAATAAATCCTCATTTCTTTGATGCATTCTTCACAGTTCAGGCAATTTTCATGATCACTGCCTTTAGCGTGCTTCGGCACCTTTTCAATTCCAATTACCTTTATATCATGTAAAATTCTCTCCATTATGAAACTTGCCTGAATCATCATAAACAGTTTTTGTAGACTCAAGGAAAACTTTCAGCAGAAAAGGACTGCTAAGCCCACCCAGTCTGCCCAGGGTTCCTTGCTTGTTATACCTCCACAGATTCTAACTGGTCTCCAAGGACCCTCCCCCTCTCTGTATCTGTAATATGCCCCTGCTTCTACCTCATGTATCTTTGAAGCCTTCCACTGTTGTAGCCTTCACAACTTTGACAATCAGTTCCATGCTTTATTTATTTATTTATTTATTTATTTATTTATTTATTACTAGGATTACAAATACCTTTGAACCAGAAGTTCTTTTACAAATGTTCTGCATCAGCAAAGGGTACAAAATAAAACAGTAGTAAAATACAATACAATTTCAGGAAATTAGCATAGTAGCGAAATACAATGCAAGTTTGGGAATTAGCATAGTAGTACAAAGCCAGAGGCAAATAATGATGTGCAATTAACAATGAACAGGTATATATAGCAAGCCATAGATATAAAGAAAACCATCCTAGGGGTGAGGGGAGAGGAGCAAGGGATGGGGAATAAAGAGGGGGGGGGTTAGGTGGTCAAGGATTTGACATAGTCATAAGTGCTAAGAACAGAATAAAATAAGTGCTAGGTGGCCTGGGTGGGGGAGTAACGAGAGACAGGGTGGTAGTGAGGGGGAGGGAGGAGGAGGAACAGGGAAGGGGTAGAGAATGGAGAGGTAGCAGGAAGGATATGAGATGGGGACGAGGTGGGGGAGTGAGGAGGGAGGATTATAGTGTGGGGAAGAGGTAGGAGGTGATAGGAGAAAAGATGAGTGAGAGTGGTAGGAGAGAGATGCATGGGAGGGGTAGGATGGGGACAGTGTGTGACAGGTGGTAGGGTAGGTTAGGAGGGAGGGAGGTAGGAGAGAGACAGGGAGTGGGAGGGGTGAGAGGGGCTTTTGCCATCCTTTCTGTGAAGAAGTATTTCTTCACATCCTTACTGAAATCCCACCCCCCTCAATATTTCATTGCATGCTTCCCAATCTTGGAGTTCATCCACTTTTAAAAAAGACTCCCTCTCTGCTTTCTATTCACCTCTTTGAGGTACTTGAAGGTCTCGATCATGTCACCCCTCCCTTTCCTGTGCATTAGAGTGTATTTAGACCCCTTAGTCTCTCCTCATAGGTATTCCCTTGAAACTCCTGCACCATCTTGGTTGCCCTCCTCTGGATCGCCTCCACACTGTTGATGTTTTTCCTGTGGTGCATTCTCCAGAACTGGACACAGTATTCTGGGTAGAGGCATACTAGAGAGCATTATAGTGGCAGCACCACCTCCCTTCCTCTGTTGTTGATGCCCCTCTCTATGCATCCTAGAATTTCACTAAGCCCTTCCCAGGGC
This sequence comes from Neoceratodus forsteri, assembly GCA_016271365.2. Taxonomy (NCBI): domain Eukaryota; kingdom Metazoa; phylum Chordata; order Ceratodontiformes; family Ceratodontidae; genus Neoceratodus; species Neoceratodus forsteri. The sequence goes on from CM028133.1 coordinate 308,725,290, forward strand.
CTTGTCACACTGCGCTGTCACCATGAGGTCTTCTGAAATAATAACCCTGTGGTCCCATTCCTGCCTAATCACTACCCAGACTTCCCCCATTCTATACTCAGCTCTGGAGTTCCAGTATCACAAGTGCATGATTTTGCTCTTGTTTACACTGAATCACAACTTCCATACTTTTAACCACTCTACTAATTTCCTGTGTATTGTCTCCACTCCTTTCTGGGTGTCAGCTCTATTGCAGATCTTGGTACTATCCATAGAAAGACAAATCTTTCCCTCCAATTCCTCTGCAAAATCCCAAATGAAGATATTGAAGAGAAATAGTCCTAGCACTGAACAGTACAGTACCCTGCTGGTGACCTTCCCCATACTTTGAGTGAGTGCAGTATACCACTACCCTCTGCCTCCTATCTGTTAGCCAGTTGCAAACTTAATTTACCATTTTTTGCCCCAGGTTGATCAGCTTCCTAATCAGTCTTCTGTGTCGCACAGTGTCAAAAGTCTTGCTGAAATCTAAATAGGCAACGTCTACTGTCCTGCCCTGACCTTTATCCCTGGTCTCCCAGTCAAAGAAAGTCATCAGATGCATTTGGCATGACCTCCCTCCTCCCCATGAACCTGTGCTGCCTGTGGTCTTGCATGCCATTGTTTTCTAGGTAATCAATCAGCCTCTCTTTTAGCAGAGTTTTCATTAGTTTCCCCACTACTGAAGTCAAGCTGACTGCCTGTAGTTTGTTAGATTCCTCCCTGCTGTGGCTCTTATGCAGAGTGGACCATGTCATCTATTTTCCAGGCCTCCAAAACTACTCCTGTTCCCAAAGAACTGCTGAACAAGGCTTTCAGAGGAACAGCAAGCATGTCCCTGAGCCTTCTCAATATCCTATCTTTTCTTCTCAAGTAGCCTTATTCACTTTCAATGCTGCAAGTCCTTTCAGTACTCTTTCTTCTGAAAATGGTCATGTCTATCCCCCACTCCCCAGCTCAGTTATTACTTCTCTTCATGACCCATTCACCCTTCCCTCTTCTGTGAGGACCAAGCAAAAGTACCTGTTCAAAATGTCAGCTTTTTCTTGATCTCCTTCCACACAGTCCTACCCTTCAACCCTTTTAATTCTCAGTATTCCACCCCTAGATTTTTTCTTCTCACTGAAGTATCGAAAAAAAGTCTTATCTCCCTCCCTAAATCCTTAGTTTTCTTGCAATCATTTTCTCTGCTTGTACCTTAATTCTCTAACCACCTTTTTTTGCTTTTTTCTGACTGGCCTGGTACACTTCCTCATCCTCTTCCCTTTGCTGCCTTTTTTTCCTTTCACTGCCTTTGCCATCTCCATGGAGAACCATAATGATCGCCTTTTCCTCTTACCTTTTTTTTTTGCTTCTTTCGTACAGAGCCTTGTTGCCCTAATGAGACCCTTCTTTTTTCCCTTCCACTTTGCTTCCACCCTTCCCTGGCTATCCCCGCTGAGGCACCTTCTGAAAAAGTCGCTCATTTCTTTGAAATCCACCTTCCTGAAATCCAGGCCCCTTGTCGTCTTTATGTGTCTTACTGCAGCTCCTTTCCCTATGTTGAACTACACGGTACAGTGATCACTGGTGCTCAGGGGAATTCCCACTGTGATATTTGAATTGCTGTCCATGTTTGTAAGTACAAAGTCCAACACTGCTTCACCCCTAGGAGGCTCTTTAAAAGCTGCCTGAGAAAAGTCCCCTGTTAGGCATCTTGGATGGCCCTTCTCCTTGCCGAACCTGCTACTGGTAGGATCCGCTCCATATCCAATAGATTTAAATCTCCATCTAAAAGTACCTCCTCTTCCCTGTTATCCTGATGATGGCTTCCACTGGGGATCTGTCCATTTCCTGCCCTTGTGCTGGTAGTCTGTAAACTAGCTGTGTCCGGACAGCAGTCCCGAAGCCTGTCTCCAAGATGAACCACAGTACCACTAAATCTTCCTCACCTTGATGTACCTGCACTTCAGTGTTTTTTATTCCCTTCCTAATATACAGTGTCACCCTGCCTCCCTTCTTCCCAGCCCAGTCTCTACTATAAAGTGAGTAGCCTGGTATGGTTCTGTCCCAGTCGTGGTGCGCAGTGCACCATGTCTCTGTAATAGCCACTAAATCCATGTGAGCCTCTGCCATGATAGCCTCCATGTCACAGATTTTGTTCCCAAGGCTCAAGGCATTAGCACATGTGGTTATCCACAGATCTCCCTTCCCCCCCCCACACACACACCTAATTTATACATTAGGAGCTTTGCAACAGCCAGGACTAAATGAATACTTGGAAATAGCACAATCTTTCAAAATGAATGATAACCTGATTACTATATATAGTTTTTCCTTCCTTGTGCATACTGTCTATTTGCTGTTATAGTACCATGAGATAGATCATAATAATAAATTCAACAAAAAAATGGGGATTAATTTATTAAATATTAAACCCTATTTCTTTGCTTTTTCAGTGCTTTAAAATGTTTCCTTATTGTGAATGAAAGATGGACTTTTTATGGAAGTTTTTATAATAGCATATATATAATAGCAGTTGTTTTGGTGTATATATTTTTCAATTAGGCAGTTTTTTTTCCACTATGAAGTGTTAAAACTATTTGTTAGGAGGCTTGTTACGCCCCCTACTGTGCCTGAAAGGGATTTTTCATTTGATCACAGCTATGAATCAAATAGCTATTGCAATAAAAGCAGGACATCGGTAGAGGAAGGAGAACAATAAGAAAGCTCAGGTGACATTAGTGGAGCCCTGACTACATTTAGACCAGGAAAGTCAGGCTGCACCCACACTGATAGTACAAAATGGCTCCTCAACGTGGAAAACGTGCATAAAGAATTTAAATTAGTTAAAATGCAGGCAATTGGAAACCCTCTCCCATCTGAGCCCAACCTTTTGCAGCTTCTTTGTGCTTTTTCAAGAGCATTTCAGTAGATGAAGCCAGCCTCTTATGAAGTGTCACAAGAGCAGACAAAAAAATGTTTGTCAGCAGTACTGGTAAATGTTGCATTGTAGAGTTGGTGGCTTAAAGTTTTATGGTTTTTTAAAGCTTCTCTGCACTTTTGCAAATAAAAATAAGAACAGTTTTTTTTTTATATTCCTGGTACCTGGGGGTGTGTTTTATCCTAGACTTTGTGCTGCTTACTTTGGTTACTGGCTTCTAGTAGGTTTTAAGCAATGCACCTAATTCTTCTTCTTGCAATGTACCTAATCCTTCTTGGAGTGATTCATTTTCCTTTTAAAAATCTATGTCTCTGTGTTCCCACCTGCCTCATCCTAAGTACCCTGGTATCCAGTGCCATCCCCCTTTTGCACTCTGCCCCATGTTCAAGTATATGTATCCAGTGGTCCCTTCCCTACACGCTGTACAATGTCCCAGTATTCATGGCATAGAGTGGACCCCGCCCCCCCATGCACAGTGCCATTTGTCCAAGTACCCTTGGCATTGTTTCAACACTCTGTCTCATGTTCAAGTATTCCTATCATCTGGTGGTACCCCCACCATGACAAATTCCCCACCTTCTTTATTCATACACTGAATGCACAGCCCCATAATTCCATCTCCCACCTCACCACACAGCAACATAACCCCTTCCTCACAGTCAACTAGCACCTCATTCCAACCCTTTCCCCTGTAAGCGACCCCAAATTAAACTAAACAAGCATTTGCCAATGCTGAATGTTTACTTGTTTGCATTTGCTGTGTAGGTTTTTGGCACAGATTATGCCGAAGCAACAGTTAACAAATTAATAACATGAGTTATAATAGTGAAATTGTCATGATGGGGAAATGAAGAGGTTCACACATAACATTGTTGTTTTCTTAGACTGTGACTTTAAAATTTCAAAATACAGCCTATGAATATGACAGGTGTCATTTATGAAATGCAACCCGAAACATTGTTTTGTGGAACTACCACAAAAACAGGTTTGGAGGGGAATTTAATAATCATGCCCACCATCTTCATTCAATTGGGGTAAGAAAAACATTAGTATGTTGAAAATGTGGCTTCAAAAGTAAAAATATTGCAAAGTTATGGGTAAATGTTGAAAAATGTCAACATTTGTTCATATTTTTTTTTTCATTTTGACCTCAAATGTTCAACATAGTCTTTTTATTATACCACCTGATGAACGTGAAAGGTCTTATTTATGAAATCCTGTCCAAAATGTCATTTTGCGGCATAAGTGTGAGAAGATATTATGCCCAGGATTTCAAAATGACACATCATATTCATGATGTGGGGTACAAAAATAGCTATGTTGAAAATGTGGGGTCACAGTCTGGTAAAATAGCAAAGGTTGGAGTAGGCATTGTAGAACGGCAACATTTCTGCATAACGTTGTCATTTTTTTTTTTAAATATTTTGAACTCAAATTTTTAACATTGCCTTTTTATTACCCCACTTTATAACCAAGATAAAAGGGGTCTGATTCCAAAAGGCTTATGCCCATCGCAGGACGCTTGTGACAAACAGCAGTGTCGCAAGTCGCACCTTGCATTGGTGTTTGTGGCATTCCCTGTTCTGGTACACTGTCTGCGCCAATGAGGGAAGCTACTGCGCCAAAGGGGCACTGCATTGCCCTTGTGACCTACATCTGGTTATGCTAGGTCTCAAGGGGGGCTTGCATCACAGCAGAACTGCAACATCCACCAATTTTGTATTTCAGAAGCCCTGCCAAGGCAGTAGGAAAGAGGTCACGTTAGACCAGCTGGGAGGTGGTTTACACCCATTGCAACAATGCACCTCAAGGTGGGGAGCTGGCAGGGGCTCTGTATGTGGGGTCCAGGGGTCAGAAGGGACAGGGGTGTACAGCAGTAATGTTGGGAAGCATGTGTATGCTGTGGGAGGGTGATCAGGCACCCGGCAGAGTTGCCAGTCTAATGGTACTGCATATACTGGAGAGTGGCTAGCACTGGCAAGAGAACCCCTACTGGGTGCCCAAACATCCTCCCAGCATACACACATGTGCCCCCCAACACCCCTATGGTACCCCCATGCCACTTCTGCCCCGGAGCACTCTGGGCATTGCAGTCTGTCATGCGCCTAGTGTGACGGGGTGGGTTGATCCATCCGTTGGGTCCCACAGTGTGCCTTGTATTCAGCACTAGCCTACCATTGCAGCATTTTCTGGGTGTTGTGGCGTAGGGACCCCCGATGTTCTGGAATTGGGTGCATGGTCCCTGATGCACCGGGAGTGTGCCACAGCCCTAGATCGCCGGAACTTTGCAGCGATCTAAGGGTTCTTGTGGAATCGGGTCCTTGGAGTTTTTTAAATCCCATATAAAAGGTAATTTTGTGGTGTGACTGTAAAAACATGTTTTAGAGGAGATTTGAAACATTATACCTGCCTTGTTCATAATGTGGGGTAAAAAGACTATGTTGAAAGTTTGGAATCAGAATCTGGAAAAATAGTGAAGTTAAGAATACGCATTGAAGATTTTAAATGTTGCTTCACAACTTTGTTGTTTTTTGAGATTTTTGATGCCAAATTTTCAACATAGTTTTTTTGTTACCCCACTTTATGATCAAGACAGTTGAAATTGTTTAAATTCCATCCAACATTTGATTTCGAAGGCTGACTACTAAAGCACATTTGTGGGGGGATTTGAAAACTTTTACCTGCCTGGTTCTTGAATTTGGGTTAAGAAAAGGTCATGTTAAAAATTGAGTTAAAAATATTAAGAAATGACAAAGTCATGAGTAAAAGTTCAAAATGCATTAAGAAATCATTAACTGAGCTTACCTTGCTTTCAGTCACTTTGCAGTGGAGCTCAGAAGAAGCAGGACATTCCAGAAGAAGTGATGCTGGACCAGATAGGGAAGTATGGGGTAGAGGGTGGTGGATGCTGAGAGGGGGTTTAGGTGTGGGGAGGGAGTGTGCAGGGTAGAAGATATCATTGGATCGCTTTCTTCTTTTATAGGTTTACAGATGGGGTCGGTGGGCAGGACACTTGGCAGTGGGAAGGTATTTAATTGTCATGGACATGGCACTAGGGAAGGATTGGGAAGTGGGTGGGATTCTGGGCAGTAGAAGGGTATTTAATTGTCATGGATGGGGCACAGGGAAGGAGCAGGATGTGGGCTGGATACTTGGAAGTGGGAGGGTGTCTGTCACAGATGAGATATGGGAAATGATTGGGAGGTGGGTGGGACAGTTGGCAGTGGGACGAAATTTAATTGTCATGAATGGAGCATCAGGAGGGAGGTTGAACTTCACACAGCAACCAGAACGCAAACGACAATAAAACTGCAGGTCTTCTTATGCCTTTCTTTTCCTAGGTCAATACTGCAGCCTGAGACTGTAATGAGAAAGTGTGACCTGTGGTGGGTAGCAGTGAGGATGAGATCTGCAAACAGGCATTGGGGGAGGAGGAGCAGCAGCAAGCTGAGCATGATGTCACTCAGCTATTTGCTGAGTGGCTTCATGCAGATGAAAGGATTGAGCTGCTCTTTCATTGGAATGGCTTGATTCTTTCAGCTACAAGAAGTGTCCACCCCACAAGGACTGAACAGTGGCATGATCAGCCTGACTGATCATTGGGTTGTCACTGTCGAACCCACTGCAGCCTAAGCTGCACTGGACTCAGCAGTGGCACACCTCCCAAACCCTGTTCCTGTAACAAAATGTTTGCTGACATAAAAGAAGACAGTAACCAGCTTATCTCTCCTCTGAGTTCCTTGGCTGGCCACAGTCTGAACAAATGAAAGAGCAACTGCAAACAGCTCTGTTCACCACAACATGTCAAGCTGTTTAGAGAGAGAGGAATGACACAATAGGTGACAGAATGTGAGTGGAGAAGATCATATCTGAGAGTGAAAAGACTTGTTTACACTGCCAACTTTAAAGCTCATCAATCTATGTGCATAGGTTGATGTGCTTCAAAGTCAGCAGTGTGGACACATTTGGAAGTGTGTTAAAGGAGGCTTTCCATCGAATTTCTGATGCACTCTGGAGAGGGGACGTGTATCGGAGTGAGCTAGGTGAAAGCGTTATTACCTGGCATTGTGGACAGTTGGCAGCGCTTGCTCTGATCGAAAGTCTCCTTTCCCAGCATCCTCCAGTGGCCCCATATACTGTTAGCACACCTGAGTTCAGCAAAATTAATTTTTCAAGAGCAGAAATATCACCAAACTCAGGGAAAGTGCATACAAATGTTAAATGAGGGCTACAAATATTTCAAATTAGGGTCCTGCACTGGGACCATGATACTGGGCAGGCACTAGTACATATTCATAGCCTCACTTTCTAGGGATATGCATATACATTTGCACATGCCCAGTATCATGATCTGATTGTAGGATCCTAATTTATAATACTTGAAGCCCTCATTTAACATTTTTATGAACTTTCCCAAGTTCAGCATTCTTTCTGCTCTTGAAAAGTATATTTTGCGGAACTTGGGTGTGCAAAGTTGATAACGTTCCCTGTGGTCCTTTGGTGCCTTGTGCTCATCACTGCATGTCACTGCAAAGCATCACTTTCAGTAAACCCAACCCCCTGAGTCCACAGACATTCCTCAGCGTGATGTATGGTGCATCACAATGGGCTGTGTAAATGTGAATGTTCCACATCAACACACAGTGCAGTGTGAAGGCAGCTGAGAGGTATGTGAAGCGCTGCTGATGTGTAAACAGGGCTAAAGAGACAGTGAGTCCCTCTGTAGAAATGGGGGACCTACACACTTGAGCAGACTAGATAGACAGTGAGGCCTTTATCTGCTGACGTATGTTGTATGTTCCTTAGGCTGCTACAGCATGTCTCAGGTCTCACTTCATTTTTGAGTCCATAGTACCTCATTTGCCTGGAAGGAAGGCAACCTGAAGCCTTAGATCCTCAGAGACTTCCTCTACAGAGATTTTTCCCACTCTATGTACAGACAGTCAAAAAAAGTAAGTAGTATAGTTGGCCTAAGTTATTCTTATTTCTGCTCGACATATTGTGATTCAGATTGTGGCCCCTTTTCCCTTCATTGGTCATCTAGCAATATGGCATTCCCATTCTCCTTATTGAATGTCAATATTTTGACAGTTTCAGTCACACCTTTGGCTTCAACCTTTTGGGATTCTTCCCTAAGATACCTTTAGCCAAAAGACTTGCTGTCCTGTGGCACCCTCTAGGGATGGAACCCTCCTCAAGAGGGCTTGTTTACCTCTGGTACTACAAAAGGGTGATAGTTCCTTGGAGACATAGAGTGCGAATGGCTAAAGTGACTTAAAAACAACCACATTGCTAACAGTACTGAGCTACCAACAACTTTTAGCAACCTTATCCATTTAGTAGCACAGCCACCATATTACGCTGCACAAGCATGCACTACAAGTCAAGCAATCAACTGTCCTGCATGCTCCATACTAGTTGCCAGCTGTTCAAGTGAACCATTTTTCTTTTGTTTCTGTTTAAAAATGTATGCAATAATGCAGTCCCCTTGACACACATAAAGCCAGCTAAACAAACTGTTACACATTTTCAGCCAGTGCAAAAATGCTAGATTTGGGCAACTCAAGTCGTTGCTTCACTCTGATGTGCCTTACCAACTTTTATGAAATTGTTTCCTGTAAGGTACATCTTTTCTCAGGGGGCACCTGCTTGTAGTAACTAAGAACACTAGTTGTTGACTAAATGTGTACTCATAAAATGTAGAACATATGGTATATGTTTTATTAAAAATACCATGACTTATCTTTAAAGTTAGAAAGCAATAATGGCTGTGCACATCGTGGATGTATATCACAATTTTGTTAAGGCATATTACAAACAAACTGCTAACACAGAGTCAACATAGCACTTTACAAGCTACCAAGAGATGAACTGGTCACTCCACATTGTTAGAGACATGCTGTTTGTCTTCCTCAGAATGCCCCATTAAGAAGACACAGAATGTGTCAATACATAACAGTGAATTGTTCATCTATCTGTAATTTGTACAGTACTACATTTCAGCATTAAATAAAACTTACCAATATATTCTCCAGATGCCAAATGGTTTACTGGGGTCTGTTCTTAGAGTCAACCTGGGTCAATAGTCATTGTCCACATTGGAGAAAAAAAGAATAATTATAGTTTACCTCAATTTATTTTAAATGCCTGAAACTCATTTTCCTCAAATGTGTATAGAAGAGTAAAGTGACTTCTCCTCTACAGGCTTCACATTCCTTTATATTAGCTTCATAAAAGATACTTTATACCCACTCAGCCTTTGCAGCTTACAAACCAAGATACATTATAAACCTCAAGAAGAAATACTGCGGAAAATCAAAAGAAGGTGCAGAGATGTAGCTGTTCAAAATGATTTAGCTGATATGGCCAAGTATAAAATTCATCTGGGGTATGAATGCCTAAAAGTTTTTTTTATAGGATAGAACTCTATCTTATTTCAAAAAGCCGTTGACCAGGTAGTGTCAGAGGCCGCAAACAATTGTAGGGTTTACAGCAGACTAGATGCGCCTGGTGGTCCTTATCTGCTGTCAGTTTCTATGTTTCTATGTAACTGAGAATCTGAAAGACTGAAGGATTGTAACAAGATACTGATAAGAATTGTAAAACAGAAACTATCACTGAACAGACAATGTGGTACAGGATATGAAAATGCACTCAAAAATTGGTATTATATTGTCCATTATATAAACAAAAAAAAAAGGATCTTCCTCCAGATTAACTAATTTATTTTTTATTTTAGTTTTTGTTGACTGTGTAAGGAAGGTTAGGTGATTCTGCCTATTTTTGTCTATTTTTTCCTTATTCAAGGGGATACAGATGGAAACTGACATACTGATGTAGGTTTTTAAGCTGTTGGTGATATTTTAGTGACTTTTATTCACTTACATGAGCTCATGTTATATTTGTTTAATTCAAAAAGCCATGACAGCTTAGTCAGACTAGCAAAATATTAAAACTCCCCTAAATTACAGTAGATAAGGTCCCAGTAATAGTTCCCTATTATACACATTTGTTTGAATGTGCTATTCTTTGAATGAGATTATCTGCTCTGTCCTGTTGGGGTGTAGGCAACCAGACTCAAACACGTAGTCCATCAGGTTTAATACCAAGGGAATCCCAAGCAATTAATTAATAGCTAGCTGATAATTAGGCCTCATAGTGGTTTCTGTCATCACTATTGACAGTTTTAATCTTGTTCAAGTTAACATTCTTGTGTTATGAGCTAAACTTATTCTATATGTAACTTTTATGTATGTATAGCATTTGCCTGATCTACTGTAGGAAATGCAGCTAAAATAAATGTGGATTGATTTTTTTTCTCTTCATGTTGTCACCTTTGAATTAATGTTCCTGTTGTGTGTAAAAATGTTAGTTCTATTATAAATAAATGTAATGTTTAACTCTGTATATTGTACATACTTTATCATAAAAACTTTTGAGCAGTTTGAATAAACTCAGAAACTGAAGCTGAACTTGCTACAACTATGTCAAGACTTTGTACTATGCATTTATAAAGAGGTGATATGCTTATAGCTCTGAAGTGCACAGCCTTTTTTTTTCTTTGTTTTCTCAAATGGTTTTGGTTGACTCATTGACTGTTGGCACTCTCATTCAAAGAACTCTCTCCCGTCTTACTCATCATTTTATTTATTTTCAATGAACTTTTCTAAATACCTTTGTGGTCATATTGATTTTTTTGTTATGGTTTGTTTTGTTACATAACTATCTGACTTTAGGGTCCATCAAACACACATTTTTTCACACTTGATTGTCATTGTTCAATGAACCCATCTACAAACTTTCCTTCGCTGACCATCTCGAAGAACTACAGAAGAAACTAAGGCAAAGATTAGGACTATTCTACAGAATTAACCACCTGCTTACAAAGGAGGCCAAGATTCAACTGGCTCAAGCTACCTTCCTATCTTAAATAGATTATGCGGACTTGCTCTACAGCCACTGCACTTCCTCTGCATTGGTTAAGTTGGACACCCTCTACCACAGAGCTATCAGGTTCATTACTGGCCTTCCACTTTCCACACACCACTGCTCCCTGTACTCATCATTAGGCTGGACTTCCCTTCACTATAGAAGGAATAGAAATGCTGTCCTATGGGCTTTCAAAGTGGTGACCAACAAGCTCCCCACATATGTCTCAGATTGTATTCCCCACAGTGTGTTAGGCACCTGCACTCTAAGGAGCTATTCCCTATTTGCCCTCCAAGTTCCAAGGGTCAAAACTTGTTTCAGCAAAGCTACTCTAAGCTTCTCTTTACCCACATTGTGGAATGGTTTACAAAGGAACTTGAAGCTGAGCTGCCCTGTTAGCCTGAATATCTTAAGGTGCTCTACGATCACTACATGATAGCACCTTGCAAATGTTTTCTTCACTGCTAGCCCACTAATTCCACAACTCCCCCTTTCCATCCTGATGCTTGCCATGTTTCTACCCCTGGCTCTCACTCCTTCCCTATTAACTCTTCCTGCTGCACCCACCCTTCCCTGTCCACTCCAGCCTGGCTAAAGTCCCACCCCATCCATAGTTGTGCCCCAATTATCTACCCCCCTCTGTCATTATCATAATAAACAAGTACACGACAGCCATCATCACTTTCTGTGGTTTTAGCTCAATTTTTCTCCCAGTCATCAGTAATATATCCCTCCTCTTCTTTACCTCTCTAACCTGCCACCTCATACATGGCCTCTTTCCCCTATATGTGCTGTTGCCGGCTGCCTCACTCAAAAGATCTCTGCTTATAACCCCTGTATGCCCATGGTTGATTGTACATCTGCTGACTTTTTCAATTGTAAAATAATGTGTTTTTTTATTCATTTCAACCTTGTACTGTACTGTATACACTCTATATACTTTTTCTTCCTTGTATATTATTGCTTTTTGTATACCTGCTTCTGTACTATACTTTGATGTATTCATGACCAGGTCCACCTTGCAAATGAGCCTTGCTCAATGGTGCCCACCTGGATAAATATTTTGATTGATTGATTGACAACCACAATCAAATATTATTGAGGAGGTAGCAGCACCACCACTAAATGCAGAACAAGCAGGAGGATTGTCCCACAAGGAGGAGATAGCAGAAAAAAAAAAAACACTGATACCATCAGAAATGCACCAGCAGCACAAATAAAAGACACTCAGTGCCAATAGGGAGCAAAGGATGGAGCCAATCCTGCAAAAATTTGAACACAGCCAGAAATGCCAGGGGAATCAAGACAGGCAGAGGGGCTACTATTTGTTAATTGTACAATATACTCACTAAGCTGGCTCATGTCTGCACTCAGAATCCTATTGATTGTTTGCTATGTAACTTTAATCTCAAATAAAAATTGTTAACTTATAAGATAGGCAGAGAGGAAAGGGAGGCTGAAGAGGCATTCTCCAGTCCAGTGATTGGATTCCCTGCCAGTAGACCTTTGTAGGGACAACTGGATGAGGTGCTGCTCTCCCAAATGTTTTCACTGGAGTCCCAGAGGATGGGGATGGGGATGGAGAGGAAGATGGTCACGATTAAGGCAAGACTCAGTAATATGGAGAAATGCCTGGAAGAAGAGCAAAAGTAATCCTCTCAAGTGGTTCCCACTGGTTACATCAAGGTAAGCAACAAAGATTCAGTGGCTGCTATAACTGGGAGAGTAATAGCCTTCTGGAAATTAAACATGTAGGCCATGCTTTCCATTGCCACAGTGTATGCCTGGTTTCATTGCAATAATGTATAGGGTTTTTTTTTTGTTTGTTAATACCCTGGGACTATTGTATTTTTCCTTTCTTTTTTACTTTCTTTGTGTTTTTTAATTAAACTTTTGCTCAACTTTGAAACATCTGAGCTCTGTTTATTTTAATATACACTGTTTAAGTAGTACGGTGAAGTTTGCATTTACAGACTTGAAACATTTGAAGACAAATAAGTCCCTGGATAAGGCTGTCAGTTGGTTTTGTTTTATTGATGACATCTTTTGTATATGAGATGGGACAGTTTAGGAAGCAAATTCATTTGTTGAATGGGTATTCACGTACAATTTGTCTTTCAGTCACAAGTTCTCTGCTAAAAACACTGAGCTTTTAGACCTCAGATTGTCTTTAAATAACAATGAAATTGAGACAGAGGTTTTCTGGAAACCTGCTGATAGGAATAGCTTACTCTGGGCTGAGAATGTCCATCAGCCAAGTAGTCTGATATGAAGTATATCTTATGTGCAGTTCATAAAGTCAAAACATAACTGTTCATCTGAAAGTTTGTTTTTTTTTGGCTCAAATAGGTTAAATGTCAGCACATTTTGGACAAAGAGAGTACTCTAACAGTGTGGTTAAAAAAACACTAGCAAAGGTAAAGGGGATGAAACAAGATGACTTCCTAAAAGTCAAACCTAAGCAGGTTCAAGTGAAAAATAACATTAACATTTATAACATGTTTTGACAAGAGAGCAACTAAAATTTAAATAATTGTTTTGAATAATTGGCATATATTGCATACTGATGTTGAAAGTCTAACATACTAAAATGCCAGCAGAATAGGCCTAATGGTCTTTCGCATCTGCTAGTTTGGTCAGCCCCCACCCTGGGAGCTGACCTTGCTGCCCCCTCGCCTTCTCTGGCTTCTCCCTTCCCAGTTCCGGATATTCTCGCTGCATTGGATTTTGCTTCCAGAACCCTTCCCCTGTACCTGTCCCACCCCCTCTTCAACCCCTCCACTGTCTCTGCCTCCACCAGCCCCCTAGGCAGTGCATTCCATGGCTCCACCACTCTCTCAGTGAAGTAGCACCTCCTCCTTTCTACCCTGGATCTTCCTCCCTCCAGCTTCCACCCATGCCCTCTAGTGGCCCCCTCCTCCTTCCTTTGAAGCACCCTAACTGTTCCTCCCCTATTTACCCCCCCTCATGTACCTGAAGACCTCTATCATGTCCCCCCGGTCCCTTCTCTCTTCCAATGTGTACATATTTAGCTCTTCGAGCCTCTCCTCATAGGTCCTGTCCCCTAAGCCCTAAATCATTTTGGTTGCCCTCCTCTGGACCCTTTCCAGGAGTTAAATGTCCCTCTTTAAGTGTAGCCTCCGAAACTGCATGCAGTACTCCAGGTGTGGCCTCACCAAGCAGTTATACAGAGGGAACATCACTTCCCTCCTTCTGGAGGTGATCCCCCTAGTGATGCATTCCAGCATCCTGTTGGCCTTGGCTTCTGCCCTCCTACAAGTCTCCAAGTTGTTCATCTTGACATCCACCACCACCCCCAGGTCCCTCTCAGCCATCAAGACTTGTAGCATTCCCCCCCCAGGGTGTACACTTGGCCCGGGTTTCTGGCCCCCTGGTGCAGTACCTTGCATTTCCCTGCATTGAACCTCAGCTTCCACTTTCTAGACCATCTTTCCAGAGCCTCCATGTCCCCCTGTAGGGCCACCCTCCCCATCTCCCCATCCACCACTGCCCCCAGTTTTGAGTCCTCAGCAAAGAGACTCATCTCACTCCTGATACCTGTCCTTATGTCAGAGACATAGGTGTTGAACAGGAGGGGCCCAAGAACTGATCCCTGTGGGACCCCACTAATGACCCTCCTTGGGGATGAGACTATCCCACCAACTAAGACCCTCTGGGTCCGGTTCTGGAGCCAATTTCCTATCCATCTGATCATCTGGTTCCCAACCCCCATTTATCCCAGCTTATCCAACAGGTCCTCATGAGGAACAGAGTCAAATGCCTTGCTGAAGTCTAGAAAGAGGACGTCCACTGGTCTACCTAGGTCCAAGGCACTCATCACCCAGTTATAGAACTCCACAAGGTTTGTCTGACACGATTTCCCTGGGATGAATCCATGCTGTCTATCATCCAGGCACCCTGACTTTTCCAGGTCCCCCCCAGCCTCTCCTTGACAATGCCCTCCATCACCTTGCCCACCACTGATGTCAGACTGACAGGCCTGTAGTTCCCTGCCACCTCCCTTGATCCCCCCTTGTGGATAGGCACTATATGCACCACCTTCCAGTCCTGGGGCACCCACCCTGTCCACAAAGAGATGGTGAAAAGCTCTGCCAGGGGTTTTTCTAGGACATCTGCAAGTTCCTTCAGCACTCTGGGATGTAATTTATCCTGCCCCGGTGCTTTCTCCATCTTAAGGGACCTGAGGGCATCTCACACTCTCTCTGCTGTGATTTCCACTTCTGCTACCTCTTCTCCCTGCTTAGCCTTCCCCCCTCCTGCCAGTGATGCCTTCCCCTCTCCCCAGACCTGCTGATTGGTAAGGGTCCCCCCCTCCGTATCACTGTCTTCTCCCATGTATAATGCAGCACCCTCATTTTCCTTGATGAAAACTGAGGTGAAGTACTCATTTAGTACCTCAGCCTGCTCCCCCAGGTCTTGTGCCCATCTCTCCCCTGTTTTAATCCTGATAATCTGCCCCTTCACCCTTCATTTTTCCCCAATGTATCTAAAGAACCCCTTGTTCCCTCTCCTAATTTCCCTGGTCAGGTTCTGCTCCTTCCTTGCCTTAGCCACCCTCACCACCCTAGTGGCCCTTCTAGCCATCAGCTCGTACTCTCCTCAATCCCTTTCACTCCTTGAGCACTTGAATTGCCTATAGGCTGCCTTCTTTCCCCACACCACCTTCTAGACCTCCCTGGTCCACCAGCAGGGTTTTCAGGCCCTACTGCATTTTTGTCTTACTCTTGCACAGGTGCCGGTAGCATCCTGCACCCCTCTTCTGATGATTTCCCACCTACTATCAGCATCCATGTGTGACCCAATCCCATCCAAATGCTCCTTAAGGATCCTTCCCATTTCCTTAAAATCTGCCCCCCTGAAGTCAGTTACCTCCTTCTTTGTGCAGCCTTCTACCCCTCTTAGGTCCAGGCAGAACCAGACCGTGGCATGGTCACTCCCCGCCAATGGGTCCCTTACCTCCAGGCCCCCAATCTGGTCACTGTCTGCCAGGACCACATCCAGTACCCATGCCTCCCTGGTCGGTTCTCCCACCTGCTGAATTAGGAAGGCGTCTTGAAAGATATCCAACAACCTCTGTTCCCTGGCCACCGAGGATGTCATAGTCTCCCAGTTAGTTCCTGGCATGTTTAAGTCCCCCAACACCACCACCCTTCCCCTTCCCAGTCTGCAGTGTCTCCCAACATCTGCCACCAGACTCTCCTACAGCTCCTCCACCAGTGCAGGGGGTCTATACACCACTCCTATTTTTACTCACTTGCCCCCCCTTTAATTAAAGATAAACAAAGAATTAGTTTTTCTAGAGCCACAGATATAGAGGATTTGATAACTAGCATTCATCTTCAGTTACAGTCAAAACATAGAAACTGGTAAGCAGAGAGAAGCATTGGTATGTTTAAATACTATTGTTGCAATGTATGCAAATACTGTGCATAGAAACAGGAAGGTGTCCACAGTTACCAGTAAGCAACATTCGACCCCAGTTAATAACACATGAACTGTTCAGCTGAGTATGTAATTTACACAGCATGATGTCTGTGTAAAAAGATATACATGGGTTGCACCTCAAGACAACCAAGGCTACAATTTCAGGAGCACATTTGTATGATTAAAAAGCAAGCTTTGTCAAATGCTCTTGGAGCACACTATTCTGATGCTAATGATAGCAACCCAGATAGTTTCAAATTCACATTTCAAAAGCAATTCAAAAACAAGAGAGTGGAGCCCACATCTTCAATATTTGCTTCAAATGGAGACCCAATTGCTGTACCATTTGAATGCATTAGCCCTTGCTGGTTTAAATGAAATTCTAGATCTGTGTCCATTTATTTAAAGCATATAATCAGAATATTGTGCAGGACAATATTTTGACAGAGCAGCGATCAACTGATATCATTGGCTATTATTAGTTATTTTCTGAAAATACCCCCCAATCCATTTCCTTTTTTAGATATACTAGATTCTCATGCAGTGGGAAATCATTTCATTTTTTTGTGGCGGGGAATAGAAGCACATTGATATACTGTTGGTAATAATTTTTTGTGCATTACTGTGTGGTCGCTGCTCTTAGCTGTCAAATTGGCCCATGCAGTGTTTTAAACAGCTTATATTTTTCTTCCCAGCAAAGATTTCACGGCTGTATTGTGTACTTCAATTGCATTATTTTACTTGTTTTTATTTATTTATTTAAACATTTAACCAGAAAAGACATACTGAGCTGAGAACAGAATTTTTTCAGATGCATTTTGGGGGAAAGGGGAGAAGGAGATAGCTAAACAATAAACTGAGGAAACTAAGAAGTTAATTACAGTAATATAGTAATACATAAAGCATAAATATAAATAATTAGAGGCAAATTAATAAATGAATGCAAGTAGAAAATAAAACACACTGTTATGTATAGAGAAAGGGAATAAGAAGAGGAGATGGTCATAAACAGTTGCAGGGAGAACAAGAGTCATAAAGAAGAGATGTTGAGGGGGAAGGAGAAGAGGTAGGGAGGACCAAAGTTTAGGAAATCAGTATGAAAATCTGATTTTTACTCCTACGTGTCCTCTTTCCAATGTGCGGGCTCTGTGCATTCTATATGTCCTTTCTTATATTGCACCTTGGGGATCTCTTGACCTCAAGGCTTCCTAAAGAACGTACAATTCTGAAACCTCGACAGTCAGCATACTGAATTCCATCACATGCTAGTTCATGAAGCTGATTACAGAAAAATTGATTCACGTTAGAACTGTCTCTCTTTGCTGTCTAATATCTGTATTGTTGTGCAATATTCATGTGTGTATAGTTGGCTTGACTTTGCAGACAATCATTTATTTAGAATGCCTTTTTGAGCCAATGAGTTATTTGATAGTCTATACTAGTAAAGTAGTTTTAGAATAACTATGTTTCATGGCTCTGCAGTAACTACTTTTAACTTTAGGCACCAAGTGTATTTTTTTAGATGTGGGATTGGTGTAATTATATGATTTTCATTGGAAGTATCACTTCATATTATGTCTTTTGGAATCCTTATCAGATTACTGGCTTAATTATCTAGCCATATTTGTCCAACTGTAATTTAGTGGTACACTTTATTCCATCAAACCAAGGTGTTAAAGGAGTTAGAGAGCTGAAGGCCCATAAATGCTCCCATGCTACATAATATTCATCTTATTTCAGGTTGTGTCCTGCTAATAAATAGGCATCCAACCGTGTTTTGAATTCTGATTTATTTCTGCTTACAATAATATTAAGTGGGAGTTTATTCCATGGACTAATAATCCTCAATGTGTAGAAAAACTTTCTAATTTGTCACTTAGTAATTACTGATAAGGTGTGACTGGATATGGTCAGTGGACCAATTTGGCTAGCATAAATAGTCAGTATGGGCTCACCAATACCTCCCCCTGATGAAGGAGTAGAACACATCAATACATAGGGGTGTTATTATCATTTGTCTTCCCTTGGGTATGTTTGTCTGACTTTTTCACATTTTGTTGATGTATGTTTATATTATAGCATGCTAAATTTGATGGTTCTTTAGCACATAGTGTATTTGTAATGAACTTGTTTGTATAGTAAAACTTAATATTAATGACCTTTTTGTGTGTACTGCCATTATGTAACTGTTTATCTACCATACCCATCAGTTATTCACTGTGCAAACTCCCTTCCACCATGCCCCCCTTTCCGACACCATTATGACCTCAGAACCTGCTACAGTCAACAGGACAGAGTAAAACTGTAAAAACATGGGTACAGTACAATATTTCCAGCTATGCCCTCCTCTAGTCCTCCAGCCAGTTACTAGTGTTCTCATTTTCTGCAGCTTGCTAAGTGTACTGCTCATAGGCTATGGATTGCTCCTGCTCTGGGACTTTTTCCCCATGACCCCCCACCTCCTGCTGGAACCAAGATAAATTGCTACCACCCAAGTTACCTAATAACTGTTCAAAAAAACACAGCCAGGCTGGAGGCAAGCAACGGTGCATTAAAGAGCAGCTGACCCCATAGAGAAAACTTTGGAAAACGCAATATTGTAGTTGAACACAATTCAGTTTGTATTTCATTTAACTTCTATAGTTTCTACTCTCCATTATTTATTACTAAAGAAACTCCCACAAAATCAAAATCTTTATTACTGAGAGTCAGGGACACGGGTTTACCGGGATTGAGAAAGGGTATATTCCATTTTGCACATTGCAAAAAATGGTATTTTCACCGGTGTCTGCTAAGTCAAAATCCGGTTTTACTGGTGTTTGGTTTTGTGTACTTTATTTAACAATTTTTAACTCTGCTAACATTCATTTTAGCAATTTTGACCTCCACTACTACACACCCTTCCATCCTTGTACCAATTTAAAGTTATTTTAGGTACAAGATGTGATGGCAGCAGCAACACTACAGCCCCCATCCCTAATGTGTGATGGAAGCAACAACAGCACTATGACCTCCCTGCTTCAGGTGTGACAGAAGCAGCAGTACTACATTTACCATTCCTCATGTGTGATGGCAGTATCAGCACTATGGCCCCCATCCCTCAGGTGGGACAGCAGCAGTACTACATTCCCCATCCACCAGTGGTGATGGCAGAAGCACTATAGCACCCACCCCTTCGGTGTGATAGCAGTAGCAGAAATGCACTCCACATCCCTCTGGGGTGATGGCAGTAGTGACAGCACTATGATCCCCTTTCATCAACACCCACACCCCACATGCACAAGTTACAAATGACTTGGTCTCTTTGCTTGTTAGAACTCAGAAGTGAATTAATCTGAACTATCACTGCTAAGGTGGACTACCTTTGTTTTTTCCCATCTATAATTTAACTGCCTGAATTTGATTTCTGCCTGTGACACCGCTGACCAGGATTAGGGAACAGACTTGGGTGTTGGAGGGCCAGCTGATGGGTGAAGGCTTGAGTGCCCAATAACCACTCACCTTCTCCTGGGAGGAGGGTGGGTTCATGGCTCAGCATTTACTGGCCTGTGGTAGAGGCCAGAGGCATGACAACATGTCAGCCTTCACTGCAGGAGGGAGCATGATGGACATCGGCTTGTGCCTTGACATCATGTGGCCTGTCATGCTGCCAAGAAAATGAGAAAACACCTGTTGACCAACCGAAGGATGGTTGTTGGTCCCTCCATAAGTCAGAAGCCCCAGACATGTGTCTGGTCTAACCCCTGCCATGCCCAGGATACACAGGAAGCTCTTTGGGGCAATTCTCTTCCCCTGGTAGCCTCCCACAGGGGTAGGGGCCCACTCAATGAAGGGTTACTTTGGGTTAACTGGTAGCACAGCAGTAAGGGTCAGTGGATGGTGGTCAGGACTCAGCAGGTGGTAGGGAGCCTTGGCAGGCCTGAAGGAGTGGATGGCCAGGGGGTAGGCAGAGCAAAAAAAAACTGCTTGAATTTGCTTCTTTGAAATAAAGTGTCTTCACCTAAAAAATCCACAAGTGATTAGTGAAGGACCTTCAAATGGATTCTTGCATCTCCCATACATGTGGATGCTTGTTTTTTTTAACTTGGTATCTATGAAAAGGGTGTCTCCCAGTTTTCATGTCTTTGTTCAGATGTGAATTGAACACTACTCTGCCCACTAACATCATACAGCTCCTGGGGCCTTACCTTCTGTATGTCATTGACTGTGCTTTCAAAATCCACTGGCCAAACATAAGTACTCTTAAATACTTAACATTTGCTTTTTGTTGAAGCAGTATATCAGAAAACTTTTTGTTGTCACAGAGACTGAAACTGCAGGTGGGAGAAAAGGTGTAAATGGTCCAATTCACCTAAATGGGGTACTAACTGTGAAGTCTTTTCATAAGTAGTAAGGCAGTTTCTTCTTCGTGAACATACTTTCATTCATACTAGTTTTCATTCAAACAACTGAGGATTTTGGATGGCCCTACTGATTATAAACTTGAATAAGTTAGTTGGTAACAGTGATTCTGCATTTAGCAATCTACAACCTAGATGCTTTTATGCAAAGAATACAATAAAAACCTGACAAAAATCTAAAAACAAGCTTATAAAACACATAAAATGTATCTGAACATTTATCTTTACCTATACAAAATCATTGCAACCCAAGTAAAACTCGGGCAAATTACATGGTACCCTGATTACTATTCTATGATGTAGTAAACATATATTACTATTTTTTTATATATTCTTTGTAAAGCAGGTAAGGTCCACTAGGTAGAACTGTCTGTTTTAAGGAGTGACCTAAAAGCACTGGGGAGGTTAAGTGACTTGCTTGGAGTCGCACAGTATGCAAGTGGATGTTGTGGCACTCAAACCAAAGTCTGCTGGATGTACCCAGTTCAATCACCATTTGTTACTCTAACCACTAGGCATGGGTGGTTAAACTGAATGACTGATTACAACAAAGCAGTGCAGGTCATTTGCTTACTGACTCTATATGCAGCAAAGCAGAAAGAATGCAAAGCACAGCAGCATTCATTTTAAGATGCTGAAATCTGGGTCAGCCTGCTGGTGCTGCGGTAGCACTATTGCTTGCCTTGCAATGCCAGCAACCCAGGGTCAGAAGCAAACTTGGGTTGCTGGAGGTCTGGCCAGGGGAGTAGGACTGAGCACCTGGGGACTGCTCTCCTCCTCCAGGGAGGGTGGGCTGCAAGTCCTGCTTCTTTACTACCACCTGTGTGACCACGGGTGGTGGTGCAAAGGTGCTGCAGAGTGATCAGGAGGGGAGGACACTAGTCAGGATCTGGAGCAGTGGCATGTCTCTGTGACCTATCTCCTTTGATCTCTAGTGCTGGTGCCCTCAGGGACAGAGACCAGAAAACTAGGAACAATCACTCCACATCGACCACTGCCAGAAGGGACCCAGGTGCCCCAGACTTCATAACCAGGCTCCATGAGGGACCCACTGAGCTGCCAGACACACACTAAGTGAGTGTGGAGGGGTGACCTGGGGTTCCCTCCCTTCCCACCTGGGGGGGGGTATAATCCAGGCAGGATAGGGGCAGGCCCACAGGAGCTCCTGAGCATTACCTGGGGATGAAGCTAGGGGATACCCAGCCTCGGGATCTCTGAAAAGTAGAGACTGATGCTGTGAGAAGGGGACATAGAAAGAGAAAATACATTTTTTTTAAAAGATACTGAAGTCTTAGAGTTTCTGTGCAGTGACATGCAAGTTCCGTGAGGCACCGGTACAAGAATTCAAAATCCGCAAACGAAGCAGGATTCCGTGATTGTTACCGGTGTTACCAGTAAAAATGGAAAACCATGGTCCCTGCTGAGAGTTCATCTGATTCTATGGCTTACTCCCTACTTTAAAGAATAATGCTCTGTTGTGACTTCACAGTCTGATGTTATGGAAATAACTGTGAGGTCACAAGCAGAGTATTATGACATTAGATTGAGAGGGAGCAATAAGAGCTAATGAACCCTCAATCAACAACTCTCCTGTTGTCATGTATATGACCTCAGTAATAAAATAATGGGGTTAAGAAATACAAAGGTAATGAGAAATATAAGCTGCTTTGTGTACGTATATTGTGTTTTTCAAAGTTATTCTTGAGGCATCAGTTGCTCTTTAAAGAATACTGTTTTTTTATCTTAGTTTTACATTAGGTGAAGTTTCTTAGTCCATTAAGAGGTCACTTAAGCTGATTGTAGTAAACGATGTACTGCACCTTAGCTCTGAATAGTCCCATCAATGGACTGCATCTTTTTCTCTTCATCCCCATATACCTATTTTCTGCAATCCATCTCCATACTGCACTCCTCCTGAGCTGGTTTACTGATGCTGTTATGCTGCCTCCTTGCACCCATCCTTTACTGCTCCTTCAGGTGTCTGATGCGGCTGGCTGACTTTTTAGTCATGGTGCTGGAGGCCTCTGTCATCTGCAGGATGTGTTCCCTCACCTCCTTTGGATACATGAAGCTCTGTGTCACTCTCAGCACTGCACATGCACTTAGGGACATTGTAGGCCCTTTTCTTTTGCCAAATCCCAAACTCTTCCAAAAGACTTTTGCTTGTTTGTTATTCCATTAAGGAAGTCAGGTTTTAATGAAAGTCTTGTCCCCTTCTAGATCAATTTTTTCACCGTACGAACATTGTTTAGAATAGGTTCCCTAACCAGGTTCCTCAGGATCCAAAAATGATAGACCTTAGCTGCCTTTGCTTTTTATACGGTGACAGTAGGGAATGCAAAAAAAACAGTATATCTTGGCTGGTGCATCCCAGTAATGAGTCAGCACTTTCAGGATTAGGCAGTGAAGAAAGTCTAATATGTCAGGCTCCTCTACTTTCTTTAGGTAACACCAAAAATTATAAAAGTTCCAATGATTTCTTAGCTCTTGGTTATCTATTTTATCCCACAGTGCCTTTATCTCTGACTCTGCTTCCTTCAGCCTGGCTTCCACTTCCGTATACCACTCCTCTAGCCATTCAACCTTCTCCTCCTCTTCCCCAGTTCTGCTATCTAGCTACTTTACCTCAGTGTTAACCATAATGAGTTCATCTCCTGGCTGGGACAGTTTGTCATTTATGGTGCCCACAATACTTTTAGTTTGGCCAGTCCAGTGATGCTGAGGGTTGAGTCACGGGACATCACCCCTCATTCCATACCAGTGACCCAAGTTTGGATGTGGATTTCAGTTGAAGGTGGTCAGCTGGGAGGAGAGAGGATCAAGTGTCTGAGGGACTGTTCTCCTCTTCTGGAGAGGGAGATTTGTTGCCCAGCCTCTGATTGCTTGCTACCAAGTGGAGGCTGATGGTAGTGCAGACTGGTGTGCTATGGAAGGGAGGGGCTGTGGCCTGGTGACATCTGCATGCTTCTACTTGCATACCTCATGTCAGCTGCAGTAGAGAACAGGGATAAAAGTGGAAAAAGGTAGCTGGGGCTTAATGAGCCCTGCCTGCCTATCTGCAGATCTGCACTGTCACCTGGGACCACGTCTGTCCAAACTAGATATGTTGCTGGGGGGGAACAATCCCTCCCTCCCCTAACCCTGCCATGGAGGGGGAAATCCATGGGAGTCTCCAACCAAAAAGATAAGGTCCTGTGGGAGGCAAACACCAGTCTGTGGAAGAAGGGACAGGGTTGATAAGCCACCCCATACCCATGGCAGAAAAATCAAAATGGAAAAAACTTAATTTTGAGAAGTTCCCAGAATATTCTTGTGCCCTCTGACTCAATACACATTTCCACCATTTTAGGCTCCAGAAAAGTCACACCAGCTGGTGAACAAGACAATGTGTGCTTTTTTGTGGCAATTGAGTCATCCATAACTTCCGGATCCAAGTCTCCTAGGTAAGCTTTTCCAATCTTGGGATTCATCTGGCTGTTGTATGACCTAGGAAGGTGGAATTACCTCAGTTTTAACACTGCTAAGATGGAGCTCCATGTGCCAACTTGTTAGTCACACATCATGTGACCCCTTTGCATTATTTTTTAGCAGTTTTCTTCTGACAAAACATTTCATGAAGTTTGGGTAATGTGCACTGGTTTCTTTACATCATTCTGAGTTTGAAGAATGTGGAAAATGAAAACGTCACAGAGCACTAGCTACTAGATGGCAGTGACTATAGTTCACCCTGCTTATAATGGTCTTATCTGTGCAAACCAAGTATGCCCATTATAGTAGGTTTCCACTGTATTGTGCGAGTAGCTTATGAAAAGAAATTTCATTGCATGTGGGTCAAGAATACCAGCACTTACATTACATGGGTTTTACTGAACAATCAGAGGAATGATTCCTCAAATTCACCATCCTTTATCTCTCATTTTTATGGCTGTGGGTGGAGCCCACAGCCATCTTACTTTAGCTTGAAAAAAGGGGTTTCCATTGAACACTTTTTTAGTAGTTTTCAGTGTATCCATCCATAACTGCAAATCCCTATGGCAGTTAAAAAAATACTCCCTTCTTTCTTTTAAGAATGATGGACACAGAACTCCAAGCTCCTTTTCTCTGAGAGCAAATGTGCACACTTTCCAAACAAATCTAAATATCTGTAAAACAATTCAAGTTGCACAAAAACAACCATGTGAATGTTGTTCAGGACAACAGGATCTTTCACATGAGGGTAATCACTAATCTGAATTCTTTATATTTTATAAAATATGGTCTTCCAAACAACCTTATGATTTTCTCTCTGAGTGAACGAAGTAGGAGTCATGTCAAACAAATGTAAATATCTCAGAAAGTATACAAGTTACCAGTATGCAACCATGATGAAAGTTGTTCAGGACAAAATGACCTTTAAAATGAGGGTGGTCACTTATCTGAACTCATAATATTTTTTTAAATATAGCCATCTGAAAGGTGAAAATTGTAAAGAACAATGAAAATTCAGGTAATTAGATGGCCATAGTTTAAAACATATAATTGGTGCAGCTTAATGAATAGGCTCATTGGAAATGTATTTTTGTCCTGAACAACTTTCATACTGATAGTTTATGTGTAACGCGTATACTTTTAGAGATATTTACATGCGTTTGGCATAACTCCTTTAAAAAATTAAAACTGAGGTAATCAGATGGCCATAGTTTAAAAATTATAATTAGTGCAGCTTAAGGAATAGGCCCATTTGAAAGGTCTTTTTGTCCTGAACATCGTTTTTATCTGTAACTTGTATACTTGCAGAGATATTGACATTTGTTTGGCATAACTCCTATTGTACTTCTAAACAGCCTCAGTTTTGCTAATTACTACACCACTTAAGTAAAATTCTAAACCTGACCACCTTGTTCATCTCTTGTCATGCCTAATTTAAAGTGGACAGGAATTGATTACTTATGTGTAGCTGTTTGAAATGTCTTTATTTTCATAAATTATATTTATAACTCTAAAGGATCCCTATTTAACAGTGCCTGAATAAAAGCTGAAGTTGTCAGTTGTGTTTTGTATTGTTTTCTTTGTATGGACAACATCCTGTGCAGTTCCTTTCATGGAACCAAGAATGTGGAGTTTTGACTATGTCACTTCATGGTTTCAGAACCATGGGCACTGTACTGATAAGGTCATGCTAACATTTCTGAAACCATAAAGCCAAAGAAACACTTGTTGCTGTATTGGTCCTTGAAACACAAGATCCACAGAAACAGTTGATTTGGTACATTTTATTTGACCAACAGAGTTGTTACAAAAGAACACAGATGCTTTTAGCTTTCAGATTTCACAGAATCCTTTGTCAGAAAACACTGGCAGTTGTTTTAGAAGAACAAACTTTCTCAAAACCCAGATTATACAAAAAAAAGATGGTTAAAACTGCATTCAAAAAAACAAAACATACCTATATAAAGACAGCAAATGATCCATCAAAAGAAAGCTATCCCACAGTCACTGATTTGAAAGTTCACTCCCTGAGAAAAGTTATAAACCAACTGAAGCTTCATTTCAAGATCATCTGTGTGTCTTTGCTAGCATTAGTAAATGAGAATGATTAAAAACCACAAGGAAAATACGCTTAAAGAGCAACTGACACCTTCAGGAGAACTTTAACAAAACATAATATTTAGATAAAGTTCAGCTTGTATTTCACATTAGTTCTTTGGACCCAGATATTTTTGCCAACTACAGACCAATCTCAAACCTTCCCTTAATGAGGAAAGTGATTGAGAAAGTAGTTGAGGTACAGCTGGATGACCACCTGACCTTCCCTAACATCTATGAACCTCTCCAGTCTGGTTTCCAAAAGGGGCATAGTACTGAGACAGTGCTGGTTCGGGTGCTCAATGATCTCCTGATGGTGAGAGATCAGAGGCACTGTTCTATCTTGGTGCTCCTTGATCCCTCCTCAGTCTTTGACACTGTAGACCATGGGGTGCTGCTTGGACATCTGAGTTCTGTCTGTGGATTAATGGATATAGTCCTCAGATGGTTTACATCTTTCCTCTCTGGCAGGAATCAGAGAGTGGTGTCTGTGATTTTTTCCTCTGATCCATTCTCCCTGCCATGTGGGATTCCTCAGGGTTCAGTGCTGTCCCCCATGTTGTTTGCAGTGTACATGCTGCCCCTAGGAGACACTGTAAGATAGTATGGGCTGAGGTTTCACTGCTATACTGATGATACCCAGCTCTACCTCTCTTCTGCCCCCAACCAGGATAGAGCGGTCTCTGTATTTAACTACTGCCTCGCTGAAATCCAAGATTGGCTGACTTCAAGCTGGCTAACATTGCATCCCGGAAAGAGAAGGGGATGGTAGTGGACCCGGGTCACCAGATAGATGGGTTGAGGGCTGGTTAGCCCTCTGGACTTGTTCTTGGGGGCTTGCAACTCCTTTCCTCTGAACAAGTGTGAAACCTGGGGGTAGTGCTTGATGACCGGCTGACATTATGAGCTCAGGTGTCAGCCATCATCAAGTTTCCTTTTATCATCTTAGGAATATCTCCAGGATTAAGCACCTTGTTCCATCTGGGGATCTATCCACCTTGGTCCATGCTTTTGTGACCTTGCACCTAGATTATTGCAACTCCCTGTACTTAGGGCTGGCTGGGGTTGATATCCACTGCCTGCAGCTCGTGCAGAACGCGGCAGCATGATTGTTGACAGGAATTCCTCGATCCTCTCATATTATGCCTGTGCTGCACAATCTGCACTGGCTGCCAATTAGGTGGTGGATCACCTTTAAAGTCAGTTTACTGACTTATAAAGCCTTACATGGACAGGGCCCTGACTACTTGAAAGTGCTCTTACCCTACCGCCCAGTGCGACAGCTGCACTCGGTTGATGAGGGGTTGCTAGAGATTCTGAAGGTGTCTTTGAAATCTTCAGGGGCCTGTGCATTTAAGCACATGGCCCCATCCCTCTGCAATTCTCTACCCCGCCAGCTTCAGGAGTGCACGACTGTGGGGGGGTTTAAGCAGGCAATGAAAACATATCTCTGGTGCCATACTTTTGGTGACACAGTTTAATCTTGGACCCTCTGACTATTTTATTGTTTTTCTGAGCTTTTATTTGATTCCTTATTTTTTGTACAGTGCCTTGATAGCTGAAAGGCACTTTTGAGAAATAAAATGTATTATTATTATTTATTCTTCCTCCCCATTATTTATTGCTGAGGTCATTTACATGAAAAGAGGATTTTTTACTCCTGAAAAGTTATTCTGTTTTTGTTGCTGTCTCCCTACTTGACGTCACAATGCACTGCTTGTGACATCACAGTTACTCTCATGGCAACAGATTGTGATGTCACAACAGATCATTATGACTTGAAGTAGGGAGTGAACTATAGAGGCAGATTAACTTCAATGTAACTGTAAGGGATAAAATCATGTATTCATGCACATTTCCTCAGTAATAAATAATGGGGAGGAGAAATCTAGAATAGATATGGAATACAAGCAGAATTTTACTTAATTATTATGTTTTTCAAAGTTTTCTTTCAGGCATCAGTAGCTCTTTAAGCAATATATAGTAAATAATATTAAAAGCCTTATAAATATGAAAATATCTATGTGTTAAGTAAAAAATAGGTTAGAAGACAACCTGCCCTAGTGTAAATTAAGTGTTTACCATCTATTTCACACAGTGGTGTCAATCAAATTTTAAACAGTGTATTGTTCAGATACATTTTTCTTAAGCTCTGTGTACAATAAATCCATAATACTCATGAATAGTCAAACTTATACTGTCTTAAACATGATATACCTGCAATTCTGTAACAAGTGACTAGTGTATGTGTGCATTCAAAAGCCAAACCTAACACAGACCCCCTTGTACTTGAGATAGTGTTATTCTAATATGTCCATGTATCAACATGTGTCCATATGTACCTGATCTGCTGTTGTACTAAATAACAGTTCTATAAATCTAAAACAAAAACAAAACACAACTGACAGCTTCAGCTTTTATTCAGGTAAGTTAAATAGGGATCCTTCAGAGGTATGAATATAATTTATAAAAATAGAGACATTTCAAACAGCTGCACATAAGTAATCAATTCCTGTCCTCTTTAAATCACTGAGACCCACTGTGTGTTTAGAAGGTTGAAGACAGAAAACCAAACTGCTTTTCTCTGAGAATCTTCCTAAGGCACTGTGTAGAATTCTTAGCAAATGTGCACACATTCCAAACAAATCTAAATATCTTTGAAACTATTCCAGGTGCACAAAAGCAACCGGTCTGAAATTTGTTCAGGACAAAAAGACCTTTCCAATGAAATCTGAATTCCTTATATTTTGCAAAATATGGTCATCTTATTACCTGTATTTCTATGTTTGTTTTTACAAAATTCACATTGCTGATGGCTATTTAAAAAAATAAACTATAAAGAATTTAGATTAGTGACGACCCTCATTTGAAAAGCCTTTTTTGTCCTGAACACAAAAATGTAAAATAATGCACTTGGGGCACATAAATACAGGGACAGAGTGCAAAATGGGTTGAGTGATATTGACATTAAGAAAGCAAACATTCAACAAAAAAAACTTTTACATACAGTTGGTTACTACTTAACAATATTATGCATCTATGGCTGCCACTGTACATCTGATGCAAACCCATAATCACGTCCCTCACTTGAAACAAAAGGGGGGGAGAGTGGAGGCCACAACTGACTCCTTGTTTTTGTGTTAAAGGGGTCAGTTTTTACAGCAAAAACAAGAAAAGGGGTCATTTCTAAAATGTGCAGACAAGCATGGGGACCACTTTTTTCAGAGCATGCCACCACTGTCAGTTACCATTACAAGACTGCTACTACCCCCACCTAATACAATCAGGGGAAAACCAGAATTAGTCTACCAGCACTGAAATCAATATGGTTAAGGCACATTTACCAGAAATTAATGTTTAGAAAAGAATGAGAAAGTGACTTTAATGATGAGCAAATCCCAGACCAGATCTTTACTTTGTTAATAGTCTCCTCCTGAGTATGATTTTTATGGCTGTGTGAGCCAAGCTCCACAGATGTTATGCCATCATCAGATTTGTATAAGAGCACTGTGGAAGCATATAACTGGACTGCTGTCTGATGTCCTGCCACAGTGCTACAGCATAGTTTCCAGTGTTTCTGTTTATGCAGCCCTTCCTCTCTGTGGGCCACATAAACATACCCACTTCCTGGTGCACTACTTTTCCTTTCCACAACTGCAGATGTGACAGCCACAGTGTGCAACCTGGTGGTGCTGACTTAAACTGTGCATGCATGAGTATCATGCATATGTATGTAACCTCCATGCCACCACTGGCTAGCTGGCACCCCCTTAAAAGAACTACTGCCAACTACATGGCATACAATTTTCTTTTGGCAGAACTACACTCATGGTACCACCCCTAGCTTTGGAGTGTATACCAGGTTCATTATGTAGAAGATGAGGGATTGGGTACATACTGAAACATACTAAAATGAACCATTTTATTTACAACCAAGTCCAGAGGAAAGGATGCTAGGTATATGCTAGACCTAATTGCTGTGGGTCCCCAATAATGTTCATACTAGAAGCAACAAGTGGAATGTCCAAAGCAGTAACTTGGATTTTGAAGTATGGCTTTATTTACAGATGTTACTTAAAGCCAGAGTGGTCCCTCAAAGGTTTATCATTACAATACAGGCACACTCTCTTTTGCAGGACACTTTGCTATGCATTACTGTTTTCCAAAAAAACATCTCTATCTCTTTTCCAAAGTGTATATCTGTGGGATGTGCCACACACTTTAAACATTTTCCACACATTTCCATTTCCAAAGTGTATATCTGTGAGATGTGCCACACACTTTAAAATCCTCCTGGTGCATGGTCTTTGCCCAGAGAACAGTGGTGCCCATCCACAAATCACTTAGCCCTGCCTGAAACTCCAGATGGTGTTCCTCCAACCCTTTGCCCTGAACAGCCTCTGCCATTCCTTCAGGGTTACTCCAAATGAGTCTTCAATCCCCAATGAATTGCTAAAGACTCCTAACTTTAACTTTAAATTCAGCACAGTTGTGGTAAAAGGGATTCTGACTGGTGTAATCTAGCCTTATCTAGGGCACACACATGTCAGACAACTCCCTCAGAGAATAGTCTCAAATTATGTACTCACAGATTAGGTGTTCCTTCTTCCCAGTCATGGAAAGAACAAAAGGCACCTTTCTTTCTTTGGTAGCTGCCAGATTCTACTCATTGTTCTTCCTTAAGGAAGCTCCAAAGTTCAGGAACTTCAGGGGATTTCCCATTGGATCCACAAGAATTGCATTCCCTCTCACTCCCCTTGGAGTGAAACTAGAGAGTCCTGCAGGCAAACTGAAGATTTTACCAAACTAGGGTGAGAAATACCAGAGCTCCCTTTAACAGATCCCCAATGGCAGACCTCCTGCCACTCTGACTACCACACTTGAACTTACCGATGAACATTCTAAGCTCCCTGAGAGCAGCTGACTCTAAAATGGTTATGTTGCTGTGAGAGTTCTAAATGACATAATCATCTTCTCAAGCTAACTGAGTAAACAATGATGTCATTATGTAGAAAGCTTCTAATGAGTTCCCCACCAGCTGCCTTCTCCTACCTGCCTAAGACTAGTACTAATGGAATTCTAGTAACCCGAGGAGACTGAGTTGTTACATGTAGTTATGTCAGCACTGCCATATTGCGCAAGGCTGACTCTGGGGCAAACTGCACATGTGCAAGTATTACGCATGTGCAGTACTGTAATCGCTGCAGTATTATGGCTGACTCTGGTGCATCTAGAGCACCGCATATTCTTTCCACCACTGTTGCCACTCCTAAAAGCTCTCCACAGCCATATTGGCTCTGATCAGATTTTGTCTCTTTTGTTATAGTTTTTTGGGTTGAGTACCAATAACCAAGTAAATTATTTTTTATACTTTCAGGTCAGAAAGAGTTGAGTGAAGGATGAAAAAATGCACTCACAATTCCCTCAAGCTAATTTGTGGTAGAGAGTCAATCTACATCAATAGCTCTACTTTAGAAGACAGTGAGGGGGCTCATAATTTTGGCAGATATAATGGCCTATTAATAGCCTGTTAATCAGGCAGTTAGCCACTTACTGCCACAAAATTGATGTCCCAGATGTCTGCAGTAGATAGGAGAAAATGTATGCTATTGTCAGCATGATTAGACTTGCCCAACATAGGCTAAATTTTTTTTGAAAGTGAGAAATGTCAGCTAAATGGTAAACGTGGTGAACACTATACTTGAAGCAGGACATGAGTGACCTATACTTAGAATCATGAGGATACTGAGACTAGGGAATAACTGATTGGAGCATTTTTCTTATGAACTTTTTTGTTTCCATTTTGCTTACATCTTGACGACAGTAACTCCCATCTAGAGTTTCCTCCTAGCTGCCTTGATACCTCCTGTTGTCACAGTGGCTTGTCCATTGGATTACACATCTCCAGTGAGATGCAGTGAATTTAAAATTTGCCTGCGAAGTGGCCAATTTCACCATGTGGAGTAATCAGAAAATAAAACATGTTTTAGCTTGATTTCGCCGAAAAGCAAGATTTCACCTTGGAAAGTGAAATTTCACCTTACAAATTTTCATGGTGAAATTTTGTATTTCACAATGTGAAACGGGTGGAATTCACGGATTACTCCGCGTAGCGAATTTTTGTCACTTCGCCCACCTCTAATCTCCATTTGTCACTTTTTTAGCATATTCCAGGACAGAATGCCAGACCACTGGGTCATCGATAAAGGGAGAGTCACTCATCTGAGTGCTCAGCAGACATGGCTCAAGGCAGGCCTGTTTGTCATTCTGCCACCAGCAGTGATTTCTTGCCCTGGCTTTGTTTCTGCCCACCTCCCTTTTTATAACCATGTTTCTTCCCTGTAAATCCAATGGACTTCTAGTGTCAGCTGCCATGATTCCTAGATGTCTCACCATGCTGATGGTATTTGATTCAGAGGCCACCTCCTCTCCCCTAAATCCAAAGTTTCAGTTGGCTGGCGCACATGTACTGATTTCTGTTTGATGGTATTTCTTCAATTGTGATGTGGAGCCAGCTACCAGCCTTCATAATTCTGGGAGTATTTCAATATCATCTGGGCACCTGTATAAGGCAATGTGAAAATGGTATGTGGGTGTCCCAGTAACAATCCCTGTTTGCACTACGGTGCTTATATTCATTTTTGGGTGTTATGGGTGACTGGGTTGAGTGTTGAGTGGATGGGGGTGCAATTGATTGCTTTCTCTGGAGCTGGGTGAGAGGGGATTTGGTGTTGCTGAGCAGGTGAGGGAAGGGATGCTCTCTTTAATTTGCTGGGACTGGGTGGAAGGTGGAATTGCGTGTTGCTCAGTACTGATGTGTGAAGTTGGAAAACGTTGCTTCATAAATTAATTTGCAAATTTGCCTCATTTTTCAATGTCAATCTACCTTGCAAAGTCCAAATTCACAGTAAACTGATAATTTACAAAATGTGAAGTTGGTAACTTTTCCAGAAAAGTTTGCAATGTATAATGGAATTGGAGATCACATTTTGCTGAAACAAGCTGTATGCTATTAAGGGGGCTGTCTTCGGGGCAGTTTTCTGAAGACAGAGCAGGAGAGAAGTCAGTGCATACTTGCCTGAGAAAAATTTTTTTAAAATATGTCTCAAAGCCAAGCTTTTTGAACCTAAATTACTCACAAATTGTTCTAGAGGGCCTTGTGCTGCAATATTTTTTTGTTTGTTTATTTTTTCGCTGTGTATTTACTTTAAAGTAGTGGTTTCTGTTTTGTCAGTCTGTGAAGCAGTGGTGTGTGGGAGTGTAGGGGTACTTTAAAGCAAGACAGCCCAGGAAGATCTGAAGCTGTTTTTTTGGTGGTGACTTTTTCACCATGGCTCAGCCCCAACTTTCCTGGACCCACCCACCCACCAGGAGGAACCGTGGACCACCGATCTGCCATAACTTGCCCCCCCAAGGCAGGGTCGCCAAGATGATCCCCCTCAAGGAAACCCTTCCAGATTACTGGCAGCTTCTCTGTCTGTTGGCAGGGTTCCCTAGACTAGCCACCCCAGGGTGGGGCCATGGGGAACACCACCTGATGGAAGACTTGCTCCAGTTGTGACTATGTGTTGTGGTGGGCACAGCGGGATCTAGGAGGCTGGCATCAGCAGCAGAACAATCAGCAGTTTTTGCTTGCTGAACCCTAAGGAGGCATGATGTTCAATGATGTAAAGTGCTCTAGTATGACATTTGTTATGTCTTCCCACAGAACTGATGCCAGTCACTACTGATTCTTCAGCCTTCACCATAGATCAGTATTGCACTGGACACTCAACCCCCTTCCTCCTGGAGAAGGAGAGCCATCACCTGGATGCTCAATCCTTCTTCCCTCAGCCAGCTCTCCAAGTCCATTCCTAAAGCCGGGATGTCAGCATCACAGTGGAAACCCTACCACTGCACTGATGGGCCAGCTCAATCTGGTGCTTTTTTGTCTAAGCAGGAGATTTATGTTATATTTTGGTTTTCTTGCTCTTTCTTGTTCATCATTTTTGTTCTGTAGTGAGTAATTTCTCATTTTTATTTCTGTGGTTTAGTTTAATGTGTTTAAGTAAAGTATTTTGTCAGTGTCAGGGACATTCTATACATTCAAACAAGGGTCTCAATGTATACTACAATAGTAATACATAGTAGCCCTGGAAAACTTCATGGTGTACGCTCAACACCCCAAAGGCAACTCCCAACTTGACCATGGTGCTAAATCCACAATTTAAGTCTGATAATCACCATAAGCTCTCCAAACCATTTAATACTGTTAAGAAAATACTTGGCAAGGCTGATGGAAATTTATTCACCTGGTAAAGGTGATTGTGGAAGCATTCGATATTCAGCAAGTCACTTGAAAAAGCATAGGTATGACTTAACTAAACTCAACGTGATCTTAAACTACAGTATGTAGAAAACTATATTCTAGAAGTGATTTTTTTTTTAAATCTACCCCTGTATTCTACGGAAGAATTTTAATGACATAATAAGACATGACAGGAAAGCATAGCTGAACTATTTTTTTTATTTTTAAAAGAGAATTCCCTATTTTACTTTAAAACTAACAGCTGAATTAATTTGTTTTCTGGTTTGTAGTCAGTCAAGAAGCTTTATAGTTCAGCAATATGCCATTACATCTTAAAATTTAAAGATATTAATAAAAATGCCTATAAATGTACACATTCAAGCAAAGCTACAATATAACACATTCCAAAATCTGTAACAGTAATGTGATAAAATTGCTGCTCAATTACAGAACACCATAAGCAATTTGTGTTAGCCAAGCCTTCCTCAAATCAAATGGAAGGATATGTCTATGATAGACACATATAAACAGACTACAAATGATAGATAATTCTATAAAAAAGAGAGCCAACTGGGACATAAAGTGCAAACAACTTTGTGGAAAACAAATCTGTATAATTATAGATGGTAGGGATGGCTGAATCAGCTGTGACCCAGTTCTGATTCTGATTTAGCTTTTTCAAAGAGGTTCTAATTTACTCTGATGAATTGAACATCTATTTTAGTCTGTTTGAGTATGAGAAATGCATCAGCATTAGTTTTTAAATCCCTCTGTTAAAAAAATAAAATGTAACCTTTCTTAAAAAAATGTGTCTGTATTTTCATGTCATGTTTCAAGGTCATCAAGCAGCCAACAACTAAAAAATTAACTCACTATTGTTCTTGCCAATCCTGTGTGTCAGCCACCACATGACATTCATAGGAAACAGTGGGCAGGATTTGCAAAACTCCTGAAAATCCTGCAGCTGCAGGAAAAACTCTGTGCTAGTGGGTTGCCACTCACAGAACTGAAATTTCTCTCACAGCTATGGTACTCTGAAAAGTGGAGCCATTTTAAGACCGACTCCACAGTTTATGGCAGCTTGTGGGTGGTGTTGCAATGGAAATCCCTGCAGCTGCAAAAAAATATATTATGGCTGGTGGGACTAGCTGTAACATCTTCCACAGCTGTTGAGGATGTGAATAGCAATCTCTGCAGTCGCGGAGATTTTGGTCCACAACTATAGTGGAGATGTGGGACTTGGTCCAAAAAATGTTTGTGAATCCAAAGCACTGTATGCAGGTCATTTGGGGCTTTGCAGTGAAACGTTGGAAGGAGAGAGAGAGAGAGAGAGAGAGAGAGACACCAACAAATTCAACAGCCAAAATACAACACCAGAGTGCAGCGTGCAAACCTTCACTGTGTCTGACATGCTTTTTGGTGGGAGACAGGCAACATCAGCAGGGTATGTCATGGGGCCCCTGCCATCCCTCTCGCCCTTTTGATCTGAAATGTTTTTTTTTTGTTTTTTTTTATTTGTAACTGTTTTGCTTGCCTACTTGGTGTTAGAGCAATCAGACTGCTCCAAACCTTTAGTGCTGCACTCAATAGCTACAAATGGGCACAAAAACATTAGTATGTTTCAAATACTTCAATTTCCACAGGTTTCCATCCAAACAAACATGTTACAGTTTATTGCCACTCAGATGGTCCCAGCGCTTTGACTCTCATGAGTCTCTGTCAAAGAGTGCAGCACTGAATGTTTGGAGCAGTCTGTGTTTTTCAGAATAGGCACCCCCATAGAGCTGCAACAACCTGCAAACTGCTGAGATTGTGGACTGCACTTGTGTGAAATTACGTTATAGTAATCATCATGGGCTCCAAACCATCCCACACACTCCTGCCTTACTGGCCAATTATTTTTTATCACTTGTGTTTTCTAATTTACATTTTTTAATCTGGTTGACCTTGCTCCCTCCAGCATTGCATGCCCCCCTGCATTGCACTTTTTTTTTTTAGAGTTGTTTGGCCCCAACTGTCACCTACTCACCATGAAGCCCATGTGCCAGTCTCCAGACCCATCACCACCACCCCTGTCATCAAGATGGCAGGGATCCACATGGTACACTTCACATGGGGTTCCAAATTGAAAAACACATGCAACAATCCATATGATGTAATAAGGAATTTTGTTTACTTGATCTGTGTGTTATGGTTGCTGACCTCTGAGCTCGGAATTCAAAGAAATAAATAATTAAATTAATTAATTTCATCACCATTATCTTCAAACACCACCAAGGAAGCACCCTTATTAGAAGACACCTGTTACAGCTGTTCATCATCATCACATTTATGTTCCTGCCACTCTTCATTGAACTGGTAAGAGAATTTGTTGAGACTAACTTTTAGGAAGGTAAGGCGCTGTACATTTTCAGGAGTAAGCCTTGTGCTGCTATCAGAGACAACATTTCCAATTGTGCTAAATATATGCTCACAGTAAACACTAGTCAGAGGGCTACTAAGAAGCTTAACAGCAAAGGCAGATAGTACAGGCCACATGTTTTTCTTGTCCAGCCAGTACTCAAAAGGATCAACAGTAATATTAATGAGTAGTTATCATAAATAAGGCAACCACAGTATCAGACAAAGGCAAAGAAGGTGGCTCCAAGACAGACAGATCTGAATTATCAGTTCCATGGCCCAGATATTCAGAAATGTGCCAAAGGCCGGCACAAGTCTGGTGCAGCACAAATCAGATGCACTGTGGTGCAACAGGAGCCATATTCAGAGGTTGCGCTGTCCGCACTGTGCCAGCACAACCCAGCTGAATATGGCACAGTTGCACCATGGTGCAACCCTTGATGTGCCATGGCGCAACCAGAGGTGCACCATGGTGCAACCACAGGTGTGCCATGGGCAGACAGAGAAGCCCCAGGGCAACCATGGGAGCAGAACAACAGAGCAACAGAGGGGGGCACGGCACAGAGAGGAGACCCAGAGACAGAGACAGGGAAGCATAGTGACAGGCCACAGGAGGCCACCACCAGCTGGGCACAGCAGAGCACAAACAGGCACCCAGACCCCCAACCCAGAACACAACAGTGACAAAGACAGTAGGCAACAGGGGGTGCCAATGGGGGATGGAGGGCCACCAAGGAGGCCCCATGCAGGCAGCAGGCCATGCTCCTCCTGCACATCTAGACCAGGGCAGGCCACACCCAGGACCATGCAGCCAAGCAGACACACCTGCCACACAACACTGACAGCCCCCCCAAGGGCAGCCCAAGCCACAACCATCGACCAAGGGAAGGGACACCACCACCGTGGGACACTGCAGCACACAGCAGTGATCCACAGAAGCACAACATGTACCCCAACACATGCACACCATGCGGACAGGCACTGGGCCACTGCAGCATGGCTACTCACACCACCTGGAAAGCTGACACAGACACAGGCAGGTAAGTCAAAAGTAATGTAATGAGCAACACAACTATCTACAATAGAAGGGTGTGGGGGAGGGTAGAAAAGTGAGAGGAGGGGGTAGGGAACAGGGACTGTATAGTAGGATGAGGGACTGGAGGGGGAGGTATGGCTGGGGAAACAGGGGAACTCAGGGCCCAACTAGCAGCAGCCATGGCCTGCCGCCCCCTGCTAATGTCGCTGCCTTCTGTCTGCCAAGATCATTCTGCGGACCTGCATCACCACCTCCCATGTAGTTGACATGATCAGGATGAGCTGCTTCAGGAGCCAGCAGTAGAGGGGCCTCCTGCGCTGCTGTGGGACACCTAGGACAAGGGACAGAACTTGTGATCAGTGTAATGTCCAAAGGAACCATGCCCAACCACAGTGTGCACTGGGCAGCAGGAACGCATACCCCCAGAGGGCCCATACAGGCCACCCACAGGTGTGTGAGCCAACGCCTGCCAACAACATGGCACACCACATCAGCACACAGCTGTGGTCCCCACTGCACAGTGGCCATCCTACTGCTCCATGGCAGTCACATGGCACAGTGCTCTGGCAGCACCACAGCAACATCAGTGGCAGCTGGGCGCACACCCACCCCACCAGCAGCTGGCACACATGTCCAATGGATATGCCACAGTGGTGGGAACCATGCACAGTGTGACACATACAGCTGCCATGGCACATGGCACAGGTGGCCATGCCCACACCCATGCCCCTGCCACCCCCAAAAATGTTGTACACAGGACAATGTCAGTGCCTACCTGCCCTCTGTGGCCCCACAGGTGCTGGAGCTGCTCCCACCAGCACCACCTGTCTGCGGTTTTTGGATCCTGGAAATGGAACAGAAACAGGTACACATTAGTAACCAACCACAGCAGCTGCCCACCACCCCCACCCCTGTGCACAGGGTGAGACCCTGCCTGACACATCCCACACAGTGGCAGTGCAATGCAAGTTGCGGAGAGTGATGCCACCCCGCAATGCACATGATGGCAGTACACCATCCTGCAGGACATGCCAGGCAGCCTAGCCAACACCACAGTTCAGCACCAGGGCACACATGCATGATGGGCCTACTCACCTGGCTGTGGCACAGCCGCATGCCTGACACATGTCTCCAGCTTTCTGAGGTGCTCTGAGTCTCTCCGCACCCGGTCCCTATATCGGTGGTGACACTGCTCACCCATCCTGGCTACCTCTGTGTCCTGCCACACAGCCACCTGAGGCTGCTGCAGTGGTGCCTGCCTGAACCACTGGGGTACATGGGGCTGGATGCAGGCCACAAGGTTGGCAAGCTTAACCTGCATTCAGTTTGCTGCCCATCCAGTTCGCTGCTGCGCGATGTCTCAGGTACAAGCCGTGGAACAAAATAGCGATGGCAGGTGCACATGGCCACTGCATGTGCCAGATGCTCAGGCTGAGGGAACATGCACTGTATCCACCTATCGTGCACTCACAAAGATGCATGGCATGGGTGAGGCTGGGCAGGTCATGGGTGTGGGGATCAGCCAGGGACAGAGGTCACAGCAGGGGTCAGAGGTCAGCCACTGCACAGTGTGCATGTGTGCAATACCAGACATGGCACTCCATGCACCATGGCTCCTATTGCACAGTG
Organism: Neoceratodus forsteri; assembly: GCA_016271365.2. Classification (NCBI taxonomy): domain Eukaryota; kingdom Metazoa; phylum Chordata; order Ceratodontiformes; family Ceratodontidae; genus Neoceratodus; species Neoceratodus forsteri. Next base: position 308,764,922 of record CM028133.1, read on the forward strand.
TGCACAGAGTGCACAATAGGTGACAGTACACCACCTGGCACACCGCGCACTGCGGTCCTGTGCACTGTGCATGCATGTGCATTGCACAGTGACTTGCTCCAGATCAAACTCATTGCGCATGGAGCAAATACACGATATTCAGCCACCACATGCAAATGAGCTCATCAGCCAATGCGTGGCACACGGGGAGAATTAGCACGTCATTACCGCTGCGCCAAAGCTCATTTGCATGCAATGAGTTATAAAAGCGCCAAGGTTTGGCACAGGCCATGGACCGGTATTGCATCCTTTTGAGATAAGTTGCACATGCTGCTGGAGCACACTGAGCCCAGCCAGCACAGTAGGGGGGGACGGAATAAGGTGCCACTGCCACTGACACACTGTGCTGTCCATGTCCACAGGAAGTGACATGTTGGAACGGGAGGAGGGAGCGGAGGATGGGCCTGCTCGCAAGCGCAGACCCAGCTTCACAAAGATGAAATCAGAGGCCCTGTTTGAGGTGTACCTCAACAGGGAGCCGCTGTTGAGTAGTACCATGGGCACACCACAGGCCAGGGCTGGAGCCTGAGGGGAGGTGGCAGCACGGGTGAACCAGCAGGACAGCCACCAGTGGTCAGTGCAGAAGTGCCAATAGAAGGTGGGCACAGACAAGAGGCACATTAAGGAGAAGGTGGTGGCCATCTGTGTGGCCCAGAATGCCACCAGAGGGGGGCCTGCAGATGCACCACAGCTCACAGAGCAGGAGGAGCTGGTGGCAGCCACCTTGAGCCACAGCACCGTGGAGGGTGTGCCTGGTGGAGGATTCCAGACAGGTGACATCCCATCACTGCGTGGTACATATGTCGGCCATGCACAACTTGCCGTGGCTGTGTTTTGGGGGGCACTTGTGGGCATTGCATCACTGACACACCTGTTTTCTCTTTCAGCACTGGCACATCTGTGTGCAGAGGATGGGGCACCGGCAGCAGCTGTGGAGGCAGGACCAGCCCTGGACAACCAGCCATCCACCTCCACAGGCATCTGGGGGCCTGATAGGCTGCAGCACACCATCACCATCCAGTCAGATGTCCTGTGCATGGGGTCGGATGAGGCCCTGTATATGTTTCTCCAGGATGCCAGGCTCAGTGTTCTGTGCATGGAGACACAGATTGGGGTGGGGTCCAATGCCGATGCTGACCTCACCTTAATCCTGGACAGCATGGGCGGTGTACTGGGGGAGATGCCCATACCAGACTCCAAAACAGGTGGCGCGCCCAGCGACCTGACAGCGGAGGGACATCTGCTAGCCACCACTGCAGGTACAGCTGTGTGCACTGCCACAGCTGTGCTGTGTGGCGGTGGTGCACAAATGCAGGTGCTGGTCAGTGGTCAGTGGCCAGGCAGGCAACAGCAGCAGGTTGCAGGTGCCACAGGGCAGCCGACACAGGGTCCACCACTGGGGCACCAGCTAGGAACATGCCCCATGAGGACCCCACTGTGCAGCATCCACCTGAGAGGGGGCTGTGCAGCATGGCTGGCCTCCACAAGAGGGTCAGCATCCTGCCCAGGAAACCCCAGGATGCCGACCAACTGGTAGAGCACACCTATTTGCTGTGGGCCTCCATGAAGCAACAGGTGCTGCTTGTCGCTGGGGTGTGTGCACTGCATGTGGAAGTGCACCAGGAGGCTGAGCAGTGTGAGAGGAACACTGCACAGCTCCTGGCAGTGGCACAGTGCATGCAGGAGGCCACGACTGCATCCCAGGATTGTATTGCCAATTCAATCACAGATGGCCTTGCACTGCTGTCTGCCACAAGGCATGGCCAGCCACCACAGACCCCATGTAGTGCACTGTCCAGGCATCTGGTGACACCCTCACTATTGATGCCAGGCTCTGATGTTGGCATCCCAGGCATGCCTGGGGTGGGCCTGTTTGGGTACCTATGCACCCCTGTGCAGACCCAGTCATGGTCCACAGTTCAACCCCTGGGGGCTGTTGCTGACACCTCCTGTGGCCAATGAGCAACCTGTGGCTGCCGATTAACCCCAGTGTGGCCTCCCCCATGGCCGCAGTGGGCATGATTCTGTGTAGTGGCATTGATGTGTGCACCGCTCTGACAGCTGCCTGCAGCTGCTGCTCTGTCTGCCCACGGGTGGTGTGTGTGTGTGCATACCACTGGTGTGGCACCTGTGTGTCATACACATGCTGCCTGTGTGCACGCCTGCCCAGTCACTGGCCATATGGCGTGGGTGTGATAAGGGCAGTTAAGCACCAGTTGCACCTGTACACCAGTGCAATGCATCTGATCCCCACCACATGCCAGCACCTGGGGGTGTGGGTGCATGGGTGCATGTGTGTGCGGCTGTGTGATGCTGTGTGCAGTTGTGTGTGGCTGTGTGCCACTGACTCCCCTACCCCTGCACCATGCTGTTGTGTGTGCATGCCCATTACCATGCACATCCCTGCCTGTGTGCTGTACCTGTGGTGTGTGTGGCTTTTGTATGTGTCTTGCGCCACCTAACTGCATGCACCATAGTGCTCCTGTGCAATGGTGTCACAATGCTGACACACCATCCATTGCAGCTGGGGATCCCTCCACCCAGGGGGAGCTGTCCACCACCCTCTGGCCCATTGTCTCCATTGTACCACTACTGTTATCCTCATCAGCCTCAACAGCTATCCCATGGTCAATGGCCATGTTGTGCAGTATGCAGTAGGTCAGAAATAAGCCACAGACTTTCTAGGGGCTGTAGTGTAGGGCACTACCAGACCTGTCTTGGCAATGGAAACATGCCTTTAGCATGCTGAATACACGCTCAATAATGTTGTGCATGCTGGCGTGTGCCTCATTATAGTGTTCCTCTGCTGGGGACACAGGGTGCCGATGGGTGAGCAGCCAGGGTCTCAGTGGGTAGGTGCTGTCTCCTGTGTAGATAATGACATGGTTAGCCCACTGACATCCTTTGCTGTGCCTCTTGCCTGTCCCTGGTACCCTCCCCAGCATGCCCACCCTGCCCTACCCCATCCCACGGCCTGTTCTGCCTGTCACCCCCTGCCATCCCATACTCACCCACTAGGTGGCCCATTGGGATGTCCCCATGCTCAAACCTGTGGCACAGCACAGAGCTGTGCCAGATGAATACATCATGTGCACTCCCAGGGTGTGTGGCACAGACATTGGTGATGTGCCCCGTGGCATCGCACACCACCTGGCAATTGACGCTTGGGAACCCCTTCATATTCATAGCCCCTTCATAGCAGTGTCAGTGGCTCAGTAGGTAGCACACTCGCCTCTGAGGCCGGGAGATCAGAGGGCTGTGGGTTCAGTTCCCACATCTGGCACTTGGGTTAATATCCCAGTACTGACACTGTAATGCAGCATGAGAGGGGTGCTGCATTTCTGAGGTGCCATCTTTCGAATGAGACGTTAAACCGAGGTCCCATCTGCCTGGACTGGTGGTAGTTCAGGTGGATGTTAAAGATCCCATGGCACTTATCGAAAAGAGTAGGGGAATTTTTATTAAAGTTGGAAAGTAAAACACATTCAAATAATATACAAAAGCAAAAGCAAATTACTCGAAACAAAATACATATGCCATCATACATAAAATACAAAACTAACATTGCAATAGACTCAAAACTTACTAGACATACTGATAAAATAACCCCCCCACCCCACTAAAAGAGTAGGGGAATTTTTATTATTTCAGTAAACCAAAATTGAAAACATACAGTGTTAAATCACACAAAATAATATATAAATCATATAGAAGATAATCTATTACAAAGATATATCATCCAAACAATGTAAAAGGAAAACTGCAAAACAGTCCCCTCCCACTTACAAAATGAGTAGGGGAACTTTTGTTATCATAGACAGCAAACCAAACAATAAATTCAATCAATGTTAAGTCACATTAAAGAAAATGATACAGCATATTGTTATCATAATAGAAAACAAAGATTATACATAAAACGAAAGGGAAAAAAAAGAGAAGAAAAAGCAAATAGAAAACACTAATTCAATACATCCAAAATAATTATTCTAAATTAACCCAATGAAGTTATAGCCAATCCACAGAATCCCATCTAGAGTGACATATAAATGAAGAAAATTTCCCAAAATCCTGCCTTTTCAATCTCAATATTGCATTAGCAACCATACCAAATAATGCTTCTTGTGAAAAATATTGTTGTTGAATGGTGAAACGGCATCACATGCCATATGTAGTATTTAAAACAAAGCAAAATCAAACATAAAGTCACTTTATCATATTGCACAGTGGTTACTGGCAGAATCCCTATACACAACATATCTAACGTCATAGGGTATAAAGGAAAGGTAGGCCATTTTCGTAAAACAAGACTCCAAAATCCTTTTATAAAAGGACATTCCAAAAATAAGTGTTCCATTGTCTCCACTAATTCAAAACACATACCCCTAGGGCAATACCGATCAGTAATTTGCTTATGTTTTAGATTTGCTCGGACATTTAATTTGCCATATAGGGATAACCATAACACATCCTACATATGAGGTGGAATCCGGGGGGAGGTTAACATATTGCCAATTGCAAGTTTTATAGGAGATGGAAAATAATCAAATGGAGCTGAATCTTGAAAATACTTTTGTAAAATATATGCGTATAATTCCTTTCTAGTAAAATGCAAAAAGGTATGCCTTGAAATACCCATAATTTAATTTTCCCAAAACATATTTTTAAGAGATTGTGGGAGATGGTTTATGGAACGTTGTCTCGGGAATACCTCACATTCAGGCCAGAAAAGACATAAATCTTCCGAGTATCCTGAAGCCATGGTTTCCATTGTGTGTCTCTATCTATAAACAGAGGTTTTAAATTTGTATAGAGAAACATAGTAAAGAAAAAACTACAGGATGTAACATTTTAGGCCCCCATGTTTTTCTCCCTAAACAACAAGGCTCTCTTTATGGGGTTCAGTCTACTGCCCCATATACAAGCAAAAAAGCATCCATATAACTGTGTCTCCAAAGCTAAAGGAAGACTAAAAACTGCACTTAAATATAAAAATATGGGTAATAAGAATGTTTTAACCAGTTGAATCCGTTTCAGCTTAGGCAGTCTCCATGTATTCCAGACATCTACCTTAGTTTGCACTTCCTTTAGTTTAAATTTCCAATTTAGAGATGCTAAATCTCCTGCTCCGAATAAAAGACCCAAAATTTTACAAGTATCCTTAATTACCGGAATACCTATAACCTGTGTAAGATGAAAATACTCCATCCCCAGTGTTATACAATTACATTTCTCATAGTTAATTTGTGCACCGGTATATAACAAAAAACCCTGTAAAACTTTTTTGAAAACCCTTGCAGAGGGAAGATCCCCAATTGAAAACATAAATCATCCGCATAGGCAATACATTTAACTTCAGGATCAGTACTTGAAAAGGAGAGTCCCGTATACTGTCATCACCATACACCCGCCTAATTAAGGAGCTATAGTAAATAAATACAAAAGGGCACTAAGAGGACATCCTTGACGACACCCTGTAATATGGATATATAGTCCCTACCCACCCATTACAAAAGCTTGAGCAGTAGCTTTGGCATAACAGGTTTTATCCATTCTATAAAGGTATCGGGTACACCATACCCAACTAAACAGTCCATAAATAACCATGTCTTACATTATCAAAGGCTTTTGCCTGGTCTAAACTCAAAATTAAACCTGTAAGTTCCCTGTAGATCCTTTTGAAAAGTTCCTGCAAAAGTATTAGACTATCGGTAATGTTCCTATTTGGAATGGAACATGTTTGTGCTGGATGTAAAAGGGAATGTGCATTAAGTAACAGTCTATTGTTTAATATTTTGGTAAATAGTCTAAAATCTGTATTTAATAGGGTTATAGGTCTCCAGTTTAACAAATCCCCTCTATCTCCTTTTTTATACATAAAAACTACAAGCCCCTCGTTCATACTTTTTGGTAATATCCCCGAGGATAGTATTTCATTCAAAACACCTGTAAATTCTTCCAATAATTGTTGAAAAATTATTTTATAAATTTCCTATGGAATACAATCATTCCCCGGGGCTGTACCAGCTTTTACTTGTGCCAACACTGCAGCAACCTCTTGTGTTGTAATATGTGCTACTAAGTTAACTGACCCTGAATCTGAAATTTGGGGTAAATTACATCCTCCCAACCAGTTCTCATGTGTGTGACTCAATGTTTCAGTAATACCAAAAAGTTTCTGTACATGTAAATCAACAATCCGCATAACCTCTCTGGTATCTGTGCACCAAATCCCTGCCTGATCATTAAGACCTGTCATATGTTTCTGATGTCTTTGGGAAGCACTAAATTGAAATGAATTCAGAAAGGCCTTTGTGCCTTGGGTACCAAAACGGTGTGCATTTTCTAAAGATTTTGCCTGATCATATTGAAAATTATTCATCTTTTCTCTTATTTCGTATAACAGGGGGAGTACTGAAACCTCACCTTTGGCCACATGAAAGTGTAAATCCAAAAATTCCTTTCTATAATTTAAGTAAGTATCAGTTTTGTATTTACCATATAATCTCCCTATTGATTGAAAAAAACATTTAATTTCAGTTTTTGTATCCATCCACCATTCCCGATAAGTATTATAGAGACATAACACAGATTTCCTGGCCTTTAAAATAGCTAGAAAGCCATCTTCAATTGTAGGAAGAAGTAATAGAGCCAAGTTCATTCTCCAGTACTCTGGACCCCGATGCATAGGCATATGACTTGCCACCGTAGCTACTATAATTACATGGTCAGAGGAAGTAACAGCCAATGTTCTAGTATCAATCACCTGTAGGGAATCGGAAAGAAACCAAAATTTATCCTTGTGGCCTTATTGCCTTGAAAAATGTTTTGACGGATTCCTGAAAGGCCATAACATCACTAAGGCCTGTTTGAACAAGTAAATTATTAAGACAAGTAGCATCACAAAACATTTTGGTGGTTTGGCATCCCTATCTGTATTGTATCTACTACAATTGAAGTCAGCCCCCCCAAAAAACATACTTTGAAGTAAATAAATAAGGTTGAAAAAAGCAAAATATTTCAATACATGCAAATTTTGTTTGAGGTGCATAAACATTGATTAACCGACACTGTAAAACATTAATCACTACATCCAACAATAATACACGACCAGGGACAAGATCAACTAGTTGTATTACCTTTGCAGTGGGACTATTTAGGGCTATACCTACACCACTACAGGGGTCTTCACCCATAGACCAATAGGTAACCCCCCATCTCCAGCCAGCGGTTGTTAATTCAATATCGAGTTTGGTATGTAACCTAGTATCCTGCAAAAAAACCACATCATAATCCTTTTTCTCAAAAAGGGATAAAATCAACACCGCTTTCCTCTCAGATAACATACTATTCACATTTAAAGAAGCTACCGAAAGATTATAAACTGCTACCATCAAGAGAGGGGAAACGACCAGCCATATTTTTGAATACATTTTAGCATATTATTTTTTCTTGTTCCCTTTCCTCATTCCCAATCTATTTTTTTTCTTTTTGCCTAATTCAGTTTTTGCCAAATTTTGGTCTATATCAGACGTACCATCATGTTGTGAGGAATTTACAGAAACTGAGTCAGACTCCATCCCTGTGTCATCTTGTAATACAATAAAAGGATTATGTGTAGCCATCATAGGGGGTTCAGGAATCACCAAGCTAATATTGCCAGATCGAAGACTACGCCTTCTGGAAGATACCAGAGTAAAGGCCTCTTCGGGCAGGAGCAGTGGAGGCATTGAAATCAAACTGCCGTTTAGAAACCTCCACTTGAGGGACAGGATTTTGTGTCACTGACAGAGGCTCAGAAACATCAGGGTGTATCTGCGACTGAGGTTCTTTTTGAATCAATGCACAACCATGATTACCAGAAATATGTGGTTGAGGTCTCCCAGAGGGTATGGTAGGGGTTTTATTCCTAAGGGCAGCTTTAACCGCCGTATTGATGTAAAAATCTTGGATACTATAGTCTCCAGATTTATTTTGCGCAGCAAAAGGGCAATCAACAAAAGAATGTGCATCTTCACACAGTGAACACTTACTGGGGTGATGACAGTCAGTAAGGACATGTCCTTGTTCTCCACATTGAGCACATTTTACCACGTCACACATCCTACTCAGGTGCCTAGGAGAGCCACACTTATAACAATGTCTTGGTTGGCCTGGATAAAAAATAAAACCCTTTTCCCGACCCAAATAGAAACAACTAGGTAAATGCTGTAGACCTTCATCGTTTTGAATAGATTAACTTATATCTCCACCCTCCATTCCAGAAACATTCATCATCCAATATAGGTTCAGGATTCCCCTGAACAGTACATTTTTTTTCCACCCAGTACGTTATATCTTCTACATTTACTCCCTCATTCCGAAAAAGTACATTTATTACTTTAAAGGATTGTTTGGTGAGAGGTATAGCCTGAAAATGTAACCATGCTGGGTTAGTTTTTAAAAGAGCATATCTCATCTAAAATTTATTTAGTAAATCTGGTGTACGAAAACTAATGTCATAATTGTTATCCCCTGGGGTGTGTATAAGGGCATACACCTCCCTGGGAGAAAAACCAGCATTTGCTTAATCAAAACCTTCCCTACATAAAAATGATCTGGCATGCCATCCATAGGACCTAGGAACCTTAAACGCACTGCATTCCTACGTTTTGCCAAAGTAACTGTTTTTTTAAATAAACTAGCAAATGTAACAGGGGGTTGTGAGATAACAGGCTGATCCTGTACTGGATTTAACTCAGAACCCAAAACATTCACATAACTTAAAGCTTCAGGAGTGACAGTTTGTCCTAATGTGGGCTCTGATAGCAAAGAACCATTTGATAGTAAATTAGAAATACTGGTTTGAGGAGACACACATAAAGAAGAGTGTACAGTTATTACAGGGGAAGTTTCAAAACAGTCTGGCCCATAGCTAGATACAACATCCCTTGATGCAGATTTGGCCTTTTCCCCATCTGCTATGCTTGTTCCCAGCAGATGGATTATTGGGTCAGCTATCCAGCCTCCCTCATCTGATTGTATCCAACCTGCCTCCTGGAGAGCTTGTTGAGGGGACCAGGATTCATTAACCACCAGATTAGCATCCTGAGGTGAGGTTTCATCCGTCGATCGATCTAAAAAACTGGGGCCTGTTAGAACCTTAGGCACAGTACCTGGTAGGCCCGAAGGAGAGTCCAAAATGGGCCTTTTTATTTTTCGATCCTCCTCAGCTTGTTGTTTTAATTCGTTGAACTCAGCCAAAGCTTCTTTTATCAGCTGCCATTTTTTTTCCAACAATACATTAAGCTCCTCAGATGCTTGCGAAAGAGCTGGAGCTCCACACAAAACTGCAGCATTTTCACCCATCATTTCTCCCAAGATCCCAGGCTCCGTCAGAAACTCACGGTTTTGCTCCAACTCCACACTCCCGATGACTTCTGCATTGTGCACTAATACTTCTGGCCGCGGGGATTCTGGTACGCTATGCTGGTCACCATCAAGGTGCATCCCAGCCGTACCACTGTCCCCGCACAGATGATTTAGGAGTTGAGCAACATCCATCCTACTTCCACTGCTCTCTGCAGCCATCCAGAAAGCCATACCATGTTCCTCGCTGAGCCTTGATAACTCAGCCACAGCATGTCCTCCTCCACTGTCCTCCTCCTCCGCCATCTTGGTCCCACCAGAAAATGGGTCCCCCCTGCTCACAGGAAACAGGAAGTAGGGGAATTTCCCTGGTGTCCTGGCCAAATTTCCCTCATTCACTAAACATACCACCACCAACAGCTTAATCTGGTTCAAGGTCAGTTGGCATTCATCTGTATCCCCCCTCCCCCGGGTCGTGCCTGAAAATAGGCAGGATTTGTCTAGTGCACTTACCCAGTCAACAAAAGCTAAAATAAAAAAAAATATATATGTATATTGATGTAGTCCACACCCTCAGGGCCAGGTGGCATGTGGATGCCCATGTGGATGCAGTCAATGGCCCCAAGCACACCAGGCATATGTGTTACCCTGTGGAAGTCCTGCATGGTTGCTGTACACACCACCTGTGTGCTGGAGAAATACAGTAGATGTATTCCAAAGCACATGGCAGCAGAGCATTGATGAAGTGTGTGAGGAGGTGGGATGTGGTCAACTGGGTTATGCCTGTGGTGTCCCCTGTTGGCCTCTGGAAGGTGCCTGTGGTGAGCAGGCACATGACTGCTGTCACTTTGGTCTCCACAGACATTGTGTGGCTCCATCTTGGGGGAGCCAGCATCTCCTCACTGCACAGCTTGCAGAGCTGCCTCAGAATGGCCCTGTTCAGGTGGTACTGTCCCACAATCTCTGTGTCGGAGTAGTTCTCATAGGTGATGCAGGCACGGTACCACCTGTTCTGGGCATACTGCTGATGGGACCTTCCTCGGCCATGTTGCTGTTCCTCCTGCCCTCTCACATCCCTCATTATGGCCTCCATCAGGAAGGATTCACTATCCATGGCCCCTGCTGTCCTGTATTCCCCTGGGTGGTCAGCTGCTGCAGGCTGTGTGCCACCCTGGTGCACTGCCTGACACTGTGCCTGCCTGTCCCTGTCACTCTCTCTCTGCCCCAGTCTCCCTTTTCACTGCCACCTCTGTCCCTCTCCCTCTGTGGCATCTTCTGTCTGTCTATCTGTCTCTCACTCACTCTGTCTCTCTCAGTCTGTCATTCTGTCTGTCTGTCCTTCCTCCTCTCATTTGTTCTGCCACTCTCTCTCTCTCTCTCACCCTCTTGTCTGGCACAAGTGCTGTCTGTGTGCTTGTACCCTGCATTATAGGCTCAAGTCTGCTCGGTACATCTCAGTTTTGCTCCATGCTTGTGCCATGGTTGAATATTGCTCTGCACCAGATATTCATGGGCACACCCCTCGTACTTGCGCCTGCATTCATTATAGTTGTGAAGTGGCACAATGGGATTTGTACTGCACGATGCCTCCAGCTGAATATCGCTCCTTGGCGCAAGTCCACACTTGCGCCGGTGCAACTCAGTTGCACCATGAGCAACTGCTTTGAATATCCCAGCCCATGAGTTTTGACCAAAAAGTGTGATCTATGTGCTTTTCAGAATGACATGCCTTTTTCAAGGGTCATGAAATACTTTGTGCAGGACTACCCAATGTTAATGAAGGAGTACATGGTGACAGTAAGTGGAAATTATTGCTGTCACCACCAATAGATGTTGCATCATCAGATGCAGCATCCACATCACAAGATTCACTTGTATTGCTAAATACAGTCCCGTCTTTTCTTGTGCAATTGCAGAAATCAGTATGTTTTTGAATTTGAGATAAGAGTAACCAAAATCTGAAAGAGGCAGCTGCTGCAACTTAAGCTGAGGGTGAAGAAGATTCAAAAGAAGAACATTTTTGTCTGTCATGATATTTTGAAGTTTTCAGCAATTTTGAAACTGCTGTATCAGTTGGTCTATATGGGATACACCAGACTGGTCTCCTTTTTGTTCAAAACTTCTATGTCGCCTCCTGACTTCCAGGTTCAATACATTTATTGTGGAATAGCCTGGCTTGGAGTAGCATTCTATTTGCTAATCTGTCAAGTTGCTTCCTCAAGGGGATTCAAGAGCAATGTAAGATGCTCCATGAGGCCCCATTGGAATGAACAACATCATCTGCTATCTTGTGCTCCATGGTATATTCATGGACTGCTTTCTTTTGTGTGAGAAGTCTTTAACACACATAAACTGTTGAGTTCCATCTTGTCAGAACATCTTGTTTTAATTGCTGTATTGGCAAGCCATTTTTTTCTGGAGGTCAGCCAAGATGCCAAGCGATTTTTCAGAGTGACTAATATGGCCACAGATTTTCTTTGCAGCTCCCACTAGTGGTACCATACTGTTGTCCCTGGAAAGTAAGGCTCATACTAATAGATTTAATGAGTGTGCAAAGCATGGAATGTGAGTAAAACCACTATGTTTCAATGCACTAACAATATTGGTGCCATTGTCTGAAACCACAGATTCAGTATGGAGTCCCAGGGGCTCTAACCGCTCAGAAATGTTGACATGTAACTCTTCCAAAATATTGTCAGTGGTGTGATGTTTTTGTTCCCTGGATCCCCAGGGATCCATCCTGGGCCCCCTCCTTTTCAGCCTTTTCCTAAACTCCCTCCCCAAATCCTGCCCTGAACAAATAATCCTCTTTGCCGACGATGCCGTGATTCTTGCCACTCATAAAGATCTGAACCTCTTATGCCTCAACCTTCAGCATGCTTTTTCCAAAGTTGAGATGTGGTTCCTTGAACATAAGCTGGTTCTAAACCACAAAAAAACTAAATCCATGCTCTTCTCTAACCCGCAAAACAAGAAACGGCAAGTCCCACTCACCATTAATACATACCTAGGAAATAGCCTTGAACAAGTGCCAATTTTCAAATATCTTGGAATCAACTTTGATCAAGGTCTAACCTTTGCAACTCACATTGATAGTACAGCAAAAACTATTAATCAGTGAATTGGGATTCTGTATCGGAACCGACAGCTTCTTACCCATTCTGCACTGAGGATTGCCATCCAATCCTCTATCATCTCAGTCGTTGATTATGGTTTAGTTATATACGGATCTGCCACTACTACAGCACTTAGTCGCATTACAACATCCCTAAATAAGGCCTGTCGGTTGCTCACTGGTGCACACCGGCGTACCCTCCATCATGTGAACTCTATGCTGGACTCAGGTTGGTTGCAACTCTCAAACCGGGATAAAGTACCTTACCTGCCTGATGGCGAAAAATCCACTCTGGGCCTCACTCCACCCTGTATCCAAGACCTGTTATGCCCGGGTGCTAGCACCCATTTTACCAGAAGATCAGAACACCAGCCTCTCCAAGTCCCCCGATGCCAGACTTCTCAGGTACAAAGATCATTTGCCTATCGTGCTCCCAGCTGGCTAAATGCCCTCAGCACTCATATTACTGCCTCCACCTCTCTAGCTATTTTCAAATCAAGGCTTTTCTCTCCAGCTCCTGTGACTGCCCTGATTAAACCTCCTACTTTCTCACTACCCACCCTGTCCCGTTATTTGACAAAGACATGTTTGGGAAACCTTTTCTCCTGCTATTGTCTGCTCCCCACACCTTTCACTTACCCTCTCTGTTCTGGACTTTTTCCCTATTTGTTTCTCCTAATCTGGCATGACCTCTTTCTTGTAATAATAATGTGATTATTAATATCTCATGTCCTTTTGCAAAAATGATTTGATATGTATTTGTATATGTTTTCTTGCTCTTGACACAACACAAATTGTTGTGTTATCTATGTAACCTTTTGTACTGTACCTAATTGATGTGGAACCTTTGTAAAAGAGCCTCTGGCTCAAAGGTAGTAATTCCTAGAGCAATAAACTAAACTAAACTAAACTAAACATGCTAGCAAAAAGAGTTGCGATTTTTTGTCTACCTCCCTGTTCACTACTGTTTCTGGTGGAGTTTGAAGATGATCGTGACACCCAATGTGCTCTGATGAACATATAATCAGTGGTTTAAGAACTTGTTCAAGTCTGTGGTCAGGTGCAAAAAACTCATTCACTGTCTTGAAGAGCCAATTTTATTTTACTTTGCATACATTTGTACATTTCGAGAACAGCCACAGTCACAAAATATTGACAGCTTGGTATGTTGTAATGTGGAGCAAAATATTTTAAAAGGGCTCTGAAAGTGTTATTCTCCACCACAGAAAGTGGTTGCAGGTCCTTGGCAATAAATTCAGCTATTGACTGATTAATTTTTAATGTGACTTGATGTGATCTACCGTAGGCAGTTTTTTGTTCAAGCATCGCAACACTGGTCTGCTGTTTAGTTTGTGCAGGGGGTAAAAACTAGCGGATTGCACTGGCGAAGCTGTAGCTTGTCTAAATACTTTCTTCAGTGAAGTTAAACATGTTTTTTTTTTCTGCCCTGTTGCTCAGCCTCTTCACCATCACTGTTGTCTGTAGGATTATTTTCATCACAGATATTTGTCCCTTGCTCAGCACTGCTGCCCAGCCAAATGGTTGGATGTGCTCTTTGCAAATGCCTTTTTTGTGATGTTGCCCCAAACTGGCCCCTCACTTTCCCCCTGCTAATTTCCCAGTGACAAAAGGTGCAGACAGCAAAACATTCATTTTGAGACTTATATGGAATTAGCTCTACACAACTGAGATGGACATTTTGTCATCATGCCAGGAACTGCAGCTGTTTTGGTGGCTGATGTTTCTGACCCTGATTAATGCACACTGTGGTTACTAGTGGTGCTTGCTGTATATGTTTTTTTTTTTTTTTGGGTGGTGGAACCCAGGTAGCATCCTCTACCTCATTCGTTGCCTTTGGAAGAGCGTAACTGTGATATATAATTACAGTACTATGATCATGTTCTTGTACATTAACAACTTCTTCATCAGAGGCACTGCTTTCTGATAAAGGATCCTGATATGCATGAGTGGCATATTGTGGAGTGCCATGTCTAGTAGTACTAGACAAAGCCTTTTCCTTCAACATTGACTTTTTACATCTAAGTGTTCTGGCTACCTGTTTTTGTGTTTTACTTTTATCTGATTTTTCTGGCAGTGCCGACAGTGCTGCATTACTTTAATCAGGGGATTCACCAACATTCTTTTATTTTTCTGGTTGTGCTGCTTCATCTTCTTCTGCTTGTGTTGCTTCATCTTTTCCTGGTTGTGTTGCTTCATTTTCATTAAATATATTAAAATCTTCAACAGTGAATTTCCCTTTTTTTTCTGAATTTGTTTTTGGGAAATATTTTTATTATTACATGTACCAATTTCAGCCATACTGCTGGTGTTGGCCACATATTCCATAACAGATTCTGATTCTGAATCTATTTTTTCGGGGTCCAATTTAATTGCTTACTTAGCAGTATTAGTTCAGATGCAGAAATGGGCAACACAGAGTCTGAGACGTGACACCCCCCCCTCAAAACACATGAGGCACTATATGACCTAGTACTAGTTCAGGCACAGAGATGTACAACACAGAGTCTGAGATGTGACACCTCCCCTTCACAATCTGTATGTCAAGAGATTGGCAACACAGAGTCCAAGATGTGATGCTCCCACCTGTAGGGCACTTTGGCACACAGAAGGGCAACACAGAGTCTAGGGCAGTATGACCTTTCAAGACAGCACAGAGTCTGAGACATGACACTCCCCTCTGAAAATATGTGAGGCACTATATGACCTAGTAGTAGTTCAGGCACAGAGATGGGCAACACAGCATCTGACATGACCCTTCCCTTCACAATCTGTATGACACCATGGTACAGAGATGGGAAACACAGAATCTTGGGCAGTATGACTTTTAAGGGCAGCACAGAGATGGGCAACACAGAGTCTGAGACATGGGTGACACCCCCTCTCAATATACGTGAGGCAATATATGATCTAGTACTACTTCAGACACAGAGATGGGCAACACAGAGTCTGAGATATGATGCCTCCCCTCACAATCTGTATGGCAAGAGATAGGCAACACAGAGTCTGAAATGTGATGCCCCGTCACAATCTTTATGGCACTATGGCAAAGAGATGGGAACACAAAGCCTAGGGCAGTATGACCTTTCAGAGCAGCACAGAGATGAGCAACACAGAGTCTAAGATGTGGGTGACACTACCATTCAAAATCATGGCACTGTAAGCCGGCATGGGGTCATAACAGTGTGGGTCACAACAGTGCACAGTAAGACCGCTGAGTTAAAAAAAGCATGCGGAAAGACCCCCAAGTATATTAGCTGTTTTATGGGTGGCCTTGTTCCCCCACACACCCCAGAACTATTATAACCAACTCCAAGGTGGTGTGGGACACAGGACAAGAAAAAGTACTAAATAAAAAAGATTCCCTTACACGGAATCAAACCTATTTCTCCCCCAACCCCATCAGGGTCGGGTGCTCTAGCCACTCCACCATGGGAGCAGCTCGACCAAGAACCCAAACCACAGTGTCCACATACACTTCCTTCTTCCGGGTGAGCAACATGGGGTAGCAATCCTTTCATACTGCTGTAATTCCCCTGTCGCTCTGAAGCCATTTGCACTCTTCACAGCATGGTCTTGCTGTGCATGGTTTTCTCCATCCCATTCTGAGCTGGCAGGCTGTAAGCCCCCCATCAAAATTACTGAGGTACTATGAGCTTCAGTCAGAGTCCTCCTGTTCTGTCTGACTCTGTTAAATTTATTGCTCTCTCTCTCTCTCTCTCTCTCCTCTCTCTCTCTACTCTCTCTCACTATCTGACTAACAAAAACAGGTGTTGTATCCTTTTACTGTGGAGTCTGCAACATCTGCACTCTGCTGCTGTCTATTCTGCACTCTGCTGTTGAATTCATTGGTCTCTCTCTAATCTCTCTCTCTCTCTTTTAATGAAAAAAATGTTTTTTTAATGAGTACTCAGTCTGCTGCAACATCTGCAGCACTCTGCTTTTTTTTTTCCAGTGGAAACACACACACACACACGTGTTGCAGCACTCTGCTTTTTTTTTTACAGTGGAAACACACACACACACACACACACACACACACACACACACAAAACTGTCTCTGTTGACTGCAAAGCCCCAAATGCACTTGATTCTCAGTTTCCTAGAGAGGTCCTGTGGTGGGTGATGCCAAGGACTGGCTAAAACATGTGTCAATCACAGAACAGAGACCCTCATTGGTTGGCCCCCTTCAGTGCCCCACGATCACAAGTGTTTCCCTTTGTTGGTCATGTGATGGTCCAGGGACTCAGGAGTCTTCAGCGGAGATTGGAGAAAAAAGACATGTTTTTTTCCCAGCACTTTTCTGCAGCCTGCACCACCTTTTCCATGGTGAGAGTGTTATTCCAGCCCATACTGCACTTCCAAACTGGTCAAATTTAGCAATCCAAGTCGAGCAAGAAAGGCTAGGTTTTCCTGGTCAGAGCCGAGTCAGCCTGGTTGGGGGGGGTGTCAGAACTGCACCAGAGCTCTTTTGCCTATCCCTAATATATGGTAACCCACCAAGGTGAGACATTAGCTAATGTAGAAACTGCCTGTAATCCAAATGATTGAATTGTCAAACATAAGGCCGAAGTCCCAGTAGACTAACAAATGATTATATATATATATATATATATATATATATATATATATATATATATATATATATATATATAGCTATATATATATATAGTAGATTTAAACAGTCATAGACATTAGATGTTGCTTAGAAATTTTTAATCCAAAGGAGTGTTTCCTTGGTACAGGAAAGGTTTACTCTTCTTAATTCTCTTGATAATATGAAAATAATTTGCTGTTTGATTAATAATAAAAACATAATTCACTGAGAAAAGAAACCCATAGAATCATCTGGACACAGCTTAAACCCAAAAATATGCTGTTTATCCATGTGTGCTGTAACTTATTGTATCATGTACATTGAAGGAGGACATGATATAAATTTTCTGTACCTTCTACTGCACCTAGGCAAGAGGTGTCACCAACATTTGGAATATGAACAAATATGGCATAAAGTGCATTACTGGAAAATATCTCAGACTCACAACACACATAAGCACTTCTTTTTTAGGATCAGTGGTATGGTCTAGATATAATCTATAGCCATATGAAACCTCATTTTTTGAATACCATGGGGAAAACCAAGATTTCAAAATATTTAGTAAATTCAGTTGTTGATTAATGGTTGTAATCTTATTTTTTACACAATTTTTATATATGACTGGTAATAATGCACTTTTTAACGTAGTCAGAAATTAGACAAACATTCATATTCCTTCAAAAGAGGATGCACATGAGCTAACAAGGAGGATGGTCTGCACCCAAGTTGCACCTAGCTATATTTTACTTCTAAACTTAGATAAATTAAGCTTTCAGAAGCAGCTCTAGTGCATTTTATCCAATAACCTAAAAGCAGCAAATCAGCCACTATAACTATCCGGTCCAAATTCTACTGTGATGCAAGCAGTAGGAATGGACTTATTTAAACCAAGGGAAGATATCAAAAGCTGGATTGTAAACTTTTCCAGGTCTGATACCTTGTATGGAGCCCAAATTTCAACTCCATATGAAGCCTGTGGGTTTAATTTTGAAGAAATAACATGCCTCAGTGGTTTAATGCTGCTACCCCAATATAATTAAACTTTTGTTAAGCCTAAAAGTGTTTTTTTTTTAAGTTTTGTCTGGGCATTTACAAATGTAGACCGGGAAGGAAGGGGACAAGGAGAAGCATGCAAGATGGTCCAGGGAGATGACCAGAAAAGTGAGAGAAGCCAAGGCCCAGATGGAGCTGAAATGAGTGCAGGGAATTAATGGGGGGAGAAAGACTTTTTCAGATACATCAGGGAGAAAAGGAAGTGCAAGGAGGTAATAGTGAGGATAAAAAAGTGTGGGGAGTGGACGGAAAAGGGGAAGGAACAGGCAGAAGCACTGAATGAACACTTTTGCTCGGTGTTCACATAAGAAAAGGGGAGAACTGCTACCACCATGGCTGGGAGGATGGGGATGGGTGGAAAGGAGGCAACAGATGGAAGAATTAAGGGAGGTAGAATCCTAGAGGGACTGAGGGCACTGAGGGTAGACAAGGCACCAAGGCTGGATGGAATCCACCCCAGGATGCTGAAGGAGATGGCAGAGATGTTCACAGAGCTGCTGGCAGATCTGTACAGCACCTCACTGGAGTCAGGATGTATGCCACTGGACTGGAGGATGACACATGTAGTGCATTACACAAAAGTGGACCAAGGGACAAACCAAATAATTATCATCCAGTAAGTCTCATCTCCATGTTGTGCAAACTTATGGAAGTGATACTAAAGGAAAGACTGGTGTCATACCTGGAGGACGACAGCCTCCAGGATATGAGGCAGCATGGGTTCATTTTGGGGAAGTCTTGTCAAACCAACCTGATACAATATTATGAGTGGGTGACAGGTGAGCTGGATAAGGGTCATGCAGTGAATGTTCTTTACTTGGACTTCAGCAAGGCCTTCAATTCAGTGCCTCATGGGCTGCTTGGGGGGAAGCTAACTGGTGTAGGGGTAAGGGAAAAAATGACAAACTGGATTACAAGCTGGCTGAGTGAGAGGCTGCAATGGGTGGTAGTGGTGGGATGGGAGCTGTCAACTCCAAAGCTGATAATGAGTGGGATGCCACAGGGCTCTGTACTGGGACCAGTATTATTTGGGCTCTTCATATCAGACATTGCACATGGGGTGGTAAGCAAGGTAAGTCTGTTCACAGATGACATCAAAATGGGAGTAGTGGTGGATGGGGGAGGGATGGAAGCTGCTACAGGGGGACCTAAGCAAGCTAGAGTAGTGGTAAGAGAGGTGGCAGCTAGGGTTCAATGCAAAGAAGTGTAAGGTTATTAGTGTTATGCAAAACTGGAATATTTCACATAATTAATGCATTAAGTGAAATATTTTGCTTGGCGAAATGTGAAATTTCACCCATGGTTGTTAGCAAAATTTCACACCCAAGCCAGAAAAATTTTGCCTGAGGGTGAAATTTCACCAGCATGGGTGAAATTATTCCACTACTGGTGGAATTTCACTACCTGCGGGTGAAATTTCACCTCCAGTGGGTGAAATTTCACCATCTGTGCTGGACTGGTGACCTGGCAAAATTACAAAATTTCGCAGCAGTTACACAAAACATTTCAGGCAGCAAAATTGGTGATTTTGCCTCAATTTTTCTGGCAAAATTTAAATTCGCTGCATCCCTAAAAGTTATGCACTTGGGGTGAAGAACCCAAAGACAGAATACTGGCTGGGGGGGTTAAGTTGAGTATCACTGAGAAGGAGAAGGACCTAGGGCTAATGGTAGCAGGGACCATGAACAACACTGCCCAGTGCAGGAGAGTGGCTGCAAAAGTGAACAAAATGCTGGGGTGCATAGCGAGGGGGGTTTCATCCAGGCAAAGAGAGGTGATCTTGCCCCTCTACAGATGGCTGGTAAGGCCACACTTGGAGTATTGTGTGCAGTTTTGGAGGCCATACCTGAAGCTTGATGTCAGGATATTGGAGGGGGTGCAGAGGAGGGCAACAAAGATGATATGTGGAATGGAGGGGAGAGTCTATGAGAGCAGGCTGGGAGACCTGTATATGTACACCCTGGAGGATAGAAGGGACAGGGGGGACATGATAGAGACATTCAAGTATCTGAGGGGAATCAATAAGGGTGGGGTAGATGGGGTATTTAAGCTAAAGAGGGTGAGGGATGCCAGGGGGCATGGCATAAGAATAGAAAGGAAAATTTAGGAAGGAAATAAGGAGACACTATTTCATGGAGAGGGTGGTAGCAAAATGGAATGCACTACCAGAATGAGTGGTATCATGTAAATCTGTGAACAGCTTTAAAAGGGCATGGGACAGGGAACAGGGGAGAGTGAGGGTGGGGGAGGTGAGAGGTGGCAGTGGGATGACAAAGGGGAAGGGGTGGGGAAACTGCAAACTAGGGGTGCTAGCTGCACACTTGAGCAGACTTAGATAGACTGGGTAGTCTGTTTCTGCTGGCACATTCATATGTTCCAATGTTCATAAACTGAGAATTCCAAGAGCCACTGAAAGAAACACATAAACCAAGATAAAAATATTTACTTACAGTAGTAATGGTCAACTCTCCCACTTTTCACTTTGGAGTAGGTCTTCCTCACTAAAAAATAACCACACAATTTTTGTTATCATTAATAGCTAAAGAAAGTTTTTGGGATACCCTGGCCAATCAATCTAGTTTCCTTTGAAGACCAGATTGAGACAAAGAAAATGGGAATAAATCATCAGTATGTGCTAGTGCAGATATTTCTACAGATCCTATTTTTGGCAAATCAGAGATAACCTAAGAGATATCCTCCAAGATGCTATTCATATAAATATTAAAAAGAGTGGGAGCAAGTTAACACCCCTGCTGTACAACTTTATTCATTGGAAAATCATCTGAAACATTACCAGGAGAGCGAAATCTCACCTGTTCCCAGGTCCGACTATACAATTTAGGAATGACCAAAATAAGGGCATAGTCAATACCTATCTCCTGCATAAGCTGTCATAATTTATTTTGAGAAATGGAGTCATAAGCAGAACTATAATCAATAAAGTCAACATGCAATTTTTGCCTATGGACTAACAAATATTTCTCCCATGACTGTCTAAGGATGAAAAAGTTATCAAGAATGGAGCAGTTCTCTTTAAAGTCACACTCCAATGGGGAAAGCCCACCTACCAAATTAAGTTGCATTCTCAAACAATTGAGAAGCATTCTAGAAAATATTTTTAATGATATATCAAGCAGACTTATAGGCTAATACATTTTCGGATTGGATTTATCCCCCTTTTTGAAAACTGGAACAATTTTAGCACCAAACCAAGACTATGGAAAGGAGCCTTCCTGTAAACATTTATTAAAACAAAAAAAGAAGACAAAGATCTGCCCAGACTATGGGAGCCTGAAGATGTACCTCTGCTAGAATCAGACCAGTGCCATGAGCGTTATTATACTTTAATGAAGAGATATCAGAATTTACTTAAAAAATGGTAACAGGAATAATTGGGCAGTATATCAGAAAATTTTGACAGGTGCTCTGCATTCTAGAACCATAAATTAATGAAGAAAAATACTCTACCTAAGTTGATACCAAAATATATGCATTTAAAGTGGCAGGGAAGTCCAAGGTCCCCCTATCCACAAGAAGTCAAAAGGATGTAGAATCCTTTTTATCAATAACGAGACATGGCCTCTAACTGTTTATGGTAATACTCCATATTTTTCCCTTGAAGGACAGTTTTATATGATTTACTCGCTCTAATTAAGAGCCTGCAATTAAATTGTGATGATTGCAACTTTACGTACTTTACTAACTAAAGAAGTTTTGATTTTTCCTGTTTTCAGGCCTGATCAAACCAACCAAATGTTTCCCTTGGGTACCCCCTATCTATAACATAAAGAATGGAGCACAGTTGACTGTACAGTATTTCTAATAAGCCATAGAAGTCTGAGGCATCCAAACTCTCAATATCATGTTGTAATGAAAAGTCTAAATAAAAAAAGAAAGATCTGTTGTAATTTAAAAGAAATCTCATCAGTCCATCTAATTCCCTTATTTCTGATTTCAAAACTAGAATGTGGCTTAAGAGGAAGTTCATATAAGGGAAGTGTAGTAATGGAATTAATAGAAAATGCCTAGCCTTGGTCTAATAGAAATGATCACTTTCAGCTCTGTTAATTAAAGAAAATGTGGCACACATCACTATGGGCCCATCCCAAACAACATAATCAATAACTGAAGCACCTATCAAAGAAAAGAAAGTCCATTGGCCTTCTAAATCACCTAATAATCTTCCATTTAGTGGATAAAAATTATATTATTGCATAAATTTAATGAAACCATGACCTACATAATTTATTTTAGAGTCACAAGATTTTCTACATAGGAGATATGGAACCTCAGATATTGAGCCTACTGCTGAATTTTCTAAGTGACCATCAAAAAGGCCAATTCTAGCATTATTTTTTTTTATCCAGGAGAGACACACTAAGCTGAAAGCTTGTTTGCAGGTGCAATCTGGGAGCCCAAGGAAATTAAGTGGCTTGCTCAGGGTCACACAGTTTGCAAGTGGGGGCTGCAGGATTCAAACCCAGGTCTCCAGGTTTGCAGTTTAGAGCCTTAAACCACTGCACTATACTGCCTCCTAAAGTCACCCACCATTAAAATCAGGGTATCAGTATAACTCTCATAAAATTCCTCTAGCACATTCCCTAAGCTATCCCAAGGATCATCAATAGCAAAGATAGAAGATGAAGGCAGAATATGTAAATTAATAAGAATAAATCTAAAATTCAAAATCTGTATAAGAACAACAATATAAAAATCAGATGTCTTAATAAATTTAGTAGACACGTAATTATCAATCTTAATAGAAAAAGCAAGCCCACCTGATGCTCTACCTGTTTTGCACTCTTTTTTTTCAACAATATGAAACAATTCAAAGTTATTAATATGAATATCCTGATACTTTAAGTGCCAAGTCTCCTGAAAACATAGGATGGTATAATCTGAAATAAATTCAAACCATCCCTGATCTCTCCACTTTGACCAAAGGCCAGCAATATTCTAAGACAATAAATGATCCAGAACTTTATTATTAACTGTACTATGCAAAAGATCAATAATTGAGGGTGAACTGGAGTGGCAAGTGAGTCATGGGTAACCAGCCAATAAATAGAATCTATTGGAGGCAGGTACACAAAGGGGGCTGAACCCACCCTTGGACAAGTGATTTCCCTAAATGGAATACTAGTTCTGCAAACCTCACTCAGAACAACATAAATACATAGACTATTCAGGATATTGCATTTCTCCAAGACTTTATGCACAGTTGTTCTGGATTTAAAGAAAACATCCACCTCAGCCCTATTGAGATTTGACCATCTCCATGCATTGATTACTTTTCCTATTGCATTGATTACACCCCTATAAACAAAAGGAATATGAAGGATTTTAAAAAAAAAGAAGCTAACTTGTTTGGCTAGTTTATGATTAGATTACCCCTTACATCTCTTAAGACCAAAAATACTAAGAAAACAATTGTTTGAATCATAGGCATGCTAACTAATACCATGTGAAATATTTTTCCAATTTACATATGTTAGAACAATGCTACATTTTTCCATCAAATAACCATTACTCCAAAGATAATCCAAGATCCTATGGTTTATACAGATAATCTGGATAAAATACGAACCATAATTATCCCTAATGTGACTAACCTCAGCTAGGTTCCCCTCATTAATCTGAACCTCCATCTTAGTACCCATCAATGAGATAATTGGATCCAACAGATTTTTACCACCAGGTGTATCTTTCATCCCATAACCATATAACCTCAAGATTCCAGCTTCAGAATCTACTGCATTGGGATCCTGAAGGAAGAATTTTTCTCATCCGAAACGGCAGACAGAACAATATCAATGGAATGTATCACATTACTACCACAAATCAACAAATCCAGCTCATGAGTTGATACCTTACATACAGTATAGTAGGAGAACCTAAAAGATCTGGATGGACTGTAGTTAATGGAAAATTCCTTAGGCCTGTACCAGATCTGCCCATATGACCCACCTTCCCTATCAGGAAATTGTAATCCTCTTTAATTGCAATAACATCAGCACAAGTTGCTTGCAACTTTGAAACCAAAGAGATGTTCTTCTTACTGGAAGATGAGTGACCTTTTTAGATGCCCTTGGAATCTCAGGTGATTGGATACCTTAGTCCCAGACCACCCTCAAAATTAGGAGTCCCATTCACAATTCCACTGGATTTAGCACCCTGGGAGGGATCTAAACTCATACATGGTGACTTCTTTCCCTTCTTCTTTCACATGGGCTTTCTGTTTCTTGAGTTCTTGGGGTACTTACAGTAGATCAGAAAAATAAATGATGGAAGTAAAATCTGGTCTCAGCCCATGTTCCTGATCCAAATCTTCCACAACCTCCAGTACAGAAGTTCTGGTTTGCAGAGTGTGAATCAAAGTCAGTATTGTTAACTTCAAAATATTGAGAAGTGAGAAGGAAAACTGCACTTAGGAGGGGTGACAAAGATTATTTACATAATTAAACTGTCAGGCAATTGGATAGGTCCAGACTAACAGAGGATGTCATCACAGTCTTTGTAAAAGCAGTACTACTATTCCATTGATTGAAAATGGAAAATAACTATAGTACCCAGCTGAAATTCACTAGAAACACAGTCCTGTTGTGGTATCGTTCTGTCGTTCTGTTGCTGTTAACCAATGTAGAATGATACCATAACAAGAAAGAATGTCACATTATGTGAAATTCCACAGCAGGAGCATTCACATCTAAGGAGTTATTCAAACCTGCATGGTGGTTGTGAGCACAGTACAGTAAAAAAAAAAAATAAAACATACCATTACAGAACTATCTATGGCGGCCACTGTGTACTTGAAAATGTCATCCCTGGATTGGTGAGCATTCATAGCAGAACATCAGAATCAGCGCACAGTAAAGAAAACAGCATCAGATGTCAAAATGTTTAAAATGACCTCGCTGAGGTAAATGAAGCTCGCACTGTAATTGACATCCCTGTCTCAGAGCTTGACAACCTCCTTGCACATTTTATATATAAAATAAAAAAGGTAGATGAAACAGATTATGAGCCCAGCACACTGAGGGGTATCATAGGAAGTATTGATCGATTCCTAATTCAAATAAATTACAGGCATTCGGTTTCCCACGGCAATAACACAGATTTCAAAGAGACATTAGCCACTCTGCCAGCCAAGCAAAAGTTCCTCAAGAAACAGGACAAGGGCAACAAACCACACTGAGCTGATGCCCTCTCACCATCCGACATAGAAAAACTGTACAACAGCAGTGCCCTAGGGCTTCACAACCCAACCTGTCTTGTAAATCTGGTGTTTTTCAACAATGGCCTTTACTTTGTGCTCAGAACAGCTGAGCAATACAATCTACGCTGGGGAGACCTAATGCTGCACACAGACTCAGAGGGGCAGGAGTACACTGAATACATTGAATGGCAAACAAAGATCAGGACTGGGGAAAATCCGAGAGATGTGAGGGCAGTAAAGCCTTGAATGTATGGTAACCCCATCACCCCTGACAGAGATCCAGTATTTGCCTACAAACAGTACACCTCTCACAGACCAGCCGCCATGCTGTCAACCGAAGCCCCTTTCTACCTAGCTCTGAATATAAATCTTTAAGCCATCAGCAGATATCTGGCATCGTGCAATGACTCTTGGGGAAAACAAAGTCAGAAACATGCTTAAATTGATCAAAACAGCTGCAAGGTTACCAGTGGACAAGCACATTACCAAACACTCGACCATTCAGTTCCTTGTCAACAATGAAGTACCACCAACAGAGGTTCAACACATTTTTTCCACTTCCCTTTAATTGGATTTTCCAAATTGCAGCTGCAGAGCCGTCACTAAATAAACTATCCCAAGCCTGCAGGGAAGGCGACCTAGGCCTTGGATCCCCAGAGATTTCCTCCTCATAGGGTTTTTTTTCTCTCTTCCGTTGCCTCAGGTCATGACACTTGGTTAGTTTAGTGTTTCCCCTAGTTTCTTTAGGTAGGTTCCATTGTTGGATGGAGCTGGAGGATGTCCTGCCATTCCCTCTCTCCTTAGGGGAGCCCCTCCTCTCAAGGCTAACCATTACTATCATGCTACGCAAACCTGGGCAGTCATTATGTTATCCCACTGAACATCTCATTGCATTATCAAACTGCCTATGCATCTCTACTACTATGCTACAGTTACTGCTCTTATGTCACAGTTTCTGCCTGCTCATATGCTTCATGTTGCCTCCTTTTTGGGGATGATACTACATTTCTTTTGGAGATTCCTAAGGTACCTTTTGCCACGGGAACCGTCCCGTTGCACCTCTAGGGGTGGAACCCTCTCCGAGAGTTCCTTGCCTTGATACCCCTACATGGTGGTAATTCCTCTGGAATAGAGAGTGCGAATGGCCAAAACCAAACTAACACAGTTGCACAAGCATAATACTATACTGGCTATGTAGGTCAGTGAATTGGAAAGGCTTTGCCTGGAGTTCAGCGGCCAAGTAGCCAGTCACTCCCACTTCCTGAGCTATATAAGCAGTTCCTCTCAGCCTCACTGTGAAGCATTTTTTCTTTGCCCCACCATCCTCCCCTCCTCCTCCTCCAGTGGCAGCATTCTCTCCTTAGGGGGATTCCTAAGGTACCTTTAGCCATGGGAGCCATCCCATTGCACCTCTAGGGGTGAAACCCTCTCAGAGAGTTCCTTGCCTTCGTACCCCTACCGGGTGGTAATTCCTATGGAATAGAGAATGCGAATGGCCAAAACCAAACTAACACATTTGCACAAGCATAACACTATACTGGCTGCGTAGGTCAGCGAACAAAAGTGCAGGACAACATAGAGACGCAATCTGTGTCCTACAATCAGAGTCACAATGAGCAGGATAGGAACAAAACAGCAATGAATGCATTGCAAAAGCAATAAAACAGCTCAAACACAATTACATAATAAGGTCAGAAATAAATAAATACACTAAATGCTGGAAGAGGTAAACAAAGCATACAGGATGTTATCATTACAATGCAGGAATAAAAACCTATAATCTAGTACAAGAACATTTTTATCTGTGTAACTTAAGAAATTATGAAATTCTTTTTTAAAAAAATTGGGGTGGGACTGAGATACCTGAATGTAAGGAGGGAGGGAGGGAGTTCAGGCCCTTAGAGCAAAGACAGCAAATGCCTGCTCACCCACATTAGAGAAATACTTGGGAATAGCATTAATATAATGCCATCCTGTCACTGTGGTTATATTTATTTTTTTACAGTAAAATATTTATACTGTTTGTTCATATGAATATGGTAATTTTATATTTATTCATGTTGTTGTAGAGTTTGTTACCATTGCATTGCAATGAATATGACTGTCAATATATTACAGCCTTTTCCAAAAAATAAATGAGCCTTGTTATCAACAATTTTCCATCACAAATATAGCTGTCACCTTTACTCACTAGAAACCTTGAACTAGTCCATAACAATAAAATTACCTTAAATTAAAAAAAATGATTCAATGTTATGTGCTCTCATAATCCCTACACACACACACACACACACACACACACGTAATTTATAAAAATGAAGTAATGCAGTGGCTGATTGCAGTCACATAGTGCATCCAACCAGAACTTTGAGTGGGCATCCCATTGGTAGCATCGATGGCAGCCACTGAAGTGTTTTTTCTTAAATGTGTCTGAGGGGGTGTTTGGGGAGGTCTGGAAAGACTGCCCCTGTCTTCCTAGACCCCCTGATCATGCACAAATCTCTCCTTTTGAAAGCAAAAGGGCTTGCCGCAGCAGACCCAGTTCAGCAGCTCACCTGGTGGCCCATCAAAGGTGCATGATGCCTGTTTTAAAATGGCAGCTGAAGAGCTTGTTCTGGAGAAGAGGTATGATGGCTGAGTAGCAGCACTTGATGCTGACTGATTGTGCACTCAAGTAGTTTATTTGTTTCAGCATCAACCCCTCTCCCAGCAATTAAGAGAGCCCCTCAGGGTAGACACACCTCCTCCCAGAAGCACTAAAGAAGGCAGCCAGGAGGGCTCAAGGTCAATTGGAGGAGGAGATGGTTAGCAGTGCCAAGAGGTATGACCTGTCATCAGGAATCCTTCAGTTGGAGCCCAGCAGACTTGATTGACAGTTTGGCCAGTAGCAGGGCCACTATCCTAACAAAGATGAGCCCCAGGCAAGGTCAGCTGGTATGTCAAACAGCAGCAATGTGTGGCCTGCCACAAGGCACCCTTATGGAAGGGAGACTCAGCTTGTAGGTTGGCTAATGGTGGGGAGCCTGGAAGACTCTGCTAGCCAGTCAGCTAGTGGTGAAGAGCCATGCACACTTGGCTAGCAAGTAGAGTAGTGAAGACTCGGCTAGCAGGTTTGCTAATGACAAACCACATCTTTAAATGGTTGCAGTGAGGGCAAGGGAATCCATCAGCAACATTTGTCATTGTTTAGCCTGGGAGATTTTGATCTTGAAAAAATGGGCTTGACATGCCACCATATTGACACTAAACATGCAAGACCTCAGATGGTGGGCCTGAGTAGTGTTCAGGATAAAAAAACACCAGTCACAGTATTGCTTGCTCATCAATTTTATTAACAGCAAAAACAGATTTAAAGTGCAAAAACACTCACATGCTTGTGTACAAGTTACAAACAGAGAATGCCAGCAATGGACAGCTGCAATAATGGTTTTGCTGCCATTGTTGTTTGTGGCCTGAGAAGGGTCCCCATACATCTGTAAGATAACTTCCAGGAGCATCTTCTTTTTTTTAATTCCATTTATGCACCCGGGGACTACTGGGGATATACACCCACATCTGTCTATGTTGGGTCCTTTTCTGTTTTGTCTCCAGTGCTGTCTTCAGTAGAGCTTTACCTGGTTCCCTTGGGAGACTGTGGCTTGCCTTGCATGGCGGGGCTCCCCTACCATGGCTCAAACCAGGAAGAAGAACCAAGATACTAATCTGGAAAGCGACAAAGCAGCCCATGAGGCAGCAGAAGTGATGCTGGTAGGGATCCCAGACTTCATGCTGCTAATCCAAAGGGGTTTTTCTTTTGTGTTGCTACCTTCTTGGAGCTAAACATGTGAAGACATCAGTGCATGGTTGGGCGTGCTCCCGCTTCTGACGTGTAGATGTCCCCTGCCTCCAGCAATCCCTGTTTCAGCACTGGTCCCTGGCTCACTAACCCCCATTCGTTGCTAAGGTCAGTATGCTGGCAGGTGCCAGATCCCTCTCTCCCGGGAGAAGGTAAGCAGCCCATCGGACACTTAGCATTCTTCCCTTCCCCTGGCCAACCCTCAGACAGTATAAGTTTGCTCCCAAACTCAGGCTGTCGGCACCACAAGTAGTAGCGCTACTGCTGTGCCAGTGGACTGGCTCTATTCCAGTAGCATCTTGATAACATTAAGAAGTGTATAGTGATCCAGCCCTCCATTAGTCCCTGGACCACCCTGGTTGTTATCGTCTGCAAGAAGGAGAGCAGACTGAGATTTTGTGTGGACTATTGCAAGTTGAACCAAGTTACTGGGAAGGATGCCTACCTGTTGCCAAGAATTAATGGCACTCAGGACACTTTAGCTATACACAGTGGTTCAGCACTCTGGATCTGGCAAGTAGCTATTGGCAGGTAGAAGTGGCACCAAAAGACAAGCCTAAAACAGCCTTCACCAGCAGGGTGGGTCTCTACAAGTTCTATGTGATGCCTTTAGGACTCTGTAATACACCGGGAATGATCTAGCGGCTCATGAACCTGGTCGTAGCAGAGCTCCAGTGGACTACCTGCCTAGTATATATTGATGACAGCACAGTGTTCAGCAGGACTATGAAAGAACATCTCATAAGTGTTCTGTTACCTGGAGCAGGCTGACAGGATGCTGAAACCATCAAAATGCAACTTTCTGCAGACCCAGGTCAGATTCCTAGGACACATCATCAGAGAAGAAGGAAATGCCATGGACCCCAAGAAGGTGAAAAGTGTAAGGAGCTGGCCCATTCCAAAAACAGTAACTAAAGGATGGAGTTTCTTAGGCTTGGCTTCCTATTACCACAGATCCATCCAGAACTTCTCAAAAACTGCAGTTCCCCTGCACCAGTTAGTAAACAAAGTGGCATAGTTTCTCTGGTCTGAATCCTGCCAGAAGTCTTTTGATGAGCTAAAGAAACTGGTTAGCTGAAGCACCTATCCTTCCTTATCCAGATCCAGAGAAGACTTTCATTTTGAATATTGACATCAGTGATCAAGTTATCAGAGAATGGCTATCTCAGAATGATGGGGGGAAAGTCATTGCATATGTAAGTAAGGCCTTGTGAAGTGCAGAGTGACAGTATTATATTGTTTGAAAAGAGTTCCTGGCTATGGCTGTCTTTGTGAAATAGTTCCAACATTATCTCTTGGAAAAGAAATTTACACTTTGGATTGACCATGGGTCTTTATCCTGGCTCCAATATTTTCAGCAGCCAGACGGGCAGTTGGCCTAATGGTTAGAGCAACTGAGTTAATACAATAATTCAATCCTTCGCCATTGGGACAAGATTCACCCTCTACAACAGGCCTCATGGACAAGCAAGCAACTGTCTGGAACCCCGTACAACCGTCATGTCCATCACAGTGCCAGAGTTAACCAAGGATACAACTTGTGATATTGGCAGGTGTCAAGATGAAGACAAAACCATTCACCAGCTGAAGATTTGAAAGGCAAAGGGCAGGTCTAAGCCAGACAACAGGACCCGGAAAGAATCTATTTTTTACCTCTTCAGAGGTGTCTAGGATGAGTTACACATATCCAGTGATGGATTGCTGGTTTGCAGTTTCTGACATACTCACATCGACTGATGTGAGGAGCAAAAAGGTGTTGCCCTCTTTTCTGGTTCCCATTGTCCTCTCCTCCCTCTACAATGACAGATGTGCTGGACACCTTGGGATTGTGAAGGTGATGCAAAGAGTGAGAATCTCCTTTTTCTGACCTCACTGGAAGTCAAGTGTACAAGACTAAGTCAGAGAGGTTTCCAGTGACATGGCTGATGGTGGCAGATGCATGACAGTAAGCTCTGAGTCAGATCACGCTAAAAATACATTTACATAGCAAAACCCATCTTCACTTTAAAAAACAAGGCAGCACTATTTTTCCACTATGCTACAGAAAGTTTTGGAAATCGTAGCCTAAAATATGGCCCAAAAAGCACAAAAAGGTGTGTTGCAGCTCACCCTGCTACCTCCAAGCCAAGACTGCTCACAGCCCCCAAAACACCACAAGTTGGATCTCAGCACAGAGCCACTACCAGCACTAGTAGAAAACCAAAGGGAGCAGGATTCTTACCTGTCAGAATTCACTTCCATTAAACTAATACTCAGAGTTTGTAAGTGATGTTAAAACTATTAAATCCTCTTTGGACTCTCACTATTTGCATGGGGAATATAGAATCCTGAGTCAGCTCCCTAGAAGACTGAAATCATTCTGATGAATGTGAAATCATACCCCTTCAAAGAGAAGTAATGAAGGTGGAAGATAAAGTAGACAACCTGGAAAACAGGAACAAGAGAAAAACCTACTCCTGGTAGGAGTACTTGAGGGAGCAGAGGGCTCAGATCCTGTTAAGTTTGTTAATGAACTGTTTGTGCAGCTAGCCAGACCAGCTGAGGGTGGGCAGAGTTACATAATCAAGAGAGTTCATAGAACCCTCTAACCTATGCCACAGCCTGGAGAACAACCTAGAGTCCTTGAATGTAAACTCCTCAATTTCCAAGATAAACTATGATATCCAGCAAGCAGCAAGGGTGCATCCCTCCCTACATTGGCAAAATCACTGTTACTTTATTTTTCATGACTTGAGTCAAACAGTGAGTGAGAGAGAGAAGTAGAAAGCTTATAAATAAATTAAACATTGATTACATCAAGGTGGTATTAAATTTAGAGTGCAATTTTCCACCAAACCTGTGCTCCTGCTCCCCCATGGCACGTTCAGATTTGATTCTGCAGATGTAGCCAAACAACAACTCCTCCACTCCCCACAGTCCTGCTGCAATTATTCAACAAGCCCCAGCATACTAAACCATATACTGACAAAATGGATGACTGACAAGGTTATAATAAGGTTTCCTTTAGATGGTCTATCCTGCACCTTTGCCTGCGTTATTATTTAAACTAATAACTAGAGTTGATGGAATACCAGTCACACATTGGAAAGAGGTCTTCAATAGGACTATTGTGATTACTACCACCTTTGTCTTGGAATTTTCTACACAGAGATTTCTGTACCTCATGCCTCATTGGCTGCGGTTAAGGGAGAAGACTTGAAAAACAATGTCCTGTTTGCTCCCTTCCATGATCAGAGGTAACTCTTAGGGACTGTTTTTTGCCTGGAGCCATAGATCTACCCTGACAAGAGAATGATGACACAGAGGTCCACAGTGCCTGATACAGTTACACTTCCCCCTATGCATAGGACAAACGCTGATTTCAAGAACTTGAATTAAGTAACTGAGCAGCTTATCTCTTTATTATTTTCTGATTTAAGCAGCTATGGACCCAGAATCACCCGGGTTAGATTGCTGGCTTCAACATTGCATCTTCCCAACTAACATGGTTTTAATACCACTGGGAACTATGGACACTATAGGCTGTAAGTAAGGAAGAACTACCCTTCCCTTCTGAACTACCATAGTACTACCCTCCATGGCACTAATATAAGATTTTGTTGTAGCATTTTTCTATTATACTAGAGTTTATATGCTTCTATTAGATATTTTGTTGTGACAACATTGCTGAACAAATGTTTTCTTTGGGTTTATTTGGCTGTTCTAATGAGTTCCATGATAAATGAAGTTGTTGAAATGTACTATGATGCTGTGGTGTTGACAGATGAAGGGTTTATTTAACATTTTCTTTTGTGATCTCTGGATTTCTCCACCCGTGGTAACCCTCAGATGGCTCTACCCCATTCATGAATTGGGAGGTGGTCACCAGCACTGCTGGTTTACAATGGGCATGATGGGATGATTCCATAGCATATTGTTATATGGGGGGGGCAGGGCAATGAAGGGGCATTTTGGGACAGAGGGGAGGGTATTATTTTCTATGCACAGAGGCATTTCCAAAGGAGGGATACGGGCACAAATTCAGCCTCAGGAAGGTATTTAATATACAGCATCACTTGGTTAGGAATATGGGTTTTAGCTTTCAATCCTTAGGTTTTATTACAATGGGGCGGATATGACCCTGGCTTCTTTCTTTCTTAGAATGGTGACAATGAATAGGTACTGCTTATTGATTTGGACTATTAAAGGAGCTAACTCCTCACTGGAAAGATCCCAGGTCTTGACACACCTTAAAAATATACCCCTGCAGTGATCTTTTTGCAAAAGACCTACCTGCTCACCCAGACCTGCACCTTCTTAGGCGTATAAGGGTAGGTCAAGTCTTTGGGGGGCTGTAGGTGAAAAGAGAACAGGGGTCACCACATTGTTAGTCAGATAGACTGCCTTCACCATGCATCAAACAATAGCCAACAGTTAGGGCAGATATGTTCTACTAAGAGGCACCCTGGACAGAACAGAAATCATCCTGGCTACCTTTTATGGACCCTATAAAGATGACCCACAACTTTTCATGAGACTTTCACTCCACCTAGCAATTTTTCCGGTTTACCAATCATTATAGCATGAGACTGGAACTCTCCATTTGATGGCAACCTGGATAGATCAGATCCAGCACTGTATTTTCTTACCCCAAATCAAAGAGCCCTATGGGACCTTATTGACACATATAACCTGTTGGAGCCCTGGAAGATACTACACCCTACCACAAAAGAATTCACTTTGTTCTCTTCACTTAATGGTAGATTAGATTATGTTCTAATTAGCCAGTCCTTATTGCAGGGCCTGGGAATGGCAGAAATTCTCTCCCGGGTCATTTC
This sequence comes from Neoceratodus forsteri, assembly GCA_016271365.2. NCBI lineage: Eukaryota > Metazoa > Chordata > Ceratodontiformes > Ceratodontidae > Neoceratodus > Neoceratodus forsteri. Next base: position 308,798,957 of record CM028133.1, read on the forward strand.
ATACCACACCCTGGTACAAATTACTCTAATAATATATTTCCATATTGAAGTAGATAAAATCTGACAGATGAACAATGACCTACTTAAAAACACCCAATTGGTTACTCACCCAGAAGAATTTACAGACCATTTTTTGTGGGAAAACCAAGGTTATTTTCCTCAGGACAACGTCCTCTGGGGAGTTTATAAATTTGCCATCCATGCGGAAATTATCAGCCTGGCATCCATGTCCAAAAAACTGAAACAAGCTAGCACAAGGGAGCTCCTCAATCACATCCAATCCTTAGAATGGCAGCTGGTAATGAGGCCCTCGGAATGGTCATTATTACAACTCAATAAAACTGGGAATAATACCATAAGCTCAACTGGGATCAGCTGGAGCTGGCTTTGTTCACAGCTGAACTGACATATTTATCTACTGGAAAAAAGCTGGTAAATTGTTAGCCTTATGGCCGAAACCACAGGAATCCACTCAGTCTATAAAACACCTAAGGAAGCAGGACCCTCTGACCATTATATCACAGCCTAGACAGATAGTGGAAGAATTCCAAACTTATTTTAGTACCATCTATGGACAGAGAGACAAAAAGGTAAATGGCATGGATATTGACAGATACCTTAGTCAGGTAGAGCTTCCCTAACTTGCAGAGGATGCCCAAGCCCTCCTTAGTGGTCCCCTTACATTGGCAGAATTACAAACCTCCCTATGAGCAATGACTCTGGACAAGGCCCCAGGTCCTGATGGCCTCACCATGCATTTCTATAGAATTTTACAGAACAAGGTTCTCCCCCGTTAAATGAAGGTTTTCAATGAAGCCTATGAAACTGACATGTTGTATGTTTCCATGCAATAAGCCTTTATTTCTGTCTCTTCCAAAACCAGGAAAGAATGGAAGTAGTGTCCTTAATTATTGGCCCATCTCCTTGCTAAATGTAAATATTATATTATTAGAGAAAGCTCTGACCTCCAGACTTCAACAGGTATGGTCACAGCTTATAGGTCTCCAACAAGCGGGGTTCATGATGGGTAGGCTTTCTGCAGATCATCCAAGGAAACTTCAGCATATCATTTCTGCTTTCAGGGAGGAGAGCACCCCAGCGGTGTTGGCCTCCTTGGATGTGGAAAAAGCATTTGACAGGGTCTCATGGAATTATTTATTTCTGGTACTGGGAAAATATGGCATTCCAGAGGAATACACATACTTTGTAAAACTGTTATATTCCTGTCCTATAGCCAGGGTATGATGCAACAAGTTCCTCTCATCCTGCTTTCCTCTGAAAAATGGCACACATCTGGGCTGGCCACTTTCTCCCTTCGTTTTCAACCTTTACTTAGACACATTGATGCATTGCATCCAGCTTAATGCAGACATAATAGGCACACCCCTTGGCACTACATAAAATATCTGCATATGCCAATGACATTTCATTACATGTTATAAATCCAGCTTCCTCACTCTCAGCTGCCCTAATAGAGATAACACTTTTGGGAACATCTCTTTTTATAAATTAAACATTGGGAAAACACAAGTATTACCTCTAAACTCTCATGCCAGATCAGGGGACCCTGCTGATCTAGGATTGTGCTGGGGTACTAAAGACATTACCTATCTAAGTATTATGGTGAGTACGTCCAGCACAATGTGGATACAGAAAAATGTTACCAACCTTTTGTGAGCAATAAAACATGACTTAAATCGCTGGGCAGAATTACCTCTATCACTTTGGGGAAAAATTATTATGGTAAAAATAAACATTTTACCCCATTTGCTTTATCCTTTGCATATGTTTACAGTAATACTTCCCCTGGCTTGGTTTCAAAAACTTCACGCCATGATCTTCCCTTTTCTTTGAATAGGGCAGAGACCAAGACTAAAATACTTAAAATTAATGGCCCTGAAACAGATGGTGGGGCCTAAATTTACTTGACTTTCTTAGATATTTCCATGCAGCACAGGATAACAAATACTTCTGTTGGTTTTTGTCTGAAGGAGAACACTCCTCCCCATACATCCTGCAATGGCTATTCATTGAAACAGAACTATTCTGCCAGTGAAATTAGCACGGAATGATCATTCTGCCAGCAGAATTTCTGGCAGGATTTTGCTGGTTCTTCTGCAGAATTCCACCTGCTGTAATCCACAGAATAATATTCTACAGAACAGCATTTTTCCATGGAAAATAATTCCACAATCATTTCCACAGGAAATATTGAAATCCACAGCATAATATTCCCTGGAACAGCATTTTGCTGTGGAAAATCATTCCACAACCATTTTTTGCTGCGGAATTCCACCATTCCGTTTCCAGCAAAATTCAACCGAATTTTGGTGGTATTTTAAAAATCCTGTTAAATTTCGTTCCAATGGAATTTGAAAATTCCACACAGCACTACCCTTCAGCTTTGTTTTACACCACTCAATTGATTATTGCCACAGAACTTCACCATACTCCGGTTGGCACTTAGATTTTGATGTATAACCAGCTGATCTGAATTCTTAAATTCTCCCGCAATCTCCCATTTGAACAGTCGCTGTGGCACAACCCAACCCTTAAACTTTATGGCAAACCTTTTTATTATGTCTGCTGGCATTTTAAAGATATCTCTTAAGTACCCAACCTAAGGGATGGACAGGACTGGGCCTCATTTGAGGCACTATGATGGATATATGCCTTGGAAAACAAAGATATTTTCTGTATTACCAAATTCACAATTCCCTCCTTACTAAATTGGATAAACCCATCACCATAAAAGCTCCAACTATATATTTGAATGAGTTGGGAGAGACTAGCTGCAACAGATGAGCTATTTCCAAAATTTTCCAGATCTTGGCACAGGCCATGTCCTATTGATATGATCCACAACCTAAATATTGGCTGGAAGCAGTGGGGTGGAGACCAGACCCTAAACAATGTGAAACAGTATGGAATGCTTTTATCTCTATATTAAATGTGACTGCTTAGGTTAATGCAATTAAAAATTGTACATAGTATGCTCCAAACACTTGCCAAATGATGCAACTGGGGGGTTATAAACTCTACTTTATGCTCTAGATGTGCAAGACAGAGGCATTCTTTTACAAGTCTTAGAGGATTGCTGCAAAGCTCAACCCCTCTGGCATGCAGTCCAAGGGTTTTGGATCCTGTCTTAGGCCTAGCAGATGCTTTTACAAAGGAAACAAGCATTTTGGGATTGAACATACAAGCTCTTACAGGCACCAGATGTTATTACTTTACCCTTATTACCATGGTGATTTAAAACAAACATTTGTCAATGCTGAATGTTTGCTTGCTGGTATTAGCATTGGAAATGCAGGAGTTAGACAGATGCAGAATAGGAATGGCAGTGAAGTATTGAACTTCACGCCAACCCCACCTCCATTCTGTAGAGACAGACAGGCATTGGGGTAAGTGTTTAGGTCGCCCATGATGGTCATGTCATATCACCTCACCCTATTTTGCTGACACCAAAACGAGTTGAGGTGTGCCTTAGGATGTTTGGCTTTACAGACACCCCATTCCATAAGGACATACACTGAAATGGGTGCAGCATAGGAGAAAGGGGTGAAGTCTGGGGCCAAAGAGTCCAAGGTACACCTCGATGCCTGTCAGTGGCTGTGGGATGGGGGTGGGATGGCATGAGCAGTACAGTCAGCAATCCAAAGGCACACCCCGATGCCTGTCAGTCTGTACAGGGTAGGACATTATGGTTGGAAACCCTAACGCCTCGGGCGTTTGTTGGTATCTGCACTACAAATTTTCAACATGGCCTTTTTGTGACCCCACCTCATGAAAGCATTTGGGACCTCTTCTCATGAAAAGTGGCAGTGTGATTTTGTCAGTTGTGTCCCGAACATTGAGTTCCAACAGCGACAGTGCCATTCTGCACCACATGTATGAAAACACAGATTGGGCAGGATGTGAAGAATGACAGCTGTACCATCCATAGAGAGGTGTGAAGAGATAGCAATGTTGAAAATCTGTAGTGGGAATGTTAAAAATGCTTGCACTTCCGAGCACATGTGGAAACTGTGCAATGCATGTGCGTAACACAGTCACTTTGTGGACTTTCGTCACCAAATTTTCAACATAGGCATTTTAGGATCTCTGCTCATGAACAGTGTCACTGTGATTTTCTTAATGTGTCCTGAACACTGATTTCCCACAGCAACCACGCTATTCTGTGCCGGAAGTGCAAAAACACATTTCGGCCAGGATGCAAAAAATGACAGCTGTACTGTTCATAAGGAGGTGCAGAAAAATGGCAATGTTGAAAATCTGGAGTGAAAATATTACAGATGTGTGAAGTTATGAGTGTGTGTGGAAACTGCTCAACACACGCTTGTAACACAGTCATTTTATGGACTTTTGTCACCAAATTTTCAACATAGACATTTTAAGACCTCTGCTAATGAACAATGTCACTGTGATTTTCTTAATGTGTCCTGAACACTGATTTCCCACAGCGACTGTGCTATTCTGTGCTGGAAGTGCAAAAACACATTTTGGCCAGGATGTGAAAAATGACAGCTATACTGTTCATAAGGAGGTGTGGAAAAATAGCAATGTTGAAAATGTGGAGTGAAAATATTACAAATATGTGAAGTTATGAGCGTGCATGGAAACTGCACAACGCACACTCGTAACACAGTCATTTTATGGACTTCCATCACCAAATTTTCAACATAGGCATTTTAGGACCTGTGCTAATGAACAGTGTCACTGTGATTTCTTAATGTGTCCCAAACACTGATTTATCGCAGCAACTACGCTATTCTGCGCCGGAAGTGCGAAAACACATCTCGGTCAGGATGTGAAAAATGACAGCTGTACTGTTCATAAGGAGGTGCAGAAAAATGGCAGTGTTAAAATGATGTGAAAATATTGCAGATTTATGAAGTTATGAGCATGCGTAGCAACTGCACAACACACGATAGTAAAACAGTCATTTCTTGGATTTTTTCCACCAAATTTGCAACATAGACTTTTTGAGAGGCCACCTCATGAACACTGGCACTGTCATTTCATTAATCGGTCCTGAAAGACACACTGGGGTGGGCTCCCAGCATGCCACCCTAGTGTTTTTTTGTGGGGGGCTGTAGCCGATTGGGGATTGGGCACACCCGTCGGCACAAAACCAACGTTTATGAGGGGATGGACATTATGCCAATGGGGAGTGGGCTCCCCCATCAGCAAATTAACCTGGAAAGGAGGGGGAATGAAGCCGACAGGGATTGGGCCCCCTATCAGCAAACAAAGACTGTTTTGGGGGCGGCACATGATGCCGAGTAGGATTGAGAACCCCCTCGGCACTGGGGGCTATCTAATATTGTTTGTGAACACGGCGGCAGCTTGCTGCCGTGTTCACAAACAATATTACACTAGGTAACATTCCTCCTTGCAATGACAGGCCACTTCCTCATTGCAGCGGAATGGCTGATGCTGCAATGATGAGGTGGCCCCTGATTGCTGCGGCAAAAATGTTACAAGTTGGTGGCACTTTTGGAAGCCAGTGTCATCAGCACATTGTGCCTCCATTGGTCCACCAGTGCCAAGCCCCCAAATGCAATGTCTCTGTTGACTGCCACACTGCTGTGCCTCCACAACCTTCTTCTCTCCTAAGCTGTCACATAATGTTTCTTGCACATGCGCGCAAGCAAACATAAAAATCACCTTGTGACACTGGATGAATCAGGCTACACCATCCTTTTCAGAATGGCATCAAGAAATATTAGAATTCCTTCAAATGGAATGCACATTGGCCTGTATGACAAATAACTATCCTGCCTATCTTAAACCGTGGGGTGCTCTGGATGCTTTGCTGTTGACTCTAGCCTAAGTTGTTTACTGTTTTGTGAATGTTTGTCTCATAAGTGCATGCTTCCTGTTTGTCTTGTATCCATATAAATTTATGACTATCCAGTGCATGTGGGAAGAGGGAAGGGTGTGTAATACCAACTGTGAAATGCTTACTATAATGTCACCAGTTTGTCAATTGTTTCTTCACAAATCCTCAATAAAGCTTATTCAATTAAAAAAAGACTGGGTCAGAGCATGCAGAGACTGTACCTCCAAGAAAGTCAGCAGGTGGATCCTAAGTGCTCCCTTGTAACCACTCACACCAGTCACCTAATGGAATGAGTGGCCATAGACATCCTGGAACCCTTCCTTCTCATCCAGACAAGAACAAGTATGTTATGGTTATAGCAGATTACTTCACCAGTTGAGCAGAAGCCTATACCTTTCCAGACCAGAAAACTAAGACTGTAGGCAATAATCTAATGACACCATTTATTTTCAGATTCAGTGTCCCGTGGTCCATTCATACAGAACAGGGTAGGAACTTTGACTCAGCCCTTTTCCAAGAACTCTCAATTGTTGGAAGTAAACAATAGCTGTATCATCTGCTGACTCTTTTTGTAAATGCAAACCAGGACAACTGTGGCACTCAATGGTCATATCTTATGATGGCCTACCACAGCAGTGTTAAGGCATCCACTGGGTTCAGTCTGTATGAAGTAATGTTTGGCCAGCCCATAACTTTCCCTATCAGCTGGTTGTTTGGGAGGTTTGCAGACCTAGCATCCACTTCTGTTTCTGAGATTGTCCAGAAGACTGCAGGGTACTTCAGCTCAGCCTGATAAGCCATCCAGAAGCACCAGCTGCAGCCATATCAAGGTCAGCATGTATACTATGACATGCATGTCACACTCCAGACCTATATAGATGGGGAGTGGATATGGCTCCCTGATAGCAGGTGGTAGAAGGTCACACACCAAAGATCCATAGGAGGTTCTCTGGCCCCTACAAAATTATGGAAAGGGTAAGTGATATTCTGTACATTATTAAATCCAGTGGGGTTACTTAATTAACTGTGCACTACAACAGACTAAAGCCATATGTAGGGCTGCCTCCTGTGGCCCAGATGGATCAAAAACTGGCACCCAGGGTCAAGACAGAAGTCAAGGTTGTGCAACCAGCATGACCACCTGATGATGTTCTTGAATTGCATTGAGTGAGGACCCCAAGAAACCAATTTTGATGGAGAAGGAAGCATCAGAGGCATCTTCCAGTTTTTGTTTCTCAGTGGGTCCTAATCATCAAGATTCAGCTCCAGAGCCACCCACTAATGTGGGCAACAGAGATGTCAGACCACTGCAGCAAGAGAAACTGTAGCCAGCAACAATATTACCAGGAAGAAATGTTATGGACAAGCCAATAGACTCTGAGCAAAGAACACACACTATGAATAGTGCAGATATTGATCCAGGCAGGAGCTGGGGATCTCATTTACTTTCAAGGACTACCCAAAGGATAGTAAAGCCACCTGTGTGGCACAAATACTTTGTAATGGACATTTAAAGTTATTCCAGGACATTGGGCATGTCCACAGAAGAAGGAGGCTAGTGTAATGGCCAATGTCGTGGTCACATCGGGCACCTCACCAGAAGCTAGAGTGGGTGTCCCATTGGTGGCTTCCATGCTGGACAACAAATATGTTTGTTTTGTTTATTTGCAAATCAAAATGTGTGGGTAAGGGTGTTTTGGGGATGTCAGGAAAGACTGCCTTGCATGACCCCTTGATTGTAGGAGAATCTCTCCCTTCAAAAGAAAAAGTGCTGGCCACAGAAGACCCAATTCAGTGTCTTCTTCTGCAGTCCATCAAAGGCCATTGATACCTGTTTTAAAGTTTAATGGCAACCAAAGTCATTAGATGCACTTCTGCTGGGGGAGAGGTGCGAGAGATGAGCAGCAGCTCTGAATGCTAATTGGTTGTGCAGTCAACTGCTTGATTTGGTTCAGCATTGCCCCCTTCCTAAGCCAGTGAGGGAGCCCCTCAGGGTAGCCAGGAGTGAGCTACACTCAGCCACAAAATGCCCCTGCACTTCGACTGTAGACTTCCTCAGGAGCCCCTTGATAAAGACCATGGTAGAAGCACTGAGGGGTCTTGTGGCTCAGTGTAACTCACTCTTAGCACTGTGTACTGTATTTGTAGCCTGAATTTAGCCACATTAACTAGTTTGTACTGCAGCTGGTTTCTGGTGAGTTTCTTTATACTTCAAGCTGTTCTTTATTCCTCAAGTGCCCTGCATTGTTTCTGGACTTGGCACCAGGCAGCCTGGCCTGCCTGGCAGCCCTGTAAAGGGATCAAGAGCTACATAGCCAGAGAAGACAATTCTCAGGTGACCAGCCAAGGTGGGGGGGGGCTGGTGCTGTTGGACAGCTTTCTCCATAGCCTTGCAGATGTTCCTGTGATTGAATAGCAAGTAAGCTAGTGACAGAAGGGGCATGTCCTTTCACCAGGTGACCTTAAGTAGACTTGGCTATCAGGTCAGCTAGTGGCAGCAAGTGGTGTAACCTGCCACCAGGAAACCCCATGTTGGAGCCCAATAGACTCAGCTGACATGTCAGTTAGTGGGGGACAGTAGCCTAGCAGAGGTGGGCCCCAGGTAAGGTTTGCTGGTAGGTCAAACACCAGTGAAGAGTAGTCTGCCACAAGGCCCTCTTGGAGAAGTACTGTGCAGGGAAGGGGCTGGTCATGGGCAAGGTGGTGCATATGGTAAAACTAAATCACAAGGCAAACATGAAAACCTTGTAAACACAGTACTGGAGGAAAAGGGAGACTCAGATAGCAGGTCAGCTAATGATGAGGACCCAGACAGACTCCACTAGCAGGTTGCTAGTGGTGAGGGGCCAAACACACTTGGCTAGCAGGTCTTCACCAGTGAAGAGCAGTGGAGACTCAGCTAGCAAGTCAACAAGTGGTGAACTACATCTACAAACATTTGTAACCTTTTACAAAACAAGCAGCAGCCAGTCCATGGAGGGGAAGGCATGGCACCTGGGGAGAGAGTCCATGGGAGGTGGTGTTATGTAGTGGGTACCAGTGCTTAAGGTATACAGTATGTAATGTGGTGTTAAAGTGGGATAGCAAAGGTACCCTGTGTCTAGCCAATTGGCTATTATGCAAGAGTAAAACCCTTCTCGGGGCTGGTAATTGCCCACAGCCACTAGAGGTAGTCTTTTATTTACCGGGCCGATAGAGGTAAAGCCTAACCCTTTTCTATTTCTCTGTGGGTTGTGGGGGGTGGCTCAAAATAGGTATTTGCCAACCTGAGTAATAAGTAATTACTGTAATTGTTAGAGTGATAAATATTTGCCAGTCTTAGAGTAACAAATAATTACTGTAAGTGCAAGTTTTAGAGTGCAGTAATAAATACAGTATATAGAGTATTAAGCTTGATTTTAGAATTCACATAACCTAGATTAACTATCAATTGCACTAAATGTGTTTTGTGTTTATTGAACCCTATTTATTGCTTTTAACTTAAGTGCAGTTTTATTTATTCTATTGAATTCTGCATGTTAATGGTTATTAACATGGTTAATAAATGGTTATCCCCATCCCTTTTCCCAGCCTAGCACTTAACGTGAGGAGAAACCAATGTACTTCATTGCACTTCCTTGTCCACATTGTACGTATTAAGTCTGCAGTGCTGTTGATTTGCTCCTCTCGCATCATATCCCAATGTTTATCCAATGCTACTAACTGATGTATTTTTTTTTACTCTGTTGCTTCTCTGTTCTATATTATCTTTGGAAATGTGTTGCTGATTATTGTATATATACTTTTCTATAATACTGCATGGAAATGTGCTTTTGACTACTGTACCCCCATGTTCCCCTTCCCCAGGACGCTCCGTGAGATGAGCAATTTTATATTGTTCAGTGTGCCTTTCCTGGGGAAACTTTTCAATAAATAAAAACAATACATATTACGTTTGCTGCGCATGCATAACAAATGTTTTGCTACACTAATAGGGGATTTGGGGGTGGGCACTGCCGAGACCATTGCAGTTGAAACTGGAAGGGGTTCAGCAGACTAGACCAATGACCAGACACTGTGGTCATGACACCACTTCTGTTTGCTGGGTAGAAACTTTGTGTACTTCAAAGAACTGAAGCCACTCCAATCAGAGAGGGCTGCGGTCCTTTGATTTGTTCAAAGCTGATCAGCAAGCAGCTGATCAGCTTTTAACATCAGCAGCGTGTCTTTGTCACTTTCTGGCTGACTTTTACACCCCCTTTGGAAAAAAGGACATGCAGTTATCCATATGCATATTGAAGGCATATATGCTGCAAAAATTGCATATTATGCGATGTAGTACCTAGCTGTAATATTTTTAGTGCTAATAAATTGCAGCAGCTGACCACTCTTATCCTTGATGACCTCATACTGATGAGCATTCACAATGTCAAGATCATGCCGAAGCTCCAGAAAACTCATCCATGGATGAATTTGGCAAATTTTAAACACTGTGAGATTAGTACATTTTCAAAAATGCACAGTGAGTGGATCTTAAAAAAAAACAGAAGTCTTGAAGAAATGAGCATTATATTTTACAGAGTTTTGGTATTGAAAAGTTAAGACGTAACAGTGGGCGTGTGCATCAGCATGGCAGTAATGCACATGCCCAGTGTCACAGCTTAATTTTTTAAAGTCGAAATACAGTATGAAACAATGCCATTTCTGCAACTCAGTTACTTTTCTAAACTCAGCTCACTGTGCATTTTTAGAAAATATACTATACTCACGTGGCTCGATTATCAAAGGCTCCCTAAATGGTGCAAGGGGTTTGCATCATAAGAAATATCACAAGGTGTGGCTTGTGCCAAAAAGTGTTCTGGGAGCAATTCTTAAATGCATCCTGTGGCAAACACAGGCTGCATGCAATGATGGGGGCTTGTGCCATCCTTGTGATATGAAAATGGCTGCAGCATGGTGCTAAAGGGCTTGCGGCAGATGCAGGCTGCCATAGCCCCTAATTCAGGATTCTCTAAACCCACCTAGTAGGTAAATTTCTAAGTACCTTTAGACCAGCCAGGGCTGGTCTAAGGGTACTTAGAAATTCACCCTGTGGGAGTCTAGAGACCTTGAGCCATCCCTGCCCCATATGTGTGTTGAGACTCTGAAACATGTATCATTCCCTGGTGGTCTAGTGGACCCCACTCCCTATCCCTGATCACCTCCTTAATAAAACATATATCATTCCTGGTGGTCTAGCGGGCCACCCTCCTCATTCCGATCTCCACCTTATGAATAACATATACTATTCTCTGGTGGTCTAGCACCCCCCCCCCATTCTTGATCTACCCATATAACAGCAATGGTAAGACAATGTCAGCTCTAGATTTGTCAGCCCAATTATATTTTATTAGGAACCCCCTGCCCTGAAGAACTTTTACGATTTTTTAATGTATGAGATATCCTGTGAAAAATGTAAGTAGCTATAGGATAGAGCTTGATGCTAGTAAATGTTTTGACTGAATGTATCACTGCATGTACCATTTAAATTGCAATAAAATTATAGCTTTTTAAAAAAAAATTGCTGGTAGATAAGGACTGCTTGGCCCACCTAGTCTGACCATATTTTCCCAACCTATAGTATCACCACAGACCCTAATTGATCTCCAGCCCATTCTCCCTCCCCCATTCCTTTCCTCTAAAATTCCATTTTACCTATCCCATGCATTCTTAAACCCCACTACTGTTTTCACCCCCACTGCCTCTGCTGGAAGGCTGTTCCAGGAACCTATCACTCTTTCTATGCAGAAGTACTTAGACACATCTCTCCTGAATATACCCCCCCCACCAGCTTCATAGCATGTCCCCTTGGTCTTGAGTACCTTTTCTCTGAAAAATACTTCCCTCCTGTACAGTACCTTGTTTAACCCCATGAGGTATTTAAAGGTCTCTATCATATCCCCCCCCTCCCTCCTCTCTTCAGGGGTGTATGTATATAGGTCCTTTAGTCTCTCCTTATAAGGCTTCTGATGCAGACTCTGCACCATTTTAGTTGCCCTCCTCTGGACTGCCTCCACTCTATATCTTCACTGAGATTCAGTCTCTAGAACTGGACACAGTACTCTAGGTGAGGTCTTACCAGTGATGTATATAGAAACACAGCCTCCCTCTTTCTGCTTGTGATACCCTTCCCTGTGTACCCCAGCATTCCACCAGTGCTCCCAAAAGCATTGTTGCTCTGTCTGGTCGCCTTTAGGTCATCAAATATGATTACCCCTAGCTCTCTTTCCTCCTTGGTGGTTGTCAGTACCACCTCACAAATTATGTACTCAGTCCCTGGGTTTCTATGCCCCATATGCACTATTTAGTATGTTTTCATATAGAAACCCAGCTGCCATACCCTTTCTCACTGTTCTAGTTTTCTCAGATCTCTTCTCATCTTCCCCCCCCCCCCAGAGTGTCCACCCTATTTCAGAGTTTGGTGTCATCCATAAAGAGGCAGACCTTCCCTTCCAGCTCCTCTCCAATGCCACTTATAAAAACATTAATGAGGACTGGCCCCAGTACTGATCCTTGAGGCACCCTGCTGGTCACCCTCCCTTCCTGAAGGTGAACTCCATTTACTACCACTCCCTGCCACCTATCCCCTAACCAATTTCTTATCCAGTTTACCACCTTTAGACCACTCCAAAGCTCCCCAGATTGCTAACTAGTCTCCTATGTGGAACAGTGTTGAACGCTGTACTGAAAACTAGGTAAGCTATGTCCACTGCCCTATGCTGATCTAGTTCCTTGGTTACCCAGTCAAAAAAATCTATCAGATTCATTTGATATGACCACCCCCTTCACTATGAATCCATACTTCCTTGGGTCTTGTAACCAACTGGATTCAAGATATTCCATAACTCTTTCTTTTAACAGTGATTTCATTAACTTTCCCACCATGAAAGTCAGGCTGACTGGCATATAACTGCCAGCCTCTTTCCTACTACCACTTTTGTGAAGTTGGACTACATCTGCACTCCTATAATCCTCCTTGACCACTCCTGTTTCCAATGAGCTGTTAAACAGGATCATCAAAGGTACAGCCAGTACCTCCCTGAGCTCCCTGAATACTGTTGGGTGAACCCTGTCTGGGCTCATTGCTTTGTCCACTTTCAGATTTGCGAGTCCCTTCAGGACTGACTCCTCTGAAAATGGACTAGTGTCCACCTCCTTCCAATGATCCTGTTACATTTCTGTGGCCCCTTCCTGTCTCTTTCTCTGTGAGCACTGAACAAAAGCATTTGTTTCAGAATGTCTGCCTTTTCCTGGTCCCCTTCTTCACAGTTCACCCTTTCCTTTCTTAACCTTACAGTCCCATCACTGGTCTTCCTCTTTTCTCTCTTACAGTACATATCTAACAATTTTCTTGTCTCCATTTGTTATGGTCTTGACTATGCTTTCTTCAGTTTGTGCCTTTGTGCTCCTTACTGCTCTCTTTGCTTCCTTCTGTTTCCCCTGATATGCGTACCTATCCTCCTCCCTCTGTATCTTCTTGTACCTTTTGAATGCTACCCTCTTAGGTTTTACCTTTTCTGCTACCTCCTTTGAGAACCATAGCGGTCTCTTTTTTTCTCTTGCTTTTGCTCCCTTGCTTGACACAGAGATTTGTTGACTTCACTATGAACCTTTCAAGTTTCTCCCACTGTTCCTCCACTCCAAAGCAGGACAAACAAACTGCACTGCCTGCAATTGCAACACAATAAATCACAAGTAGAAACAGATTGCCAAATAAAGCATCAGCAAAGTTTTATTTTCAGAGAGACCCCAGTGAGTCCACTCCATCAAGGTCATCCCCCCCTGCCAGGATATCCCCGAGGCATTCACCCATCTTTTTAAAATCTGCTCTCATAAAGTCCAGGATCCTTGCCTTTGTGTGGTTCGATTCTGCAGATGTGCTTATATGGAACCACTCTGAGGCAGAATAATGTCTCCCTAGAGTCTGCTGGGACACTATTCCTAATTTGAAATTTAGAAGATATAGGAATATGCCTGCTGATCCTATCAAGCATTTTTTCTGCCTGACACAATGCTGTTCAAAACTATAAAACAACATATAGAAGCTTTGATTAGGTGAGCTACTTTAAAACAGTTTTTGAAAACCAAGCACAATTAGTTGCAGTGAAACAGCAATATCCAATGTTCTGAATGGTGTGTCCAGTAACAGCTAGTCACAAAAATATCATGTGGTTTATGAACAACTGATTATTTATTTTTTTATTTTTATGATCTTTTTTATTTAATTAAGACTAGGTAGGGTGCAACATATAATTTTCAGTGGTGTCCTTCTAATCATTTTACAGTTGAGTGGACAGAAGTACAAGAAGGTCACATTACTTGCTAATGATCAACAAACGTGCAAGTATTTGTGGTGAGTCTCAGTTCTACACTTTGAGAACTAGGTTATACAGAAGCAATAAGACACACTAAGGTATGCCTTACTGTGATCCAGCCACACATTCAGGGGTGTAAAGAGGCATGATTCTACAGGTGTATTGCCATCAGCCCTGCAAGTGGGGTCAACTCAGCATAATGCTTCCATCACCATGCTGTTTAATGCTGCCAAAACCCTGTCCTTTTCCTCATGCAGAGGTACCCAATTATCCTGCTATGCAACACCCTTGTAGTCTAGTGGACCCTCCAACCCTGATTGTCCATCTGTACTGATATTCAAGGTCCCTGGTAGTCTAGTGTATCTCCATCAGCCCCCCCATGACTCATCATCTCCAGACCCTCCACCCCACCTCATCTTGACACCATTGCCAAAAAAACAGCACATACAATGACAATCAGCAGAGTCATCTGCTTGTCATCATGGCTGGCCACCATCTGAATGGTATGGAGTGATTATACACCTTCTGTAGAAACATTTCTACAGTAAGCACACAATCATTCCATGCCATTCAGACAGTGGCTGGCCAATGTGATTACTGGGGGGCTACGCCTGTCATTGTTGCACATGTTATTTTTCAGCAAAGGTGCCAGGGTGAGGTGTGGGTGTGAAGTGTAAGGCCAGAATGTGGGTTGGTTGCTCATTTGGGGGGGTTGGGGTCCACTAGACTACAAGGGAACTTGAATATCAGTAAGGGATGGGTATTTGAGTGTGTGGGGAATTCAGTGCATCCATACTAATAGTCCTTTAATGGTCATTCATAATGGACATAGCATGTTAGGGATGAATATAGACCACAAGAGTTCTGGCACTATGCCATTTGGGATGCACTATCTCTATTAGGCTCACCTGTGGGCCATATTAAGTCTTGCACTGGGTCAACACATCTCAATTTGCACTGCACCAACACAGCCCAATATTTGGACAATTAACACACTCAGACAGTTAGTGCTAGTTTACTGAATATACTGCCCAAGCTGGCTATTTGCTAATTGTGACAAAATGCCCCTAACAGCTCAGCATACATTGCTGGCTCTGAATAGGGGGCCCTAAGTCACATAACTGAAGAACCCAGGTATTGCTCAAATAACATTTCCAAGCAACATGTTTGGGCACAATAATGTCTCTCTATATTCTGCTGGGACACCATTCCTATTCTTGAAATTTAGAAGATATAGGAATATGCCTGCCGATCTTAGCAAATATTTTTTTTTTCCTGAAATAATGTTTCAGAACTATAAAACAACATGTAGAAACATTGATTAAGTGAGCTAGTTTAAATAGTTTTTGAAAGCCAAGCACAATTAGTTTTAGTCAAACAATATTATCCAATTCGCTGAAGAGTGTGTCCAATAACAACTAGTGGGAAAATGTCAGGTGGTTTATGAATATTTTTTCAATTTGTATATTTCTTTTATTTACCTGCTCAAGATTAAAAACTGTGCAAGTATTTGCAGTGATTGTTGCTTCTACACTTTAAGGACTACCTTATACATAAGCAGTATGACATGCCAGGGAATGAATTATCTTAATCCAACTAGCAATTCAGGGGCATAGTGAGGCATGGTGCTGCAAGGGGGAGTGCCCTCAGCCCCTGAAAGAGCAGTTAGATCAGCATAATGCACACCCTGAAGTTTCTTATTGCACTGTTAAAAAGGGTAAACTGTGAAAATTTAAAAATAAAACAAACAAATTGAAACTTTTAATATTGAAAAAAAAACAGGTAATTTATTTTGTTAGAAGTAGCTTGTAAAATGGAGTCCCTCTCTAGCTCTCAAGCATCTGTTGATCTACACACTGAATAGAGTGAATGTTTGTTTTATTCTGGAATGGTGAGGAAAATAAATGATGCACCAAGCAGCCAAGCCATGCAAGCAGCAGAGCAAGTAGAAACTATGGACTAGGTGCAAACCTGTAGAAGTGGGTTTGAATCCCACAGCCATCACTAGCATACTGTGTGACCATGAGCAAGTTACTTAACTTCCCTGTACTCCCAGTATGCACCTGGAAACAAGTCTAAGCTTAATGTGTCTTTCCTGATGAGAAATTGTAAAAAACAAACAAACAAACAAAAAAACAAAAACAAAAAAAACTAGGTTCAGGAGCAGGCAGCAAGCTTTTCTAGAGTCTCAGATCTGGACTCTGGAGGGGTTCTGCAATAAGGAACAATGCCTTGAGGTTGGTAATAGATCTAGAACCAAATGGTTCAATACCTTTTATTGGACCAACATAGATATTACAAAAAGAAAACAGTGCCTAAGCTTTCAGACCAACCAGGTCCTTTCTCAGACTTACTCTATGCCAGTTGTTTATAAAATCACATTCTATTACCACCCAGATCATACATAAAAAAACCCAGAAAGAATTCTCATTGGTTTAAAAGACCTATTTAAAAAAAACACAAATTTAAATGGAAGGAACTAGATTCTACTAACTTGCTACTGCTTGAGAAACATTCTAAGGTCAAATGTCAACAGAAGAGATAAGAGGAACACTCAAGCAGACAGTCCCACTAATTGAAATTATGAATGAGTGTGTTATGTGAATACATTCTTAATTAAAAGCTAGACCTTTAGACTGAATACCCACATAAGTGCATGTTAACATTTGATAGTATTGTACAGTATGATAAAAAGCTATACAACAGAAATTTTCTATATATGGAAATATGGAGGTATAAAGAAAATGTCTCTAGTATGAACAACTGATTCACACATTAATAGAGTATTTAACCTATCTGGAGACATTTATTAAACTGTACTCTCAACTAGTTCACAAACTCCATAAACATTAAGACCTATAGTGCTGTAATAATATTTTTTACAAGATAATATTATCAGTATTAGTGCCAAATAAAAGAACACATTTTTCAAGGACCACACTAGAAAATGAGTTCATGCATCTTAAATGTTCAGAGTTCAATAACGTGTCAGTATATAATCAAATTACTAAATTTACAGTATCAGCCTTAAGAATCTGAATAAAACCGCAATGGAATTAACCCCCCCCCCCGGAAAAGATAACTAGTAAAAAGAAGTATATATTACCTATGTAAGTGAACCAAGAGTCCTAACACACTGTAGCATAATTATGACATGTACCTGAATATAAGCCTACCTCAGTATAACCACAACCCAAAATACCCCCACTTTATTTCCCCACCCCTTCCCCATGCACACATAACCCCTCCCCACAAAAATAACACACCATCCTCTTACCCTCTCAACACACACACACACAGAGTTACCCTACCGTGGACACACACAACCCACCCCCACACACACACAAGACAACCCAATATCCCGCTACCCCCACCCATACACATATGTTTATTTGTTGAGAAACCAACATGTTGATAACCAGTTAAAAAGGACTTTATGAAAATAAAAAAACAACAACATACTGAAATCCTGTAAATGTCCATCATATGAAGTAAAAGTCTATGTAAGTTTAAGTAGGGTAATTTGTCATGTAATCCAAATCAATGTTCATGTCATCTGCTACCATATTGAGAAGTAAAATAAGCCTGATCTCAAAAGTCTGTCTCTGTTGTGTATTTTTGAAATGTCCTTTTAAGGCCATTACTGACATATCTGAGATGGAATGATCAGACTGATTGATGTGTTGTCCCACTGGTTTGTCAATCATCTTCATATCAATAGTGTGTCTGTGCGAGTTCATTCTAGTGAGGAGAGGTTGGCTTGTCTCTCCAACATACTCTGTTTGTGGACATCTCTTGCATTGAATGAAATAAACAACATTACTTGATGCACGTGTATAATTCCACTGTATCCTGGATTGTCTGTTTTGTGATACAACCTTATAATCCAAAGTGGAAATGAGGTCACAAGTCCTACATCTGGGTTGATTACAGGGTTGTGTACCATTTAGTGGCATGGTATTCTGTTCTGGAGCAAGTTTACTCCTAACAATCAGGTTGGCTAAATTAGGTGGCTGTTTAAAAGATAGTAGTGGTGGTTCTAGAAAAATACAATGTAGGGTCTCATCCTCACTAAATATTGGGTGGAGGTCCTTGATAATCTTATGTAGAAGTTCCAGGTCAGGGTCATACATGACTACTAAGGGTATTCTGCTGATATTGGTCCTTTCCTTACACTGAAGTAGTAGTTCTCTTTGTACCTGTGTTGCACATTCTACTGCTCAGTCGATTTCTCTAGAAGAGTGTCCCTGCTCAGTTAAGGTGTTTTTCAACTCAGCCAAATGTGTATCTCTGTCTTCCTTATTTGAACAGATACGGTGATACTGAAGTGCTTGACTGTACTTGGCTGATTTTTTTGTGTGGCTCGGGTAATTACTATTCCTGTGTAAGTATCTTTGTCTGTCTGTTGGTTTCCTGTAAATACAAGTATGCAAGGTTCCATCCTTGATGGTGACAGTGGTGTCCAGAAAATTACCTCTGGTGGCAGAATATTGCAGAGAAAGCTTTATGGTTGGGTGGAGGTTATTAAGTTCCTGATGAAAATCCTTAAGTGTGTTAGTGCCCTCTGTCCCAATTATAAACAAATCATCAATGTAACAGAAATAAGCGAGTGGTTTGTGTGAACAGTGCCTTAAAAAGTTCTCCTCCAACTTCATCATAAAGAGATTAGCATACTGTGGAGCCACCCTGGTGCCCATTGCTTTCCCATAGTTTGAACATAATGTTTACCTTTGAAGCTAAACTTATCTGTCAGAATGAATTCAATAAGTTTCCCCACTACTTCAGGGTAGATGTTTTGGTCTAATCCTTTCTCATGTAGGTATTTAAGGCAGGCTGAAATGCCATCTGTGTGTGGAATATTAGTGTAGAGGGATGTTACATCCGTTGTAGCTAAAATGGTATTAGGTGGTAAGTCCTTATTACCAGAAAGTTTACGCAGGAAGTATGTAGTGTCCTAGATGTAACTGTCCCTTTCTATACACAACAGTTTTAAAATGGTTTCTATAAATCCTGAGATCCCTCAGTCAGGGTACCGCAGGTAGTGGGCTTAAACTGACTGAGCTGACAATGTCAGGTTGTTCAGCTCAATGGTTGGATGCCCAAATGTGACGTGCAGGCAGCCACTGGCAGAAGTTAAAAAGTGCCTTAATAAGGGTGAGGCACTGTTTCTCATAAATGGTAGTAATGACATCCCTCAGAGTGAGAGAGCAAGAGAGAGAGAGGGAGAAAAGGAGAGGGAGAGAGAGAGAGAGAGAGAGAGAGAGAGAGAGAGAGAGAGAGACAAAAAGAGGGAACCAAGGTTTACTAAAAAACAAGCATTTGTCAATGCTGAACATTTACTTGCAGGTATGTGCTGTGCAGGTGTTTAGTACTGTTAGGCACTACACACAAAGGTTTTTAAACAATTTTGTTTTCTAATTTTGACTACAACATTTGAAGATACTTGTTTAAGGATTTGCCTTATAGACATGACGCACCACTTATAGTACATTGTCTGAAATGTCATTTCAACCAAGAGGTGTGAAAACACATCTCGTTCAGGATTTAAAAAAATGACACATGTCACGTTTATGAGCAGGTGTGGAAAAATGGCCATGTGGAATGTTTGGAGTCAAAATATTAAAAATTAGAAAAGTTATGCGTGAATGCTGAAATAGTGTAATGTTCGGTCATAACCTAGGCTTTTTTTTTTCTATATTTGTACACCAAAATTTCAGCATAGCCTTCTTATTACCCCACATGATGAACTCAGTAGGTGAAAATGTTCAAATCCTCACCAAAATATCACTCTATGCCACTGAAATGGCATTCCATGACACAGACACAAAAAAAAATTTAGCCAGGTTTTGAAAAATGACAGCTGTCACACTCATGAGATACCTCTGCGAAGAAATAGCTATGTCAAAAATGTGGGGTCAAAATATTGAAAATAACCAAAGTTATAAGCCTGCATTCACAAATTTCAATGTAGGCTCATAATTTTGTTGTTTATATATATATATATATATATATATATATTTCTTATTCAGAATTTTCAGAATAGCATTCTTATGATCCCATCTCATGAACAAGGGCATAGGAAATTTTCAACGCCTGCCCAAAAGGTGATTTCAAGCAGCGACCATGAAATCACCTTTCAGTACAGATTTGCCTAATTTCACTGCCATTGTTTATGAGATGGGGTCCCAAAAAGGCATGTTGAAAATTTGTGCCAAAAATACTAAAAAAAATGCAAAGTTATGTCACTAAGTTCAAAACGCCATTGAAATACACTGACCTGCACACCTAATTTCACCAGTTTGTGGTCTGGCATTGAAGAGTGAAGACATGCTTGTGGTCCAGAGAGGATTATGACGTTGGACTCCCTGGTGAGTAAGTAAGGGCTTGGAGGTGTGGGAGTCATGGGTGCAAAGTGGGAGGGTCGGGGAGGATGAATGGTGCAACAGACATCAATGGATGGTTTCCTTTTTTACAGAGTTTGAAAGAAAAAACCCAGTGAGGGATGGTTTTCTATATTTCAGATACATTCTGACACTGGGATTGGGCACCCCAGTGTCTGGCTTGTTGAGGAATAGGGCAGGCAACCTGGAGGAGTGGGAGTGGGCACCCCTCTCTGCTTGCATTTAAAAAAAACATTTATAAAGATGGAAAGGGCAGGTGGGTGAGTGACCTGGAGGGGATGAGAGAAATAAATGGTAGCGGGGGTGGGCACCCTGCTCCGCTTACATTAACACTAAAAAATATTACAACTGTTACTGTAAGGCATAATATGCCATTCTGGCAGCATATATGCATTTAATAGGCACATGGATGGCTGCATGCAGTTTTTCCAAAAGGTGGCATAAAAGTCAGCCAAAAGCTGACAGTATCCCTTTAAATAAACTATATTGGTGGCTTGCTTTTATCTCTGACCACCTGATGCTGATATGCATTCACAATGTCAAGATCATGCTGAAGCACCAGGAAACTTGTCCCTAGATGAGTCTGGCAAATTTTAAAGTCAGCAGGCTTAACTATCAAAACTCAGCACAAGCTGCTCCAATGGCGGCTTGCACGAATTGCCGATGTGTCATGGGCCCTGCACCTGATTTTCTATCTGGTAGGGTCTCAGTGGCAACATCCTGGAGCTTGTGGCAACTGTGGCCATTTGTCAAACAGATGGTGTACATGGATGATCAGTCTCGTGCCACCACACAGATAAGGAGGGGTTCCTCGCCCTGGTGACAGGTACTATCTAAGGCCAAGCCTTAACAGTATGCAGTGCATATATACCACCAGGTAGTGATACAGTACCTCATCAGACTAACACATGTTGATACCATTATTACCCATAAACAGGGTATGTTGGTGTTGGGAGGAGATCTTAACTGCTTATTAAATCCTTCATTTGATATTTCTTGCTCCAGGCCCCCTCCACTGTTCTCGGGACAAAAGTATCTTAGAAGAATACTTAAAGATGTGGGACTATTAGATGCCTGGCATCATCTCCTCCCTTCACAGGGACAGTTCTCCTTTTACTTCCATGCCCACAAACATTACTTGACATTAGATCACTTTTGTGTAAGCAGAGAGCATTTAGACTCTATTCAGAATGCAGAAATTAAGAATATCTACCTCTCTGATAATGCTAGTATTACTCTAGAATTAGCCATTTCTCAGGAATGGAAAAATATCATGTTGTGCTTTAATAATTCACTGTTGAAAGATTCAGCTTTTAAAGATTTAATAAAGCAAAAAATCCTTGCAATTCTAAGAGATAATTCCTCACCCCATACCTCACCACAGCTTGTATGGGATACTTTAAAATCGGTACTACTAGGCTATATTATAGCCTTTGCAACCAAAAAGAAAAGACAGAGTGAAACCCAGCTCAGGGAGCTACAGGATAAACTTCAATTCCTTCAGGTCGCCCACATGCAGGGTTATAATTTCTTAGTGGAGCAAGTGATCCAAACACAACGGGACATACAACAGATTCTGACAAAAAAAAAACATAGCAAGCCATGATTTGGCTTCGTCAGAAATATTATTGGGGGGGTCGGGCGTCATGCCTATTGATGTATTGGTTGCCTAAATAAACATAGATGGTCTCAGTACCTAAGGTTAAGGACCCTCACATGGGAAGACTGTCCTATACTACTTCCCAAATGCTCACTATTTTCAAACAGTTCTATATGGAACTCTACACAGAGTCATCCCCTTCGGACCAGACATTGGTGGACAACTTCTTGTCAGGACTGAAACGCCTCTCCTTAGAAGTACAGCACATTGAATAGCTTCTCCACTGTATAGCAATTCAAGAACATCACACCACGATATATAACCTTAAAAATGGAAAGAGCCCTGGCTCAGATGGCATTGGAGCCAAATTTTATTAAAGCCTTTTTGAATTTATAAAAGACACTCTTCTCTCAGCCTTCCAGAAAGGTTATGCCATGGCTGAGTATCTGATTTCCTGGAGACAGGCTACAGTCCCCGCTATTTTAAAACCAAACAAACCTCCCCATCATTGTGATTCGTACCACCCTATCTCAGTTCTGAACCAGAATTACAAAATTTACACCAGTATTTTAGCACACTGTCTCAATGATATTCTTCCACTTTTAATTCACCAAGACCAATCTGGATTTATAAAATCCAGACAAACAACAGATAATATTAAACAGACTCTATATATATAATAAACCATGCTCATGCCCATAAGACCCCATTAATGGTTTTAAGTTTAGACACCCAAAAGGCCATCAGCAGGGTCGCCTGGCTATTTCTTCAGGCTGCCCTTTTGAAGTTTGCTTTCCTCAAGCTTTTCTAGACAATATTAAAGGCATATATATGAACCCTGAGGCCAAGGTCAAAGTTAATGGTCCCTATTCCATTTGTTTCCCCTTGTCTCATGGTACGCAGCAAAGATGCCCTCCCTTTCCCCTTACCTTTTCGCAATGTATGCAGAACCCATACAACAATATTTGAAACAACTACCACAGCTCCAGGGCTACACAATAGAAGGATGACTGCATAAATTAGCTTATCATGCAGACAACCTCCTACTATACATTACTAATCCAGAAATATCATTAGCAGCCCTAGAGGATGGTTTGCTAATAATAGAACGTACTACGGGCTATAAACTAAATCAAAGTAAAACCGAAGTCCTATTGATTCAGAGTCCTCCTCCCTCAGCTTTGATGCAACAATATTGAAACATAACATAGAAACATAGACTTTGATGGCAGATAAGGACCACTTGGCCCACCTAGTTTGCCCATTTCCCCTACCTATTGGATAAGCTGCAGATCCTAGTTAACCAGCAGCCTACTTCCTCCTACCCTCCACTATAATTACCTTACATCGGTCCCATGCAATCTTGAATTCCCCCACTGTTTTTGACCCCATGACCTCCTCAGGAAGGCTGTGCTATGCATCCACCACCCATTCCGTGAAAAAATACTTTCTTACTTTGCCCCTGAGCCGTCTCCCCTCTATCTTCAAATTGTGCCCCCTTATTCTTGCGCATCCCCTTTTCTGAAATATGCTACTTTCTAGGACTTTGTTGATTCCCTTAAGGTACTTGACAGTTTCTATCATGTCCCCCCTCTCCCTCCTTTCCTCAAGGGTATACATATTAAGCTCTTTTAGTCTCTCTTTGTATGGCTTCTGTTGCAGACCATGCACCATTTTGGTTGCCCTCCACTGGACTGCCTCCGTCTTGTGTATGTCCTTGTGGAGGTGGGGTCTGCAGAACTGCATGCAGTACTCCAGATGGGGTCTTACCAATGGTCTGTATAGAGGGATAGCAACTTCTTGCTTTCTACTGTTGATGCCTCTCTCTGTACATCCCAGAATCCCCCCAGACCTCCTTACTGCCTTCTCTCATTGCTTGCCTAGCTTAAGGTCATCTGAAATGAGTCCCTCCAGGTCCCTTTCCATTTTTGTTGTTCTTTGTACCCCACCACTCTGTACTCTTCCCCTGGGTTTTAGTTTCCCAGGTGCATTACTTTGCACTTCTTTGCATTGAAACTAAGCTGCCATACTCTTGACCATTGCTCCAACCTTGCCAAGTCCCTTCTCATCCTTTCCACCCCTCCTTGTGTATTAACCCTGTTGCAGATCTTTGTGATGTCTGCAAAGAGGCATATTTTTCCATCCAGGCCCTCTGCAATGTCACCTGTAAAGACATTAAAGAGTACCAGTCCCAGTACTGAACCCTGCAGTATCCCACTAGTAACTCCCCTTTCTCCAGTGTGTGTTCCATTTATAATTACCCTCTGTGTCCTGTTGTCCAACCAATTTGTTACCCAGGCTACCACTCTGGGACCCACTCCCAGGCTGGCTAACTTTTTTATTAATCTTTTATGTGGTACTGTATCAAATGTCTTGCTAAAGACTAAGTAGGCCATATCCACAGCCCCTTTCTGGTCTACTACTTTTGTCACCCAGTCAAAGAAATCTATTAGATTCGTCTGACATGAACTTCCAGCTGTGAATCCATGCTGCCTTGGGTCCTGTATCATGCTGGCCTCTAGGTACTCTACAATTCTTTCTTTCAGAAGTGATTCCATAATTTTCCGTACCACTGAAGTCAAACTAACAGATCTGTAGTTTCCTGCCTCTGCCTTGCTCCCACTTTTGTGAAGGGGGATCACATCTGCCTTCCTTCAGTCCTCAGGTACCACACCATTCTCCCATGATTTGTTAAAAAGGGTAGCCAGTGGTGTCCCTATCCCTATCGATGGAATTGTTCCCAAATTAGATATCTGGGCACATATCTTACCTTGAACCCACATACTACTTTTTCCCAAAATTATGATCCCTATTTAGTCAGGTTAAAGCAGATTTACAAAGATGGCTCCACCTGCCTATTTCCCAATCCAATCAATCCAAATAAATATTCTTCCTAGGATATTACACTTAATGCAATATATCCCATACTTTCCAACAGGGAAAGGGATGACTTAATGGAACTGAATCACTTCATCATATTTGTGGCAGGGGAACAGACCTAGTGTGGCCCTGAGATACTTGCACCTGGCTAAGGACTGCAGGGGGCTAGCCCTCCCCTATTTACATAATTATGCCCTAGCAGCACTGATTAATCATGTATCATATTGGCTTGGCCTCCCATGAGAGCCACAGTGAGGGTGCAGGTTGAACGGGCACTCTCTCTGTTCCCTTTAGACAATACTACAGTATTCCAATCATATAGTGCCAACTTCTTACAGGAAGCATCCCCGTATACAAAAAACTTAATCTATCAATGGATAGCATGCTTGAAGAAACCAGGGAATGCCTTGGGGTCCAGGTGGATGGGGATTCCTGCCTTGGATCTGACTTTTGTTTTGGTGGGAATGGACCATGGGTTTAGAGGTTGGCAGGGGAAGGTTCTTGTCCAGTGTTCACTTTTAACAAAAAGGCATATTTAAATCTTTTGCACAATTGCAAACATAATTCTTTCTCCAGCAAAAATATTTTTATAAATATTTACAGATGTGCCATTTCCTAGGTAATACCCTGGGACTAGATATAACAGCTAAAGCTATCCCTCCACTATTTTTATTACTTATTAATTTACAAGTAGCATCTTCCCTACAATACTTGATATCTTGTCTGTACAAGGCCATGACATGTCTCCCAATGATACTGATGGACAGGGTCCAATCCAATTGGGAGGCAGAGATGATGCTGGACTTGACACCTGAGGACTGACTCCAGATATGGCATAGACAGCATCAGACAACTGTCTCTTAAAGCTGGAGAGAATTTGGTTGGAATGTGGTGGTATTTTTTTTTTGCACCCCACAAATTACAGCAAAATACATTGCCATAAGGGACTCTTCTTGCTGGAGACAGTGTGGATGTGAGGTGTCCACTCATGCACATGTGTTCTGGTACTGCCCAACACTTACTCATTTTTGGGAAGAAGATGGCAAAGTATTAGAAGACCTCTTTTCTGACCTGAGATACTTGACTCTGAAAATGGCCATATTGTTACACCTACCCAGGCAGGTAAAACATAGACATCAAGTTTATTTAATAAGCATTTTTCTTGCAGCAGCTAAGAAGGCCGATAAAAGAATACAGCTCCAACCCACTTCCCCAATGATTCAGAGTTGGGAGGACACAATATATAATATTTATAGAATGGAGAGCATGATGGTAAGAATACAAGACAGAACCTCTACCCTTATGAATAGATGGACAATCTGGTTCACCAAAATGGCCACACACAGATCAGATTTGGTGCTATAGGCTACTTTGGAGGGAATGATTCTCCATAACAGTCCAGTTAGCACATTGCACAATTCCCATGTCAAGTCTGTTATGGGGATGGCATCAGAATGTAGAGGGTGCCACTAGACACCAGGGAAAACAAGGAACAGTATGGGGATGGCAGGTGAAGGGGGGTTGCCAGTGGATTCCAGTGCTAAAGAAAATATTATGGGGTGGCAATCAGACAGTGAGTGGTGCCACTTAACACCAGGGTAAAATGAGACAAAGTATGGGGGTGATCAAAGGGCAGTGGGGTGACACTACACACCATGGAAACATAGGAAACATACAGGGATGACAATTGGAAGTTGGGGGGCCACTAGAGACTGGGGGAAAATAAAAAAAATAACTGGGATAAGGATCAGAGGGTAGAGGGAGCTACTAGATACCAGGAAAAATGTAAAACACTATGGCAATGGTGAACGGAGGGTGGGGGGGTGCCACTAGATACCAGGGAAAACTCACAGAAATTATGGGGAAATCATGCAAACTCCTTTTTCATTTGAAGGAATCCTATTTTGTGTCAAATGAAAAAGGGAAAACAAAAAAGGATTCCTTGACACAAAAAAAGAATCCGCAAAAAGCTAAGTCTGAAATCCTTTTTCATGTCAAGGAGTCCTTTTTCATTTGAATGGAAAAATCAAACAAAAAGTATCCCTTGAAATGAAAAAAGAATTGAAAAAAAATAAAGTCCGAAATCCTTTTTCATGACATGGGATCCTTTTTTGTTTAAATGAAAAAGGAGTCACTGAAAAGCTGAAAAAACTAAGTCAGAAATCTTTTTTCATGAGATGTGAGCCTTTTTCATTTGAATGAAAAAGGACTCATGAAAAACACATTAGCAATAATAAAAACAGAAAACAGGCTGGCAGAAAACAAAAAACACATTTTCCCTCATGAAAAAGGATTGGCCCCAAATAAAAAAAGGATCCTATTTTGCTTGGCCAAATTCTTTTTCATTCCAAAAAGCTATCCCAAAGACTGTACTGTCCATTGACATAATGGTAAAACTTTAAAATATAATAACTTTAGAACAGATCAATATTTTTTAACCAAACAAGCAAAAGGCACATCTGTGGGCCAAGTCCTTTTTACCCTGAAAATTTCAGACCAGAATTCCAAACCATCTCAGCTCAAGGCGATGGAAAATAAACAGTAAAAAACAGAACATGTTTATGATTGTGTGCTATCCACATCTCAGAATCTGCACAATGGATTGATACGAAACTTGGCATGACAAGATATCTACCCTACACAACTGTGCATGCAAATCCATTGAATGGTTGTGAAGATATTACAGTTCAAAATTTGACTTTTAACATAGAAAGCCCTGCTCAACCCTAAATATAGGGGCATGGTAGCATCCCCTATTATATTATAGGGGTGCGGTAGTGCCCTTATAATTAGGGTTGAAAAGCCTGTTTAATGTTAAACCCCTAACATTGCACATTAATATCTTTGGCTCCCTTTGATGACATGAGGTGAAATTGTGTATGTGTTGTCTAGGGGGCTAGGTCACAATGGGTGGAAATTTGTGTGATAACAGCTTGTGTGGTTTCTGAGATCTGCATGTCTCATTTTTTGTAAAAATCTAACTTTTTCCCTATACTTAACATGTTTTTTTTCCCCTCTCCCCTACAGCCTACATTGAATAGAATTTGTATCCCAAAGTTGCAGGAGATATGTGCCATGTCCTAAGGCAGTGTCTTTGACAGGTCTGGTGAGAAAATATTGAAGGGTTTCTCAGTTATAAGTAAAAATGTGATGTTGCAAATGTTGGTTTTTGCTTTCACACCACTTAATTAGCAGGGCACCAAACATTTTTGCTACCATGCCAACCGCCATCTTGTTGATTTTTTCCACAAACTGACAAACATGGAAAATGCATAAAACTGCTGAGTTTTTTAAAAATAAACATCAGAACTTAGCTAAACTGGACCCATTTAGCTATATTCTGATGTTTGTTTTTTGATATTGAGCCCACAAATATGTTTTTGGAGCACCCCAAATCCTGGGTGTGCAGTTTATTGAGAGTAATGCTTCCCCCATGTTCTTTGTATGAAAACAGTGGGAATTTTTTTACTTCTGCAGCCGAAGCTGGAACTCATGCTGCCAGCTGCAATGAGAGGTGTGTGCTGCTGTTTTCTTGGTGTCTAGATGCATCCCCACAAATTGCAGTTCCAGAAAACAGATATTTTATTTTGTCAGAGAAAAGGTTTTATTTGGAAATATTCATTAGGGTCCAACTGGGGAATGTATTGCAGTTTTAGCAGTACTGCTCTTCGTCAATTGCATTTAATATCTATAAATGACATATCCTGACTTGCTGCCTACAAGTTGCTGCACATCAGCCACACAGTAACAATGCAAAGAGCAACAATTCATTATTAGCTCTTGGACCAGACTTGTTCCATTGATGGTGCAATTTAAAGAAATATATGGGCTGCTGAAAAATTATTTGCTCAAATTTGTCCAGATGATTTGTAGACCTGATTTAAATTTGATTGCCTTTTTCCACTGGGTCAGAAGATAATAATACTCTATATAGAACTTTAATTGTTTGCAGATGTGCTTTGTGCTTTGAAGGCATAAAGGGTCAGACTCACCAAGGATTTTTTTTTTATTCAAAGTTTCCTTGCTTTGCACAGCTACAATGACTAAGAGTCATTTTTGATGTCTTAAATATTTCCTAGTAAAGGTTCATAGTGTGTGATTGTCTGACAGAAATATTAGACACATCCATTTAGGTGCAGCTGAGAGGATACACATGCTTACAGCCTCAGTAAGATTCATGATTAAGTGAAAGCATTCATGTAGCACTTTTTTAATATTCCAACCTGCTACCAGGACACATTAGTTCCTTGCAAGAAAAAAAAAAAACCTTCTGTTTTCCAATTTCCATATGATAAATTCACTTCTAAGAAAAGACATGTCTACTTTCCATCAGCAGAATAAACCTTTGTAATCAAGTATAATTTCTAGATAGGAGTTAGTGTTTCAGCAGTATTTGAAATATCACTGACAGTTCAGAGAGCAGAGAGGGTCCATATACAGATCAAATAGTACATAGTAAGAGGGTGATTGATATATAGTGCATTACTGGGGCTGCTAAAATTGTGAAATGACAATTTCAATTGAGTTTTTTTTAAATGATACGAACATTAGAGACAATGTATGCTTATTAGCCCCCTCAAAAAACTTGCTGAATGGATACTTAAGTGGTTCTATAAAGGCTGTGAGTATCATCCAATGCTACACTTGCATATTCCAAACTCCTTTTTATTATGTTATTTTATAAATATTTCTTGTGTCTCCTCATGCCCATGTCAAATAATCAGTCCCTCACTTCTGTCCCTTCATGGTGTTTACTGATATCGGTGGCAGTTTCAACCATTATAGCACATTCAATTGCACATTCATGTGAAGGAATATACAAAAACATAAACGTGAGTTGAATAAATATGAAATGAAAAGTTATGTATTTGGAAACAAATGTTACAGCAAATAGATTATTCTGATGTCCGTATTTGAGGAAGGGGAGGGCTGTGGGTTGTTAAAAAATGTTAAAAGAAGAAAAAAGACATTGTTCACGCAAGCAATGTGAATTTTGACAACTAAGATCAATTTTCTTTTTCCCGAAAGCAGAACGGGGCTTACAAAGATCTGCAAGCAGACTGGATCTTGTATTGAGTTCAGTGGTAGCAAAAACCCATAAGCATACTGGCTCATGGGTTAAAGAAAGCCCAGACATCAGCAAGAAGCTCAAGAGGAAAAAAAAAGAGACCCATGAGCAGCAGGGATTTAGGCTTTTTGTAAAAAAGTAAGTAAATAAATAAATAAAACAGTGAAGTGTAAAACAAAACAAAACAAACAAATCAAAGATCCTTTTTTTCCAAAGCAGAATGGGAGAGGAAAAGGACCTTGACTGGCTCCTGTGTTAAAGAAAGCCTAGTCTCCACTGGGAATATAGGATGTTCTTAGATAGATAGATAGATAGATAGATAGATAGATAGATAGATAGACAGACAGACAGACAGACAGATGAGAGAGATCAGGATCTCACTGATGAAACACAGTTAAGCAGATATGAATGGTTCCTCTTTCAGGCAGTCCCCCCACCCTTTCAGCACAGCTTTTTCAAAGACTTTTTTTCAGTTCCTATCTCCACCCGGCTCAACCCAGCTCCAATCACCAATTTGTGAAATGGCCTCTCTTTCAGGCAGCTCTACTCAATTCAGCACAGCTTTCTCAAAAGATTCTATATTTATTTTTTATTTTTTTACCATCTACAGTTACATTTTTCACAAAGCTCAATTTTGGCCCGACCCAGTTATGATCCCTGATTTGTGAACTAAAGCCAGCTCCTCCTTTCTCTCAAGCCATAGGCTTACCTGTATTGTAAGTTGCCAGGTTTGTTAAAAAGGGAAACCACTGTTGGGGTTAACTGCAAAACTGACTTCCTGATCCAGGTAAGTACTAGGAGGGTTGCTGATGGAGTACAGTTGAGAGTGTATTAAAACAGGAGACCTTATCAAAAATTATACACAAGATACAGTAAAGACATATGAATTCAACAGCAATATGCCTACTAGATCATCTTAAAAAAACTTTTAAATAAAACTGTATATTATTAAATGTAATTAAACCCTCTAGGTGGTAAAAGTAGTTTGCAAGCCTTTTCACACTATATAATACATAATAGAAAACACTGTTCTACCAGAGAAACTTTAATGTTTTCATGTCATTAGTGAAACCTTTGCAATACTGTAGACATTTTCAAGCTTGCTTCATTAAGCCAAATATTGTTTCTAATGGAGCAACCAATGCAATTATAACTGAAAAATATAAACTGAAAACGCAAGACTTCTCACTTAGTTATTAAACTGTGGGAATGCAATGACATGTATGCTTTATGTTCTCAAAATTAGCTGTTACTGGGGAAGCACAAAGCAGACTCCATTGCATTAGTTTATCTCACCAAGTACCTGTATGTGAAAATAAACCAATCCCTCAAAAGTCAGTGCGGTAATAATCCTTAGAGACACGGCTTTTAACATGCCAGCCTGTATTCAGTTATGCTTTATACCTAAGATTTTAAATGCATTAGTTCAGCTTGGTAGAAACACTGAATAATGAACTGAACTCTGCATCGCTATGTTCAGCATAAAAGATGCTGTTCCACAAATGGGCTTGAAAATAGTATTAGTGTTTGAGCAGGCTGAAGGACTCAATCAGTTCAATCTTCTTGAGGGAGAAAAGTGAATGCACTCAGCACAGAACCGTCTATACAGCATTTAACACCCGGGGCCAGATATTCAAAGCTTTGCACCTGGCGCAAATCTTTTACACTGGAATAGTGCTGAATTTGAGCAAGGCTGCAATATTCAAAAGCTCAATTAACACCGGCGCTGTGTGATAGCACTGAAGCTAAAAGTTAATGTATGCAGGGGAGGGAGTGAGGGGAGGGCCATGAATGCCGATGCACCAGAATATTTAAAAGAATAGTGCTGCATAACAGGATGTTGCATCACCTGTAGTGTGGTGCTGAATACTGCCAGCAAAAAGCATGTGGTAATGTAGTGCAGGGGGCTGCAGATCTCCTGTCCTCCAACAAGCTCACAGCACACTGTTGCCCCCTCTCCATCCCAATCCCCCACACCCAGATGCATGCATCCATACATATCCCTGGTAGTCTAGTGGCCCCCCATCACAATCCCTGACTCCTGTTTCCATAAATGTCACATATTTCCATGGTAGTCTCTTGCCCCCAACCCCATCATGATCCCCAACTCCCATTTTCATGAATGTCACATATTTTCTTGGTAGTCTAGTGGACCCCCATCATGATCCTTGACTCCTGTTGTCTTAATATCAAACATTTCCCTGGCAGTTCAGTGCCCCCCCAGCTGGAAGTGTTGACCACCCCACTCTCCCCATCCATCCTGCTCCCAAATATATGCACTCATTCATAACTCAGTCAGGTATGCACTCATTCATCACTCAGTCAGTGGCTGACTGTGGAGGAGAGTGGTGGGCTGAGTCAGTCACTGACTCCATTCTGGAATGGTTGGGGGGAGCGGGGTGGTCAGCACTTCTGGGTGTGGGGCTGCTGGACTACTATGGAAATATTTGATATTTGTGACAACAGGAGTCGAGGATCATGATGGGGGGGTCCACTAGACTACCAGGGAAATATTTGATATTCATGAACATGGGAGTCAGGGATCATGATGGGGGGCACAAGACCACCAGGGAAATATTTGATATTCATGAAAACTGGAGTTGGGGATCATGATGGGGTTGGGGGGACACTAGAATACCAGGGAAATATGTGACATTTATGGAAACAGGAGTCAAGGATCATGATGGGGGGACACTAGACTACCAGGGAAATATGTGACATTCATGAAAACAGGAGTTGGGGATCGTGATTGGGGTGGGGGGCACTAAACCACCAGGGAAATAAGTGACATTTATGTAAATGGGAGTTGGAGATCGTGATGGAGGGTGGGGACACTAGACCACCAGGGACTGGGTTTTATTTGCTGGTGTTTGCATCAGAGTAACTGGTAGGGGGAGGCTTAGACTACCAGGGCACATATGGACACAGGCATTATTGTATATGGCTATGTAGAAATATGCATATATATATATATATATATATATATATATATATATATATATATATATATATACACTTTATAAGGGATATGCAGCAGTTCAGTGTGTGATAATGCATTTATCTTGTATAGTTTCCAGTGACCTCAAGTAACCTCATGAGTGAGAGTTATGAGAGGTCACTGGAAACTGTACAAAATAAATGCATCATCACACACTGAACCACTGCATATTTCATGTATGCAACAGGTTTAGATGTTGTGTGAATGTTTTGATTTTGGTAGGTGTAAATAATTAGTCAAAAAAGGGAAAATAAAATAAAATTTTATGCTAATTAGAAAAAAAATAAAATGGTATCAGTAAATGAAACACCACTCATTTTGTAGATATTTTTGTGCTGAACATTTTTCGTGTTCACAGTACCATGGTATCTTTTTTGTTTTAAAGTTATTCACATTTGTTTATCAAAAAAGTGAACAAAAAATTTAATTTTCTTCTGTTTTCTTGTTAATTATAAAAAATATATAACGTATCTATAAATGAAACACCATTCATTTTGCAGATAATTTTGTGCTGAACAATTTTCGTGCTCACAGTATCAAGCTATCTTTTTTCATTTTAAAGTTATTCCCATTTGAATGTGGTTAGTACTGCTTCTGAGGCCAAACATTTTAAATGAATTCTGAAGAGATTAGTGACATAGTAACTGTGTGGCTAAATGGATGCTATGGTGATAAATAAATTTATCACCATAGTATCGTAGATAAATTATTATAATAACTGGTCAGCAATTTTTCTCAATGTACTAACCAGGTTGATATTTTCCATGACAACCAGCTGGTTGTTATGACATTCATGAGCCATGCCAATCAAACTATGCTGCTGCCTCATTGGCCAACATTCCATATGTGGGCGGGCCAAACAGTCTCACAAACATGGCGGCTCCACCTCTTGCTTATGGAGCTGCCACCACAATGATGTCACACTCGCATTATTTTTAATTTATTTTACTTATTTTACACTATCTGGTTGATCCTGCCATTTGTCTTTCCATTTTAAACTCTAACTGGTTGATCCCGCCCTTCATCCGCTTCAGAACGGCAATGTGCCAACACACACAGCACCAGCCTGATCAGGACAGCTCTCTCCAAATGAAAGTAAAAAAAAAAAGGAAAACAAACAACAAAAAGTTTTAAATAAATAATGAGAGGGATAGTGTGTATGTGTGTGTGTGTGTGTGTGTGCATGCGCGCACCAGACACTGACTCTGAGGGTTACAGAATACAGAAACTGGGCTGGAGAAAAATTGCTGGCCAGTTGTTATAAAAAAGAAAAGATGGGGAGGGTGTGCATATGAGAATTTAATGCACACCCTCATTGTGGAATGCTTTGATAAAGCCCTCGGGGCTTATGTAGCATCCCACAAATTGGGTGTGCATTAAATTCTCATATCACACCCTGCCCCATCCTTTGTTCTCCATTTGTTCTATAGTTTTTATCATGACTCCTGTTGCATATATATATATATATATATGTGTGTGTTCCATGCAAAAAACTGCGTTAATGCATCATTTAGGGTTAAAGCAAAAAGGCCTCACAACCCCAATGACACACCCCGGTGTCTGTCAGTCTGTGGAGGATTGGTGTGGGGCGTGTGTGGGGGGGGTAGGGGTTCAACCCTAATGTCTCATTTCCTGGCATTTTTTGCTTTAACCTTAAATGATGCATTAATGCAGTTTTTTGCACAGAATTTCCTTACTTTTTGAAAAAGTGTAATATAAGTAGTAAAAA
This sequence comes from Neoceratodus forsteri, assembly GCA_016271365.2. Taxonomy (NCBI): domain Eukaryota; kingdom Metazoa; phylum Chordata; order Ceratodontiformes; family Ceratodontidae; genus Neoceratodus; species Neoceratodus forsteri. The sequence goes on from CM028133.1 coordinate 308,833,814, forward strand.
ACATGTATTGTGGAAGTTCGGAGCCCAGCTCCCACCAAGTTGCCAATTTTTGCAAAACAATATGCATCTGGGCCCATGCTCTCACTTATGCAAAGCTACGGAGCCATGAAGATAGGGCACCAAACCCTTGTAACAGTAATTTGTGCATATCTTGCAAACCGTAAGAGGTAGAAAAAAAATTCTAGCATCATTGTAATCGTGACAGTGAGTACTTCATGCAACATCGAATTATTGCACCTCTATCTCACATCGTTTCTGAGATATGGGCACCAAAAAGCACTGGACTGGCACTCTTTGAACCCTTGTGACAGTAATTTCACAGTATCTCATGAACCGTGCAACATACGAAAAAAAATTCCACTGCAGGCTTACTCTACGATTTCAAATCTTTTTCCAGCAGCATAGTTCACCTAAAGTGCAAACTGGTCTGAACCATAGTACAGTTCTGTAGTATTTGGCCTGCATTGTTGTTTGCAGCTTTAGTGAATCCACTTCTTTGCTAGCACACATTTTGGCCACATAGTTCACCTTTACCTTCCTCCACGGCTTTGTGCCCTGGGCTACTGTTATGGTTTGCACTTCCTGGATTCTATATTCAGAGCTCTCTTATTTGCCGGGCTATTTTTGCACTGCACTCCCAGCACTGTTTGCATGGCTTCATTTGCACGCTATGTTCAACTGCTTTAGCCTCAGGGCTATTCCATTGAATATAGCATGCAAATGGTTTGGGGCTGATTTAGCATGCCATGCAGTGCTAATTTTGCCCTGGGGCTAAGTTTTGAATATCTGGTCCCTGATGTCATTAGCCTTTCAACATTTATATGGCTCTGAAACTTTTGCATTACACAGGAAAACCCAGAAGCTCTTCTATTATGTTTGTTGCAAGTTGCAATAAAATTGATTGGCTTGCTTTACTAAGGGCATATATGGAATCGCAGTTAGAAGGGTGCCTGTTTAGGTTGATATATTCTCCCTGCCCTGAAGTCTGGGACCCAATAATTCTGAAGGCAGCATTTTCTGTTGTCAATAGTCGAACTGGGAACAAGGACATCATGTAACAGCAGCCGCCATCAAATCTTATGGGGGTCATATTATACGGATTTACTGTTCATAAGAAAACATGACATAATTCCCCCCACCACCACCATTATCCTACAAATGTGATACATGCAGGAGACCCAGTTTCAGCCCTCTAACAATTGGAATAGCCAGACCATGAAGCTGCAGTATATGTCCTAGTTTGTTTTCCACGAGTCCTGATTCATTTCCGTGGGGCGCACATATGAACTGGAAGGTTCCACCTCCAACACAGTGACCTGCAAGAGTGGGCAAAACAACTCCACATCTCTCCTTACCCATTTCATTCAGCCAGTGCCACCCCCAGTTTAACTGCTGAGCAGGAGCTCAGGGTTCTCTCTTGACTCTGACAGGTACCCCACTCTCATGCTTCTGACCTCCTTTTCTACCCAGGATGCAGTGGCTGTTTTTGTCTCTGTTACCACCTGTCACCCAGATATCTGACAAGTGATGCAGGTCACTGGCAGGTGTCCTAAAACCTGCTGCTGCTGGACTGCACCAGTACTGGACCCACTCTCTGGTTCTGCAGCAGTGATAGTCACCTCACTCATTCCTGTCCTCCCTGACTGCTACAGGACACACGCTGTGTTTTTGGGAACTAAGCTTGGTCACACTCGTAAAGTGTCATATCCTGATATCTACTATCATTCTGCAACTTTCACATCTGTTGATTTTTTTTTCCTGCGACTGCAGATTTATGTATTACAAATATAATCACCCCTACTGCTGTACTATTATCTGCACAACCACCTGCAAGTGTTGCTGCCTGATAGATATAGGCTGGCCTGGGTTTGTTTCTACTCTGCCCTTTCTCTCCCGTCTTTTGATGCCAGGTGCCTTTTCCATTGTATTTCCTTTATTTATAAATTCTGGTTTGGCACTCTTCCCTCCTACTTTACATCCCTCTTATCTTCTCCCCCTGAATCCAGCTACCTTCTCCACAGTAGTACTTCACATTCCCTCTTTGTTCCTTCTAGAAAAAAACTACTGCTGGTCAATCTGCTTTTTCTTATTGGTTCCCTAAGCTTTTATTCTCTCTTTTCCCTGTCAATTCACTCTGCTTCTTCTGCTTTCTTCTTAATGTCTCTTCTTCATGACTTTTTTTCTCTCCCCACAACTGTCCATGACCCTCTTACTCCAAATCACACATTGTTCTCACCCCCTATAGTTTGCCTTGTTCTATTATACTGTTCTTTACTTGCATTGTATTACTCTCACCAATAGGACCAAACTGGTACCTTATGTACATAGCTTTTATACGGTTGATTATGCTTCTGTTTTATTGTATTGTGTATGATTTTCCATGTTCCCCTTTCCCCCAGGACACATCTGGAAATTAGATGTTATTGGCTCAGTATGTCTTTCCTGGTGAAACTTTTCAGAGAGAGAAAAGAAAGAAAGAAAGAAAGAAAGAAAGAAAGAAATGCCTTGATCTCAAAAAGAAAGGAAATTATTTGCAAAAATCTCAATTAATGCATTAGTTGGGTTCAAATTTCCAGCCCTAACTCCCAACCCTTTAAGCAGCATAAGGCAAAAACATTAGGGTTTTGGGTCTCTGGAGTATTGGCAAATCATTGGTGAGGTCTTCATTGGGGTTGTCAACCAAATGCTCATCCCTCCTCACTAGCCCATAGTCTCCTTTCCAAAGCACAAGGTACAGCTCCAAGTCAGTGCTTCATAATGATGCACTCTTCAAAGGTGGAAAGGTATTTTTCACCACATGTTGCCAACAAAAGCTATTGCAGTTTTCTTCACCTGGGGAAATGCTGGCCTTGTGTGAAGAAAGGAGATCACATCTGATCTAGTTTGCTCAGGGAAGGGGTTGGTCATTAGTGTTGACAACCCAAAGGAAGATGCCACCACTGATTCACCAAGACTCCAGAGTCCCAAAAAACATTTTATTCCCTTTTGTTGCTCGAGGGTGGGGAGGGGACTAACACCACATTTCCCTACTTTTGTGGTATTAAGTTGAATCACAACTGGTGCAATAACATAAATTTTGCAAAGATGTTATATATATATATATATATATAATAGATATACCACTCTGAGGTGTCTGGTTGCTCTCTGATATCATGCGCCTTGGTGTCTATGCGTTATGCGCCGCGAGGCCACAGGCAGAGTCGTCAACCCATAGGCGTCGCGATTATATCAAGCTACAACCGCATACCTCAAGTGGTTTATTTATCTTATAAAATGTCCGAATTGTTTTGATGGGGGGTAAAAGTGCAGGTGTGCAGTCGTGCTCTGATATACACACGGTCATGTGATGCTCATCATCCAATAAAAGATCAGCAATTTCTCTACCCATTTTAAAATATATATATATATTATATATATATATATCTCAAGAAAATTTTGTTAATGCCTCAGTTAGGGTTAAACTGACAAAAGTAGGGAAATGTGGTGTTAGGGTTTCCAAACCTAACACCCCATTCCTCACCCTACACAGATGCACAGGCGGGGGATCTGTCTTGAGTCCATCAAGTCTAACACTCACCCCATTGCATTACAAAATTAGGAGACATAGCTACAGCATAGCAGAATGGGGTGAGCATAAGGGTTGATGCCCCAAAGACAGACCCCACTGCCTGTTGGTCTGTGCAGGGTGAAGAATGGGGTGTTAAGGTTAGAAACACTAATGCCACATTTCTGTTCATTTGTCGGTTAAACCCTAACAGTAACAAAGTTTTTTGCTATTTATTTCCTTACCTTTTGAGATAGTATAATAGTATCTTTATTTTACTGAGGGAGCACAGGGTCCTTTGGACCCTGTGCTCCCATCCCTCCATAGATGTGTATATATATCTAACTGTGGAAGCACAGGGACCTTCAGCCCCTGCGCTTCCAGTTATAGGACAACAGTCACCAAACTGTCACCATAGCCATGTTATTACCCCACCTCATGTACCCTGTGCAGAAAATCTTTCAATCCCTGCTACAGCATAACTCCGCACAAGTGCTATGCCAATCTGCATCACAGGTGCAAAAATACATTTTGGACAGGATTTGAAAGATGGCAGTTGTGACTTACATGAGGTGGTGCAGTAAGAAAGCTCTGTTGAACATTTGGGCTCAAAATTTTAAAATTCACAAAGTTATGAGTATGCATAGTGAAACTGCAGAAATAGTCATAACTGTGCCATTTTTAGCAATTTTGAACCCACATTTTCAACATAGTCTTCTTGTGACCTCACCGCACATACCCAGTGCAGAACATTTTCAAATCCCCACCAAACTGTAATTCTGTGCAACTGCAATGCTGTTCTGCGCCACAGGTGTGAAACATATTTTGGCCAGGATTTGAAAAATGACAGTTTTGACATACATGAGGTGGGGTAATAAGAAGGCTATGTTGAAAATATGGAGTGAAAATATTGAAAATGTCAAAAGTTACTAGCGTACAAAGCAAAATTACAAGGAATGGTCATAACTCAGCCATTTCTTGAAATTTTGACCCCATATTTTTAACATAGCCCTCTTATGACCCCACCTCATGAACAATATGACTTCCATTAAACAAACCCCACCAGAAAGGTGATTTCACCAACCGTCCACAAAATCACCTTTTTGATTGGAGCTGCCTAATGACAGCCATATTGTTCATCAGGTGGGGTCCTTAAATCACCATGTTATAACTTTGGGATCAAATTGTTGAATACCTGGACAAGTACATGCTCCTATGTGCACATCAACATGGCTTTAGGGATGGGCATAGCACCATTACAGTCCTCCTGGAATACACAGGCTTCATTCACAAATCCCTCAATCTTGGCCAGCTCATCTAGGCTATATATATTAATCTAACAAAGGCCTTTGACACGGTCAACCATGCTCTCCTAGTTGACCAACTCACTGCCATAGGCCTTGCCCCTGATGCAACTGCATGGTTCTGCAGCTACCTACACTGCCATTCACAACAAGTCAGGATAGATACCATTCTCTCTGACACCAAGCCTGTGTGCTCAGACATTCCACAGGGGTCAATACTGGGTCCCCTCCTTTTTAGCCTATCTCTGAATTGCCTCCCCTTAGCCAGTCAGTGCCGTATCCTCCTCTACATGGATGATGCAGTTATCTTTTCTAATGGCTCTGACCCTATTGCTCTTGAGCAACATCTACAGCATGAATTCACCAGCATAGAGTCATGGTTCAAAAATTATAAATTGGTAATGAACTACAAAAAAACAAAAACCATGTTGTTCACCAGCCCTCAGAACAAACACAAAAACTACCTGCTATCAATATGTGATAGGGGTGGTGTTCCTCTTGAATGTGTTCATCATTTCAAATACCTCGGAATCACTCTTGACAGCTCACTCTCCTACATCCTCCACATAGACATTACAGCTAAAGCAATCAACAAATGCATAGGGCTACTTTATCACCATAGGCAGAGCCTGACCTCTGAAACTCTCAGCATAGTGGTCCACAGTTCTATGGGTTCCCTAGTGGACTACAGACTAATGATATATGGCTGTGCCACAGATACTGCCCTCCGACATATAAAAACTGCCCTTAACAATGCCTGCAGGCTCACCTTAGGGGCACACCAACTAATCCATACCTGCAATCTCTATGCTAAGACTCACTGGCAAATGCTCTTTGGTCATTTAAAATATCAATCCTGCCTCCTGGCCAAAAAGATCTGCCTTGGTCAGCTCCCAACTGGGGTTCAATAACTCCTAGTTCCCAGCATAAAATCCAGGCCCACCCGAAATTCGGAACTGCAGTCCTTCCTGACTCCAAAATGTCAGACATCTCAAGGACAAAGGTCCTTTGCCTATCGGGCCTCATTGTGGTTCAACTCCCTCCATGAGAACATTGTTAGCCTGCCTACTCTGTGGACCTTCAAAAAGAACCTAAAGAACCATTTAATACAGTAATCTCAATGTGTCTGACAGCGCTAGCACCTAGTAAAGGCATCTCCTACCATCTGCCCTTCTGCTAAACTGATCTCTCCCTCTCTTTTCTACACCCTACACTTGGGGCTCACCCCCACCCCATATCTCCAGTACATCTACGCTCTAAGACCGCATGTTGCTGACAACTAACAGGCCTCCCTGTTGGGCACAGTTATTTAGTCTGTTCCTCTATGTATCTGAATGTGTTTACTTATTCCAGTTTTAGTTTTTGCAGTATTTTTTTGCATTCCTTTGTTTAAAGACCTAATGTACCTAAATGTTCTCATTCTAATCCTACTGCCTTGTTTGTCTCAGTCCTCTGTATAATCACCGACTTGTTCTAAATGTACTAATGTGGAACCTATGTAAAGTGCTCTGAGCTCAAATGGTTAATCTGAGAACTGAAATAAATACATAAATAAAATAAATAAATAAGAATAAAATCTCAAAAAATGGCTGTGTTATGCATACAAGTTAAAGCCCCCTATTGAAATACTTGAAGTAATTTTCCTTAGTTTTTTCATATTGCAGTCACTGGTTGCAGCAGCAAGACGCGTCTTTGATTGGGAGAGCAGATCTAGAACCTGGGACCCCCAGAGGTGAGTGACGGTCTGTGGGGGTGTCAAGGGGGTGTGAGGAGGTGAATGCACAGTGGGTGGTCGGGTGGGGGTGTGTGAGTGATCAGCGATGGATCTTTTTTTAAAGGTAAAAACATTTAAAAAAGGACACTCAGAGACTGTTTCTTTTTTTTTTCAGGGAAAAAAACATGGGAGGGTGAAGGCAAGCCACTGACAACCAATGGAAGAAAATAAAAATGGGTATTGGAGGGTGGGGGGAAACACTAGACACCATGGATAAACCTGGTAAACCAGGAAATAGCATTACAGAGTACAATAATAATAAAAAAGCATATTTTTTTTTAAAATAAGAAAAACAATTAAACATATGGGTATTGAAGGTGGGGGGCTGCCACTAGACACCAGGTATTTTTCACAATGAGCATACGGTGAATCCTTTTTCTCTTGACAAAAAGACAACCATCTAGTGGTGAAAAGAATTAAATCCTTTTTCGCCACCCAATTTCCTTTTTTGCCATCCTTTTTCTCATGGCAAAAAAGGAAATCGGGTGGAGGAAAAGTATTTAGCCCTTTTCTGACCAGATGGCTGTCTTTTTGGGGACCTGATGGCTACAAACCAAGCTATGAGGACCAAATGGCCATGAGCAATTCATTTTTCACCACATCAATTCCTTTTTCATCATCCTTTCTCATCATGGTGAAAAAGGAAATCAGCTGGCTAAAAAGGGTTCACCATTTTCTTGACCAGATGACCATCCCAGGAATCCTTTTTCGCCAGCCAATTTCCTTTTTTGCCATGGCAAAAATGGACTAGAAAAAAAATAATTTAGTGAGTGGTGAAAAAGGGATTTAAAAACAAGTAAAAAAAAAACTCTGGAGACCACCTAAGGGAATAAAAAACACATAGAGCAGCTCATCGACTTTTGATGAGCAAGACACATACTTTGGTATGTCTAAACCACATTCCTGGGCACAGATATAACAGTTTGCTTTTCGGAAAAATAAAAACAATATAGTGACTTACAAAAAAGGAACTTTTTTTCTGGTGAGCAAGGATTGGCCACTCAAGGAAAAGGATCCTTTTTCATTAGAGCAAATTCCTTTTTCATTCCATGCAGCTATCCAAAAGACTGCACTGAGTATGCTCAGAACCCGAAATTTTTAAATTAAATAACTTTGGAATGGATTAATATTTTTTCACCAAACCAACACTGATTTGTTCTTTGGGGCAAGATATTTCTACCCTGAAGATTAGGGGTGTCTGGAAAAAAACTTCTGCAGGTGGAGTGTAAGCAAAAGTCTGACTTTTGCTTCTGTGAAAGTTCAGAAATCCATTTCTGAACTTTCTCAGAAATTCCACCTGCGCTCCCAATTAACCCAAAACTAATCCCTGGTGGCTAGCGGTCCCTCCCCCCAACCTCATCACACATCCATCTGTTGTGTTTAAAAAAAAATAACCCTGGTGGCTAGTAATCCCTCCCCCACACAATCACCCACCTGTCCAATGTATATTAAAAAAAACCTGTCCCTGGTGGCTAGCGGTCTCTCCCACACCTGATCACCCATGCCCAGTACTGCCCAATCCCCCCATCCCTATCCCAGATCCCCATATAGTAAAAAAAGTTTTTTCCCCTGGTGGTCTAGTGAACCCCATCCCTCCCTATCCCTGATCTAAAGCATGTATTTTTTTTATTTATTCCCTGACGGTCTAGAGGCCCACCCCCACCTCAGCAGGTAGTGTCCCACCCCTGCTGCCCCTCATCCTAAAACAGAAAGGGCCACCGGCATAGCCTTCCACTCTCCTTCACAGCTGGCAGTGTGCACACACTCATTCATTCCATCTCAATGGGCTGCCAGCCATGGAGAGCGGAAGAGTGCTGGTGGCCCACCTGTTTTGGGATGGGGAACTGGTGGGACACTACCTGTTGGGGTGGGGGTGGGGTCCACTAGACAACCAGGAAAAGTAAAAGATCCATACTTTGGATCAGGAATAGGGAGGGAGGAGAGTTCACTAGACCACGAGGGAAAAAATCTTTTTTGCCATATGGGGGAATATGGATGGGGGGGTCGGGCAGTACTGGACACTGGTGATCGGGTGGTGGGAGGGACCACTAGCCATCATGGACTGGGTTATTTTTTTAGTACACATTGGGTGGGACTGCTTGCCACCAGGGTTATTTTTTTTAATTAAGGTTTATTACATTTTCATTTATAATTGACATACACAGAACATCACAGACACATATTTTAACTTCTCTTACCAATAATTGTTGTTATATCAAAAAACACCTTTCATGTCACAGTCTGAATAACACAACAATAACAATAAATATAGAAGTGCAATAACCATAACAAAGAAAACACATCACAATCAATAATCATCAATTAACTTGCCTTAACTTGGGGGGGGAAATTAATTGTTAGAAGAGGCATGTGAACTTATGCTATCCAACTCCCAACAGTAGTAAGTTTGTACAGGGGCAGTGCGAGCTTACTTCCAAAACTGGGATCTAAGTGACACTTCATTTGTATGAAATTTCATAATAATCAGGTGGGTGGGTGATCAGGTTGGGGGAAGGGACCGCCTGCCACAAGAGTTATTTTTATTTTTAAACACATTGGGCAGGCAGGTGATCAGATCAGGGGCGGGACCACTAGCCACCAGGGCTTTCTATTGAATGCATGTTAGGTGGGTGGGTGATCGGGTGGCAGGAGGGATCGCTAGCCACCAGGGCTTTCTATTGAATGCACATTGGGTGGGTGGGTGATCAGGTGGGGAAGGGGACCACTAGCCACAGGGGGGAGTATAACAGTGCTGGGACAGGTGGAACAGAGTGATATTTCATTCCAATTTGCCACAGGCAGAAGCTCTGAAACTTCTGCAAAAGTAGCCAGGATTCCATGAACGTTCCACTGAGGCAGAACTGGCAACTTCCGCACACCTCTACTGAAAATTTCAGACCAAAATTACAAACCATTAGGCAGCAGCGCAATGACAAAAAAAGGCAAAAAATGGCAAATGTTCATGTTTTTACACTATCTGCAGTGCAAACTCCACCCTACTGATTGACATGCAACTTGGCACATCAAGAGATCTACCCCAGCAGACTGCACATGCAAAATGCCATGCTAATCTGTAGAATGGTTACAAAGTTATTAAAGTGCAAAATTTTAGATTTAACAATAAAATGCCTGCTCAACCCAAACTATAGGGGTGCTACCATGCCCATCTAGATAGATAGATAGATAACTGTGATATGACATGGGTGAGAGTGAGTTAGTAGAAATATCTTCATGAGTTATACTTGACCTTCTGACTTCACAAGGGGTGAGGCAACGAGTGAGATCTGAAGAGTCAAATATAGCGAGTGAAAATAATTCTACTATCTGACTCTCACACATGTCAGATTTGATTTGTACAACAGGCGTTTAGGTGATTTTGTTATAAAAATGATAAAAAGTTACAAAAGAATAGAAGTATAAAATGTAAACTGTGCCCCTCTGATCAACAGCTCAGTATAAAATAAACTAATCAATGCAGTACAAATCAACTCAGTAAAACTTAAAATAATAAATACAGTACAAATCAACACAATCAATACAGATACAAACTAGAAAGAAGCAAAGTCTACAAAGCATCTCACATTTGCTAGCTTCAGTGCTGCACATGGTTACTGAGATGTCATCAGCATTGTTAATGCTGTTCTGTAAGTGATTCAGTATTCCATTGTGACATACCCAGCTTTGCAAGGTAGTAGTTCTGTTTTAGAACATGTGAGATAGTAGTACTATCTTGCAAGTTGGTCATAAGATAGAAGTTTTACCTTGGCTAACCCAGATCCACACCTGTCAGATAGCTAGATAGATAGATAGACAGACAGACAGACAGACAGACAGATAGATAGATAGATAAATAGATAGAGAGATAGAGAGATAGATAGAGAGATGGATGGACAGACAGACAGACAGGGTATCCGATGAATAGAGTATGGATGTTACCATGGGGTACAAAAGTGTGAGGTGAAAGTAGCGACTGTGAAAACAGCCACAGGGAACCTATAGTGTAAACATAACAGTGCTATCCCTGTGGCTGTTTCACCTTCCAAATGCCTACCTGGGGGTGTGCTGTCACTGTGGTGCTGCGACTACAGCAACAGGCTGTGGATGGCAGTGGGGCCTACAGCTTTCAGGGGTTCAGTTCCTAGCTTGCCGCACTTGTCTTCTTTTTGTGTTGCTTTTTTCCTTCATTGCTGTGCAGCCACCCCCCCTTGACTTCTCTCCCACACCTGCTGTAGTACGTCCCCATTCCATGAGGTGATCCACCACCCAGCTTTCCTCTCTGTCCTCTTTCTACCTCCCACCCAAGTGGAGTGCACGGGTTCCTCCATTGACTCTGCCCATCCCGATTGCACTCATTCCCCCACATGCGTCCCCCCTCAGAGGTGGTTATATTATAGGAGAGTGTTACAGGGGGCAAAGCCCCCCCATAAAAAAATAGTTTTTGCAGGACACGTTGTGGATGTTATTGTGAACATGTTATTTTTTGCTGCACTGTTCCATCTGCGTGGTTATCACAGTTAATCGATAGACAGACACATATATTATAGGGGCACAGTTGTGACCCTATAGTTAGGGTTGATTAGCCTGTTTAGTGTTAAACCTCAAATTCTGAACTGCAATCATTCAATGGATTTGCATAAAATGTGATATGTGCTGTCCTGTGGGGTAAATCTTTTGATGTGGCAAGTTTCATTTCTGTTGGATGTACAGATTCTGAGACAGATAGTGTAAAAAGTGAAGTCACCCATTTTTACAGTTTTTTCCTCATCGCCTTGTGCCCAGATGGTGTAGAATTTTCACTTCATTTTTTTATGGTAGAAAGAACTTGTTAACTGAATTGCCATGCTTTGTTTGGTGCAAAAATATTAACCCATTGCAAAGTTATTCGGTTTCCAAGTTCCCATTATCTGCTATGGGAAGATCACTTTTCAGGATAGAGGTAAAAAGTTTGACAAAGGCTTTGATCTTGCAGAAAAGGATTCAATCTCACGAGATCTGTTCCTTTTACGGGAGACTAAAATCCTTTTTCTTGAGGAAAAATTCCTATTTCATGAGCTGCCATCTTGTTTTCTGTTTTTTCAAGAAACAAATTCAAAAGCTACAGAACTGACATCCTGGAGTGACACCACCACACCTAGCTGGCTGATTGAGGCCCCATTAGGTGAATTCTGCACTTCAAAGTTACAAATATGCCCCTTAAATGCTTTTTTTCAATATAATGAATCCTTTTTCATTACTGAGTGGTACGAAAAAAGAATCCTTTCTCATATCACAGGTCATGGAAAAGGATCCTTTTTCATCACTCTAGAATAATTTATTTTCCCTTCCATTGCCCACCCCAGAACTCTACAGTTTTTCCATAGTGTCTAGTGGACCTCCACCCTCTAATACCCCTGACTCTACATTTCCCTGGTGTACAGTGGCACCCCCCACCCTCTGATCCCCATAGTTCTTTTTGCTTTTCTTTCATTGGTGATAGTGGTACCACCCACCCTTCTATTTCTTTCCCTCATATTTAGTGGTACCCCTCCAACCCTCCAATCCCTACATGTATGTATAGATCTATATATATATATATATATATATATATATATATATATATATATTCTTTGTTGGTGTTAGTGGACCCCCCCACACACCCTCATGTATCTTTCCCTGGGATCTAGTGGCAGCCATCATCCTCTGATCCCCATATTTTATTATTTTTTGGTCTTTGGTATTTAGTGGCTGCCCCTTGTATATTTAAAATGATCTGAAAAAAAGAAAACAGTCCCCCAAAGTCTTTTTTTAAACCTGAAAAAAAGAAAATGGTCCCCCATTGTCCCTGTCATCCCCTCCATCATCCTGACCCTCCCACTGAGCACCCACAACCTCACACTCCCTTTTATCCTATACTTACCACTGGAGGTTTTAGGCTGTCATCTTATGTTGACTGGGGCAAGTCTGCACTCTTCAAAGCCGAAACATGAACTGAAGAATAAAGGTAAGTGCCATATACTGTATTTCAATGACATTTTGAACTTATGTTCAAACTGCCATTTTTTGGAATTTTTTTTGCCAGATTTTTAACATGGCCTTTTTATGACCTCACTGCATGAACACTGTCACTGTCATTTCATTAATTTGACCCAGAAGGTGATTTCACAGTTGCTGCATGAAATCACCTTACTGGACTATATAATGAAATGTCACCACCAGTGTTCATGAGGTGAGGTCCCAAATAGGCCAAGTTGAAAATTTGGTGAAAAAATTCCTAAAACTGGCTGAGTTACATGCATTCACTAACATTTATCTATGCACACCCATAACTTTTGTAATTTTCAATATTTTGACTCCAAGTTTTCAACATAGTCATTTTTTCATACCACCTCATGAACAGTACAGCTGCCATTTTTCTCACCCTGTCAGAAAAGTGTTTTTGCACATGTGGCATGGAATGGCAATTTGGCACAGATTTTAAAATTTTCACCTATGGGTTTAATCAGGTGGGGTCATAAGAAAATTATGTTGAAAATTTGGGGTCAAAATATGAAAAAATGCCAACATTATGACCAATCATTGCAATTTCACTATGCCCCTTCATATATTTGGAAATTTTAAATATTTTGACCCCAGATTTTCAACATAGCCTTCTGGTTATCCCACCTCATGTATGTCACAGCTGTCATTTTTCAAATTCAGTCCAAAATGTGTTTTCACACATGTCGCATGGAATGGCATTGCTGTTGTACAGAATTAAGTTTTGGCAAGGATTTGTAAATTTTCTTCACCAAGAGCATTAGGTGGGGTATTAAGGTGACTATGCTGACAATTTGGTCACTGTTGTCCTATAAATGGAAGCGCAGGGCCCATAGAGCCCTCTGCTTCCACAGCTACACACACACACACACATACATATATATATGTATATACACTTACATACATGCATATATATATACATATATATATATATATATATATATACACACACATACATACATGCATCATATATATATATATATATATATATATATATATATATATATGTAGTATGTGTATATATATATATATATATATATATATATATATATATGTATATACACATCTACATAGGATTTGAGAGTGCAGGGCCAAAGGACCCTGTGCTCCCACAGTAAAATAAAAGATACTATTATACTATTTCAAAAGTAAGGAAATAAGTTGCAAAAACTTCATTAATGCTTCAGTTAGAGTCAAAGTGACAAAAGTTGGGAAATGAGGTGTTAGGATTCCAAATCTAACACCCCACACCCCAGGCAGGAGACCAGGTGGGTGCTCTTGGCTTTCACGCTCACCCCATTCATAAGTCTACACATCTGACCTTATTTACAGATGAAGTGGGGTGAGCGTTAGGCTTGAGAAGCCCAAGGCACACCCACACCTGCTCTCCTGCTTGGTTTGGGATGGTGGGTTGTTAGGGCTGGAAACCCTAATGCCTCATTTCCCATATATTCATTGCAAAAATCTTTGCTACTGCATCAGTTAGGGTTGTTAGGAAAGTGACAAACATAGGGAAATATGGCACTAGGGTTTTCAGTCCTAATGCTCCACTCCCACCCTGCAGACACTGGCAGGCATCAAGGGTGTGGCTTGGGGTCATTAGCCCTAACACCCTCCCCATTTCATAAGTAAATAAGGTGAGATGGGTACAGTATAGGAGAATGGGGTGAGCATTAGGGTCAATGAAGGGCATGATGCACAGTAAAACATTTGGAGGAGAAGTGCTTTGTCATTGTTATTTTAACAGTACAGCAAGTAGTTGGAACTGCACCTGCTTTAAGGGACACTTCAATTAGAGCAGCTCCTTTAGACCAAACTTCAATGGACTTTTTGGCAGACAAGAGGCTTTTCACAAACCCCAGGGACATCACTGTGATGTATACTATTGTAATTTCTAGTGAAGTCCTTAGAAATTATAGGTAGAGTTTTTTTTCTGCCAAAAATAAATGTTCTAAGATGTGTTGGAGCTGTGTGTTTCATAAAATCCCAATGCAGCCTATATTTTCACTGAGGAACTCTCTTGCTAAATTGATGTAATGATGTCGGGGACATTGCAGTCATTTTAGGCACCTTGGAGCCATGACTTTTGAATACTTTCGGGAGTTTGCATTCACCTGAATACTTTTACAAGATGAAATTGGATTATAAAAATTTTTTGCAGCAAATGGAGGATATCGTTCTGCAGGTGAGCCTCTACTCTACACTGTGGTGTTTCCACTGTGCTTTATACTGTGCCCCTGTTTATATTCCCTTAAAAGAAAGAGACATCAGAATCTATCTAAATGTGTCCCATGTAGCTAGATTCTGATGTTTCTTTTTTCAATTACATTCATTTTCATACTTTTTCGTTACTTTTGTTTTCTCACTAAGTGGAAAACAAGATGGTGGGCACAGGAGCCCTCTACAAAAACACTTTATGACCCTGTGTGTGCAAATACTAGCTCCTGCAATAATAAAAGTACTTTCATGCCTGATACATACATTTTTCCCATTGGAAATAATTGGAAATTTTAAGATTTAATAACTTCCAAATGGATTAATATTTTTTCACCAAACCTTCAAAAGCATATCTGTGAAGTAAATGCTTTCTTCCTAAAAATTTCAGGCTACAACCTTTAACAGTTTCTGAGATACAGGTGGACAAAGAAACAGCAAAAAAGTGGTAAATTTATGGATATATAAACTTTAATAACTTTGAAACTGTTCAACGGATTCACACAAATGTTGCCACATCAAGAGACCTACACATACAGATTCTGCATGCCGAAGTTGGTGTACATCCATTAAATGGTTCCAAATTTGTTAAAGTTCAAAAATTTGGCTTTAACATAGATGCTAGTACTCAACCCTTACTATCCAGGTGCTATTGCACCAGTATAATAATAGATAGATAGATAGATAGATAGATAGATAGATAGATAGATAGATAGATAGATAGATAGATAGATCGATAGATAGATAGATAGATAGATAGATAGATAGATAGATAGATAGATAGATAGATAGATAGACAGATAGACAGACAGATGGATAGATACAGTATATATCTTCTTTGCAAAAAAAAATGCATTGAAGAAGATAGGAAATTATTTTTATATAGTTAACTGCCTTTCCATCTTCCTTTCCATGCCAGTCATGTATTACAATATGCTTTGATGATTTTTTTGATAAACAAATAATCTAGTTTTGGGTGCCCACAGATCTACATAGAGTTTCATTCTCCTCCCCACCTTCTGTTTTCTCTTTATACATTTCTAAGACATTGTATGACATCAATAACTCCCATTCCACACTAATCATCTGAATGGTCTGGAATGGTGTTAGTGATGTCATAGAATGTTCAGACAGTATGGAAAGAGAATGCCATCCTTTGATAAAGCCATTATTGGCGAACCCTGCTCGGGACGTTCTGCACATTTGTGAGTTGTGGTCTGTGGATGCAAAACTTGTCACTTATATCAAAAAAGTAAACTTGTTACTGCAACCTGGTGCCAGTCTTTTCTGCTTGCATGTTGAACCTTTACCAAGCACAGGGACTATGAAATGGAGCAGTAGCATTTTGCTACAGAGTATGAAAAAAAGAGAGCAGCAACTGCTCAGAAGAGAGTGATTCAGAGTAATTGAAAAGTCAACAAAATTAGATTAATTTAACAAAAAAGGTCAAAAACATATCACAATACAGGGTAGACAATAAAAGAACAACTGGGAGCATCTAGAGGTGTAAAAACTGTTTCCCATTACCTTTAATACAGTTGTTAGGGTTCAACTTAACTTGCTAGTGCCCGCAAATTAGGGTTGAGAAAGCACTTTAATGTTAAACCCCAATTTATGTACCTTAATAACTTTGTTCCCATTGAACTGGTTTATATGAAATTTGGAAAGCATAGAGATGGTGCCAGGGGTCCAATGCCAAGTCAGGCTATGCCAGCGTAAGGTGGTATACACCACTCTCCATGGCATATCCCATGACTTACGCCATATGATATGCCCAGTACCATTCCAGGAGGCACCTTGCACCAGTGCATCTGTGGGCTGTGACAATCACAAGATAAGACACAATTTACACTGCAGCCTGCAATGCCTGCTGCAACTGTGGGTTATGACATCCACATAGTCCAATTCCAGGTGGGCGGCTCTCATAACCCACAGTTGCAATTCCCAAAGCTGCAGTGGCATAGGGAATTTCCAACAGTTCGGAGCTGTCCTAAGTGGCATCTGATGGCTGGCACCATCGGATGACACCATGCAGAGCCACATCGATGGCACCATAGGGACCCCCTTGCCCCCTGTAGCACACCCCTGCCTCCAACCACCCAATCATCAGGGACCCTTGGGGGTCTGATTTTGGTATACCCCCCAGATGTCTGTGCCATGTGGCCAGCCCCCCATAACCCCTGGTGTCTGCTGAGGTGGTCCAGGGCTGGGGGGGCTTCGGGGGTCTGCCTGTCACCTGGCATGAGTTGTGACCTGTGGCTGCAATATGCCATGTGCGGGTTACCACCACATGCATGGCTTATCTTGCCTGTCACAAGTGCTGGGACCCTGCTGCTTCTGGAATGTTGTAAATGGTCCCTGGCATAGGGTGACTGGCATAACTCGCAACTCAATGCAAGTTATGCCAGTCGTCTTGGAATCGGCCCCAGAATCTCTGGATCTAGAACATGTCATGGCAATTAGTTCATTGGTGATAAAGTCACAGAGGGGCAAAACCCCTTAAAAATCACCAAAATTAAGATGCTTTTTTTGCTCACCTATAACTAAACAAGCATTTCTCAATGCCAAACATTTGCTTGCATGTATGTTCTGTGCAGGTGTTTGGTACCAATAGTGCACAGATGTAGATGCCCTGCACCAAGGGAAGTCTCTATCCAAGGCCCATGCACTTCTGTGCAGAGCCAAATGTGAAGAATTCATGGGCCTCTCAGGTGGGCTGTGGAAGCACCAGGATCTGTGGTCCCTTCATGTCCATGTGGCATCAGATACAGATGCAAAGGGCAAAGATTGCATCTGTCTACTAATGCACAAGATACTTTGCCACTCACTGGTGGAGAGGTGGGGGGTCACATGCTAAAAGGACATTTCTTCACTATATGGTACCCAGCCCCATGCAAACAACCCTGCACCTTTCATTCCCTGGCTGGGAGGGGAGTCGCAAAACAACGCTATTCCCCCACCCTCACCCCATCCAGCTGAGTCACTGAGTTCACCCTCAAACTCAGCTCACCGGCATAGGATCACAAAGTATAGCCACTTGGGTGAAGACTGGCACTACACACAAAGGTTGTTAAACAATTATAATAGTTGTTTTTTTTTATTTTGACCCCAACTTTTCAAGCTATTATTTTATGATTCACCTTATAAATATGACATGTACCATTTATAGTATATTGGCTGAAATGTAATTTCACACTAGAGGTGCAAAAACATGTCTCATCCAAGACTTGTCCAGGATTTTAAAAATGGCACATGTCACATTTATGAGGTGGTGTAGAAAAATGGCTATGTTGAAAGTTTGGAGTCAAAATATTGAAAATTAGCAAAGTTATGAATGAACATTGAAATACTGTCATGTTCAGTCATAACCTGGGCATTTTACTATATTTGTATATCATATTTTCAGCATAGCCTTCTTATTACTCAACCTCTCATGAACCTGGTAGGTGAAAATTTTCAAATCCTTACCAAAATGCCATTCTGACCAACCAAACGGTGATTCCACACCACAGATGTGAAAAACACATTTTGGCCAGGATTTGAAAAATGACAGCTATCACATTCAGGAAGTGGTGTGAAAAAATGGCTATTTTGAAAATTTGGGGTCAAAATATTTAAACTTACCAAAGCTATGAGTGAGCCTAGAAAAATGTCAATGTATGTGCATAACTTTAATATTTTAACATATTTTGATCCCAAATTTTCAACATAACTTTCTTATGACCCTACCTCACGAGTAGGGTCAAAGAAATTGTTTAATCCTGCCCAAAAGGTGATTTGCAACTACAAAATCACACCTTTGGGCCTGATTTGCACAATTCCACCACCATTGGTCATGAGGTGGGGTCCCAAAAAGGCCATGTTGAAAATTTGGGGCCAAAATATTAAAAAAATGACAAAATTATACATCAAAGTTCAAAACCCTATAGAAATACATTGAACTGCACTTACCTTAGTTTCTCATGTTGCAGGTGGTGGTTCCAGCAGCAAGACATGTTTTCAATCGGAGAATGAATCTTTGCCCTAGGACATGTTCAGGTGAGTGAGGATATGAGTTGGGTGTGGGGTGGTGGGTGCTGAGTGGGAGGCTGGGGTGGGGGCAGATTTTCAAGGGATCATTTTCTGTTTTACAGGTTAAAAAAACATTGAGGGGTGGTTTTCTTTACTTCAGGGATATTTTGACACTGGGATTGGGCACCTAAGTGTCTTGCTCAAGTTCAGTGGCACCAAGGGTGGGCATCCCAGTGCCATCTCCTGCATAAAGAGAATGGAGACAGGCAACCTGGATGGGGTCAAGAGAATTGGTACTTGTGGGTGGGCACCCCAGTCTGCTTATATATTAAAAATATTTATAAAGATTGGGAAAAGCAGGCCGTTTAGTGACCTGAGTGAGGAGAAAAAGAAGCAGCATAGGAGGTGGGCACCCTGGTCTGTATAGTTAGATAGATAGATAGATAGATAGATAGATAGATAGATAGATAGATAGATAGATACAGACGTACATACATACATAGACAGACAGACAAGACAAGACAAGACAAGACAAGACAGACAGACAGACAGATATGTGGTCACTCTCAGGTTCCTAATGCTGAAAGCCAATCAGCTGCTTCCTGACTGGCTTCATGCAAATGAAAGGACTGAAGCCCCCTCTGATAGGAGCAGCTTAAGTTCTTTGAACTATATGAAGTTTCCACAAAGCAAACAGCAAGTACTGTCAGGACTACAGTATGTGGTGATTAGTCTGGACTGCCAAACCCCCCTTCCAGCTTGAGCTGCAATAGGTTCGGTAGTGACACACCTCTGAAATGCCATTTATTGTAAAGAAGCATTTCTTGTGCATGCACAAGCAAATGTTAAAACTAGGAGGATTTGAAACCTGAAACTTGCACTTTTCATAGAGTTTGGCCCAAAGTATGTGCTTGTGTTTTTTTATTTGCAGAAGTTAAGTAGTTTTTAAATTATTTAAGAAAAACTTCTGTTTCTGAGCAAGTGCAGTTTTAAAAAATTAAGGTTTTAAAGATAAATCAATTTTTGCAACAACATGAAGTCATGTTGTCTTATTATGAGACAGCTGTCATTTGTGAGCTGGCAGGGCCAGATCCCTGTTGCAGAATGCCATTCCCCCCTGTTTTCATTCAGCAGGGATGGGGATACATGTCAGTGTGTGTGTGTGGCTCTACCACCACTTGCCACATAGAGATTTTATTCATTTCAAATGGGCACTGGGGGGGCCCAACTCCAAATGCCAGTTTAAATATGTAATTTAGTAGAATCAGATACAGGGGTACCCATCTCTGGTGTCAGTTCATCCCCTCCATATGGTCCCTCCCACCAAAAACCTGTAATATGACATTGCTGACACCATGGAGCCCAATCCCCAGCATTGGCATACACAACCTCTATCCCTCCCTCACACAGCAGTTTGGGACACTGGGATGCCTACCCTCAGTGGCCCCAAATATCATGCCAACACTGGGGTGCCCAATCCCCAGTGTTGGAAGTAGTGTTGGCAAGTTAGTGTTCCTGAAATAAAAAAAATCATCCGATGACATCCTTGCTTTTTTTAAACCCTGAAATAAAGAAAATGGTCTCTTGTTGTCTCCTGCTGTCCCCAACCCCCCATTATGACCCTCCTACTCAGTGCCCACCACCCCACACACCCCTTATGATATAATTACTGAGCTGCAGTCCAGTGCTGTAAACCTCTCTGGACCAGAGATATGTATTCACTCTTCAATGCCAAACCGTGAACTGAGGAAAACAGGTAAGTGCCATATGATGTATTTCAATGGTGTTTTGAACTTATCTTCATAACTTGGTCATTTTTATATATTTTTTCACCAAATTTTCAACATGTACTTTTTAGGACCCCTCCTCATGAACACCAATGGAGAATTATTTTAGTCAGGCCTGGAAGGTGATTGTTCAGTCACTGCACTAATCACCTTTTGGGCTTGAGTCACATAATTTCATCCCAGTGTTCATGAGGTGGGGTCCCAAAAAGGCCGTGTTGAAAATCTGGTAAAAAAAATATGTAAAAATGACCAAGTTATGAGCATACATTAACATTTTTCTATGCATGCTCATAATGTCTGTGATTTTCAATATTTTGACCCCACACTTTCAACATAGCCATTTTTAACACAAACTCATCAACATTAAGCTGTCATTTTTCACATCTGGGCCCAAACAATGTTTTGCTGGGGATTTGAAAATTTCACCTACCTGGTTCATGGGGGGGGGTCAGAAGAAGACTAATGTTTAAAGTTTTGGGGTCAAAATATTAAAAAGAATCAAAGTTATTGTGGTATGTTATAATTTTTCTATGCATGCTCATAACTTTGGTAATTTTCAATATTTAACCCTCAAATTTTCAGCATAGACATTTTATCACACCACCTCCTGAACTGTTGTTTTTCAGCTCCAGGCCAACATATGATTTTTCACTGCTGGCACAAAATTACATTTTGTTCAGTATGATATAAAATGACACCTGTCATGTTAAGAAGGAGGGGTCATAAAAAGATTCTGTTGAAATGATGGTGTAAGAATGTCACAACAACAACAACAAAAAAGAAGTTATGAAGTAATGTTGTTTGCAGGGACATCTGTTGGCCTACAGGGGACCACATTGCCTTACAGTGCCAGAGACCAGAGTTTGGTTACAAACTCTGTGAGATGGCTTAATGGGGTATGGCCAATGGGGAAGTGCCACAGGGTGCAGCACCAGCCTCAGCCTGTAGAGGGGAAGGGCAATGTTTTGGCACACACACAACACCTTGTGGTGGGCTGGGAAGCCTTCTCTCACAAGATATTGATATGCGTATCAAGGCCTGATGAGCTCATGTGCTGCATCAGGATTGTCTGTAGTTTATATTTATTTAATTTTGCGCAGGTCTTGATTGTACTTAGTGCAAATGAGGATGTGATTCCTCTATCAGAAAAGAATGAACATTAACTGCAAAAAACTATGTTAATGCAGACACTAGGGTTGAAGAATGTAAAGCGCACAAAGTAAGGAAATAAAAAACATTAGGGTTTTGTGTTTCTGGAGTATTGGCAAATCAGTGGTGGGGTCTTCCTTGGACTTGTCAACCCTAATGCCCACTCCTTCCCCTGAACAAATGAGGTCAGAAGTGATGTCTCTTTTTTCACTCAGGGCCCGCAGGGCCCTGTGAGAAGAAAGTTATGACAGATTCTGTTGGCAACATGTGGAGAGCCATACTTCTCTACCTCTGAAGAGTGTATCACTACAAGGCACTGGCGTGGATCTGTAACTTGTGCTTTGGACAGGAGGCTATGGGTTGGGGAAAGGGGTGGTCATTAGGGTTGACAACCCCAAGGAAGACCCCACCACTGATTCACCAATACTCTGGGGACTCAAAACTCAAAAGTTTTTTGTTTACCTACTTTGTGCTCTTTGCATTTTTCATCCCTAATATCTGCAGTAACATAGTTTTTTTGGAATTAATATGTATATATTCTTTGTAAAAAAAAAAACTTTGTTAATGCACCAGTTAGAGTAACATAATGGCAGAAAATGTTCCACTACCAGAACGCGACCGTCAGGACGCACCTGGTCATTAGGGTGCCAAGTCCCAAATTTCATTGTCCCATCTTTTTGCAGGAGCTGCACCCCCCACACCTCCTTTCTAATTATTGTAACTCTGGGGGCAGACCTTGGGAAGGGGACAGCAAATTTCCCCTTGTGGCACCCTAATGATGGGTGCATTCTGATGGGTGCCCTTATGGCTGGAAGGGGCCAGAAAAGTAGAGAAATGTGGCATTAGGGTTTCCAACCATAACTACCCCCTCCCCAGCACCAAAAGGAAAAAACATTAGGGTTTGGGGTCTCTGGAGCCTTGGCAAATCAGTGGAAGGATCTTTCTTGGGGTTGTGAACCCTAGTGCCCACCCCATTCCCTGTGCAAACAATGTCATGCATGACCTGGGCCATGCATGAAGAAAGTTACAACAAATTGTGTTAGCTACATGTAGTGAGACACACTTCTCTACCTTTGAAGAGTGAATCACTAGGAGGCAGTGGCTTGGACCTGTACCTAGTGCTTTGGACTGGAGGTGATGGGCTGGGGGGAGGGAGAAGCATTAGGGTTGACAACCCCAAGGAACACCCCACCAGTGGTTTGCCAAGACTCCAGAGAACCAAAACCCTAATGTTTTTTTCCTTTTGCTGACTGGGGTGGTGGGGAGTTAGGACTGGAATCCTTAATGCCATGTATCCCTGCTCTTGTGGCATTGTGTTACCATAACTGGTGCATTAATGAAGTTTTTTTTTGCAAAGAATTTCCCTTCTTTTTGAGATAGTGAAATCACATCCTCATTCACACAGATCCCTTTGGGACCTGCATGAACAGATACAGATGCTCAGGGCCATCTGGGTCATGTGCCAAGTGAACACTCCATCCACCTACAGAAGTGCAGGGCCCTGCTGACCCTGCCCTGTTGTGCAGTTTAGGATATGAAAAGTTAACAAACTTACAATTGTGCGAAAAAAACTGTCAATGTACCTTCATAACTGTGTTGTTTTTTAATATTTTGACTCCACATTTTCAGCATAACCATGTTCCAGACCCACCTCATGAACCCTGTATGTGACAATTGCCAAATCTCAGCCAAGACATCATTGCGCAGTACAGGTGCAAAAACACATTTTGGTGAGGTTTTGAAAAATGACAGTTGTTATGTACATGAAGTGATGTGACAAAAATATCAATATTGAAAATTTGGGGTAAAAATATTAAATTTACCAATGTTATGCACGTGCATTACAACATTTCATCATACACTCATAACTTTGTTGTTTTCTAATATTTGTACCCCAAATGTTCAACATAGCCTTCATGTGACCACACCCATTAACAAGGGTAGAGAACATTTTCAGAATCCACCCAAAAGGTGATTTTTTTGCATTGGCAATGTCGCTCTTTGGCACAGCTAGAAAAACACTTTTTGGCCAGGATTTGAAAAATGACAGTTGTCACATTCATGAGGTGATGTGAAACAATGGCTATGTTGAAAATGTGGGTCAAAATATTTAAAACTACCAAAGTAATGATTGTGCATTGCAAAATGTTAATGTACACTCATAACTTTGCCATTTTTAAATATTTTGACCATAAATATTCAACAGTCTTCTTATGACACCACCTCATGAACAAAGGGAGTGAAAATTTTCAAATCCTGCCTAAAACGTGATTTTTGCCAAGAGACCATGAAATTGCCTATCAGGCATGATTTCATAATTGCAATGCCATTCATCATAAGGTGAGGTACCAAAAAGGCCATGTTGAAAATTTGGCATCAAAATATGCATAAATTACAATGTTATGCATCAATGTTCAAACTCCCATTGGAATACATTGAACTGCACTTCCCTTAGTTTCTCATATTGTAGTCATGGTTCCAGCAGCAAGACATGTCTTTGATCAGAGATCAGATCAAGGGTGCTGGAAGATGGTAAAAGCTGAGGGGGCTGAGAATCAAAAGGGCACTTATGAGGGTACAAAGGGCACTTTTTCTATACTAGTTTTTGCCATACAGAAATAAAAAATGGAGTGGCTATCGCCCCTTTCACCCACCCGGTTCCGGCACCTATGGATCAGATCTTCACCATAGGACATGTTCAGGTGAGTGAGGGTGTGTGGGTGGTGTGGGTGTGTGTGGGGTGGTGGGTGGTGAGTGGGAGGTTGGGGTGGGGTGAGATCTGTGAGGGACCACTTTCTTTTTTACAGGTGTAAAAAAAATCATTGAGAGTCAGTTTTCTTTATTTCAGCTGATCTTCCAACACTGGGGATTGGGCACCCCATGTCAGACTACACACTTCAGGGAATGGGGCATGTAACCTAGAGGGAAGGGTGGTCCAGAGAAGCAGAGTGGGTACCCTGGTCTTCTTTAAGTACAAAAAAACTTTGCATTAAACATAGAAACATAGAAACATAGACTTTGACGGCAGATAAGGACCGCTAGGCCCATCTAGTCTGCCCATTTCCCTACCTACAGGATAGGCCGCAGATCCTAGTTAACCAACAGCCTTTATCTTCCTGCCCCCCACAAGAATTGCCTTATGTCTGTCCCATGCATTCTTGAATTCTCCCACAGTTTTAGACCCCACAACTTCCTCAGGAAGGCTGTTCCATGCATCCACTACCCTCTCTGTGAAATAATACTTCCTCACATTGCCCTGAACCGCCCTCCTTCTATCTTTAAATTGTGTCCCCTTGTTCTTGCAAGTCTCTTTTCTGAAAGATGCTACCTCTTGGACTTTGTTGATTCCCTTGAGGTACTTGAAAGTTTCTATCATGTCCCCCTCCTTCTTTCCTCAAGGGTATACATATTAAGCTCCTTTAGTCTCTCCTCATATGGCTTCTCTTGCAGACCCTGCACCATTTTAGTTGCCCTCCTCTGGACTGCCTCTATCCTGTCTATGTCCTTGTGGAGATGGGGTCTCCAGAACTGGACACAGTATTCCAGATGGGGTCTCACCACCTGTCTGTACCAGAGGGATAACAACTTCCTGTTTTCTGCTGCTGATACCTTCCCTATACATCCCAGTATACCCGGCCTCCCTACTGCCTTCACAATGTTTACAACCTTAAGGTCATCTGATATGATTACCCCCAGGTCCCTTTCCTGTTTTGTTGTTGTTACTACCTCCCACCCATTGTGTATTCTCCCTGGTTCTTGTTTCCCAGGTGCATTATTTTGCACTTTTTGCATTGAATCCTAGCTGCCATACTTCTGACCATTCCTCCAACCTTGCCAAGTTCCTTTTCATCCTTTCCACGCCTCCTTGTGTATCAACCCTGTTGCAGATCTTTGTGTCATCTGCAAAAGGCATACTTTTCCTTCCAGTCCCTCTGTAATGTCACTGATGAAGACATTAAAAGGACTGGACTAATACTGAACCATGCGTGTACCCCACTAGTAACCGCCCTTTCTTCAAGTGGACTCCATTTACAATTACCTTCTGTGTCCTGTTGTCCAGCCAATGTTTTACCCAGGCTACCACCCTGAGACCCACTCCCAGGCTGGTTAAGTTGACTATCAATCTTTTGTGTGGGACTGTGTCAAATGCCTTGCTAAAGTCTAGGTAGGCCATGTCCACAGCCCCTCCCTGATCTACTACTTTGGTCACCCAGTCAAAGAAATCTATTAGATTCGTCTGACATGACCTTCCCGCTGTGAACCCATGATGCCTTGGATCCTGTGCTCCACTGACCTCTGGGTACTCAACTATTCTTTCCTTCAAGTGACTCCATCACTTTCCCTACCACAGAGTCAGACTGACAGGTCTGTAGTTTCCTGCCTCTGTCTTGGTCCCACTTTTGTGAAGGGAAATCACATCCACCTTCCTCCAGTCCTCGGTACCACACCATCCTCCCATGATTTATTAAAAAGAGTAGCCAGTGGTTTCACTAGTTCCTTCCTTAATTCTTTTAGAATTCTGGGGTGAATTCCATCAGGACCCATTGCTTTGTCCACCTTCAGTTTTAGGAGTTCTTGCAGAACCCTTTCTTCTGTGAAAGGACTGGGATCAACCCCCCTATCAAGAGTGCTTCTGTTAATTGGATTAGACACTTCCCCCTCCTCTTTTGTGAATACTGAGCAGAAATATTCGTTCAGTATTCCTGCTTTTTCACTGTCCCCCTCTGCCCACCTACCCACTGTTCATTCTATTCAGCCTCACTATCCCTCCCTTTGTCTTTTTACGCTCGCTGATGTACCTATAAAAGGTTTTATCCCTCTTCTTAACTGAGTTGGCTATCTTTTCCTCAGTTTGGGCCTTTGCTATTCTGACTTCCCTCCCTGCTTCTTTCTGCCTTAACTGGTACAGCTCTCTGTCCTGCTCCTTCTGTGTTTCCTTATACTCCGGAATGCTATCTTTTCTTCCTGACTTTCACAGCCACCTCTTGAGAACCATAGTGGCTTTTTCTTTCATTTTGATTTGTTTATTTGTTCACACAAAGGCTTGTTGCGCCTGTGATGGCAGTTTTGATAATTTCCCATTGTTGCTCCACACCTCCTTCTAGCCTGTTTGCTAGTGCTTTTCTGAGGCACTCTCCATCTTGACAAAGTCAGCCCTCCTAAAGTCCAGTACCTTCACTTTTGTATGGCTTGACTCTGTAGCTGAGTTTAACGTGAACCACACTGTTTGATGGTCACTTGTCCCCAGATGGCAACCTACTTCTAGATCTGAGATCCTCTCACTGCCCCCGTTTAGGCAGACAACCTGGACGGGGGGGAGAAAGAAGCGGCGCCAAGGGTGAGCACCCTGGTCCACTTAATGAAAAAATTGGATAGATAGATTGATAGATAGATAGATAGATAGATAGACAGACAGACAGACAGACAGACAGACACACAGGGAATCAGTGACTTACTGCTCATACTGCAGCTCACAGCATATCTTTATCTGTGGATGTAGATGTTAAGAAATTCCTGATGTTCTTATATAGAGAATGTGGGTGATTTTGGGGTACCCAGAAAAGGTGTTTCTGGCAACTTCTTAAAAACAAACAAACAGCAGAATCTGGCTAAATGGGTCCTGCTTAGTTAGGTTTGTGTGCTTCTTTTCTAAAAGTGTATACATTTTATGTATTTTTAATGTCTGTAAGTTTAAAGGGAGGGAAAAAAATGACAGCCATCACAACTGGTATTTTTTTGACAACAAGAGGTAACAAAAGGTTCCCTAATCTCCCATCCATAACCCTGGACAAGGCTTAACTTAGCTGCTCCCCCACCACCCACTCTTACTGACAATGCCTGTCCTGGCTGCACCCTGTCTTACTTGTCCATCTCCTCTTTGGAGCCTACTTACTCCTATCACCTATATGCTCTTACCTCTCATACAATAAGTTATTTTAGTGTTGGTAGTCTTGGATCCTGTTAATACTAACTGTATATTCTGAAACCAAATGTAAGTACCTCATATGTGAAAGCTATCTCTCTGTTTTTATTTATTTATTTATTTGCTTTTGTTTACCAGGTAAGTGCACTAGACACCAAGTGCCTATTTTCAAGTGAGACCCGGGAGATTACAAAGGTACATTCAAGAACATCAGGCAAATAACAAGTACAAGGTATAAGCAAGAGCAACAGACAAGGCAAGGTCAATACTAGAACATCAAAAGGATATACATTGCAAGCGAGTAGGACTACAACAGCATGATAAAGGCAGTAGACAACATACTAGGGCAACATCGTCCTAAAAGGTAGAATAGTAGATGGAACAGTATCATAAACAAGAACAGTATCATAAACACAATTAGTGAGCAGTCGGGCCAGAGTGGACCCATCACGGACATTTCAGCTGGTAGCAGAATGCTTCATTCGCGAATAAGGTGCAGGAACCCATCACCTAGGCAAAGGAGAAAGGTAGCGTCTCAGCCAGATCGAGTGGAATGGTTGAGAGCATTCATTAAGTGCAGTGGCAGGAGGAGATTGATTTGAGGAAACCCCAGAGGGAGGCTTTAAAGCAGGGATAGGAGGAGGAGCAAGTGCCTGCTGGTAGGTAGTTCCATACCCTGGGTGCATATGCAGCGAAGGCCCGGTCACCCATCTAGGTGTGGGTTTTTGGAACCTGGAGGACATGAGAGTCACTGGTTCTAAGATAGCAGGAGGGGGTAGCTGGTAAGAGGCATGTGGCAAGGGCAGATGGGGTGACATTTCTGACCACATTGTCAATGAAATTGCCTAACACAAAGGAGCGGTGCTTTTCTGGTGGGAGCCACTCAAGTTGGGAGTAGAGCTCACAGTGATGGGTGAGGCAGGGAGCTGAGAGTGCAAAGTGACAAACACTGTTGTGCACCGTGTCCTATTTAAAGAGACTGTTTTTTGTGGTGAGGGCGAAAGTGATGAGTCCATAGCAGAGTGTGGGTAGAAGGACCCCCCTGGCTAGAGCGAGTCCGGCAGCTGGGATGAGGCAGCTTTTAGTTCTGTATGCAGGGCCCAACTTACAGTCTAAGGCCTTGCAAGCATTGCGAATGTACTAAGTGAGATCCAGTTAAGGGTCAAGTGTCACCCCCAGGTACTTGACAGTACCTGCACCATGAAAGAGGGACCCATCGGCACATGGGATCTTTAGAGGGGCAGGAGCTACTTTTGTTTTGGCTGCACAACCAAAGGGCATGGTTTGAGGCTACTGCAGGTTAATTGTGAGCTTGTGGTCCCTGAGCCAGGTTTGTATTTGTCCACAATCAGTGTTTAGCTTGGCGCTGATGACAGAGATGTCCTGGGAGCTGGTCAGGATGACTAGGTCATCTGCATACAGAGTAGCTCATCCATGAGCTGGGGCCAAAGGCAGTTCATTTATGAATAGGGAAAACAGGAGAGGTCCAAGGACAGAGCACTGGGGAACCCCACAGGTAACCATAGAGGGCTCAGACAGGGCCTTGTTGAACTTGGTGTACTGCTGTCTACACGAGAGGTAGTTCTTGATCCATGCAAAGGCAGAGGAGGAGAAGCCAAGGGACTGGAGAGAGGAGCACGAGAGTGAGTGGTCAACTGGGTCAAAGGCTTCTGAGAGGTCCATAAAGATGGTTCCAGTCAGCTTGCCTTGGTCAGCAGCAGATCTGATCTCAGAGGTGACAATGGCTAGGGCGGTGGAGGTACTGTGCCCTTTTCTGAAGCCATGTTGTGCAGGGAAGGGTAGTTCATGGGTCTGTAGGTAGTGGGTGAGCTGTGAGGCAACCACCTTTTCAAGAACCTTGCTGATCGCAGACAGTATCGCTATAGGATGGTAGTTCCTGAGATCTTTGGGGTCACCTTGTTTGGAAACATGGATGACTTTGGCCACTCTCCAGATGTCTGGGATGGTACCCATCATTAGCAATCTATTAAAGATGTGGGTGATAGGCTGGAAAAGGAAGGAGGCTCCTAGGCTGAGTAGTTTGGGCTCAAGGTAATTGTGCCCAGCCCCAGAGTGAGGGGAGAGCCCTGCGAGGAACCTCTGGGTCTCCATGACAGAGATGATTCTGAGGTAGAAGGGAGGTCTGGAGGTTCTCCCATCTGGGGGGGGTCCTGGTCCTTGCAGTCATGGGACTGATAGGGGAGAGATGGCAAGTCAGTGAACAGGGAGTTAAAGGCATTGGCAATTGTGAGGTGATTGTTGCAGTTAATCCCGCTAATGTGCATGTCAGTGATCTGTGCTCTGGCAGAGCCTCCCACAGTGTTTTTGA
This sequence comes from Neoceratodus forsteri, assembly GCA_016271365.2. Taxonomy (NCBI): domain Eukaryota; kingdom Metazoa; phylum Chordata; order Ceratodontiformes; family Ceratodontidae; genus Neoceratodus; species Neoceratodus forsteri. The sequence goes on from CM028133.1 coordinate 308,863,864, forward strand.
TGTTCTGCCAGAAACTCCTTGAGTTTCTGGCTCAGGAGAGTAGGGAAGATTGACAGAACTCACTCTTTGCAGAGCAGATGGCTCCTCCGTAGGAGTTCCTCAGGTGTCTGTACTTAAGGAGGTCTGTGCTGGAGAGAGAGGCCTTGTATCTAGCCCAGCACATGTCTCTTTGTTTCATGAGGGAAAAGATGCTGCTGTGAAGCCACGTAGTGATGGTGTCCCTCACCCTCCTTTTTGGGAGGGGAGCATGTTTGTTTTGCAGTGGAGTGAAGATAGAGAGAAAGTCATCAAGGGCCCCAGCGGAGTCATTTGCTGCGGTGACCTGGGACCAGTCTGTTTGTCGCAGGTCTGAGAGGTAGTCTCCAATGTTAAGTTTGGAGTAGTCCCTCATCTGGATCACTTTGTAGGGAATCTTGGGAGAAGAGATGCCCCATATACAGTAGGTGGGAGAGTGATCTGAGATTACATCAGGGACTGTACCCAGGAGACAACTCTATCCGGTTGGTTGTTCAGGACCCAATCAATGAGGGATCCCTTGTCTCCATGTGGAGAGAGCCTTGTGGGTTCAGTAACGAGTTGACTGAGTGCAAGACCTGCCAGTAGGGGCTCATATTGCTGGACATTGTGGCCTACCCAGTTAAGGTTGAAGTCTCCTAGGACTAAGAGCTCATTCGAGCCAACCATAGGACTGAGACTGTCGAGGAGGGAGGAGAGCCCTAGCACATCACCCTTAGGTGGATTGTAGGCATAGAACAGGTGGACTTTTTTGGTGTTGCCTAGCAGGAGGAGGGCATGCAAGAACTCACTGGTATGGGATGGATGAGGGATGTGTCCTATGGCAGATACATTTAAGTGTACCTTTTAGTATAGGAGCAGCCCACCCCCTCTCTTGTTCCCTACTCTGTCTTGCCTAACAAGGTTGTAACCTGGGATGGCACAAGCAGAGTCAGGGATGTGGGTCTTCAGCCAGGTTTCTGAGACCCCCAAAATATCAGGGTTATAATGTGCCACCCAAGCTGTTAGCTCTGCTAGGTTTGGTAGCAAAGGTGCACCAGTTACATGCCTTTGGCAGATAGCCAGGCAGGGGGAACTTCAGAGAAGGTCTGGGGACCTGAGAACCAGGGTTTTGGGCTGAGTTCATGTCCAGACAGTGAAGCCCAGAGCAACTGGTCAGAAGCAGCATCCTGTATGGCCATGGGTAAGGGGGGGCCTCTGAGTTTTAATTTTTTAATTTGTTTCACTCTGGTCATGGCTCATGAGGTCATCTCTCAGGCATTCAGTCCTTATCCTGCCCACCTGTGGATCTCTCAAACTGAGCCTCCTCTCTCCCTCCCCTGCAGCTGGCACCCCCAGTTTCACTCACCGGGGGAGGGTAGCCCATCGCTTCTTCGGACTCTCTTACAAAGCAGACTCTGACTGCAGGTGGGCCCCCGAGGAAGGAACTGGAAGGCCAGCTGAGGAGAAACTGGCAGAGGGCATGGGGGACTTGTACCGTCATCTACCCCATGAGCTGTTTGTTTCCTTTGTTCTGATTGCTTCCCCACCCCCCTGCATGCACACACCCTGACATGATGGCACACTCAACTCTGCCAGCATCGGCCATGCTATACATGCAGCCCAGTGCTCTACAGCACCCCAGTCTCCACCAGGGGCTGCCAGAGCACCGGACTACCCAGTACCCTCCCCCCAGGATAGAAGAGCAGCCCTATGGGTGCTCAATCCAATCCCTCCCCTGCCAACCCCCAGCACCCGAGTTTGCTCCTGAACTCGGGTCACCGGTGTGGTGTGAGGTGTGGTGTCCAGCATCTCAACCCTCAGCACCACCGGCCAGACTGGGCCCTCTGAGTTTGACTTTGTTCTGAGGCAGTGCTCTTGCAGGAGACATGGGGAGCTTAGGTAACATGCCTTAGCTCATTCTTCCCCTGGGCTACTGAACAGGGCCAAGTGACTCAGGAGAGAAATAGGTGGGAAACAGGTAGCGTCGCACTGGTAGAGGAAGCTCTGGTAGTTAGCCTCACTCTGCTATATATTGGCAGAAAGGTTGCTACACATGTGTACAGGTGGATTAACTAGCCCTGGTTTTATAATACAAGAGGATGCTGTTCCTGGCTCAGGGTTGCAGCATATACATAGATAGTACTTAGTTAATGCAAGCTGTAACAAAAACAACGTGAAGCTTTACATGCACATCTAACAGGTATGTTCAGTGTACCAGTAAGCCTAACACTGGCCCACTCAAGGGAGAGAAGCAATAGGCTCCCCCAGACTAGAGGGTATTTGGGAGGAGGGAACGGGGTGGGTGGGCAGGACAAATCATGCCCTCAGCCACCACAGGAGAGCAGCTTCCAGTGCAGATTCCATAGCAAATAAAAATTACGGTTTGTTGTTTATGTGTACTTATTCTATGTTCACATGTATTATTGTCTGTACCCTGACATGGAACCTCTGTAAATGAGCTTTTAACTCAAAGGTTGTTTAATCCTAGTATTCAGTAAATAAATAAAAATAAAAAAAAAGAAATAAGCACTTGTGAAAGTTTTTTTTCCTTTACTGGCTGAACTTAAATGTTGACTCAAAAATCATTATAACTCTAAAATGGTATATTTCTTCATCAAACCTCAAACCTTCAAAAGGCACACCCTTGAAACATGATCCTTCAAACCTGAAAATGTCAAGAAAAACATTCCACACCATCTAGGCTGTAAGTGAGAGCAAAAAATATGCAATGTTAAATATAGTTTTTTTTTATTTTTTTCATGCTCTGTATCTCCAAAACTGTACAAGATGCCATCTCCAACAGCCTGACCATGCATGCCAACTTCTGTGCTATTTTGTCAAATGACTACAAAGTTATTAAGGTGCAAAAATTGGGATTTAACATGAACATCAAACTCAGCTCAAACTATAGGGGCACTGCCTCACCCCTATAATTTACAGTATATATTATTTGCAAAAAACTTGATTAATGTACCAGTTAGGGTTCAAGGTAATGCCACAAAAGTAGAGAACTGTAGCATTAGGGTTTTGCACTCTAACTCCCCACCACAACCCCCCAAGCAGCAAAAGGAAAAAAGCATTATAGGTTTTGGTTTCTGGAGTCTTGGCAAACCAGTGGTGAGGTCTTCCTTGGGGTTGTCAACCCAAATGGTCACCCTTCCCCACAGCCCATAGCCTTCTGTCCAAAGAAAAAGGTACAGCTCCAAGCCAGTGCCTCACAATGATACACTCTTCAAAGGCAGAGAAGTATGTAGAGAAGTATGTCTCATCAGATGTTGCCAATACAATCTATTGTACCTTTCTTTATGAACGGCCCTGTGGGTCCTGCATAAAGAAAGGAGATCTCATGTGATGTTGTTTGCTTGGAGAACAGGGTGAGCAATAAGGTTGGCAAGCCCAAGGAAGGCACCACCACTGGTTCACCTAGATTCCAGAGACCCAAAACCCTAATACTTTTTTTACTTCTGCTGCTTGGGGGTGGGGGAAGGGAGTAATGGTAGGAAACCATAATACCACATTTCCCTACTTTTGTGGTGTTAACTTAAACCCTAACTGGTGCATTAATGAGGCTTTTTTTACAAAGAATTTCATATCTTTCTTATATAGTTGAGTTGTAGCCTCATTCTGAACAGCTGTAGATGCATAGGGCCCTTTGGGCTCTGCACTAAGGAAAGTCTCCATCCACCTGCAGAAGTGCAGGGCCATTGCAGACCATGCACTTCCATGCAGTGACAGATATCAAGAATTCATGGGGCTGTCTGTTGGGCTGCAGAAGTGCAGGGTCCTCTGTTCCCTGCGTTTCCATGTGGCTGCAGATGCAGACACACAGAGTAAAGTGTCCATCTGTCAGCCAATGAACAGGGCCCTCTGCCACCCACAAGTGCAGAGGTGCAGGGCCCTATGCGAAGATGCCAGTTATTTTCACTATGTGGTACCTGGGCCCATGTGGACAACCCTGCAGCTTTCATTCCCTGGCTGGAGGGTCACATAACAGTGCCATCCCCCCACCCTAACCCCATCCAACTGGGTCACTGAGGTTGTGGCCAAATTCAGCTCACTGGCTAGGGAGCACAAAGTATACCCATTGAGGTGAAGACTGACACAATACCCAAAGTTTCTTAACAATTATAGTTTTTTTATTTTGATCCCACATTTTCAAGAAAGTTGTTTTATGAGTCTCCTTATAAACATGACATGCTGCATTTATTGTATACTGGCTGAAATGTCCTTTTGCACCAGAAGTGCAAAAACACATCTCATCCACAATTTAAAAAAATGACACCTCTCACATTTACAGTATGAGGTGGTGTGGAAAAATGGCTATGTTAAAAGTCTGAATTCAAAATATTGAAAGATAGTGAAGTTGTTAGTGAAATTTGAAATAGTGCAATGTACAATCATTACCTGAGCAATCTACCATATTTGTACAACAGTGTTTCAGCATAGCCTTCTTATCACCCCACCTCAAGGTGAACATTTTCAAATTCCTGCTGAAATGTCATTATGCACCACTGCAGCGACATTGCACACCACAGGTGCAAAAACACATTTTGGTCTGGATTTCAAAAATGACAGCCATCATGTTCATGAGGTGGTATGAAAAAGTGGTTATGTTGAAAATTTGGGGTCAAAATATTTAAAATTACCAAAGGTATGAGCAAGCCTAGAAAAATTTCAATGCACACTCATAACTTTGCCATTTTTACATAGTTTGAACCCACATTTTTACAATAGCCTTCTTATTACCCCACCTTATGTGCAAGAATGGTGAACATTTTCAAATCTGGCCCAAAAGGTGATTTTGCCAAGTGACCACAAAATCACCTTTGGACCAGATTTGCATAATTCTACTGTAATTTGTTATGAGATGGGGTCCTGAAAAGGCCATGTTGAAAATTTGGTGTCAAGATATGCAAAAATGACAATGTTATGCATCAAAGTTCAAAATCACATTGAAATACATTGAATGGCACTTATCTTAGTTTCTCATATAGCAGCCACTGGTTCATGCTACCATATTTGTACATCAAAGTTTCAGCATAGCTTCTTGTTACCCCACCTCATGAATCCAGTAGGTGAAAATTTTTAAGTTTCAATGTGAAGAAGTGCATAATCATGCACTTAGGGCATAGAAGGCCAGAGATGGAGTACAAGATAGGGACAGTGGTACTGATGACCACTGAACAGGAAAGATACCTGGAAGTGATCATATCTGATGACCTAAAGGTGGCCAAACAGTGTGACAAGCATGAAGGGAGAGCCAGTGGGATGCTAGGGTGCATAGGGAGGGGTATCACCAGCAGAAAGAGGGAGGTGGTGATACCACTGTATAAATCATTGATGAGACCTCACCTAGAGTACCGTGTCCAGTTCTGGATACCACATCTTCAGAAGGACATAGACAGAGTAGATGCAGTCCAGAAGAAGGCAACTAAAATGATACAGGGTCTGCACCAGAGTCCCAATGAGGAGAGACTAAAGGATCTCAATATGTGTACCCGGGATTAAATGAGGGAAAGGCAAGATATGATAAAGACTTTCAAACACCTCACTGGTATAAACAAGGTAAAAGTGGGATTTATATATCAGAAAAAAAGATGCTCAAGAACAAGGGGGCATGCTATGAAGCTGGAGGGGGGGTAGACTCAGGAGAAATAAGGAAGTACTTCTTCACAGAAAGAGTGGTTGGTGCCTGGAAAAGCCTTCCAGCAGAGGTGGTGGGGGCAAAAACTGTAGCAGGACCCAAGAATGCATGGAATAGACATAAGGGAACCTTAGTCAATAGGGAAGGGAGGTCTAAGCCAGAGATCAAGTAGTGTCTACAGTGTTATAGTATGTAGGGAAAATGGGCAGACTAGGTGGGTCAGACAATCCTTATCTGCCATCAAATTCTATGTTTCTACATAGATACATAGAAATTATCAGCAGATAAGGACTGCCAGGGGCATCTAGTCTGCCCATTTTACTGCCTGTCTAAGCACCCTATGACCATACATGGTTATTGGCCTTAACTCTAACTTCACAAATCTAGGGTTTCTTTTCCCATCGCTAGTGTTCCTCTATTCCTGTCCCATGCATGTTCTATGTTTCTATGTAAGCAGCAAGATGTGTCTTCAGTCAGAGAGTGGATCTTTGCTGTGGGACATGTTTAGGTGAGTGTGGCTGTATGAGGGGATGGGAGTGCGTGGGGTGGTGAGTGCTGAGTGTGAGGTGAAGGTGGGCGGATCAGATCAGTGACAGACCATTTCCTTTTTTTTTGCACTTAAACAAAACAACAACAATGAGGGATGGTTTTCTTTTTTTCAGGTGATAGTGAGTGACATTCTGACACTGGGGATTTGGACACACCAGTGTTGGGATACTGTTTGGTGGTACTGGGGGTGGGCACCTTGGAGGGGAGGAGGGCCACAAAAAGCAGGACCAGGGTTGGGAACCCCAGACTACTTATGTATTATAAAACATAGATATAAAATCATTCAGAACCAGTGGCAGGTGACCTGGAGAGGTTGTGGGAGAAAGAAGTGATACTAGGGTAGGTGCCCTGGTCCACTTAGATAGATAGATAGATAGATAGATAGATAGATAGATAGATAGATAAACAGACAGACAGACAGATAGAACAGGGGATCAGCAGCTCACTGCTCTCACTGCAGCTGCACAGGATTGCAGCTGCAACTGCAGAACTCAAGGAAGTACCGCTGCTCTGATACAGAGAATCTGGGTGGACAGCTCCTTTTACTAAGCTGGGAACCTTGGATTGTGGGGTGCACAGAAAAGTTATCTATGGCTATTATTTTAAAAAGCAAACATCAGAACTAGCTAAACATGTCCATTTAGCTAGTTTCAGGTGTTTGTTTTTAAATTACACCATTTTATGTATTTTCCATGTTTTTTTTTTTATTTCTAGGGGGAAAAAAACACAAAGACGATGCTTCTTATGGCACAAAACATTTTTTGGTGCTCTGAGAAGCAAGTGTTGAGAAATCAAAAATGTTCTTGTGATACAGAATTTTTAGTGTTGTATCAGAACGTTATCCCAAAAATGCTACTGAGCATGCTTAGAATAGAAAACCCCAAAACAAAAAATCTTTATTACTCTGAAACTGATTAATATTTTTTCACAAACCTTTCCAAAGGCACTACCTTGGAATAGTACACTTCTACCCTGAATGTTTTGTAAAAAAAAAATCCATTCCATGTAGTCTGTACATGATGACAAACCCAAATCCCATGTTAAGTATAGGAAAAAAATTAGACGTTTACAGGAAAATAACATATGTGCATCTCAGAAACTGTATGAGCTGCCATCACACAACTTTTCACATATTTAGAAATTGTCTACTAGGCAACAGATGCACAATTTCAACTAATTTCACCAAACAGTGCCAAAGCTATTAAGGTGCAAAATTAGGAATTTAACATCAAACACCCTACTCAACCCTAACTATAGGGTCTTTACCATGCCCCTATAATACACATACACCTACAGCACAGTGCCATCTACTAACTACCATTTGGGAACCAGGAGGTCACAAGTTCAAGGCTTTTGAGAACCAGATAATCTCAAATACTATCAAATATTCACTGTAAGACTTTGCACATGTTCTTTAACTTTCCACAGGGATACTGGAAACCAGACTGACTAACCATGAATAGTAATCTTTATACAAGTCTTTAATAATAACCAGTGAGTGTTTTTTCCCTAAGGTAAACACAGTTTGTAATTTGCCATTATAAAGGAATGCTTATAATGGCAAACATGCTCCAGGTTTCCCTTGCTCTGCACATGCGCTAGCCGCTTCTGTTTCCTCCTTAACCACCAACACTTCTCAGCCTCTAGCAGTTGTGGGTAAATAAATTATCAAATTAAAATAAACTCGCCTTTCAACAGGGAACAGTTTCAATCCTGGAACTGCTTATTTAAACCTTTAAAAAAATCTGGAAAGATTTCTTCAGCCACTCTGCCACGACTGAACAGCAATGTTTTTAATATTTTATATATTTGCTGTGGTGAAAAATCACTCCACAGCAATTATATCATATAGAACATGGGGTGCGGTGTAAACAAGAATTTTACATGCACCCTTATTGTTAGATCTTAAATAAACCCCTCAATCTTTGCCATCAGGGTTTATGTAGCATCCAACACCTCAGGTATGTGTAAAATTCTCATTAAACACACCACCCCATGTATTATTCTATATTTTATTTACATTTCTCACACTCTCAAGGGTATCAGCACTGCATATTTATATAGTAGTACTGTTTGTGGAGTATTATTCATGGTTAGTGAGTCCACTTTCTAATATCTTTTTGGATTATCAGCTAGGCTGTATTGGAAAAGACTTCTGGTGCTTTTTATTTCTTACTTTAGATTGAGAAGTGGCCACACTGGACACATTTGCAAGTTATTTAACCTCCTAGTGCTCCAGTTCACGTATCAGCAGAAATGGGTAAAGGCAGGACCCTACTTGAAATGGCAAATTGCATTTCAGCTGTGTATTCAGGAAAACTAAATTGTATTAAATAATATGATAGTGATATTTTTTTCACTAAGAAAGAAATAACACATTTAAAATCCTAATTCCATGTTTGACTTTTTAAAATTGTAATACATAAATATGGCTCCACAATGTGGATAAAATGTGACATACAGTATATTGTACTAGTGTGCAGAACCTTATTTGACTAACGTGTGGCTTATAGAATACGTAATTTTTTAACACATAAGACAAATGCAAAGTATTAGTGATTCAAAACATTTCCAGATTGATTGTATGCAAATCCTTTTAAACCATGCACTTTTTGTCATCCAAGGGTTAATTACCTTATCTCCTATATGTACAGAAAAGAGACATTTTGAAACAGATGAGTAGAGGTGGTCTTTAATTCTTCATGTTATTATATTTCCTTCACAGATATGATCCTTGCTATAAGAGGGGGCTAAGGAACATTCACTAATCAAATTTAAAAAGTGTCACTTTCATAAATGGTTGAACCTGTGATCTGTTCATATGGAGGTAGATGGTCAGCATAATCATTTTCCCTATCAATAGCAGCTACAATGTCCCCAACCTTCCACATTTCACACCATCAAATCCAAGGCAGCACATTTTTAGATGTTCAGTGGGTGGCAACTGTAATCATGGGGGCTGCAATTAAGATCATTGGGTCTCAGGAGTTGTCTGGTGAGGATTTTATTTCTGTCTGAAATCCATATACAAATGAATTTTAAAATGCTTATAAGAATAATAACAGCTAAATGTTACAGTTACCTTATGAAGGCCAATATCTTTTAGATAATAATTGAATTTCAGTTAATCATGTCTTAGGTAAAACACAGTGGTCTTTTTGGGAATGGGAGACTGACATCTATTTGACTCCACTAAAATGAGTTCCAGATTAATTTAAAAGCAAAGCCTTTATGCTAGATTCATATTTGACTAGCTTTTTAAGATACCAAACTAGTTAGGCTATTAAAATGAACCAAATTTAACACTTTGTTTACCATATTTTAACATACTGGTCTGTGCAGTTAGGAAAACTTGTAAACCTGTTGCTTGGTAGCTAAGTTTCAACTACATTTTTACACTAACAGAAACAAATATATAGCCTGAAATGTCTTGGACACATGATACAGATAAAATAAATAGAATATAGCAATACTAGCCTCTTGTGAAAAAATGGTCCAGTGATTTGTATCTCAAATTCCATTACCGAAGCAGTAACTGGAATATATGAGCCCCATTATATGAAATGCTTATTTCCTCAAAATATAGGACTATCATCCACAAATTATGTGACTCATTTCTGCTACCCATGTTTTCTTTTTTATGAGAGCACACTGTGCTGAGAGGGAAAGGACATATCTGTAGATACTGTTAACAACTGATTGAGAAGCAACAGGTAAAGCAGACATAGAAAATTGATTCAAACAGCAAGCATGGTCTTGAATATAAATTGTACACTGTTAATCTTGAATATTAACCTTCAAAAATGGTTGTAACTGAAGCAATCTAGTAACCATACTGTTGGAAAATATTTTGGAAATTTAATGAAAGTGCTTTTCTATACAGTGTGTATTCCTTTCATAGTCCAGGTAAGAAACTATTTAATCGTGGCTGAAAGAGAGCAATCAGAGGACTAAACTGGCATACATAAAAAAGTTTTAACATTATAGACAAAATAATGACATCAAGCGAATTTACATATTTACATAATTATATGCCATCCATAGTCTCCAAAAAGGTATTTCTAAAAACTCTATAAAGAAATAACTCTATTAGTAATGTCTTAGTGTTCGGCATTGTTATCAGTTTGATCACACCAGATTTTTTTGTGTTTTGTTTTATTGCAATTGTATTTTGAAAAATTAAATCAATGCCCACGTCTCCTTCTTTCATTCTTGTTTGGAGGCTTCAGTATACTCTCCCTGTATTTAGCATTTGTATGGAATAACCGAACCATTTCATGGTCTTTGTTGTCCAGTACCCGAGGCAGAAAAAGAGATGATTTTTGTGTCCTTCGAGTTTTAAAACCTCTCCTGGGTCGGCCTTTGCCATTGATGGATACATACCATAGTCTTTCTGCACTAGCTTTACGTTTTTTTCCTGCTCCATTTGGTACAGTCTGATGCAAACGAGATGCATATGTATTATAGCCAAGTTCATGAATGCGTTCCACAAATTCACATTCTGCATTATATACATCCTGCAAAAAACATGAAAGGACATAGTGAGATAAAAGGCCTCTAGTGTTTCAACATATCTTTTGTCCCATGCCAGTGATCATTGTTGTGGCCCTGCATTACACTCTATTGATTCCCTCAGTCTCCTTTTTGCACTAAGAAGCCCAGAATTGCTCACAATACTCCAGGTAGGGTCTGATCATTACTTATTACTAGCAGGATTTCCTCCCGTGCTGTGATGGCCATCTACTTTTTTGTGCACCCCAATATTCTGCTGGCCCTCTTGACAGTGGCTGCACATTTGCCTGCAGTGTGTCCACTACATATCTAGCATGGCACCAGGCCCTTTTCTCCTCAACTGTAGCCAAAGGAACCCCACACAGTTTGCAATTCTTACCTCCGGTTTTCCTCCCCAAGTGTAGCACCTTGCCTTTTACTACACTGGATAATGATTAGGCTCAATGTTACAACAGCAGGATGGAAATCTGTTGCTCTTCAGCAGCAGATCTGGCTGCTTAACTTCCTTGCCACCTCTAAACTGATGTGTTGATACATAATTCACCATTTTGGTTGCTTTTGTTTAAAAAATACTAGTTTTTCACACTTGTAGACTTTCCCCTGTGTAAGTGTTGTGAAGCACATTTCCCATGCTCAATATCTGGTCTCATCAGTGACATAGCATTGTACAGTAGATCATGCAATGGACAGATAGAAACATGCCACAGAAGTAATTATGAGTGCAGTATTAGCCACCCTGCTGGAGAATGTAGTTCTGAATTGTCAAAGAGAACTAGCAAACCAACCTAATACATCTCCTTGAAAATGTACTACATGTATTACAAGAAAGTCTCCTGTCTAAATAATATTGCTAAATAAATAATGAGAATACATTTCTACATTTCATTCACACAAAGTATGAGAAATTAATTAGGTTGTGTAGGTAGGCACCCATGTAATCTATGTTTGTCATAATTCATAAACATTTTCTAAAATGAATAAGGTTATACTACTGCAAAATAAGAGTATGGAACTAGATTAAGTACCCCTAAATATAGATATTGAAGAAAGCAATATAACAATCTTGGGAATATTTTCAATCTGCAATCACATTCAGTACACATTTCTTCATACAGAAGTCAATATTAATTTATATGTCTTGCAAGTCTTTAGTTAGCATAATGAGTGACAAAAACTGAAGAAGTGTTTTGATCTTCATCATTTAAGATGAACAAGTTAGGTAATTAATACTGTGCAGAACCAACCTGCTTATGCATACAACCTGTGCATTTAATTAAATCACCAAATATAAGTTTGGCCATACTTAGAAATCTCATTATTCATTACTGGGAGTGGTTGTGGAATAACAGAGAATTTTTTTGGAAGAAAAAAAGACCACTTGTCCCACCCAGTCTGCTCATATGGTCCCTACCTAACCTGTCTTGGCAGATCCAAACTGGTCTCTGGGGACCATAGCTCCTACTTGCCCATTTCCTAATATTCCCCTATGTCTAGCCCATGCATGCTTCAGCCCTTCTACTGTTTTTGCCACTACAACATCCATTGGCAGACTAGTCCAGGAATCCACTATTCTTTCTGCTTATTTATTTATTTATTAATTTTAATTTTGGTAAACAGGTAAGCCCACTGAGACCATGCAGTCCCCTTTACAGGGGCAACCAAGGGGAGGGTACATAGGGCAAAAAGTAACATAGCATACTTAGAGTGATACAAGTGCATGGTTAACATAAAATAACAAATACAAATAAATAGACAGAACAGAGCTAAGCTAGGTCACAATAAACATTCTGACAAAATTGAACAAGGTAGTGCAAAACAGAAGCACTAAAAAAAATTGAAATTCACAGTATAATAAATTATGGTCAGCAGGGTACAGCACCTCAGTACCCCAGCTTACCATGAAGAAAAGTAATCCCCATTGAGTCATTTGGCTCATTTTCAATGTGTACCATTAGCATACAGAAACATGGTTACATAAACAGGTAATCAAATATCAAATTTATACAAACAGCATAAAACTTTACAAGATTAAAATTCCTTCAGTCAGGTAATCTACACTTGTAGCACATATACATGGTTCCTATGAAAAGGGGAATTACATTCTAAAATACTAGTCTGATAAACAGACAAGTAAGTGAAATGAGTTCTGAAAAACTGACAAGTGGTTGGAGAAGGATCTACCATACCTGAGGATACTTTCCTTCTCCAGCAAGGGATGATTCCTAGCTCTGCTGCCACTCTGTCACCTAAGTAACCACAGGAGGAAATACATGGAAAGCAGAATGGGAGGGCAGATGCCTGATGACTCCATATAGTGTCATGTAAGCTGCATGTACATGCATGTGTTGGAGCACTGATATGCAAGCATCTGCAGGGGAGGGACAAAACAGGGATAAATGATCTGAATCTGCAATGTGATGACCAGTCTATTCAAGGCATTGCTCTACCCACAGAAGCCTCACTACCATTAAAGTACTTTAATAAGGGGGACCTGCCCATATTTGGCACCACCCCAGGGGCAAGCTAAGTGTTTGAGAGCAGGAGTGTGTGGGGGAGGTGAGAGAATTAAAATAAAGAGTCATTTGGACAGATGTAAGCAGTATTCAGGTTTGAAAAATTATGAATTTAAAACAAAAAATTAAACATACATACATACACACATACATACATACAGTACATAGACAAATAAATAAGCACATCAATTAAAAAGTACCTGTAATTAGCGACTGGAATAGTGACATGTTAAATTCTGAAATCAAGTTCAAAACAGATTCAAAATGATGTGAAAGAAAATTATTTTTTTAGTTACTCTCTTTAGTGTCCCTGACTGACCTCAGCTTATTTATTTATTTATTTATTTATTTATTTATTTATTTATTTATTTATTTATTTATTTAAGAGATTAACCAGGCAGGCACACTGAGCGGGTGACCACTCGCTTCCAGATGCGACCTGTGGGAATTACAAGGGGTACATTCAGGACAGATATATACATAGTTAATACATAGATACAGAGTATGAACATGGCAGAGAACATTTCAGCACACAGGTAGTGTGAGAAGCACACTACTAGATACACAGAAGCGAAGCAAGACAGCATTACTTAGAATATAAACCAACCCTAAGAGGCAGCTGGTGAGAGTACATGGTGCCTCACAAGACAGGGGCATATGGGGCTTATTGCTCAAGATTCCTGGTAGCAGGTGCATATGTCAGAGAAATGTACATGGAGAAGTGGGTTTAGGAGTCTTGGGTTAGTGGTATTCCTGATGTCTGCAGGTAGATCATTCCATAGTTTGGGCAAGCAATATTTGAAGGCAGATTGTCCCTTGGATGTATGCATGAATGGGACTTGGAGAAGCCTGGGAGTCGAAGCTTCTGAGTGAGTAGGCCGGGGAAGGTTGAGCCGATAAGGTGGAACTGAGATAAGGGGGGGAGGGATTGGGACCAGAATTTAGCTATGACTCTGAAACAGTGGATCAGTCTGCAGGACGTGAGTGAGTGTAGGGCTAGGGAGCTGTATAGGTCACAGTGATGGGTCATTGGTGGGCAGTCCAGGATGAAGCAACAGAAGGAGTAAAAGAGGGTGTCTAGGCTGTCCAGGTTGGATGAAGGTGCAGCTCCATAAACCACGTCGCCATAGTCAAGTATTGGGAGAATCATTTTGTGCACTATTTCCCTCTGGACCATGGTGGGCATGCAACCTTTGTTGCGATAGAGAGCACCCAGTTTAGGGTGTAGTTTTTTTGTGTAGCGATTCTATGTGTGAGGAGAAATGTAGGTGTTGGTTGAGCCAAACTCCCAGGTATCTGAATGAGATGCAAGACTCCAGAGGGGACCCGTCCAGGGTGTGGAAAGTGGGGGGATCAGCTAGATGGGAAAGTCAAGGTTGTGTGCTGAAAGTTAGGGAGATCGTTTTCCTTGCGTTTAGGAATAGTTGGTTCAACCTGAACCATTGCTGAATGGCATTGAAGTCCTGTTATAGTACATCAGACATGACTCTAGTGGAGGGGCCAGAGGTGTACAGTACGGTGTCATCCATGTACATTTGTATGGATGAGTTTGTACCGGCCAGTGGGAGGTCATTTAGGAATATAGAAAATAGTAAGGAGCCCAGGACTGAACCCTGGGGGACTCTTATGGTGACTGGGAGGGGGGGAGACATTTTGGATCCAATTTTCACCAATTGGTGTCTGCCAGTCCGGTAGGCCTGAAACCAGCAAGTGGCAAGGCTGGAGAGGCCTTCATCATTAAGTTTTGCTAGTAGCTTGAGGTGGGAGACAGTATCAAAGGCCTTGGCCAAGTCTATGAAAATTGCCAAAGTGATAAGCCCCTTGTCCATACCTGAGGAGATGTCATCGGTGAGTCATAGGAGGGCAGTGATAGTTGAGTGAGACTTGCAGAAACCAGACTGATATGGGGTGAAGAAAGAGGTAGAGTCAAGGTATTGGGAGAGTTGGGCAAGGGCAAGGTGTTCTTGCAGTTTGGCCAGTATTGGGAGTAAGGAGATGGGGCGGTAATTTCCAGGTGCAGAGGGATCGCCACACTTTGGGAAGGGGATAACAACCACCTTCTTCCAAGCAGCTGGGATTTTAGCCAGGAAGAAAGAGAGGCTGAGGAGGATGGCTAATGGAGCGGCAATGGTGGTGGCTGATAAGTGGAGTAATTTAGCATCCAGGCCTAAGGGGCATTTGCCTTTGTTGGGGTCGAGAGCACACAGAGCATGTAGGACTTCAGCCAGGGTGAATGGATGGAAGGAGAAAGTGGTGGTGGGGGGAGTTCTGGGATTTTAATGATGAGCTAGGTGTGGGTGGGGTGTATGGAAGGTTGGATAAGAGTGACGTAGCGCTGCTGGTAAAGAAGGTATTGAAGGCAGTGGCAACTTCGCTAGGGTCCGAGATGGTGTTGCCATGGATGGATAGTGTAGGGGTTGGTGGTTGGACTGGTGATGAGAGCAGGGATTTGATGGTTTTCCAAAAGTTTGTAGAGTGGCTAAGGTTAGAATATAGAGCCGACTTGAAGTAGTTCTTTTTGGCCTGCCGTATAGATTTGGTGCAGGAGTTGCGGAGGGTACGGTATCTTTGTAGGGATTCTTGGGAGCTGGATAGCTTGTGTTTTTTACAGGTCTGGTCCCTGGATTGGCATTTGCTAATGATGTCAGCAGTGACCCAGGGGAGATGGGAGCCCTTTACTCTTGTGCTTTTTAGAGGGGCATAGTAGTCCCATATGGCAAGAAAGTTGCTCTTTAATGAGTCAAAGGTGTAGTCGCTTAAGCACTGGAGTTTGGCAAATTCATACTTGCCAGAGTTTCTGGTACTTGGCTGGAACTGCCTTCCATTCTGGATCCACCACCAGCTTAAATCAATCAATCAGCCCTCAGCATACCTTCAGAGGTAGTGTTTCCCTTTCTTACCAATGATCTTGGATAGATACAATTCACTTTGGTCAGCAGTCAGCTGCAGGGTGGAGATTGCTGCTCTGCATGCTTGATGAGCACAGGCCATGACTGGATCAGCATCGTCGAGCTGCTGTCAACAAGGGAGGATTTTCACCAGTTAACATCAAGCCCACCTCCCTCTGGCTGTGAGCGCACATATGCATAGACCTGGGGGGAAGTGTCCAGCAGTATCTGGTCACCCACTCACCAAGATAAGATCAAAACATCTCCTCCTGGTGTTGCTCACTGTACAGTGTGACAAACCCACTGACCCTCAGGAGGAGATCCTCCAGGTGTACACTGTCATCCCTCACTGCTGGCCTCTATTCCTGACATCCCACACTCAGGGTGTGAACCTGGGTGTCCAGCATACAAGAGCAGTACCCCACCTCTCAGTACCATGAAAATGAAAATGGCTGAAATGAAAGTGAATTAATTTTAAAGCCATGTAAACAGTTAAGTCCAAGGTCAGAAAGATTATCCATGTGTATCAGTAAGTTTCCTTAAAAACTGATATATATATATATATATAAATGTATGCCACATACTATACATTTCATATGTATCAAATGCTTCCCTCCAGAGCTCCACCATTAATGGCATTACAATAATAGATTATTTATGTTATTCGTTTTTCACTTCCCCCAGTGTTCCCTCTGTCTCCCAACCCAATGTATGAGGTGACCAATGCAGCACCCTTCCTCTAACAATAAGGGCAGGTGAGTGACTGCTTTCCCAGTTCATGCCATTACTGGTCTGTTACCAGTTGGTGGCTGAGGGTGCATTCATGAATCCCAGTATTTTAAGTGCCAGGTCATATGCATTGCTGCTCTGCCAACAAGAAGAGTTTAAATACATATATATATATATATATATATATATATATATACTATATATCAGAAAATATTAGCTTTCAGTTTATTTTCACTATATTAGCTTAACTGACAAAAGCGCTGAAATAAGCTGATCGCTAATATTACAGGGAGCATAGTGCTATAATTGGACATGAAGCTGATGAGCTAATTTAACAGGGAGCTAAATAGTACTGCATCCCACTCCACGCTAAATAAAGAGGGCACCAATATAATTATACAGTATGTATATATAGATATATATAGGAGATACATGATGGGCATGAGTGCGATATGGAAAATATCTTCACTCCTATAGAGTGACCTCTGAATACTCATGAGTGGCAAAGCCACGAGTGAGGTTTCAGAGGTCACTGCACAGGACTGAACATATTTCCCATATCACACTAGTGCCCATCATGTATCTGATATATACAATGGGGGCCTCATTGTTGTAAAATGTACCATTTGTGCAGCTTTGCACGGCTTTGTGTGGCTGTGCGTAGGTGTGATAAATTTCAGGTCTTATATTTATCACACCCTGGTGAAAATAACATAATTTATCACACTCATTTACCACTCACCCCATTGTATGTATATATATATATATATATATATATATATATATATATATATATAAAATCACATGCCCCACAATGCAAAAGCATCATGGGCTGCATATGCAAATCACCACATTCTGTGGTGATTTGCATATACCAGATGTTTTTACATTAATGAGGCATATTGTATTTTCTTGAAACTTGGCTTCCCAGCCAAATTCCCTTTGGGTAACCCTTGCCTCAGTGTTTACGCACAGAGGTTCTTTGTCTCATATATATATATATATATATATATATATTAGAGGCAAAAAACTCATTTAATGCATTAGTTAGGGTTGTTCACAGTGACAAAAGTGAGGAATTCGTGTTAGTGGTTGACCCCCTTGGACCCCCGCCCACCCACCAACTGGCATTGGGATCGTCAGCCCTAACTCTCACCCCATGACATGTGTAAGGCAGCAGAAGTATAGGAGAATGGGTGAGAGTTGGGACCCATGATCTCAATCGCACCCCAATGCCGGTTGGGGCTGGGCGGGGTCCAAGGGGTTTCAACCCCAACAATCAATTCCCTCACTTTGTCGCGTGGAACAACCCTAACTAATGCATTAAACAGAGTTTTTGCCTCTAATTTCCCTTCTTTTGAGAATGATAATGAGAAATAGTGAATAATGCAGCGGCGGGAGCCTCACGCCCCGCCAGATAATGTGGCGGGCGTCTCTGCTCCCACCACATGATGTCTTGTGGCATAGTAACAGGAACAGCAACGCAAACAGAAGTGCTAACAGTGGCGCACATGGTAACACAAGCGCGAAAGAGAACAGAAAGGGTAACGCACATGGTGGCGTAGATGGGAACGGTCTACCACATGATGTGTTGTCACATAGTAACATGGTGCCTGCAAATGGAAATGTCAATGGGCATGGTGATGCAAAGTGAAACAGAAAGAGAAACAGTACTGTAGATACAAATGGCAAAAAATAACAGAAACGCAAGCGCAAATGAAAACTACAAAGTATAAACGCACATGGTGACGCAGACGTCAACGGTAAGTGAAACAGGTAAGAAACCGCAAGCGGAAAGGGCAACAGTAACAGCAATGTAAGCGCACAGGCTGGTTTTCTCCAAAACCTGCATAGAGAAAGACAGTGAGTACAAATAATGTATGCATAATAATGAGTATCGGAGCAGAAAATGAGAACTTGGAATACTAAATACGTTATATCTCAGGAACCATACGACGTAGAAAAAAAATTTAAAAGTCGTATGATTTACAACTGTCCTGGCTAATTTTGTACTTAGGGGGCTAAGCAATTTTCCAACGAAAAGTCCGTATCTCGCACCATTTCCGAGATACAGGCCCTGAAATGCGCAGCGAACGCCGTAATGTTATCCTATGGGGAAAAAAGAGAAGTTCGGAGTGCCATAACTTTGCCTCCCTGTAATATTTTTTCACCAAACTACTGAAAGGCACATCTGTGGGCTGTTGGCTGTGTTCCCTCCAAATTTCAGGAAAAAAGACTAAACCGTTATTTTGCAGCAGGGTGCCAAAGGATTCCTGTAATGCGTCGGGCGCCGTAATGTTATCCTATGGGAAAAACTGTCAACTTTGGAGTGCCGTAACTTTGCCACTGTATAATATTTTTTCAATACAACACTGAAAGGCACATCTGTGAGGTGTCATCTGCGTTCCCTCCAAATTTCAGCCCAAAACTCCAAACCGTTCTTTTGCAGCGGAGTGCCAAAGAATTACTGTTATTTTGGGCAGTACTGAAAGTAGTGTCGCAATTCATAAAGCTTACAAAAATTTGCGACACTTTCATGAGTGCGACACTACTTTGCGACACTACTTTTTTCAGAAATTTGAAAAACATATTTCTGGGGTGTTTTACCCCAAAATAAAGACATGGCTAGCATCCTCAGGGCCGACTAGGTGAATACAAAAATAATTAGGTTGCTAGAGGGTCTCAATATAAAATGCAAAGCATTTTTCTGATCACTAACTGAAAACAAGATGGTGGATTTGCGACAGTAACAGGGCCATTTGCGACAGTAAAAAGTGCATTTGCAACACTGTCGAACTTTTTGTTAACTTTTCCCATTGACTTATAATGGGAAATTGTTTTTTGAATAACTTTTGAACCGTTAAATATTTTTTCATGAAATCTTCAAAAGGTACATTGGGGACCCTGGCGGCACATTCCCTGAAGATTTTGGGCTGGTCGTGCAAACCGTACGACCTGTAGGTGCGACCGTAGAATTCCAGAAAAAGTGTAAATGTGTGCACAGATCATGCTTAATAACTCTGCAGTTGTATATCCAACCAGTACGAAACTTGGTAGATCCCAAGGCCTATGGTTCTTGATCATGTATTCCAAATTTCAGGCAAATCTGTCAAACAGTTGCAAAGTTATTAAGGTGCAAAGTTTTGGGGGTTTAACATAGAAATGGCTCCTCAACCCTAACTATGGTAGCACTACCGTGCTACCATAATATAGATAGATAGATAGATAGATAGATAGATAGATAGATAGATAGATAGATATACAGGAGACAAAGAACCTCTGTGCGCAAGCACTGAGACAATGGTTACCTCAAAGGGCATTGGCTGGGAAGCCAAGTTGCAAAGAAATACAAAATCACACATGCCCCCACAATGCAAAGCATCATGGGTTGTATATGCAAATCACCACAGAATATTATGCTGGTTCAACTTTAAGCAGAAATGCATGGTGTTGAAAGGCCTCTCACACAGTTTGCAAAGGGTGCCAATAGAAGACATAGACACGTGTTTCGTCCTACCAGGACTCATCAGTATGCCTCATCTGTTTGACACCCCAGTGGAATGAAACAGCTTCCCTAAGATGGTCTATCTGGGTTATGTTGTGGTGAACCCAATTAAAACAAAAAACAATTTAAAAGACAAAGAACCTCTGTATATCTATATCTATATCTATATCTATCTATCTATCTATATATATATATATATATATATATATATATATATATATATATACATTAGCCTAGATTACTCAAATGTCCAAGACAGCTATTTGTTTTACTAAATAGCATGCATGTTTGACAAAATTGAAAATGAGGTTGTCACTTTTAACCAAATGTTAAAGAGCACATTCTTAGTAAGAATATAGACTTTAAAGAATAAAGGATTGGGGCCTTTAGATGTCCATGTAATTATTTTGTTTGTTATTGTTTAATTATTGTTTTATCATTTTATTTGTACTTTGCCAGGTACTAGTCAAAAAGAATCCAATGGAATCCTTGTATTATGAAGTCATAAAAGCTTTACTGGCAAGGCTTGCAGTGTATTTCAAAGGGAAACTGCAAATCTGTTTTCAGAGTTTTACAGAGAAATAACAATTTCTACCATGAAATTGTGCACTAGCGCCACTATAGTTAGGGTTTAGTAGGCAGTTTAATGTTAAACCCCAAATTTTGCACCTTAATAACTTTGCAACAGTTCAATGGATTGGACTTGAGGTTTTTGTGCAGCGAAGCACCACAAAATGCATTTTTCACTTTTTTGCACATTTTTGCTGATTGTTGCCATCACACAGCAGCCACACTGTTTGGTATTTTGGTCTGACATTTTTGAGGTAGCAAGAGGTTGGATCACAGAACAATCCAGCATTGCTTTGGTGAAAAAATATTAATCAGTTTCAAAGTTATTCAATTTTGAAGTTTCAGGTTCTGAGCATGCTCAGTTCAGTCTTAGATTTACATATATGTTTTGCAAAAGGGGATTGGGCTCGCAATCAAGGATTTTGTCACCTCACAAACAGGCATTTATAAAATCCCCATTTGTGAGGAAAAATTCCCCTTTCATGAGCCACCATCTATTTTTCATTTTTCCCCACAAACAAAATGTTGTAGCTTGCCCCACAGATGTCTTCTCTTGTAAATTAAGCATGGGTTTTGTTCATGGTGACACCCTCTACAAACCCATGGCTTTGGTTTCCTTAAAAAATTATTTGTTCATGATTCGCTGCCAATCCTCATTCGTGAGGGACAAAATCCCCTTTCACTAGCTGGTCACCTTTCGCTAGGTAACAAAATCCTTGATCGCAACTTAGGGACCAGATGGCCCTAGCTTCCAAAAGAGAATCAGTTAGTGAATGGGGATTTTGTCAGCTCACAAAAGGGGATTAACTCATGAAAGAGGATTTTAACAGTTCGCAAAAGGGGATTTTTTTTTCTATCCCCTTTCGCAAGGTGACAAATTCCCTGTTCGCAAGCTGTCAAAATCCCCTTTCGCGAGCTGATCCCATTTCACAAGCTGACAAAATCCTTGATCGTCATTTCCAGACCAGATGTCCCTTCTCACAAATACAGATTGGCTCGCAAAAGGGGATTTTGACAGCTCATGAAAGGAGATTGATTTTTCAAATCCTCTTTCGCGAGGTGACAAAATCCCTGTTCGTGAGCTGTTAAAATCCCCTTTCGTGAGTCAATCCCCTTTTGTGAACTGACAAAATCCTTGATCATCATTTCCAGACCAGATGTCCCTTCTCATGAACATGGATTGGCTCATGAAAGGGGATTTTGTTTTAAATCCTATTTCGTGAGTTGACAAAATCTCCATTCGTGAGCTGTTAAAATCCCCTTTCGCGAGTCAATCCCCATTCGTGAGCTGTTAAAATCCCCTTTCACAAGTCAGTCCCCTTCTGCGAACTGACAAAATCCTTGACCGTGACTTCCAGACCAGATGGCCAAAATCTGATGAACAAGGATTTCTCATGAACAGCAATTCTGATAGCTTACAAATGGGGACTGATCTCATGAACTAAGAATTTTAAAACTTTCCCAATGCACTATAAATACACGGTTTGGTCTTTTGGCTTGAAATTTGCAGGGTATAAAGGGGGTGTCCCAGAGATGTCAATTATGCTGTTTAGGTGCAACATATTTCATCTGTTCCATAGATATGCCATTACAAAGTTTATATTTTTCCCATAAGATAACATTGCAGTGACCACAGTGCCTTTCAGTGCCCGGGTCTTAGAAATGATTCGAGATACAGATTTTTCGCTCTGGGCAGCCTACTTCACCTTTTGGTGAACTAAGCATATGTGGAAGTTTTGAATTCATGATTACAACTGCAGTGGAATTTTTTTCATAGCTGCTATGGTTACTAAGATATTGGCAAATTAGTGTTACAAGGGTTCCTTTTGAGTCCTATAGGTCTGCTGTATGGCTCCATAGTTATGTGCAAGTGGGAGCACAGGGCCCAGAGGTCCTGTGCTCCCACAGACACATATCATTATGTAAAAATGGGCAGCTTGAAGAAAGCGTGGGGCCCAGAGGGCCCACGCTCCCAAATCATACCACTTACCAGTTGCATTACACTTTCTCAAAAAGTAAGGAAATTCATTGCAAAAAACTTTGTTACTGCATCAGTAAGGGTTGAAGTGACAAAAGTAGGGAAATGAGATGTTAGGTTGAGCCCCTAACCCCCCACCCTACCACCCCAACCATCCTCCACACACCAAGAGGTATTGGGGTGTGACATGGAGTCATTAGGCCTAACTCTTACCCAAGTCTTCTATGCTGTACCACGTCAGCTTGCTTACACATGGAGATAGGGGTGATAGTTGGGCTAATGACCATGCTTTACCAATACCTCTTAGTAAGTGATTGGAGGGTGGAGGAGTTAGGAGCCCTACTTTTGTCACTTCAACCCAAACTGATGCATTAACAATGTTTTTGCAATATGTGTGTGTGTATATATATGTGTGTATACATATATATATATATATATATATATATATATATATATATATATAGGATACATGATAGGCAGGAGTGGGATATGAAAATATTCTCACTCCTGCAGACTGAGCTGTGTATTCTCACGAGTGGCAAAGGCATGGGTGAAAATACACAGCTCACAAGGCAGGAGTGAGAATATTTTCCATATCCCATGATCTGCCCATCATGTGTGTGATTTATACCATGGGGTGAGAGCTTTAGGAACATTTGTTTCTGATTCTGTGTATTTTCTGCTCATTCTGTGTGTGCGTGTGTGTGTGTGTTCTGAATGGACTGGGAGTGAAAAACACAGCTGACAGTGTTTTGCAAAACTAACTGAGTGAGTCAGAGGCTTACTGAGAAGGACAAATTGCTGCAGGTAGCACTGAGAAACAGTGCTTTGTAAAAGAGTTTCATTTAGAATTCAGGTTATTTTGAAGCTGAGATCAGCACAGTAATGGACTAGAAAAGTCAGAAACACAATGGGACACATGTGAGAATCATTTGCAAAGCTAATTGAGTAAGTTGCAGCTTCAGTGGGAAAGAGATCAAGAGAAAACTTAAGGAAGCAGTAGAGCACAGTGATTTAAGGCTCTGAGCTGTTAAGGCTCTGAGCTGCAAACCTGGAGACCTGGGTTTGAATCCCACAGCCCCCACTTGCATACTGTGTGATCCTGAGCAAGTCACTTAACTTTCTTGTGCTCCCAGGTTGCACCTGTAAACACGCTTTCAGCTTAGTGTGTATCTCTCTCCAGGTAAAAGATAAAATGTTTTCTGAAGCAGTTTCCTTTACAGTGCAAGCTGCAGTGCAGTTATTCTCACCCGGGTGACATCAGCAGAGTATAGATAAATGTCTTCAGGATTTATTCTCACTGCAGTGGAAATAACACAGGATATCCTACTGAGAAAGCTGTCACCCCCATGGTGTATATTTATTTTTATTTATTTTATATTGCAATCAGTTTACAACCTTTGAGCCAGAGGCTCATTTCCAAAGGTACCTCGTCAAGAGAAGAGAAGATAATACAAGTACAAAATACATACTATAAGAGAACATATGCATAAAGATGCAGGCATACATGGATCCTGGGTACAGGTTACATTGGTTGCATTATAAGGTGCAGATTCAGGTATTATAGATAAAAGGTTGGTTACAGGGTTTAGCAGCATAAATGTATGACATTTGCAAAACGAAACAGTCAAACAGGTTCCATGGTATTAGTTACAGAGATAGTAAAACATGTGACAAGGACAGTACAGCAGGTAGTTTGATTCGGTAACAGTAGTGCATACTAGTAGGACAATTTAGCAAGCAGTATAATAAGATTCTATCATACATGGTATGTTCTTGACAGTAGAGAGAAGGTAGGCAGTTGGATATGGCAGTAATGTAGGCGGTAGGAATAAGGCGGTACAGAGAGGGTGCAGCCCAGTGGGCATTGTCAGGACAAAGAGTGCCTGTGCACCCGTTATGCACAGGTGCAGCAGCACTTGTTGAACAGCTCTCTTTTGAGCGCAGTTTTGAATTTGGAGATAGTGGGGATTTCAGAGATGGAGAGAGGGAACGTGTTGTACCAAGAAGGTGCTCTGTGGCGGAGAGACCTCTGTCCATGTGAGGTCCTAGATCGAGGAACCAGGAAGGTGGCCTTGCAGGAGGTCCGAGTACTGACTAGAGGTTGGGCTAGGAGGAGGGAGGATGTCAGCCCGGGTGGAGAAAGTCCTAGCAGGGTTTTTTTAGCTATAAGGCAAGTTTGGTATTGCAGCCATTCATCAAGGTTTAGCACTGTTGCCATGTCATAAAGCTGGCACGTATGTGTGAGCCTAGGGGCCCCTGTGATTAGCCTGCATGCCTTATTTAGGATGAGGTGGATTTTGTTTAGGGCAGTCGTGTTGGCAGCACTGTAGACAGGTAGCCCATAGTCAACTAGGGATAATATGGAGGATGTAACTGCAAGCCGGAGGCCATCGGGGGGAGACAGTTTTTGTAGCGGTACAAGATACCAAGCCGTATATTGGTAGCAGAGGCAAGTGCTTCGATGTGGGTGTGGTAGGTGAGGGCTGAGTCAAAGGAGACCCCTAGGTATTTATAGGAGTGGACTTGCTCCAGTTGCTGTTTGGAGTTGGAGAGAATACGGAGAGGGAAGTTGTAAGCTTTGTTTTGAGGGTGGGCAAAGAGCATGGTTTTAGATTTTTTAAGATTTAGGACCAATCTATGCTCTTTAAACCAGGTTTCAGTGTCATTATAGGAACATTGCAGGGAAACCTGGAGGGAGGTGGGGTTACGGTCAGTGGCAAAGATGACGGCGTCATCTGCATACAGCAGAATTTTCCCAGTACAAGCACTGGGCAGGGTGTTAAGGTATAGCGAGAAGAGTAGGGGTCCCAGGATGGAGCCCCGTGGAACCCCCGAGAGGATAGGACGTGGATTGGAAAGTGTCCCACCAATATTGACACGTTGGGAGCATGCGGATAGGTAGCTGGAGCACCAGACAAGTGGTCCAGTGGCAAAGCCAGAGTGACAGAGGGCTTCCAGCAGTAGAGGGTGTGAAACCGTGTCGAAGGCCTTTGATAGGTCGAGGAACACGGTCCCCGCCAGGGAGCCAGCATCCATGGAGGAGTGTAGGAAGGATGCGAATTCAACAAGTGCTGTGCTATTACTGTGTTCTGCATGGAATCTGTTCTGTTCAGGGCAGAGGATGTTGTATATATGTTGTATATATATGTATATATATACATACACACACACACACATATATTCGTAAAAATCACATGTATCTAATATATATTAGATACATGTGATTTTTACAATTTAGCAGCCCAGTTTCTTCCCAACCAGATGTTACTTGGGAGGAAGAAAACAGAAGCCAATTACTATTTTAAACAAGAGTTATCTAGAGCCAATAACAGCTACCTCAAAATTGTTTTGATCTGTAAGATTTATTTTATTTTCTTGTATTATTGTAATGCAAGTGTGACATGCTGTAGGGAATTGAGAGGTAATATGAGTGTCATGATCTGCAGTAATTCTATCTTTCACTTTTCTACAAGATATCCCTCCCTCACTTACATCACAATATTACAACAAATAACATACTGCAAATTAAGTTAGTGCAGGAGGTGCATTTTATTTCTCGATTGAATTTTATTGAGTTTTAAAGAGTTGTACAAAAATACAGATACTAGATGTAATAAATTAAAGAATAAATACTGCACTCTCTGAATAGAATCAAAAACAAACTGGGGATACAAAGTAATAAAACCCATTTTGGCCACACTTGAAAAATAACAGCTGTCACATTCATGAGGTTGTTTGAAAAAATGGCTAAGTTGAAAAGTTGGGTTCAAAATATTGAAAATTACGAAAGTTACAAGCATGCATTGAACAATTTCAACATATGCTCATAATGTTGTTGCTTTTTTTTACTCCAAATTTTCAACATAGCCATCTTATGACCCCACATAGTCTTCTTATGACTCCACCTTATGAACAAGGACAGAGAAAATGTTCGAATACTGCCCGAATTTTGGTTATAAACCCCAAGTGTCGAAACACATTTTTGCCAGGATTTGAAAACTGACAGCTGTCACATTCATGAGGTGGTGTGAAAAAATGGCTATGATTAAAATTTGGGGTCAAAGTATTGAAAATTACCAAAGTTATGAGCCTGTGTTGAAAAATTTCAACATACAGTATAGTCAGCTTTAAACTTTAATTGCAGTGAGTTTCTAACTCATTGTTCAATGAGTTGCTTTTTGGTTGTTTTATATTTTAATTAAGAGTTTTTTATGGTTGAGTTTGTAAACTATACAATGTAAAAGTGTAATTAAATTTAAAGTATATCAGGAAACAACTTAGCGCAAAAAGGCTGACAGTTCATTACCTATAGTCCTTGCTAGAAAATCACTAAAATTCATAGTTCAAACCCACTGTTATTGAGTACAATCATTTATCAACTCAAAAGCAATGAAGTTGCTTTAAAGTTCAATGATTACTGTACTGTATGCTCATAACTTCGTTGCTTTCTTAATATTTTTACCCCAAGTTTTTAACATAGCCTTCTTATGACCCCACCTCATGCACAAGAGTGGAGAAAATTTTTAAATCCTACCTGAAAGACAATTTTGCACAGTGAATGCAAAATCACCTTTCAGGGTGTATTTGCATAATTTCACTGCCATTGTTCATGAAATGTTCTCACAAAAAGGCCATGTTAAAAATGTTGGTGAAAAAATCTTAAAAAGTGACCAAGTTATGAGGACAAGTTTAAAACCCATTGAGATACTTTGAACCACACACCTGATTTCCTCAGTTTGCAGTCCAGTGTTGAAGAGTGAAGATGCATTTCCAGTTGAGAGAGGATTATGGCATTGGGCCCCTGATAGGTAAGAAAGGGGTGTGGGGTGGTGGATTCTGAATGGGAGGTTTACAGTGGCAGTGGGCTGGTGGTGGCAGTAGACATCAATGGACAGTTTTCTTTTTTACAGGGTATATAAAAATAAAAAAAATGATGAGGGACGGTTCTCTTTATTTCAGGTACCAGCACTGGATATTGGGCACCCCAGTGTCATGTTATGTTTGGAAGCAGCTGGCATGGGCTCCCCAGTGCCGTACACTGAAATCAGACAGGGTGGGGGATACTAGCTGGCATGGAGGAGCAGCTGCCGAATACAGCTTTGTTTTGTATAGGAGAACTGAGGATCAGCCACTGACTGTGACTTTGTTTTGCATGTAGGGGCTAAAAAGCAGTCACCAATCACAGCTTTGTTTTGTGTGGGATGGCTGAGAAACAGCCACCAATTGCAGCGTTATTTTGTATGGGGGGGCTGAGAAGCAGCTGCTGAAAGTGGTTTTGTTTTGCATGGGGGGTCTGAGAAGTAGCCCCCAATCATATTTTTGTTTTGTTTACAGTGTGTGTGGGGAGGGCAGGAGGAAATTACATTGACTATAACTATGCAGAGTGTAAGTGCAGATTGATATTTTATTTTAATTTTTTTCTGAAATGCAGCTTTGTTTGTAGTGTCCACTTCTCCCGAATAGAATGTCTGAGAAGCCACCGAATGTGGTTTATTTTTTTGTATCCCAAGTATGACAATGGTGATGAGATAGGGAGGTGCTACCACCAGCACACTACTACCCCAGTTACTATGATAAGGCATGAAAGTAGTCCTCAAATAGTAATTGCAGTAGTAATATGGGTAAAATGTCTCTTCCAGATTCCATAGACTAGTTAAGTGTAATTCCAAGAAGTCTGTCCTCACTTCATCAGGTAGCCTTAAAAACGTAAGACCATACAGCTGGTAAACAATAATGCAAACATAAAAAGGGAACGTTTGTAGCTGGAAGAAGTATCTATTTCTTTTAAAAAAGATTGAAAACTATCTTTAGTTTCTCACTGAAATTCATTTTGACTCCTAAGCAGTCAACAATTTCTAACAGGTATTCTGTGATGTGGGTGACACAATATGAGTGACTCATATTGAGCACCTGTCTTAATAGTGACTGCTGTAGAATAGCAAGTGTAATGATGGCAAATGGGTTATGTTGAATGGGTGCAGTGAGGGCAACTTGTGCTGGGGATGGTGTTACAGGGATTGAGGTGGTTAGTGTGGTTTCAGAGTTAGATAATTAAATACAGGGGCATGCGGGGGTGCAAAGCCTTCTGCATAAAATAGCTTGTATGGTTTTTTTTGCTACTAAAGTTGCTGTTTTGATGGTTGTTGTAATTGGTATGAGCTGTAGTTGTAGTATCTATTGTATGCTCACCTATGTGTTTGGCATTGTTATTTACTCTCTGTTATGACATGGAACCTTTCTAACATCACAATATCAAATCTCTATTAAATTCTTTTTTTACTAGCAGTGTAAAAAGCAAAGGTGAAATCCTCTTGTTTCACTGCTCAAACATGTATGTTATTATAAAAGTAGAAAGTAATTACTGATACATCAAAACACAATAAATAAACTAGCCAACTGTCTAATAGAAGTGAGCACATGCTCTGTAAAAGCATATTGCTTGCACATTAGCCTGCTTATTACAGTATGTTATTCACTGCAAAAATAAACCCTACATTTAGGCATAACTTAGGATTAAAACACAAAACATCTCAAAAGTAGGGAAAGGTAGGGAAAACTACAGGCCTCTGACCATTGGTGACCCTTGGAGAATCTTTGGTTTGCTGTTCCTTGAGATTTCAATCAGTGCATTGCTGACATTAGTTTATCTTCAACACTGTTTTAAAGTACAGAAATCTATTCACACATCATTGCTTCAAGAGAGTGCGCTGAAGTTAGGCTTTCACCAGTGCTGCATTGAGTGATTATTGAAACCCTGAGGAACACCATGTCACAGATTCACCAACAGACGAGGACCTTGTTTTCTACCTTAATGTCCCATTTCCATACTTTTGATATTTTATGTTTCAGTCCCAGACAGATGCCTAAACATTACTTTGTTTGCAATCAATGTCCTTACTTTTAAAAAAGACACTTAATAACATACACACTACTCTACACTGACAATGCTACCTTCAACTGGCATTTACTGGATTTACTGGATTATTTGGATAAAAAAAGGCACAAGGCCTATCAAGATTTGTCCTCCACATGTGTGGGTCAAGGATCACAATGGAGAAGATTTTGACCATAAATCTAATTTAATTTTAAAGTTATCAAAAATGGTCAAGTTGATCAACTCCTGGGGTAGCAAATTTCATTGTCTTGCTGCTCTGATACAGAAGAAGTTATCCATTTGTTGTTTTTAGCCCAGTCAACTTCAAGTTGTTGATTATGTATTCTGTTAGCAATGCCTTTCTTTGCTAATGTGAGTCCACATTGTTCCATTAGAGATGGGGATTTAACTAACTTATAAATGAGTAAGATGTCACCCCTGAGTCTTCTCATTTGTAGGGAATGCAAACCCGTTTTAGTAAGCCTTGTATTATAGTCAATGGAATTTAACCTTGGAATCATTTTTGTGAGTCTCCTCTGAACCTGTTCTAAGTGATTTATATCACTTTTTAGATAAGGACTCCAGAAGGGGGAGCCATATTCCAGAAGTGGTCTGATATGTGTCCTGTCTATGGGCACTAAACACTGTTCAGTTTTACAAATGAAAGTATTTAAGGATAACATTTGCTGCTCTAGCCACTTTGTTACAGTGGTTATTTGATGATACTGTGTTGTTTACCAAGATTCCTAGATCCTTTCACAGATTTTAGAAGGAAGCAGTTTGTTATTCATATAATACTTATTTGGGGTATTATTCCTACCAAAGTGAAGTACCGTACATTTGTCAATATTGAAGGACATTAGATTTGACTCAGCCCAAAGTTCTACATAGTGGAGATCACCTTTCAGTGAAAGAATGTTAACTAAGGTATCGACTCTGCCACCAATCTTCGTATCATCGGTGAATTTAGAAATATAGTTGGTGGAGCTAGGTACCATGTCACTTATGAAAAGATTAAATAGAGTAGGCCCAAACACTGAGCCCTGTGGGGTACGATTTGCCACATGACCTACTTTAGATAATACACCACTGATTCTAACTACCTGTGTTCTATTATGGAGCCAGTTAGAACCCCAGTTAAGCAAGTAAGTTGAGAAACCAAGGCTACAGAGTTTCTTGATTAATAATGAGTGAGATACCTTATCAAAGACTTTGTTATAATCGAGAAGGATCACATCAGATGGAATATTAATGTCCAGGTTACTGCTCTTACTGTTTTAAAAGAAAATAAGTTTGGTTGTACAGGAATGCTCAGGTTTGAATCCATGTTGGACAGAGTCCTGAATGCGCAGCTGCTGGATTTTCTGTTCCATTAAGGATTTAATTACTTATTCCATGAGTTTCTCTATAACAGAGGTCAAGCTGATAGGGTATTAATTCTGTATGTTGGTTTTACTGTATTACCTTTTTTCTGAATAGGAATCACAACTGCAGTTCGCCAATTATCAGGGATATCATTTTCTAATAATAATTTGTTAAAAATTATTGTAAGTAGAAGGGCTAGTGATTTGATTCTAATATAAACCTTGAGGCAATATTATCTGGCCCAGAACTTTTACATTTTTTTAAATTAGTCAAGATATTTGTGACTTCTTCTATATTAATTTGGGGAGTGGGAGAATTATTTTTGTAAACTGGATAGCTAGAATTGCTTTAATTAAAGACTGAACAAAAGTAATTATTGAAATGATCAGATGTATCCTGAATAGAATCAATATTTTCCCCATTACATAATGGGGGCCAATTGCTCTAGTATTGCTCTTTTTACTATTTATATAGGAATAAAAGGATTTATGATTTTTGGAGTGGGCCAAATTGAATTCCACATTCAGTTTAGCATACTTGATTGCTTTTTTTAATGATGAAATAGTATTCTTATATTTAGATAAGGTCAATTGGTTCTGACTTTTCTTTAGTTTTTTAAATAACCTTTCTTTTAACTTAATGAGTTTTTTTAATAGAATTATTATACCAGATAGGAATTTTCCCTTTTATATTATATTTAACTCTGGTTGGAAGATATTGATCTTCCAGATTTTGAATATTTTAGTATTCTTATATTTAGATAAGGTCAATTGGTTCAAATTTGTCTTTAGTTTTTTAAATAGTCTTTCTTTTAACTTAATGAGTTTTTTAATAGAATTATTATACCAGATAGGAATTTTCCCTTTTTTATTATATTTAACTCTGGTTGGAATATATTATCTTCCAGATTTTGAATATTGTTTAACTCAGTCCGTGCTTCATTTAAGGTCATATCATTAAATAATTCCTTCCAACTAACCTTGTTTAATTTTTATGTTTATTGATACAAAATCAGCTTTGTTGTATGTTAAATTGTTAGATATTTTATGGAGTATTATGTTAATACTAAACTGAATAGAGGAGTGATCACTGTTACCAATTGGAGTACTAATAAATGTATCTGAAAGGATGTTCTCTGCATTAGTAATAACTAAATCAAGGATGTTATTACCCCTGGTGGGATGTGATAATTACTGTTCTAGGCCTAACTCAATAAATGAAGTAATGAACAATTGTTCATGTTCAGTTTTACTGATGAGTGAATCCCAATATAAGCCTGGAAAATTAAAGTCCCCCACAATTAGGGTATCTCCCTTATGGACCATGTCTGTGACTATATTGATTAATTCAGTAATATATTGATATTCAGCAGATGGGGGGCCTATAACATACTCCTAATGTAAGTTTAGGGTGTATTTTAATTTGAGCAGAGACCCAGAGGGACTCTATATCTGAATCAGTAATGATTTCATAAGAGGGAATATCGCCTCTAATATAGAGACACCACCCCATACCTATCCTACCATTGCTATCCTTAAGATAGAGTTTAAAATTAGGAATTTCTTTGATCCATGCTGAGGTTGGATCCCACCATGTCTCAGTCACAGCAATAATACTCAGATCTAATAGGGTACATTTTGCTTCCAATTCAGACATATTGAGGCAATTTAGAGATCTTGCATTAAAAGATAATACATTACAAGACTTGTTGTTTTGGTATATCCTATCCATCGTAAGAAAATAGGGAACATTCCCATTCTCCCCCAGGCAATTTAGTTTAAAAGGTTACTTATTGCATTTGCAGAAGCTAGGGTTTTACCCAATAATGTACTCCCTCTCATACTTAGATGGAGACCATCCCAACATAAGAGTGAGTCCCTATCACAAAAAGTTTCCCAATGGGGGATACTGTGAATGTTTTGTTTGAGACACCACTTCATTAACCAATCATTAGCATCTTTGATTTTACATATAATATCATTGGTGGCTCTTGGGACTGGAAGTATTTTAGAAAAGCACACAGTGCAATTTTTCTCTGCTAACAAATTATTTAGGGCAACATAGTCTTTTTTAAGTTGTAGTGTACTTGTGCAGTTAATATCATTAGTGCCTGCATGGATTATCACCAAGGGGTTATTGCCAGCATTTGCTAAGATGTTATTTGCTATTCCAGTAATATCAGAAACTTTAGCTTCCCTAAAACTAGAACATGTTCTGTTTTGTTTATCTTGGTTACAGATGGCTCTGTCTACATGTTTAATGATGGAGTCACCCAGAACATATACTTGACAAGCTAATGCTTGGGGAGTGAGGTTTTCAGAAATGTTCATTTAACATTATGTGGAGTTAGAGTTAGATAAACTACTGATATGTGCAGAAGATGGATGCCCAGTATTGCCTTGGACAGTTTTGGGAGGTGGAGAGGGTAAGATTCCTAACCTTGGAGTAGCAGGTAAATTGGGGTGTGAGTCAAACACTATTAGAGTAGATGAAGAACAGTCAGTGTGTATAACATCTTGTGCATAAGAAACAGCCTGAACCTCATCTGCATTATGGCTGTCCTCAGTATTACATAGTACAGAAAAGGAGTTCTGAATAGGTATACTAAAGTATTCAGCCTTATGTCCCTTTTTACTTGCTCTGGTACTGGATACCAGGGACCTGCCTGAGTTAGGATCAGATTCATTATTCACTTCAACCTGTCTTCCCCATTTATGCAAGAGGGATGAATTTTTTTCATTATCATTTTGAATGGTCAGGTTACTAATGACTGTGCCAGTTGTGTTTACAGTAGTGAGGTTAGAGGGGATATGTGCATACTGAGGGTTGCAGAGCCCCCCAATGTATTAGAGTCCATAGCTTGATAATGACTATGTTCAGCTTCAGGGTGTAATTCATTATGCCGCCTATGCATATCAGCTTGGCTAGCTTCCAAGTACAACAGTCTTTTTCCAAATGATGTGATCACCTCTTGCATACTTACATTAGAGATGCATTTATCACAAATAAATGTATGGTTAGGCCTAGAGTGTATGTGTACCAGTAGATACATGCAGCAATGTGTACATTTAATATCAAGTTCACCGTCAAGAGTCATGATAGTACAGGTGCCAGTACTGAGCTTTGGTTCATAGGAATCATGCTCATGTACTATGTTGCTTGCCATTATAGTTGATATTAAACACTTTTAAGACTGTTGTAATCTAACTTGAGAATATGCACAGGCCAAAAGGTGGCTTGTTACCTTTACTGTTAATAATCCTGATGTAGGATACACTGCTCCAAATGGTATACTATGGGAAATCCTCACAAACTTCTGCTGCCTGACACCTAGATGCCAAACACACAAAACTCACACTTAGACACGCATGTCTTTGGGTGCTTCTATGTGCGCAGAGATGCACACTCACCCTGCTCAGGCTCAGTCTGCTCACCATAGGTTAAGCTAGTCCACAGAGACCTGGAAGTACCTGTCAGGGTCATGAGCAGAGCCACGCTCCAACAAATGTTTTTAAGAATAAATAGAGTAAAAGCCACTCATGCATGGCTATATCATAAAATAAGTAAATGGTCCCATCTACATAAACTAAAAAGGAGCTGGCTGTAATGAATTTTAGTCTTCGGGTACCCTCGACAGGACTACAAATCCTCTTGCCGAGTCTGGTGGTTCTGGTACTGCAGAGCTCAGTGCTCACTAAGTGAAAGGTCCAAATAAATG
The DNA here is from genome assembly GCA_016271365.2 of Neoceratodus forsteri. Lineage (NCBI taxonomy): Eukaryota > Metazoa > Chordata > Ceratodontiformes > Ceratodontidae > Neoceratodus > Neoceratodus forsteri. The sequence continues at coordinate 308,898,709 of CM028133.1, forward strand.
CACACAGCTCAAAAGAAGCACAAAGGTAGCTCTGGGGGACAGCAAACATCACTGTCTCCTGGTATTGTCAGTACATTTAATGCAAGTAGTCCTTTGCTTCCAGTGACCCCCCTCCCTCAACTTGTCCTAAGCAAAGCACTCCCTGGCATCCAGTGGCACACACGTACCATGTCCTGCCCAAATCTAAACATTCCTGGTATTCAGTGGCCCCTAAATCCTACAGCCTGCTTTAAGCAAAGCATCTCTGGCACTCAGTGGCACCAATCTCTCACACTCTACCCCAGTCCACGCCCCTGGTGTTGGCAGCATTTACAAAAAGAAAACCAGTGTTGGCAGTATTTTTGAAAAGAATGTCCACACCAGGGTTGGGATCCTGTTGTCAGCAGCATTTTAAAATAATAAAGTCAATTCCAGGGTTGGGCTCCTGTGTTGGCATCATTAAACAGTTCAAACTAGGAAACCAAAAATGTGCTCATACAGTTGCAAACACATTTTCCAATTACTAGTTTGATAGGAAACCACCATTTTAGTTGCGGCATGAGCAGCATGACCACAATGTTAACTATAGTATATGAATTGACCTTATACAGACGTGATTTTTCTGTCCTGTTCATGCTTCGCCTGCACATTTTATTTTGTTTAGAACTTTTTTATTTGGAACAGTTTCATTTCCAACCCCCCATATCACATCTTACTGAAATGATCTAATGAACCTGAAAGATTCAGGTTTCAAATCTTGGCCCTTTTTTAGTTATTGGAGAGCAAATAAAAAAAGACATAGAACCTATATTGTTCATGGTTTTGCTACTCTGTAACTAACAACTGACAGAACTGAAATTTACTACATTTGACATGGTATAAGGTCCTGTCATTAAGGATTTCCATGGCAATTTGTAGGTCACTAGTTTTACAAATAGTTGAGGTACAAGCAGCAGAAATAGACCTACTCAACCTTAACTATAGTGGCATTATCATACTACTATAATTTATTGTCAGCATTACCATCCCATTTGTTTTTAAATACTAGATTAATCTGCATGTAAGCAGGATCCTTGTCCCCTATGGTTCATCTTTTCCTGCTGATTAATTCTTCATTGAAGTCATAGCTCTCTGTTTGAGACATCACAGTTTGTTGCTATGGAAATGATTATTATGTTGCAAACAGGATTACCACTTAAGCAAAGTATTAATCCACAGGAGTAGATCAGTTGTAGTGGGTAAGGAAGTTGTCATGTAAATTAGCCTAGTAGTAGAAAATAGAAGGGAGCTGTCGCTAGAGTCTGTCTTTTTTGACTGTGCCCTTTTTACCACGTTGTTCTTCCAGCCCTATCTTGACATGATACCCCATGACCATTCATGTTCAATAGGTTCACTGGTGATATCAGGAAGTATATGCAAGGCAATATCTGCCTCTTTTTCTGACAACACAAAATTATGTGGCAGGGTAGACTGTAAGGTGTGTTGAGAGAGATAAAGAAGGACTTGGAGAGGCTGGAGAGATGGTCCAAAATATTGAAATTGAGATCCAGTGCCAAAAATGTAAAGTAATGAACATTGGTGAAAGGAACCCATATACAGAGTACTGAAGAGCTGGGTTAGGTTGTCCACATTTTCTGAGGAAATGGACCTGGAGGTCTTCATTAATAATTCCCTCAAAAAAAACAGTAAGTGCAGCAAAGCATACAGGAAAGCAACAAGGATGTTTGCATGCATTGGTAGAGTATTTAATAGTTTATTTATTGAATTCTAATAATTGAGTTGGCCAAATGAAACATAGATCCTTTTTCAAGGGTGACCTGGAGTTAAATACAGAAGGGGACATTGTTTAACCAGGACTGGCACACTAAGCCAAAGCTTGTTTCCAGGTGTGACTTGGGAGCACAAGGAAGTTAAGTGACTTGCTCAAGGTCATACAGTATGCAAGTGGGGGCTGTGGGATCAAACCCAGGTCTCCAGGTTTGCAGCTCAGTACCCTAAACCACAGCACAATGTAGAAAACATAAAATATCATAACATAGCATAAAACATATCACAAATGTTATACATATAGTGACAGGAACAAAGTGACCGTACATGTGCAATACACAGCAAAGGAGGAAAGATGTGATGTTGCCCCTCTACAGGCCCCTTGTTAGGCCCCATGAGGATTACTATGCCCAGCTCTGGAGTATGGACATGAGAAAGGATAGGGATAGACTGTAGATCATACAGTGAAGGGATAGCAGGATGATCCAAGGCCTGGAAGGAAGATCCTATTGGAACTGCTTGAGATCATTAAATTGTACATGCTGGAGGCCATAAGGGAGTGGGGAGACATGATCAAGTCCAGTGGGCAGTTAACAGGGTAAACAGTGAAGACCTGTTCACAGGAACAGTAATGTAGTAACAAGAGGGCACAGATGGAGGCTCGTCAGTGGGAACTTCAAAAGGGGCATGAGGAAGTTCCACTTCACTGAGATGGTAGTAGAACCATGGAACAGATTACCAGCAGTAGTGGTGAGGACAGGGACCATAAATGGGTAGGAGAGTTATGGGGCCTGGTACTACCAAGTGGAGGAGGTAGGGAGCTAGTCAGGTTGGGGAGGGGATGATCTAGCATAGGCTTTAGGGCTAAATGCCCTTTTAAGATTGTAGGTTGGGGGTTAGGTAGGAAATTTGGAAGGAGACAGAATGGATGGACCCTTGGTCATGATCTGCTAGAAATGTCTATGCTTCTATGTTTCTATGAAGGAAACAAAATACACTAAAGGGGAATAGTCATCACTAAGAGCCCCATACCCAAGTGTGAGGCTGTTCCCAATTTACACTTCACGTGCATATACATTTCTTTTTACTTGCTGTTCATTGTGGTATAGCAGATTGTTTCATACTGATTCAGCTAACTTCCAAGCTGCAGTTTTCTCTAACTACAAATCTCAGATTCCCCTGCAGCTGACATCCAAACAAGGCTGAAGGAGTGGGAGATTCAACAGCCTGTAGTGCATATTAGAGCTTTTATAAGCTCCAATCAGATGTTTGCTGGTCCTGCTGTTCTATGTGACTGTGCTCAGCCAGGGAAGACAGCGTGACCAGCAAACAAAAGATCAGCTCTTCTAAAAGCTCGAACATGCACTGCAGGCTATTAAATCTCCCACTGTGGCAGCCCTGCTCTTATGTCAGCTACAAGGGATTCTGGGGTATGTAGTCACAGAAAATATCAGCTTGGAAGTCGTCAGACTCAGTCTGATAAAATCAACTATACTACAGTAAACAGTAAGTAAAATAACAAATGTTTTTGCACACAAGGTGCAAATTAGAACCAGACAGACCCACGCTTTGGTGTGAGGCTCTTGGTGCTGACTGTTACCCTTTAAATCTATAAAATATAAGCAGAATTGTGTTTTAATATTATGCTTTTTAAAAACTTTCGTAAAACAGACAATCACACTTTAAAAAGCTATTGGTGTCTCCTGGAATCCACAGAAAAATATAAGATTTACTCGTTGGCATGCTTTCACTACTCTTTCTCCTTATTTATCACTAATGACATCTGAGATACATGGCAGGGTTTTCAACAAGATCCTTCCAAGATGTGCCCACTACTGTTTTCAGAACAGAAGTGTGTCGATACTGTTAGGTCATCTATTATATGTAACTATCTATTTCTGTGGAAATAATTGGCTATCACAAGCATAGGATTACTGTTTCATATAGGCAAGCATTAGATTACTGATTTCAGGAAATCTTGTAACCTGAAAGATAGATGTGTTCTAAATATGCATATTTTCTGATGTTTCAGTGATTGAAATTATGTATTTTATAATATATGTCGCTAATCTTAATAGTGAAAAATTAATCCTGCAAGATCACAAGGGCATATAAAATATATGATGAATACTGTTTGTATTGGAAGAGAGACCAGGGGACTCTGTACCATTTCAGAATGCAAGTGTAGCATGTTTTATCTAAACATACCAAGACGCTTCCAAAATAAGTGGTTACACTGAGAGAAACTGGTTTTCATACTCAAATAATTATATGAGTCCAAATACCGTGCATTATGTATAATCAAACATAGGTATATGTAAGTGGAAACAGTGTATAAAACATTTTGTTTTGCATAGCTAACGAGTGTTACTTTTTCATGTTATTACAAACATACATCCCCTTTTTATATGTGTCAGTATATGAATAAAATGAATTTTGCTAGTGTTACTATCACCTGACCACTACCCATCTTCAAAATAATCGTGCATGAACTCTATCTGGATTATGTGAGTTCTCTGCAAAGGGTGTGTAGTTTAGTTTTCTGGGGACACTGAACCATGTCTAGCCTGTGAACATTCCCCTCAACCTGTCAGCAATAAAAATATGTAGCTATAGACTTCAAAATTTAGGGAAAATGTACAGAAGGTGATGCACATTCTAATTTAATAAATGATATGATGAAATCAAGTTGGCATCATATGTTTAGTTTTAAAGAATGAAGGCTGGATTTTCAAAAGATTCATGTGTGGGAACAAAGTTTAGCCTGCCCCAGTAGCAGGATAAGTGTGGCACAACCTTTGAATGCTATTTTAAATGTTTTACCACATATGTGGCACCTGATGCTGCATACAGTAAAATAATAGTGCATGCATCAAATATTACACATGTACCATTATAAGGCACCCTTAAGCTACAGCTCATGGCAGATGGGCATGATACTTACTTAGATCACCTTTTAGATGGTCTAGATATTGGCAGGAATGTTAGGCATGTGGTATGACTGTGCCACAAGTTTTCAATATGCTCTGAAAATGCAGCCTCCAGTCTACAAAATTAGCTTACCATTTCACTAGTCCATATGTTCAGAAAGAAGATGCTAAAACACAATGCAGAAAATTAGTATGCACTGCTGTCAAGTCTCACTCTTCAGGAGTGAGGTTAGTTCAGTTAAAACCAAGTATTTCAGGAGATTTTCAATTCATTTAGTTATAAAATTAAAACGTTAATGGACTTCATGGGGTGTCACACTCTTGAATTTTTAATCAACTCCAAAATAAAATACAGTATTTACTATGCACTTTCAAAAGTGTATGTAAGTATTTATTTCCATGGCCTATTAAAAATATCACACATTCTTTTTTTTAATCCTCTCGTTCATTTTTATGTTTTGACCTTGACAGTTAAGTAGTATGTCATACAGTGTGTCCTGGAGCAAGAAGAAATGTAAGATCTGATTGTAACACAATGCCTAAAATGGACTTAAGATGTATGCAGGAAAAATATTAGGAAAACCCATGTCGTTTGGTGAATTTGTGGGGAAAATCTATTGGTCCCAACCATTTCACTTCACAATCTGGTAAAGCATACGTTTTCACAGTCTGGCACCTCTGATAAATAAGATTGTCACCATATCTCTCAACCGGTTACATCCCAGATGTGGGCACCAACACTCAAAATGTAAGAAAATGAAGGACACTGACCCTCATAAAGTGGGAAAGATCAATCATTTATTTATTGCTTACTTATTTTGCTTTTGTTTCCCAGGAAAGAAGAGCTATTTTCGGCTTCAGTGTGTCGATGTCTGTGTGTGTGTGGTTGGGGGGGGGGGGGGATACAGATGCAGGACAGCTGAAACTGAACCAAATTTAGCTGTAGATGCTGTCTTAGTGAATGGAGAACATTTGGCCAGGACACCAGGAACACTCCCTGACTTTTCTAGAAGTGACACAGGGATCTTTAACCTCCACCAGAACCACCACCATCACCACTAGAAATGGCAGACAGGACCTAGATTTATCATCTTAGCTAAAGGACAGCACACCCCACAGTACAGCACCCCCTTAGTACTGCACTCTTTTGTCAGCATTCATGGAGATACACATACAGCACATTATGGAAACTAGTGTCCTTAAATGTGCAAAGTTTAATTTTGCTTTAGCATCATGGGGTTTCATGTATTTCTGCTTTAAAGTCAGAGTTTGCAGCTGGAGCTATATGGAATGTGCAGTTCCTCTGGCACAGTGGCAATTCTGCTTCTGAAATGCTTTTCAAAATCTTTTCTTTTTTTTTTAATTCGGTGGAATTCGGAAAAAAGCATTCCTGTATACCATGACATAATAGTCCAGCGTCTGTGGAAAATGAATCTTCTGTTTAACTAAACTGCTCCATGCCATTCCAGAGTTTATCTAAACTGAGGATTACTAATCTTTTTTTTTGTTTGTTTGGTTTTTTTTTTGTTTGTTTGTTTGTTTAATTGTTTATTCTGCTTCTAAAATTTCGGTATTCCGCTTCTGATGAAATTCCTTGGAACTGGTCAGAATTTCTGAAATTATGCACATTTCCAGTGGAAGCTCAATTAAAAATTCCACACAGCTGTAAACGGACTTTTTTCTTTGTGGATCATAGTACTTTTTCTATGTGGGAGGAGTAATTTTGAGTGATAAACCAAAGGACATAATTATTAATGTGGTACACAGATAAGAGATGAGACGGTCCCTTTTTCTCTTCAGACAGCATCTAGTGGACAAAAACCCCGAACCCTCCATCCTCCAGACTGTAGAGGTTTAGGTTCAACCTCAGCTACATACTTCTGCATTACGCAGAGACAATGTCGGATTGAGTACTGCTGGGAGAAAAGAACTGCCCCTTTAACCACTTGTTGTGTGGTGGAAAGACAGCGACAAACCACCAGTGGTGGAAATGGGTGGGTGGGGCTCAGTTCCAGCAGTGAAATGAAAAGTATGACTCAGTTCCAGCAGTAAAACTGGGGAAAGACCGCTGCTGTTTAAAATATGCCAACACAGAGACATAACACTGATTAAATAAAGTGTTGAAATTCAGTTGCAACATATAATGAGGAAATGTATCCCAACACACAGAGCTCCCCATCCTTCCCTCTTCCAAATTGAGACATGTTTAGGGCTCGACTTCAAGCTATGTACTTTTGCATTGAGCAGAGGAAATAGGGGGCTGGGAAATGCTGAGAGAAAATAGGTGCTCCTGTAGCCACTTTTTCTTGTGTGGAGTAAAGAGAGCGATAAACCAACAGTGGTGGAAATGGGACATGGGGAGATTGGATTCAATTCAAGGAGTGAAATGAAAACTATGACTCAGTTCCAGGAGTAAAACTGGGGAAGGAATGCTGGCTGCTGCCTAAAGTTTAACAGCACAGAGGCATAAAACTGACTAAATAATATACTCTCAGAATCTTGTCATGAGTTCCATCCTACCTAAGTGGTTGTGGATTCCTCCAGTGCAATTTTCCCATGCCCAATACTGAAAGCCACCATTATCCCACCACACACACACACACACACACACACACACACCGTTTCGGTGTTACATGTTGGGAAAGTTAGGAACTCTGGTGGTGATATTAACATACAAACACAGAATTTGACTGTAGAAAGAGGCTGAAGGTCCATCGATTCTACCCTTACTATATTACCTACCTTGCCCCAACGACCTACTGTGGTGGTGGACATGAATTTATATTACCTGGATTAGCTCACCTTTGTAGGGGGCGAAAGCCCCTGTATGCCCCCCCCCCCCCAAAAAAAAAACACTGGATACTTTTTCAGACAGTAGATATGGGATCTGAACTGCATACGAAGATATCTGATAGCATTAAAGAGATAATTGCTTTTATGAAAAGACGGTCAATATAACACAATATTTCTTATTCAGAAAGCCTCACGTGAAGTTTTTGGCTTCTACTTTCCTTCCTTTATTCATACTTAACAGTCATGGTTGTTAAAAAGAAACGAACTAAGTGCATACTATTTGAACGTTTCAGTTATTCAAATAACGAATAATAAATAAATAAATAACCTCTGTTGAGAGTGTATTGTCCGCTTTCAATCAATATACGAGTCTATAAAAATGTAGTAGGCAGATGTTCTTAATGTAGTTCCACGCTATTTACGGTACATTTGGATAAGTATTATATCTGTATACTCGGGAAACCATGAACATGCCCCCTTAAATGTCTTATTAACGTATACATTAAAGGCAGAACAAAATACTTGCTACAGTTTAGAAACGATTCTAGTCAAAGAACTCATGATAATAAAACCATCGTTATATGAACTTCAAAAGATAGTTGTTCTATAAAAGGTGGTTTGTAAAGCTGTATGTTAGGAACAGAACGGAAAGGTTTCCCTCTTAATACGTTTGTTATAGTTTACTTGTTTTCACTTATAAACGCGTGACTTACCGAGGCATAAAGTCGTCCCCTTTTATTCATGGCCAAGTATCTACCGGTAAACAAGCCCTTGATGGCCACAACTCCAACATCGACCGCAGTTATCTCAAATATACCTGTAAGCAAATAAACATATGCATTATGTCAGTAATTCAAGCTTAGAATTATAAACTTTAATGGCTGATAAAGTTTTAGCTCATCAAAATGGGAGTCGAACTGTATACCACCAAAAATGCGTGAGAAGAATATGGGTCTTTGAAACTATGCTTAAGAGTCTCAGACATCTGATGGGTCTAACAATGAGGACAGCTTCGAGAAAGGTCTCTAGCCAAGGGTTGCCTTCAGATTGAGATGCTAAAATATTAGGCACATGAAGTCTTTTAAGCCTTAAACAATGCTCCACATAAAAGACTCAAGGTTGGACTAGAACTCCCCTTAATCCCTTACAAGTTTAAATCCCTACTTGATATACTTAATGTTGGTGGCCCAGATAACGAATTAGCAGCAAGGGACGTTTGCAATGTTGCCAATTCCTGCTTAATTAGTGTGGCACGCCACCACAATTAATTATGCAAAACCTTGGATGGCGAAAAAAAATGACCTCTGCCTTGATGAAAAGAACTTTTGATCTGACATACACTAAGGCTGGTCCCACCATTTAGTGTGTTGTAGTAGTAACCTGTAATGACGGATAATTTCAGGCATATGACTTTGTGGACTTGATTGGCCATGTCAGCATGAAGCACAGTCCCTTACTTGTATAGTTTTAATCAGTAGTGTATAAAATATGTTTTATTTAATTTATCTGAAATTTGAAGTGTAACAGACGGGGATCACACAGGAAAAATGTATGTGTGTCCCCTTTTTAATTATTCTTTGATTCTCAGAGTTTGTTTTTTCAAGCATCATCATCAGCTCGCCTTCAGACGGTTCTTTGAGGCTGCCACATCTCATCAGCTATGTATCATTAAAGCACACAGACCCCACGGGCGTCAGGAAATGCAATGCTGTGTATGGGTGTCTACAAGGACAGGAGGCGCTTTGTAAAGCCCCCAGCTGTATCATATAACAAATATAAAGCGGCACTGGTAACAAAACCCTAGGAAGTCGCAATCTCTAGGTGACTGAAGTTTTTTTTTTTCTCCTGTAAATACAACCACGGTAATCTATGCCATATCTCTCAACCGTCCCACCTTACCAGGGACAGTCTATCATTTTGCTACTCAAAAACCCTCTGCCCCACTCGAGTGTGTTATCCATCATTCTGCTTTACTAAAAACCACAAATTCATTTTAATGTATGGTGCCTTATGGGCAGTGGTACACTTTGCGAATGAAGACACACAGTTCCACACTGCCCGAGCATTTGGTTCTGATTTAATGAGGTGTTCCCCATTTTCCTTCACTCCCCACAATTTGAGAGACAGAGTTTCACTTAAGGGCGGTGAACGCTTGAGACTACATGTATGACTGTAAGGAAGAATAAAATAGCACTAGCACCTGACGAATGCTTTCTGCTATATACTTTGTGATGAAGATCAGTCAGTGGATTCAGTTACACCTCACGCATTGTACTTGAAAGTGTTTGATCTCCCTATACACTCACAAATACCAAGCTTAATTCCCATGTATTTGTTAAACCACCAAAGGCATGCTTATACAATTCGTTCATTCTGTTAAAAAAAGTTGACATTATTTGCAGCTGCATGCACATCCTACATACTTGACCCGGTTTCTTTAGTATCATTTTCAGCAGAATAAAAACTTGCTAAAATAATTTTTCCAAGTACCTTATATACCCCTGCACGTTGTGGAATCGGAAAGGCTTAGAGAAAAGTTACATCCTAAAGCCCCTTTTGTGATCTTAAGAAAACAAATGTTAAGTCCTGGGGCTCTTTAGCTGGCGCATCGAATTAGTATTGTATCGGCGCTTTCTGTCTGTGAGCTTTGAAGGGAAGTGACGCGTGTTAGGATAAATCCCTGAAAATGTAGCAACGATTGCTAAACAAAGTGACAGCTTATTAGAGTTAACAATTGTTAACAAACTACTTCATCCTTTTAGGGCCATTTCTAAAAGTGGGTTAACTAGTTCTTTACAAATTACTCAGAACATGCAACCAGCTACTGGAGGAAAAGACAGCGTTCTTGTAACAACAACAGCGAAAAAAAAAAAAAAAAAACAACACTAATATTTACTTGCCAATGTCTATGCCAACTGGTTGGCTCAGGACTAGAATGATGTGTTTAGTAATAGACATTGAATCACCCCTCCCCCATTCATAAGTCGTGTGTTTCAAATGTTAATTTCCGAGAAATCGGAGACTTCTTAAAGTATTACATTTATTTATTTCAGCTTCAGATTAAAACCTCAGGTCTGTTTGTATAACAGCTTATGCATGATCTTCAGATGTTACTTTTTTGTATAAAAAGTAATATTTTGTCCATATTCTCTAAGGTCTTCCCGGCCAAACCAACCATAAATGTGTTCCATAAATGCAAATACAAAAAAACCGTGCCTAGTGACCAACAGAATGCTATTCTGTGAATAAGAAAAACTGACTATGAGGTGTTCATGTTACACACATTGACTAGAATACACAGTCGTTTCCACAAAGCTAGAATCAGAGACAGGGTTTACGTGTGATGGTCCCAGGTATAGACCACATACAAGTCCATTTCCTTTGAACTAGGACAAATGGCTACATGAATTAGTAAACGTACTGTATTGTGTTCGGTCATTGTCTACTGCGTTACAGGGCAGTAAAACAAGATACTATCGGTGTAACTCCTACTCCCCGCACAGCCCATTTTTAAATGAAAATAGCAAGTATAGTTTTGAAAAGTCTATAATTGTGACTCAGATCAACATTATGGCATCAAAATCACTTTAGGGCCACATTAAGTTGGCATATTTGATAAGCGATACAGGAACTGGTTAAGACGTATAGACATGTGTATACCTTTCGACCTTAACTTCCTGCTAGTTTAAAATGTTTTTATATAATGTTTTTTTTTTCCTGATCGCTTGCAAACATAAATGAAATCCTGCATCTTAAGCGTCAACTGTTATCTAGAAGCAAGCATCACTAAATATTTTATACAAGAATCTTGGCCCTTGACAACAAATGACTGGATACTTACTAAAAGCGCTGTTTTTGTCCAGGGTCCCGTTGATTTTGCCATTGGGGTGGATTTGAAGGTGATACTTAGTGGCACAGTACAGTTTTCTGCGCCTGGGTGCTCCCCCAAGGTGCTCATATACACCACCGCGACCCCCAGCATCTCTGCGCAGTCTTGGGTCACACGCCTGGCCTTTGGCACAGGACACCTTCGGAGCCACACTCAGCCTCGGAGACCGAGATGCCTGCCTACTGGGATCCAAAAGACACAGTAACAAGAACACAGTTATAATAACCATTGTGGCATGGTCGAACCACTTTGTCTTCTCGGTAGATCAAGCCTTGAAGCAGTTGACGCAAGGGGTCCCATCAAAGAAGTCTTGATAGAAGCTCTCCAAGTTGCAAAGCACACTGGCTCAACCTATGAAACACTGGCAGCTTTATCTTGCTCGATCTGCTCTTTTATCTTTTTTTTTTTTTCCTCTTTTTTGATCTGCTAAATCAACAGCCATTTACTAGGGCCATCACAATTCCAACATATTGGTTTAGATCGGGGTCCTACTGTGCTTGGCTCTCTTGCTCTCCCAACTAGACAGTCTCTCCACAAGCTTCTGAATTTCACCAGGAGACTATCGTGAGATTTCGTTGATCGACAGTGCATAGAAATAAAAGAACCTCCTGGCAACAATAGCCTGAACTCCGACCAATTGATACAAAGAAGGGAGGCAAGGTATCTCTGAGTGCAGCCTGGATAAAATTACACAGCATTACACACAGTGGCTTATTGCGGAAAACCGCATCACAAAGAGCCGGCAGCCCATATGAAGGCAGCGCTTCTGCAAAGCTCTTCCTTTGAAAGATCCTAAAGGGCAATTATGCATATGAAAATTGTACATTGAAGCCCTAGACTGAACATTCCTTGGGGTCTGCCGTTTCTCCCTGCTACTATCAATCCCAAGTCAAATTACGTGACAAGTGGGATGACTGATGCTAAAGTAAAGCTACTTGGGAAGTAGCTTGTAAAAATGCACATACAAAAAGCCGCATGATAAAAGGGATTTGCAGAAGTTTTAACAGATCTTAATGAAACAGCTCAAAGGACTGAAAACGTTATTTTTCTATGCGGCCAGTAACGCTAATAATAATGACATGAATGGGACTGCTTAAAAGATTTAGAATGTTTAAAATCTCAATTTGCTTTGAATTACCCCTAATCTATGTTTTTTTCTGATTTTTTTGAAAATGCTAAAGATGTCGAAAGAAGTATTCAGCTTAGTTAGTCATTATCCAGTCATGAATTTATTTACTTGAACTTTATATAAGCACATTTGGACATTAATTACAGCATCTGTATTAAAAAAAAATGTAAGGATGTGTGTTCCTATATAAAATAGTATGTGTGTTTGTGTGTTTACTGTAGGTATGTACTGATAAATATTAAGTTAAAATTGCACTGATAAGTATCAAGATAAAAAGTATCATCTTGACCCAATATATCAGGATAATAGTATATCTCAAAGTATGGTATAGCACAGTGACCCATCATAGCAAGATACAATGATCGTGGAAAAAGGGGAATGTCACAGTGCATACCGAACCAATCAGAGTGCAGCTTTCCCAATGCTGTTGACATTCATTGAAGTGTAAAGGCAGAAAAGAACTGACAATGCCCACCCAGTCTGACGATTTGTCCAGCTATCTGCTTGGACATGCGCCCCCCACCCTCAACACATCCCTGTGGTTGTCCCATGCCCTTTTGAACCCCTCCACTGTTTATTCTCCAAGGACCGCCTCCGGGAGTCTGTTCCACTTATCCACCACCCTCTCTGTGAAACAGTACTTCCTAATGTTACCCCTGAACTGCCCCCACCTGTAGGTCATGCTGCCTCATCCTCTGATTACCCTTCATCTGGAAAATACTTTCCACTGGCACCCTGTTTATATCCTTAAGGTACTTGAGGGTCTCGATCATGTCTCCCCTCTCCCTCCTCTGTTCCAGGGAGTACATGTTCAGATCTCTCAACCTTTCTTCATAGGACAGGTGACTCAACCCTTTTACCATCTTCCTTGCTTTCCTCTGAACTCCCTCCAGTCTCCCCACATCCTTTTTGAGGTATGGCCTCCAGAACTGGACTCCATATTCCAAATGCAGTCTAATCAGATGAGTGTACAAGGGTACTATTACCTCTCTATTTCTACTGGTGATCCCCCATACCTCTCAACTGTACACATTAGGAGGAACCTTCCTCATTTTACTTCACAAATGCTCCCTGTTCCACATTGCCAGGAGGTGTCCCACATTCAGTGTTAACATTGTAAAGCAAAAATTTTTAGTAAATGATGCAAAAAATATATTATTCAATTAATAACAGACTTTCTGAACATAAATGCAAACATTTTAACAGTGTTCTGAGCTTCTTAGGTAAAGATTTGATTAAGTGTTCCACATTTTGCTCATTTGTTCCACATTTGGGGGACAAAGGGTTGAGAGGTATAGATACCCCTTACAATGCCTCCCAGCATTCCACTACCCCTATCCACCGCTCTCCCGCACTGCCTTTCCACCTTCAGGTCCCCATATAGTGATGCTCAGGTCCCTTTCTTGTTCTGTTCCCTCCAGATCTCTGCCACCTATGCAGTACCCTGCCTTCCGGTTCCTATAGCCACGATGTATAATTTTACACTTTTCTGTGTTGAATGAAAGCTGCCATCACAATAATCAAGTGTTGCACTGAAGTCAGAGTTGAAATCAAATATAAGCACTTGTATTTTCATACAAAGAGCACATTTAAAAGGTATAACTAGTACAATAATGATGCATAAGTCAAATATACAATTGTCTGGCTCAAAATATGCAGTTTATCACTGCTTCCCTGTGAGCAGGACTTTCATAGGTTATTGGTGGCTCCGCCATTCTTGAGTTATGGTGCTACCCCCTCACACCTGAAGATAAGTTGCATATTTTGTGTCTGCCTATTGTATGTCCGATAGATAGATTCTATTAATTAGATTTTCTTATGTCTAAATATACACTTTTATGTTTAGCACAATATCAGACAACAACGGGTAGAGGGGTAAAGTTAAGTATTCTTTTAAATTAAGGTACAGTTCTGTATTTGTGTATTGGTTAAAGGAGATGCTCAATAAAATCTACAATTGAAGCATACGCCAGCTGGAAATGGTATGGTACAATACTAAAATCAAAAAGCAAACATAGCTTATTGGAATAGTTTTTCCCAACTTGAAGTATTCCGCCTTGGCAAACTAGGCTGCCTAGCGGCACCTTTTACCACCGAATGCTAAGAACATTTGACATACCAATGTCGAACACTAGCCTGGCAGATTTTCTTACACCCTAAAAGCGATCCTGAAGAAAAAAAAATCTTTTACTGGCTGGAAAGTAACCGAAGGGAAACAACAGAGCAAGACCTTTTCTAGCCAAGTGTCACTCTGGCACCTCATGAAGAAGAAAGTTTCCTCTTGAAGATATACCGAATGCTTGTTATTTGTGCTTGTTATGAAAATAAAGGGGGGAAAATGAATGTATTGCGTCATGAAGGTTTGTGAAGTGGAATTGACCACAACGTGCAACATGCAAGGAAGCAATATAGAACAGAGATTAGAGCACCCACCTGTGAACCTGGTGGTTCAGTGGACTTTGCTTTGAAACCCACAACTGCCACTTGCATACTACGTGACCCGCCTGAGTAAGTCACTCAGCCGTATTGTTTCTCCCTGCCAAATGTGGAAACGTGCTTGGCTTAAAGTGTCTTTCCTGATCAGAAATGATGAAAAACATGACAAACAACCAGACCTCTATCCCCATTATATCTGACGTGCCACTTGACAACTCGGTAAATTCACAGTTATTACTGTACTTTAAAGAGCTGCTGACACCTTAGGTGAAACTTTGAAAAATACAGTATTTAGACACGGCTCAGCCTATGTTTCATCTGTTTTCTACAGTTCTCTCCTACTGATGTTTTACTACAGAGTATATTTGCATGAACACATGCTGTTTTGTTTATACCTTAGATTACATCGGCTTTGGATGTTTATTCCCTACTGGAATTCATAAACATCTTCTGTAGCTCGAGGGTTGGTTGCTATGGGAATTATGGTGATGTCAGGATCAGAGTCTTGTGATCTCAGGTGAGGAATAAGCTACAGAAACATAGGAAGCTTTAATAAACAAACCTCGTGTTTTCATGAAAATGCCTTTAATGTTAAGGAATACTTCACCAGTGTCCCACGTTATGAAAGACGGGTGTTTATTTTACTTACCCCGCCCCCAAAAAAAATGGTCTGTACTGCATCCCTCCCACTTGGTGAAGGTACAGTCACATGGAGAAGGTGTTGTAAACTCATACATTTGCACACATTCATACAATGTAGTAAGATGATGATTCTAATTAAACTTTGAACAAATAAGTAAATTGTTTCCACAGTGTTCTGAGCTGGCATCTCCATGCTGATGGTGTGTCCTCACGTTATGAGGGCCAGTGTTCCACATTTCAGTGGCAAAAGGTTGAGAGGTATGTAATAAATAATAAGGGGAGATAATTACAGAACTTATGAGAAATTTTACTTGTATTTGTATATAGTGACTCTGAAAGTTGTCAAGCGGTGTTAATTGTTCTTTAAAGTCATAGATGTTTCTATAGTGTATAGCATAGTGAAATGCACATCTTTGGTACGTCTGACATTAACGACGTGCTGTCTGTATTAAAGTTCAGCCGTGAAGCTAGCCTGTGGGTGGGAGAGGAATAAGCAAATGTCTTCTGCTTAAATTACTTCCATCTTGGTCACATTATGGTTACCATTTTCATAATTAGCATCATCATCTAAAGCTATCTGCCTTGGGCCATTCTATCAGTGTGTTCCCCTTACACTGAAAAGTTCAACCGAACCAACTAGTTATAGCACTAAATTAGGTCTCCATATTTAATGGGATGAGGATCGACCGAAGTGAGAAATAAACACATACTGTACATATATTATCCTATACTGTAGCAATATAATTCATAACACACGAGTTCTCCAATACTCAGACATCTATGCAGTTAAACATAAGCTCACTGATGTATATAGTAAACTGTCTGGTGACCATTTTTGAAAGAACTCCTTTTGATGTGGTTTGATTCTAACAGAGGGTGGGTCTTCAGATGTGGTCTGCCATTTCTTTCTGGAACTATTTTAATCATCCCCATTAACCACCCCCGAAGCACCTCGTGGCCCCATAGTAATAATCAGAGGATAGTTTGATTTTTTTTTCTTTTCCTTCCTGGTGTTAAGGGCGACATGTCTTCCGATGAGCACACTAAATAAAAATTGACTCATGTGATACAAACGAGCTCATTGTACGTTATCAAGTAATATAGTTTCATCTAAAATGTCTATTCCATATTTTTGCCTTTAGTTATAGTCCAGTATAGTCCACTTTAAAGATGTGCCTTAAACATTTCTGTCTATCGAAGAGTAGGAAACACAATTGAGTGTTTTCTTTATCAACAAAATTTGCATGATTTGTTAATGCCGTGAATATGGATACATTACTTTCATAACTCTGCTAATATTTGCTTCCGACATGAATGAAATAAAAATATACACTTCCAGCGCCTGTGGTTGTAAAGTCAGTTAATATAGCGTTATTTTTCTGTATATGTAAACTAGTTTTAAACCAATCAGAAGTTTCTGTTACGCTGAAAGAGAACATTGGGAAGATAGTCCGTAGAAACTACAACTTGCAGTTCAGCGCCTGTGGTTGTAAAGTCAGTTAATATCGCGTTATTTTTCTGCATATGTAAAATAGTTTTAAACAAATCAGAAGTTTCTGCTACGCTGAAAGAGAACACTGGGAAGTTAGTTTGTAGACACTACAACTTGCAGTTCAGCTAATTTGTTTCCAGTTAGAATGTTATACTTAAATGTTTAGCCACAATTTAAGATTTGTATCATCAGCCTTTAGACATTATATGTCCAGCCGAACTTGTTTCTCTCAGCCACCTAAATGATTTACAGTTTCAAAATCCTAGCTAAATGGAAAAAGGAAGTCTCAATCTGTACCAGTATACACACCAAAAAGATGGGCGTGCTTTGTCAACAGAAAAATGTCCCTCCCTCTCCAATTAAAAAAACGAAACAAAATCATTACTTGTTCAAACACTGAGTAACTCGTGGCCCCTATATAGTAAAACAACAGGGCCCTGCCCCTTGGATAACAACGATTCCAGCAATATTGTGTGCACCAAGGGTAGGGTATTCATAAGGGTTGCGCATGGCAACCCACTGATGCTCCATGGCACAATATTCAAAAGGGGAAAGTGTGTGGCACAAATCCCTATGCACTGGGGGCATCAGTAATGTATGCAGCGCAAGTAGGGGGGCGTGCCCATGCATACCCCACACATCCCCATATTCAGCCCAGGATATGGGAGCCCATGCAGGCGCAACCCCTACATGCGCGGCATACAATTGTTCCAAAAAAAAAAAGGAGCAACAGCCGGCTACCCACAGGTGAACTGCTGTATTGTAGGGCGCAACACAGCAGCTGCCAGCTGTGGGTGGCCACCTGAGCTCCGGCAGCACCCTCCATTAAGTAGTGCCCCCCCATGCCCAATTGCAGGCATAAGTTTAGAAATATGTAACTCCTATATCCCTGGTGGTCCAGTGGACCACTCGCAGCCCGATTGTGGGCATAAGTATAGATATATGTAACTCCTATATCCCTGGGGGTCCAGTGGACTGCTCGCAGCTTGATCGCGGGCAGATGTTTAAAACAAGATTAGATCCCATCCCTGGTGGTCTAGCGGTACCCCCCTACCCACCCTTCCACTGAGCCCCGCCACCCCGCTTCCCCCTGGTCAGCGGCGGGTGGTAGCTCCCCACCCGCAAGCTGCCTGTCAGCCCGCTGACTGACTGTGTACAGTACAGCTGTATGCTCATTGGTCCACAGCATGGGCCAAAGGGCATGCAGACCGTACTGTACTACACAGTCCAGATATGTGAATGGATTCATTAGTATAGTATAGTATGGTACAGTCTGCACGCCCATTGGCCCACGCTGTGGACCAATGGGCTTACAGCTGTACTGTACGCAGTCAGTCAGCGGGTGACCAGGGCGCTTTCGGGTGGGAAGCTGCTGCCCGCCACTGAAGGGGGGGAGTGGGGTGGCAGGGCTCAGTGGGAGGGTGGGGAGGGGGTACCGCTGACCACCAGGGATGGGATCTAATCTTGTTTTAGACATCTGCCCACAATTGGGCTCTGAGGTGGTACACTGGCCCACCAGGGATATAGGAGTTTCATATTTCTATACTTATGCCCGTGATCAGGCTGTGAGCAGTCTACTGGACCACCAGGGATATGGGAGTTACATATTTCTATACTTATGCCTGCTATTGGGCTGTGGGGTGTTTGCCACTTGTGCAGGGGGCTTCAGTCCCCGATGGCTGCAGCCTGGCAGGGTGCCAGGTGCAAGTCTCCGGGGATGGGTGCACCTGAATGCAAATGGGGCCATAATGACATGTAAATGGCCCCATTTGTGCCTTGCATGCATTGTGGCCCCATTTGTATGTGCACCTTTGAATATCATGGTTGATGTGCCTAGTGCAACCGGCACTTGTGCTAGCACATCCCCCTGCCCCTCTCTGGCCTCTTGCACTGGTGCAGTGCCACTGCACCATGCACAATGCAGGTGGCCACAAAGCGACATTCAACGGTGCTGAGCCATGGTGCAGCGCCGTTGAATATCACCCTGTCAGCGCCTTGGCACATCCCAGTTGCACTGTGCCAAGGCTTGCGCCACAGCCTGGCACAGTCTGAATATCCCACCCCAAGTCTTCAAGGTTTTTCAGTACATTTTTCAGAAGCTATAATCCCGATAGTGAACGGGTGTGTCTGAGGCCTTAGACCTCCATTTACATGAACATTATTAGTGGGATAACGCACTAAAAAATGAAACCATATTATTTGTACAAAAAGTG
The DNA here is from genome assembly GCA_016271365.2 of Neoceratodus forsteri. Taxonomy (NCBI): domain Eukaryota; kingdom Metazoa; phylum Chordata; order Ceratodontiformes; family Ceratodontidae; genus Neoceratodus; species Neoceratodus forsteri. The sequence continues at coordinate 308,917,979 of CM028133.1, forward strand.
TATTTTTCCCTTTGAAAATGTTATGCAATCATTAGTCTTCTAATGACCACTTCTTTACCTTGTAGTAACAACAACAAATTGCTAGTCAGAAAAGAAAATGTGACCCTTCTTTCTTAATTGATTGTTAAGTTATACACATAGCATTCCTCATTATAAAGGTACTGTAACCAAACGTTATTCCTCCAGTGCAGTTCACCTACACCTGTGGATTATGTAGTCATACTGATGTGCTTGTTACATCATATTAACGTCAAGGGATGGATGGGAGTGCAGTGTATGCAGGGTAGGAGCAGTCTGTTGGCTGTCAAACCCGATGGCTAACAGAGATGAAGTGCTAGAAAATAAAAATAGGAAAGAAGAGAACCAGAGAAGAATTTTAATCAGGGGAGACTTCAACCTCTCAAAAGTTGATTGGGACACAATGAGCGAAAGAGCCTAAAAGATAAAAATTTGTACTGGTTTTCAGAGACTGTTTTCTCACTCACCCAATGCATGTGTGCAGCAACCAGGGGAGAAGCATCTTAGACCTCATAATATCCATCCAGGACACTGTCAGACATATCATGGTAGAGGACAGAGGGACCACAATACTATGAAGATCAACACTGTACTGCATTCCCCGCAACTGAATTCCAGCATTGTGGTCCCTGATTTTAGGAACACTAACTTTGAAAAATGTCAGAACTAATCACAATTTAGCTAAAGAATACTGATGATGTAGAGAGAGAGCAGACAAGAAGTGGTCAGGGAAATGGATACAATTCGCTGGGGGAACCCACAACCCTTCATGTAGGATCGAACATACCTGACAAGACTATGAGGGCACATTTCCTCATCATATTGTTGTGTTTTAACACATTCTTTATTCAGTTTTATGTCTTTTAGTGGGTAACTATTACTCATGAGCAGTGCTTACCAATCTTTCTTCTGGAACTGAGTCAAGCTTTTAATTTTACTCCTGGAACTGAGTCCCCCCCAGCCCAACATTTTCACCACTGGCAGCTATACTGTAGAAGCAGCCTAAGAGCTCATTCAGTTCATCAAATCATCATCAAGACAGCAAAGCAAAGCAAACCAAAATAGCTAGAGAGCCAAGTGAGGGATGCAATTTATTTGTAATTTTTGACCAGAAAAGGCACATACAGTTGTGCCAGCTTGTTTCCAGGTGCGTCCTGAGGGTGGGTTGCATAGATCACTTTTTATTGATGGGAGAATGTTGGCCATGATAATAGGGAACCTTCCCTACTCTTCACAAGGGGGTACTATGGTTGTCTTGCTGGAGGACCAGCCCTATAGGGGGAGAAAAGTGATGCACCTGCAGCGTTGTGCTTGGGGACTGCATCTGTGTAAGTTGCTAACATGATTATGGGAACCTTGGAAACCATTTTTGGTGATACTTTGACAATGGAGAACACTAAATTGAAAGAGGTGAAGCACACACACCTGAATCACAGTCTGTCATGCACAGAGTTGTGGAAGAAGCTGAGCAGAAACAGTTATGTGAAGATGTGGAAGTCACCCAGGTGGAGGTCAAGCAACAGGAGGCAAATGAGGCACTCGCTACAGTCATTGCAGAATGGAGAGCCCTATTGCTCCAGCTTTTAGCTGACAAAGATGCAGTGCTGTTTGCAGTAGATGCTGCCTGAAAAGTGGACCCAGTGAAAATTCCCATAGAATTTGCACAGCTTGTCAAACATCAGTCCCTGTCAGTCTCAGAGCAGATAGTGTCAAAGGGCTCTCAAATCTTGCTGCAGCTAGGGATGGGACAGATGCTTGGATTTGGGCAGAGCCATTCCATCCTCATTCTGACCCTACAAGTTAGTTCACCAGACTCCATTAATGAAATCCTACTGGCTGCAGGGTGGATCAAATCAAATAATGGCAATGGGCTCTCCGGAGTTCCCCCAACTGCTGCTGAACCGATGAACTTTGGCAAAAAGGTAGGCCCTGCTTCTAAATCTGCAAATGGCTTGTTAGAGTGATAAGTGCAAGGTGGGGGAATTATGGTTGCTAAGTGATGTCTTGGACTGTTGGCGGCTCGTTGAGACACACTGCACTTACAGCATAAAGCCCAAGCTGAAGCTCCTAGCAATACCAAGTTGGAAACTGAGGTTACAACAAATTACTGCCCAGATCCTTTGGCCCCTGCACCCAGTGACTTATAGGTTAACAAGTCCTGACCAGGGGATCAAATTGCCATGACCATTGCCTTGGCTACACCTTTAGTCCCGGACTGTCAGGCTCCTTTAGATGAACCCATACCAACTGTGTATTGGGAAGCAAGGGATCTGCCAGTCTCCCCAACTGAACCTGTAAATGATTCAATCTCTCTTCCTATAGACAGTCACTCTCAGGATACACTGGAGGATGAATAAGGGGAAATGGATGTTGACCCAGAACCCCGCAATGGAACAACACAATTGCAACAAGAACAGAGGGTGGAATATAGTACTCTTCCTAATGCCTCTTTGCCACCCTTACCTCCTGAAAAGCACAGCACAGTAGGGGGTTACACGGTGCTCCTTAAGAGGTGTGCAAGGGTCCTGATCAACCCCTCTTAAGTTCTCCAATTTGTTCTCCCATATCGTCGAACCCGCTCAGAGAAGGAATGCGATGTGGCTTTACTATGTGGGGGGTGCAGAATATCTTCCTGACAGATCCTATGTGATTAAGACATTATTTAAAGAATGTATGTCATTTCCAGTATCTAATTTACATGCATGTATATGTATTGCAAATGAGGAGCTATGTGATTTGACTTTCAAAACTGCTATGTCACTAGAAAGGTTTTGGACTTTGTGTACTACCCTGAAGGATACTGCTCTGTAAACAACTTTTGTTGTAATCCCTTTGACAAAGCTTTCTGTCAAAGTAGTTACCATCTTATTTTGCAAAGAAGGGGACAATGTTTCTGATATTTCCTATTGGTTAAAGCAGAGGTGTGAAATGTTGGATGTGCCCACTAGCATTGTCAATGCCGAAAAGGTTTGGACAGGAGCGTAGAAGTTTTGGATGAAACTGCAGTACAGGAGGGTGTATGTTTTGGGTGAAACTACAGTACAGTGGCATGAGATTGCTTCACCTCCCAAGCAGCTCTTACCTGGGTAGAGATAAGCAGTTTACTTCTATCAGGGATAGCTCCAGGCCTGTTTCAAGTGTCACTCATTCACTCATTTCAGCACTGCTTGCAACCAGCAATGTTGTGGGCTGTGTCTTGCCAATGGCTATAATAATTCCACTTGTCACAACCCTTTCAAGTATAATCTTTATGAGGAGAATTTTATTGATCCTGGGCCTCCCTCAACAGTGAGGATAACTACAACCAAGACTATTTTTTTTAACATTCTTTTTATCCCCTAACTTGCTATTTCTTGTCCCTGCTGTACCTGCCACCTCACCCCATACATCTGGACTTACCTGCACACACATGCACACACACACACACACACACACACACACACTGGAGTGCTCCCTGGATTGCCCTCCAGGGTGATGCTGAGGAGGAGCCATCTCCCTTAACTCCCCAAGTGGAGCCACATTGTGGTACAGTAGTACAGTGCCTTGGACAGCTGTGTGGGGCTCACTGGTGGAGGCAGGCATCATTTGTGCAAGCCAGGATTTTTTTTTGTCCCCATTAATAGGAGGCGTGGTGTGCAATGATATGAGGCATGACCATGCTGATGTCCGACACACCTCCTGGATACTGTGAGCCACAGGCATGATCCTTCTGGCCTCTGCCAGGTGTCAGCAAAGCACTAAGTGTTAACCCACCCTCCCCCTGGAAGAGAAGAGCCATCCATGGGATGCTCAACCCCCCAGTCAGCCTTCCAACTCCTGGGTCCATTCCTGAACCTGGGATGTCAGCATCACAAGTGAAGCCCTACAGCTGTGCTGGTGGGCCAATCAAGACTATTTAACTGGTAAAGCCCAGTATGCCACGCCATCTAGATGCCTGACTGATTCAGCTATACATATTATTATCATATATGTCTCTGATCACAATCTTGAAGCCCCATTGACCCATTCTCTGGTTATTGAGTAGCCTGTGCAACTGGCACAAGTCAGCCTAGGTACACCTGCTGAGGAGAACAGTGAGGAAGCCCTGGTTCCATCCCAGTTGGAGAACCCTTGGACAGGGATGCCTCCATTCTCAGCCCCAGAGAATTCCCATTCCTCTTTGGTTTCAGATCTGGTGACTGCACCTGATAAACTGGATATGCTCCCCATCATTACCACAAACAGATTCAGATGAGGTTCCGCCACCTCCTCTTGAAGAGGTTGAGATGTGTTCTGCCTTAGGAAAAAAGAAGCAGAGGCTGGAGGGTGAAACCAGCAATGTATCCTCCAGTGATGGTTTCTAAGAGGTACTCTGCCCTTCACAGTGAAAAAATGTAGGGGAATACTGAGGAGGAGGAGGATGGTGTCCTCGGTGATGTGTCAGAGGAACATTTGATCTGATTGAGAGGATTCTAAGGTGGAAGCCTCCTCCACTAAAAAGATTGAAGTAGAACAAGGTCATAGTCTTTATGCATAAAGGGGAACTCATTATGAGAAGCTTTGGGTGCTTTTTTTATTATATTTTGTGTTGAATGCTTTTTCTGTGGTCACGCTGAATCTTAACAGAGTATTTAATCCCATAAAAATTGTGTTACCACTCTTTTTACTTTGCAACATCAGCTGAGGAATTTTTTTTATCCAAGGCACTATAAATAAAACTAGGTTTAAAATAGCTAGAGCTACCTCACAATCGCCCATTGAACCTTCATTTTGGTTATCTGGGGTGGCTGTGTGCAATGGCGTGAGCATTTTTTTAAATCTTCCTGGTGGGGTTTCCATCTAGTGGACATACAGCCAGGTTGGGTATTGACTCTGGACATCTCACACAGGGACCAGCATCTGAGAGTATTTAGTTCAAATTCAAGTTCAAGTTTATTGCAGGAAAACTCCATTGAGCAAGCTCATTCACAAGGAGGTCCTATGACATAAACACTTAAAAGTACAAACACAGATAGGTAATAACAGTATATACATGAAATGCACATTACATGATACAGGCTGGATATACATACAAGGGTACCACATAGGGTGACCACAGGTGGTAAACATTGATATGAGACAGGGAAGCGACTTACAGGTTGCATACTGATAAATGAAACACGATGACTGGTGTGTGCAATACATATACAGTATTTTGGCAGCTAGAACAAACAACAGTCTACAACTGATATGGGGGGAGGAGTGATTTGATAGAGTAGCAGTGGAGCGTAAGCAAAGATAAAGCCAGGAGTAGAAGGGGAAGGGAAAGCAGTTAATATGACAAATCAATTATACCTTACCAGTGGATAAATATGGCACACATGGGGAAGGAAGAGACTTAATGACAGTTACAGGTGTCTTTTATTTTGGCTGAACTTAGCGATTTGTAGAAGTTTATTGAAACTGTGCTAGTTAGTTTCAGTACGGTTTGTAATTGGTTCCAAATGGAGGGAAGGGCATATGCAATAGCACGTTTACCAAAGGAAGTCTGTGTCCTTGGTATGTCAAGCATAATAAAGTCAGATTTTCTTAACGAGTATGCACTATGTGAGATACTAATAAGGGAAGAGAGATAGCTTGGCAATTTCTGCAGACGCAGTTTAAGAGTCCATAGCCCAGCATGGAGCAGGCGCTAGTAGTAAGGGATGTCCAACCAACAGCTGCATATAAGTCACAGTGGTGCGAACGGTAAGGGGAGTTGGTAATGAACTGTAACGCACGGTGATAAAGGATGTCCAGTTTACTTAGATTTGCAAGAGTGGTGGAGCAATAGATTACATCGCCATAGTCGAGTAGGGGGAGAAAAGTGGCCTGTACAAGCTTGTTTCGAGTTTCAAGGGGGAAAAGGGGCCTATTTCTGTAGAAGAAACCTAACCTTGTTTTTAACCTTCTAGAGACATCTTCGATGTGGTCACTGAAAGATAATTTATTGTCGATCCAGATACCTAGATATTTAAATTTGGTTACAACTTCCAGAGGCTCGTTTAGCGTGGTGACAATGAAGTCTTGGGCAAGGGTATTGGGGGGCCTGTGACAGCACTGTGGGAGAATATCATCGCTTTAGTCTTCTTAGCATTGAGCAGAAGCTTTGCCTTTATTAGATTATGCTCAAGTTGTGCGAAGTCCGCTTGAAGCACTCCCTTGACTTCAGATAACGATGAGCCAGAAGTATACAACACAGTATCATCTGCAAAAAAGTGCAGATTGGATGTAGATATGCTAGCATCTAAGTCATTAATGTACAGAGAAAACAAGATAGGGCCTAAGATGGATCCTTGGGGGACTCCTCTTGCAACTGGCAAGGCAGCAGAAAAAAAGCCTTCCGCCTTTACTTTTTGGAATCTTCCAGTTAGGTAGCTAGAGAACCACTGGGTGGTATGGTATGTGGCACCCAACTTTGCAAGGCAATTGACTAATAGTTTGTGATCAACAGTATCAAAAGCTTTGCTGAGGTCCAAAAAGACTGCACCAGTTACCTTCTTAGCATCTATAGCAGAGATCCAATCATTGGTTACTTTTGCTAGTGCAGTGATTGTGCTATGATTAGCCCGGAAGCCAGATTGAGCTAGGTTAATGAGAGAGAAGGTTTCCAAGTGAGATTTTAACTGAATATGGATCAGTTTTTCGAGAACTTTAGAAAGGATAGGCAATATGGAGATAGGTCTATAGTTGTTTACATCGCATGGGTCACCAGATTTAAATAGAGGGAGGATATGTGCTGATTTCCAGCAGGACGGCACACTAGCAGATGTAATGGAAAGATTGAAGATGTGGAGAATTGGGGCAGTGAGATGGGCATAGCCTGACCTTAGGAAAAAGGGTTCCAAGCCATCGTCCCCTGCGCTTTTTTTGGTGTCTAAGTTAAGAAGAGAATCTTCTACTTCTTTATAAGTTATCTCACGCAGTTGGAAGGGGCTGGGTGCAGGACCAGATGTGGCGGAGGGGTATGCTGGCTCACCACAGCACCAGCATAAGGTGACGAGTCAAAAGCTAATCCAGCTGTGGCAAAGTGGGAGTTAAGTTCCTCCAGGATTAGGGACTTGTTTTCCACAATCTTGCCACTTGCAATTATCTTTATTGAGACAGAGGGGGCCATGGGCCGTCCTTCTATAGCTTTGATAGTCTTCCATATTTTATGAGGGTTACCTTTAGCTTGTTCGAGAGTAGAAATATAATAGTTAGCTTTAGCAGAGCTAAGTTTTTCACACAGTTATTCCTGGCTGTTCTAAAGGCCTGCCAATCCAAGATTCTTTGAATGTCTAGCTTTGCCCAGAGCTTATCTCGAGCTATAAGGGCTGCCTTGAGATCCGAGGTGAACCAGGGGTTGGAATTGTTCTGCACTTTACTTTGATGAAAGGGCATGCTTATTTATTATTGTAGTGAGTTTGTCATCAAGGATGCAAGCTGCCTTGTTGACATCTTTGGCTAGGTAAAGATCTTGCCATCTGATCATGCTCAGGTCAGATAGGAAGTTTACTGCACTGAATTTGCGAAGGATCTTTTGTTATAAAGATGGGTTGCGACCAGGCCTTAATTTGAGATCTTATGTAAGCAACAATTCCATGATCACTCATGTCATTGTGAAACACTGCCAAATGAGATATTTTGTGTGGATGGGTGGTTAGTACCACATCTAGAATGGAACTGTTGGCAGTATTTAGAGTGTTGTTCCTAGTAGGTTCACTGACTAATTGCCCAAGACCTAGCTCGTCACAAAGGGTTTGAGGCCGTATGACTTAGGTGACAGCCAGTCCATATTTAGATCTCCTAGAAATATTGTTTCAGTTTTTGCATCTACGAACATGGATTTCAAAAGATTAAGGACTTCATCACCACCAGACGGGGTCTATAGCCACCTAGGATAGTGATACATTCCGAGGAGGAGTTGAAGGCTCAGCGTAAACTAACTCAAATTCCTTGGCTAGAGATTTGCAACTAATATTGGTGACCAAGTACTTAGATTTACGTAGATAACCACACCCCGCCTCTAGACTCTATCTGATCTAAATAAATTGTAGCCCTGCAGTGATATTTGTTGATCAGTGTTCGCCTTTTTAACCACCACTCAGTAATTATGATAAGGTCTGGTTAACGGTGCAGCCCAGGTTTGCAGCTGTACAAGTTTTTAGGCAGGCTTAAATGTTGACCATCATCATTTTGAGACCTGTGGCCTCAGCAAAATCGATAGGTGAGGTAAGTTGTGGAGGGGGGGCAGGGTTGAGCTCCACATTTCCTAAGCAGAGAAGAAGCAGAAGTATAACTTTCTTTAAGGAGCTTATAAGAATGGAGACTGCTTTTTTATTTCTTCGCGGCAACCCATATCGTGCTGCGCAAGAGGCGGCACCACTGTAATGACAGTTGATCGTGATCAATGTAAGTGGTTGGGTAGACATAGGTGAGGACAGTAGCAAGGGGGTGTAGGCTAACCGGGGGGAATAGGCTAAAAGGGAAGAGGAGAATGACACTGTGTCTGCACGGTAGACTGTTATAACATTAGGTATTGATAAGGTACATTGGAGAACTGAATTGCATTGAGGTACTTCGAATTGCACTGTATTGCTGAAAACTCTGCACCTTAGGAGCAATAAAAACACAATAAGGAGAGCCATGGTCCCAGATTGAGTGGTCTCGTGATTTGTACTAGTGCAATATTTTCTAGGCAAGTAATTTGCCCACCTAGGTACTCACTTAAAACCTAGATGAGAAAATACAGCAGAAAGGGGAACAAGGAGAGCAGGAGCAGCTTAGTTAGTGACCATCCACCCTTCAGACTCAAGTCCCCTTGTAGCAGCACCGGGAAAGAAGTAGAATGATAATGCAGGCCATATTGCCCACAAATGAATACAGTGATTTATGCAGAAGACCAAGAATCCCTCAAGTGGCAGGTCTGTATAACCTGCTAATGGAAAACTAGCCACTTAAAGCAAAACAAAAGGTAGTTAGACTTATCGGCACCAAGGCAGAGTGCTTGGATGGGGGGGCGCTGCAGGAAGAGCAGTCAGACAGAAGAGGTGTAAGCACTTTAAAACAGTAGTAGAAATTACAATCCAGCTAATACAGTTGAAAAACTCCTAATAACACAGTTGAAATGTGCTTAGTTCTATCGAAAATCTAACAAAGTGCCAGGTGTCTATAGCAGGGGAAAACTCCTGGCCAATCAGAGTGGGTTTGCTGGAAGCACATGGAAGCACATATAGTGTGTACACTGCACAAACCAAAGCCCTCAGGGTTGATGCTTTTAAATACATTCATCCATATCTATTTATGTCCCAGTAGGTTGTTCTAGGGGGAGACTTTAATTGTCCAGACCCTCTACAAAAAAGGGTGTTGCAAAATAAGAAAGTCTACTGTGACATATACTTTCTTTGAGATCGTCATTACTGTAAGCCTTAAGGGTAGTGGTAGAGTCTTGCATTCCTCAGGAGGACATCACCTATAGAACTGATTTTATTCTTTTTTTTTTATCACAGACTCTTAGGGTGCCAGAAGCAACCACTCATGTCTTTTAATCATCAGATCATTTGTTGCTGCAGTGCATTTGCTCTGGCCAAGTTGCCCCTCTGGTAGGTGAAGGAGTGTGGTGTCTAAACTCCTCCCTTTTGATGGAGACCAATGTAAAATAAACAAGCATTTGTCAATGCCAAAGTTCGCTGTTGGTGCATGTATTAGCATTGTACCGGGTAGGGCAGGGCTACAGGTCCCAGTGCAGGCTTATTTATATGCAGTTGAGTAGTGTCATTTCTCACCAACAATACAAGGTTCTTATTTATTTATTTACAATTTATGGGATCAATATACTGTATGCGGTAGATGAGCAGGCCATGCAGCCTTGGGATATACCAGACAACAATTAATCAAGAGACCTAAGTTCATGGGAGCAATATACTGTATGCAGTAGATGGGCAGGCTGTGTAGCCTTGGGATGTACCACAGAACAACTAATCAAGAGACCGAAGTTCAAATATTATGTGCCACTTTCTGTGCGACCCTGAACATATCCAGTGCTCAATGTTAACTATTGTAAAGAGGAAAGTAAAATGAGAAGTTGAGCTATCCTGGGCAAATACATAATTGAAAAAAAAATGTTGTGCCACTGCCACCATATCATGAGGAAAAGGTGATGATAAAGAGCACAGAGGAGGCACAGAATTAAGTAGTACAGATGCATTTGTCATTACAGTAATTCCACCAAAATATAGGTAAAAGAGAGGGAGTTACCTGAGTGCAAGTTGCCATGGGGTAGTCCTGGGGAGATGTCGTGCACTGCACCTGTTAAAGAAGAGACAAGGGAGTCACAAAGGATCCACAGTTCTTAGGAGGGTTAAATAGGGTGGAAATGACAGGAGAGAAATACAATTATACTTATCTCATAGGGTTGGAGTCCATGTCCTGTCAGACCTGTAGAGACAGAAGAAAGAATAGGTTAGTTAAGAAGAGGAAATACATAAGATGAGTAAAAGCAGAGTAAAGGGAGCGTGCCTTGGGGAAGGGGGCTCAGCTAAAAAAAACCTTTTTCCATAACAGTGGTCGAATGGGCAGTAATTTATTTAGTAGCCTAGGTGGCTAGTTATGGCTAGTGAGAGGCTAGTGTCTTTGGGTTGCACTACGCAAGCTACAGCACAGTCTGGCTCAGGTGGGGCTTGGAACACATCCACATGACTCCTTGGGTGACTTAGGCCATGGGCTCATTCTCCCCCTCTTCCTGCCCCCCCACCCCAGGGTACTGTACCATCAAATATGTTTTTTTCTTGGGCGGCCTCTGCAGCCACATTCCTTCATTATCAATATTACTAACCACCCCTAGGCCTGGGTCTATGGGATTCCTGGGCCTGGTCCTCCCCTTATGAATGCTAATGAGGGAGATCACGGATTAGCTGAACGAAGCAGGTGCTCTGCCAGACCGCCCAGGCCTGGCTGTAGCTAATTAATTGTTAAATCTCCAAAGGCTGACCCGAGCTGCGTTATTTCGCTAACTGCGGAAGTCAGAAGATCTGCAGATTCAATTGGGAGCTAAAATTAACCAGCAGTTGTAAATCGCCGGGTCTGCAGTGCAATAGGGCGGCGGCCGCTTCTGAGAGGCTTAAGCCGCCAAGGCCACATAGAAGATGGACGCCGGAGTAATGAACCTCTGGTAGGGAGGTCCCCAGCTTCTAAAGGCCCAAGTTCAGTCCCCCCAAGAGCAGGAGGAGGTGGCAGGAGAGGAGGAAAGCCTCAGGCAGGCAACGGAGACCTGCAGGAGATTAAACAGCTGCTTCAGGGGCTTGTACTGGATTTTGCAGCAGTTAAGCCAGCGCTGCAATCGTTAGCCCAGAGAATGGGGGATGCAGAAGCCAGGATTGCGTCTCAGGAGAGAAGAATTTCCACCTCGGAACAAGAGCTGGTTCTGGTCAAGAGGCAGATTAAAAAGCTGGAGGAGAGGCTTGAAGACCAAGAGTCGAGGAGCAGGAGGAATAATTTAATTTTAGCAGGGTTGCCAGAGAGGGCAGAAGGAGCTGACTATGTGTTGTTCATTCAGGACCTGTTACTTAAGCAATTTGGTCCGTCACCTTATGGAGAAGCATACAACTTGGAGAGAGCACATAGGGCTCTGAGGGAGGTACCGCCACCGGGGGCCAGGCCCCGAGTTATCATTATGCACTTTCTTAATTATAAAGAAAAGTGTTTGTACTTCATGGCAGCAAGGCAAAAGAAATCTCTGCAATGGAATGCGCCACCCTGTGGATGTTCCAGGACCAAACACCCACTGTGAGAGGAAAACAGAAAGAATATGTGGACATTAAAAGAAGTTATATATGGCGGGATCAAATTTCGGCTCCAGTACCCGGCGACTTTGGTGGTTCGGTTGCAGGCAGGAGAGAAACGTTATCTCACGGCTAAGGAAGCACTGGAAGGGCTGTGAATAGAGCTGCCAGAGTTATTTAGAGCTCTGACATGAGTTGCTCTGGTCTCCTGGAAGAGACCTGATTGTTTTCCAAGGCTGAGACTGTGAACTGGCTAATTTGTTTTTTATTTTATTTTCTCTCAACTTCAAAAAGGAATAGGTTGAGGTTGAAACCTTATTTAGAACATAGGAGGAAGGGGTGGAGAACTGAAAGGGGCCAATTCGCTAACACTATTGCATATTCTGCTGGGTTCAATATGAGACTATTCAGGGGGAGATGCTAATTTAGGTGTCAGAAGCGGACGGGATAGGCTGGGTAAGGAGGGACAGAGGGATCTAGATATCTGATAAATAAAGGCTTTAATTTTGAGCTGCTAGAAGGATCCTTAAAAAGGAGTTCCCCAATCATTGGACTCCTGGTATTTGTTTTGTTATAGATCTTCTGCCTACTACCAGTTTGGCAGCTTAGGTGAGGGCTAAGGGGTACAATGAGGTTGGTTAGATGAGGACTTTAAACCCCGATGGTTTTAAATGGTATTCAGATGGAACCAGTTCTATATTTAGAAAATTAAGGTGTAAGGAAAAAGTAATATTTGTTATGAGAGGATTATAGTTTGATCTCAGAGAGTTGGAGGTCATAGAGGGGCTGGGGAGTGGTCTGGGTAGGAGCTCATCGATGATCCGAGGATTCATAGGTGTACGATCCGGGGATCGGGGGCGAGGGGTTAGGGGGAGGGGATTTGGGAAAGAGAGAGAATCCAGCCGGGTAGAGACAAAAAGGGCAGGCTCAGGCAAGGTTCTGGGGCCCAGTAATTGTACTGCGACATTTAGTTATGGGAATGGCGAGTATTAGATTAATCTCATGGAATGTTAAAGGACTCAGGGGTAGACGTAAGCGGCTCATTATTATGAGACACTTGGATCAGTTGGGGGCCCATATTGTTGCCTTACAGGAGACTCATTTATTGACAGAGGAATTGGGTACTCTCAAGCGAGTATGGGTGGGTCAGGTTTATGGAACGGGTATGGAGAGGGCCTCAGTGGGAGTAGCAATCCTAATTAGGAAGTCATGCCCGTGTAGTATAGACCAGGTGATGATAAGAAACGATGGTAGAGGGGTCTATATATCCGGTTTACTATACGGTAGGGCCACTCTAGTAGCCTCTATATATGGCCCGACGCCTTCCAACCCGGAATTTTTTGCTTCGATTGAGAGGGATATAGTTGGTTTTTCAGGACATGTGCTTATCATAGCAGGGGACTAGAATGTCTATGGGGATAACTGGGTGGATAGAATCCCACCGGTGAGAGGGCCATTAACAAGGGCCCAAGTGGCCTTGAATAAAATGTTAGACTCTATGGCGCTTATGGATCCAATACGCACCCATGCTATGGGCGGTAACAATATGACATTTTACTCGGCAGCACACAAGACTCAATCTTGTATTGACTTCTTTTTAGTTGACAGGGAGGTATTAGTGGGCATCAAAGGGGTGGAGACCCAAGCCAGAATTTTCTCGGACCATTCCCCAATTAAGTTGGACGGGGAACCGAAGAGGTGCGCCTGGACCACTTCGTGGGCGGTTGAGCTGATGCGGTATTGGTGACCCGTTAGCTAAGGATGAACTTGAGGGAGCCCTGATATGTATTATACAGCAACAATTACCTACCCTGTCAAATAGGAAATTGGCGTGGCCAACCTGTAAGGTTCTGTATGCGGGAACCGCACAGGAGCTGACAGCCCAGAGAAACAGGCAGAGGAGAGCTAAAGAGGATTTCTTAGTAAGAGCTGTAAGTTTTTTGACCCCCTTAGAGGGGACTTCAGAGGAAATAGATGGGGAGCTTAAAAGCTTAAGGTGGGAACTGGGGGACATTACCTATGGTAAGATAGATTATTGGCTAGAGAAGATTAAAGCTAAGTATTTACTGAAGGGAGATGTTCCGGGATCGCTGGTGGCCAGAGTCAGGAGTGGGAGGGCAGAACAGTGACATCTATTCGACATGAGGAAGGTGATAGTTGACCCCCAGGGCCTAGTAGATACGTTTGCACTTTATTTTAAAAAACTATACCAAATTGGACACAGGGTGGGAGAGAAAGATACGGAGACATTTCTAGATGGAGTCCCCTTACCAGTTCTAGATCCGGGGCAGGCCAGGGATTTAGCAGCGCCTATAAGTGTAGCAGAGATTACGGAGGTAATTAAGTCACTGCCTTTGGGTAAGACACCAGGACCAGATGGTCTTAAGCGAAGTTCTACCAGACCCATATACACACTATAATGCCCCTTCTTCAGGAATTCTTCAATAGTGTAATGCAAGAAGGGGTTCCCCACTCCCCTCTCTATCAGGCTTATATTACCCTAATCCCAAAACCGGGTAAACCCAGAGACGAATTATCTAGCTATAGACCTATTGCATTAATGAATCAGGATGTCAAAATCTGACAAAAATACTGACTAATAGAATATGGTGGATAGCACCAGCTATAATTAGTCAGGAACAGGTGGGGTTTATGCCAGGGAGGGTGCTCTTGATGCGTTGAGGAAACTCCATCACATTCTGAGTTATGCAGTGGACTCCCACTACCTCTAGCATTAATATCTTTAGACGCAGAGAAGGCGTGATAGGGTCTCGCATCCCTTCTTATTCTACCGTAATGGAGATGATGGTTTCTTGAAGGCTCTTTAAAGGCATTAAAAATCTATACGCTGCCCCATCGGCTAGAGTTCTATGTAACGGCTATGTCTCTTGGGAGATTCAATTGAAAAATGGAACCCGACAAGGTTGCCCACTTTCCCCAATATTATTCAATATTTATTTGGAACCCTTGTTGAGGGCCATAAATATGGATAGAGAGATAAAAGGGGTGGTGATCCTGGGAAAAGAACTGAAGCTCTCAGTTTTTGCGGATGACATTCTGCTACATCTCAGGGACCCGTTGGAGGGGTTTGAGAAAACTAGAGAGCTAATCGACAGTTTTGCCAAAGTGTCTAATTATAAGCTCAATGTGACCAAAACACAGATCCTCCCCCTGACGCCACATGTATATCGGGTGGACTTTGCTCAACTAGGAGTTCAATGGGTGTTGAATAAACTTAAGTATTTAGGTATTTGGATTACAAGGAATTCCGAGTTAGGGGCAGAAGTCAATATGGAAGGGGCTGTCAGCTATTAAGGGGATTTAATAAGATGGAATAAGCTACCCCTAAATTTTACGCCCGCTTGGGCTTATAAAATGAATTTGCTACCGAGGTTACTATACCCAGTATATTTAGCGCCATATAGTATACCTAAAAATGGTTTATAGCGATCAAGAAAGTACTATCTGACTTTTTATGGGGTAAACCCCTAGGAAAAACATAAGGATCTACGCCTCCCCTCCCACTTAGGTGGGCTTAAACTTCCAGACCTCCATCTGTACTATGTAGCGGGGCAGTTAGGTTTGATGAATCGCTGGGGCCGTGGTCTGGAGGGAGAGGATTATGTTCCGGAATGGCTGTATTTAGAATCTCATACTTTGAGAGAGGTTGGGCTTTCCCCAGAAGCCCCATTATATGCTAATATTGCTCAGTGTTTTATGGCTGGAGTGGGAGGCCCAGTTAAGAAGGGAGCAGATGCCTGGTGGTCATATCTAACTAGAGCACAGAAAGACGCTCAAATGAAGGCTCAAGATCAACCGCTGGTGGGTAATCCCAATCTACTCATAGGGAGCAAGGTACTTAAAGGGAGATGGGCTGTGTGGGCCTCGGGCCTTCACCTAAAGGAAGTCATTCAAGATAACAGAGTAGTCCTCCCAATGCAATGTGACAGAATGCCCCTTTTCCAAAGAATGCAAATTATACATTTGCTGGAGGGGTTTTTAAAGAGAACGGGGGGACTGTCAGATGGCTCATTTAACTGGGACAGGTTAAGGGAGGTTGACCCCAAATCTAGACCCTTATCACAGATATATAGAGTCCTAATTGAGTTTTTGGTCTGGCTCCCCATTCCGTGTCATATCTGGTCGACAGGTCATTCCAAAACATCGACTAAGCCAGCGTGTGGAAAATAGCAAATATATAACAATACCCAAATATAGAAGTCTGCATTTTTCATTGCTTCAATTTATATTTTACCCCTGTGAAGCTATTTGAAAGAGGCCTTAGGCAGACAGACCTGTGTTTTAGGTGTGGTCAGAGAAGGGGACTTACTACATGTGTTATGGAACTGCAGTAAAATCTGGCCCCTGTGGGGAGAAATCAAGAGGCGGATGGACCCGTTGCTCGATTACTCAGAATATATTAAACCGGAGATCTGTATTCTAGGGGATTTGTCGCAAATGAGGGGCACAATATCAAAATATCATATATCCCTAATTGCGTTCCTAGTCAAATCATTTGTGGTTCAACATTGGAAGGACGATCAGCTTTATGAGTATGAGCAATGGGTGGGAGATCTTGTGGGGGCCCTTAACAGAAGTAAAAGGTATGTTTACTTAGAGGGGAAGAAAGAGTTGTATATTAAAAGGTGGGTGCCGTTGGAGGCAATTTACTCCCAATAAAGAGATATTCGAATCACACAGGTCTGTCTGTGGGGCTGTGTTTAGCTA
Organism: Neoceratodus forsteri; assembly: GCA_016271365.2. Taxonomy (NCBI): domain Eukaryota; kingdom Metazoa; phylum Chordata; order Ceratodontiformes; family Ceratodontidae; genus Neoceratodus; species Neoceratodus forsteri. The sequence goes on from CM028133.1 coordinate 308,934,484, forward strand.
ATAAACTTGAAATTAAAGAAAATATGGCATATGGATAGGTTAGGGAGTTGTTAGGGACAGATTTAGTTAATAAGAGGTCCAATAAAGCTTGAGGACTTGTTTGAGTGATAATAGGGAGGTCTGCCTTAGCGCAGGAGGGTTGGAGATTCTCTCTCTTTCTGGGGGGCACGGGGAGGCTCTACCCTCGTACAGGCTACAGCTTAATTCCAACCTGGCTAGGAGTGTCCAGGCCAAACTGCATGGGACCCCAGTGAGATAGATATGGGGAAGCTAGACATATTGAGCAATAGGTGGCTTGATTATGGGAACATTGTTAAGTTTGGGGTTTGGTATGATTGGGGGAAGGGGGTGGATGCCTCCTGGTGTCTGTAAATAGTTTTATTGTAAATAGTTTACACAATCAGTTTTTGGATTGTGTACCCTGGGATGCCAGGGCTATCTGTCTTGTTTGTTTTGTCTGTAATCACATCGGAAACTCAATAAAAATGGATATTTAAAAAAAGGAATATAGTTTGGGAAAGAGGACATGGCATATATGAATTGGAAAAACAAAATAGAGGAAAGTTCTGAAAAAGTGAAGATTTGGAAAACTTGGCAGCAAACTAAGAAAAAGAAAGTGGCAAGAGTAAAACCATTCTTATTACCCATAGTTACATATCTTTGTGTAGTGTTCCTTCCCCCAAAATGTTTTGAGATGGCTATCCTTAGCTTGGTGTTTCAGATCATATGGAGAAATAGGTTAAACCCAATAAAAAGGAAAATACTGTATCGTACTTATAAGGGAGGTAGTTTGAATGTAATAAACCCTATAGCCTTTTTTATAGTCTGTTTATAAATACTTATATACAAAGGTTTACCTCATTTGGAGACACAGAATCGAAAAAGTAGCAAAAAGGGTAGCTACCACCACTACTGACACAATGGAACTTGTCTTTTAGGAGTAATAACCAAATCCCATATTATGTCAAACCATAATTAGAATACATTTGAAAATGGGAGTTGACAGTAGTACAGGCAACAGTTCCTAACAGAGAAATGGTGTACTCCACTATACAAATTCTCGGCTATACAGTGAAACCTACATAAAAGAATATAAGCGAGGCCTATTGTCAAAAACCTGAAATATATCTGACTATTAGGACACCTCCATGAATGTGGGATGTCATGTGGTTAAGCTGTCATGAAAAATTAGGAGTCAAAGGTAATGCCAGACAGAGTTGCATACAGCAAAAAGAATCCATGCAACACTTTTTATTAGACTGTCCTTATGCTACATCCTTATGGTTATTATTGGCTACAAGATAGAAGAATGTACACTGGAGTCACATGAAACATGAGAATATAATGGTAGGATACTGCCCAAAATTTCAGTACATGGAAGCTGGCACTTTGAGACTGATCTTTACATGTATAAAGTTTATATTGTAGCAATCTAGATACAAATATGTACTACAACCAATAGAGTTATCTCCTCTTGCACTTGTAATATAGATTGAAAAAGAACTTCAGCAACAATCACAATATGATAAGACTCATCTTACTGCAGATATGTATAAAAAAAGATGAGATGGAGTAACTGAAAAGATTTTGAAACTGGGATAAGGTCTTTGTTTTCTTTTGGACGATCAGGGAAATCAGGATCATTTTAAAAGGAAAAAGGATATAAAGAATGAGGCATAGGTGGTTTTAAGGCCTTGTGAAATATTAATATTTGTATGTGTATCTTTTTGAAATGATGTTGTTTGATTACATTGTAATGTTGTATCTTGTCTATATTTGCCTTTAATAAAAATTCCACTACTCTTTAAAAAAAAAAAAAAAAAAAATGAATGCTAATGAGGGCTTTGCCCAGCCCTATCCACTAATTAATATGTCTGAGGGCCTGGACCCTGGGCCAACACAGCCCACCCCACCTCTCCCTACATGCCTTTAGTTGCTGGCCATGGACAGCACTTCTAGCATGAATTTTAGTAGGGTCTGTAGCCCCCTATACATGGCGGGATTCAAGGAATGGGTACAAGGGGCATTAAAGTTGAGGTGCTCCATCCACCTCTATTTTGTTTTGGGGGGCCTTCACCCTTTCTGGGATCATCTGGTTTCCCCTGGGGACCATCAGCCCCCATCCCCAATCCCACTTCTCCTTAGGGCTTTCTGCCCCCTTCGGGAGCCCACTTTACCCCCTTGTGCCTATTTGGAGCTGTAGCCCTTAAATTCTGTGTCCATGGCACTCAGACCACCTCTATCTTTGCTCCCCACACCCCTGGCACCTCTGGCACAAATAAAATTAAATTTGTGTACAAAGCCCACTCACCTCCACAGGCCAGGGATTACTTCTGCTGGGGGTCCAAGGATGTGGGTGGGGAGCTTCTTATGCTGCTGCTAGGGGGAAGTAATCAGATTTTTGGCTGTACATTTTGATCTGCCCTTAAAACTGCTCCCACCACTAACTGTGGCTCAGGGAAGATGGGCAGATTGTGCTGGGGAGCCATGCTTCCACCCAACCTTGTGTGCTGCTGCTAGTGCCACTACTGCCCGACTTGTGCGGGAGAGAAGCGATGCCAGAGGAGCCACAGACTGACCCCCAGGTAACTTTCTATTGTCCATGCTCCCCATGTCCTCAACCCTCCATGCTCAGGTGCCAACTCCTCATTGTAGCCCCTCCCCAGCTCTTTTGTAGGGCAGAAAAATTCCCACTTGGCAGCCCCGAGGATCAGACCCCATGACTTGGGAGGAAGGGAGGGTGTCTTGCCTACGGCCCCCATTCTCAGTGCTAAATGGCATGAAATTGAACAAAGAGACAGCGGCAGGGGTCTGTGGGACTACAGGCAAGGGACTGGAAGGTAGGGGGACAAGGAAGAAGGAAAATCTAATTTTGGGGAGAGAGTCTCTGTTTTGTTATTGTGCCCCTAACTTTGGGGTACTAGATTGGCAAGGCAGGCTGGGGGTTGTACCACAAATATAGGAATAAAAGCCCCCCCCCCTCTGGGCTTGTGGGGCTGGGGTATCAGGCAGTGTGGTGGGGGGGAACAGCCAGAACAAAAAAAAAGCATCAGCTTCTCAGGCAGACCCCCAGAGCTCAGGGCTTGGGACAAAAGTCCTGGTTGTCCCCCATGATGGTGAGAGCAGAGTAAGGAGGCAGCAGCAAGAGCGGAAAAGGCCAGACCAGTGAGGTATCAGTGCAGTTTTCATTCCTGTCCGAGTTCTGCCTAGAAGCTGGCATGAGCGCAAGTGGAGCACCTTTTCCCATATGTGTACTTGAACATTTCAATCACAGAAACACTTCCATATAATTTTGCTACCTCTAATACACCTGCCCAGTTCACGTCACCATGCTAAATGTAGCTTTCCTAAACTAATAACATAAAAATCAATGTGACTTCTGGTATAAAAACTGCCTTCTCCATTCTCACGGCTAAAACAGCTGACAAAAGACTGAAACATATACCACTAGGATGTTACGGTGAAATCACAGGCTGGGTGCTGTCTGATAAAGGGATTTACCCCTCAAAACAGTCTAAAATACAAAATAAATATGCACCTATATGCTTACTGAACAAAGTAAAGTAAAAGTCAAATGCTAAATGCAAAAGCAGGTATTTAATGCACAGCACTGCAACTGCGGGTCTAGACAATACAATGAACGCAGGTTTAGAACCAGGACACAGCTGCTACAAGCCACATCAATGAAAGGCTCCTTTCAATTTCAAATGAAAACTAGCAGCAATGCAGTGCAAACTAAATAGAAATATACCTAAGTCACTGTGGATTCAGAAGACTGATGCTGCAGAAGCCAGAAGCCCTCAGCTTAAGCCAGGTGCCGGTGGTTGACATATGAGACTTTCAGCAGATAAACAGCACAGCCAGTGAGTCAGTAGTCCACACAAGGAAACCAGAAAAGTCCAAAAAATAAAGTGATTTATTAGGGATGCACTGCCCACCTTGCTCTGCTACTGCACCTCTCCAGTTGCTTAGAGCTTGGACTTGCCTTGAATCTCTCCTAACACTGATTTCCTTCCAGGCAGTCTCCTCTCCACTCACACCGAATCCGATCAAGTGAGTCCCAGCCAGCAGATGCCAGAAGCTGCTTTGCTGGGCTCTCATTGCCTCAATGTCTCCTTAGTCCAGAGGATGAGTGGTCAAAATTTCTTCTCCTCAGCTGCTGCCAGGCCCAAGTTCAATTTCACAGGCAGGCTCGCTCTGCTCCAGCTCTGCTTGCTAAGTGCTCTGGTCCGTGACCGTCTCCATCGGTGGTGGGTGACTCAGTGATAGATGAAGCCTCTGAAACTCTCAGAAGCTACTGCTCTGCAAAGTTTCATCTCCTGCTCTTGGACTGGGGAATAAAGTACCTGGCTTCTAACTTTGTTGAATCATTTAAATACCCTGCCTTAGGACTTGGCCAAACCCCCTGCCTGACGTTGCAGCCAAATTGAGCCAATTAACATGATATGATGCGATGCAAACCTAACTGAGAAACTAGTCCACACTGCAGCCTCTCCCCCACTGGCTCAAAGCCAAAGGTAAAGACCACGAAAAACAAAGAAAATGTTAAGCATGACACCAGGATTCAGAAGCCACATCACTAGCCAGCTTATTTGCTACCCCTGCTAGTGAGTTTATTACACCGCAGCATATCCAGCATATCAGTGGCTATGCCCTGTGAGGGAAGGGACCAATGGGGTGGTGGGGGGGGGAACGAAGATGTCAGCCAGGCTGATCGGGATGCAAACAGCTATTTGCTGGGTGGCGACCTGCAGATTAAAGGAAAAAGCCGCCACATGATTGGTGCAGCTTTTTCTTTTGAAGTGCAGACCACTTCAGGCAAAACAGCATCATGATCAGCCTGGCTGATGATTGGTGTGATACTGTCAAGCCCCTTTAGAGCACTCTGCATAGGACAGACAGTGTCACACCCCTCAAAAGTCACTCATAGCAAGAAGTTCACTACGCATGTGCAAACTTAAAAATGGGGATATTTATGCCAAGTCCAGCAATCCATATCATTGCATTTACGAGTCTGTGATAAACTGAAGGGGAGAGTCCAAAAAGGATATTAAATATTTTTTTTCCCCACAAAAATTGGCTCACAAAAGTCTGCTGCAGACTGCAAAAAATAAAGTCTGAGGACTCACCTGCATTGACTCATAGAGTTGCCTAGAAGGAATTGTATTGCATTCTCCCCTCAAATTACAAATCTCAAAGAGTCTATGCAGGAATTTCAGTATGACAGGGCACAGGCACTACAAATAGAAACACAATTTGGCACACTGGGGACACAGCATGCTTTGATGTGTTCAAAGGCTGTCAAAAAAGAATTGAACATTGGATTTTTCTCAAGTTTTAAAGAAGGTAGAGTTGAAGCCTCTAATATTTCTGATAAGTTGCAGATCAGAGTTCTATGTTGAGAAACTTTTCTCCTCACCATCTCTACCTAACGATTCCTCCCTTGTAAAGTCTCTACAGGTGCTTACTCTTGCAGGGTCTGTAAAACAGATTTTAGTGATCCCTATTGCTTTGCCTGAAATTGATGCAGCAATACAGACACTGTGGGATGACTCAGCCCCTGGAAGTGATGGACATGTTGTAGAATTTTTTAAAATCTTGTTTCTGTAGTGCTCCACACTGTCAATGGGATTCATTACTAATGGGTGGTGTGCACCCCTACTAGGGGAAATGGCACAGCCCAAGGTTATAATCTGCATAGAATCCTGGGCACCCGAACATTCCAGACAGCAGCAACTTTCCAGTCTTTCCAGTGCCATCAAAGGGAAAACAACTTCGAAGACTGAAGAAAAAAAAGTACTTTCTGACTTTCTGACCTTTGGGATTGCAATTCTGCATAGCAGGTTGGGGCTGCTTGTAGAAACATAGAAACATAGACTTTGATGGCAGATAAGGACCGCTAGGCCCATCTAGTCTGCCCATTTCCCTACCTACAGGATAGGCCACAGATCCTAGTTAACCAGTAGCCTATTTCTTCCTACCCCCCACAACAATTGCCTTATGTCTGTCCCATGCATTCTTGAATTCTCCCACAGTTTTAGACCCCACAACCTCCTCAGGAAGGCTGTTCCATGCATCCACTACCCTCTCTGTGAAATAATACTTCCTCACATTGCCCCTGAACCGCCCTCCTTCTATCTTTAAATTGTGTCCTCTTGTTCTTGCAAGTCTCTTTTTCTGAAAGATGCTACCTCTTGGATTTTGTTGATTCCACTGAGGTACTTAAAAGTTTCTATCATGTCCCCCTCTCCTTCTTTCCTCAAGGGTATACATATTAAGCTCCTTTAGTCTCTCCTCATACGGCTTCTCTTGCAGACCCTGCACCATTTTAGTTGCCCTCCTCTGGACTGCCTCTATCCTGTCTATGTCCTTGCGGAGATGGGGTCTCCAGAACTGAACACAGTACTCAGATGGAGTCTCACCAACTGTCTGTACAGAGGGATAACAACTTCCTGTTTTCTGCTGCTGTTGCCTCTCCTATACATCCCAGTATACCCCCAGCCCTCCCTACTGCCTTCTCACATTGCTTGCTAACCTTAAGGTCATCTGATATGATTACCCCCAGGTCCCTTTCCTTTTTTGTTGTCACTACCTCCCCACCCATTGTGTATTCTTCCCCTGGGTTCTTGTTTCCCAGGTGATTATTTTGCACTTCTTTGCATTGAATCCTAGCTGCCATACTTCTGACCATTCCTCCAACCTTGCCAAGTCCCTTTTCATCCTTTCCACGCCTCCTTGTGTATCAACCCTGTTGCAGATCTTTGTGTCATCTGCAAAAAGGCATACTTTTCCTTCCAGTCCCTCTGCAATGTCACTGATGAAGACATTAAAAAGGACTGGACCCAATACGGAACCCTGCGGCACCCCACTAGTAACCCCCCTTTCTTCAGAGTGGACTCCATTTACAATTACCTTCTGTGTCCTGTTGTCCAGCCAATGTTTTACCCAGGCTACCACCCTGGGTCCCACTCCCAGGCTAGTTAATTTGACTATTAATCTTTCGTGTGGGACTGTGTCAAATGCCTTGCTAAAATACAAAATCACACATGCCCCCACAATGCAAAGCATCATGGGCTGCATATGCAAATCACCACGGAATGTTATGCTGGTCCAACTTTAAGCAGAATTGCATGGTGCCGAAAGGCCTCTCACACAGTTTGCAAAGGGTGCTTGGTGACAGGGAGCACATGTAACATTCTAAATTGTGCCTGTCAAGCTGATACTTTCAAATTGGTTAGCCTACCCTCCCCCCGCCCCCATTTCCACTGCCTGTGCTTGGACTGGGGGCCACATCTGCCACAATAGTTCAGGGGTGTGTATTTGTTTTTTAGCAGGACTCCGATTTTTCTCATAAAAAACAAGGTGCCTCAGTTAAATACCTGATTTTTGATGTTTAGATTTAGAGTGTTCCCTGTGGTTTCCCTCCATCTTTTCGGTTTTGGTACCTCCCCCCCCACCCCCAAATCATAGGGTGTCTCTGGTATGTAATTTTTCCTGTCAGGTGTTTCTTTTGCGTAATAGTTTGAGGGGACATTTCCACTTTAATTTTAGTCTCACTTAGTTTCAAGGGACATTTCCCATTCAATTTTCCTCAGCTACAAAGTACTTGGGGTGGGGGCAGATAGGAGGATTAGCTACTTAGGCTGTGAAAGGATCAGAGTCTTTTTACAGGACTCTTGTGGGGCATCTCTTACCACAGGCTTTGTGGTGGTTTACTCAACAGCTCCATTGAGACATGTGGCTTCCTGTTGTTTTTTTACTCTTGCCCTGTCCATTGGGCATGCACTTTTTCCTGTCAGAGGCTTCTTATAGCCTCAATGTGCTTTTTGTATGCCTGTGCTTGGGTGTGTGCCCCCTCTGACATGCCAACATCACACACAGTGTTGTGACATCACTCACTGCACTTCTGAAAGATTATGCATGTGCCTGCACTTTTCTAGTGCTAAATGTGGTAGCTCTGCTTTACTTTTATTTTCAATCCAACTGGCTGAACGTGATTAGTTTCCTCACAGCTGCCTTAGCTGGTAGCATAATTTTATTCTGTTCTCTGTCTTATTCACCACAATCAGAGGTGGGGATCATGGCAGTAGTTCTCTCTAGCCAGTATTGGAAAATGTAATTTTTACTGTTTCGGCATCTGTAGGGCTAGATTTAGACACCATGGCTTATCAGAGACTGCTAATTTTCAAATGATGTAAGACCTGCAAATGGGTAATGCAACCCTTTCCTCTGGGTTCCTATTGCCCCCATTGTGTTGCTCAAGCTAATATGTGTCTTACAGTTCCCACAATCAGACCTCCGAGTTGGGTGGGAGCACCTGGTGTACCAGTTGGCAGTGGCAAAGCAGATTTGCATAAATCTGTGGTGTTGCTCTTAGGAGAGCTTTTGGGCTCCGATGTTCTACAGGAAATCCCATCAGAAACACCTGACCCAAACTGGGTCCCTCTGATTGGGGACACAGGCATGCCCAGGTGTGCTGTAGCATGACAAGGCTGCTAATATGGATCCGCAGACAGACCCCTACAGTTACCATACAGAGGGTCAGGATGAGGATATTGGGGATCTTGTGGAAAATCCTGACCCAAAGAAGTTACTTGATGATGATGAGGATGCACCCTCTGAGGAGGAGGAAGGGGAGTGGGCAAAGCTGAAGAGGAGGATTCCTATCCCTCCCCTGTTTGATACCAGATCTTTGCCGTATCTGATAACTGAGGCTTGTAGGATATTGCAGCTGAAGGAAGTACAATCCATGGAGGCAATGGATGTAAATCCTATTCTGTCTGCATCCTCCTCCACTCCAAAGTGTTTTCCAAACTTTATTTACTGTGACCAGATTATTGAACAAGAATGAGCAGGTGCAGACCAAAGAAAATATCTGCTGAGACCTAAGGTATGGTGTTTCCTTTTTTTGGAAGAAAATACCCACAAGTGGGAAACCCTTTTTCTGGTGGATAAGGCTGTACATAATTCCATCTGACTCACTACTATTCCAATTGAAGGGTACTTGGCCTTAGCGGATTCACACAACAAGTGAGTGGCTGCTTCATGCAGGAGAGCCTTCACCTCCAGCTTTGCAAACCTCCACACCTTGTAAGCCTGCTTTATTGTTGCGGAAGCCTTATACTTGTAGGTTAAAACCCTGGGAAGCTTTGTTCCCCTGGATTTGGATGGGGTCAAGCATTTTTCAGTTGGTATCCATGGCCTCCACTTTCTTAGGGGATGCCATGGTGGAGAACGTAAGCATGTTGGCTCGCCTCGCTTATCACATTGTGTCCACTATGTGAGTCATGTGGCTTCAACACTGGGTCACTGATCAGGCTTCAACACTGGGTCACTGATCAGGCTTCAAAAACCAAGCTGTTTAACTTAACCTTTGAGGAAGGGTTGTTGTTTGGTTTTGGCCTGGTTGGTATTTTGAAGGATATGTAGAATAAGAAGGGCCACCTTCCAGTCTCAGAAAAAATAGCAAAAGGCCAGATCAACTCCAAAAGGTCAAGAAGGCGACCGACAGAGGCAGTATTATGGGGGGGGGGGGGTTCATCCCTTTTGGAACTTTGGGAACCTGAGGAGTAAAGGATCCTATTCTGGTTTCAAGAGCAATAGTAGCAGAGGAGTCCTTGCCTGAAGATGCAGTGGAGGCCCAGGATAAAAAGCAGGCACCTCACAATGAGGGTATATGGGCTCATCTCTGCCTCCCTTCCCTTGGTGGAAGACTGCACAAATTTTACATCGGATGGACCCAGATAACATCAGATGCTTGGGTTCTGTAAATTCTGGCTTTGGGTTATGCAATAGAGTTTTCAACCATTCCTTCAAAGGTGCATTTTCTGCCATCCCTGGTACCACAGGACCCCACGAAGAGGCAAGTGGTGTTGGAGACACTGGACCATCTCATTCAGATTGGAGCGATTGTTCCAGTGCCTCCCAGTGAATAAGGTCAGGGATTCTACTCAATTTATTTTGTAGTTCTCAAAAAGTCAGGGTGCTTCAGGCCTATTCTAGATCTGAAACACCTAAACAAATTTGTTTGCCACACAACCTTCAAGATGGAGTCCTTACATTCAATCATCCAGGCTGTCCAGCCACGCTATTATCTAGCATCCATAGAACTGAAGGATGCATATCTCCACATTCTCATCCGGCAGCCTCAGAGGTTCCTCAGGTTCACGGTCCTGGGACAGCACTTCCAGTACTGGCTGCTCCTATTTGGGCTGGAAACATCCCCCAGGGTTTTCTCAAAGATGCTTATAGTCCTGGTGGCTCAACTTCAACAGGAGGGACATCATGTCTAGCCTTATGTGGACAATCTGCTCATTTGAGTATCATCTGCTCCACTGGTGAGGAAGTCAGTGGCCAGGACTCTGGAGGTTTTGGAGTTCCACAGCTGGGTGATGAATGGGGAGAAAACCTTTCTCGAGCTGTCACAGACCCTTGATCACCTAGACACAGTGTCCAAGATGGATGAGGGGAAAGTCTTCCTCTCACCAGCCAGTAAGGGAACTCTGTTGAGAGTGGATCAGTGGCTGTGCAGCCAATCATTGGCTTTAGCTCACAGCCTTCTGAAGATTCTGGGCCTCATGATGGCGACAATAGAACTGGTCCTGTGGGCTCACCTTCACATGCAACCCCTGCAGATTGAGTTGCTGTCAGCCTGGGATCTGACCTTGGAAGACTATAAGACCAGGATCCCAATTTCACTACTCCTGTGGCACTCTCTGTGTTGGTGGGTGAGTTTGGAGAATCAGAGCAAAGGGTCTCTCTTGGAAGTCCCCTCAGAGTTGATTCTGACAGTCGATGCCAGCCTGTTGGGGTTGGGGGGGGCAGAGCTGGTCCACACTCCCATTCAGGGGACTTGGTCAATGCAGGAACAGTACCTACACATAAATGTTCTGGAAATGAAGGTTGTGTACATCACTCTCCTTCATTTTCAAAATCCAGTGCATTCAAAAGTCATGAAAATAAGATCAGACAACACCTTCATGGTGGCATACATAAACAATTAAGAAGGCACAAATAGCAGAGAGATGCTAAAAGGAGCAATTGATCTCCTCCTGTGGCGGAGGAGAACCTTCTCTCTCTGTCAGCAGTTCACTTGGTGGGGGTGTTGAACATTCAGGGCGATTGGTTAAGAAGTGAGGATGCCCATCCGGGGGAGTGGATGTTGAACCCTGAGGTGTGTAACTTTCTGTGTCAGAGATTTGGTCATCCACAAATCAACCTGCTCACCTCTGTCCAGAATGCTCAAGTACAATAGTTCTTCTGCCAGTACAAGTGTTCACAGATGGAAGCAGTGGCTGCCTTGTCACAAGCATAGAATTTTGGCAGAGTGTATGCCTTCCCTCCTTTGCCACTCCTCCCCAAGGTCATAAGCAAAATAAGGCAACCAATAAGACTCTTTCCTCTAATGCCTCCAGAATGTCCCAGAAAGCCATGGTTCTCAGACTTTTTAAACCTAGCTCAGCATGCACCATTTTGCCTTCCAATGCAGGGTCCTACTCTCCCAAAGTCCCTTTCTGCATTCAAATCTGGGGGCAATGCAGCTTGCGACTTGGCTCCTTAAAGGAGGAGACTTCTTAAACAGGATTTCTCGAGGAAGGTTGGGGACACTCTGATGGCTGCCCAAAAGAATTCCACATTGTCAGCTTATGCTCAAGTATGGAACACTTTTTCAGCTTGGGCCAGAGAAAAAATATCCAACCTTCCAAAGCCATGGTTTGACAGATTTTGAATTTTCTACAGCAAGGAGTGGAGAAAGATTTGGCCTTGAGCACCTTGAGAGGTCAGGTGTTGGCTCTTAGAACCTCCTTTGGATTGTCCTTAGGGACTAACCCAGAGGTTATTTGTTTTCTGCAAGCTGTCAGCAGGAGTCAGCCTCTATTCTGATCCCCTGTTCCTTCATGGGATCTGAAACTGGTCCTGAATGCTCTTTGTAAAGAGACTTTTGAACTGTTTTCATTGGCACTGTTGGATGTGCTGCCATTGATGGTGTGTTGTTTAGTTACTATGTGCTCAGCCAGGAGGATTATAGGGTCATAGGAACATAGCAGTGTACAGGTCAGCAGCCATACGGCCATGAGACTAGCCAATGATTATTCCAGAAGTTCAAATTTCTCGTTTCCCATGTACTTATCCAGTGATACCTTAAAGGCCCCCAGTATCTCACTAAACACAACCTCTAATGGAAGCTTGTTCCAAGTATTCACCACTCTCTGGTTAAACCATGCCCCCATTTTTCTGTTCTATATACATCGCCTTTCAACTGGTATGAGTGGAATCTGTTACCTTGCACTGGAAGTTTCTTAACCAACCCCGCTCATTTCAGGATGTTATTGTTGTACATTGCCCTGTAAGTGAAACATAGTTCCCCTCTCAGTCTTCTATACCTGAGCAAGTAAAATTTCAGCTCCCTTAGTCTCTCTCCATAAGGTAAGCAAGACAGATTCCTAACCATTTTGGTGACCCTTCCTTGGGCACCCTCCAGTAACCTTATGTTCTGCATTGTACTTGGGGGCCCAGAACTGTACACAGTACTCCAGGAGTGGCAAAGCCAGTGTCCTGTACAGGGGCACCTACACCTCCCTGTCTCAACTCTTGATATTTCTGAGTACACAACTCATGATCTTATTGCATCTACTAACTGCCTCCTTGCACTGTGTTTCATGTGACATCCTGCTAGTAATAATAACAACCCCCAGAACACATTCATTATCTGTTTAGATCTATTTCTTTCCATACATGTAATATATTGCCTCCTATTCCTGTTCCTGATGTGCATTATCTTGCACTTTTCAGTATTAAATGGCAATTAATGTTCCATGGCCCATAATGCTTATTATTTATTTTTTGCTGCAATTCCTTTGTAGAATCCTCACTATTCACAGTTTTACCAACCTTCACATCATTTGCAAACTTACAAGCCCAAATACCATCTGTTGCTTGTTGTGATGCTATATATAAACTAAAGAGGGTTGGGCCTAGCACCGATTCCTGAGGCACCCCACTCATAACCTCTGCCCAGGATGAATAATGCCCAGCGACACTTACTCTCTGTCTCCTACCATTCAACCATGTGTTAACCCATGCTGCTGTGTTCAGATGAAGGTTGATTTTGTATAGATGATTTACCAGGGGGTTATGTGGCATGACATCGAAGGCTTTAGAGAAGTCAAGGAAAAGTATATCCACTAATAACCCTGAATCCAATAACTCATTGATAGGTTCAAAGAAGTGCAAGAGATTTGTTAAGTACAATCTACCCACTGTGAACCCATGTTGATTAATATCTACTAACCCTTCTTTGATAACATGATCTAAGATACTCTCCTTGATAAACTCCTCCATTACTTTTCCCACAATGGATGTAAGACTTTTAGGTCTATAATTGGTATAATTACATCTTGGGACCTTTTTGTGGATTGGTACAACTGTGGCTTCTTTCTATTCTGGTAATGCCTTTCCCTCTGAGATGGAACTAGAAAATATATTAGCTAGCCTAGAGAGCCTGATAATTCTTCTGCCAGCTTTTTCAGAAATACAGGATGGAGTTTGTCCGGACCTGGGGATTTGGTAGATTTATGTTTGAGCAATTTACTTTTTACCTCAAGTGATGAAATTTCAAAAGTGTTGTATATACCCGTGCATGGCATATCATTACACATGACACTTGGCTGATATATACTAGTAAAGTATTTGTTAAATTCTTCGCCATCACCTCTCCCTCACCGATAACTACATCCCCTGTATTAATTGGACCTATTTTGGCTTCTTTTTTTTAACACTGTTTATATAATTATAGAAAAGTTTTTTGTTTTCTCTCGTATTTGTTGATAATTCTAGCTCATATTCGTTTTTTGACTCCTGTATTGCCTTTTTATATTTTTTAGCCATATCCTTATATGCTGTCATTGTATGAGTACCTGGAATTCTCCTGTATGTGGCATATGCCTTTTTTTCCTATTATTGAGTTTCCTAATATTTCCATTATACCAGGCTGGACTCTTCCCTTTATTGTTGTACTTAGATTTTACTAGCACACAGGATTTAATGGAGTAAGGTAGCTTGGAGTATAGTAGATCCCACTTAGACTTTAATGACAGACCTGTAAAATCTTTTTTCCAATCCCTACATTTAGATATTGTTTGATTTCTTGATAGTTTGCCTTATTGTAGTTCCTCAGTCTTGTATTTCCACGTGTAGGGTCCCAGTTAGTGTTGAGGGAAAACTGGACCATGTTATGGTCACTGTCACTGAGGGGTTCCCTCACTAAACATTTTGAAATATTGTCCCCCATGTTGGTTATAACTAGCTCTAGTACACTATCCCCCAGGTATACCCATTTACCAGATGTTCCAGATTGTCTGTGACAACAAAGTCCAAGAATTTATTTTCTGTAACATTTGTGGTAGTGTGATTTGTCCAATTAATGCTGGGGAAGTTAAAGTCCCCATTATGATGACCCTACTCTCTAGATCTATTTTACCTTAATTTCTCCCAAAAAATTTTATTACCTTCACTGGACAAGTCTGGGACTCTATAGCCTATGCAAATTAACAATTTGCCACTATTTTGGGGGTTAATATTCACCCATAGTTGCTTAACAGTCTCTTGGCTGAATATTTTCTGTTTGAAGTATAACTTCTAGGTTGTCATTTTTTTGTTTAAACTTCTTGTGTTTAACATCAGGAACCTCAAGTCAGGGATAGCACCTACATTCCCTCCTCACTTGTTCCTTAGTTTAAACAATTTCCACTCTGGAGAACACTATTAAATTGCCTTCCCAGTATGTTTTTACCAGTCTGGTTAAGGTGCAACCAATCCTTAACATACAAATGGGTTTTTCCATAGAAGCTGTCCTAATAGTCTAAGAAGGTAATTTTATGCCTCTCACATCAGTTATGTAGGTGTGCATTTATACATTGTATTGTCCTGTTCTTCTCTGGGTTACCTTTATTCACTGGCAAAATTCCTGATATAATAGCTTTAGCCTAACCTCCCATGATCGATATACATAGTTCAATTATTTCTGATGCAATCTCTTTCTCATATTCTTTACCAATATTATTAATTCCCAGATGTACCATCACTTTCATTAGATTGTGTTTATCATTTTGAAACCTAGATAAAGTTCTTTTAATGTCCTTTATTCTGGCTCCAGGCAGACAGGTGACTACCTTGTTTATCTTATCCTTAGCACAGATTTTAGTATCACAACCTCTGATTAATGAGCCTCCAACTACCAAGATTTTCTCCATCTCCATGGTGGATGTTTCATCCTTACTAGAGGGGTGTGGGTTATCATCCTGTTCCTCAGAAATATTTTCTTTAGTTAGTATTGAGTATCTATTTACTAACGAAATCTCTTCACCACCCATAGCTTGTTTCCTTTTTTTAGTAGTTTTCTTTGGAATATAGGACCGGTCCTGGTCATATTCTGGTGCTAAGGCATCCTCCATGCTATTACTCCTAACTCTCTTCTTGTTTTCTGCCTCATTATTGGGCCCCAATGCATATGCACTACATGTGGGTACAGAATCAGTGATGGCTACCTCTGCCTTCAATTTGTATAATTCTCGTCTTAGTGTTTCAATTTCTTTACACTTAGTACATTTGTATTCATTTTCCACATATTCGTACTGTGTGGAGGAGTACATCTGGCAACCTATACATTTAATTGCAGAACCAGTACTGCATAAGATATCCAGGAGATCCTCCGTTGGATATGTCACGGTACCTCTAGAAATAAAACTTTTTTTCTCCCTTCCCTCTGTTTTGGTGGGTGCTCAAGCAGGTAATGGGATGTACCCAATGTCCTCCCTCCTTACTGGAGTATGTCTATAATTATAGGCTCCTGACTCCTAATGTAATATCTTCTAGGCCCGCGACTCTTGCTCGTTCCTTATTAGTTACACTGCTGGTGTTACAGATTTAAGAGACCCGACCACTTCTCTCACCTCCCTCAACAGATGCAGGCAGATGCTGCTTGCCTCTGCCAGTGTCACCTATGCCCAGCGCTCACCTCCGTTCACTAAGGAGAGCCTTTTTTTTTATTCAGTATACTTTTCCCCCCACTGCTACTGACCTCTGCCTGGTCATGGACCCCAGCCTCCACCTCCATATGGGACTGCAGCCCTCAGATACTCCTTGGCTTGCCCCCCAGGGTGGGGTTGTGGTGCCAACCCATCTTACAGCACCGCACAATGGGACTAGGTCCAAGGGCCAGTCCTGGAGGCTAATCAAGGCTGAGGCAGGCATCATCTAGGGCTGTCATCAGGAAGTATTTTGTATGTCATTTATGGGGGTTGGGGATGTGCAATGATGTTCTGCTTCTGCCCACCCCCTGGATCACTCTCTAATGCTGGTTGCTGCAGTACCCACGGCCTCTGCCAGGGGTCCGTCAAGCACCAGACATTCACCCCACCCTCCCCCCAAGAGAAGGAGAGCAGTCCCTTGGAAGGAGAGCCTTTTATGCCTACTGAACCAGAAGTGCCATGCCAGTACTTCTGGTGCCTCATTACAGTCAAACTGTTCTTTCCCAACAAAGTTTATAGTACTGAGACCAAAATCTTGACTTTTGAAGGGAAAAACAGTATTTTATATGGTTACACATGGGTTTTTATCATCAGCAGCTGAAGCTGCAGTAATGATCATCCTGCTTCACACACCCAGGGAGGTTAAGGGTCAAGCTGGCACCCCATCACAGTGCCAGTATAAACAGATTGAAAGTACTTCTTATGCAAAGATTTGTATAAAAGAATTGCTAGCACCCTGACAGGAAAGCTGTATCTTCACTCCCCAAAAAAGGATTGGTGAACTCCAGGCTTTGTCCCACAAAGAACCTTACCTCATCATACATAAGGACAAGGTGATGCTCAGAAATGTTCCGCCTTTCATTCCACAGGTCCCTATGGCCTTCCATGTGTTCCAGGAAATCTGCCTCCTGTCTTTCTGTCTGCAAGCAACACACCCAAAGGGGAAGGAGTTGCTCAAGTTAGATTTATGATGGGCAGTTAGGACATACTTTAGACAGGCTGCTGAGTTCTGGAAATGAGATAGGTTGTTCATTCTTTTTGGAGCAGCTGAAAAAGGACAAAAAGCCTCCAAAGCCACCGTGGCAAGATGGGTGAGGGCATGCATTGCCAAGGCTTAGATCACAGAAAAGAAGAGGCAACTGGCACTCATCAAGGCTCACTCCATCACAGCTATGGCCTCCTCCTGGGTCGAGAAAGGTGAGTCATCTATCTTAGAATTGTGCAAGGCAGCTACGTAGTCCTCTGTCCACATACTGTATTCATCAAGCACTACAGGCTGGATGTTCAAAGTTCTGTTGATGCAGCCTTTAGTCGCATAGTTTTGCAGGCAGCAGTTAGCAGGATAATTCCTTTCCTGTTCACTGTTGATATATGGGACAATATTCTCCAACACTTGGGTTTTCATGGGTACTGCTTCTAAGAACCCATTAGTAATGAATCCCATTGACAATATGGAGTGCTACAAAAAGAAAACATTTCTTCATACTTAATGTAATTTCCTTTACTGTTAGGTCCTACATTGTCAATGGGGCCCCCCTGGGAGTCTTGCTTCAGCGGGAGAATATTATTCAGTATGCCAAACCTTCTGATTGTGAGTAGTTCTGAACATCCCATTGTAGTTTACCTGCAGTGTTTGTGTGTGTGTGTATATATATTATGGTAGCACAGTAGTGCTACCATAGTTAGAGTTGAGGAGCCATTTACATGTTAAACCTAAAATTGTGCACCTTAATAACTTTGCAACTGTTCAACAGATTTGCCTGAAATTTGGAATACATGATCAAGACCCATACACCTTGAGATATGCCAAGTTTTGTACCAGTCTGATGTACGGTTGCGGAGTTATTAAATGTGATCTGAACGTGCATTTATGCTTTTTTTGGAATTCTACGGTCGCGCCTACAGGTTGCACGGTTTGCGCGACCAGTCCGAAATCTTCAGGGAACATGTGGCCGGGTTCCCCGATGTGTCTTTCAAAGATTTCATGAAAAAATATTAAACAATTCAAAAGTTATTCAAAAAACAAGTTCCCATTATAAGTCAATGGGAAAAGTTAACAAAAAGTTCGACAGTGTCGCAAATGCAGTTTTTACTTTCAAAAATGGCCCTTTTACTGTCACAAATCTGCCATTTTGTTTTCAGTTGGTGATCATAAAAATGCTTGGCATTTAAATTTGGGACCCTCTAGCAACCTAATTCTTTTTGTATTCACCTAGTCGGGACCCTGAGGATGCTAGCCCGTGTCTTTATTTTGGGTAAACACCCCAGAAATATGTTTTTACATTTCTGGAAAGTACTTTCACAAAGTACTTTTTGCACTTATGACACTGAAATGAATGAATTTGTGAAAGCTTTCAAATTGCAACAGTACTTTTCTAGGCTGTGGGAAAATGACAGCAATTCTTTGGCACCCTGCTGCAAAAGAACGGTTTGGTGTTTTGGGCTGAAATTTGGAGGAAACGCAGCCGACATCTCACAGATGTGCCTTTCAGTGTTTCATTGAAAAAATATTACATGGCGGCAAATTTATGGCACTCCAAAGTTGATGCTTTTTCCCATAGGATAACATTACGGCGTCCGACACATTGCAGCAATCCTTTGGCATCCTGCTGCAAAATAACGGTTCGGTCTTTTGGGCTGAAATTTTGAGGGAAGACAGCCAACATCCCACAGATGTGCCTTTCAGTAGTTTGGTGAAAAAATATTACAGGGAGCCAAAGTTATGGCACCCGAACTTCTCTTTTTTTCCCATAGGATAACATTACGGCATTGGCCGCACCTTTCAGGGCCTGCATCTCAGAAACAGTGCGAGATATGGGCTTTTCATTGGAAAAATGCTTAGCCCCTTACTGGGGCTAAGTCCAAAACTAGCCAGTAAAGTCATAAATCATAAGACTTTTAATTTTGTTTTCTACGTTGTACAGTTCCTGAGATATAAGCAATTTAGTATTCCAACTCCTCATTTTCTGCTCCGAGACCCATTATTATGCATACATTCTTTGTATTCACTGTCTTTCTCTATGAAGCTTTTGGGGAAAACCAGCCTGTGTGCTTACATTACTGTTACCATTGCCCTTACGCTATGGGTTCCATTGCTTCACTTACGTGCTCACGCTCTACGCCACCATGTGCGTTATCCTTTGTGTTTTCATTTGCGCTATGCGTTTCTGTTATTTTTTACCATTTGTGTCTACAGTACTGTTTCTCTTTCTGTTTTGCTTTGTGTCACCATGCCCATTGCCATTTGCATTTGCGGGCACCGTGTTACTATGTGACAAGACATCACGTGGTGGACCGTTCTCGTCTACGCCACCGTGTGCGTTACCCTTTCTGTTCTCATTCGTGCTTGTGTTACCATGTGTTCCAGTGTCAGCACTTCTGTTTGCATTGCTGTTCCTGTTACTATGTCACAAGACATCACAGCCCCATGCTCCCGCTGCCACATTATGTGGCAGAAGCACGGGGCTGCTCCTGCCACCACATTACATTCACTATTTCTCGTTATCATTCTCAAAAAGAAGGGAAATTAGAGGAAAAGCTTATTTAGTGAAGCAGTTAGGTTGTTCCACAGTGACAAAAGTGAAATTAGTGTTGAACTCCTGACCCCTTAGCCTACCCCTCCAATCGGGCATTGGGGTGCGATTGGGGTCTTTTTGGTCCCTAACTCTCACCCCATTCTCCTCATACCTCTGGTTCTTTACACATGTGATGGGGTGAGAGTTAATGATGACTCCAATGCACACCCCAATGCCAGTTGGGGTGGCTGGAGGTCCAAGGGGGGTTTTCAACCCTAACACCAATCTTCTCACTTTTGTTGCTGGTGGAGCAACCCTAACTGCTGCATTAAATGGAGTTTTTTGCCTCTAAAATATATATATATATATATATATATGCAAAAAAAAAAGAAGAAAGAGCAGTTTTGCATTAAAATGTTGGCTAATAGCACACAGATTTAAGAGGTTCAAATTTGATGATAAATAAGGTTGCCTCCTTTGTTGCATGTATGTATATTTTTGTTTACTAATGTATGTTACATTGCCATATGTATTTCTCTCTGCATTTTTTGTACTCGTTGTCTTAATAATCTGGCTGTACTCTTTGTGTGTTGTAATTGTATCTCCCGGGTCGTGCCTGAAAACAGTCACTTGCTGACTAGCACACTTACCTGGTTAACAAAAACTAAATAAATAAATAAAATAAATAAATGTGAGTGCTTACACTGTTTGGAGCCTTTTTCCCAGTGTTATCTGCTTGCATTAATTCCTTGGCAAGTCTTTTCTAGTTGGCTCAGTACTGTAAGCATCTTCTATGCCATTACAGAATTGGAAGATGAACCTTGGTTCCTTATCTCCACCCATCTGACAAGGTAGACATTGTCTGTATTTTATTCTTGTTACAGTTCAATCTATGTAGGCAGCTCATATTTAGATGCACTGCGTGAACAACAGTGACTGAAAAGTTCCTGCTGCTGTCCAGAATGTTCAAGTGCCCAGGATTCTATGCAGATCCCAGCCTTGGGCTTTGCCATTTCCTCTAGTATGGGTGCACATCATCCATTAGTAATGAATCCTATTGACAGTGTAGGAGCTAACAGAAAAGGCAATTTTGGTAAGTGTAAAGAAACTTCTGTTCTGATCTTGGCCAAGCTTTGTTAGATTCACATAATTCCATTTTGTCCTCTGGGGTCCTCCCCCACCATGTCCCAAGCAATTTTCATTTTCTTATACAAAATGGGGGACAGGGCTCACTTAAAAAAAATGGGGGGCCAAATTGCCTCTTTGATGCGGATCAGAAAATTTTCTCTAAGATCATAGTATAAAGATTGGAGAAGATAGCAGTAGGGTTGAATTCACTCTACCAGCCTTGCTCAATCCCAGATAGAATAAGGCATGGCAACTTAGTTATTGTCTGGGAAATCTTTGAAAGGGACACATGCTGTCTCTGGACCAAGAAAAGACCTTTGATTGTCTGGCACAATAGTACCTTTTCAGGGTTCTGTATCAGTACAGTATACCAATGGGTTTCATCCAGTAGATCTACTGACTGTACTCCCAGGCAACAGTACATCCTTTGCTGAATTGATGGGAAGGTAATCTTATGACAGTTTTAAAAGGAGTTTGGCAGGAGTGCCCCCTCAGCCCTTTGTCGTGCGTGTTTGGGATAGACCCATTGATTCAGAAGCTTCAGGTTGCATGGGTTTTGAGAGGTCTGGCAATATAAGAGGGGGTAGCTCCAATAAAAGTCTTAGCTCATACAGACAATATGAGCTTGTTCCTTCAGGATGAATCTGCTGTATCTGTAGTTGAGGACATCTTGAAAAATGTTTATCAAGTATTGGGATCCAAAATTAATAAAGGAAAGAGCAGGGGTTGGGGTAGTCATAGGAGGTCTAATTTTCATTTTTATTTAATTTTTCTTTTTTATATTAGCAGACTAATGAGCATTGCTCCCTCTTTTCATCAGAGATAAGTTCATAAATATACAAGATAATACCAAAAACAAAAACAATCAAAAACAAATAAAACATACAGCATTAAATATTAATAGGTAATGGAAACGTGCAAACATTTTGGAAGAGTTGTTGTTTTAAGTGGACTTTAAACACAGAATAGGACAATTGACAAGTTCACTAGGAGGGAAATTGTAAAACTGGGAAGCTCTGTACAACAAGACTCTGACTAGAAGAATTTTTTTAAGTGATATTATAAAGCCTTCTGTTTTGAGATTTTGTCCCATGTAAATTATGAGTCTTACCGAACAAGGCTGAGACCGAGCCAGGTAACAAATCAAGGCCATCTTTTTGCAACATAACACTCAAACTTAATCTGCATCTGCCTTCAAAAAGGAGAGAGCCAACAGTTGCATACAAAGTATGGTGATATGTAGATCTTGGGAGATTGGTTATAAATCTACAAATATAATTTTACATGACCTGAACTTTAGACATTGTACATTCATTAGTCGCTGCATAAACAGGTAGCCCATAGTCTAATATTTAAAGTAAGTATGAAGAATAGTGATTGCAGTATTGCTGGGATATGGGTGTTCGGTTCAGAGATTGACTTACTTGGACTGAGATATGATCCTATTGATATGTCCTTCTATAATTGAGAGACTTTTCTGAACACTGCAGGAGAATTAATGAATAACAGAAAACTAGGGAACTGGCCAAGAAAAAGAGGGAATTTTTGATTGACTCACTTTTGGTATCCCAGTTTCTTTATGTTAGTTATGTTTTTTCTACTTCCAGTAGCTTTGGAAACCAAAATATAAAGCATTTTTGTTTTGGGGGGGGACGGCACAATGTTGACCACGATCATGGTTCGCATTGTGCTGTCGGGAACACAAGTGTGTTTTCTGCAGGTGGCTGTGCCCCTGCAACCCGAAGATTTATTATAATCACCTCCAAGGTGGAGGTTTTTCAGAGAGGGGGCACAAGACCCGAAAAAGCTGTGCTAGGGTCTTGCAGGACCATTACAGAGACTGGTTGTTTTGTCAGTTTTGTTGCTGTGAATGACCGGTCACTGTAATATTTTTGACTAAGTTATGTGCCGCAGTTGATTTAACCCCATATAAAGAGGGATTACCTATCTGGCAATAACTAAGGGTAGAGTAGGAAAGGTTAATCCTGTTGCCTTTTTTCATTGCTTATTTTTCTTTTTTAATTTAATGAAATGGTTGTTAGCAGAAGATAGACTTTGGGTCCCATTTATAGCAATGTGGCTTTCCCCTTTTCATCTGCCATGAGAATTACAAGTAGGTAATATTTGTAGTTATTTCAGTTCAAGAGGCTTCCTGTCTCTGTTGTGTGATAACCAGACTTACAAAAAATCATCAGTGAAGGTGTCTCCTGATATGGTTCAAATATGCACAAGGGAGGTGCTTTATGACTCTATTATGGAGACTATGTTTTATGTTCCTCCAGATTTTCCTGTTTGTCCTGGGGATAAAAAGGCATTTATATTGCAGCCTTTGGCTAATAAAATAATTCCCCACAAGTGTAGGATGTGCTGTGGCTCAGTGCCCTCAGCCAGCTAACAGTGAAAGGCTTTCTGAAGCACAAAAGCCTAGAGGACCACTATTTACAAGGCCCAGTTTGCAAACAAGTTTTGGAAACCCAGGAGGATTTGTTTTCAAACAACATGAAGTCTTGCTGTATTCTGACTATTGCAGTTAGCCCCAGCCTTTAAACTGCCCTGGAGAACAAAGGGTTAACTTTCTATGTAAAGCATAGAATGCTGAGCTCGAGCTCGGTTGATGTCTCTGTCTGGAGCCCTTTGAAATCCAACCACAAGATTCTTTACTCCGCCTCACTGAACAGTCGCTCCAGAGATTTCTCCTTCAGCTCAGTTCGAAATTCGGTTAAAGTCTCGGTTAAATTGTCGGTTTAAACCGAATTTATTTCCGCACAGTCGGTTCAGTCTCTGTCTGTGGTACCGTGAGTAATAGATAGGTTTTGTTCTGATTTTCTGTGTGGAAATTGTAAACTGTTAGATTGGTTCAGCTGAACTGATCACTTGTAGTGAATCCTTGTGTTTTACCTTAGAGTGTGGTTACCAGTCCTTATCGGTTCTAAAAAAAATGTGTTTTGAATGTTTTTTTACAATACCCATGACACGGTTAGGAACTGATAAGGGAGTCTTGACTGGCAGTTGCCATAAAAAGGGTAAGTTTGGTTAGGTTGGCTAAGTCTGAGAAAACCAAGAAAAAAACCCAGGCCCACTGGGTTTCAACACTGCAGTCAGTGTGGGGAGGTCTTTGCTAAGGCCGATCCCCACACCACCTGTGTTTATTGTCTGGGGTTTGAACACCTTGATACAGACTGCCAAATTTGTAAAAATTTTCCTAAATCTACCCTTGAAAAGAGATTAGGTAGACTGAGGAAAAAGGAGGCCAAGAAGTCCGCTGACCCGGATGGCCAGCCCGGTTTTGGTTCCAACCGAACCAGAAGGAGTGCCCTCTGACCAGGGCGATACTTCTTCAGGCAAGAAGACAGCTGATCCAGAGGGGTCAGTTCCTACAAAAAGGAAACGCAAAGAGAAATTGACAGGTTCAGATCCAGAGGTTCATGTTCCAACCGCCGAGGAGATAGCCAGAGTGATTCGGATTGTGGAATCGCTTCGCCCGGTTCCTACCAATCTGGCACCTTTTGGCAGGGGTTCGGTTTGGTCAATTCCCCGGTTCAAGATTATACCCCTGAAGATTTCTATGAACTGGAGTTTGAGGAGGAGGGGGAGTTTGAAGATGACGGTGATGATGGTGAAAGTCTGGATGTGCCTGTGGAACTGGACATCTCCCCAGAGAGACCTTCTGGTGTTTCCCTTCCTAGGCTTTCAGAGTCCCCTTCTCATTTTCTGTTTTACAGAAAAGTGGCTGAAACCCTCCAGCTCCCTATGGAGGAGGCAATGGAGGATCAAGAGGAGCCTGATTATGTGGAAATGATGGACATCCCAGAGTCCAGAAGACTGTCTGTTCCCCTTCACAAATCCTTTGGGAAGCAGACACAAAAAATCCTGAAGTCTCCCAATTCTGTACCTCCTGTTGACAGAAGGATGGACAAGAGGTACACACTATCAGGCTCAGACACAGAGTTTTTATACCAGCAATGCAGCCATGTTGGGGTAGTGCAGGCTGCTGCCTGTGACAAGGCAAACATTCCCTTGGCTTCACACCCCCCCAGACAAAGACTCCAGGAAGATTGATGCCATGGCAAAAAAACAGTACATGGCATCTTCCTTGGGACTCAGGCAGGTGAATTATATGGCCTATACAGCCAGGTACCAGAAGTCCAGGTGGGACACTGTACTGGCACTGGCTAAACAGACCTCCCACAGCTAGCCAAGGAACTGGAGGAGGTGGTTGCAGATGGGATTGAGGCATCAAAAGTACAGTTTCATGCTGCTGTGGACTCCAATGATGTGTCATCAAGAGTCATGGCTACATCTGTGGCTCTTCGGATGCCATCAGGTGCTCCCACAGAAAGTACCTCAGGTTCGAGCTGCCCTCAGGCCACTATCAGTTCAGAGCAATGCCCTTTGGTCTAACATCAGCCCCAAGGGTTTTCACAAAGTGCCTGGCAGTAGTAGTTGCCTTTCTAAGGAGGCAAGAGATTTCCATTTTTCCATATCTGGACGATTGGCTAATAGTGGGTCAGTCTCCAGACCAAGTCAAGTCAGACCTGCAAGTAACCCAGCAAGTGCTCACTTCTCTAGGATTTCTTCTCAACCTTCCCAAGTCAGTTCTAAAGCCAGTGCAGCTCCTTACCTTTATAGGGGCAGAGCTGGATACTGTCAAAGCAAGAGCCTTTCTTCCCCTGGAAAGGGTAAGAGTTCTTTTAGAACTGGCTTCTTCCTTCAGCCTTCAGATGCCTCGACCAGCAAGGCATTTCCTCCAGCTCTTGGGCCACATGGCAGCTTCTACAGCAGTGGTCCAAGGGGCAAGATTCCAGATGAGGGACATTCAGTCCCATCTGAGGGCCTTTTGGTCCCAGAGGAAGGATTCCCTTACCAAACTGATTCCAGTGACTCGGACCCTGATCCAAGTCCTTCAGTGGTGGCAGGATCAGGACAATTTAAGGCAGGGGGTCCCATTTGCCACTCAGTCTCATTCAGTGGTCCTTACCATAGGTGCTTCCCTTCTGGGCTGGGGAGCCCATCTGGGGGCTCTCGCTGCCCAGGGACTGTGGTCCCCTCAGGAATTCCTTCTCCATACCAATCTCCTAGAACTTAGGGCAGTTTTTCTGGCCCTGCAAACTTTCTCTCAGTCAGTGCAGAACAAGGTGATTCAAGTCCGAACAGACAACACCACCACCATGTGGTACATCAACAAGCAGGGAGGCACTAAGTCTATGGCCTTGTGCATAGAAGCTATGAAGTTGTGGTCCCTGGCTTATTCCCTGCAAACCTCTCTGATAGCAGTCCACCTTCCAGGGAAGGACAATATGCTAGCAGATGCACTGAGCAGGATCTAACGGGGCCATCACGAATGGTCCCTGGACCCTCTGGTATTGAAGGTGATTTTTTCAAAGTCGTGGCACTCCAGAGATAGATCTCTTTGCAGCCCCAGACAATCACCAACATCCTGTCTTTTGTTGCCGACCCCCAGTCTTGGGCTCAGTCCCCCTGGATGCTCTGATTCTGAACTGGGAAGGGAAATTTCTGTGTGCCTTCCCTCTACTGTTCAAAGTTTTAGTCAAGATAAGGTCACAACCTTGCAAAGTGATTCTGATTGCTCCAGACTGGGCCAGACAACCTTGGTACCCCCTGTTGCTGTCCCTAGCAGTCCATCTTCCCCAGTCTCTTCCCAGGAATTACAACCTGTTAATCGCCTCTCAGGGGAGGATTTGGTACTCCAATCTTCAGTCTCTCAATCTCAAGGTATGGCTCTTGAAGAGTTAAGAGTATGCAGATTTGCATCTGTCTCAGGGGGTTCTGGATATTCTCAAAGCTTCTCGAAAGCCATTCACCAGAAAGAGGTATAACTCCAAATGGAAGAGATTCAGGATTTGGAGTTCCAAGAAGCATATTTCTCCAGACACTGATGAATTGCCTACAGTTCTGGATTATATGGTCCATCTTAATGGCCTAGGCCTCAGACCTTCTACTCGCAAGGTACACTTGTCAGTTGTTTCTGCTTTTCTGTCAGTGGGGAAGTCTTCCTCACTATCATCTTATCCTGTGTTCTGTAATTTTTTTTTTCTTTCAGAAAACTTTATTTGTTTTTGATACATTAATGCACAAAAGCAAAATACAATAAATAAAAAGCTAAAAAATAGTAACTTGTTATACATAATATATATATATTTACCCTAATCACTGTGTCTTGAGCCAAACATCTCTACGTAAACATATCATGACGCCATAAATCAGTGTTCTGGCAACTGTATATATTCTTATCATAACAGTATATTGCAGTCTTGCTAACGTGTCATGTTTGACCCTTGGGTAAACAAGAAGTAATTAAATCAGTAGGGTATATGAAGGAGAGAGGGAAAAAAAAAAAAGGGAAAGGGGGTTCCTGATATCCCTTTCTGGTCTCCAACCCTTCCCTCCCTCACTCCCCTGACTCCCTCTCCTCCCTCTCTTCCCTATATAAAAAGGAAAAAATCCCTAGATATCTTATCCCCGTCCTTTTCTCCTCTCTCCATTAGAAACAACATTAAGCACTAACCATTTTCCTCTACTGTGGTTAGGGGCATTTTTCCCCGACTTATCACCTGCTACAAGGAGGAGGTCAATGATCATCAGGTTGCTTACTCTCAGGGTTCCATGTAGTTAGTAATGCATCCAGGGTACCCCATTTATCAAAATAATTTTGCAACCGATTGTTCATACTTGCAATATGCTTTTCCAGCTGTAGAGCAAGTAACATTTCTCTATGCCATTCTACTGTTGTAGGCAAGGAGTCCAGAGTCCAGTGTCTCATAAGTACCAGTTTGGCCACTGCAGAAATAAGGGCCATATAATATTTCTTTTACTTTGGAGTTCCTTTTGGAAAAGAATTGAGTAGACAAGTGTCTGGGGAAAACAATGAATTTAGAGGCAGCATTGGGCTTAAGGAGTTTTGGATAGCCTTCCAAAAATAGTTGGACTTTAGGACACACCCATAACATGTGGTAGATGTCACTGGTCTTACAAGGGCATCGGGGTCAGCAGGGAGATGGTATCTTACCTATTTTGTGAAGTCTTCGGGGGGTATAATATAGGTCATTCATCACATTAAATTGTATAAGCCACAGACGATCTTGCTTGATAAACCTATATAGATTGTTCCAGCTTTGTTGCCAGAAGTCAGATGTGGGTGGAAGAGATAGGGTCTTGACCCAATATTGACTTATACCTAATGGTAATCTTGCATCAAGAGACTGCAGTTCTTTATATACTGCAGATATTGGATGTGGGTGGGTAGCTGTGTTTAATAAGGAGGATAAGGCAGTCCTAGGGGGCTCAGGGGGTCGACCTGTATTCATGAAAGAAGAAATTGCATGCATAACTTGCCAGTATTTGAACGGGTGACCATTTAGTTCAGGAAGGTTTCGTATTAGTTGAGTATATGAAAACATACTACCATTTACTATGATATCCTTAAGTTTAGTGTCCTTTAGTGCAGGCCAGAAGCTTAATGGAATAGGCTTATGCTGGATCTTAAAATGAGGGTTATTTAGGATTGGTTGTTCTTCATCCACCTGCCAGTTAATTTTCAGGTGGTTCTGTAGTTGACTCAGAGCCCTCAATGACCACCCTATTGGGGATTTTTTGATATGATTAGGGATATGTTTCAAGGATGAATATAGTAATGATAGTAGTGAACATGAGGTGGGGGATACGAGGGTCTTCTCTATATTTAGCCTAGCTGGGGTATAAGACCCTGCTTCTTCTTTGTGTGGGCCATACATCCAAGAAGCCAGTTTTGTGATATGGATTGCTCCGTAGTAGTTAAAAAAAGATGGTAGGGAAAGCCCTCCCTGAGGCTTTGGTGCAGTCAGTTTGTGGTATGCTTGTCTCACTAGCTTACCCTTCCAAATAAATTTATTAATTATGTTCCTTAATTTTGCGAACCATACCCTGGGTGGGGGGGGGCTAGCATATTGAGAGGGTAAAGAATTCTGGGGAGAATATTCATCTTAATGATGTTGATCCTTCCCCATAATGAAATCTGCAGGGTACTCCATTTTTCCAGGTCTGCTTCGATTATTTTTGCTAACTTGGTGAGGTTTTCTTTAACAATGGTATAATATGACTTGAAAATTTTAATACCCAGAAAAGTTATACTTTTGTTTTCCCATTTCAGTCCATATTGCTTTATCTCACTTTTAAATAGTTTTTGGTTTAAAGGGAAAACAGTGGATTTAGTCAGGTTGAGCTTGTAGTAGGAAATCCTAGAAAAGGCTTCGATTTCTTGCAGGAGGACAGGAACACCTACACTTGGGTTCATTATATGTATTAAGAGATCATCTCCATAGGCAGACAAGAGGTGTTGCCTGTTCCCTACGAGAATGCCCTGCAGACCCTGAGTTATCAATAATTTACGGATAAAAGGGTCTAAATAAAAGTTAAAAAGGAGTGGTGAAAGGGGGCATCCTTGTCTAGTACCACGGCTCAATGGGAATGGTTCTGAAAGGTGACCATTGCACCAGATCTGAGCTGTAGGGGATGAATATAGCAGTTTGACCCAATTGATGAATACTTGTGGGATGCCATACCCGTCGAGTGCAGAAAACAGAAAGTGCCAGGAAACCCGGTCAAAAGCCTTTTCTGCATCTAAGGCTATCAGGGCCATGGGTATAGGTGATTCACTAGCTAGGGGGATAAGGTACATTAACCGATGCATATGATCACTTGAGGATCTTCCTGGCATAAAACCAACTTGCTCATTACTAATTAGTGTGTCCATTAAGGGTCTCAAACGATTGGCTAGTATTTTTGCTAATATTTTAACATCAGTGTTGAGGAGTGAGATAGGGCGGTAATTTTCCACATAATGTGGATCTCGACCTGGTTTAGGGATAATAGTAATCAGGGCTTCAAGATACGTGCACTCCGAGAAGCCTGATTCGTACCATGAGTTAAAGACTCTGGTTAACAAAGGGGCAAGTTCAGCATTATATAGTTTATACAAATTGGCTGGGAGGCCATCCGGTCCAGGCGATTTATCTATTGTGAGCTGTTTGATTGCTAGGATTACCTCCTATTCCATAATGGGTAAGTTTAAAGATAACTGTTTGTCCTCAGGTAGTGCTGGGAGTATTAACTGGTCAAAGTAAGCCTGTATTTGTTCATTTGGGATATCCTCGTTTCTACAATGATATAGATCTTTATAATACTTTGCAAAACTGAACACAATCTCTCTCGGATCTGTAACAAGAGGGCTCTCTTTACCTGAGTATAGCCCAGGTATAAAATGGGCTGCCTCCGCTTGTTTAATTTGGTATGCTAGTAATTTGCCAGCATGTTCTCCCGATTCTAAATATTTCATTTGGACATGTTTTAAGGATAGTTCCGCTTTTTGGTACATCAAGTCTGAAAATTGGGCATGTAAAATATGGAGCCTGGTCCATTCAGAATCTGGGAAGTGCTTATTAATATTAGACTCTAACATTTTTATTTCTTGGAGTAAAGACTCAGTTTGCATATTATGCTTTTTCTTTTTAAAAGATGCTAAACGTATGCATTCCCCCCGAAGGGCACATTTCAGAGCTGACCATACTATGTCAATTTTAGAGACAGTCCCTACATTATTATCCAAAAAGGAAGTAATAAAGTTTTTAAAATGGTCCTGCATATAGGGGGTCTGAAGTAACTATGTGTTCATTCTCCATATGGAGTCTCTTTTGATCCCAGGCCCAAATTCACAGACTAATGAGACTGGGGAGTGATCTGACACTACTCGTGGGTGAACTAATGCTTCCATAATTCCGGGTATAATGTGGGAGCTGGCTAAGATATAATCTATACATGAGCAAGTATGGTGAGGATGGGAAAAAAAGTGTATTGTTGTTCAGTGGGGTTTAGTATCCTCCAAATATCCAGGATGCTCAATCCTTTCATTAAATCTTGTAAGGCTCTCTGGGACGGGGAGAGGCCGGTTCTCTTAGGGTCTGATCTATCTAGTGATAGTCTGGGTGTGATATTCCAATCACCTCCCAGAACTATAGTTCTAGGGGGCATAGTGAGTACAATTCCCAGTAGCTTAGTGAAGAAGGTTGGAGAATCCCCATTTGGTCCATAAATAGACCCAATCATCAGTTGATGTGTACCTAGAGTACCATGTAGTGTTATATATCGCCCTTGGCTGTCCCATATCTCTTTTTCTAGTCTGAAAGGAACATTTTTATGTAAAAGAATAGTGACACCACCCCTACTTGTGGAGGTGCCTGCCCCATAGGACTGCCCTACCCATCCTTTACACCACAATGAGACATCTTCCCTCTTGAGATGCGTTTCTTGTAGGCAGATAATATCTGCTCTGAGAGATCTCAGGTGTCTTAATATCACTTGCCATTTGGTTCTGTCCCTGGCACCCTTTATATTCCCACTAAGGATTGTGTAAGGACCTGCCATTATTTGACATTAATGTTAGGCTTCCAATTACAGTGGGGCATATTAGGATTTTGGTAAAAGTGCTTAGTGTTTTTATTAATACATAGCATCAATAGATAGAGAGGAGATAACTTATTCAAATGTTTCCCCACCCCCCCACACTATCCCACGTAACCCCTAAAACTACTCTCAGTTCCAGTGAACTAACTACCATCAATTTTGCCAGGTGATGCAACCATTAAACCAGTGTAGAGATCATTACTTCTCCCATAAGCCCCTGCCCCAACTCGCTAAATCTATCTGGCATTTTAATTACAGTATAGAAAAAGCGAACTCCTTCAGGCTAGTCCAACAACCATATAACTTGGTTACATAAATGCCCATGGTAAAGGGCTAGCATAACAGATATGTTATTAGCAGGTTCCAAATTAAATCTCATCATAGTCATTACATCTCCTACATTATTTAGAATAAGTTTCAGAACATTTAACTCGTGCAGTCTTAATTATGTAGACAGGTTCTTAGATCGCAGTTCATGACATTCCTTTCACAACAAGTGTACATGAAGTGTTATAAAAAGGAACTTCTAATTTACGATGATGAGGCTGTGCTCTTATCTGGTCTCATGTCAAGGTCAGGAATTATACACTGCATCCAGTTTAGCGGGTGGGTCCTTAGTAATAGCTGCTTCACACTCACTGCTTAGTAGACTGATTATAATATTGTTGAGTCGATAAACTTACGTGAAGAGAAGTCTTCATTAATAAAACAGTAAATGTGATCCTTCGCTAGGTTAACTGAAAACATCTAAAGATAGATCGCCATCTGGGATTACCATTCGAGTTAAACTTTCAAAGTCAAGAAGGTAAAATAAAGTTCACTTTTTGAGGGAAAACCAAATTTCCAGATGTTGTTCACTTATGTATAAGGTCGTGGCCCAAGTAGCGCTGGCACAAAAGAAACATTGTTACAGGTAGGATCAGGCTCTCTTTACCAGTAGTTGACCGAGGGTTAAATTGTTGGAACTTGTCTATTTGTTCAGCATATTATGGCTTCAGTAGCATTGGCACTGAAAAGCTGCCGCTACAAGTAAACAGCTGTTGTCTAATGATATACAAGATCATGGCCCAGGTATCGCTGGCACAAAGCAAAACTATCGCTGCAGGTAGGATCAGTTTTCTCTCAACAACAATTGACCAGGAATCACATTTAATAAAGGTTATCCGCAAGTTGTGGTTTCAGTAGCATTCGCACAGAAAAGCTGCTGCTACGAATACATTTAGATGTCATACACAGGCTCTGTTCATTCCGTTTCACCTGAATAGGTCTGCAAGTGCAGTTTTTAATTCACTTTTTGCTTGTTCCAGGGATTCAAAGGATTGCCATTGGTCGCCAAGCTTTACTTGTAGTATCGCCGGGTATTTAACTCGGAAAGGCTTGCTCACAGCTATGAGTTTTGTTATGAGTGGGAGAAACTCTGCCTTTTAATACAGACCGAATGAGGCAGGTCTTGGGTCACTTGACTTTTTCCTTCCCAAAGAACTTCTTGTAGTGCTTTTACCTTTAGCATTATGCTGCTTGTCTAGAAAATTGAGCAGTTTGAAATGATAGGCATGGGCTTGAGCCCGGGGTGGAAGTGGTCGAAGTGCCCTATGCACTCTCTCCACGACGTAGGTCGAACCATTAGGCGAGGGCCCTGCAACTTTCTCACAGAACTTCTGGACAAAAAGTATGGGGTTTGCACCTTCCTCCTTTTCTGGTATGCCCATTATTGGTAAGTTGTTTCTATGGGTTCTCCCTTCTAAATCTGTTAGTTTGTCTTCCAGTTTTTTAATTCTCCGGTTAGTAAGGGTATGATCAAGAATGACCTTATCCAGTTTTTTCTCTGCAGAAGTCAGGTGAGTTTCCGAGTCTGCCATTCAAGTATTTAAAGAGTCAGTAGCTGCTTTGATTCGGTGGAGTTCTTCGACTATACTATCGATCGATTCCTGCATAGGCTTTATAATTTCTAAAACCTGTCTTCTGTTAACAGTGATGTTTTTGCTGACACTTCTGGTATTTGAGCTTTAGGCCACTTCGGGGCCTTGTCTTTCTCAGGAGATGGCGGCGGCGAGTGCCGCGGAGGTGCTTTTCGCATGAAGACTTCCATTTTCGGTGCTTTCTACTGTTTTATGTAGTCTCTCTGCAGTAGTTTAACACTTAGGTCTTCTGTATTAGGTTTAAAGATATGTTAATTTAGTCGGTTTTAGCGAGCAAGGCATGGAGCCGGTGGAGGTTGCTTCTGGCCTCTTAGGCTGCCATCACGTGACCTGTAAATTTTTTAAAGGATTGCTTCATACCAATCGTCCCTTTAGAGACCCTGCCTCTACCTGGGATTTAAATGTTTGCATTGCTCAACTTATGCAACCTCCCTTTGAACCTGTGTCCTCAGCAGAGCTTAAGTACTTGACTTGGAAAACTGTGTTTTTAGTAGCCATTACCTCTGCCAGACGTATCAGTGAATTGCAAGCCCTGTCAGTGGAACCTGATTTTATCTCCTTTCATAGGGATAAAGTGGTCCTTAGAACCAATAGAAGGTTCTTGCCCAAAGTGGTTTCAGATTTCCACTTGAATCAGTCTATGTCCCTCCCTGTTTTCTTCACCGATCATTCTTCTTCAGGGGAGAGGAGGCTACACAGTTTAGATGTTAAAAGGGCCCTTAGGTACTATATAGAGCGCACCAAGGGTCACAGGTTTGATTCTCTCCAGTTATTCCTCACTTATGGAGAAGTGGGAAAGGGCAAACCTGCCACCAAGAGAACTATTGCCAGGTGGATTGTGTCTTGTATGCAATTCTGCTATGAGAATCTAGGAAAAGTTCCACCCTCAGGCCTGAGGGCTCACTCCACCAGAGGTACAGCTGCTTCCCTGGCTGCTGCCAGGGATATTCCTCTCTTAGAAATTTGTCAAGCAGCCACCTGGAAAACAGTCCATACCTTTACCAAGCATTACTCTCTGGATATCCAGGCTAGGAGGGATGTTTAGTTTGGCACAGCAGTACTTCAGAGCCTATTTCCACAGTAGGTTCTGTCCCTCCTCCATGGAGGTACTACTTGGTAGTCTACAATAGTTAGAATACAGCAAGACTTCATGTTGTTTGAAGAAAAAATTACTCACCTTAGTAATTATGTTTCTTCTAATGGAGTCTTGCTGTATTCTGACCTCCCTCCCTGCCTCCCCTCTCAGAACCTGGTTTTGGGAAGTGGGTGGGCAGGTGCAGTGTTGCACCTCAGTGGTGCTCCTTTTACACATTTTTCTTTTTTGTTTGGGTGTTTGTTTTATTATTATTATTATTTGGATTGTTTTTTGGTTTTGGTTTCCTGACTTGAGTCTTCCTTTGGGAATCCAAAACTTTTTGCTGCCAGTTGGCTAGTAAAAATTTTACAATTTCCACATAGGATAGTTAGTGAGTTTTTGCTCGTAAGAATTTGATGGTTGAATTTCAAAGGGCTCCAGACAGAGACATCAACCGAGCTCAAGCTCAGCATTCTATGCTCTGCATAGAAAGTTAACCCTTTGTTCTCTGGGGCAGTTTAAAGGCTGGGGCTAACTGCAATAGTCAGAATACAGCAAGACTCCATTAGGAGAAACATAATTACTAAGGTGAGTAATTTTTTCTTTGGGGTGTCTATATGAGACAGGTTTTGGGGACTTTATATCTATAAAATGGCAATGGCAGCCAATGACACACATTCTTTATGACTGTAGAAACATAGAAACATAGACTTTGATGGCAGATAAGGACAGCTTGACCAACCCAGTCTACCCATTTCCCTACCTAGTGGATAAGCTGCAGATTCTAGTTAACTAACAGCCTACTTCTTGTCTTATCTTTGGATTCCCTCCACTTGAGTGGGGTCACTTGCATGCAGATACTGCTGTTATTTTGTTTGCATTTAGTAAAATTTACCTTTGGCAAGGATGATGTACTTTTTCATTACAGCAAAAAAGGCAGTTGCTTATCAAGAAGTGTTTTCAATAAATATATATATATATATATATATATAGTTGCAAAGAAACTTAATTAATGCATCAGATAGGGCTAAAGCTACAAAAGTAGGGAGATGTGGTGCTAGGGTTTCTAACCCTAACACCCCACCCCCACCCTGCATACACTGACAGGCATTGGGGGGTGCCTTGGGGTTGTCAGCCCTAACACTCACCCCATTCCTTAAGTAAATAAGCTGAGATGGGTACAGTATAGGAGAATGGGGTGAGCGTTAAGGCTGACGGCTCTAAGGCACACCCCCAATGCCTGTTTGAGTGTGCAGAGTGGGAGTGGGGTGTTAGGGTTGGGAACCATAACACCACATTTCCCTATTTTTGTCACTTTAACCCTAACTGATGCATTAATGCAGTTTTTTGCAACTAATTTCCTTACTTTTTTTTTTGTAACGTTTTTATTTTCCAAAAAAGAGTCGACATAACATACATCAGTAAGGTCGAAGCCTTCATATAAACATTCATTGTACAGGTGCTTAAAACCAATAAGAGAAGAAATGGGGAGGAAGGGGGAGGTAAGAAAGAGGGGGAAAAATGAAAAAAGTAATCAGAGAGGTGGAAGGGAAAAAGAGAGCAATCAACAGGGTGCTTTTATAAATGTGTGCAGGTGAATCCAACAGTGAGTTTACATACATTCAGGACTGCCAAGTGGGAGAGATACAAGACTAGCATAATACTTATCCACTACTACTAGTAGGGAGGGTGAGAATGAAAGGGGATGAGTATTGTGGTAGGGGTTAGTGAAGGAGGGGGTGTACTGAAGTGATTCAATCATACAGCCGGATATATGCTAAGCTATTGTACTCACCAGAGAGACATCTCTATTGACAGTCGACAGTCTTTGTTGGAAGTAAGCACACCAGACGTATCCTCTGTGTCTAGCCAAGTCAATCAAATCCCTTTTCACAGCCTCAGGAGAAGAGTTGAGCTGAGAGTGTGCATATGTTCTGCAAAATCCGGACTTAATCTACAACATAAACAAATATATCCCAAAGATTGTGGTTCTTGACTTGGGTAACATTTATAATGTAAGTACAGAGATTAAGGACATTAACAGATAGCTTCAGAAAAACAACAAATAGGAATACCTTTAAGCAAAGAAATAGAACCTATACTAAGCCTAAGTACTGGGAGTATTTAGTCAATAACTGCCCTATGGAGAACACTGAACTGCATTCAGATTGGCAAGATTGAGACCTGACTGCATCCAGCAGGGTAGGGAGTTATTCATCCTACGCCTGTCTGAGGGTGGACATAACTTTGGTAGGGAGCCCAGAAAAGTCCGAATGTGGAAATTTGATATGTCTGGAGGTGGTAAATTCTGTCTAGCTTGACAGAGGCTGAAACAGATGCCAGTACCTCTGTCATTGTAGAGACTAGTGAAGATCTCCATTTATAGAGCAAGGCTCTCTTAGTTTGCAAGGTCAGTAGAGCAAGCCACCTATACTCAGGTGGGGATAGCCTGGGTAGATCACTGTGTATTCCCAGTAGGTGGAAGAGGGGACTAAGGGGAATATGGTGGTGTAGGACCTTAGAGGCTACATCTTGTATTTTTTGCCATAGGGATTGGATCCTTGGGCAGGACCACAATAT
Source organism: Neoceratodus forsteri (assembly GCA_016271365.2). Classification (NCBI taxonomy): domain Eukaryota; kingdom Metazoa; phylum Chordata; order Ceratodontiformes; family Ceratodontidae; genus Neoceratodus; species Neoceratodus forsteri. Next base: position 308,971,184 of record CM028133.1, read on the forward strand.
GTGCAGCAATTCTCCCCCAGCTCTTTGGCATCTCCAACACTTATCCGACTCCTGAAGTTTGGCTCTATGGAGAACCATGGGGGGGTCTGTACTAAGAGTGGGCAATTTTATTTTGGATTAGCCTTGATCTAGCATCCCTCAACCAACTGTGTGTGTCTCTCCAGGCCTGGTCCCAGGCCACAGACGGGATAGGAAGTTGCAGCATTGTTTCCCATTTATGCTTCGCTTCCTCAGATTGAGAGGGTAAAGTGTCTTTGAGCATGGCATAGATGCACTGTGCAAGGCCCTTAGGGTGTTGCATCCAGGTATGCAGATCTGACGGTGTGCATTGTGTCAAGAGTGGGTTCAGAAAGTGGCAGAGGGCATCTCTGTGTTGGAGGTATCTCTAAAAATCCAAACGGGGGATTCCCCATAGTTGTCAGAGGGACTGAAATGTATGAAGAACTTTAAGGTTTAGATCCATTATATCTCCCATTTTGGAAATGCCCAAATCAGCCCAATGCTTCCAACATACCCAGTATCCCCCTAAGGTAATGGAGGGGTTTTGCCACAGAGGAATATGAGAGAGAGGGAGAGGGTTCATCTTCATCTTCAGATGAGTGATAAACCAGTTAGTTCTGGACACCTCTACCATGGGTATAGTACAACCCTGATTAGGTCTGTTGGGAGGTCTGAGTTTAGAGTATTACATGAAAAAAGAAGTGAAGAGGAGTGTGTGGTCCCTTTAATGTCTAGCTCAATTTGAAGCCACTGTGGGAAAAGGGGTAAAAGGAGATACATCCATTTAACAGTTTGGGCTAGGAGGAAGGCCTGGTGATATCCTTCTATCCAGGGGAGATTCCCACCCCCATGCTCCCAATGGACCCTAAGCTTGGAACTGCTGTATCTGGGTTTGGAGCCTTCCCAGAGGAAGTCCCATATTAAGCTATCAATGGCCATGTGTCAATGCTTGGGGAGGGGGATGGGCATGTGCATAAGAAGATAAAAGAGTTAAGGGTCTGAGACCATTTTTATAGCTGCAATTTTCCCTGGCAGGGTGAGTTTAAAAAGTTTCCATCTGTCAAATTCTGTCTTGATAGAGGATAGAAGAGGTTGTATGTTAGCTTGCCAGAATGTATCAAGAGACAGAATCAGAAGAATTCCCAGAAAGGTGATTCCTTTAGGAGCCCAAAGGAGGTCAGCTGATTCTGCCATCTGCTGAGTACAGTGGATATTCAGGGGAAGTAATTCAGTCTTGGTCTGATTCAGTTTTAGCCTGAATATGTAGAGAAAGCATCTAGGAGATGGAGCAAGGGAGGTACAGTGTATGGAGCATTGGGCATCTGCCAGGAGAAGGAGGAGATCATCAGCATACTTAAGGGTTGTGTATGTTGTGTTTCCCACTGTTAAGCCAACAATATCAGATTGGCATCATATTACACTGGCCAAGGTTTCCACAGACAGAACAAACAGGAGGGGAGAAAGGGGGCAGCCCAGTCTTGTTCCTCACTCCAGAAAAATTGGGGGGGGGGCATAGAGTTTGTATTGACTCTGGCCAAGGGAAGATCATATATGGCTTGTATCTGAGAAATACATTTTTCACCCACTCCAAAGTGTGTAAGAACTAGGTATAGGTAGTCCCATTCAATGGAGTTGAATACTTTCTCAAAATCCGATGTGATAGCAGCCGCTGGTGTAGGAAGGGATTTAGAGAAATGCATAAGATTCATAAGGTTCTTAGATCATCTGACCTGTGATGGCCAGGGATAAAGCCCACTTGTGAGGGATGTATAAGTCCGGGAAGTATGGGGCTAAGCCTGGTTACCAGAACTTTGGCAAACAGTTTGCTGTCAAGGTTTATAAAGAGAGATTGGGTGATAACTTCCTGGGTTTGTGATGTCCTTGTCCTTTTTGGGGATGACTACAATGGTAGCTTCCCACATGGAGGAAGGAACGGTGCCTTTGAGCTCTATCTCTTGGAATACCTCAGTTAAAAGAGGTAAAATGGTTGGGGCTAAAGCCTGGTAAAAATCTGCTGTATAACCATTGTACCAGGTGATTTCCCCAACTTCAGGCCTTGGATGACTGAGCTCACCTCTTCCTTGGTAATAGGGAGATTGAGGAGCTATACCTGCTGTGCAGTCAGTCTAGGTAAATGAAGAGTATCTAGAAATGGTTGGGTCTCTCTGTTTGATTCTGTGTGTGAGGAGAAATAAAGGGATCTTTAGAAGGAGGCCATGATGGTATTAATGTACTCTGGGGTAGTACCCAGTACCCCTTGCTTATCCTTCAATCCAGAGATATATTTACTGGCCTGCTGTTTTCGAAGTTGGTAAGCAAGTACTTTGCCCCCTTTATCACCTCCTTCCCAGAAAGTGTGTCGCAGGTGAAGGATAGCCACTTTGGCCTTTCTGTTAAGAAGCTGGTTAATTTCAAATCAGAGGCCTAAAATGATTCTACCTATTGTAGAGTAGGTGGAGAGGGAGGACATAGACTTGAAGATAACTTCAGCTGCTGCCAGTTTCTGTTCTAGGGCAGCCAGCTGATGTTCCCTTTCCCTGCATTTAGCAGCTGCAAACCCCATGATGCTACCCCACATTGTAACCTTAAAAGCCTCCCAGGTGGTACCTGCTAAGGTGACTGAGATAGGATTTTCAGCTATAAAATGGGAGGCTTCATTTCGGACCCAGGGGATAAAATCCGGGTCTCTCATTAACAGGGGGTCTAGTCTCCAGTGTCTGGATGGAGGAGCTACAGGGCCCACTGAACAAGGAGTTGGACCGGGGCATGGTCAGATATGACCCAGGGAAGGATTGTGACATCAAGGGCTTTTGTTGTTAAGGTAGGTGAGCCAAGCCAGAAATCTAGCCTGCTGTATCAAGCATTTGCTTCCAAATGGAAGGTGTAGTCCCTTGTTCTGGGATTGAAGAGTCTCCAGATATCTGTAAGCCCCTGGTCAGAAATCATTTGGTGCAGAGCCTTTCCACTCCTTATGTGTGATTCCTTATCCCTATCATTCCTATCTAGGAATGGAACTAATGTAAGATTGAAGTCACCACTGATAAGGAGGGGGCAGTCTGGGGGATTAAACTCCAGTATTACCTCAGCAACATTGGGGAAGAACTGTGGAGTATCCTCATTAGGAGCACAGAGATTGCAGAGGGTAATCAGGCCTGAGGGGGTATCGTATGTCGCTATCACCCACCTGCCATCTTGTCCGGAAAGTACCTTGATGAGGGTCCAGGGTAGGGACTTGTGCAGGAGAATAAGGACACCATATTTCCTGGATGGGGCATTAGAGTGTACCTGCTGGCCCTCCTCATCTTTGGACATACGAATATGGTCCTCTCCTGTTAGTTAGTCTCTTGTAGAAATGCCACTTTAGAATGTAGGTGTTTCAAGTGGACCAATACATTCTTGCATTTCACAGGAGAGTTCAGCCCTCTGACATTCCAGATGTGGAATGCAATATCAGACATTTTGCTCTGAGGGATAAGTATGCGATTGAAGGTAAGCTTGAACGCCAAGGCAAATACAGGTAAGGGATACAGAAGTTCTCCTTAGAGAGAGCAGAGAGATATATTAACTAGGGATGCATTCCAGAGCATAATTCCACTCCCCTCCTATGCCAGTGAGGGGCAGCAGCAATCACTGGGGTATTTAGACAGTTCAGTACCCGTCCTAAGGGATCAGGCTACAGATATCGAAATACAGTTAGATTATGGCAGTAAAAAGGAAGAAAAAAAACAAACAAACAGTACTCTACACCTGTACACTTAACTAGAAACACTAAATCTGATTAACTTTTATTTAAACAGAACAGCAGTAAAGAATGCGAGAGGACATAACCGGCTAGGTCCCCAGCCAATGGTATGCCTAGTCGCATCTGCGAGGCGTGGAAGAGGTGAAACAACAGTGAAGGGGAATTTTACCCCTAGATCTACCACTGTGAATAACCATATAATGTGTATTACTAGAAGTTGTCACAGGAGGTGGAAGTTAGACAGTTTTTAGGCCACTGCCCAGAGCCGTTCAGAAAAACTCCTATCTGTGAACCACCCGAGTAGAGAGTGGGGAGGTCAGTGCAGATTCCCAATAGGTAGAAGAGTGGTTAGAGGTCCAATGAGTGGGCACTTATAGTGTCCCAGGGTGCAATCTAAGAACCCCTAGGAACTTAATGACCCACAGTCGGGGGGGGGCCTTAGTTGATAAGGAGGGTGCAGTTTGAGAGCTATGGGAGCCGGCTGTAGCCACTAACACCGCAAAACATTGGTGATAGCTCCTTCCCATCACTGCATTATAACTGGGGGGGGATCTGAGGTATCTGTTTAGAGAGGTCTGAAGGTAGCCAATAAATGCCAACACAATTCACAGACATGCACGTTTCAACTAGCCAACAAGAAGCAACACTTAAACATTGCTGTAAAATTAGCAGTAATTAACTACCATACTGGCAAACACAGAACATAACATATATACCTCCTGGTAGGGTGTCTCTGGGGGGAGGAGAAGAAGGCCTGCTAAGGCTCAGCCCATCTTATAGATTATACTGAGGGGCTTGAATAAGGGGAGAAGGGCCCTGCAGAGATTCTTTGCAGGTTGGGCTTTAGCTCTGAGCCCCCTTTGACTTTATCCCCCTCCAGTCCACCCATTTACTCCCCAAGACACCAACCCTTCAGTACTTATCTAATTAAAGAAAACTCGATCAGCCTGGGTGATCATCCTGGGTAGATTGCTTCATTTCAGTGGAGCTGGTTTCTGGGCCATGGCCTGGTGAGGAGCAGGGAGCCACAGTGTGCAAGTCTAAGTCCTATATTGGCAGGGCAGCATCTGTGGCAGAGGCACAGGAATTGTAGGCATCTTCAGGGTTCACACTGTCGGAGTCTGCAGGGTTGGTGTCCATATCCTCCCAGGACTCCGTGTCAGGGTAATCTCGCAGTAGAGAATAACGGTTGTAAGTGAAATACGGACTTGTATATTCTGGATCTTCCATGTCGGGTATGTGGGAGTTCTGGTCATGTTTATCCAGAGGGTGTCTTCGGTCCTGAGGATGCTCTGGCTTAGAGTGGGGTTATTTTGGAGGCCTTTTTCAGATTTTGGAGTTGCGAGATTCCAGTTCTGTCAGCTGGGATTGAAGCAATGTCATCGCTGAGGCATTAGAGAGATCTCCCTTTACTGGAGAGCGGCAGTCATTTTCCTTGACAGAGTTCGGGTTGTGTGAAGGACCCTGGCCCGCTGGTCACATTTCAGAAATGAAAGCCATGGCTGCATCTGGGGTGACAAATTGATGTGGAGTACCATTAATCATTAGCTTTAAATTAGCAGGGTATTGTAGGGGGAAAGGAACCTGCAGGGCATGCAGTTTCCGATGAACTTCGGTGAAGGCCTTGTGTTTAGCTGCTAAGTCACTAGAATAGTCCTGAAAGATCATAATCATATGATCTCTCCACTGGAGCTGACCCAGATCCCTGGCTCTGGCCTGGATGGCTTCCTTCTCAGCAAAATTTAGAATTTGGGCAATAATGGGTCTTGGCCTATCGCCCTGTGTGGGTTTGGGCTGCAGAGAGTGGTCCACCCATTCAGTCATGATTCTAGTATCAGGAAAAAGCTTAAGGATTTCCAGGAGTGCTTGCTGTAGGAACAATAGAGTTTTTCCTCCTTCACAGCCCTCCAGGAAACCGAGGAACCATGAATTGTTGCGGTGGCTCCTGTTTTCTAAGTCCTCAGGTTTGTCCTGCATAAGGTAGATTTGCACCACCTGATCTCGTACAGTGGCACAGTGGCCTTGAAGAATATCATCGTGGGCAGTCAATTTTTGTTCAGCCCGGTCGAGTCTTGCATCGAGTTGTTCAATAGAGACTGCGGTGGCATTAGCTGCTAAAGGTAGAGCATCGATGCTGGTAATAATTGACCCAAACATTTCTCTAATGGAGGGTTCTTCACCTCCTGAAGCAGAGTACACCATGCAACCTTATTTATGAGGATCGATCAGATTAAAAGAGATGCTAGCTTAGGAATCCTGCCTCGAATTCCCCCCAAGTTTCAGCCTACTAGTAGAGAAACACTTCTGATTGCTGTTAGTATGAGGTTTTCTCATCGGGGGTTCAACAATAGGGAGGGTTTAGTTGGGTTCAGGGTTCTGGGTCTGTAGTGCTAGTAAATTAAGTTGCCATCTTGGTTGCTGGTTGGCCATGTCCCCCCCCCCCAATTTCCTTACTTTTTGAGATAGCATAATTATATGCTTATTTGCCTGTGGAATCGCAGATCCCTCCATAGATGCGTATGTGTGTGTAGTTGTGGAAGCACAGGGCTCTCCAGCCCTTGCACTCCCATTTATAGTACAACAGTGACCAAACTATCAACATAGCCATGGTATTACCCTATCTTATGTATCCAGTACAGAAAATATTCAACCCCCCACCAAAACATAACTCTGTGCAACTGCAATGCCATTCCATGCCACAGTTGTGAAAACACATTTTGGCCAGTATTTTAAAAATGACAGCTGTGACATACATGAGGTGGAGTCATAAGAAGGCTATGTTGAACATTTGGGGCCAAAATATTTAAAATTCCCAAAGTTATGAGTGTGCGTAGCGAAATTGCAATGAATGGTCATTACTCTGCCATTTTTATGTTGGCTTGCATGCACGGGCAAGCAACATCTTGTGGTAGAAGTACATTTCAGAGGTGTGTTAGTGTTGTGGCCAATGCAGGGGATGCTTTAGTGGGTGCGTCCTTCTGCTGCCAATCAGTGAGCATGCTTGCAATGACAGAAAACTTCAAACAGAGCCAAAAAGTTGAAAGAAATCTGCTGCTGCAGTCAGGTGCAGTTTCATCATTGCAGAGGCAGATGACAAGTCTCTGGCCATGCGCATTACAGTGCACAGTAATGTGCATGGCCAGAGTTACAAGCAACATGTTTGCTCAGTGTGCCTTTCCTGGTGAACAGAGGAGCTTTCCACAATGGAGGCTACTACTGCCTGACACACAGTCCCACAAAGCTGACATCGGGGGTGACCAATCCCCATGTCAACATGTATCCCCCCAATTAAATGTGGCACACTGGGAGCCCACCACAGCATGTCGAAACATGGGGGCTCCTGCCACCCACCACATAGGCCCAAGAAGCTGACATTGGGCTGCCCAATCCCCATGTTGGCATGTATCCCACCTCCCCCCATTAATGTGGCACACTGGGAGCCGACCCTAGTGTGCCAAAATGTTGTTTTATTTTCTTCCAGCACCGGGATGTCCACTCCTGGTGTCTGATGGGCCCCCCCCCAACCCCTCTTCATGATTTGCCAACATCAGGGTGCCCAATCCCCATTTTGGGATGGCCCCCCAGTGTTGTGGCACACTGTGAGCCCACCCCAGTGTGCCCACATTAATAAAAAAAATGTTTCCCTGTGAAAGAAGAAAACCGTCCTTTGCCCTTTTTTTGTACCTGTAAAAAAGGAAATGGTCCATCATTCTGTCACCATCCCTCCTATCCTAACCCTCCCTCTGCACACCCACCTCCTTGCTCCCCCACCCCATACTTACCTCTGGAGGTCGGGCGCTGTCATCTTCTGTGAACCGGGACATGTCTGCACTCTGCAAAGCCAAACCACAAAATGAAGAACAGAAGGTAAGCCCTATAATGGGAGTCAGATGGGGGTTCAACTTAGGTTGATATCTCAGCCATTTTTTGGAATTTTGGCCCCAAATTTTCAACATGAGCTTCTTGGAACCCCACCTCATGAACACTGGCACTATCATTTCATTTCTTGGTCCCAAAAGGTGATAGAAACATAGAAACATAGACTTTGACAGCAGATAAGGACTGCTTGGCCCATCTAGTCTGCCCATTTCCCTACCTACAGGATAGGCCGCAGATCCTAGTTAACCAACAGCCTATTTCTTCCTACCCCCCACAACAATTGCCTTATGTCTGTCCCATGCATTCTTGAATTCTCCCACAGTTTTAGACACGACAACCTCCTCAGGAAGGCTGTTCCATGCATCCACTACCCTCTCTGTGAAATAATACTTCCTCACATTGCCCCTGAACTGCCCTCCTTCTATCTTTAAATTGTGTCCCCTTGTTCTTGCAAGTCTCTTTTTCTGAAAGATGCTACCCTCTTGGACTTTGTTGATTCCACTGAGGTACTTAAAAGTTTCTATCATGTCCCCCCTCTCCTTTCTTTCCTCAAGGGTATACATATTAAGCTCCTTTAGTCTCTCCTCATACGGCTTCTCTTGCAGACCCTGCACCATTTTAGTTGCCCTCCTCTGGGCTAGCTCTATCCTGTCTATGTCCTTGCGGAGATGGGGTCTCCAGAACTGGACACAGTACTCCAGATGGGGTCTCACCAACTGTCTGTACAGAGGGATAACAACTTCCTGTTTTCTGCTGATGATGCCTCTCCCTATACATCTCAGTATACCCCCAGCCCTCCTTACTGCCTTCTCACATTGCTTGCTAACCTTAAGGTCATCTGAGATGATTACCCCCAGGTCCCTTTCCTTTTTTGTGATTTTGTGGTTACTGCATGGAATCACCTTTTGGGACTGAGTAATGAAATGACGGTGCCACTGTTTTGAGGGGAGATCCCAAAAAGCCCATGTGGCAAATCTGGTGAAAAAATCCCAAACAATGACTGCGTTACGAGCATGTGTTGCATAGTTTCTATGCATGTTTGTAACTTCACCAGTTTTTAATATTTTCGCTCCAAATTTTCAGCATTGTCATTTTTTCACACCTCCTTATGAATAATTCAGCTATAATTAATGGTCTGTGTTTTTTCCCATAGGAAAAGGTGTGTGTAAATTGCCGTTATAAAGGAGCGTTTATAACGGCAATCACGTGCCACCTTCCTATGAGAAAGAACCATGAGTCAGAGTAGTCTCTTGCACTGCTGTAACTGTCTTTTCCCTCATCCCACGCACTGTCACAAGCGGTTGCAGTACCTCATGAACATCAAGATTGAAACTGTGCCAGTAACCACGTCTGACTCCTCACTCAGAAGTGCCCAATAAACTAAAAGAAAGGAAAGAAAAATAAAATTTCAGCGAACAGAACGTCTTCTTTTTTTCTCATCCACCTTCCCCCTCCAGGTCACCTGATGCACTCACCACGGCAACCAGAACCAGTCCTAGACAAGCATAGCAACGGCTCGCGCGTTTCAAGTTCAGCTTTTGCTTTTTAAAATGTTAACGTTAAAGAAAGTCTTACGGTTCAACTGTTTTTTGCTTATTAGTAAAACTTCACCCACTTTCCAAAAGGTAAGGCTATCTTATACTCGTATTCATGACGGGAGCACAAAACTGCACATATTTTATATAATTGTTGAGGCAAAAAAACACAAACCAACAATTATATAAAATAAAAATATGGGTCAGTGTGTGTAAACTCGAAGTTTACACACACCCTCGGGGTTAGATGCTTTGCATAAACCCCTCGAGTTTCACTCTTGGGGTTTATGTAGCATCTAACCCCAAGGGTGTGTGTAAACTTCTCGTTACACACACTGGCCCATATTTTATTCTATTTGTCATTTTTCACATCTTTCCCAAAATGTGTTTTCACACCTGTGGTGCAAAATGGTGCTGTTTCTGTGGGAAATCAACTTTTGGGACAGATTAACACAATCACAGTGTCACTGTTCATGAGGGGAGGTCCCAAAATGCCCATGTTGAAAATCTGGTGGCCAAATTCCAAAAAATGACTGTGTTATGGGCGTGCATTGTGCAGTTTCTATGCACGCTCTTAAGTTCACCAATTTTTTATATTTTCACTCCAGATTTTCAATATCACAATTTTTTCACACCTCCTTATGAACAGTACAGCTGTCATTTTTCACATCCTGCCCAAAACATGTTTCTGCTCCTGTAGCGCCAAATGGCACAGTTGCTGTGTGAAATCACCTTTCAGGATTGAGTAACAAAATGATAGTGACACTGTGCATGTGGTGGGGTCCTAAAAAGTCCATGTTGAAAATTTGGAGTGAAAATACCAACAGACGTCCAGGGAGTTAGGGTTTCCAACCTTAATGCCTCACCCTGTAGAGACTGACAGGCATGGGGGGGTGACTTGGGTTCATCAGGCATAATGCTCACAGCATTCCACCCCCACCTTTCAGCCATTGACAGGCATTGAGGTGTGCCTTGGGGTCATTGGCCCTAACATTCTCCACATTCTCCTATACTCACCCATCACAGCTTATTTCCTTATGGAATGTGGTGAGCATAAGAGTTGAAGACCCCAGGGCACACCGCGACACCTGTTGTCTGCAGGGTGGGGTGAGGTGGAATGGCATAAACATTATGGCCGATGCCCCAAAGGCACACCCCCAATGCCTTTCAGTATCTGCAGGGGGAGTGGGGGCTGGTGTTAGACTAATACTTCATTGCCATTCCTATTATGCATCTCTCTAACTCCTGCACTACCAATGCCAATGCCAGCAAGCCAACATTCGGCATTGACAAACGCTTGTTAATAATTGTAACCCCAAATTTTCAACATAGCCTTCTTTTGACCGCACCTCATGAACAATATGACTGTTGTTACACAAATGCTACCAGAAAGGTGATTTTGCTAACTGACCATGAAATGATCTTTCCAGCAGGAGTTGCATAGCAACAGTCCTATTGTTCATGAGTTGGGATCCCCAAAAGGCCATGTTGAAAATTTGGGGTCAAAATCTCTAAAAATACAAAAGTTATGCATAAAAGTTGAAACATCTATTGAAATACATTGAAGCACATTTACTTTAGTTTTTTTATATTGCAGTCACTGGTTCCAGCAGCCAGACGTGTCTTTGATCGGGAATGCGGATCTTGAACCTGGGACCTCTTCAAGTGAATGAAGGAGTCTGGAGGTGTCAAGGGGAGTGCGGGGAGGTGGGTGCAAAATGAGAAGTCTGGTGGGAGGTGCGGGTGTGATCGCCAATGGCCTTTTTTTTACAGGTTACAAAAAATAAAAAAAGACATACTGTAGAAGGAAGTTTTTCTTATTTACAGCAGCAAACAGACATGGGAGAGTGCTGGGATGCCACTAACCACTAATTAAACCACAAAATAGGCATCAGGGATCAGGAGGGAAGGCCACTAGACCATCAGAAAATTTTAATAATGGAAAAAATAGTAAGATCAGTGACTGGGGAGGGAGGACCACTAATAATAATTTGAAACAAAACAGATTAACTTCCTGATATGGTCACTGTGCCACATAAACACTCCATGTTTATAGATGCTATGCCAGAAACATGGCTTACAAGAATCAGAAACATTTCTGCTCCCAGCAGAGTTTCTGGTGGCACTGGAAACAAGTTAAAATTCAAATTATGTTATAGAAAGAGGCCAGCAAGGGAGAGCTGACAATATTATTATTAGATTTTACATATCTATATGTAATAGATAACCCACTCTTGGGTGTGTGGTCGTGCTCTGATATATGCACACCTTGATGTGTATTGTGATGCATGAGGCTGCAGACCGAGTGCGTTCAACCACCCAAGAAGTGCGTATATCAGGGCGTGACCGCACACCCAAGAGTGGGTTATCTATCTTATAAAATGGCCCCTTTTGTGATAAAATAGTGCTACTTGGAAACAGTATATGATTAAAGAAATACACAGTAGGCTGTTGTTTGATTTTAATTTGCTTTAATGAATAAAGATTGAACAGAACAACAGTAGAACTGCATACTTTGCAACTTTGGAGAGAACTAGTGCTTTTTAAATTATTTGAAGTAATGTATAGCATTACCATTTCAAGTAGGTAAGGTACTGTGGCTTTAACAGTTGAACATTAACTGTAATAGATAGTGTAAGAAGAATGCTGTCACTTTAAGAGTGGTTCAGCTGGTAAATAGAACGTGTAGTGAACAGTGTCTGCAAATGGCAAGGAATGATTTAGTGCAAGTAAACTGCTGTAATTTAAACTGAAAGGTTTGCAGTTTTTACTTGCAGTGGTTGTACACGTTTTCTTTATTTGTAGTATATATTGAACTGTAGGTTGCCGTGCACCATGACGTTTTGCATGTATGGTGCAAGTGGATGCGGTCCTGCAGGTAAATGATGTGGCAGTAGTTGAGATTCTTCATTTTTTGTTGGGTTACTTTGTCTGGGTTTTGTGGAGCTGTGTTGTAGTGCTTGTGGTGGCTCTGTGAGCGATGGTGGAAGGACGGCTGAGGTTTGGGGCTGAACAGTTATTTCAACGCAGCTTCTGGGTTCGTGGTCTGTGGAGAAATCTGCTTCATAGTCTTCATTTATGTAGATGGGGTGAGTTTCTGTTTCCTCTGTTCCTCGGTGTACCTTGTAGACTTTCAGTTGTTTTTCATTTGTTGGAAATTGTTCTTCAGGTGCCTGCATCTCGGAAACCGTGGGCTGCTGCTCCGTGGCAGTGTACAGTGGTGACTGTTTTGTTTCTGGTGCTTCGGCTACGCTGTACTTTTGAATGTCAGTGGTTTCGGGCAAAACTGTTGATTTGGGCACTGGTTGGGAGTCTGATGTGCTTGTGCCAGCTAGGATATTGGACCAGTTTCTTCTGTCATGCAGTGTGGGTGCTCAGCATGATTTTAGGCTGCCCTCCGATTTGTGGACTGTAACAGCCATGATCTGTCGTGATTCGAGACCCACTGAGGAGAGCATCTGAACCACTGTGGATCTTAGGCAGTGATTCGTGTAGCAATGAGACAGTCCTGCTTCGTTAGACAGGTGAGGCATTAGAGAAGATAAGTAGTTTAGTCCCATAGGTTCTTTACTGTACCAGATTTTTTGTTTCTCTAGTAAGTCTTGTGAAGCTCTTTTGGGGTGTAGAAAGAATGCTGTAGTTTCAGGCAGGCATTTACTGTGGTACTTTTTAAAAGAGAGAACAGGGCACAGACAGTCATTTGGCTATGCAAAAACAAAGCCTCTTAAAGTTGTTTGATTTAGCTCTCTGGCATCGTTATGATTTTTGCTGTCTGGGTTGTACGTAAGGCTTATATACTGTAGCCCATTTTCATCAGTTTTTATGTGGAAAGAGTTTCTTTTTTGTTCTCTTTGCCCTTCCCTTCCCTTCTGCTATGGGCCATGAATATTTGTAGGTCAAACCAGACCTTTCTGACTAGTCCTGCAGCAGTGTTTGGTGATAGTGCTGGAGAGTGCTTTAATTTTTTAAAGTCTGATTCTGTGAGACATTCATGGTGTTGAGTGCAGTCTTTCCCATCTTTCCTGTATTTTTTTATGAAGGAGACAAAAACATTGTTTGCAGATTGAAAATCTGTGTCTGTCACAAGATTCATTTGTCTTGATAGAGGCAGTGAATTTAAATGCCTGTTGAGGCCTGCTCTTAACCCAATAAAACTTGACACACCATACTGTTCACCAGAAGAGTTTCTAACTGCGGCATAGAATTCTCTCAAGGTTGTGTTTATCTGGTGTTACTGTTTTTAAATTGAGCTCTATTTGCTTTTCTGCTACCCAGTCTGTAAATACTTTTGTTGCCCAGACAGTTTGCTTTTTTGTATTTTTTTCAGCTTTGTCTTCTTCTATGCTATCTATTTCTTTAGGGTCAAGGCTGGCATGTCTACTCACTGTTTGCTGTGCTGAATTCTGAAGTGGCTACTCAGGTAAGTTCTTTGACGAGATCATCGTTTCACCAGTCATCTTTGCTGAGGATTGATTCAAGGTGCTTTGAGGTATGTGGTAATTCTGCCATTTTTTCAAATTTTCCTGTCAGATGTTTTGTTTTCTGTCAGAGTGAGGCAGTGGTGTGCTGCTTCTCTTTCAGTGGTCTCTGTCGTCTGAGTGTTGATATTGTTTACAGTTGTGGAGTGATACTGTTCTCAATTTGTGATAAGGTTCTAGTCAGACTGGCAAGTAGTTCAGGCGCGCGGTTGAGCTGGGAGGTGTGCAGTCGTTGGGAAATAATGCACGGTCATGTAATGTGTTCTGTCCAATTGTGCAAGTGGGATTTCTATGATTTTACCTATTCATTTTATATATATATATATATATATATATATATACACACACATATATATAATATATTATGGTAGCACGGTAGTGCTACCATAGTTAGGGTTGAGGAGCCATTTCTATGTTAAACCCAAAATTTTGCACCTTAATAACTTTGCAACCGTTTGATGGATTTGCCTGAAATTTGGAATACACGATCAAGACCCATATGCCTTGAGATTTGCAATGTTTCATACCAGTTGGATACACAGCTGCAGAGTTATTAAGCATGATCTGCACGTGTGTTTACGCTTTTTCTGGAATTCTGTGGTCACGCCTACAGGTTGCACGGTTTGCGCGACTGGCCCAAAATCTTCAGGGAACGTGTGGCCTGGGTCCCCGATGTGCCTTTCAAAGATTTCATGAACAAAATATTAAACGGTTCAAAAGTTATTCAAAAAACAATTTCCCATTATAAGTCAATGGGAAAAGTTAACAAAAAGTTTGACAGTGTCGCAAATGCATTTTTACTTTCGCAAATGGCCCTGTCACTTTTGCAAATCCGCCATCTTGTTTTCAGTTAGTGATCAGAAAAATGCTTGGCATTTAAATTTGGGACCCTCTAGCAACCTAATTAATTTTGTATTCACCTAGTCGGACCCTGAGGATGCTAGCCATGTCTTTATTTTAGGGTAAAACACCCCAGAAATATGTTTTTCAAATTTCTGGAAAAAGTACTTTCGCAAAGTACTTTCATGCTCATGAAAGTGTTACAAATTTTTGTGAAAGCTTTCGCAAATTGCGACAGTACTTTTCTAGTCTGTGGGAAAATGACAGCAGTTCTTTGGCACTCCGCTGCAAAAGAACGGTTTAGAGTTTTGGGCTGAAATTTGGAGGAAAAGTAACCAACATCTCACAGATGTGCTGTTCAGTGTTTTGTTGAAAAAATATTGCATGGTGACAAAGTTACGGTACTCCAAAGTTGACACTTTTTCCCATAGGATAACATTACGGCACCCGACGCATTACAGGAATCCTTTGGCACCCTGCTGCAAAATAACGGTTTGGTCTTTTTTCCTGAAATTTGGAGGGAACACAGCCAACAGCCCACAGATGTGCCTTTCAGTAGTTTGGTGAAAAAATATTACAGGGAGGAAAAGTTATGGCACTCTGAACTTCTCTTTTATTCCCATAGGATAACATTACGGCGTTCAGCCTTTCAGATACCGTATCTCGAAATGGTGTGAGAACTGGACTTTTAAATCAGAAAAATACTTAGCCCCATATGACTTTTAAATTTTTTTTCTACGTTGTACGGTTCTTGAGATATAACCTATTTAGTATTCCAAGTCCTCATTTTCTGCTCCGATACCCATTATTATGCATACATTCTTTGTACTCACTGTCTTTCTCTATGCAGCTTTTGGGGAAAACCAGCCTGTGCGCTTACATTACTGTTACCGTTTCTGCTTGCGGTTCCATACCCATTTCACTTACCGTTGATGTCTACGCCACCATGTGCGTTAACCTTTGCGTTTTCCTTTGCGCTTGCGTTTCTGTTATTTTTTGCCATTTGTGTCTACAGTACTGTTTCTCTTTCTGTTTCACTTTGCGTCACCATGCCCATTGACATTTCCGTTTGCAGGCACCATGTTACTATGTGACAACACATGACGTGGCAGACCGTTCCCGTCTACGCCACCGTGTGCGTTACCCTTTCTGTTCTCATTCACGCTTGTGTTACCATGTGCGCCACTGTTAGCACTTCTGTTTGCGTTGCTGTTCCTATTACTATGCCACAAGACATCACGTGGTGGTACATTCACTATTTCTCGTTATCATTCTCAAAAAGAAGGGAAATTAGAGGCAAAAAATCCATTTAATGTATTAGTTGGGGTTGCTCCACAGCGACAAAAGTGAGAAATTGTTGTTAGGGTTGAGATCCCTTGGACCCCCAGCCCACCCCCATCGGGGTGTGCATTGGGTCGTCGGTCCTAACTCTCACCCATTCTCCTATACTTCTGCTGCTTCCCACATGTGATGGGGTGAGAGTTAGGGCTGACGGCCCCAATGCGCACCCCAATGCCGGTTGAGGGGTGGGCTGGGGTCCAAGGGTTTTCAACCTAATACTGAATTTCCTCACTTTGCTGCATGGAACAACCCTAGCTAATGCATTAAACTAATTTTTCCTCTAATATATATATATATATATATATATATATGTGTGTGTATATATATTATATATGTGTGTGTGTGTGTGTATATATATATATATATATATAATAAGTTACATCTGGGATGTAAGGGGTTACCTATAGGGATGGGTTAACAGCAAAAACTCCAGCTCTGCATTCAATCTCACTAGTTTTGTGTTGCACACTGAGTGATTTTGTAAAAAACATAAATGAATATAGAGCTACATGGCATTAAAAATATATTCAAGATCAATAAAGGATTTTGATACTTGCATACTGCTGTTATGCCTGTCTCTATCTGCTTCCACATTTAAGGCTACTGAAAAGGAGGGATGAGAAGGAATGGGAAGCAGGATATGTAGTACATAGCTGACATGGCATACAAAGGGTGTAGACTTGAATTTTACAGACTGATGAAGGAGCTACTGATGTGGCTACTGAACAGATAACTTTTTTTGCAGGTCACAAAAATTAAAAAAAGACATAGAGGGATGTTTTTCTTATTTACAGCAGCAAACGGACATGGGAGAGTGGTGGGATGCCACTAACCACTAACGAAACCACAAAATAGGCATAGGGGATCAGGAGGGAAGGCCACTAGACCATCAGGAAATTTTAATAATAGAAAAAATAGTAAGATCAGTGATTGGGGAGGGAAGACCACTAATAATAATTTGAAACAAAACAGATTAACTTCCTGATATGGTCACTGTGCCTTATAAACACTTCATTTTTTGTAGATGCTATGCCAGAAACATAGCTTACAAGAATCAGAAACATTTCTGCTCCCAGCAAAGTTTTTGGTGGCACTGGAAACAAGTTAAAGTTCAAATTACATTATAGAAAGAGGCCAGCAAGGGAGAGCTGACAATATTATTATTAGATTTTATATATCTATATATATATATTTATTATGGTAGCACGGTAGTGCTACCATAATTAGGGTTGAGTAGCCCTTTTAAGGTTAAAGGGTGAAACTTTGTACCTTAATAACTTTGCCACCATTCAACAGATTTGCCTAGATCTTGGGATATGGCAACTGTTGTACTGGTTGGATATACGGCTGTGGAGTTATTAAGCAACATCCGTATGCACAATTACTTTTTTTGCACATTCTTTGCTAGCACAGTTTGAGCGACTGGTCCAAAAACTTCAGCGAACATGTGGCTGGGGTTCCTTATGTGCCTTTTGAATATTTCGTGAAAAAATATTGAACGGTTCAAAAGTTATTCAAAAAACAAGTTCCCATTATAAGTCAATGGGGAAAGTTAACAAAAAGTTTGGCACTTTCACAAATGCACTTTTTCGTGTCACAAATGGCCCTAGTAGTGTCGCAAATCCACCATTTTTTTTCAGTTACTGATCACAGAAATGCTTGGCATTTAAAATTGGGACCATCTAGGGATGTAATTAGTTTTGTGTTTACCTATTCGAGCCCTGAGGATGCTAGCCATGTCTTTATTTTGTGGTTAAACACCCCAGAAATATGTTTTTCAAATTTCTGGGAAAAGTTCTGTTGCAAAGTAGTGTTGCACTTGTGACACTTTCGCAAATTTTTGCAAAAGGTGTCTCAAATCACGACACCACTTTTCTAGACTATAGCCAAAATGACAGGAATTCTTTGCCACCCTGCTACAAAAAAACGGTTTGGTCTTTTGGGCTGAAATTTGGAGGGAAGGCAGCCTACATCTCACAGATGTGCCTTTTGGTGGATTGGTGCAAAATATTGCATGGATGCAAAGTTACAGTACTCCGAAGTTTATGTTTTTTTTCCCATTGACTAACATGGTGGCATCTGCCACGCCTTTTGGAGCTTGTATCTTGGAAACAGTGCGAGATACAGAATTTTCATCACGACAATGCATAGCCCCAGTGAAAAACTAGACAGGAAACTCAGGAATCATGTGAAATAAAACATTTTTTTCTACGTTGTACGGTTACTGAGATATTACCATTTTAGTATTACAACTGCTCCTTTTCTGCTCTGAGGCCCATTATTATGCATACATTCTTTGTTTTCACTGTGTTTCTCAATGGAGATTTTGGGGGAAAATATGGTGTGCGCTGAAGTTACTGTTACATGTAGGCTTTACACGCCTCTTTCCGTGCCCGTTTGCATTACTGTTCCCGTGTACGCCACCGTGTGCGTTACCCTTTGTGTTTCCATTTGTGTTTGCATTACTGTTACATTCACTACTGTTTGTCTTTGTCTTTCACTTAGCGTCATCATGCACATTACCATTTCTGTTGGTGGCCACCCTTCTGTTTTTGTTTGTGTTTGTCTTTCATTTTGCGTCATCGTTGTTCTTACCATTACCATTTGCATTTCCAATTGCGTTCCCGTGCCTATCTGCATTATGCTTTGCATTTCCAAACACACTTACATTTGCATTTCTGTTTTCTTTGGTGTTATTGTTGCTGTTACCATTACCATTTGCATTTACAATTGTGGTACCTTCACCGTGCGCGTTACGGTTTGCGTTTCCATACGTGCTTGCATTTGCATTTCCATTTCTGTTGCCTTTTGCATTACTGTTGCTGTTACAGTTATCATTTGCATTTACAATAGCAGTACCATGACCGTGCATATTACCACTTGTGTTTCCGTATGTGCTTGCATCTCCATTTGCGTCACTGTTTGCTTTGGCGTCACTTTGTGCCTGTGTTTGTTTTGGCGTCACTTTGTGCCTGTGTTTCTAGTAACACTTGTTTTACAATTTACATTTGTGTCACCATGCACGTAACTGTTGCTGCTTGCTGTTGCATTGCTGTTACCACTACTATGTCACAAAAAATCATGTGGTGGGAGCATTCCATTCACTATTTATAGTCCTCATTCTCAAAAAGAAGAGAGATTAGAGGCAAAAAAACTCCATTTAATGCATCAGTTAGGGTTGTTCCATAGCGACAAAAGTGAGGAAATTCAGTGTTAGGGTTGAAAAACCCCCCTTGCACCCCCTCAGCCTGACCCCCAACCAGCATCGGAGTGTGCATTGGGGTCCTCGGTCCTAACTCTCATCCCATTCTCCTATGCCTCAGCTTGTTCATGCATGTGATGGGGTGAGAGATAGGGCCAACAACCCCAATGTACACCCCGATGACAGTTTGGGGGCGGGCTGGGAGTGCAAGGGGTTTTCAACACTAACACCGAATTTCACTTTTGTTGCTGTGGAACAACCCTAACTGATCATTAACTGAGTTGCCATGACATATATATATATATATATATATATATATATATATATATACACACACACACACATACACACATATATATATATATATATACATATATATATATTATATATATATATATATATATATATATATATATATATATATATATATATACACACACATTAAGTTACTACTGGGATGTGGGGGTTACATATGAGGATGAGTTAACAGCAAAAACTCCAGCTCTGCATTCTGTCTCACTAGTTTTGTGATGCACACTGAGTGATTTTGTAAAAAACATAAATGAATGTAGAGCTACATGGCATTAAAATATATTCAAGATCAATAAAGGATTTTGATACCTGCATACTGCTGTTATGCCTGTCTCCATCTGCTTCCACATTTAAGGCTACTAAAAAGGAGGGATGAGAAGGAATGGGAAGCAGGATATGTAGTACATAGCTGACATGGCATACAAAGGGTGTAGACTTGAATTTTACAGACTGATGAAGAAGCTACTAATGTGGCTACTGAACAGGTAACACTCTGCTTAACATTAATTTTATGGATTAAAGTCTGTATGTCAGTGGTATTTGGTAGCCCTGTATTTGTGTGAGTGTTCTGATTGCAGTGAGAGCATGCACAGGAGGAAATTTGCAAATTGTGTGGTGCCTCACAAAAATCAAGTTGTTCTGTAGGGTACTTTATGGCTACTAAAAAGGAGGGATGTCATTTGCGCCATATTTGAGATGCACATTTTTTATATGCGATGCTTTGCCTGCAATGTAATTAACTGCAACCTTTTTTGATGTGAGGAATTGACATGGAACCAGGCTTCAAAGCGCTTCTGGTCTGTTTTTTTTTTCTCCACTCAAAGCCAGTGCAAGAACTGTGCCTGTCATACAGCTCACCAACACACTGCAGCACATAAAAAAATGCACACAGGACACATGGTGTGACCTAATATTTTATTATCACCAGATGAAAATCTGCACTTGTAAATACCACATTTCACATTTTACTAACCATCTGCTCTTTAAGCTGGACTCCTTTCCATGCCACTGGATGCCATCTTTGGCTAGTCAGCAACAAAATCACTCTCTGGACTGGCCAGCAAGGTAAAATCCCACTCTGCCAGCACAGAAGTTGCCCCAAAGCAAAAGTCAAGCTGCAGAATTTATGGGACATATAAAAAAATGTTGTGCTGCAAATCGTAACAAAAGGAAGTGTTTTGTGAAACACTGAGTCTTTTTGCTGCAATTTGCGGCAGCCCCCCCCCCCATTTGACAAAAATAATTTCACAATTTGCAGCAGTAAAAGCTCCATGGATAAAGTAAACATATTTCTGCCCATGTTTTGGGCAAACTAACCCCAGAATCTGATTCCTTGGGCCCCGATTAGGAAAATACAACTGTTGGTGTTTACCATCTGTCAGTATTTTTTGAAATATTTAAATTTGTTTGCCTCAACAACTGAAAACAAGATGGTGGAATCTCGACACTACAATCTGCATTTGCAATAACAAATACCACTTCATGGCAACAAAACAGTTGTTTCACATGGCACACCTAATCTTTCCCATAGAAAATAATGGGACAATTAAAACTTTAATAACTTTTGACCAGATTAATTTTTTTTCACCATACCTTCCAAAGGCACATCTGTGACCCAATACCTGTAGCTGTGCAAATTTCAGACCACAACTCCACACAGTTTCTGAGAAATAGTGTGACAAAGAATTTACACAAAAATGGTAATTTTCACATTTCTGGACACTCTGTATCTCAGCACCTACACATCTGACCAAAACTAAACTTGTTGCATCCAGAGATCTTTGGTCCCTGATGGTGCATTAAAAATGTCATATGAATCGATGGAATGATTGCGAAGTTATTAAAGTGCAAACGTTTGAGTTTTACATAGAAGTGACCATTGAACCCTAACTATAGGTATATGCAGATAGACAGATGATAGATAGATAGATAGATAGATAGATAGATAGATAGATAGATAGATAGATAGACAGATAGATAGGATTCCTGCCTTATGTAGAGTATTTCAAAGGGATGAGTAGCTCTTTTTCAGGTCAAAAAATAAGGCCTTATGTCATCCCTTTTTGTATAACACCTTAGCAATTCAGTAATCCTGGTGTTGTAATTCTGGATGCCCACAGGGAGGGCTTGGTGATCGCTTGCATATTTTTTGTTTCTCCTGAATCATCTTTTTTATTTTTGTTCTGCTCATTTGTTTCTTTCTTATCCTTTATTTTGTTATTTCTGTTTCATTTTTTTCTGATCTTATTCTGTATCTCTCCCACATTTTTGACCAGAACTGGTTTGTATGTTAATTGTGTTTTTGTTTTAATCAATAAAAAATCCTCCTACTCTTGAAGTAGGGTTGGTGTTCGCAACTCCGATAAACAAAATAACTTAACCGAGAGGTATTGCCATAGGGATACATGTGATGAGATTTTCAAGACACAGAAACACCCCTTTCTATAATGTCCTTACATTATAACAAATCAAGGCCACCCCACAAAGGCACTGATTTGTTATAATCAGAACTCTAAATTCTAATAAAATGCATTTAAAAAAAATGTCCCTTTGCTACTCTATGGAGCGCGCAGCCACGCTCTCCGTTTACTGACATCACAACACATGCGAGTGTAGGGACATGTCTCAGCAATAAAGAAGCAGCACTGTTTTGGCTTTCAGCGCCACAGAGTCGAATACGAACCTTTGGATTTTTTAAAACTGACAGAAATAAATGAAAAGTTATATTGCCGACTACTTAGGGCCAAGTAAGCATTGTTATATGTCTGGTGGGTGGCAGCAGAAGGAAAGTAAGAAGCTGCTCTTTTGAAAAAAAGAGGAGGTGGTGATGGGTTCTTCATTTGGGTCGAATTTTGTCATCAGTCTTACTTTGATTTTTTGGATACATAAAATATGTGATCTGATATCTTTTATTGGACCAACAAAGATTTATAGAAAAAACTTTAAGCTTTCGAATGGCAGGCTGCATTACCTTTCTGAGGAAGAACTTGCAGGTTCGAAAGCTTAAAGTTTTTTTTCTTTAAATCTTTGTTGGGCCAATAAAAATATATCAAATCACCTATTTTATACATTATATTGTACAAGGACCAATACGGCAGTGGACAACTTTTGATTTCTTGGGAATTTGGGGAGTAAGGGACTCAATAAGCATTTTGTATATTTTGTTTTAATGACTTGTGATATACATTTCTTAAATAAAAATTCCCCTAATTTTCAACAGGAGGCACAGTCCATTTCCCATTTTGAATGGCTGTCCCTGGAGAGGCGGTGGTGGACATGGCTGCTAGGGTGGAGGAGAATGTTTCCCTCCCTACTCAGAGTAATGAGGACTCAAAAACAGCAATGCATCAGAATGTACATGAAGGAGTTAGAAAAAGAAATACTGGTGCTAATGATGAACTTACCACTCAGTCTATGGGATGCCTGGAGCTGCTGTAGCATCCATGGACGAGGAGGAGGCAATCATGGTGGGACAGCTGCAGAAGAACATGAGTTTTCTTCTAGCTATGATAGCCAATGAAGAAGCTCATTTTGAGGCTGCCAAAATGCACAGGAGAACAAACAAAGCCCTATGTCAATATGGCACTACAGAGCTGCAGTTGACTGAGAGGATGACATGAATCAATCTGTCAACTGCATCTGACAGCCATAGTAATGCATTGTGGGAAACACCAGCACAAGCAGGTGAGGTGAAGGTACCAACTAACAGATAGACAGACAGACAGCCAGATAGATAGATAGATACTTTATTTTTATAGCACCCCTTTCGAGGGACTCTGAGTGCTTCACAATTAAAACACAATACAACAACTTTAAAACATTCATTAACAATATGGATTTGGAGTAAGCAGCAATATGCATACAAACTATCTATATAATAAAATCAATTTCAGAATATTTATCAATTAAAAGTCTGGTTAAATAGGAAAGTTTTTAATCCATTTTTAAAGGTTTCCACTGAGGATGCCTCCTGCAGCTGTTTAGGCAAAGAGTTTCAGAGGGTAGGTGCAGCCACTGAAAACAGAGTGAGGCAGCCTAACCCTGGGAACACTAAGGAGGCAATCCTCGGTGGAACAGAGAGCCCAGAGTAGACAGTGAGGCACAAGGAGATCTTGCAGGTAGGTTGGTTCCCCTCATGTAGGGCCTTATAGGTCAGTAATCTGACCTTGAAGGCAATCCTCCACCTAACCGGCAGCCAGTGCTGTTCGCGGATGACAGGCGTAATATGATCACACCTATAAGCGCCTGTCAATAGTCTTGCTGCTGTGTTCTGCACCAGTTGTAGTTGGTGTAGGCTACCTCTAGATAATCCTAGGTACAGGACATTACAGTAATCCAGCTTGGACGTGGCAAAAGCATGTACTAGTGAGGTTAGGTCCTCAGGGGATAACAAGTTCTGAATCTGGGCAATGTTCCTCAGATGATAAAATTCTCTCCTAACAATGGCCGACACCTGAGCATCAATGTCAGGCCATTGTCGAGGATCACACCCAGATTCTTCACCTGTTTGGATGGGATCAGTGGACCCCCCCAGTACAAGACCAGGGGATCCTACAAAGTCCCCCCCCCCACGACAACCAGGATCCACTACCAGTACCTCAATCTTGTCTGGATTGAATCTCAGTGAGTTATGAGTCATCAAATCTGGATCTCTGACAAGCAGTTGTTAAATATGGAGTCCACCATCTGGTTACTTGATGCTCAGGACAGGTATAGCTGGGTATCCTCTGCATAGCAGCGAAAACCCAGCCCATACCACCTGATAATGTCTCCCAATTGCAGCATATACACTGTAGACAACAAGGGTGACAAGACCAACCCCTGCAGAACACCACAGGTCAGAGGCTTCAGGCTAGATGAGGCTAACCCCATCACTACCCTCCGCACTCTGCCTGTCAAGTATGACCTGAACCATTTGATGACTTTACCGGACAGGCCACACCAGTACCACAGTTGGTCAAACAGCACCTATTGGTCCACAGTCTCAAATGCCACCGAGAGATCCAGGAGGACCAGGATGGTTGCTCTATCCTGTCTCTCGCTATTCATAGATAATTAAGCACCTTCACCAAGGTGGTCTCTGTACTGTGCACAGCCCTAAACCCAGACTAGAAAACCTCATAGCTGGAGGAAGAGGCGAGCCACTCCTCAAGCTGGATTGCTACCACTTTTTCTATAACCTTCCCTAAGAATGGGAGGTTAAAGACCAGTCTAGAGTTGCCAAGACAGTCTGGATCCAATGAGGGTTTCATTAGTAGGGTACCAGGTCAATATAGTGATTCACAAAAAGCACAGGAAGAACCGCGCTGTGTGAAGCGTGTAAGGATTTACAGCGACAGGGGTAATAGAGTGGTAGAGAATTACCGCTACCCCCGTCCCCTGTCACTCATGGCAGAGTGTACTAAGGGTTGAAGAGGCCTGTGCTGCTGTGGTATGGCTGAGCCACTCCCATGAAGGAGTGGCTTAGGCAGCTGGATGCAGCAGGAATGGAGACCTGGGACTGTGGTTCGATTCCTCCCAGATCTCCTTGTGCAACTATTTTTTGTTTTAATTTTTTTGCTGAACACAAAATTTACCCCCTCCCAAGTTTCTCCCCATCCCCAAAGTCCCCCCCACCAGAGTTGATTATTTAAAGTCCGGAGGGTGTGGCGGGGTGAAGTCCCCCTCTGAAAAGACAAAGTCCCATTTATTTTAATGGGACTGTGCCATTGTTGCAGGGTCACTGTTGTATCTGATGTTATGTTGGGGCACAACATTTTACTTGCGGCAATTAGTGCTGCACTGTTTTGCCATTAGTCATTATGATGACCCTATGCCCTTTAGTAGGGGTCTAACCGGGGCCTCTTTCAAACCCAATGGGAAGACCCCACTCCTCAAGGAACTCTGGACAGTCTCAGCCACAACAGATCCAATCAGGTCCAAGCATCCAATCAAAAGTCATGTTGGACCTGGGTCCAGATCGCAATGTGCTGGCCTCAGCTTCGAGACAACCTCCACCACCTCCAACTGGGTCAAACTCAACCCAGACAGGAGGAGTGCTCCGGCAAGTCTCAGGGTGGACTCCACAATCCCTTTGAGTGATACTGGAGGAGATCTCAGCTCTGATAGAGGACACTTTGTTAGCAAAGAACAGAGAAACTCCTTTCACCTTGTGCTTGAATCTGCTCCTCCCACACGGAGGCAGGCCAGATGTAATAGCACATCCACAGTGCGGAAGAGTTGAGCCGGTCTGTTCCTTGCTGCAGCAATCTCCCTTGACAAAAAATCTGCCTTCTTACAGGAGATTGCCCCCTGATAGTCCTTATAATAGGATGTCAGGGCCAATTTGTCCTCAATCAGGCCAGAGCTCCTCCAACATCTCTCTAACCTCTGACCCTTAATCTTTAACTCCCTGAGTTCCCCATCAAACCAGGAAGGTCTCCAACAAGTTGATAAGGGTTGGACACTAACGGGTGCAATCGAATCAAAGGCTGTAGTGATGGCCTCATTATAGACCACCACTGCCTCCTCCATTCCTATTGCACACACAGCCTCCACACTCAATAGGTCTAGCACCGCTGATAGCCCTATTGGGGACAAATCCCAGAAAAGGCAGTACCAGACCATTTCCACAGAGGCAAGGGCTTCAGGGGGGCCCCAAACCTGAACCACCATGGTGCTATAATCTGACTAAGCTACCAGATCTATTCTAAGGTCAGTGGCCTCAAGATTTAATGAAAACACCAAGTCTAGTGTGTGGCCGAGCAACTGGTTCACTGAAGTAACATTTTGCATTAGGCTCAGTGCCTCCATGCTCCTAAGGAGGTCAACACCAAATATGGAGAGCTCATCATCAACCCTGGTATTGATGTCCCCAAGAATAAACCATCTAGAGGACTCCAATGCCAGACTGGCGACAAGCTCTCCTATCTCTCTCAAAAATTCTCCCTCCTGACCTGGGGGGTGATAGAGCAGGAGGATCCTGTAACCCATGCCAGGACCCCCCATGCAGCAACACACTCGAAAAACTCCTTGGGACACATAGGTAGTACCGTGAGGCCCAGGCTTGATTTAAAACAAATGGCTATCCCGGCCCCTGCTATCCTTCCTCAGGGTGTGTATCACAGAGTACCTGGCTGGTACTGCCTCCTCCAAAATGGGAGCTGCATTTTCATCCAGCCAGGTCTCTGTGATGCAAGCCAGGTCTACTGAGTCAATCAAGTCTGCCATTATGGCAGTCTTGTTCCTCATCGACCTGACATTGCATAACACATCCCAAATAGGATGAGGGGAGACTGCTGGATCATCTACCTGCCAACTAACTTTTGTGGATTCCTTGAGTATGGGCACCAAACAGGGAGGACCCCTCTCTAGTGCCCATTTTGCCCCAGGGCTTCTCCTCAGTCTTACTACCCATATCCACAACTCCCCAGCAGCCACTTGGACTGGCCCCCTGACCCCTTTCCAAGCAATCCTTAATGCCCGACATCTCCCATAGGTTTCTAAAGGGAGTGGCCAGCGCTCAAATGGGTAAAGGTCTCAAAGGAGGGCCACCAAGTAGCTGCACCTTTCCAGACTCTTTCCCAGGTGCATGTTTCACTCAAATAACCAAACCAACATAAAACCCCACTATCACACTCTCACATCCAAATCTCCCTCTCTTATTCAAATAAATTACACTCCATTCATCTAGCACTCCAAACACCCCTACCAACCCACCACTCACTAAAAATAATTAACAATTCTGTATCTTTATCCTTTAGGAGGGAGAAAAATCAGACTCTATGAGGTGATTCCTGGAAATCCAGTCCAGGACTTATGAAGTTCCAACACTAGCAAAAACAAAAGTCTTTGTCCTGTCTCACAGAACAAACTGTTGCTCTGCACTAATAGTCAGTATAAAGTCACATCAGAGGCAGCCTGCCACAGTCCAGCCACACAACCCAAACATCTCCAGCAGTTCAGTATCTCACCACTGTCCATCCCAGAGTATTTCTTCAGGTCAGTTATAATCACATAACAGAGCATAGGAAATAAAAAGGCTCACCAACACCATTAATGAGCCCAGGTGTCCAGCCAGCATACCCAGAAGAAAGTCTTCCCCATCAGATCTTTCAACAGCATTGGGCTTTCAACCCTACCCAGCTCTGGAGTCTTCCCAACAGTTCTCTCACAGTGTAGTACTTTTGTCCCCTACCCAGCTCTCACTTTATGTAGAATTCCCACACTGGCAGCCAAGATGTTCAGCCACTGTCCCGGGAGACTCTCACCACCCCAGTGACCAGCAGTCAGTCTCCTCCAGCTGGCCAACAATTTGGGGTACTCCAGACAGCCTCACCATCCCAATCACTTCCAGAGTGGAAAGCTTCCCCAAAGGTCCTCCTCCTGGCTTCTCCTGGCTATGACCCAGATCCAAAATAGCAGACACCCTCAATGGCTCCCAAACATGGACCTCAACAGCCACCTGGGAGCCAAACGGTGTCTCATTCAGCTCAACACAGCCATCCAAAGAACAGAACAAGATGGTCGAATTCTTCTCTCTTTTCCTCTGAGCTTCGTATGAAAGCAGCTGAAATTTGCTGACTGCCGCTGCTGTGACATTCTACCACTACAGCGCTCCTCTATGACTCCACTCCACTCCAATTCCAGTCAGACACAGGTATGCCCCACAAACTCTGCTTTCTACCTAAAAAAATAATAAATCTGGCTCCTCACTCTACCGCACTAGAAGCCCCTAACTATTCTCCCAACCCTGACTTACCACTAAGCTAAAACTAAACAATAATACTTTAAAATACTGCTGGCAATCCACCCCCCCTCACATCACATGCAGCCCAGCATGGCCGCCATGTTAGTAGAACATGCTAGAGATCTGTGTGGCTCTTGATCACTGCTCACAATGTCACGAGGAGGCAGCCTACCATGAAAAAGCTCAATCACAACTGAGAGCTGAGGATCACAGAACGACTGTGGGAAATGCTAATTGGAAGGCTAGGCCTGTAGTTCAGTAAACAAATAGCCAGCCACTCCCACTTCCCGAACTATATAAGCAGTTCCTCTCAGCCTCATTGTGAAGCATTTTTTTTTTCTTTGTAGCCAGAGGCTTTGTTGGTTTGTCCTTTGATCTGGCTGGGGCCTACCTCCCCCATCTCACCTGCCTTTTTTTGTATGTCTCTGCTGAACTTCGGTGTTTGTTTTCCTGCTTCTGGTTTGTATATTTCTTCTGGCTGTGTGCTTCCCTGTGTTTTGTGTCTCTTGTTTTTGGGCCTTGTTTCCTGTTTTCTGTTTTGCTATATTTTGTTTTTGTCTTTTTTGGGGGCTTTGTTTCTAAGCTCCTAGCATACCACTATTCAGTGCTCATGCTACTGCTTTCAGTTACCTACAACTGCAGCCACTACTACTGTTTACTCCAATTACTATTGTACCCAGTGCTTGTGTTTTTACACTGTACTCACCACACTCAAACTACTACAATGCAACTGCAATCATTAACTGTGTGTTTCAGCTCAACTATAGCTGCTCCGTGTTGCATACTCAATTCTTTTCACCTGACACAGTTTACTCTGACCCTAGCTGTGCTGCTCATTCCTACTGTCATTCTACTTGCAGCTTCATTGCACTACCTGTTTACACCTGCTTTCAGAGCATTGTCTCCATGTTTTATTGCAGTTACAACTCTGAGGTCAGCCAACTAAGCTCCTGCTGAGGCTGTTAATATAGCTTTATTATTAAATCTTGCCTAGCAGCCGAAAACTCCTCAGAGTATTTGTCACCTTGATTTGGCTATTCATGTCTGGCTGGCTTGCCCCCAATTCAGTGCTCTTTCATTGCTATACAGTATGTTATGCAGAACTCTGTGCAGGTCCACCTATCACTACTACTGCTTATTGACCTACATGCAGGTCCATGCCTGCTTATGCTATCATTGCTCATTGCTTACACAGATCATCGCTTCATGCCTACTGCCATGCCCTCGGCTTCAGTCTCTGGGATTCTGCTGCACTCAATTCTGCATTCAACCTTGCAAGGTCTCAGCACTCAATGCTCATTTCGATTTTAGCATGCTGTGCTCATTCAGCTCACCAGCTTTTCAGCTCTCAATCAATTTTGAGGCATGCTAGTCATTCTATTCTGGTGTAGGGTTCCTGCAGCTGGCGGTCTTGCTCTGCATTTAGTCTGCATCTTGAGCATGTCCATCTTGGGGCAGGATCCTTCTCACCTGGCCCATAGCTGGGAATGTCCTCGCCCTGGGCTTGGCTTTAGCCGCCTGCTACGTGTGTAGAATTTAAGACTAGTGGTGAAGGGTGGAAAAAGTTACCTCCTTTGGCTCTAGAGTTCCACTGTAATGGTTAGCCATTGACTTTAGTGATTTCCCTGGTAAGGCACCTTCACCGCATTCTCCCTAACACTGCCTCTGGTTCACCTGGTTTGAGTTTAGGGTGGGTAGGCCAGGTGAATGCCTCAGCAGTTGTTGCTCTCCTCCTGCACCTTGGATGCACGTATTGCTGCAGAGTTTTCTCACAACCATCCATGGCTTTCCCACTAGATGGTTTGAGTGAGAGCCTTCCTCCAAATTGGAATATTTCCACCTCCCTTTAATTGGGTTTTCCAAATTGCAGCTGCAGAACCGTCACTAAATAAACTATCCCAAGCTTGAAGGGAAGGCGACCTCGGCCTTGGATCCCCAGAGATTTCCTCCTCATAGGGTTTTTTTTCCTCTCCTCCATTGCCTCAGGTCATAACTGTTAGTTAGCATAGTAGTGTCCCCTAGTTCTTTAGGTAGGTTCTGCTGTTGGATGGAGGTGGAGGATGTCCTACCATTCCCTCTCTCCTTAGAGAATTCCCTAATTCTCAATGCACACCATTAGTATCATGCTACACAAACCTGGGCATTTCATTATGTTATCAAACTGAGCATCTTATTATGTTATCGAACTGTCTATGCTTCTCTACTACTATGTCACAGTTACTGCTACTACATCACAGTTACTGCTTGCTCATATGCTTCGTGTTGCCTCATTCTTTTGTGGTATGTTTGCTCTACATTTCTTTTGGGGATTCCTAAGGTACCTTTAGCCACGGGAATCATCCCATGGCACCTCTAAGGGTGGAACCCTCTCCGAGGGTTCTTTGCCTTTCATACCCCTACAGAGTGGTAATTCCTCTGGAATAGAGAGTGCGAATGGCAAAATCAAACTAACACAGTTGCACAAGCATAACGCTATACTGGCTGTGCAGGACATTGAATGCAACATTGCCTAGCAATGCACAGCCGGGGTGGCTGACTGTGCGGCTGTCAGATAGCAGGCTGGAGCTGCATAGTCTACCATGTCAGCAATTGATTCCTAACCTATTCAGGTATTGTGGTTGTCCATATCAATAGATTCCAGTGCCTCATTGAGAACTAGTCAAAAACTGAGATGGAGCTCCCAGACCCCAATGAAAACTATGGTCGAAGCCTGGACTGTGGAGAAAGCATTCCTTTGAACTGAATGGGAGCAAGGCATGTCTGGGGGGAAATAGATCTGTGGCTTGTCCCCAGTTCAAATCCCTAAACTGGGAGACTCACTGGTCCTGACTCCTGCAAAGGGAAGTTTAACCTCTATTAATATAGCACAACCATGTAATATTGGGAGAGATGACAGAAACATGCATGAAGGGAGGGCGATCGCCTTGCAGCTGACATCTGATTTAGAATTGACACAAAACCCTGAACTGAATTTGCTACAGAAGGTACTGCAAACACTGGCTGAAAAAGAGACTGTTACTACACCACCCTCTGATGAAACCAGGGATGGAGTAGGGGGTGCTTATGGAAGGGTTAAACACCGAAATGTCTGTTCCCAAAACAAGCACTGTCTTACATGATACAGAGCAAGATGGTTTAACATAGAAACATAGAATCTGACGGCAGATAAGGACCACTTGTTCCACCTAGTCTGCACATTTCCCTACCTTATGGATAAGCTGCAGATCCTAGTTAACCAACAACCTACTTCCTCCTACCCCCCAATAGAATTGCCTTATGTCTGTCCCATGCATTCTTGAATTCCTCCACTGTTTTTGACTCCACTACCTCCTCAGGAAGGCTGTTCCATGTATCCACAACTCTCTGTGAAAAAATACTTCCTCACATTACCTCTTAGCCATCCCCCCATCTTCAAATTGTGCCCCATTGTTCTTCCACATCTCTTTTTCTGAAAGATGCTACCCTCTTGGACTTTGTTGAGTCCCTTGAGGTACTTGAAAGTTTCTATCATGTCCCCCCTCTCCCTCCTTTCCTCAAGGGTATACATATTAAGCTCCTTTAATCTCTCTTCGTATGTCTTCTGATGCAGACCCTGCACCATTTTAGTTGCCCTCCTCTGGACAGCCTCCATCCTGTCTATGTTCTTGTGGAGATGGGGTCTCCAGAACTGCATGGGATCTCACCAACTGTCTGTACAGAGGGATAACAACTTCTGTTTTCAACTGGTGATGCCTCTCCCTATGCATCCCAGTATCCCGCCAGCCCTCCTTACTGCCTTCTCACATTGCAGGCCCAGCTTTAGGTCATCTGATATGACTACCCCAGGTCCCTTTCCATTTTTGTTGTTGTTAGTATCTTACCCCCATTGTGTACTCTTCCCCTGGGTTTTTGTTTCCTAGGTGCATTACTTTGCACTTCTTTGCATTGAAACTAAGCTGCCATACATTTGACCATTCCTCCAACCTTGCCAAGTCCCTTCTCATCCTTTCCACCTCACCTTCTGTATTGACCCTGTTGCAGATCTTTGTGTCATCTGCAAAGAGACATAATTTTCCCTCTAGTCCCTCCGCAATGTCACTCATAAAGACATTATAGAGGACCAGTCCCAGTACTGAACCCTGTGGTACCCCACTAGTAACCCCCTTTTCTTCAGAGTGGACTCTGTTTACTATTACCCTCTGCATCCTGTTTTCTAGCCAATTTTTTACCCAATCTGCCACCTTGGGACCCACTCCAAGGTTGGCTAACTTGTATATTAATCTTTTGTGTGGGACTGTGACAAATGCCTTGCTAAAGTCTAGGTAGGCCATGTCCACAGACCCTCCCTGGTCTACTACTTTGGTCACCCAGTCAAAGAAATCTATTAGATTCATCTGACATGACCTTCCCAGTGTGAATCCATGCTGCCCTGGGTCCTGTGCCTTTTGACAATGAGTTATCACCTGGCTCCTTGGGTAGCACAGGCCGATAATGAACTGCTATGAACTAGCTGAGGCCCACCTGCCAAATCTGGAAAACAGTCCTCCAACCTCATCTGCACCCCTGAAGCAGGATAGACCTAGGCCATATGCTGCATTGTTTTATGCCCCTATCCTGCTTGCAAAGTGGAATAATGTGCTAAAACTGAGGAAGTTGGGTTGGAAGTAAAGTGGCAAGTTTGGCTGTACACAAGAATCAAACACCTTGAACTTTGTGTGTTCAATTCTTGTGGACTGTGGTGAACTTTCCACCAAAATTGGTGGACTTTGAGTTCTACTCTTTCACCTAGGTCCAAATTGTGTGCACCAGGTGAACCAGTTGAAGTGCATACCACAGTTCATGCCACGGCCATAAGAGTGTCAGCTTGTCATGGCTACAATCTCAGTCAGTGATGATGTCATGTTCCAGCCTTGTTTTGGAGCTGCCTGACTGTGCTGATTGAGAGCAAATAAAACAGCACAAGGTCATGAAGGCAGCTTTGGACATCTCACACTGCCCTTCTCCTTCCAGTGATTGCTGCTCTGGCCCTCACTGGACTTTATTTGGGGCTCTCCCCTACAGCCAGTCCACTACCAGCCAGCCAGGACTGCTGTTCCCCCCGCCAATCACAGACACAGTAGGTGGGGTCACAAGCAAGACTGCCAACTCCAAACAAAGCTGTCTGCTTTCTTGAGGCTCACTTCAGGATCAGACAGCACAGAGACGTGAGAGCAACTTCATACCTCTCACTCTGTCCTCCCCCTTCCAGCGATTGGCACTCTGACCTTCAGCAAACTTTACACGGGGCTCACCTATCCAGCCAGACCACCACCAGCCAGCGAACACTGCTATTCCCCCACCAATCATGGACACAGTGGGTGGGGCTGCAAGCAAGCCCACAAATTCTGGCTCTCACGCTCCAAGTATATCAGTATCTATAGGCAAGTGGCCCTCCCACTTGCAGCCTTTGTGCTAAGGATGAGCACAAAGGACATCGTCTGGAGTCTGCCCATAGTCAACCTAGGTTCCTCCACTCCCCCACCCTAAACCTTGAATTTCTCCACCGTGTCCTCCTCTACTTTCCTTTCTCCCCCTCCCCCCATCTCCCCCTTGCACTAGGGAATGGAAGTCCTACTCTGTTCTCCTTCTCCTCTTCATTCTCCTCCTCCTTGCTGATAATGCTAAACCCAGTCCTAGCCCCCTTGTCCATCTTCCCCCTACTGTCCCTATGGGCTGCAGCATTTTGCACCTAAATACCAGGAGCCTCTTCCTAAGTCTGACTCACTTAAAGTCTGGATCTCCCAGCATTCTTGGGGCCTTCTGTACATATTTAAAACTTGCCTCTCATCCAGGATACCAGACTCCGGTTCCATGTCATAACAGTGAGCTAAAAACAGCGATCACTATTATGGTGAGTGTACATCACCGAAAAGAAAGAAAAAAGGTGCCCGAGACATACAGGTCTCATTTTGAATGTGGGGGCTGTGCCCCCTGCACCCCCCTACTTATGGATTCTCAACTCCAGGGGGGTGCATGTAGAGAAGGTGAAAAACTTGATAAAATGCATGCTGCTAGGCAACAAAAAATAAATAAATACCCACACCACGCCGGACCAGAACCAGGTACTCCATGCCTCCCAGCTGACCACCCTGCCCATGACACCAGCAATCCAGCTCAGCAGCTACCCACTGCAAGCCCTCCCACATGCCAACCTTCCCCTGCCTCACCCCTCCGAGGGTGTGCACGCGAGTGTATACGCGTGAGTTTCTGTCATGGTTTTCATCAACTGCAGTATCCAATCGCCCTCCACCCTAGGCAGCCATGATCACAGTCACTAAGATTGACTCTCCATTTTTTCTAGGAACTCAGTCTCTGTCACTATGGTCACAGACTACTCCAGACTCCAGCCTGGCTCTCCCTGACTACAACCTCTACCACCAGGACCTTGGCAAGTATAGTGGTGTAGTTGCCTTCTATGTCTGTCATAAGTTATCCTGCTGTATCTCCTTCATAGAACCAGTTGCTTTCTGTCACAAGCTCCTTTTAGTCAAGCTATCCCTCCCCTCCACCCTTCGTATTTCTATGGGCATTGTTTATGCCTTTCCCAATATCTCCCGCTCCTCCACTTCCTGTCATCCCTCATCTCCCATGCTGCTTCAGGTAAAGCTCATTCTCCTGGGAGACTTCAACTTAACCCTTGCTGTGCCATAGACTGATATATCAGTCCAGAATTCCTATACGTTCTAATCTGTTAGCAACCTAAGGGTTAAATTGGCTCTCTCTTACTTCTAGCCCCACTCTCCATATGATTAAGTCCCTAAACCTAACGCAGCTGATCTCTGAGCCCACCTGAATCAACCCTCACTCTCCTAATCACTCCATTTTGGGAGGGTACTTGCCTCACTCCCCAACCGTTTTATTCCAGCTGGCGCTCTGCCAGATGCCATTGGTGACCACAGTATGTTCTACTATATCAAGAAAATGAGATCCACTCACTTCACTCTCAAATACATTTGGTCCAGGTCACTTAGACTGCTGGACATAAATGCCATTCTCCTTCACCTTGCTGCCTCCGACTGGTCCCCAGTCTATTCTGCCTGGACATTGACACTGCCCTCTCCTACTTCTACCCACACCTGGAAGGTGGATGTCCCCCTAAGAAAGTTGAATGTGAAATGCTCCCACCACCCCGGATCACACCAGACTTTATTGACCTATGTAAGTCCTGTGACCAGGTGTGGGGATGTTTCAAATCCTCCCAGTCACTGACTACACTTCAATCCTACAGGCCACTCAGGAATTCTTGCACAGAGGCTGTCTGCTCTGCTAAGGCCATCTGTGTCGACACTAAGATCTGCAACAGTGTCAACACTCTGGGGGGGTGTGTTGAAAAAATTAGAAAGGACTTAAACATGCGTGAGGAGTAGTTGAGAGTGCAGCAGCTATGATTCAATGCAAAGAAGTGCAAAATCATGCATTTGTGGCACAGAAATTCAAGGGAGGGGTACAAGATTGGGGGAGAGGTACTGACAGCCACCAATCAAGAAAGGGACCTGGGGATAATCATATCTGATGGCCTAAAGGTAACCAAACAATGTGAAGAAGCTGTGGGGGGAGCCAGTGGGATGCTAGGGTGCATAGGGAGATGTATCACCAGCAGAAAAAAGGAGGTGGTTGTACCACTGTACAGATCACTAGTGAGACCTCACCTGGAGTACGGTGTCCAATTCTGAAGGCCTCATCTCCAGAAGGACATAAACAAAATAGAGGTAGTCCAGAGAAGGACAACAAAAATGGTGTAAGGACTGTACCAAAAATCATGTGAGGAAAGACTAGAGGACCTCAATGTGTATTTTCTGGAGGACAGGAGAGCGAGGGGGGGATATGATAGAGACATTCAAGTACCTCAGGGGTATAAACAAGGTGCAGGAGGGTAGCAACTTTCAGAAAAGAAAGTGTACAAGAACAAGTGGACATGACATGAGGTTAGACGGGGTAGTCCAAGGGGTAACATGAGGAAGTACTTTTTCATAGAGAGTTATTGATGCTTGGAACAGACTCCTTGCTGAGGTGCTGGGAGAAAAAAACGGTAGAGGAAATTTAAGAATGCATGGGATAGACATAAGAGTACTCTTGCAATAGGAAAGAGACGGTAAACCACAGATCAACTAGAGTCTGCAGTATTGCATTAGGTAGGTAGGGGAAAGGGGCAGACTAGGTGGGTCACACAGTCCTTTTTTTCTGTCACCTTCTATGTTTATATGTTATGTTTCTATTTCAAATCTAACTTACAGTCTAACTTTCATTATGCCACAAAATTGTGGAAGGTTATTCACTCCCTCTATAATCCAGCCCAGTCCGCTTCCCCACCATTATGGTGGATGGCTCACTGGTGTCTGACTGTCCTTCAGTTGCCATTCATTTTGAACAATTTCTTCACCACCTGTGCTCTAATCACTCACCTATCCTCTGGCCACTACCCCCCAGCCCCCTCCTGCCTCCTCCCTACCACCTCACCAGAAGGCTTCCACTTTCCCCCATCTCCCCTCACAAATTCTTCCTTACCCTAACATCACTTAAGCCTTCAAAGTTTAGTCCTAATGGGCTGGACACCAAACTTCTGTGACTCTCAGCCCCAGCCATTGTGTCCCTGTTTGCCCACCTTCTGAACCTATCATTCTCCCTCAGTGTTGTCCCCCAGACCTGGAAGGTAGCTAAGGTCTTACAGCTGCACAAAGGGGTTGACCCTTCCTCTCTTGGCAACTTCCAGCCAGTCTCACTCCTTCCCTCACTAGCTAAGCTTCAGGAGACTCTCATCTACTCTAGACTCATCAACTTCCTTTATTCCTCTGATTTCCTCTCCTCTTTCCAGTCTGGCTTCAGGAGGCACCACTCCACCATCACTTTCTTACTGCAGGTGACTAACTCTATCCTAACAGGGATGGAGCAGTGGCATATCATTGTAGCTTTATTCATTGCCCTGGCCAAAGCCTTTGATTCGGTGTCTCACCCTCTCCTCCTCAACAAGCTTAGCTCTGCTGGCTTGTCAGCATCTGCTGTTGACTGGTTCCATTCATTCCTCATGGGCCATAAAAAGTCAGTACAGGTGGGAAGTGTCTAATCCCCCCCATCCTTGTCAGAGTCCCACAGGGCTCCATCTTGGGTCCTGTCCTGTTCTCCATTTTCCTAAATGACTTCCCCTCTGCTTATGTCTCTTAACATATCCACATGTAAGTGGATGACATGGTTATCGATTTCTCCAGCCCATGAACCTCAGCCATGGTTCATCCACTCTGGCAGGATTCCCACAACATCCTGTGCTGGTTCCATGCCAACCAACTCAGGGTTAACACCTAGAAGATGGTGGCTATGACCTTTGGTACCAGCCAGAAACTTGCCAGGCTCTCAACCAGCCCTATTTTCTCCACACTGATGGTACCCCTCTGGAGGTCATCCTTGCCTTCAAGTTCCTTGGTGTGTGGCTTGACAGCAAGCTCAACCTCTCTGCCCATATTGATGCCATCCACGCCAAACTCTACCCCAAACCTGATGCTTTGTTCCTTAACAAAGACTGCATCTCCCTCCAGATCCTTCAGGTGCAGATAACCAAGATGATTCTCCCAGTCCTTGACTATGCAGATGTGGTCTATGGCACTGCCCTATCCTCCCTTGTTAGATCTGTCACCCTCTGCAATGCCTTGTGTCATTTTGCCACCAATGTTCCCCTCTGTACTCATTGTTGCTCGCTCTACTCCTCAATCTCCATCCATCCTCTACTGTCACATTGCCAGTCCCACTGTGCCACCTTCATTGCTAAATAATGGTTTGAGTTCCTCCCCTCCTACCTTTCCTCACTAGTCTCCTCCATTCCCTCCTCCTCCTATGTTACTCACTCCAGGGACTCCAACACCTTCTCCATTCCCCACCCTCGATCCTCTGCCGGACAAACTGCTTTCTCCTACCTCCTCCATTCCCTTTGGAATCTGCTGTCTTCCCCACTTCACCTCTCCCCCTCTCTTCCTACCTTCAGACACCAACTGAGGAACCTTTCTACTCCCTCCTGTTCCTGTCTACCCTCTCCCTATCCTCCTGGTCTCTTCCTTGACCCTTTCCTGATCTGATTGCTCTTCTATCACTGTTTAGTATAATCTACCCCAACAGACACTTGTGCATTTGAGTGTTTTCTTGCACCTTAATCCATGTTTCTTTCATGTAGCCCAAGGTGTTATAATATTCAACTCAACATTTGTTGGTACACTGTGTTGTTGCTGCCTTGTATTCATATAATGTTTTGTAATTTGTTCCTTATGTACTCCTCATCCCCAGGTCACATCTGGAAATGAGCCTTGGCTCAGTGTGCCTTTCCTGGTTACCAACTTCTTTAAATAAAGAAATAAAATGACTGACAAAAGAAGCTCACTTGCATGCTTGTTGTCAGGCTGTTAGGTAGGAGAATCAGGGCTGAGATTTACTTCTTAGATTGGTTAGATTACCTAGGAAATTATTGCAAAAACTTCCAGAAAATAAGTGACATTGACCAGGGCTGCTGAAGGAAAGAGGAAAAGGGCAAAAGGAAAGAAGAAAAGGAAGGGAAAAAAGGTGTGCATGAGCAGCAGCACTGTGCAGGCTTGCAGCAGTCATGTGGGACCAGTGGCTGCCCGAGGTGGTCTAGTACTTTCCTGTGTTTAATGGAGGTGTGAATACTCTTAATATTCCAAGATACCCACTTTATGGGTTGATGAGCCATGTGCACAGTATACAGAGAGAGAACAGAGGGGTACTTTCACATGTAGAAACCATACAAAGAAACTACAGAGAAACAGTGGCACAACAATTAGTCCATAGGTGAAATCATTTAGGAGGTGCCATAAGAAAAGCCAGGCAGAATGGCATTGCAGGGAGCTGTGAACTTTCAGGCACTACACAAAAGGAAAACTTCCATGAGGCAGTGTGACAGGGTAGAATAGAACCCTCTTCCATTTGTTAGAGAAAGTGTGTAAATGCAAGGATCTGTATTCTTTCCTTTTCTCTCTTCTCTGTTTGGTTGCGCAGCCAAATTTTCCTGTAAGACTTCGGACTTGATCAACCCGAACAGTCTTGCAATCCTTTGCCTCTCACTGTCTCTCTGTTTTCTCTTGCTGTCTGTTTTTTCTCCCTTGCATATCTAGATCTGGTAATATAAGAATATGTGCAAATCAATATATGGAAATGAAACTGATAATGGGATCATTTTTGTTTAGAAAATATGGTGTTACTGTTGAAATGTATTTATATTTATAATTTGAGATAACTGTAAAAAGCTAGAGGTTACTTGGGTACAAATGCCTGAGCCTTTTGCAGTTGTTGTAGGGACCTCAGGAAGTTCTCAATGTTCTAGCAGCTCCTGAAATTTACAAAGAACAGGATGCTTGCAAAGGATGGGGGTTGACAAAGACTTATAAAAAAACAGCTAAGCTGAGCTGCAAGGTAGATTTTTTTACAAGAGATTTTATTTTGTTCTCTATATAGTTAGTCTGAACAGGTTTATTTTATTTTATATTACTGCAACTACAAATAAACAGTTTTGTGGAATTTTACAACTGCTCCTGGGTTTTCGCTATGCTTTCTGACCTGTGCCTCGACGACAGGTGGGATTACAATCTTTGTGTCATACACAAACAACAATTTAACATCATATTAAAAACCTTGTTGTGGAACTATAACAAACAACAATAACAAAAAGCCGAAACTTGGTAACACAGGTCCCCTGTCATTAAGAAGATGAGGAAACCAGAATAAACTTTTAATAACATATGAATTTCACCCACACAGAGATGCAGTTGCTCAGAACATCTGACATGCTTACCCATGAGGTGGGTTATTGTGCACAGCTGGAAAGCTGTGGCAGTGCAACCCAGTACAACATGTGGTCTCTCTGGGGCCTTGGTGGTAAGAGTGGGTAAAAGTCATCTAGGGCCCCCGGGTGAATGGAGAACCACTTTATGGTGGTTAGCAAGCCACCTGATTTCCTTTGTGTCTGAAAGGATTTGGGGGGGATAAGATCCATAAAGGAAGGAGAGAGGGCAGGGTAGTAGTCCCTTCAATACAACTATGGGGTAAGGAAGTTGTATATTGGGGATGTCAAGGAACTAAGATAGCAGGGGACTGAGTGGTCTCAGTGTGGGGGGGTAGCGACCTGTGGAGGAAGAGGGGTAGTACTAGGGAGGTGCCTTTGCTGCTGAGTGTGGGAGTATCCTGTCTCTGACCCATGGTCACATCTGAAAAAGGGATGAAAAGCCTATGAAGTAGAGGTTGGGGGAGTAAATGTTAGCTGAGAAAGTGCAAATCACACCAGAGTTTCAAGTGGTGCCAAGCATGTAAGGGGAACTCTACTCAGAACAGTAGGTTTCCAAGGTTGTGAGCCATAAAAGAGTGAAAAATTAGATGAGCAGATGTGGATCGCTCTTTATTCAAAACAGGTGGGTGGGTTCCAGAGTCCAGGTGCGTGCAAAGCCCTGTGATGCACCAGGAGGAGGTCCAAATGGGTGCATGAGGATATCCTTTCTATCTCCCCTGCCTGAAGCACCACATTTGGGGATCCATGCATATCAGGGAGGCTACATGGGGAGGGGAGGAAGGCAGATGAAGAAGAGAGTGTGGAAGTAATCCTGCTATGGGCTAGTCTCTGGAGCCAGTAAAAAGGCAAACAACAGATCAGTCTGAAGGACTGATTACCCTGCCAAAAATGGGTCATGAGGGTAGTGACCCAAAGTCTACCTGCAGGCAGAAGCTTATGAGGAGGGAGAATGAAAATAAAAGCTGGGATGGTTAGGCAAAGGGCTATCCCAGGTGGGCTGTCATGTCTATTAAGTAGGTCCACTGCTTGGAGCTTCAGGGGGAGGCGGAAGGAAGGAGGCAGGTCATATCCTCAAAAAAAAAACATTTCTCATGCCCTGTCTGCGACCTCTATGTACTCGCCAGGCTGCAGTCATTTAATGGGACAGTAAATGATATACTGTCTCTGTCAAAAACCAGACGAGGAGCAGGGGGAAGTAGGGGGAACTGCCTGTCAAAACAGTATGAAAGGAAAAGATCCAAGACAAGATGAAGAAGCTGAGGATGGAATAATGAGTCATGAATGGCTCATGGGGGGGAGGGCAAAATCAATATCTAAGAATGGTTGGGAAGGTAGGAAGCTACAGTACAGTACTGAGAGAAAAACCTAACAGTACCTATATAAAGGGTAACCCCAAAGAAAAACCAAGGTGTGGTTTATCAATAAACAATAAAGAATGCAGGTGATAGTCACCAAATGAGAGATCAAGTCCCACATTAACACAGCTTATTTCAGGTTTTTTGTCTGGCTCCTCAATTTTCAAGCAGGCTTATGTTTTGGGAAGAAGGGTCACCATCCTCTGCAGCTCAGTCTGCCCATGAGCAGTGGTCCAGACCATCTAGGTGTGGTGACTTTGGCAGAGACTTCACAGATGTATCTGGGAGCAGGGTAGCAAAAGACTGGGTGTCATCAGTTTCAGCATGCTTAGATGCTGGCTCCCCCACTGAATCAGAGGTGGTAGCTGAATGTCTGGAGTCCTTGCTTCCATCCCGGGTATTCATGAGGATTCCATACTATCCATATCTCTTCCTGTCCTGGCCTCTCTGATTTTAATGTTTCCCTTTGCTCATTTGCCATTCCATCTGCTCATTGGCAGGTTCCATTCTGATTGGGGTGGGTGGGCTGATTCAGGAGGAAGAACCATGAGGTGAAGCATATTTCCCAATAGTTCCAGCTATGTCTGACCAAGTTTTGTGGATATATCTAATGGCCTTGACAGGCATATGGAAGTGTGTGAGACCCCATTGGGGGTTAAACTGAGCTTGGCTGGATACTGCATTTTGCAGGGGATACAGAGCTCTTGCAGGACTTTTTTTAACCTTGGGGTTCTCTTTTCATTTCCAGGCCAGTTCGGTCAAGAGTCTGAGAAGATGTGGATCCTCTGGCCATGCCAAAAAAGGGGACCTCTGTCATGAGCTAGGGAGAGACTTTTCACCTTGTCAGGTTACCTTAAGAGCTTCAACAATATTGGTTACAGTTGTTCACCAGGTTTGGGGGATAGGCTAAGGGTCCTATGGGATCTCTCAATTTCAAAAGCTGGCTTCCAGAAATATTTAAGTAGAAGAGGTAT
This sequence comes from Neoceratodus forsteri, assembly GCA_016271365.2. Classification (NCBI taxonomy): domain Eukaryota; kingdom Metazoa; phylum Chordata; order Ceratodontiformes; family Ceratodontidae; genus Neoceratodus; species Neoceratodus forsteri. Next base: position 309,013,364 of record CM028133.1, read on the forward strand.
TTCTCTCTGGAGAAAGCTGGCCACATCTTTATTTTTAATCCCTTGAGGAAATCCAATGAAGTGCAAATTATTCCTTTGGCTTCTGTTTTCAGCATCCTCCATTCTCTCCCATAATTGTGCTATGAGTCATTCCAGCTCCTGGATTCTTGCCTTATGTTGGGTGTCCCTGTCATCAATGCAAGGAAAAAATGTTCCAATGTCTCTGGTCTTACATAGTAATTCTTGTATTTTTTCCTCCAAGGCAGCCAAGGAATGTTTGAAGGAAGAAATCTCCCACAAGACTTGCTGGAGCATGGTTTTAATCTCCTGGACATCAGAGTAAGATATTACATTGAGAGGTTGTGTACCATCAGCCATTTTCCTGCCATGTGGATCACCAGCTGCTGATCATTCATTACAGGTTATTTTTGTTGACCCGTAGAGAATAGATTGAGCCTGAAGGGTGAAGTTTACTGGAGGAAATTAAACAAATTTTAGCTGGGTGATGCTGAGCTCATGTCTCAAGCTGCCATCCTCTTCCATGACACATGCATGCCCCGTAGGATTTCTTTTGAGTAGACAAAAAATCACTTACACACATAGTGTGTCTTCTATGTAAAGAGTGGCTGAGTCAGGGTAAGGAGAGAACAAGGCTGGGAACATCTACTATGAAAAGGCATTTACTGAAGTCCCACATATGTCACTATAATAAGGCATGCCAACACATGGAATCAGCAGCAGAATCACAAGGCTGTAAAACTGATGGTGAATATAATGATGATGGCCAGGGAGAGAACATTAGGAGACCTGGTAGAGAGGAGGAGGAAGCAAGTCTTTTAAGCTGTAGCCGATGCACAACTCTAACATCTTCCATTCATCAGTTCTTAAGCCCATTGACTCCCACACCTCTGAGGATCTGCAAATCTCCAAACACTTTCACCCCCAGGGGTGGCAAAAATAGCAGCCAACTGTCTCATTCAAAGAAAAAAGCACTCAGTTCTTACTGGTTCAGTCCCTGTAAATAGGTTAGAAATATAAAGTAAACAGTCCTTCTGTAAAGGCACAAAACCTATTATTAAACATACATCTGTGGAAGCACCTTCCCCTCCACTGCCTGAAACAGGAAGTGGCAACCAGATGGAATTGCAGCTATTAAGGTTAGCACATTTCACAAATGCCTACAGATGAACATTAACTACATCCTGGCCACTCTCTTGCACCCTCAGTTCAAAAACACATTTGAGTAAGTCTTTGATGTGCAAGAATGCGGTAAGGATCAGCAGTCCTGTAAAGCCTTGCTTATCCATCTGGTCTCTCTAAGTATGGCACAAAATAGTAACAGAAATATAAACAGAGCAGAAGAACAACACTCATCATCATCCCTTGTTGCAATCACAGTGAGAGGCCAGGTAGAAGACTGGTGAAAAAGAGGGTCCTAGTGTGTTTCCACAGCTACTGAACATCATAGAGGTCACTCATTTTTGTCTTGAAGTCAACCTGCTAATAGTGCTGTTGCTGCTGCCCCTCCAAGAACAGGCTCTGGCAGAGCCACTACGACTGTGAATGCATTAACTAGATAAGGGTGTTTCATGGGCTTAAACATAAACATTTAATTTATTTATTTAAAAAATATCAGATTTACAAACCTTTTAGTCAGAGACTCATTTACAAAGACACCTCATCGAAACGAATACAAAGACAGCACAGTTAACAAGTCCAAAAACAGTGGCTCAGAGAGCAAACAGTTATAACAATCATTCACTGGAGATACATGGGTAACAGTAGATAAACAGATTACATAGTTTAGGCACACAGACACCACATCAAGAAGACCAACGCAGTTCAAACAAGATACAATAGCTAAAGCAAATAGACATCAGGAGTCAAAGAGAAGCCCAGAGTGTTCACATGAAGGCTGTCGCATACACTAATGAATCAAAGTATAGTACATTGAGAAAGGGAATATTTAATCAGTAAGGCATGACAGGGTGTGTGTTATCATGTAATAACGTCACTCTTGGGGTGGGTTGAAGCATGAGGAGAAGCCAAGTATTTATTGGCACGTATTTATTTGATCCACTGGATCAGCGACATTTGCACAAGCTGTGCCCAGTGTAGATTTTACAGCACTTGTCCTGGTCTGGTGATCTGGGTTTTACCCATACCACACTGCATATGACTTAGTGATATACTGTACAGATGGCTGCAGAGTCTAACCCATTGAAGGTTGAAGTTTCAGAAAACTACTATGCTACAAATATCGACTCACTCCCTCCCTCACCCCCAGTCACAATTAATCCTCTACCAAAGTCATGCTTAAATACTGGTGCCTCTACATCCTCGCCACTAAGCTTTTAATGTCAACGTGCTTCTTCTGCTGCTGTGAGTTAAATTCTTTATTTAAAAACATTTTGTTGAAAAATTTTTGTTTTAGTATATCCATGGTCAGGAAAAATTAATTTGTAAAAGAAACCAGAATCCCCATTTATCAGTTCATTGAATCACTATACAGCATGTTATGAATTTTTCAGATTCTATGTTGAAATCTAGATTTTGTATTTGCCGTAATGGTCCTTGCAAGAACAGATCCAGAAGCAAATGATTTGATACCTTTTAATGGACCAACATAGATGTAACAACATAAATAAAGCACTCTGGCTTTTAGACCAACCAGTCCTTCTTCAGAAGCCTAATGGCCGTTGTTTAGGAAAAACAATACTTTTAACAGCTAGATCATGCAGAAAAAAACAGAAAAAATCCCCATTGGTTTAAAATACTCATTTTAAAAATACAGATGATGATGTCAGAGAAGTTTAACAGTACCGTATTGCCTTCAGCCAGGAGGTTCCCATGGTCAAAGGTGCTTGGTGCAAAACACATACAAAGAATCTTACTGTATATAAATTTAATTGACATAAAATAACACTGCTGGAGCAAATGACTCTTAAATCAAGCAATGAGTGTCACAGTGTGTATAAGGATGTGATTACTGAAAAGCAACCCCCACCCAGATTAAAGACATACCAAGAATGTCTTAGAACTCCAAGAAGTTTCAATGCATGCATTATAGACAAGAAATTACCAGTAAAGTTGTCTTAAAAACATCAGTGCCCACTGTATGATGTGTAAAACCTAACTGGACCTATCACCCAGCTGTACTCTCCAGCTAGATATCATGCCCCTTAATTTCAAAAATCTCTAGTATAGTGACAGGCCTTTATAAATGACAATTTAAATATAAAGTGACAGTATTCGTGTCAAACAAAAAATTCTAGTCGAGGACCACCAAGGAATTAAGACCATGTAGCCTGATATGTACTGATGTCAATATAAACTGAGAATTTAACAACTTGGTGTGCCAGAAGTGTCTAAGGAATCTGAAAAATTGATAAAAATGTAATTTCTCTCCTCCTCGTCACACAGACAATACACCCTACCCCACCCCACATCCCCATAATGCAGGGGGGTATAACTAGCTTTAAGGATATACTCTCTCTCTCTCTCTCTCTCTCTCACACACACATACACACACACACACGCACACTCTCCTAATGAACCTTTATTCACATCAGTCACTGCAATTGTTCCCCAAAGATTTTCAACTTGTCATGAAATGAAATCCTAAGTAAAAGGGCTCATGTATCCTAATACCTACAGAGTAAAATGTGACACTATTTAACTGTACTCCTATCTGCACAGTACTATTAGGAGCAAGCTTTCACCAGAACAGAATACCATGTCACACAATGGCACATGACCCTGCAACCAACGCACCTGTAAGACTTGTGAGCTCATTTCCACCTCAGACTGTGTGGTTACATCACAAAACAGACAATTCAAGGTGCATGGGAGTTATACATGCACATCATGACATGTTGTTTATTTCATTCAGTGCAAAAGATGTCCACAAACAGGTTATGTTGGAGAGACAAGCCAACAGCTCCACACTGGCTGCAGTGTTTCTTTTCTCTGCTGTGGCTAAGCAAAACACTGTAACAAGACACTGGCCTGCTGTAGGGGCTATTAGACATCAAACCAAAGGGTACGCTGTGAAGACTAACTTGGAGAAGATGCAATAAAACAAACTTGAATGACAGCCCCAGATGTCATAAAACACCCAGGGAAAATTAGAAAAACTCCTCTAACAGCCCAGGCAGAAACAAAACACTGGATTGAAGTGAGAACTCAAAACTGGTAGTAATACATATATTCCTGATTTTAACATGCAGTTTTCCTTTAAGAAGATTCAGTAGAACATAAACAGTAGCCTAGAACTGCCTGCCTGAGAATGAAGTTGGTATATTATTTGGAAAAAGGGAAGGCTAGGTCTCTTGTTATGCAATGTCCTGTAAAGTATCACACTGACTGCTCTTATGATGTTGATGTCAAATGCTGTGAGGTGCCATGGGGAACTTGTTATGCAGAAAGTTCCAGAAAGTGTTTAACCCATTCTACTTCTAATAGCTTTCTCAAACTTAAAAATAAAAATACACTTCATCACAGACCGTGTTTACAAAGTACTGAGCCCATGATTAAAATAATTTGAACCCCATCCCCCCAAAATGTGCCCTCACATGAACATGCATGATGTATCTGTAAAAACAATAAAAAAAATGTATTTCTAAATGCATTAGTAACACCAATGCTTTCAAAGTTATCTGTAAAGACAATAAAACAAATGTATTTCTAAATGCATTAGTAACACCAATGCAAGATTTTGAAACTACTAAGAAGACAAACTATATATATAGATAGATAGAATATGGTAAACACATATTGTTAATCCTGAAAGCTGAACTTTATTTTTAGTATATAAATGTTTAAGAAATACCTGAAAGCTGTCTATTTTCCTTAGTTTTTAGACACTTCTTAGTATTTCCTTTTGAGACACCAGGTGACTCTGATAATCATTTGTTCCAAGGGTTTTTAAGTCAGTTTGAAGGTATTTTAAATATCTTCTGTTCTAGTCCTTAACAAAATGCAGGGAACTCCACAGAATTGTTTTTTTTTCCTTGGTCCACATCCCAAACATGAGTCTTCTTTCAGGATAATAGATCCACCTTATGCCCCTCCCACATGAATAACAAAAAGGTGGGATGGACCTTTTGGAGCTTCTTGGATGGTGGTGGGGTGGACCTTACATTCCCCCACCCCAAAAAATGCTGCCTCCCACTACTCAGGTTCCAGTTCTTGTACGACCCATTTAAGAAAGAAAATAGTACCCTGCAACCATTGACTAACATAAAAGCGTATTTATTTGGGGTTGGAAAACATTTCTTGGAGGAGGGTAAGGTGGAGGAGATTATTTAAACTTTCAGTCAGTTCCATGGACAGAAAACATGACATCACTCCTTTTGTACATGCAATGCTTCTGTAGGCTCTGCCCACAGTCGTAAAACAACAATTAATGACAAACCACTATGGTAACAACTCTTTGACTATATCTTGATGAAAAAACACAGCAAGTTGCTTTCTGACAGTAATACCTGAGATCCCAGCAAACAAAATCGTGCAGAATTATCTGGATGAGAAAGTACCACTAGCAGAAGGAGATAAGCCTCAATTATACTGGTAACAAAAAAAAATACATTTGGCCCCGTTCGACACAGGTAGCTGTTGAATACCTCAGTTGCCCACCTGCAAGTATGTACAAAGAGAGGATTTTCAGTGCTGAAGGCAATATTGTCAACAGCAGGAGAACATGCCTTTCGACCCAAAATGTAGAGATGCTCTCTTTTTTTAAAAATCAACCTGCCCCTTTTTTTCAAACCTCTTTCTGCCATAGTTAATGGAGGATGAATCTCCTACACATCCAGCTGGGCTCAAGACAAAGAAGGATGATGAGGTGGATGGGGAGGGCTTCCATGTTTGTTAGTATCTTATTTATGGAACCAGTACCCTAGGCACGCACTGTGGGATGCTGCACTGCTGTCCTCACTAAGTTAATATTTGTTCAATTTTGGCCGGGCCTGCACAGGCCAAATTAGTAATTTTGGGGGGCAACACTGCCCATAAAACTAATATGTACAACATTTAACCATGGCATAAATGGTAGCCTTGTCCATGTGTGCCACTGTCCCAATGGACACTCAAGTTTTGGTACCCCAATAGCCCACACTGTGGGATGCTGCACTTTTGTATTCACTCAGTTAATGTTTCCTCAATTTCTGCCAGACCTGCACAAGCTGAATTAATAGCATTTGGGGCAACACTTCCCATGAAACCAGTGTGTGCAACACTTAGCCATGGCATTACTGGAAACCCTGTCCATGTGTGGCACCATCCCTCCCAATGGGCACACAAGTTATGGAACTGCTGTAGTCCACATTGTGGGATGCTACACTGTTGTCTTCACTAATTTCTTTGGATTGATGTTTGCTCATTTTTTATTTTTTTTTGGCCATGCCTGCACAGGCTGAATAAATATTTTTTGGGTCAATGTTGCCCATGAAAGCAATGTGTACAACTCTTAGCTATGGCATAACTGGAAGCATTGTCCATGTTTATAAAATGGGTAAACAAAATGGCTTTATTTGATAGGCTGAAAGGATCTTTGAGCCATGTCTTTATCAGAATGTATGTATCCCAACTGGCACTTTTCTTCCCTGGGTGACCTCACAACAAGGAGAAATCATTAACTTAGCCAAGCTGCAAAGTGTTCTAAGAAGCGGATACACAATGTGCAGCACCACCGTGAAATGCCACACCACTTAACAACAGACATCAAGCAACATGTAGCCTGTCTCTCTCTCTCTCTCTCTGTAAGCACAAAGTGTATGAAAAATAATTGAAATAAATTCATCAGAGTGTTTTTTTTCCTCATGTTAAAAAAAATATAAATACCTCAGTGGCACCATGACTGCTGAAACGGAAACCGCCCGGTGCAGATGGCTTTCACTTTCACTACATGCTGCTTCTAGTCTCATTCTCCCATCCTCTGCAGTCTTCAGTCTCTATTTTCCACAGCCCAAGAGCTCTGTACCATTGGACACGCTCATCATTGAAGCTGTATAGCACCACACAGTAAAATAAAAGGTAAAAAAAAACTTGCCATCCCGGAAAAGGCTCTGTATGGCGGCCGGTATGGGACATGCTCATTCTGAGTCAACCAAGCCGTTGACAGCAATATAAAACCAAACACTAAAGAAAAAAAATAAAGAAAATAAAATAATAACAAACTGTGTCTTCATGAATGACACACTTGGGAGCAGACACACATAAAAATGATGGCCCTCTATTCACTCTTAATCAAAGCAGCCACTTGTTGTAGTAGTGTGAGAGTAACATTATGTGGAAAGGGGGAGGATGATGGGGGATTAACACTGTGTGAAGAATGGGAAGACAGTGGGAATTAAAAGTGTATTCAGAGGGAGACGACAACTTGACCAGCATCTGTGTGTGTGTGTGTGTGGGGGGGACAGGCACCGTACATCATACAGTAGAAAAAGTACCTAAATAGAGGGACTGTTTTACTACTTCAGGTATCAAAACCTCAAATTATTAAAATGTTTTCCATCTTTTTATTTTTCTTGCTTAAACAGTTACTTAGGGAACCCATTTTGTAAGCACTATAACATGCTCCAAGGTGTGGGTTATCTCCTGATAAGAGCACGCCCAGGTGCATAACGCACTCAGTGCAAGTGCCTCATGCCTTGTAACATACCTGGGTGTGCTGTTATCAGGAGATAACCCACACCATGTTGTGTGTTATTGCTTGCATAACACTGTGCCAATGGACACACAATTTTTAGAACTCCAGTAGTCCACACTGGATGCTGCACTGTTCTCTTCACCCATTTCTTCTTCAGATTAGTGTTTGCTTAGTTTTTGCCAGCCTGCACAGGCTGACTTAATCATTTAGGGGGAAACATTGCCCTGAAACCAGTGTGTGCAACATTTAGATGTGGCATAACCAGAACCCAATTTTTGGAACCAGTAGCCCTCAATGTTGACCACTGCATCATCCTACTGGTTTCTGGATGCTTCATCAGCACAGTGCATTATGTTACTCATTATCCCGTTTCATAATACATTTCAAAACTTGAGCCAGTGCAGGCTAGTTCACCATTAAGAGAACTTTGGAGAACTTTTTGTGGCTCAACCGCCAAAGTTCGCAAGGTCAAAGATCTGTACTGGGGGTGAAAGGTTGGAGTTAACCTCAGGCAGACCTTCAAGGGGATACAACATCTCACCAACAGCTTCTAATAGGGCAAGGACAGAGAAGCTTATTTTATACTGGGCAGCTTAAGGCCTGCTACAGGTGTGGCATGAAAGAACACTTAAGTGGAGTTTGCAACTTGGTTGAATACAGTCTATACAATGAAATTGGTCATGTGAGTTAGCATTGTGTAAATGAGCTCAAATGTAATCTATGTGATAAGCAAGGTCATTCATATCCATGTTCATATCCATCATTCATATTATCCAGTCAGTCTTACATCAGCGGTAGGAAAGAATATGGAGGAACTCCTAAAGGAGAGGATTGTGAAATGCCTGGTGGAAAATGGGCTACAGGATGACAAGCAGCACAGGTTCATGGAAGCAAGGTCATGTCAGATGAACCTCAATGAATTCTTTGACTGGATGACAAGGGAGTGTGAACAGGGAGGGGCAGTGGACATGGCCTACCTGGACTTCATTAAGGCCTTTGACACCGTCCTTCATAGGAGGCTGGTGTGCAAGATGGGTAGTCTAGGGGTTGGGGAGAAAATATCAAATTGGGTGGAAAACTGGCTTGGTGAAAGAGTAGTTGTAAATGGGGTTCATTCCAGGGAGGAAAAAGTGACAAGTGGTGTACCCTCTGGCCAATGCTGGGGCTGATACTCTTTAACATTTACATTGGGAATATTGCAGAGGGACTAAATTGGAAGATGTGTCTGTTTGCAGACTATACAAAGATCTTCAATGGAGAAGATACACTGGGGGGGTGGAGTGCATGAGGAAGGACCTATTAAAGCTGGATGGGTGGTCAAAGAATTGGCAACTGAGATTTAATGCCAAAAAGTGTAGAATAATGCACATAGGGCACAAGAATCCAAGAGCAGTATACATGCTAGGGGGAAAGAATGTTGTGGAAACAGAGCAGGAGAGGGATCTGGGGATTATTATTTCAAACAACCTTAAGGTGTCAAACCAGTGCAACAACACAGTTGGAAAGGAAAGCGGTATGCTGGCATGCATAGGGATGCATATTCAAGCAGGAGAAGGCAGGTGATAATGCCCCTATACAGGTTAATGGTCTGACCCCACCTAGAGTATGGGGTACAGTTCTGGAAACCTCACTTACAGAGGGATATTGACAGGGTGGAAAGAGTCCAGAGTAGGGTGACAAAAATGCTGCATGGTATGCAACATAGGACATATGAAGTGAGGAAGGAGGAGCTCAATCTTTATCCACTGTTAACCAGGAGTGAGAGGTGGGATATGATTGAAACTTTTTAAATACCTGAAGGGAATTAACAAGGTGAGGGAAGGAAGTATATTCAAGATGAAAGGCAATCCAAGAACTAGAGGGCACAGGTTGAAGCTGGAGGGTGGTCAAGTCAGAGGAAATAAGAGAGTGCATTACTTCACTGAGAGGGTGGTAGGCCCCTGGAATGGGCTACTGGAGGGGTAGTTAAGGCATCAACAATGGGGGGATTCAAGAGTGCATAGGATAACTACATGGGTTTAAACAAGAGAGGGAAGGATAGATACGCAGATGGGAAAGAAGGGATGGGAATCTATGGGGGGACACGGAAGTGGGGTGTAGGGTGGTAGAGTCAGGGCTACCTATGGGGAGGGAACAAGAGCAGACTAGATGAGCCAATGGGGTCCTTTTTTGATGACAAATTTCTATGATTCTATGATATTGAAATCTGTCCACGAGCAGCACAGAACCAGCCCGATCAGGATGATTGATCAGAACAAAACCTGTTTGTCACTTTGGCTCAAAACTAAGGTGGCCCTGAAGTGCAAAACACATATTCACCAAAAATAAAAGGTGAACTACAATCTAATAAGTAGAACAACACCAAAAGAATGAAATGCAAACAAAAAAAGCAACAAAACCAAATGTGAAGTGTCATGCCACAAAAAAAATACAGTAAAGTAACAGAACAAAAAGAAATGCAAATAATGTAAGAGTGAATGCAAACAAACAGCACAGCACAACTTAAAAGTGATTGCAAACAAAAAAAACAACACAACAAAAATCCAGAACACAACAAAAAAGTGAATGCAAACAAAAAAAGCACAACACAATTAAAAAGTGAATGCAAACAAAAAACTACAGCACAAAGAAAAACACAACAAAAAACTGAATGCAAACAAAAACATACAGCACAACAAAAAAGTTAATACAAACAAAAAACACAGCACAACTACAAAGTGAATAAAAACAAAACAGCACAACACGACTAAAATATGAGAGACAAAAAGATGAGATGTGAAGCAACAATGAAAACAGCAATCAACATAAAAATGTAAGCATGCATTTAAAACACAAAAGCAACTTCAAAAACAGTATACACACCAAAAAAAAGGTACACAAAAAAAAAGTGTGAACGGACGTTATCTTCACAGCGGAAATGCCTTCACAGTGTAGGGGAGGAGTCAGCCATAGTCCTCAGGGTCAGAAGGAAAAGCTGTTGTAGGTAGGTACTAATGGGTAGGAGACGTTTTCTGTAGGAACCTCAAGGTATAGCTCAGTAAACCAACTAGCAACCTTATGGTTTAAGATAGCACCTTTTGATCGGCAGCTTCTGCCGAGTCCGAGTTCCCTGTAAATTTGCATTTGGAAGGTAATGGCAGTTGAAAAAAAATCACTGTAACCCCTATACATTTTATCATGGTGCTATGTGAAAATAAACCCTACCAAGCACAATTTCAAATGTAGGAATAAGTGGGTGAAGTGTGGCAGTTACTAGAATCTATCTGCGGGTTTGGGGAGGAAAAAATCCCAAGAATGTCCGAAGAAGTGCTGAGCTGGGCTGCAACTGTGTCCCTAGCTAGGGGTGCTGGCAAAGAGCACGATGGGTTTTCAACAAGGAGGAGCTGGTCTAAGTCACTGGAGTGGCATGAGTTTGGTAAAATGATCTGTGCACAAAGAGGGTGGTGAGGTGTCTTGGGGAGAGCAGAGGCTGAACTTGTGGTGTGCCCCTGGCAAAAAGCATACCAAATAAAAAAAAACAGAAAACATTACATTAAAGGCTCTCTTTGCACCTGTGCCATATTACTAGTTACCTAGCAAGAGTGTTAATAGATTTTGGCAGAAACTCAGGATCTGCAGTTTGTAAAAGGTGTGGCATGCACCTGTATTTGTTTTCGTCTTGCCACTTTTTTATTTTGCTGCTCTCTCTGCTACCTGCTTGCTCCTGATTCTAGACCTGACTAACGAGGATGTTTTCAGCACTGCTCTCCATCTTGAATTATTTATTTTCTTACTAGTACAGTAAGTGAATTGTTTTGCCCCAAAATCAGCCCCCAGTTCAAGATAAAACACAACGCTATGCGTTTACAGTCGAGAGACGGCGCTAGGTAACCAAAAGTGGGATGAAATGGACACAACTGTGGCAGCACTCTTATGTAGGAATAAAAAATCAAAATCAAGTCTCTGAGGCACAAATATTTATTCAGTGCTTGGGAGGCTTCGTTCACAATGTGTAGCGCTGTGGCACAGTGCCATGCAGTAGAGTATTGAATAAATATTTGTACCTCACAGACTTGATTTTGATTTATTTTATTTTGTTCTATAAGAACGCTTACACGGTTGCATCTGTTCTGTCTGTGTTCAGCTTAGCTGGTAACACGATCTCCGAATGAAACCAACTGGGTATGCTGGCAGATCCCTTTGGCTTATCTGATCAGTGGTCTATTTTTGGCAGCAATGAATAATCATTTTGGGGGGGGGGATTATGGAACAAATGTATATTACATTCATGTAATCCACTCTCCATCCTGTAGTACAGTTTTAATATATAGTTATATGTTTTCTATTGCACACATACTAAAGGAGCCTCTGACATTGTAGTTACCACAGTGAAGGAGCCATGACCATCTTGTTGCACAGTGTGTGTGTGTGTGTGTGTGTGTGTGCGTGGAGGGGGGATTGAGGTAATGAAAGCACACTGCACATTTTAGTGGGGGGTAGGAGGTTTGATGAAGTAAATTTGCACACTGACTTCTGACAGGGTTGTGGGGGGGGGGATCAGCCTCACACCCAAAAAAGTACTGTAAAGCTGCCCTGCTTGTTGGTCAGCAGTGGTTGTTTAATCTGCTAAGGGTGTTCGGGGCAACATTAGAGAGTAGGCGGGTAAGTGCGCTTGCATGTTTAGCTACCCTGCCGGATCTCACCTGCAATTACTCCTAGCAATCTGGTCTGCTCTTTGCAATAATGTTCTCGGGGATAGGCTACCAGTTGCATTGTGTTGCATAAAGTAATATGCTATAGCTACTGCCTATTTGTTTTTATCTAGTCATTATAGGATATGCGACTAAGATAACTAACTTAGTCTGTGCACATATAGCTGGCTGTTTTTAAAGACTTTGTTACTGCCTGCTTGTTCTTGGCTAGTCATTATATCATGCATGCATAAGTTATTAACTTAGCCAGTATACATATAGCTCACAGACTGTTAAAGATTTAGCTACCACCTGCTTGTATTTGCCTAGTCATTACATGCTGCATGCCTATTAAACCACCTCCTCCTTGCTGCAATCTCATGGTTGCCATCCTTTGCCAGCACCCTTAGCTGCAGACATGGCTGCAACCCAGCTCAGCACTGGTTGAGACATTCTTGGGCTTCTTCCTTCCCAAACCTGCTGATAGAGTCTGAAGACTACCACACTCCATCCAATTATTCCTACATTTGAAACTGCTTGGCAGGATACATTTTCACATAGCAGCACCGTGATTCAATTTATAGGGGTTACAGTAAAAAGTTTTTCAACTGCCATTTCTTTTCTAATGAACTTTTTCAGGGATGCACACAGAAGCTGCCAATCAAAAGGCAAAGTCAATGATCGAGAGGCAAGAGGACTGTAATGTGCCATCTTAAACAGTGACTTCTCTGGTTGGTTTACTGTAGTATACCGTGCCGTGCCTACAGAAAACTCTTTCTGCCCATTAGTACCTCCCTAAAAATAGTTTCTCCTCCTGCCCTCTGAGGACTGTGGCAGAGCCAAAGCAGAGTTGATGGTGTCTCTCCACTCAGTCAGTATGGTGTCTGACTCCTCCCCTACCATGTGAGGGCATTTCCATTGTCAAAATAGTTACATAGTTACATATAGTAGTAGAAAAATACTTTTTGATCTATCTAGTCTGCCCTTGAACTGTTATATGGATACATAGATGCTGTCAGCAGATAAGGGCCATCAGTCCACCTAGTCTGCCCTTTTACCTAGTTACAGGGCTTCTTCAAGCTTTCCTGGAACTAGGTTGCCTTCCCCCCACTACCAGTATCCCCCTATGCCTATCCTATGCATTCTTGAATCATACTAACATACTAAAATGCCAGCAGAATAGGCCTAATGGTCTTTCGCGTCTGCTCATTTTGTCAGCCCCCACCCTGGGAGCCGACCTTGCTGCCACCCTCACCTTCTCTGGCTTCTCCCTTCCCAGTTCTGGATATTCTAGCTGCATTGGATTTTGCTTCCAGAACCCTTCCTCTGTACCTGTCCCACCCCCTCTTGAACCCCTCCACCGTCTCTGCCTCCACCAGCCCCCTGGGCAGCGCATTCCATGGCTCCACCACCCTCTCAGTGAAGTATCACCTCCTCCTTTCTCCCCTGAATCTTCCCCCCTCCAGCTTCCACCCATGCCCTCTAGTTGCCCCTCCTCCTTCCTTTGAAGCACCCTGACTGTTCCTCCCCTATTTACCCCCTTCATGTACCTGAAGACCTCTATCATGTCCCCCTGGTCCCTTCTCTCTTCCAATGTGTACATATTTAGCTTTTCGAGCCTCTCCCCATAGGTCCTGTCCCCCAAGCCCCAAATCATTTTGGTTGCCCTCCTCTGGACCCTCTCCAGGAGTTTAATGTTCCTCTTTAATTGTGGCCTCCAAAACTGCATGCAGTACTCGAGGTGCGACCTCACCAAGCAGTTATACAGAGGGAGTATCACTTCCCTCCTTCTGGAGGTGATCCCCCTAACGATGCATCCCAGCATCCTGTTGGCTTTGGCTGCTGCCCTCCTACAAGTCTCCGAGTTGTTCATCTTGACATCCCCACCACCCCAGGTCCCTCTCAGCCATCGAGACTTGTAGTATTTCTCCCCAGGGTACACTTGGCCTGGGTTTCTGGCCCCCAGGTGCAGTACCTTGCATTTCCCTGCATTGAACTTCAGCTTCCACTTTCTAGACCATCTTTCCAGAGCCTCCAGGTCCCCCTGTAGGGTCACCTTCCCCTCCTCCTCATCCACCACCGCCTCCAGTTTTGAGTCATCTGCAAAGAGACTCATCTCACTCCTGTTACCTGTTCTTATGTCAGAGATGTAGGTGTTGAACAGGAGGGGCCCAAGGACTGATACCTGTGGGACCCCACTAATGACCCTCCTTGGGGATGAGACTATCCCGCCAACTACAGTCCTGGAGCCAATTGCCTATCCATCTGATCATCTGGTTCCCCACCCCCATTTCTCCCAGCTTATCCAACATGTCCTCATGAGGAACAGAGTCAAATGCCTTGCTGAAGTCTAGAAAGAGGACATCTATTGGTCTACCCAGGTCCAAGGCACTCGTCACCCAGTCATAGAACTCCACAAGGTTTGTCTGACACGATTTCCCCGGGATGAATCCAGGCACCCTGACTTTTCCAGGTCCCCCCCAGCCTCTCCTTGACAATGCCCTCCATCACCTTGCCCACCACCGATGTCAGGCTGACAGGCCTGTAATTCCCTGCCACCTCCCTTGATCCCCCCTTGTGGATAGGCACTATATGCGCCACCTTCCAGTCCTGGGGCACCCACCCTGTCCTCAGAGAGAGATGGCGAGAAGCTCTGCCAGGGGTTTCACCAGGACATCTGCAAGTTCCTTCAGCACTCTGGGATGCAATTTATCCGGCCCCGGTGCTTTCTCTGTCTTAAGGGACCTGAGGGCTTCCCTCACTCTCTCTGCTGTGATTTCCACTTCCGCTACCTCTTCTCCCTGCTTAGCCTTCTTCCCTCCTGCCAGTGATGCCTCCCCCTCTCCCCAGACCTGCCGATCGGTAAGGGTCCCCCCCTCCTCAGTATCACTGTCTCCGCACATGTATGATGCAGTGCCCCCATTTTCCTTGGTGAAAACTGAAGTGAAGTACTCATTTAGTACCTCAGCCTGCTCCCCGGGTTTGTGCCCATCTCTCCCTGTTTTAATCCTACAATCTGCCCCTTCTCGCTTCTCTGCTTTCTCCTCAATGTATCTAAAGAACCCTTGTTCTCTCCTAATTTCCCTGGCCAGGTTCTGCTCCTTCCTTGCCTTAGCTGCCTCACCACCCTAGTGGCCCTTCTAGCAATCAGCCTACTCCTTGAACCCTTTCACCCTTGAGCACTTGAATTGCCTATAGGCTGCCTTCTTTCCCCGCACCACCTCCTGGACCTCCCTGGTCCACCAGCAGGGTTTTCAGGCCCTACCGCATTTTCATCTTACTCTTGCACAGGTGCTGGTATCATCCTGCACCCCTCTCCTGATGATTTCCCACCTACTGTCAGCGTCCATGTCTGACCCAATCACATCCAAATGCTCCTTAAGGATCCTTCCCATTTCCTTAAAATCCACCACCCTGAAGTCAGTTACCTCTGTCTTTGTGCAGCTTTCTACCCCTCCTGTGTAATCATTGCGGCCCCCCCCCACCTCTTCTGGCAGGCTGTTCCATTTGTCCACCACCCTCTCTGTGAAGAAGTACTTCCTCATGTTCCCTCCTTCCAGTTTCATTCCATGTCCCCTCATTCTTGAGCATCTTTTCCTGTGAAAAATTGTGTTTTTTGCCAGCCTGGTGGGGCTGAGGGTTGAGGTACTGGACACCACACCTCGCACCACACTGGCAACTCGTGTTTGGGAATATACCCGGGTCGCTGGGGGTCAGCAGGGGAGGGAGAGGATTGAGCTTCTGGATAACAGCTGTTCTGTCACAGAGAAGGAGGACTGGTGCTCCTGTTGAACGACTGCTCCCAGGTGGATGCCAGAGGGTAGTGTGGGTCCGAGGGTACCAGCAGAAAGGGAGGGTGCTGCAGGACTTCCACTGATATGCAAGCGCCTCCTCGCATGCACATCTGTCTGTGTGCACCCCAGCAGGGGAATGGGAGAAAAATGGTGGAAAATCACTCCGGCTGCAACATGACTTCTGACCCTTCACAGACTCCGCACCCAGACTGGGCAGGAAGGTAAGTCCTGGTGATTCCGGGGTGATGGGGCTGGGAGGGTCGATCAGAAGGGGGCAGCTGAAGTTGAAGGAGTATAAATTCTATATAAAAAAAAAGAAAAATGTGTATTTTTCTGCACCTCATTCTTCTCCGTGAGGTACTTAAATGTCTCAATCATATCACCCCTCTTCCTCTTCTCCTCCATGGTGTACACATGTAAGTACTTCACCCTATCCTCATAGGTTCTGTGTTGTAATCCCTGCACCATCTTGGTTGCCGTCCTCTGAACTGCCTCTACCATATCTATGTCCTTTCATAGGTAAGGCCTCCAGAACTGGTCACTGTACTCGAGGTGTGGCCTTAATAATGTCCTGTATAGTGGAATAATGACTTCCCTTTTCTTGCTGGTGATTCCCCTGCCTATCATCCCAGCATCATGTTTGCTTTTCCTGCTGCCTTGTCACACTGCCTACCTACCCTGAGGTCATCAGAGATAATAACCCCATGCCGCTTTCCTGCTTGCAGCATTCTATTTACCACCTCCCACCCCAGTTGATATGCTGTTCTACGGTTTTTGTACCCCATGTGCATTATCTTGCACTTTTTTGATTAAATCTGAGCTGTCAATCCCCTGACCAGTCCTCAAGCTTCTGCAGATCCCTCCTCATTCTATCCACACTCTCTGGCATGTCCACACTGTTGCAGAGCTTTGTGTCATCAGGCAACAGGCAAATATTCCCCTCTAGATCTTCTACAATGTCACTGATAAAGACATTAAAGGGAAACGTCCATGAAGAATCGAGCCATGTCTGGGTGTAAAGCATGGCCCAATTAGCTGTTTTGCAAAAGTAGTACTATTTTTTACCTTAGAAATCATTTACTAGCTCCCTCATATCTGGTTGATCCTGCCTCCCTCCCACCAGCATTTTGCAATGGCGCGGCACACCCACAACCACCCGCGGCAGTCTCAGTATGACATTTCATATGGGGAGCAGCCGGGGGGGGGTGTGTGTGCCATATACTGTTAATGCAGGTGCTGCTATTCAAAGCTCTGGTTTTAAAATTACATGCTCTGGCAGTACACCGAGACCAGCTATAGACTGGCACCCAAATGTAAGTCTATACCTGGTCTGGGTATACTACCAGAAGCATGTAGTTTTAAAACCGGAGCTTTAAATAGCAGCACCTGCATAAACAGTGTATGGTGCCCCCCCTCCCCTGGCTGTTCCCTGTATGAAACATCATACTGAAACCACTGCAGGTGGTTGTGGGAGAGCTGTGCCATTGCGAAATGCTGGCGGGAGGGAGGCAGGATCAACCAGATACGAGGGAGCTATTAAATGATTTCTAAGGTAAACAATATTACTACTTTTGCAAAACAGCTACTCAAGCCATGTGCCTTACACACAGGCATGGCCTGATTCTTCATGGACATTTCCCTTTAAAGAGGACTGGACCCAGCACTGATCCCTGTGGTACCCCCACTGGTCACTTTTACCTCTGCAGAGTGACTGCCATTTACCACCACCCTCTGTTTTCTGTTATCCAGCCAATTTCCTACTTACTTCACCACCATCTCACCCACTCATATGTTCCTCAGTTTGTTTAACGACCTTCTTTGCAGCATAGTTTCAAAGGCCTTTCTGAAGTCCAGGTAGGCCACATCCACTGCCCTCCCCTGATCCACCTCCCTGGTCACCCAGTCGAAGAACTCAATGAGCTTGGTCTGGCAGGTCCTCCCTCCAGTAAAATCATGTAGTCTTGGGTCCTGTAGACCATTTGCAACCAGGTGTTCTACTATTCTTTCTCTCAGTAGTGCCTCTTTGATCTTTCTCACCACCAAGGTCAGGCTGACCAGTCTATAGTTCCCCACCTCCTCCTTGTTTCCACTTTTGTATAGAGGGACTACATCATCCCTCCTCCAGTAGTTGGGTACCTCTGCTGTTTCCAATGACTGGCTAAACAGGGTTGCCAAAGGTTCTGCCATACTTCTCTCAGCTCCCTCAGCACCCTGGAGTGTACCCCATCTGGTCCCACAGCCGTATCGACTCATTGCTTCCAGTCCCCTTAGGGTCCTTTCCTTCGTGAAAGGACTTGAATCCATTTCCATGTCCTCCCTGACCTTTCTACTCCTTGCTGGCCCACGTCCTACTCCCTTCTCTGTGAAGACTGAGCAGAAGTATCTGTTCTGCATTTCTGCTTTCTGGTACTCTTTCTCTACACTGTCCCCATCTTCTCCTTTCAGCCTCACAATCCCTCGCTTTGCGTTACTTTTTCTCTGTGATGTACCTGAAAAAGGTTTGGTCTCCCCTCAACAATGATTTCACAATGTGTGCCTCTGTTTGTGCCTTGGCTTCCCTAAGTGCCCTCCCTGCCTCCCTTTGTTTCTCCTGGTACCTGCCACTGTCCCCTTTCTCCTGTGTGTTTTTGTGTTGCTTGAATGCCATTTTCCTTGCTTTAACTTTTTCAGCTAATTCATTCTCTTCCCCTTGATTAGCAAGCTACCTTGTTGTACAAATAGTTCTTACTTCCCCACTACAGCTCCTGTTTGATCTGTGGTCATTCTTCCCCCTTGTTCCTGTCTTCACAAATCCCCTGTGCCAATCCCATGTATGTTTGAATGCCACAAAGGTGTCCACACTCACCACCTCCTCTGGTAGCTTGTTCCAGGGTGCCAGCACTCTTTCTGTGAAGAAATACTTCCTCACATTGACTCTGAGTCTCCCCATATGAAGTCATATACCATGTTCTCTTGTCCGTGTGCATCTCCTTTTCCTTTGCAAGCTACCCTCCCATACTCTGTGTATCCCCTTGACATATTTGAATGCCTCTATCATGTCCCCCCCTCTACCTTCTAACCTCCAGTGAGTACAAATTTAACTCTGTGAGTCTCTCCTCATAGTTTTTCTGATGCATGCCCTGGACCATCTAGATAGCCCTTCTCTGTAATCTCTCCACCTGTTCAATGTCCTTCCTGAGATGGGGCTTTCAAAACTGGACACTGTACTCAAGGTGAGGTCTCACCAGTGCTTTATACCGGGGTCATGTTACATCTCTCTTTCTATTTGTAATACCCCTACATATGCAACCCAGCATCCTATTTGCTTTTCCCACTGCCCTACCACACTGACTTGCCACCTTGAGATTGTTAGTTATGATGACCCCCAGATCCCTTTCCTGATTAATAGTTGTGATCTCCTCACCCCCCTAGTTGGTATGTTGCCCTGGGGTTCTTGCATCCCATATGCATAATTTTGCACTTTTTGGCATTGAATCCTAGCTGCCATGCTCTTGACCATTCTACTAGTCTTTTCAAGTCCTGTCTCATAGTTTCTACACCCTCTGGTGTGTCAACCCTATTGCAGATCTTTTTGTCATCTGCAAACAGGCATACCATCCCTTCCAGACCTTCTGTGATGTTACTAATGAATACATTGAACAATAAAGGTCTCAGAACTGACCCCTGTGTTACCCCACTTGTCACCTTCTCCTTTCCGATTGTACCCCATTTACTACTACCCTCTGGCTCATCACTCAGCTAATTTTGCACCTACATTGCCACCTTTGCCCCCACCTCTAGACTGCTCAGTTTATTTATTAATCTCCTGTGTGGAATTGTGTCAAAGGCCTTTCTGAAGTTTAGGTAGGCCATGTCCACTGCTCCCCCCGCCCGTGATCCAGTACTCTGGCCAACAAATTGAAGAACTCGATCAGGTTTGTCTGGCAGGATCTTCCCCCTTTGAACTCATGCTGCCTTGGATCTTGTAACCTATTCTCCTCGAGGTACTCCGCCATCCTTTCTTTTATCAATTTCTCCATAATCTTCCCCACCACTGATGTCAGGCATACTGGTCTATAGTTCCCTGCCTCCTCTCTATTCCCACTCATGAACTGATACCACATCTGCCCTCCTCCAGTCCCACAGCACCACCCCTGTTTGCAATGATTGATTAAGCAGAGCTGCCAGGGGAACAGATAGTTCCCCCCTTAGTATCATTGGGTGCACCCCATCTGGCCCCATTGTCTTTTTTATTTTTAAATTCTCAAGTTCTTTGAGTATCCTCCCTTCTGGAAGGGGGCTTGTGTCTACCCCCCTCTGGTATTTCCTTGTACCTTTACTTGAGGTCCATTTTCCACTCCTTCCTGTGTGAATACTGAGCAAACATACTTGTTCAGTATTTCTGCCTTCTTCTGGACCTCCTCCACGCTAATCAACCCCCCCAACCCCTTTATTCTAACTATTCCTGCTTTGTTTTTCCTCCTCTCCCTAATGTATCTGTAGAATGTTTTGTCTCCTAGTTTCACCGTTTAATCTATGTTTTCCTCTGTGCTTGCCTTTGCCCTCCTATCTGTCTTTGCTGCTTCCCTCAACTTCTCCTGATAGTCATCACTGTCCTTTTCCCTCTGTGTTTCTTTGTACTTCTTGAAGGACAGCCTTTTTGCCTTTATCTTTGCTGCAACTTCTCTGGAGAACCATAGTGGTCTCCTCCTCCAGTTCTTTGTAACCTGCCTGATGCATAGGCTAGTTGCTTCCTCTATGGCCTTTCTGATTTTTATCCACCTTTCCTGTACTCCTTCCTCTTCACTTATCTTTATCAGTGCTCTCCTAACCCCCTCACCCATTTTTACGAAATCCACCTTCTGGAAATCAATGACCCTTGTTTTAGTGTGCAGTGCTTCGGGTTCTGTTCTGACCCCGAACCTCACCATGTTATGATAAACATTCCTAGCACCCCCTCCACTGTGAACTTCTGTTCACAGTCTTTTTTGCTTGTCATTTTTTATGTGTCTACTGTTTTTTAAGTTGTGTTTTAACTTCCAGTTTACATTTTTTGTTGATTGCTGTTTTCCTTTTTGCTGCGATTCATAGCTCTTATCTTTTTATTTGTTACATTTTTAGTTGTGTTGTGCTTTTTTGTTTGCATTAATTTTGTAGTTGTGATGTACTTTTTGTTCACATTAACTTTTTAGGTGTGTTGTACTTTTTTGTTTGCATTCACTTTTTAGTTGTGTTGTTTTTTTTTGTTGTGTTGTGGTTTTTTGCTTGCATGCACTTTTTCATTGTGCTGTGTTTTTTGTTGTGTTGTGTTTTTTTGTTTGCTTCACTTTTTTGTTAAGTTGTGCTTTTTTGTTGTGTTGTCTTTTTTTTGTTGTGCTGTATTTTTTTTGGGGGGGTTGCATTCAGTTTTTAGTTGTGCTATATGCTTTTTTTGGTATGTGTTTTGCACTTTGGGGCCACCGCACAAAAGGCTCAACATCAACTAAAATCTGCTAGCTTGATTGACCTTTGCTGTACAAAAGGCTCTAGTAAGTGAATTGCCCTGCTCTGCATTGCTGCAACAGAGTCCACCATGCCTTTTTTTTTCCATCCCCCAGGCATAACTCCCTTTATCTTTGATAATGGGGTCACTTCACTTACAGGCCCGCCACTGAAGCAATGAGGAGGCAGCCACCAGGGAAATTTGGGTACTACTCCCCAGCTACACCAACTGAACATGAGTCAATTATATCTGAGATCATGGTTAGTCATGTGAATATGGATGGGATGCCACCCACTTCAAGCCCTGAAACAAAGAGGCTCACAAAGGTCACTAGAAGGAGGTGGACATCGAGTCATCCCAAGCACAAAGTATTGCAACCAGATCTAATTTCTGTATCCAATAGATATGACACTCAGCAATTGGCTAAACAATAGGATGGGATGAGATGGAAAAGAAGGAGTCAGATGCCTCTTCAGTCCCCTCCTCACAGACTGAACCCTCCCCAGAGATGGAGGAGCCAACATCTGATGCCTGTAGTAGAAAGAAGAGGAAAAGCAGTACTAAGGGAGGGGTAGAGGGAAAAAAGAAGTAAGCTGCAATGGGGGGCATACGATTACTAACTGTTCTTTTTGTCCTGATGTACACTCAGAATACTACCTTTGAGATTACTAATGTAAATAGTATTAAGAATATCAAAAAGAGAATGACAGCTTTCCCCTTTTTACACCATTCAAAATGCAAGCTAATATTATGGCAGGATACCAGAATACATATGTTATTGGAGGTTTCCTCAGTCAATAAAGATTGGCACTTAGGACCCTCCTACTGGTCTCTGGGTATAGCACCTTGCACAGAGGTAAGCATACTTTTTAACACCTGTGGGGTGGATGTACTTAAGGTGATAGACCTTGTCCCTGGAAGGTCCTAATATTGGATGTCAAAATTGAGGTATGGGTATACAGAGTTGTAAATATTTATGCATCTCAGTTCAAAGCTGCCAGAATAGATCTCTTAAAACTTATACTGCCATACATGTTTACAGCAAGATATTTAGTAGGGATTTTAATTGTGGCCTGTCTACTTTGGACCGGGGTGTAAAAATCTGGAAAGTATTTTGTGACATATTCTTTCTTGCTAAACTTGTTCAGTCAGCCAGATGCTTATTTTGGATGTACAGGGAAAAAAGATCCTACTTCTGTAAAGGTCACCTTTCAACTACAATCATTTTCATATTTGTGCCTTCTCATGTACAAATTCATCAGGAATTTATGAGCCCTGTAGAATTAATTTACCATTGAATGGTATCTGTAATAGTAGGAGATTCTTCTGGATTAGTTTTTTTTGGGGGGGGGGGTGGAAACTTTACTCTGATAACCAACCCAATGGTTAAGAATGATTTAAAAAAAATAGTTGTGGCCTGGAAATGTGTCATCATGTTTTATGATGACCTTACAAATTGATGGGAAGACACTAAGACAAAAAGAGGGAAGTTTTTGAGGTTTCAGAGGAAACATTGTGCCAAGGCTGAATACTTTCAATATTTGTCACAACATAACTAGCTGTAGAAATTGTTTTCTCTGGCAGTGGAAACTGGTTTAAATTATACTACACATATAGAGCAATTAAAATGCAGTATGACACAATACCACTTACAGAGAATGCAATCTCTGAAAAAGGTGCAACAATTAGGAACCAAGGGGAAAAACACAGCTCTGCCTCTTTGAAAATTGTGATAAAGAAGAGAAAAGAAAACCTTGACCGCTATTGCGGGTGAACAGGGGATGAATCATACTGACTCACGTCACATTATGTCTGTAGTGATTGAATTTGTTAAGCTATCTTTCAGACCTAGCTTCACTTCACTATCAGGAAGGGATCACTTTTTTCCAGGTCTTCAGCTCCCTCAGGTTCTGGAGCATTTGGTCCTACACTCACTGTCAACATTTCAACTAAGGATATTGAAGCCACCATTAAGCCCTTTAGCACAGACACTGCCACAGGGCAGGATGGCCTCACAAGTGAACTGTATAAGTTCACTAGCCCAGCTATCAAACACAAGTTAGCACAGGTATAATTTTGCAGTGTCAGTGGCTCAGTAGGTAGCACACTTGCCTCTGAGGCCGGGAGATCAGAGGGCTGTGGGTTCAGTTCCCACATCTGGCACCTGGGTTAATATCCCAGTACTGACACTGTAATGCAGCATGAGAGGGGTGCTGCACTTCTGAGGTGCCGTCTTTCAGATGAGACATTAAACCGAGGTCCCATCTGCCTGGATTGGTGGTAATTCAGGTGGATGTTAAAGATCCCATGGCACTTATCAAAAAGAGTAGGGGAATTTCCCTGGTGTCCTGGCCAAATTTCCATCATTCACTAAAAAATACCACCTACAGCTTAATATGGTTAAAGGTCAGTGGGCATTCATCTGTATCCCCCTCCCCCGAGTCGTGCCTGAAAATAGGCAGGATTTGTCTAGTGCACTTACCCGGTCAACTAAAACTAAATAAATAAAATAAAAATATAACTTACTTGCTTCAGCATGGGACTATTACCTCTACCATAATAGAAAGACTTATGATTTTTCTGCATAAGATGGTTGTCTAAGAGGATCTCTCCAATTGGAGATCAATTTACAACTTTTAGCTTTTTAACTGAAATCTTGGCTGCCACACTGGGTCAAGTAATGGAACATCTGATAGCCCCATCCCAAGCTTGCTTGGTCCAAGGCAGGGTGATGCAGGATTATTGTTATTAAGAGAAACAGTAGACAGAAGCAATGCTAGGAGTATGTATGGTTTATTACTATCTCTTGATCAATGTAAGGCATTTGATTGAGTTTTACATGAAGACTTACAGTTTGTGCTGGGTCAGTATGGTGTTCTAGATGTGTTCATAGCCTAGATACAATGCTTAAGCAATGCTACTTTTGTTACACCACTTGTGAAGGCTGGATTGGATCTGCATGTAAAGTTTCAAAAGGTGCTAGGGAAGGGTGTCCCCTGAGCCCAATCTTGTATGTACTGTGCTTGCAACCTGTACTAAATAATACCAAGCAGAACCCATTCATTATCCCAATACAAAATGAGGAAAGTATAGTTGCTCGGAATGTGACAGCCTATGCAGATGATATTTGCCTTATGGGTTGAGATATCAAATCAGTGGAATGGACTATGCACTGGTTCCAGGATTTTGGGATATTTTGGGGGTCATCCTTAAATTTATACAAATGTACTGGACAATGTTAAGGGGGGTGCCCCACAGTCTTCCGTGGTGGCAGGGGTTAAACTCACAACAGAGCCCCTGACTATTTTAGGGATCAAATTTGGATCTGGGGACTTAGGGAAAATAAATTGGGAAAACACAATTGAGGAGGGATGAAAAAAGAATCCATCTGAAATTGTGGCAAATGGGTAAGAACAAGTGGGCCTTTATGATTAGAACCTTTTTAATACTACCATTTCTCTATGTAAGTTATACCCCCCTCCCCTCATAGCAATGGAGGCCTCCATTCTGAGTGTGTTCTTCCAGGCTTTGTTGGGAAGCAGAATGAATCTGGTGAAATGGAATGTTATGTACAGTATCTGCCAGTAAAACAGGAAGGTATAACCAGGATTAATCCCACTGTGTTTTTTTATTCAACATTTTTGTGCTGCAATCTTAAACCCTTAACTGTTCCTGGTTCTAAAGCTGGGCCCTCTGTCTTACTGGATAATATTAGACTTGCTAAAAATTATGGGAAGTGGGGAGATTGAAAATCCTTAGAGCTTCAGGCATAGCATTTCCATACTTTAAAGATGCCTTTTATGAGAGAACAGTTTTGAAAATTACTGTCCCTGGCATTATTACCAAGAGAAGGAAACGATTACATCAGTGGGTCATAGATGTCCATGTTAGGCATCCAGTTTTTAAGAATTGCCCCCTGAATTTAGTAGCCCATTTATTGAGACAATTGACCAGTCCTAGAATTCCTTCACAAATGTGGGATTCCCTTTGGCTCTGCTGTCATTTCAGACAATATGCTAAAACCATTAAAAGAAAAAATGAGAAAATATGTTCGAGACCACTGTGTGTTGCCAAAAAAGAAACTAAAGAACATTTATTTTTTCAGTTGTTCTTATATTTCTCATTTTTGTTCTGTGGTTGCTACTCTATGGAAAGTGCCAGTATTGCAGAATATGCATTATGATATTTTGTGTATAGCTATTATACTACTCTGGTGAGCAAATGGCATGGACGCAGTTTGATGTTATTTTTGCCTTCTTTAAAGTAGATCTATGACTTAATTGATGCCACTTTGCAACAAAAAACTTTTGATTTAAGAGAGGTATTTGGTAAAACTGATCATGAAATCCTCAATATCTGCCAGTATGACCTTAGGCATACTCAGCTGCACTTGTTACAAAAAAGGTGATGACATATGCCATGGGTTACAAACTCCGACAAGCCTCTGACTTTGGTCTTATTGTTTTTCTAGTATTGCCTTGTTTTTCAGTTTACAGAATATAACCATTCATGAACCCTATGTTGAGGGGTTGGACTAAATTTCCCTTTTCTTTTATTTCATTTTTCTCTTTTCAAATTTTTGGTTTGCCCCGATTTTATATCACCTGCTTGTTTTGTTTTTGACCCCCTCTTGATTTCCAATGAAATGCTTGTAATTCAGTTCTGTTATTTACTATGATCTGGTTGTACAGTTTTTGTTTTCAATAAATATTCCCCTACTCTTCTTCAATAAGTTCTATGGGATCTTTAACTCCCATCTGAATCATCACCAGAGATGGGAAGAAGAGATCTCAATTTAGCATCTCATCCGAGAAGTGACACCTCAACAGTGCAATACTCCCCTGTACTATAATACATTGTCAGTTATAGATATTACACTAAGTGCCTAGTGTTGGACTGTAGCCTATGATCTTCTGATTTTCCTGACCCAGAGGTGAGCAGACTATGTACTGAACCACTGACGTTGATTACAAATACAGAGCTGAAGATATATGAAGGTGTCAGGGAAATTAATAATAGATCTTCTTTATCCCTTTACTATGTAGTGAGGCATACATTATGGTTTTCTAAGCCCCCTTTTCTGCTTGTTTAAAAATAGTTCTGCAGCAGATCTTAAACTCATCCCCATACTACCCCTCTGACTCAGATGCAAGCCGTCCCTGCTATACTGTTCTTGTGTGTATAGAAAGTACCCCAATGCCACAGAAACGTATATCCATTTTATGTACTCTGAATTCTCAGCCAATTATTTCATCTTTTTAATGGCCATTTGTTTGTCCTTGTCCACCCTAGATACTAGAAGAATTTCTGAAAATGCAACCAAGCAAACATTATCCATTTGTTTCCTCGCTAGCTGTATATAGTCTGTTTTAACTTCATTGTCTAATTTCCTGCCTGTCGTTGGTGCAAGAATGGATAATTACTGCAAGCCTTGCCCACTACTTGTCAGAATATTATTTGTCATATTTTAATATTCTTTTTTGCCCCAGGTAGACAACTTCCTCTTCTAATCAATTTCCATCCTGTCTCCCTCCTCCCCTCTCTCTCAAAGCTTCAGGAAAAATCTGTCTATTCCAGACTCCTCAACTACTTCTCATCCTCCAACTTCCTCTCACCATTCCAGTTTGTTTCCAGAAGCAGCATTCCACCATCTCCTCCCTGCTATATGTCATTGATTCCATTTCCATCTTTTGTGTGATGGATCGGGGCACATTACAGCCACCATTTTCATTGGTGTAGCCAAAGTCTTCAATTCAGTGTCCCAGCCACTCCTCTTCAGAAGCTGAGCTCCACTGGCCTCTCAGGTCCTACTATTGATTGGTTCCTACCTCATGGGCCATCAACAATTGGTTCAGATAGGAGGTGTCCTATCATCTTCACTACCCATCCAGGTTGGGGTCCTATCCTCTTTTCCACTTTCCTGAATGACCTTTCCTCTGCCTGTGCCAACTTGCATTCTCAAGTATGCTGATGACACAGTCATCTTTACCTCTGGCTGGAGCTGTTGCAAAGTTTTACTTTGCTGGCAAAGTTCTGGCAAAGTTCTTGCCTTCGCAAATTATGTCACAAAGTTCCCACTTTGTAGCTTCACCTTACTTCGTCTGTAAAGTTGTGTGTAACTTCACCTGTGCTGTTGGGGCTGGCAGTATAGCCTAGAGGTTAGAGTAACGAGCTGTGAATGAGCTTGATGCATCCAACAGACTTGGGTTTGATTCCAACAACCTCCACTTGCATACTGTGTGACTCTGAACAAGTCACTTAACCTCCCCAGTGCTCCCAGGTCGCCCCTGAAAACAGGCACTTGTGCCTAGTGAGCCTTACCTGGTTACCAAAGACAAAAAATAAAAATAAAATAGGCAAAGTTAGGCAAAGCTAGGTGAATTTAAGTCAATTCACCTACAAAAAGGGCAGATTCGCCATGCAAAAACTTCATGAAGTCGTCACTTCACAATTCACAAATTTCACCATCTTTGTGAATTAATTCACAAAGCAAATTTTATCCACTTCACCCATCTCTCACAGCTGTTAAAGACTTGCTCCAGCAAGACTTTAACAACATTCTACAATGGTTCCAATTAGTGATGTGTGAAGTTGGAAAAATTTCCTTTGTAGATTAATTTACAAATTCGCCTCATTTTGAGAGTTAATCTGCCATGCAAAATCAGAACTTCATGGTGAAGTAAGGACTCTGTGAAAATGTGAAGTCACAACTTCTCCAGCAGAATTACAAACAGAGGCGAAGTCTCACAGATCCACAAAGTGCTACTTCATCGGCAAAGTTGGTCACAAAGGCAAAGTTCGCACTGTGCTATGGGATTGGTGGTCACATGTTGCTCAACAGTGTAGAGGGAGGTTACATGTTGCTGAACAGCCTATAGGACATGGAGAAGGCTATCTCTCACTGCAGTGCTGGGAAGAGAGAGTAGAGAGAAGACTGTGTGCTGTTTCAGAGTGAGAAAAACCTTTAAATTGATTTTAAAAGTGAGCTTTTTGGATTCCAAATTGCTCCCAAATTGTTGTGGAGGGCCTAGTGCTCCTAGATTTGTGGGGTTTTTTTTTGTTCACTTTATCTGTGATTATTTACTTTAAAGTAGTGGTTTCAGTTTTGGCAGTTTGTGAACTAGTGGTGTGGGGGAGGGAAGCAGCAAGGTAGCAAGGCAGCCCAGAAAGGTCTGCAGCTTTTTTTAAGAAGGAGATTTTAGTTAGATTTTTATTTCCTCAGTATTTCTTGTTATGTTTTTATCTGTACAGTAATTTATCATTTTTATTTATTTCATTTGAGTTTGTTATGTTTAAATAAGCCATTTTCTCACTGTTTCTATAGTAGTTTTAGTGATTGTCTAGTTATATTTTCCTTAAAGTGATAGTGTTCTTTTTCTGTGTCATATCAAATTACTAATTAGTAATAATCCATGTGAACCCTTTCATAGTAATCCTTGTACTGTTTTTAAAAAAAGTTTTGTCACTGTTACCCCTTTGTTGTAATCCCTGTGCTGTTTTTAAAAAAATTGTTCTGTTGTCACTGTTGTTACCCCTGTCATTGTAATTCATGTGCTGTTTATTAGAAAAAAAAAGGGTTGTTTCACTGTTGGTGCCCCTGTCATTGTAATCCCTGTGCTGTTTGTTAACAAAAAAGGGTTGTGTCACTGTTGGTATGGTAATCCTGTCACTGTAATTTCTGTGTTGTGTAAACAGAACAAAAGGGTTCTGTCACTGTTGGTATGGTACCCCGTCATTGCAGTCCCTATGCTGTTTATTAGCAAAAAAGGGGTTCTGTCACAGTTGGTACCCCTGTCATTGTAATTCCTGTGCTGTTTATTAACATAGAGCCCCAGCAGAATTTCGGCGTCAAACTGCCATTTGAAAAGGCAGCTGCTCCAATTGGCTCCTGCACAAGGTGACACCTGGGGCAAGGCTATCGAAAAGGCTAGCCAGATCTTTGCAACACAGTATTCTGGACTGTTTCGTACAGGGGGGAGTGGGTGGCTCTTGAGAGAGGCTCCCCCTGCATTTCACGACAAAGAAGGAGCACCTTGGGGTTGAGTCACCGGTAAAGCGGGCGGTCCTCCCCCAAAGAACACTGTTTGGGACTTTGCTAGTGCCTTTGATGGGAAAGGATTGTTTGGGACTGGAGAGAGCAGCATCAGAAGGAGCTGCTGCAGCGTGGGGTTTTAGGCCCGCCCACCCCGTTCCCTTCTCCCATTAAATGCCCAGTAGCCACGCCCCTGAATAGACCAGCACCAATCGGCGCTGGCCATAGGCGGGATCTTGGGCACCATAAAGTCTCTAACTCTAACTTAACCTAAAATGGATACACTATCCAGCACTGCAATTATAGCAAACACTAAGTAATCTGATTGGACAAACAATATCAGCATAATTTGTTCCATCAATTCCTACAGTACCCTGTGTTACAACCATTAACCAGTAGCAGAGAATACACAATATTTAAAGCAGTTTGTTTGATGTAAGATATATCTTTGTTTTAAGAGGGCTGTACAGTTTGCTGAGGGGCTGGCATATGTTCACCTATATCTAGTGGGGTGTCGAGGATCCACTGGCTTATATTTTTGACTACTCTAACAGCAATAGTATCCCTGTGAACTGTACTGTTTTATAATCCCCAATCTGTTACAGGTGACCTGCCTACCAACATAGCACGGGTGCTCACTAACGTAGGGGCTTAGTTTGGTACTCTTGGAGGTATGAACTCTGAACTGTTGTGGTGAGAATAGATAGGTGGTAATAATAGGTAGGCACTGCTAAAAAACAGGGTGGTATCAGGTGTCTGGTAGTGGTGTTGGAATCACCACTGGCCAAGGAGTTGGGGCCAGTGACCAGCACTGATTTCTGGACCATTCCCCTCAGTCAGTCTATCACTGGTATGAACATGGGGAACCCTCAGTACCTATTTAAGTGAATACCACTGCATCCACTCATGTGAACACTAGCCTGTGGTATCCTCACTCTCATTGGCATCCACTGGTATACTGGTGCAGATGTCCCTAGAGCGGGTGAACCATGGGGCACTTGCTCCCTGCTGGAGGAAACTGATTTCACGTTCTCCAACCTATTAGTGGAAGGCAGACCCCTTCCCTGGGTTCTCTGCAGTCTTGACCTGAGGTGCTTTCAGTGCCATGCATGTCTGGTCAGGAGATATGGCCGCAGGGTGCGCGCCAGGGATGGCCCCCCTTCCCTAAAACATCTCCTATGGCTACTCCTGGTGACCCTAGCACTATCAGGTGACATCGAGCTAAACCCTGGCCCACCTTGCCAAACGGCCCCTGCTGCTCTGGGTGGGATGGCGGTCAAAGGGCTGAAAATAGCCCATCTCAAAATTCATAGCATCCAGCCCAACCTGGCGGAACTACTGGCTTGGGTCACCCACCACACCCCCTGACATCCTGGGAATAACAGAAACCTGGCTTAAACCCACCATACCAAACTCCACATGTGCCCTCCCGGGCTATGACCTCCTCAGGCTTGATCACCCAGGAAAAGAGGTGGGGGAATGGCATCTTGGTCTATTATAAAAGCCATCTTAACTTGTCGGTGCTACCCTGTCCACAACCTGTGCAGTCCCCTTGTGAGTTCCTGCAGACGGTGCTGTTGCTCAGGATGACCAAAAAGATACATGTTGTATTCACCTACAGTCCCCCAAGGGGCAGCCTGGAGGGGCTGTCTGTCCTCCTGGATACTGTAGGTGGTGTGACCTGACATAATGAACTTATTATTCTAGGTGATCTCAACCTAAACTGGCTTGGTTGCAACTCCAAAGCATATGAACCACTCCTTGCTGGTCTCTCCCCTGTAGCAACTGATTAAGGAGCCTACTAGATGCCCACCCAATGGTGGAGGGAGCTCTGTCCTGGGCTGGGTCATGACAAATCAACCAGAGAGGATCAGCTCATCGGGCATCCTCTCTGACTCCATCTTGGACCACTCCCCCATGTGCGGGTGTGGAAGATTCCTTCTTTGAAAATCTCACATAAAATTATCCAGGTCCAAGACTACTCAAGGTTTGATCTTGGCTCCTACAATGCTGATCTCCAGCACGCTGACTGGTCAGCAGCATGGAACGCACAGGACTCCTCATCAGCAGCCAGTCACTTCCTCACTGTGTTCAGGGTGCTGCAGGATAAACATGCCCCCCTCATCAGATGGAGGGTCAGGGGCTCTGCGACAAAGTGGCTGCAGGGCAGTCTGCTAACCCTTATGAAGTGCAGAGATAAGTGCTGGGTAAAATTCAAGACCACGGCAGAACAGGCCGTATTTCTGCATCACAGGATGCTCAGAAATCAGTGTAAGAAGGCTATTAGGGTGGCCAAAGAGGAATTTTGCAAATCTGTGCTGCTGTGCACAGCTAGAGACCCCAGGAGGTTCTGGAGAAACATTAAGAATATAGTCAGTGGGACACTGAGTGGTGAGACCTCGGATATGATCATCGATGGTGCCAGTTGCAACAACTCCCTGACCATTGCAAATGCATTCAACCAATACTTCTCGGACCTATCTACCTTTACTTCATCACTCCACCATGGGGAAGGGGAGAAGGGTGAAAAATGGGCCGCACCATCCTCATCTTACCCACTCCTTCTTTTTAAGGTGGTGGCAGTGCAAGAGGTGCAGAGACTGCTCTCGGGTCTCTCCCACTTCTCGAGTGCTGGACATGATGGATTGGAGCCGAAACTTCTGAGTCTTGGTGCCAGTGAGATTGCCCCCATGGTAACCCATATCTTCAATCTGTCCCTGTCGTCAGGTGTCATTCCGGAAGTATGGAAAGTAGCCAGAGTGGTCCCAATACTTAAACAAGGAAACCCCAAACTCATAGAAAACTACCGTCCAATATCGATACTGTCAGTGGTCAGCAAACTTCTCAAGAAGGTCGTGGCAGGGCAACTCTCGGAGTACTTGCAGTCTCATGACCTGTTGCCCCTGAGCAGCATGGCTTTAGGAAAGGGCACAGCACAACTTCTGCCCTTGTCACGGTCTCATCTTGGATCAGAATGGCTATGGACCAAGGCAAACTCTCTGGAGCCATCTTTATAGATCTCTCTAAGGCCTTTGATCTTGTTGATCACACCATGTTCTCCACCCAGCTCAGCTCCTATGGTCTATCACCTGAGGTGCTCAACTGGTTTTCCAACTATCTAAGTGGCAGACAGCAACTTGTTAAGTATGGGAAGGAGTTCTTGGACACTATCCCTGTTACCATGGGTGTCCCACAAGGCTCCATCTTGGGACCCCTGCTATTCTCCATATTCGTGAACAAACTCCCAGCTGCTGCTATCCACTGCAAGCCTATCGTTTATGCAGATGACCTGGTCATCCTGACTCACTCCCCTGAGATAGGGGTCATAAATCACCACCTGAGCGCTGACTTGAGGAACATCCAGTCCTGGATATTGTCACATAAGTTGGTTCTAAATCTCAGGAAAACCCAGGCCATGCTCTTTGGGTCTCAGGCCAAGATTAAGGCTGCCCCTACTCCACTATGTGTTTCTGGTGTCGACGGGGTCAAGATCCCAGTTACTGACAACTTTAAATACCTTGGGGGTGACGCTGGACCCGCAGCTTGACCTTGACGCCCCACATTCAGAATACTTGCAAGACTGTAAACTGCAAACTGGGTCTGGCATACAGAGCAAAAGTAATCTTACTCCGGCAGCTTGGATTGCACTTGCCAAGCAGGTGCTCTACCCCGCTCTGCTATGGGCTCCTCTTGTTTGCCCGCTCATCCAAAGTCCACCTCACTAGGTGGTCCACTGCCTACAATAATGTCTGCCACTTCGCGCTGGCTGACCCCCGTCTCACTCACCATTGCGACCTCTATAGCATGCTAAATTGGCTCTCACCCGCTAACCACATAGACTTCTTCTTAGGGTGCTTCACCGGAAAGGTCCATGGCAATGGCACCCCTCCAGGGCTTACGGAATTTCTTGTCCCATCCATCTCCTCCTCCTACTTCCTCAGATCCCAGGGACAGGCTCTCCTCAAGACACCGACTACATGGACTCAAATGGGTGGGTGGGACTTTGCTGCATTCTCTCCCAGACTGTGAAACTCCTTCTCTGCCCAAGTCTGTGCAGCGCACTCACAGATGTGTCTCCATTCCTCCCTATGGAACCATCTCAAACTTGCCTCAGCCTGTGGCTGCCCAGACCCCCGTGATTTGATCCATCACAGCACACCTCTGCTCTGGAGCTACTCCTGGAAAAAAGACCAGACTCCAGGAGGTTGCTAAGCTGTATATAGTGTCACATCTGAAGGATTTCGATACTGTGCCCCTGGAACTGCTCTTGGCTTCCATAAGGTGTTTATGTTGTTATGTTAATACTGTATAATCTATGCCTTACCACGCTCGTACGCTGTGTTGAATCTGTAACATTACTGCCCTTATCTCCCACAAGGTGTTTATTTTTGTTATGTTAATACTGTATAATCTATGCCTTACCATGTTTCATATGCTGTGTTGAATCTGTATCCTCACATGAACTGTAACATGTCTAATTTGTACAATGTCATTGTATGTACCTAAATCTATTATTCCTGTACTCTCCTGGGTCGTACCTGAAAATAGGCAATTGTCTTGTCTAGTGTACCTACCTGGTTAACAAAAGCTAAATAAATAAATAAATAATAAATAAAAAATGGGTTGTGTCACTTTTGGTACTCCTGTTGTTGTGATCCTTGTGCTGTTTATTAGCAAAAAAGGGTTCTGTCACTGCTGGTACCCCTGTCATTGTAATCCCTGTGCTGTGTCAAAAGAACAAAAGGGTTCTGTTACTGTTGGTATGGTTCCCATGTCATTGCAATCCCTGTGCTGTTTATTAGTAGAAAAAGAGTTCTGTCACTGTTGGTACCCCTGTCGTCATAGTCCCCCTTGCTGTGTAAAAAGAGCAAAAGGGTTCTGTCACTATTGGTATGGTACCCCTGTCGTTGCAGTCCCTGTGCTGTTTATTAGCAACAAAGTTTACTGTCACTGTTGGTACCCCTGTCATTGTAATCCCTGTGCTGTGTAGAAAGAACAAACAAGTTCTGTCACTGTTGGTACAGTACCCCTGTTGCTGCAACCCCTGTGCTGTTTATTAGCAAAAAAGGGTTCTGTCACTGTTGGTGTTCCTGTCATTGTAATCCCTGTACTATTTGTTAGCAAAAAAGGTTTCTGTCACTGTTGGTACCCCTGTCATTATAATCCCTGTGCTGTTTATTAGCAAAAAAAAGAGTTCTGTTACTGTTGGTACCTGTGTCATTGTAATCCCTGTGATGTGTAAAAAGAACAAAGGGTTCTGAAACTGTAAGTATGATACCCCTGTCATTGCAATCCCTATTCTGTTTAAAAAAAATCAAGTTACATAGCAAAGAAGAATGATCAGGAAGAGAAACTCAAGTGAAGGGAGAGGTGCCAGGGAGGGAGCAAAGAAGAGTTTCAAATCTGTGGGGCCAAATAGTGGTGAAGGTTAAAAAACAACATCTGCGGGAGTGGTGGCAGTTTGTTCTATGGGGTCAGGTGCTGGCAGTATTGAAGGATTAGTTCGCAGTGGTGGCATTAGTGTAACCAACTTTTTCTCTGCCACATCTGTGGCAGCCCTGCTGGTGGGGGATGTGTCAGGTGACAAGAGACGCATCAGTGCCAGCAAACAAGAAACAGGGGTCAAGTGGCAGGTTGTTGGTGTCCTAGTGGGTCCTAGTGGTGATGGTGCTGATACTGAGAGTATAGAGCCAGTGCCTGAGGTGGGAGACCTTGAAAACATGGGGTCAGACTCCTCATGATGAGAGGGTGAGAGAGCCCAGAGATTGTGAGGCTGAGGAGGACAGACCTGGGGAGAAGGAGGACAGCACTGGCTGTGTTGCAACTGCTGCTGTTGATGTGTTGGATCCCCTATGGGAGCCTGATTTGAAAAAGCATAAGGGTGATGATGCAGGTGGTGCAGGGGATGTTGTGTGCACTAGTGATCCAAACAACTAACGCCTCCCCCCCCCATTTTCTTGAGGTTCTCCAATCATCCCAAAAAACACCAATTTCCACCCCTTTTCCTCAGTTGTCCCAGTCCTGGGACCATGTTAAAACAAGGGTAATGAAATCCTTAGTGTGGGATTTCTATATACTTGACCAAGCTTACAAGACAGCTGCTGTCTGTCAGCTATGTCAGACATAAGTCAATAGGGGTAAATATGGCAGCCGCCTAGGCACTGGTGGGCAATACACACACCTGAAGAACAGGCACCCATTGTGCTGGCATCTATACCAGAAGAAAGCCAGTGCAAGAGGTCTCTGTCCCTCATCATCATCAGGCAAGGCAAACAAAAGTGACAGGGCAACAGACCAGGCAGATGGAGGGATGAGTGAGGATACCTGTAGAGAAGAGGAGGAGAAGGATTCTGTGGATCTACCTGGTAGTGAGCAGAGCAGCACTACCATCCCAAGTCAGAAAAGCAGTTACACCATGGCAGAAAACCCACAAAAACATTGCTGTCACTTGAGCAACAGCACATATGATTATGAATCAACAGGAGTCAAAGAGCACCTCACCAATGCCGCCAGGATGAGTCCAGCTGTTTTGTACACCAACCACAAAAAAAGACACATCCTATGCTGCATAGTATGTTTGAGTGGAACCCCAGATTCCATCCCAGTCATGCTACTGCACGTGAGCTAAATGCAGCAGCCACTGAAATGCTGGCTAATGATCTATTGCCTTGCTTTTTTGTAGAGAATTTTGAATTTTGGAGGTTGATGTCCCATGCCTGTCCTAAATGGCAGATTCCATCAAGAATATACTTTTCAAATCGTGCCATTCCTGAATTGTATGGGACAGTGTCAAACATGGTAAACCATGCCCTGAAGCATTCAGCATCACTGTACATACATCTCAGCATGGATATGTAGACCAGTGGCCAAACAGCTGGTAGTTCCTACTTGTGCATTACAGTACACTGAGCACAGGTAACTGAGGTTCTCTTTGAATATGGGCATGGGAAAACTGTACCAACCACAGCTGTAGTGGTAGCAACATTCAGGGTCTTCGCCAGCTTGCCACACTGACAATGAAGAGTATACCTGGATCACACATGGGTGTGAAAATGCTGAAAGCACTCCATACTGAGATTAATGAGCAGCTTCACCCCCATTCACTGAAAGTAGGTTTTCTTGCGAGTGATAATGGCTCCAATGTCATGAAATGCATCAGTGATGGGGGGGTTTGTCAGGGTGCCATGCCAAGCACACTGTCTAAATTTCATTGTGCAGCAGTTTCTTACACATCCCGATATAAAGGACATTTTGACTGTGGCCTGTACTGTATGTGTCCACTTTTTCCATCCCAGAAAGGCCTGTGACCAGCTCCGTCAGCTGCAGATACAGAACAAAGTGCCTCAACACTGTATGAAGCAGGATGCTGTCACCAGGTGGAACTCCCCCCTCTACATGATGGAGTGGTTATACGAGCAGTATAAAGCAATTTCTGACTATCTGCTGCTACATTCAAATCATGACAGTGCTGGAGTATCCATGTGGGTCACAACAGAGCAGTGGCACCAAATGGATGGCCTGATCATGATTCTCAGGCCATTTGAAAATGCAACACAGGTAGTGAGTGGTGACACTGCCTGTATCAGTCAGGCCATTCCACATCTACATGTATTGAGGCAGGCACTGGTGAATGTGCAGCAACAGCTGGAGGCAAGTGTTGGTACTGGAAATTGTGCCTTAATTGAACACATGCTTTACGTCTTAGAATCCAATACACACATTTCCAGCATTCTGCAATCTGAAGAGTTTGGTATTTGCTCTATGCTTGACCCTGGGCTGGCCATCAGTAATTGAAGGTGGGCATCAGCAAGTCCAAAAGTTGACTGAACTTCTGTTGAGAACGGTACGCGGGCACAGATGCCACAGACATATGTACCCATGGCACAACATGAAACCGTATAATGACCGGGTGTTGCTACCACCTCTTCATGTGGGGAAGGTGCTGAAAAAACATTCAACTTATAAGAAAAGATGACACATCCCATTTGGGTTGTTTTAGGTCAGATGGGAGTTGCAGAGATGGAGGAAAATGAGGAGGAGGTGGCTGATGAGGCGGCAGATCTGTGAGCAGCAGAGCACATGGTAGATGCGTATTTGTCGGATACAAGGCACCTTAGCATTGCCAATTAGCCCTTGCTATACTGGAGCAGCAAAGTCACCGAGTGGCCAGCATGGATCTCAGTTGCCATGAAATATCTCAGCTGCCCATCCTTGAGTGTCAGTTTGGAACGTGTATTCAGTTTGGCTGGTGCCATTGTGTGGGACAGGGGCACCAATCTGTCAACAAAAAATGTTAGCATGTTAACATTTATTAA
Source organism: Neoceratodus forsteri (assembly GCA_016271365.2). Taxonomy (NCBI): domain Eukaryota; kingdom Metazoa; phylum Chordata; order Ceratodontiformes; family Ceratodontidae; genus Neoceratodus; species Neoceratodus forsteri. Next base: position 309,051,266 of record CM028133.1, read on the forward strand.
AATGAATGAGGGTCACATACCACACAAGACAATCATGTCCTTTTTTCTACCACATGACAGTGAAGATGAAGAAGAAGGTATTGTTGAAAGATCTGGCACTAGCAAATTGTCTTGTACCACTGAGGTGGATGAAACAGTAATAGAGAGAGAGAATTCCAGTCTGGTGACAACTCCAGTCTGGAAGATGGTGAGGGCTGCTCCCTTGATGATGCTGAAGACTTAAAAAATATGTGTTGTTTTTCTCCTTGCCCCTCAGTATACAGCTTTAATATATGATTGACAAAAATATGTCTGTTATTTTCATTCATTTTACTGTTCCCCAACCCCAATTGTTATGCTGCTGTTTCTTTGCACTTAATCAAGTACCTGTCTCCAGCACTTTAATGTGATGTCTAGAGACAATGCAAGCTCTAGAAAGCAGAACAGAGCACTGCCTCCTCCTCCTACCTGCTTAAGTCCTACACAGCCACGAACACCATGGGCCACCACCTCCACACTGTGGCAACATAAAAATGCCATTTTAGCAGCTAGGCAAAGCATGCCTGCTCCAGCCAGCAAGATACAATGCTGCCTCCTACTCCTTCTCCTCCTCCTCCTCTGGCCTGCTTGGATCCTTATAAACAGCATGGCCCACCACCTCCTCACTGATGAAATAATGTTCCTGACTCTAGGGAAAACTGTTTGGCTTTATCCTGTGATAGGAGTTAAGAGTTTCTCCCTCAGTTAAAAACTCATATAACTGGATGCAATGTTCACCTGGCCTGCGATAATATATACTAGATTTGGAATTGAACAACAGCCATCATGTGGAGCAGCTAAAAACACTTTGTAGACAATCTGAATTGATACTGTGGATGGTACCATCACAGCTGTACTGTAGCAGTGTCCAGTTTTGAACAGTAAGACAGGAGAATATTCAAGCTGACCCTCCAGCCAGCCAGCTCATTAAGACCCAGCAAGGCCTATTTTTGTCTGCTGTGATGGTAAGACACTTTCACTGTTGTTCATAGTCCTTATCCTCCCTGCTGGTGGGGTGACTACAGTCCTCAGCCTCCCAGAGGCCAAGAGGGCTTCTATGTTATTTAGAAAGACATTAAAATGCTTTTCTTTCTGTTCTTTTGTCTCCCTGCAGGTTTCAGCACCCAAAACACCTCTTCCAAATCTTACACCAACTCAGTGCACGCACATGGCAGGCAGCTGTAATGTAACTGTAAGTATCATTATGAATTTATTATTTTTTTCTTTTTATTTGTATTAGAAAGATTGATTTATAGTACAACATTCTTTCAATAACTGCTTATATGCATACATAATTTAGTATTGATATGATTAATGTTTTTATCCAAAAATTAAGTGGTATGTATCATTGAAATTAGAGAAGATTCAACAATACTGAAAGTCCAACTGACAAATGTTTCAAATCAGAATAAATGTGACGAGTTTGATAGTAACACAGTAGTATTCAGTATTTTTGTAGGCAGCAAGTTTTATTTGTCTATATCTCTCTCAGTTACCTGCTGGTTGACTCCAGTACTCAGCCACATAGAGGATGAAATGCCTCACTTACTCAGAAAGACATTAGAATGTTTTTCTTTCAGTCCTTTAGACTCCCTGCAGGTTTCACCATTCACAAAAGCTGTTCTACACCAGCTCAGTGGCACACTCCAGCATGGCCAGCAACACTGCTGTAACGGTAACTATCACAAAGGCAAGAAGGACAGAGATGGGGCAAAAGGGAGTAAGGCCATCAGGAAATGGAGGGTAATGAGTACCAATGCCTGTAGTCTGGGCAACAAGCTCTCTGAGCTGATGGCCTTAATGGAAGAGGGATGCCTGGATATCGTAGAGTCACAGAAACATGGTACACAGAGAACCATGACTGGGATGTTAACATACCAGGTACATAACCTACAGGAGAGACAGGCAGGGGAGAAGAGGGGAGGAGTAGCTCTCATGTAAAGGAAGGATAAAAGCAACTGAACAAAAGAGTAAACAGGGAGGAAAGGAGGCACTGTGGGTCACCTTGGAGACTGGAAAGGGCACCAATCCGCACAGGGTTGTGTACAGACCCCATGTCAGGGGAAGGAATGGACAAGGATATGATAGAAGGCATTCTTAGAATGGCAGAGAAAGGGAGATACTGTTGATGGGAGACCTGAATATGCCAGATGTTAACTGGAGCACATTTGCTGCAGCCACATCCAAGAGCAGGGCCATTCTTGATGCCCTACAGGTGGCAGGCATTAGACAGCTAGTTTCTCGAACCCACTCGTGAGGGAGCAATCTTAGACCTCGTACTCTCAAAGCGGGGGCAGTGAGAGGATCTCAGATCTAGAAGTGAGTTGCCATCTGGGGACAAGTGACCATCAAACAGTGTGGTTCACGTTAAACTCAGCTACAGAGTCAAGCATACAAAAGTGAGGGTACTGGACTGTAGGAGGGCTGACTTTGGCAAGATGGGAGAGTGCCTCAGAAAAGCACTAGCAAACAGGCTAGAAGGAGGTGTGGAGCAACAATGGGGAATTATCAAACTGCCATCACATAGGCAACAAGCCTTTGTGTGAAAGCAAATAAACAAGTCAAAATGAAAGAAAAGCCACTATGGTTCTCAAAAGAGGTGGCTGTGAAAGTCAGGAAGAAAAAGATAGCATTCCGGAAGTATAAGGAAACACAGAAGGAGCAGGACAGAGAGCTGTACCAGTTAAGGCAGAAGGAAGCAGGGAGGGGAGTCAGCATAGCAAAGGCCCAAAATGAGGAAAAGATAGCCAACTCAGTTAAGAAAGGGGATAAAACCTTTTATAGGTACATCAGCAAGCGTAGAAAGACAAAGGGAGGAATAGTGAGGCTGAATAGAATGAACGGTGGGTGAGCAGAGGGGGACAGTGAAAAAGCAGGAATACTGAACGAATATTTCTGCTCAGTATTCACAAAGAGGAGGGGAAGTGCCTAATCCAATTAACAGAAGCACTCTTGATAGGGGGTCGATTCCAGTCCTTTCACAGAAGAAAGGGTTCTGCAAGAACTCCTAAAACTGAAGGTGGACAAAGCAATGGGTCCTGATGGAATTCATCCCAGAATTCTAAAAGAATTAAGGAGGAACTAGTGAAACCACTGGCTACTCTTTTAATAAATCATGGGAGGATGGTGTGGTACCGAGGACTGGAGGAAGGGATGTGATTCCCCTTCACAAAGTGGGACCAAGACAGAGGCAGGAAACTAGAGACCTGTCAGTCTGACCTCTGTGGTAGGGAAAGTGATGGAGTCGCTTCTGAAGGAAAGAATAGTTGAGTACCTAGAGGCCAGTGGAGCACAGGACCCAAGGCAGCATGGGTTCAGAGCGGGAAGGTCATGTCAGACGAATCTAATAGATTTCTTTGACTGGGTGACCAAAGTAGTAGACCAGGGAGGGGCTGTGGACATGGCCTACCTAGACTTTTAACAAGGCATTTGACACAGTCCCACACAAAAGATTAATAGTCAAATTAACCAGCCTGGGAGTGGGTCCCAGGGTGGTAGCCTGGGTAAAACATTGGCTGGACAACAGGACACAGAAGGTAATTGTAAATGGAGTCCACTCTGAAGAAAGGGGGTTACTAGTGGGGTACCGCAGGGTTCAGTATTGGGTCCAGTCCTTTTTAATGTCTTCATCAGTGATGTTGCAGAGGGACTGGAAGGAAAAGTATGCCTTTTTGCAGATGACACAAAGATCTGCAACAGGGTTGATACACAAGGAGGCATGGAAAGGATGAAAAGGGACTTGGCAAGGTTGGAGGAATGGTCAGAAGTATGGCAGCTAGGATTCAATGCAAAGAAGTGCAAAATAATGCACTTGGGAAACAAGAACCCAGGGGAAGAATACACAATGGGTGGGGAGGTAGTAACAACAACAAAAAAGGAAAGGGACCTGGGGGTAATCATATCAGATGACCTTAAGGTTAGCAAGCAATGTGAGAAGGCAGTAGGGAGGGATGGGGTATACTGGGATGTATAGGGAGAGGCATCATCAGCAGAAAACAGGAAGTTGTTATCCCTCTGTACAGACAGTTGGTGAGACCCCATCTGGAGTACTGTGTCCAGTTCTGGAGACCCCATCTCTGCAAGGACATAGACATGATAGAGGCAGTCCAGAGGAGGGCAACTAAAATGGTGCAGGGTCTGCAAGAGAAGCCGTATGAGGAGAGACTAAAGGAGCTTAATATGTATACCCTTGAGGAAAGAAGTGAGAGGGGGACATGATAGAAACTTTTAAGTACCTCAGTGGAATCAACAAAGTCCAAGAGGGTAGCATCTTTCAGAAAAAGAGACTTGCAAGAACAAGTGGACACAATTTAAAGATAGAAGGAGGGTGGTTCAGGGGCAATGTGAGGAAGTATTATTTCACAGAGAGGGTAGTGGATGCATGGAACAGCCTTCCTGAGGAGGTTGTAGGGTCTAAAACTGTGGGAGAATTCAAGAATGCATGGGACAGACATAAGGCAATTCTTGTGGGGGGTAGGAAGAAATAGGTTGTTGGTTAACTAGGATCTGCGGCCTATCCTGTAGGTAGGGAAATGGGCAGACTAGATGGGCATAGCGTTCCTTATCTGCCGTCAAAGTCTATGTTTCTTTGTTTCTATGATTTTATTTTTATTTTTTTATTTTATTTTTTGTACTCCTGCTACAGGCAGACACTGTGCTATGATGGCCAAAGGATGCTGCATAGTTTGTCATGTGCATATTATGAACCGAGGATCGTAAATAGAGGAATCTGATTGGCCAAGAGCTCTTTGAAGCTGTGATGATATCGAGCTACATCATCATGGCTTCAAAAAGTTCCGGCACCACCAGACTCTTTGCTGTCTACTGACTGAGAACTATTTTTTTCAAAATGTACTCCTACACCACCCAAAAACTCATTCATAAAATGTTTTAAAACTGGTTTGTTTTATTTTTTTTATTTATAAAACTTCAAACTCAGTTCATAATAACAATAAGTCACTCCAGGGTGTGGTATATCATGGGAAATCATCACTTGTCGGGTGGTTGGATGCACTCGGCCTGCGGCCTTGTGCCCAACCACCCGAGGCGTGACAATATCCCATGATATACCACACCCTGTCATGCCTTACTGCTTAATTATACAATGGCAAGAAAGAATTCTGGTCTCTGATTGGTCAGTCTGGGACTGGACCCATGATGTTATCCCAGTACAACATCACGGGTCTAGTCTCAGCCTCACTGTGAACCTGTAGAGGATTCTTTGGAGCTAGATATCTTTTTTTGCATCTTCTCTTAAGAAACAAAAATATTCTTCCACACTAACAAAAACAGTCTTTAAAACACTTTTTTTATTCTGTATTACAAGAAGCCATTGTATAATAGCAATAATGCCTTCCAGGGTGTGTGTTGTGCTGGGATAACATCACACCTCAGGTATTGGACGCACTTGGCTTGTGGCCTCATGCCCAACCACCTGAGGCATGACATTATCCCAGCACAAAACACACCTTGTCAGGCATTATTACTTAAATCAGCAATGGCTATACTTGGCAGCCAACAGAGTGGCAGGAAAAATCATTTCTCTTTTTTCTTCTCAGGTGACAAGTGGTGTAGTAGGACATGGTATGAACAACATCTATACTGAGCACAGCCACCAGTGACACAGTTGCCAAGTGAGGCAAAATAATTTCTCTTTTTTTCTTCTTCACAGTTGATAGGTGGTGTAGTTGGATGTGGAGTGTGCAATGGGTATACTGTGCAGCCACCACCACAATGGGTAGTTATTTGAGTAGAGTCTAAATAATCTTTTCTTGTCTTCACAGGTCTCCTTCCTGTGCTGTCCTGCTGTCTCCTGCTCCAGCATTCAAGCCATTGCCATCTCCTCCACCTGAACAACATCGCAAAAGAAATATGTTGAAAATTACCTGAATGTACAGCAACAGAAACACAAAACAGTTAGTCTGACATTTGCAAAACTTTTTAGAATTAAAAAAACAACCACCCTCAAACAAAAACTTACCTTCCCTTTGTTGGGAAACATGCTGAATTCCAAAAAAATAGCTATTGGCTGGACCTATGCAGCAACATGACTTCATCACCCTAGTGATAATACCTAAAAATACAAAACCAATAAGAACAAATCGAGTTAAAGTGGTTACAACCCCTTCCCCTCACAAAAAGAAAATAAAATAAAATACTTACCTTTGCTGCTGGGTCAGAAAACTCAAAAAGCAACTGAGTAAAGAGAACAGCAGACTGTGCCTTTGTCTATGTGAAGTCCTGGAATGGACTGTTAATGTCTTTCCAGTTTGTAAAACTTTTTTATATAAATGGAGCTGTACATGTAGAAGGGCCAATGATCAGGTTCAGACCGATCCCCCAGAGGAGTACAGCAAACCAATCTAACTCATTTGGGAGCTCCTTTTTTACAGCTGTGGGTGGAGCCTGCAGCCGCTTTGCAATCGCTCTGAAAACGAGAGACTGCGGCATTGCTTCTGTTGGAGTTCAGGTGCTATACCTCCTAAACCCAAACAAGCTTGAAACAATCCACCATGGTTGCTCGCTACAGACCTTCAGCTGCACTATTTTGGTCACTACTTCCGCATTCTGGAGAACTGTGCATGCACACCACACATGCATGCGCAGTTCCACCAGTGCCACCATCTAATGCAACTGCACATGCATGAGTGCCGTGCATGTGCAGTTCCATTGCTGCAGCTATCTTGAGGATGGCATTCGGCAGCACTCGTTCCTCAGAGCTTCTTCAAGCTCACCACAGTCATATCGGCTCTGGCCAGAGCTTGTATTATTTAGCTTTTAGAATTTCCATACTTGATCAAGTTATATAGTTGGGTTTCTTTGTTTAAGTAAGCCATTTTGTCAATATCTTTCTGTAGCAGTGTTAGTGATTTTGACTCTTCTGTCTGATGCCATTTAATTTTAGGGTGCAACCCTGAATCTTCTGTTTCACATCACTTAGTCATGATCATGAATCACACTACCTCATCTTTTTTTGGTGCAATTCTGTTTATTTTTTAAATCTTTGGTTTCATTAAAAATCACAATACACCGGCCTGGTGGCGTTGAGGGCTGAGGCGCTGGACGCCTTACCTCGCTCCACGCCGGCTACCCGTGTTCGGGACCAAGCATGGGTTACAGGGGTCGGCCGGTGAGGAGAAGGACTGAGCACTCATAACAGCTCTCCTTCCCGGGGGATTACTGCACACTCCTGCTGCAATACCACCATCTAGGGGAGCTTGGGTGGATGGTGCGGTAGATGGGAGCAGCAGCAGCATTGGGTAGAAGTTGGCAGGGGGCAGAGCAGGAGGCATGGATTCATTGGCCCCCATTGCACACTGACTTCAGGGGAAGGATGTAAAAACAAGAGGAGATACCCCTCGCTCTCTCCTAGGCAACAACACCTCGCACTGCATTTCTGGACAGCTGTTGCAGACTCCACTGTGCTGGGACCACGACAAAGAATGATTGAATCGGAGAAGGAATTTGGGGTCCCTCTTCACCCACCCGGGGGGGGGGACTACTGGGTACCTAGGATTAGTGGAAACATGCACTCTAGTGGCAGATTGCGACCAGATCGGGATACAGTAGCGACAGTGTCCAAGAGATTGGAGAGAGGAGGTCAGTAGGAGTATAAAAATAGGGTTAAAAAAAAAAAATCACACCACCTAGCTACCACAAGTTATGACACTACATTTTTGGGTGCAACCATCTTTATTAAATCCCCTGTGTCATGTCATGGATGTTGCTGTAACTGGACAATGTGCCATTTAAATGCAAATCTAATTTATTTTTCAAATCCCTCATGGTTTGATGGTTGTGAGAGGCTCAAGGCCCCACCATCCACCATCCCAGCATGTTTCCAGGCTCATCAAGTTATTTTGGTCCAGGATGATGCTCCTGTTAGGGTTCACATTCTGCAGGACACCCTGGTAGCAGCCTAAGGTGAGATGGACTCAGATCTTTTTCTTCTTGAGCCAGCTGAGGAGAGCAGATGTATCCAGGAGGGGCTTTATGGCAACTTCCCTACACTAAAGTCCAATTGTGTGCCTCTGGAAGGCAGACCTTGCATTTTTTTAAAGTTGGTGCATTAGCGCATACTAAAGGCTAAGCGCACCCAATTGGCTGTGGGAGTGCTCACATGATGTCTGATGCTAACTGGGAAGCTGGAGTCTGCAGCTGCCAGAGAGAATGCAGACCACACTGGCAGTGTTCAAATTCATTAATTCATGCAGGGCAGTTGGAAAAATCGGAACAGTTGAAAGGTATGCCTCTCACCAAAGGGGGTAGCGCGCACACTCATGCCAAGGCCTGAATCCACTAGTGCTTAATATTAAATTACCCCTTTGGTTGACTGCTGAATTCACAGATTTTGAACACCTAGGCTTTTGTGGTAAACTAAGCCATTTTGTCAGTATCTTTCTGTAGCAAGTTTTAGGTTTTCTTTATCTTTTCTGTTTGGTGTCACTTAATTTTAGGATGCTGCCCTGAATCTTCTGTTTCAATTCACTTAGTCACAATCACAGATCATGCCACCTCATCTTCTTTAGGTGCAGCCCTGTTTTTTTTTTTATCTTCTGTTTCAGTTTGAATCACAACACTGTTTGTGAGTCAAAGCTGCATCAGCAACACTGCAGTAGTTTATTACCAGCATTACTGATTTTGAGTTTGGGGACCAATTTCCGGAAGTGAGAAACTTATATTATGTGCTGGGCAGTTGTGTGTATTAAAGTGCTTTACAACACAGACTGTCTGAGAGGGCAAATTAAACAACATAGTAGCACAGGCACTTGCAGCACTTTGTTACCTTTACCACCAGCATTACTTGATTGGGGATTTGAGGGGACCAATTTCCAGAAGTGATACTTTTACATATTATGCTTGTCAGTTGTGTGTATTAAACTGCTTGACAACATAGACTGTCAGAGAGGGCAAATTAAGCAACAATGTAGCAGAGGCACCTGCAGCAGTTTATTACCCTTATCAGCAGCATTACTGATTTCATGTTTGGTGGACACATTTCCAGAAGTGAGACATTTATATATTATGCTTGGCAGATGTGTATATTAAACTGCTTAACAACACAGACAGTCTGAGAAGGCAAATTAAACAACATAGTAGCACTGACACCTGCAGCAGTTTATTACTAGCATTACTAATTTCTGGTTTGGGAGAAATATTTCCAGAAGTGAGACGTTTGTATATTGTGCTTAGCAGTTGTGTGCACTATAGTGCTTAATATTTGGACAGTTGAGGCCCATCATGGGAGAATAGAGGTAATGTGTATTGTGATTAAAGCAAAACTAACACAAACTGCATAAAGAATATTATTGGGGGCAGTGAATAACACAATGCAGTACCACGGTCCATGTGGCAGTGGCAGTACTACTAACCTATAGCTGCCTGACATATTTATTCTGGAAGTTGAGAAAAATTTCAGTGACACAGAAAGAAGGGAAAGGTGTGAATTGAGACACCACATTGGAAATACAGATAGGAAATAACATTGTTTTGCGTTTTTTGGGGGGGAAGGTAGAACCGAAGCACATAGAATAGAAATACAGACTATGCAGCTGTGGCAGAAATAAAGAAACATAAGCTGAGATAAATAAGGAGAACAGATGAAAACCTTTTTTATCCATACTACACAGCAGTGACAGAAATAAACACTAGCAGAGAGAGAAATAAAGAGGATAGAGGAAAGCCTTTTTTGTGTTTAAGTTTTCTTTATTTTCACTTTTAAGATTTAACACAGACAAAGAGAGTGAAACGTAGAAAAGAAAATAGCCATTTGGAGAGTTATGACCTGGGGAGAGAGGGTACACTGCCACATACTACTGCCAAACCCTCCATGATTGTCTGCTGGTTTTGGACCACCTCCTCCAGCATCCCTTTCATCTCTTTCAGCCCTGCAACCTGCCAGGAGAGCTTCCCTACCTCCCTGCAGAGCAGCTCCACATTACCATGAGTGGGAGGAGGATCTGAGGCCGGTCTCTCTGGTGATGCCCCCTGCTGCACCACCCGAGGCTGATCACTGGTCCCCTGTTACACTCACCTCCATCTCCCCTCCCCCACACCTGTGCATCACCCTATTGCTCCCTCCTCTTCCCCTTGCCAGAGGAAGCACTGGGAGTGGAACCACCTCTGCCCTCTCACCACCTTTCTGCTTAACATGCTCCTCTCACTCTTTTGGGTGCCTCACTAGCAGGTGTGTGTGCTGGCCACCTATCCCTAGATGTTTCCCATCTTTCCCATGCCACACAGTAGTGTGGCATGGTTTACATTTCACCACACTGTTGTCAGTGGGGTCTAAGTCAAGAAGAAAGTCCCACACCTGGGACTTGGGCTGCTGCTGATGAGGGTGGGAGTGAGATGGTCCTGGCTGCAGGTCCTCCTCCTCCTGGTGCACAGGTGCTGATGGTGGGCACTCAATTGGTGGTTCCCTTCCCTCATCTCCTTGCTGGGGCTAGGGATCCTGCACTTTGGGGAGGGGGGCATTGGGTGCTGCTGCCACTGATATGGACCAGGTCCTCTTCAGCCGAAACCCACGTCTCTCCTCTGCTGTCTACCCCTCTACTCCTGACTCTCTGTTCCACTCATTCTACTCTCAAAAAAGAAATGAGTAAAAAGAGAGTCAGGAGGAGAGGGGGTGCAGACAGCAGAGGAGAGACGTGGGTTTCGGCTGAAGAGGACCTGGTCCATATCAGTGGCACCAGTAAAGACAGTTAAGCGAAGTCCATGGGTCTGTTCTGTAAACAAGTGCCTGAGGTCACATGGAAGCAACTCCTGCAGGTCACATGATACTATTATATGTAATGTGACTCATCTTAGTATCACTCTGCAGTCTGAGCTAGGAGTGAAGGAGGAGAGATCAGAACTGTTTACTGCTTCAAAATTGAAGTAAAAAAAGGCAACTTTTCACTTTTCTGTTAGCTGTTTTATATATATATATATATATATATATATATATATATATATATATATCATTTTCACCTTATAGTTAGTCACTCTTTCTGTAGTTGTAGCTTCCCTCTTATTTTGTGTGTTTTTTACACTTGTTTTTGTTTATTTTTTTACAAAAAATTGTAAGGAAGGATTGAATGAAGGATTATTTTTACGTAGGATTGGGTATTACTCACTAAAAAAGAATCCTTCATACAAAAAAAGAATTTGGATTTATTTTTTTTTTCACATTTTAATTTTAACAGACCATAACTTCCTGTTTATTTGCAGTTAAGGGACAATCTATATATCAGTACAACGGTCTTAATGAGTACTGCAAATCTGATACATAATACCCATCCAAGAAATTTAGGGCCCTTATAAAAAAAAAACTAAACATTAAACTAATAAAAATTCCCATAGGATAACATTGAAACTTTAACAAACCATACAACTAAACAAAAAAATGCTTTTTTGGACAAAGGGAAAAGCAGGGCCCAGAAGGCCCTGTGCTTCCAACAGCAATATAGATGCATGCATCTGTTGAGGAATGGAATTGCAGGGCCCATAGGGCCCTGTACTTCCATAGAAAAATGCATATTTTCATGCAGGTCTCAAAGGGACCTGCATCGATGAGGATATGAATATATGGGCCAGGATATTCAGACTGCACCTGGCAGTGGTGCCAGCCTGAGCACAGTGCAACTGGGATGCACCAGGGCCAGGACCAGGTGATATTCAATGGTGATGCACCATGGTGCAGCACCGCTGGAATATGGCATGCACTGCACATGGTGCAGTGACACTGTGTTGGCGCAAGCCATAGATAGGGAGCATGGGGATGCATCAGTGCAACCACTGTTGTGCTGGGTGCAGCACCTGTGATATTGAGCAGAGGGCATGCAAATGAGGCCATAATTATTTATTTATTTATTTCGATTAGGATTAATACCTTTGTGTCAGAGACTAATTTTCAAAGGTTCCAAGTCAAGGACAAGAACAGTACAATACAATACTATGCAATACAATACAGATAGCAGAGATCACATGGTAGGCATCATGAAATCAATATAGTGTCACATGAGGTTCAAGACTTGTTAGTTTCAGGTACATCATAACAATAGATAAAGTGCAGTACATTATTTGTTGCAGGGTGGAGCTAGCCTGGTAGGAAAGAACATGTAAGCAGTATGGCAGTGTTATGTAAGGGGGATGATAGGGAAGGGGGTAAGCAACCAGAGTGGTGTTGTCAAAAATGGAGGCAGTGTGGGTAGGGAGTGATGAAGAGGGGAAAGGTGGTGGTGGAGGGTGGTAAGTCGATTTATTGGAGGGATTGGAGGGGAGGGGGTAGGAGTGAAACATATGCAAGGCACACATGGGGCCATTTGCATGTCATTATGGCCCCATTTGCATGCCTTGTGAAGGGCAGCCTGACAACTTGCACCTGGCATCCTGCAAAGCATGACTTGTGCATTGAGGGGGTCCCAGGGCATCCCCTGTCCCTAGGCTGCGATCATGGTAAACTACCATTGCAAGACTCCCTGGTGGGCCAGTGGAACCCCCCCACCCGATTCCCCGATATATGTCTAAGAGCACAGTCCCTGGTGGTCTAGTGGACCCCCCTCCCGCCCAAATCACCGATCACAGGTGAATACTGTAACAGAAGTCCCTGGTGATCCAGTGGCACCCCACCCCTCCCACCCATACAGACCCATTGCCCACCCCACCCCCATCATGGTGGTGGCTGCAATCCACCACATACCACCTGGCCACCTGCCAGAAGTGACAAGTACAGTACAGGCTATAAGCCCATTGGTCCACAGTGTGGACCAATGGGCTGCTTGTCTGTACTAGACAGTCTCAATATGTGAATGAAGTCATTCACATATTTGTGACTGCCTAGTACCGCAGATGTCCCCTGCAAGCCCATTGGTCGACACTGTGGACCAATGGGCTTATAGCCCATGCTGTACCTGTCATTCAGTGGGCGGCCAGGTGGTATGCAGACAGCTTGCAGCCACCTGCCGATGGCGGGGTGTGCGGGTGGGCAAGGGGTCCTGTATGGGCGGGAGGGGTCGGGGTGCCACTGGATCACCAGGGACTTGTATTACAGCAATCACCCAAGATTCGGGGATTCAGGAGGAGGAGGAGGGTCCACTAGACCACCAGGGACTGTGATCTTAGACATATATTGGGGGAATCGGGAGGAGGGGTTCCACTAGACTACCAGGGTATTATGTGTGCTTGTGGATGGTGTTCTGGGTGGTCGGGTGGCCACCCACGGCTGGCGGCTGCTGTATTGTGCCCTGCAATACAGCAGCCCACCTGTGGGTGGCCGGGACTTGTTCCCACTCTTCACGGGCTCAACTTTGAGCTCACCTATGTGGCGTAGTGCTGGGTTGAGCCAGCATATTCACCACACATCCCGGGCTGAATATCGGGATATGCTGCATATGCATGGGCACGCCCCCTGCATGTGCGCCGCATACAATTACATTGTGCCCTGGCACATCGGAATTTGAGCTGTGCCAGGTGGCCATTCCAATATCCTACCGGGGCACAATGCAGAGTTGTGCCAGCACAACTCTGTTGCCCCATGCACAACCCCTTTGAATATCTGGCCCACTATCTCAAAAGGTAAGGAAATTCTTTGCAAAAAATGTTGTTAATGCAGCAGATAGGGTTCAGATTAAAGTGACAAAAGTGGGAAAATATGGTGGTAGGGTTTCCTACCCTATCACCCCACTCCCAGGCAGCAAAAGGGAAAATTATTATAACTTCACCACTCCTGAATCTTTCCAAATCAGCCCTGGGGTCTTCCTTGGGGTTGCCGACCCTAACGCTCACCCCATTCTCATATACTCTACACATCTGAGCTTATGTACTTTTGGAATTTGGTGAGCATTAGGTTGGCAACCCCAAGGAAGACACCAGGGCGACTTGGAAGACTCAGGAGGTGAAGTATAATAGTTTTCCCTTTGCTACGTGTGGGGGTGGGGTGTTGGGTTGGAACCATAACATCATATTTCCCTACTTTTGTCACTTTTTCTGAACCCTAGCTGTTCAAAAACAACAGCCTGTCATTCTGCAGCTTCTGCTGTCAAAATACTGAAGAGTGCCCCCACCCACCTGCCTGATCTGCCTTATTACCAGCTCACATCTTAGAACCTCCGTAGTCGCTCTCCCTCTGGCTTTGACAAAATGCCATTATGCTTTCCTTATAGAACAGGGCAAATACCCAGCCCTGCAATGCTCAGTGCAGTCATGGTCCCTCTGAATCAGTCCCTTCTCTGACTCGCACAAAAAAATGGACACTAAAGACAGGATCAAACAGATGAATTAATCTAAAAATTAAAAAGAAAGAAAAGCAGAACTGCAGCAGCTCCCTCAAACTCTCTCTAAGCAAGAAATGGACCACCATGTATGCCAAACTCTTCAGCCTTCCTACACACAAAATCCCAGCCAATGATGTAGCACTCCTCAAACAGACAGACGTACTGGCCCAAGCAACAGCATTCACGTGGCTAGCATTCTACTTCAAACAGCGCACTAACACAGAGAACAGAAAAAAAATCATATATATTTTATTAAAGAGAACCTCTAAAATAAAATAAAATAAAAAAATAAAAACTGCACCAAAATATTGAATCCCTGTTGCATAAATGGAATACTGTATGAAATGGGCAACTCATTAAATAAATGATTTATGTGGACTGGAGCAGTTTGACCTCTGACACCTCACGTTTGGCTTACACCACTCATGAGATTACCCGAGGGCAAACTGCTCTTGTCCACATAAATCATTTATTTAACTCATCCCCATCACATATCCCTTACTTATTCGAGGCTCATCTAAAAAAATCATGATTTTGTTTACTCACAATGTACATGTAACCATGATTAATATTACCTGTTTTGTATGTCTTGTTAAGTCTTTGTAATCTGTAATTGTATGGGTCCTCATAGAAAATGGGTATATGGTACTCTTGGGGCTTACCAGTTTAAAAAAAAAATTAAATGAAAAACAAATGCATGATTCTAGCTAAAAAATGTTTTCAATACTTTTTTTAAAACAAGAATTCAGCAGCTCAGAAAGCCCACCAAACAGTAACAAACAAAATCACAGTGTCACATACCTAACAAGCCACCACACAGCAACAAGCCACCAAATCCTGGTAACAAGGACGACACCACAAACTGCCATGGTCCTTGACCCAATAAAGGTACAGATTTCCACCTCAAAGTCTGCAACCATTTATATGTTAATCCTCACATCTTCCATTATATGGTGGAAAACAGTTCAAGATTTACTTTCTTAGTGCTCAAATGAGCAAGTGATTGTAGAAAGACCTGAATGGCAGTGCATTGATATCTATTGTTTTGTTCTGTGTAAGTCTGCTGCCCTCACATGTTTGTTGCATTGTATTTTACCAGTATATATACTAATATTTTTGTAGTATTCCACACATCTTGCATTTCTCATTGCTGGTTGAGTAGATGTAGATGGCCACATCAAATATGACTGGGTGGGGGTGGATCTCATACACTTGCCCAGGGTCAATAGCTTTTTGGTTTCATCCCTCACACACTATAATTACTTGGAACATGTCTAATGACTGATAAAATGCCACCTCAGGAATGTTCATGGCCTCAATTCCCTTATAAAAAGAAAAATAGTTATTTTGCATTTAAAGAAACTTAAATTCCAGGTGGTGCTTCTGTAAGAGACTAATTTAGTGGAGCAGGAGGCACAGACATTATGTGGGGAGTGGGTGGTAATAGAAGCCCGCAGCTCTATTTCCACCTCCAAATGAACAGTATCCATTTTAATACATAAATCTCTGAAACAGAATATTCTACAGCAAAAACTGACTAGGGTGGGCAGATGGAGCCTAGTCCGAATGTCCACCCATGAAGGTCCACTGGTTCTAGGCTCCATGTATGGCCCCAGTGCTGATGACCCAGGTTTCTATTTCACATTGCATCAGGCCATGACAGACATTATTGAAGAGGAACCACTTACATAGGGAAAACTCTAGAACCCCCAGTGGATCATCCCTCTGTGGAGGAAGTGCACCCTAGGGTGGTGCAGAAGGCGAAAGTTTTATTGGCTAAGTTAGCATTAGTGGATGTTTGGTGATTCCTCCCTCCAGGAGCCATGAATTGCTCTTATTTCTGTTTGCTCCATGCCTCAACAAGGTGAGCAAACTTTGTGCTTGGTTCACACAGATTACGCATGTTACTAGAAGGTCCACCATTGAACAGATGGTATTATCAGTCCATGCTCTTGTTTTGCTATTGATGGTCTGTGGTTGACTTGCCCCTCTACTGACATAGGATAAAGAATTTCTTGAGTGGTTCACAAAAGTTACCTCTGACTTTTTTCAGGGAAGCGACACAAGAGAAGTCTACATGGCTATACTATATGAGTTCTATAAGGCCAATTTGAGGGGCCTGATAATGCAGTTTGCTTCTATGAGACACAAATCAAGAGAGGCAGAGGCAACTGTGCTGCTGCAGAAGCTTAAAGTCCTAGATACTAAGTACAAAATACATCTCCAAGCAGGGCAGTAGGAGTCAATATCTGCTGAAGTTGTAGCGGTCATGGTACAGCTTAATATCCTACTAGTGATGTGCTTAGTTAGGAAACTTAGCTGCATGGAATAATTCATGAATTCACCTCATTTCATGAAGTTAATCTGCTGTGTGAAGTCCAAATTCAGGGAAACTGATAACTCCATGAACTGCAAAGTTGGCAACTCTGCCAATGGAGTTGGGCACAGAGGCAAAGTTTGCAATGTTCATTCCCTGGTGTCTAGTGGTCCCCCCCCCATCAATTGCCAGTCTGTTGCACAAACAAAATGTACTTTCCCTGGTGTCTAGCTGTCCCCCCCCCCCGCTGATCGCCAGTCTGTTGTAACAAATATCCTTTCCCTGGTGTCTAGTAGCCCCCCCACCGATTGCTGGTCCATTGTAAAAAATTCCCTTTCCCTGGTTTCTTGTGGTCCCCCCACTGATTGCCGGTCCATTGTAACAAATTTAATTTTCCTGGTGTCTAGTGGTCCCCCCCTGCTGATCACCAGTCCCTTGTAACAAATATCCTTTCCCTGGTGTCCACTGGTCCCCCCGCTGATTGCCAGTCCCTTGTAACAAATATCTTTTCCCTAGTGTCTAGTGATCTACCCCACTGATCACCTACCTACTATCCGTTGTAGCAAATATCCATTCCCTTGTGTCTAGTGGTCCCACCGCCAATCACCAGTCCATTGTAACAAATATTCTTTCCCTGGTGTATAGTGGTCCCCCCCACCAATCACTACTCCATTGTAACAAATATCCTTTCCCAGGTGTCTAGTGCCCCCCCCCCACCGATCGCCAGTCCATCATAACAAATATCCTTTGCCTGGTGTATAGCGGTCCCTCCCCCCAATCACCGGTCCATTGTAAAAAAAATGTACTGTTCCTGGTGTCTAGTGGTCCCCACCTACCAATCACTGGTCTGTTGTAAAAAAAAAATACAGTTACACCATTCCCTGGTGTCTAGCAGACCCCCACTCCTGCTCCTCACCCTGACAGATAGTGGCCCACCAACCCGCTCCTACCATCCCAACTCCAAACTGATGACTGGCACAGCTCTGTGCTCTTCACCATGGCTGGCCACCGACTGAGCTGTCAATGAGTACATACTGTTACAGTACATTCTCATTGCCAGCTCAGTCGGGAGTGCTCATGTGGAAGTGAAGAGCTGTGCCAGTCGCCAGCCGGGTCTGGATGGGGGAATGGGTGGTGGGCACCACTTTGCTGGGGCAGGGGGTGGAGGAATGCTAGACACCTGGGAATGGTGTAACTGTATTTTTTTACAACAGACCAGTGATTGGTAGGTGGGGACCACTAGACACCAGGAACAATATATTTGTTTTACAGTGGGCCAGTGATCAGTGGGGGGGGGGTACTAGGCACCAGGGAATGGATATCTGCTACAACAGACCACTGACTGGTGGGGAGGAACCACTAGGCACCAGGGAAAGGATATTTGTTACAATGTTACCAGTGAACATTTGGAGGGGGGCACTAGATACCAGGAAAAGGATACTTATTACAACAGACTGGCGATCGGTGGAGGGAGACCACTAGACACCAGGGAAAGGATATTTGTTACAATGGACTGGCAATCAGTGGATGGTGGATCCACTAGACACCTGGGAAAGCACATTTTGTATAACAGGCTGGTGACTGGCAGGGGGGAGGGACCACTTGACACCAGGAACAGTTTTATTATGCAAAGGAGTTGTTGGTGGAAGTCAGTTTGACCCAACTACACCTTTGTGTACCTTGTCCCCATTAAGAAGAAGTTGCAGGTGAAGTCACAAATGGCAAATTTCCTATTAAACAGTAAAAGTTCATGAAATGATCTGCGGAGGCAGATTTAACAACTTTACCAGAACTTCACTGGCAAATTAAATTTCGGAACATCTCTATACCTTACTATCCCAGAAGGTGCAACTGGATCTCCTGAGGTCAAGGGATAGATTCTGGGAAGGAGGGGAACAACCCTCAAGATTGTTACTGTACCACATGAGAAGGCAAAAGGCAAAGCATCATATTGTCACCATATGAGACCAGCAAGGAAGACTTGCTAATGACAACAAGGAAATCAATGTTATCATGGAAGGTTTCTATGAGTCCCATTACTCTTTCAAGGGCCCAGTAGGTGGTCATCTCTTAGAGTCCTTTCTTTCTAGGCTACTGATCCCTTGCATCAGCTCCTCCCAGCAAAAAGATCTTGAGGCTTCCCTTACAAAAGATGAAGTACACCAGGCAATTATGGCCACAAATAAGCATAAAGCACCCTGGGGTAAGGATGTTCCTGTTATCAACATCTTTCCCAGCACATCTCCTCCACTCTCTGCAAAGTGAACTCTGTTGTCCACTTTGTGGGTGTGCTTTCTGCAACCCTTAATGAGACGGTGATAACTATCCTCTCTAAGGAGGGAAAGAACCCCCTGAATCCAGACAGTTACTGTGCCATATCACTTACAAATGCAGAAAGACACAAAAATCCTTGGCAAATTATTGGCCATTTGGACAGAATGGATTCTCACAGAGCTAATTCGTCCTGCACAAGCAGGCTTTGTAAAGGGTTGATTAAGTACTGACCACTTGGGATCCTTCATGAATGTCTTTCACACAGTCAGCACTACCTCTATTCTAGAAGCAGCAGTAGTCATAGATTTTGAAAAAGCTTTTGATTCTGTGGAGTGGGGTACCTCATAAGGGTGCTGGAACTTATGGAATTTGGGCCACACTTCACAGCTTGGATCCACATATTATATGTCCATCCCACAGCCAGAGTTCTGATCAATAATATGCTTTCTTCCTCCTTTCCTCTACACTAAGGGATGTACCAGGGGTGACCATTATCCCCATTATTATTTGTGCTGGCCATAGAACTTCTTGCTACAGCTATCTGAGAAAGCCCCAATATTTCAGGCATAAAAGTGGGCTCCGCATTAAACTGCAAGTTTATGTGGATGACTTACTAGTTCTGTTTTCAGATGCCCCTACTGGGATCCCTCCTCTTATTGTGCTCCTCTCATCATTTTATAGCATATCAGAATTGAAGGTTAATTCAGCAAAAATTGAAGTGCCCCTTCCCCCACCCTTAGCAAATCAATGCTCTTAACTCCCTTTTACTCAACTAGGATTACCCTAGTCTCCAAAATCCATTAGATATCAGGGGATACAGATTACTTCAGTTCTGTCTCAAATCTGCAAAATGAATCTGGCACCCGTCCTAGAGGATCTTCAAGCAGACAATGACAGGTAGACAAATCTGACCTTGTCATTAGCAGGAAAGGTTTCTGCCCTAAAATGATATCCACCCCAATGTTGCAGCATAGATTAACTCACTTGCCCATCACAGTTTCCTCTTCTTGGTACTACAGGATTGATGCACTATTCAGTAAGTTCTTATGGGAAGGGCCTTCCTGCACTACTGCAAGGCAAAGTTGCGTTCCCATGGGAAATGTGGGGGATGGAATTTACACTAGATTTACACATACAAAGTGGCCTTTGTAAGGGCACAAACCACAATATGGCTCATGAATCCACCACCTATAACCACCTTGTAGTGAACTATGGAACGAGAGATATGTTATCAGACTTCCCTGTCCACAATCTTATATATACCTCAGCTGGGGAGTATGCTCCATTGGCCTACTGTCTGTACATCAGTGAGAGCCTGGACAGTTAGCCAGACTCACCAAGCCCCCCCTTACCCCAACAGTGCTTCACTCCCATGTAATATAATCAAGCTGTCTGTATAGACAGGAAGTCCATTATTTGGTAAAACTTGAGAACAGCAGGTATTCACACGCTTCAGGACATTTTAGTACCTGGTTCAGAACATTTAGAATCTTTTGAAAACCTAAAAAAGAGATACAAACTTTTGAGATCTGAATTTTGGAAGTATCTTCAGCTTTGGCATGTCCTTAAAACTAAGATGGACACAACCCACAAGCACAGAGCCTCCCCACCTTCACCGCTTTCCTTATGGAGTAAATGAAAGCAGGGATGGGTAATTAAGATAAATCAGTGTATTGCTGCTGTCAAACCAGAGAAGACTCAAAACTCTTGACAGCAATGGGAAGCTGCACTAAAAAGCTAAATTATGGAACAAGACTGGAGCACCTGCTGGACTTAAGCCAAGAAATCTTGACCAAACAACCGTAGCCTTTTAATTCAGAACATGGTGCTTCACTCCTGGTACTGGACAACTGCCAGCCTTAAATCATTAGGTTTGTTGACAGAGGATAGTTGTTGACAATGTGATACTCCTGTGTGGGGTTCCTTTTTTCATATATTGTGAGTCTGCTCACATCTGTAGTCTTATTGGGATCCAGTGAAAAAGATTATTGTGCAATGGTGGGTCCCCCACATGCTTTCGCTCTACAACTCCTTCTCAGGGTACCCCCTCCAGATATCACTCACAATGACCCCAAAATGCAATGGCTGATAGCAGCTGGTGTGGAGGCTAAGTGACTCTTGCTCTGTAAATGGAGGGCCAAGGTAGTACCCAGTGTGATAGAATGGAGGGAAGCATTTGCTTGCCTGGCAATTTTTTCCTGAATGTCCCATCAAGTGAAGAATACCTTGGCAGCTATAAATGTTAGGCATCCTATCTTTACTCTGCAATACGATCTCTTGATCCTTGGTTTTCTCTCTGTGAGAGAAAGGATATGCTGCATTCACCATGGACACAAATGAGGTCCCATCATTCCTCCTCTTTTCAAAGAATCAAATTCCCCCCCCCCAACTTTAGCACTATCCATTTCTGATCACTTACATAGACAAATGCGAGATGCCTCCTATTATTTATTCGAAATGTAAACTGTGGTTATTATTTTTATTAATTTATTTATTTAAAAATTGATAACCGGGAAAAGCACCGATGAGCCGAGACTTGTTTCCAGGTGTGACCCAGGAAAAGGCAACATAGGAAAATAGTACGTTTACATATGGCAAAAAAACATTAGTAACAAGAAACAATACCGTTTATTTACTGGATGTTTATATGTGTTAATGTACATCTACTTTTAATGTATTTGTATAGACAGGAATATTGTAAATGGCTGCTGTTTGATAGTCATGCTTGATACTGTGTGTATCTGCATACTTATGCATAATAAAAAAAATATTTACTGCAAAAATTTACAGAGTGCATTACTAAACACATTGCTTGCATTTGCATAATAGTACATACATCTCCATCCCCTCAAAAAAGATTCTTATCAGAGCCTCCATTTTAAAAGTCATCCTTTCTAAGCATGAACATTATTTTTATATATTTTTCTAACTGTTTTTGTAAGCTGTTACGATATGGAATTTAATCGAGTCACAAAACTGGTTGCACATCACTAAAACAGTTCAAATACGATGACGTGTACATAATCTGTCATTAAAATGATAACTCACGATACCTCACTCTTGCAAGACATTCATGTCAGCACTCCATATGAAAACATGTGATGTCACATTTATCATGCCACTTTTGTTACATAGCTGATGAAAATGTATATGGTGCATTACAAAACTGTCTGTTGTAAGTTACATAGAAACATAGAAACTGAAGGCAGATAAGGGCCACTAGGCCCATCCAATCTGCCCTTTTTGTTGTGCTGCTTTTACTGCAGACTTTTTCAGGCCTCCGGCACTTTCTCTTCCACCCCTTTCCTTTCCCTTATGATTTCCTTTTGCCTGTCCCAGGCGTTTTTGTGAATCCCATCACTGTTTTCACCCCAACTATCTTCACTGGAAGATTGTTCTAGGCATCCACCACCCTTTCTGTTAAGAAGTATTGTCTCACATCTCTCCTGAACCTACCTCTCTCCAGTTTCATATTGTGGCCCCTTGTTCTAGATCACCCATTCCTCCTAAAAATACCTCCCACCTGCACCCTATTCACCCCCATGAAGTATTTAAGTCTTGATCATATCCTCCCCCCTCCCTCCTCTCTTTAGTGTGCACATGTTTAGTTCCTTTAGTCTCTTCTCATAGGGTTTTGACAGAGACCCTGTAGCATCTTGATAGCCCTCCTCTGGACAGATTCTACTTTATGTCCTTCCTGAGATGCGGTCTACAAAACCGGACGCAGTACTGCAGGTGGGGTCTTAGCAGTGACCTATATAGGGGCAACACCACGTCCCTTTTCCTGCTGGTGATACCCCTACCCATATACCCGAGCATCCCACCAGCTTTCCCGTTTACTTTGTCACGTTGTCTAGCCATCTTCAGGTCATCTGATATGATTACCTGCAGGTTCCTTTCCTGCTTGGTCATAGCAAGTATCTCTCTCCACCCATTTTGTACTGCACCTCCACGTTTCTGTGACATGAGTGCATTATGTTGCACTTTTTTTGCATTAAACCTTAGCTGCCAAACTTTAGACCACTTCTCTAGTCATTTTGAATCTCTTTCCATCCTTTGCACACACCCTTCCCCGGAGTGTCTTCGCTGTTGCAGATCTTGGTGTTACCCACAAAGAGGCAGACCTTTCCTTCCAGTTGCTATGGTAGATCGCTAATGAAGATATTAAAGAGGACTGGCCCCAGTACTGACCCCTGCGGTACCCTGCTGGTCATTTTCCTCTCCTCAGAGCAATCTCCATTTACCACAACTCTCTGCCTCTTATCCCCTAATGAGTTTCTTACCCAGGTTATCATCTTATTGCCCATGCCCATGCTGCCCAATGTTGTTTACTAGCCTCCTATGTGGAACAGTGTCAAAGGCCTTACTGAAGTCCAGGTAGGCCCCATCCACCACCCCTCCTTGATCCAACACCTTGGTTATCCAGTCAAAAAAATCTGCTAGATTTGTTTGACACAGCTTCCCCTCTGTAAAGTCATGTTGTCTTGGGTTTTGCAGTCCGTTGGAGTCCAGGTGTTCCATGATTCTTTCCTTTAATAGTGATTCCATCAAATTCCCCATTACAGATGTCAAGCTGACATATAGTTTCCCATCTCCTCCTTGCTACCATTCTCGTGAAGTGGGATGATGTCTGCTCTTCTCCAGTCCTCTGGGGCCTCTCCAGTCTCCAGTGAACTGTTAATCAAGTTTACCAGGTTGAAGCTAGCACCTTCTTGAGTTCCCTCATCATCTTAGATGCACCCTGTCTAGCCCCATGGCTTTGTTAACCCTCAGATTAGTGAGTGCTTTCCTGACCCTCTCCTCAGAAAAGTGACTGGTGTCCACTTCCCTCCCTCTAAGCTCTTGGTGCTTATTTGTGATGACCTCCCTTTTGCCTTCTTCTGTGAACAATGAGCAGAAGAATTTGTTTAAGATGTCTCCCTTTTCTTGGTCCTACTCTCTACAGCCCCTTCCCTCATTTTTTAACCGTATAATCCCACCCCTTGTCTTCCTTTTATTGCTAACATACCTGAAAAATGTCTTCTCCCCTTCAAAACTGTCTGGGGCTATTCTTTCCTCAGCTTGTGCCTTTGCAATCATTACTGCTTTGCCTGCCTCCTTCATTTCCCCAGATACACTTCCCTGTCCTCATCTCTTTAGGTTTCCTTATACCTTCTGAATGCCCCAGTTTTTGCCCTTACCTTTTCTGCCACTTTCCTTGGAACCATAACAGTCTTCTCCTCCTTCTGCTTCTACTTATTCACCTGATGTACAGCATTGTTGCCTTTACTAAGCCCTCTTTTAATCTGGCCCATTTACCCTCCACTGCATCCATGACCCCCCCCCAACCAGGTCCTCTTGGAGGCACTACCCCATCTCTGTAAAGTCAGACGTTATGAAATCCAGGACCCTTGCCCTTGTGCATTTGGAGTCCGCTGTTGTTCTTATATTGAACCACATTGTGAAATGGTCACTGGTCCTCAGATGATTTCCCACGCTGATGTCTACAGCACTGTCCCTGTTAGTATGTACCAGGTCCAGTATTGCCCCACCTGAATGGGTTAACTGACCAGCTGCCTGAGGAATGACCCTTGCAGGGAATCCAGGATGTCTCTACGTCTAGCTGATGCTGCAGTAGGTAGGCTCCAGTCTACAGCACATCTAGCAGGTTAAAGTCCTCCACCAGCACTACCTCCCCCTTCTTAGCCATTTTGCATACATCTTCCACCATTTTTTCATCTAAGTCCTCTCCCTGTGTCAGAGGTCTGTATGCCACTCCTTTCTGAATATTGGCTCTGTTTCCTGACTCAAAATTGACCTACAACACCTCAACCCCTCCCACCCCCACCAAGTTTCCTGTACTTCTGTCACTGTTATGTTTTCCTTAACATAAAACACCACTCCCCCACCTTTCCTTCCTATCCTGTATTTTCTAAGCATTACAGTTACAGCAATAAAGATCATGATTCAGAAAAATGACCATTTGTACAACTTTATCTTATTGGTTTCTTCCATTTAAACCACTGCCTAAAATCAATTATAGGTTATTCTGCTTGACTCTGTTCACTGCCTGTTACCACTGTGCATGGCCACAGCCTCAGGATGAGTAAAATGAAAAACATTATACAGTTTAATGTCTACATTTTTGTGTATAGTTCATTTTTCACACCTTGGTTGTGGAACCCTTTTCATGAACTAAAGAGGAGTGACAGTGACTTGTGTTGTGTCTCAGGGAACAGCAAAATCCTGAACATATAATGCAGGCAATTAACCAGCCCATGCATGGGTTTTGGTCAGATGAATATTGGGCCTGTGCAGCACTAAGGATCAGACATACTAGTTTGTAGAGCAGATGCAAGTAGAAGCTCTTTTGACAATGCCTTTATAAGCTACTGCAGTGGAGCGCCATCCCAGATCACCATTGGCAATGTTTTGCTATAGTGCTGGCCATGTGGGAGGATGTGGGATGACAGCCAGTGGGTGACTAGTCACATGGTAACAAATGATATATTAATATTTTTATGTAATACTATATTATATAAAACGAGACCGTATGTAAATAGTTCACTTCACTGTGATATGCAGCCTGCTATACAATTAAACATAGTTATGAAATTAGTCAATGTTGTATAAGAAATTACTAAACACAATAATATATCACAACAGTTAGATGCCATGACAGAGATAAATGTCTTTTTTTTTTGCCATACTAATAAGCAAGTAAATTGAGTTTTTTTAAAAGTCATTGTATGGTTTGTAATAATCTTCAAAAACAGTTAATATGATATCAGCTGTTAATAGGCTTAGACCACCCATGTGAATGTAATGTTTGTAACAACATCACATCCAGACATTTTACAGTAGACACATATTTTGTATATATTACAGAATGTTATGCATACATATAGTAGTTCATACCAGCATGTTGTACTATTAATTCTTTTTACTCTTCTCTGTTATTTTATTTTTTATTATTACAGGTCATGCAGTTCCCCTCCCAATGTGACTAGTGCTGTGCAAAAAAATCTTTCATTGATGGAATTTGCACAAAATTCTGACTTTCACTTCCTCAAAAGTTAGGAAAATTATTTTGGAAACTTTCGTGAAGATTCTGATTTAGGGCAGCGGGCAATTCATACATTCATTCCATAACTCAGTGAGTCTCTGTACTGTGGAATGAACGTATGAATTTAAATTGTCCCTCCCTGGTATCTAGTGGACCCCCCCAAAGTCACTACAATACTTGGAATTTGCTTGCCTGACACCCTGTGACCCAATGCCAGGAATCCTGAAACACAAAATCCCAACAGTGGGATTTGGCCCCCCGAGTTTGTAATCCTAATTGCGGCAGCTCTCGAACATGGAAAACGAGCAAAATCCCACTGTCAGGATTTTGCATTTCGGGAATCTGGCATCGGGCTACAGATAGATAGATATTTTATTTATATAGCGTCCCTCTCCAGGGACTTAGAGCGCTTTACAATACAATTTAAAAACACAATAAAACATTGGCAATATACATAATCCAGTACGCAGCAAACAGCAAAATACAAAGAAACATTTTTTATCATATAACACAGTATTTAAAAATCATAAAATGCCTGGTAAAATAATAAGGCTTTTAATCCCTTTTTAAAGGATTCCACCGAGGGTGCCTCCCGAACTTGTTGAGGAAATGAGTTCCAAAGGGTGGGCGCAGCCACTGAAAAAGCTTGATCACCAGAGTTCTACAGCCTCACCCTAGGAACACTGAGGAGGCAACCCTCGGTAGAATGGACAGTCTGGACAGGCAGTAGGGCACAAGGAGATCTTGCAGGTAGACTGGTCCCTGACCATGTAGGGTCTTATAGGTCAGTAATCTTACCTTGAAGATAATCCTCCACCTGACTGGCAGCCAGTGCAGTTTTCAGAAGATGGGCATGATATGATCATACCTTCAAGCACCCGACAATAATCAAACCGTTGCATTCTGCACCAGCTGCAGCTGCCAGAGGTTACCTTCTGAAAGCCTCAGGTAGAAGGCATTGTAGTAGTCCAGCTTAGATGTGACAAAAGTGTGTACCAGTGAGGTCAGGTCCTCAGGTGGTAGAAGGTGTCAGATCCAGTTGATATTCTTCAGATGATAAAATCCACTTTTAATGATGGTCGACACCTGAGCATCAAATGTTAGACCACCGTCAAGAGTTATGCCCATATCCTTGACCTGCTCAGATGGGGTCAGAGGTACCCACCCAGAACAAGACTGGGGGGATCCCACTGTGTCCCATCCTCACCAAGACGTCCTGGATCAACCACCAGCACATCGGTCTTGTCTGGGTTGAGCTTTACCCAGTTATGAGACATCCAAGCCTGGATTTCAGCCAGACAGTTATTAAGCACCAAATCCACCACCTGGCAACCCGGTGCACAGGACAGGTATAGCTGGGTATCATCAGTATAGCAGTGAAAACCCTATCCATACCACCTGATGATGTTCCCTAATGGTAGCATGTATACCATGAACAACAGGGGTGACAAGACCAACCCCTGCAGAACTCCACAGGTCAGAGGCCTCGGGCTAGACGAGATGGGGTGTCGGGCAACCTAGTGTTGGGAAATCATAGTATATCCGATCCTCCTCCCTATCCCCGAGTGCCATGCCTTGAGAACCCCCCATCCCTGAGCACCATATAATAACTTTTCCCTGGTGTCTAGTGGACCCACCATCCCAGATCTCCTTTAAAATATTATAGACTCACTGGCCAAGTGGCATAGAGGGCTAAGGCACTGGATGCCTTACCTCTCACCACACCGGTGACCCATATTTGGGAACGAGCATGGGGTGCCGGGGGTTGCTGGGGGGGCAGGTGAGGATTGAGCAGCGGCTGGCTACTCTCCTCTCCTGGATAGGGGAGGTCATCTCTCCCAGCCTTTGACCACCACCACATGGAGGTGAGATGGTGGTGCAGGCAAAGGTATGGAGACGGGTGCTAGGCCAGGTATGGCAGAGTGGAGTTGGCCCAGGCCAAGGCGCGTGTCCTTGCCTCCATACGCACACCCCATACTTGTCTGGTGACTGGGGAATAAGGGGAGAAAACATATAACTGGGGTCCATGACTGGATGAAGCCCCCTGCATTGGCTCCAGTGGTTCCACTGGGTGAGGAGGAGGTATACGAATGACCACAGACATCCGGTGTCAGATGGCCGACATAAGCTGCTGCCCACCATGAAGATAAACAATAAATTGAAAAAGAAATATGTATATTGTAGACCCACTCCCTGGTGTCCAGTGGTTCTACCCATCCCCGATCCCCTGTAAAATATTATAGACCCACTCCCAGGTGTCCAGTGTGCCCCTTCTCCCTGATCATCAGTATAGTGGAATTAAACCCACTCGCTGGTGTCCAGTGGTCCCCACTCCCTATCCTTGATCACCTGTAAAATAGAATTTAACCCATTCCCTGATGTCTAGCAGATCCCTCACACCCCAAACCCCAACAGGTAGCGCCCCACCACCCTGCTCCCCATCCCATCATTGAGCCGGTGATTGACACAGTCCTCTGCTCTCCAGCATGGCTGGCCACTGACTGAGGTGTCGATGAGCATGTACTGTAAAGTCAGCTCTTACTGTATGCACTCATTGACAGCTAAGTCAGTGTCTGGATGTTGTGAAGATCGGAGGTCTGTGCCAGTCGCCAGCTCGTTGATGGGAATGGGGGAGCGGGGTGGTAGGGCACTACCTGTTGTGGTGGGGGAAGTGGTGTCCTCTAGCACCAGGGAATGGGTTTAATTCTACTTTACAGATGATTGGAGATAAGGAGGGGGACCACTGGACACCAGGAAGTTGGTTAGGGGTGTGCAAAAAAAATTTTTCGCCAGCGGAACTGACGCGAAAGTCAGACTTTTGCTTCCACAAAAGTTCGGAAATCCATTTCTGAACTTTTGCAAAAATTCTGCTGCCCTTATATTTAAAAAAAAAGCTTCCCAAATGAATCCTGGTAATCCCTGGTGGCTAGTGGTCCTCCCCACCCGCCCATGGAAAACAAGGAAGAATATCCCTGTTCCCTGGTGGCTAGTGGTCCCCCCATCAGATCACCCACCGACTTAAAAAAAAATTATCCTTTTAAGTAGCGATCCTCCCCCATCCCACTGCGACAGTGCCACAGCCAACAAAAATGCCCTGATGCCCTGGTGGTTAGTAGTCTCCACCTGTTCACCCCCAAAGAGTATAGTAACCCCCATCTCCGTCTGTACTTTAAAAAATTGCCTGGTGGTCTAGTGGTTTCTCACCCCCTCCATCCCCGATCCCCAGTTCCATATTATTTCCCTGGTGGTCTAGTGCTCCCCCCACCCCCACCCCAGCAGGTGTCCCACCACCACCACCCCACTCCCACCCCATCATAAATGGCAGCAGGCGGACCAGCACAGCCTTCTCTCTCCTCCATGGTTTGGTCCCACCCACTGAGCTGTCAATGAATGAGCATGTTCTTGTGCGGGCAGTACTCATTCATGGACAGCTCAGTGAGGCTGGCCATGGTGGAGAGAGGAGGGCTGTGCCGGTCCACCCCCTGCGGTTTACAATGGTTGTTGGGAGCGGGGTGGTGGGACACCTGCTGGGGTGGGGGCACTAGACCACCAGGGAAATAATATGGGACTGTGGATCGGGGATGGGGAGGGGGTTTGGGAAACCACTAGACCACCAGGCAATATTTTTTAAAAGTACGAATGGAGATGGGGAGGATTACTATACACTTTGGGAGTAGTGAATGGGTGGAGGGGAGGGACCACTAGCCACTGGGGCATCAGGGCATTTCATCGGGTTGTGAGCACTGTCAGGCAGGGGATGGGGGGATGGTTTGCTACTTAAAATGAGAATTATTTTTTCTAGAAGTTGGGTGGGTGATCTGGTGGGGGAAGGGACCACCAGCCACCAGAGATATTTAATTGTGTACCTGTGGGGTGGGTGGGTTGAGGGGACACTAGCCACCAGGGCTTATTTTATTTGACACTGGGCGAAATTTCACCCATAACTCACTGAAGTTTTCCACTCTGCCACAGGTGGACGTTCAGAAACTTCTGTGAAAGTTCCTTGAGTTCCCTGGAAGTTCCATGGGGGTGAAAAATCACACTTTTGCCCTAGAGTTGGTTTCATTCTACTATACGGGCGATCAGGGAGGGGGGAACACTGGACACCAGGGAGTGGGTCTATAACATTTTACGGGGATCAGAAATGGGGAAACCACTGGACACCAGGGAAAAATTAGTATATGGGTGCTTGAGGATAGAAAGGAGGGTCCAATAGATACCAGGGAAAAATTACTATATGAGCACTCGGGGATAGGGAGGGCAGGTCCACTAGACAACAGGGACAAATTACTATGCAAGTTCTTGGGGATGGGGGGTCCACTAGACACCAGGGAAATCATTTCTCTGGTGTCTAGCAGACCCCCTCTCTATCCCCGAGTGCCTGTATACTACTTTTTCCCTGGTGTCTAGTGGACCCCTATTCCTCTCCCCGAGTGCCTGAATACTAATTTTTCCATGGTGTCCAGTGGTCCCACCAATCCCAGATCCTCTGTAAAATATTATAGATCCACTCCCTCGTGCCCAGTTGTCCCCCCCATCCCTGATCCCCTGTAAAATATTATAGACTTACTTCCTGGTGTCCAGTGGTTCCTCGATCCTCGATCCCCTGTAAAATATTACAGACCCCAATCCCTGGTGTCCATTGTCCCCCCCCTCCCCAATTGCCCGTAGAGTAGAATTATACCCACTTGGTGTTCAGTGTTCCCCCTCTCTATTCCTGATCACCTGTAAAGTAGAATTAAACCCATTCCCTGGTGGCTAGCAGAACCCCCACCCCCACCCCAACTAGTAGTGCCCCCACCACCCTGCTGCCCTATCCCTTCATCAAGCCAGAGACCAGCACAGTCCTCCGCTCTCCACCATGGTCGGCCACTGACTGAGCTGTCAGTGAGCACATACTGTACAATCAGCTGTTACAGTACATGCTCATTGACAGCTCAGTCAGCAACTAGCCATGATGGAGAGGGGAGGGCTGTACTGGTCACTGACTTGATGACGTGATGGGGGGAACGGGGTAGTGCGGCACTGCATGTTGAGGTTGGAGGTCCACTAGACACCAGGGAATGGGTTTAATTCTACTTTATAGGCAATCAAGGATAAGAAGTGGGGACCACTGGACACCAGTGAGTGGGTTTAATTGTACTATACAGGTGATCGGGGAGGGGGGAGAATTGGACACAAGACAGTTGATCTATAATATTTTACAGGGGATCTGGGATGGGGGACCACCGTACACCAGGAAATGGGTTTATAACATTTTACAGGGATCGGTGATGGGGGCCACTGGACACCAGAGAATGGGTCTATAATAGTTTTCAGGGGATTGAGGATGGGGAGAACCACTGGACACCAGGGAAATATTAGTATATGGGTGCTCGGGGATGGGGTGGTCTGCTAGACACCAGGAAAATCATTTCACTGGTGTCTATTGGACCCCCTCCCTATCCCCAATTACCCGTATGCTAATTTTTCCCTGGTGGCTAGCGGATGCCCCCTCCTTATCTGTGAGTACCCATATAGTAGTCTTTCCCTGGTGTCTAGCGGACCCCTTCC
Source organism: Neoceratodus forsteri (assembly GCA_016271365.2). Lineage (NCBI taxonomy): Eukaryota > Metazoa > Chordata > Ceratodontiformes > Ceratodontidae > Neoceratodus > Neoceratodus forsteri. The sequence continues at coordinate 309,082,728 of CM028133.1, forward strand.
CTATCTCTATGCACCCATATACTAATTTTTCCTAGTTGTCAGTGGCCCCTCGATCCCCTGTGAAATGTATAGACCCACTCCTGGTGTCCAGTGGTCCCCCCTATCCCCGATCCCCTGTAAAATATTATAGACCCACTCCCTGGTATCCAGTATACCCCTCCCTGATCACCCATATAGTAGAATTAAACCCACACCTTGGTGTCCAGTAGTCCCCCTTCCCTATCTCCAATAATCATAAAGTAGAATGAAACCCATTCCCTTGTGTCTTGTGGCCCCTCCACCCCAACAGGTAGTGCCTCACCACCACGCTCCCCTATCCCATCATTGAGCTGGCGACTGGCATAGCCCTCCGCTCTCCTCCACGGCCGGCCACCTACTGAGCTGTTAATGAGTGTGTATTGTACAATCAGCTGTTACAATATGCACTCACTGACAGGTCAGTCAGTGACTGGCCATGGTGGAGAGTAGAGGGCAGTGCCAGTCACTGGCTTGATGACGGGATGGGGGAAGCGGTGTGGTGGGGCACTTCCTGTTGGGGTGGGGGATGGGGGGTCTGCTAGACACCAGTGAATGGGTTTAATTCTACCTTATGGGTAATTGGGGATAGAGAGGGGGCCACTGGACACCAGACAGTGGGTTTAGTTCTACTATACAGGCAATTGAGATGGGGGGAACCGGACACCAGGGAATGTGTCTATAATATTTTGCAGGGGGATCAGGGATGGGAGAGACAACTGGACACCAGGGAGAAATTAGTATACGGGTACTTGAGGATAGGAAAGGGGGGTCCACTAGACACCAGGGAAATGTTATTTTGAGTGCCACTAGACATTCAGAAGATTTCTTTTTGCCAAAGGCTGAGGTTCGGAAACTTCCGTGAGAGTTGTGAAATTTTTGCAGAAGTTCCGCTAAAGTGGAGTTAGAAACTTTTGCCTAGGTCTAACAGTGGCCCCCAGGTAAACTGGGGCAGGTGGAAAAGGAAGTCTCTTCTGAAGAAAATGCGTTAAAACCTGTTCTGCAGGACATTCTGGCTGGGGCAATTGAGATTGTATTCTCAGGTAACATTATTTATATCAAATTATTCATTCTTGTATATCATGGGCTTGATTTTCAAAGGCTCACTAGAGTAACACAAGATGCGCTGAGCACTCGCTTGCAGCAATGGCCGGTGCGCCATGGACACTGCACTGGATTTTGTCACCTGAGGAGTTTCGGCACCAAGGTCCTCAAAGATGCTGCAAGCAGTCCCATACATCAAGCAAATGGTGCATGGGCTATGACTAACAGGTGGCCGGCAGCTCATGGCCCCAGCAACCTGTATCGACCTATATCAACTGCACAGGACAGATGTGTACTGCACTGTGTATGGGAGCACACGGACAGAAGTGGGAAGTGCAGCAGCCAATGTTGCCACAGAATAGAGGGACTGTGGGACTGTCAGCAGCAACACACACAACACATTAAGTATGCTTTCATGGGACTGTAATCCTAGTGTATGAATGGTATGCCCTGGCTTAGATGGCATGCGCACCCTACCTGGACCTTTGGTGGCTGCCTACAGGTACTAGCTGACATAGTCTTTCCACCAGTTGCATAGGTTGCATGTCCAGCTTGAGATGCACTGTGAGTGTGTTGCTGTTGTGAATGGCATATGGCTGCCATCATATACCCCATGACTGTGTACCCTACAGTAGAATGTGGCCAGTGATGGAGCTGGAGGATCCACTCTAGGGGTGGCAGATAGGATCTTACAGAGCATCCTGCTGAAGGACTGGCATGGGTCATAGTGCACGTGTGCTCGGGTGTGGCAGAACACCCCGAGGACATGTGGGATCAAGTGCATTGTACAAGCTCCCTGCAGGCTGTTCTGGAAGCCATAATGTCAACATAATGGAATACAGAGGAGCCCCCTCTCACCTCGCAACTGCTGTCAGCAGCAGGAGCTGTCTTGGTGCACCAGTAGCTACTCTGTTGCATTAACCCTGGTACTTCATCCCAAAGCCTATACCAGATCTGACACAGTCACATGTAACAGGTTGGCACTCTCCCCTGCATTGTGCCCATGCAGAGCACTGTGATAGCAGGCATCACTGCAGCTGCTGAACACCAGCACCAGGATTGTCTACTGGGTATGGCTTGTATCTAAGGGCTCTGCAATGCTTGCTGTAGCAAGTCCAGCCTCCGCTGCCCTGAGCATCACCGGTGTGCTGTTGCCACTGGCACTGATGCCTCTCAGTCCTACACTCTGGCCAAAGGACGAGACATGGCAGTAGGTACACATTCCTCACCTGGTCAGCCATATGCCATTGGCAGCCACACATGTCCTCACACTACCTGGCTAGTCATCCGCCCATCTCCATTTGCTGCAGATACATGTTATGATGCTGATATCACTCGTTGACATCACCCCCATGTCACTACATTGGATATGCCCCTTCTGGTCACGGTTGCCAATGCGTGTGCACGGGGGGGCTGCTCCTGGATGCTGGTGGGGGCATGGGGGACTGTCGGTACTGACACAGATGTGTTCATTGCCTCATGTTTCCTACTGCTCACAGCCTGCATGACATGGTTATCTTGTATCCCCTGGCATAGGGGTACTGCTATGGACTGTGCCGACAAGCAGCTGCATGCCCTGCAAGGTTCATGTGTCCAGTGTGAATGCCCATCGTGGGCTATGGTTACAGTGCAAGGGGTCTTAGATCAGCTCTGGCTGGTCTAAGCAATGGTGGGACCTGTGGCCCCTGCAGGGATTTGATAATCCCACAGTTGGGGATGGGGCAGCCAAGTCATGGTGGATGCCCCCATCCACCATGGCACAGCTTACAGATCATCCAAGCCTGGTGCACAGTAGTCTGCTGCAGGTGGTCCCACTACAGGTGCAAGCTGTGTTACAAAATCAGAACTGTTGCAAGGTCTGGTGCAATGTGCCCCTTGCATCATTTCTTTTTGATACAAGCACCTTGCATCATCCCTGACCCTTTGAAAACTGGCCCATATCATTAAATTAGATATACACATTTTCAGATGATACTAAGCTGGATGGGACACTGGAATCTGTATCCAATCAAGAAAGACTTAAAATTACCTAAAGAAAACTGAAATTTAGGCTATGAGAAATGGTATGTATTAACCAGAATAATTATGTTATACATTCAGAAACTGGTAATGTAACCTACTAAGCAGAATAAATCTGAGGAAAGTTGACACTGAAAGTGATCTAGGAATGATTACAAGCACTGATTTTAAAAGTGGGGCAAGTTGCAAACGCACTGCTATAAAATGCAAGACAATAGTAAACGATATCATGAAATCTTTTATTAATAAAACAAAATAAATTATAATCCCTCTGTGCAGACTCTATATAACACCATTTTTGTATTTTTGTTCTCCATTATGGAACCTATGTTTAAGAAAGGATGCTGAGTTTGAGAAATAAACCATATGCGGAAAGGCATAGGAAACTAAGGGCCTGATTCTAAGACAGTTACGCCAGGCATAAACGCAGTACACCAGTCAAGATAGCGCAAAACACAAGTTATGCCAGCAAGTTGCAACAAGAGCGATTTCAAAAGAACACTTACGATGCAATCCACAACTGCAACGACAAACGCAAGATACAGTGCAGTTACTCCAAAAAAATGCATATGCTAGTGCGTGACGCGGCCTACAACAGGCGTAACACACCAGCACCACGGAACTGCTATTCTAAAACAGTTGGTGTACAGAAATATGGCAGAGGAGGTCATGTAAGTTAGAACAGGTAATAACTGTCCTAAACAGTGCACAGTCCCATACTTTTCAACCCCCTGCCTCAGAAATCAGGGACAAAGCTGAAAAGGATCATGGACAAAAGACCAAAATCAGGGATACATCCTCAAAATTGGTGATATCCACTCATGAAGTTGATAAAATAAGGTGCATAGTGTAAAATGCATTGTCTAAGGAAGAACAAGTCTGTAATTATAATGTGTGACACTTAGTATGCTCGTACAACATCCACTGGTCAGTCAGAGAAACACAAGTGGTAGGAGGGACAGGGTACAATTCTGAGGCAAAATCAAGGATGTCCCTGAAAATCAGGAACAGTGGAGAGGTGTGCACAGGCAAGAGAACCCCCCCCCCAGCCAGACAGCAGCACACCACACAACCAGTAGGCCCCCAATGTGGACCAAAGGGCAAACAGTGGAACACACAAGCAAATATTCTCAGGACACTCAAGACAGAGTGAAAAGGGTAGCAGCATGGTCAGACATGCCAGTAGAAAGTGAACACCAGATGAGGTGCAACATGGATCACAGCAAGCAGCAACAAGAGCCCAACACAGAATGTGGGACAAGGCAGTGCCATGTAGCACAGAGATGCAATGGGATGTGCAATGGGGAACAGTGCCATGCAATGTGGGACAGTCTGGAGGGAAGCACTGCAGACAGCCGAACAGTGGGACACACCACACAGGTGGCAAGAGGGATAGAACAGGGATGGCACAGGCCTATGAGTGCAGGCACCACCACAGCCCCCTTCCCCCTGGCAGCAGCAAGGCGGCACCTGCAGAACAATGGGGGACACACAGTGGCACAATGCAGCACTGGCAATGGCATGGTGCCCATGCCAACACCACCCTGCCACCAGGGGAGGTGACAGCAGCCGCCAGCTGACATGCAACATGGGTGGCTGCACTGGATCAGGAACAGTGCCCAGGCATGCTGAACAGCAGCCATGAGGCAGGACCGCGACCATTGGATATCAACACAGGCAAACACAGGGGACCGCAGCACACATGTGCGATGGGCATGGGGGCACAGGAGGCAAAGGGCACACCCAGGTCACGGAAACACCACTGGGTGATAGTACCACCAGGCACAATGCCCCTTCCATGGGCACTGGTACATGTATACAGTGCAACCACAACAGGGACACAGCACCTGTAGACGCATGGCAGTGAGATGCACCATTGCCTGTGCCACTGGTGCCATCCACAGGGTCCACTGGTCCTCCGGATGGATGGGAGCTGTACAGGTCCAAGGCCGCCACACAGCAAGGACATGCAAAGTGTGGTGGCATGTGACCTAGAACTGGCACAGTGCACCACTGCACACAGGGCACCATGCATCCGCAACCACCTGTGCATGCCCACGGCCGTGAGGTGCAGAGTCGGCAGACGGCTACCATGTGTATGATGGGGACATACATGAGATGGTGTAGCACTGTCACATGCATACCTGCATGAGCACAGTGACACACACACACACGCACATGCAGACCAGAGACAGATGTGCAGAGCCATGGGTGAATAGAAAACATTTAATGCAACAGTAGTAACAACAACAGCAGTCAGGGAACACACATGTATCAGCAACAACAATGACAATAACATCAACAACAATGACACCAATGGGAACCAGTACTCCCCCAATATCCCAAACAAACCCCCACCATGTACAGAACAGACCAGGCCCATATGTACAACCACCCCCGACACTGCAGACATCTCTCCCCAGCAACCATTGACACCCACCCAGGCATGCATCCCACCACAGCCCCCCCAAACATGGCCACCACAGATCAGTACCCACAGTCCACAGACCCCGCCCTCGCACACACACAGCTGGTGGCCCCCACAGCTCTGACATACACCCAGTACGTCCCAGGCCCCCAAGGCATTGCACAGTCCAAATGTCCATGGTCCTGGTCCATGCGCTGTCACCACTAGCGCCTCTGCAATGCAGAAAGGATAGCCCCAAGGGAGCTGTACAGGTGTGCAACATCCTCCACTATAGCAGAGACAAGCACTACCAAGCACTGGTCCCTCACTGCCGGCTGCCCTGTGTACAATGACACCTGCGGGCCTTCCTGTCCCCCAGGTGCCTCGGCACCAGTGTCATGCCCTTCCTGCTGCTGAGGGACCAGGGCACAATGTCTGGACTGGCGTATGGCACCGCCAACCTGCAGCATGTCGTCCTCCCCCTGCTCCCCCACAGGGTGCTGATCCCCCACCTCCTGCCCTACCGCAGGGTGCTGCACCTCCACCTTGAACTCCTGCTCCACCGAAGGGTCTGCCTCCTCCACCAGCTCCTCTCCGTCCAGCACCACCACCTCTGGCTCCCCTGCAGACTGCCCCTCTTCCACCTGCCCAGCTGCTGCTAGCACCTCCACTGCACCTGGCTCCTCTGCCGGTCTGTCAGCCATGGGCCCCGCCACATGCTGCCCCACAGATCCCTGTGGCCCACTGTCACTGGCATCATCCACAGGCACCTCCTCCTCCTCATCTGGCGATGGCGGTATTGGCTGTACCCTGTGGCAGTGGCTCCGTGTGCTCCGCTGGTACTCTGTGGCATCCCTAGCCTTCAGGTCGGCCATCACTCTGAGCAGTGCCCGCTGCCATGGGCAAGGCTGCTCCCACCACCTGCAAGGGAGAAAAGCAGAGGTCACTGCAGGAATGGGACACCCTGTACGAATAGGCACACATGCATGTGTGCCACAGTACACTACACAAGTGGTGCTGAACACACATACAGCACCCACCACATGGTGTACATTGGCAGGCCCACTGACATTGCACAATGGCCACAGGCACTGCAGGTGCACATGGCCACACCTGGGCCACATGGCCGAGCACAGTGGCATGCCACTGCACATGTGTCCATGTCCAGGTGGCACAATACCCCTCCCAATGCAGCCACCACGTTGTGGCCATGACGCGCGTTGGGCTGGGAATGCACCTACCTGACCTCCTGTTGCCCTGTGTCCCCTGCCACTGGTGGCCATGCCCTGGATCCCCGGCTGCACCCACTATCCGTGGGGACTGGGACCTGCACCTGTGTGGGAGAGGAACACTGTTACACAAGTACACCACTGCTGGCAATGGCACATGTTGTGTGTCTGTGGCGGTGTCATGCTACATGTCATCATACCCACCTGCAGTGCCACTACTGCCGGTCCTCATCTCCCAGTCTCTCCATGCTGCCATATAGAGCGGGTACATCAGGATCTGTGGGTCCTGTCTGGCCAGGTCCTGCCACCTGTGTTGCAACTGGCATGTGCTGTGGGATACACCATGGACCGCACTGACGTGAGCCGCTATGGCCCGCCATGTTCTCTCCCATTCTGCAGTGGTGTGGCAGCTGCAACCGGGTGGCAGCAGTGTAGTGCACCACTGCTGCACCTGGTTGATGAGCTGTGCCATCTCCTCGGGGGTGTAATTCGGTGCCCGTCGACTGAGGATCACTACTCTCCTGTGCAACATGGCCCTGTGCACAGTGCAACTCCCGACCAGTCCTAAGCAGCGGTGGCATGTCCAGTACTGGGCAGCTGTGACCTGCAAAATAACCTGGACATGAATACCTATTGTGGCTGTACACTTGACACGGCACTATCCCAATGTGCACTACTGTGGTGCGCAGTGGTGTAGCCAGACTCATCCATCTTGCACACACACCATCCAGACGCTGCCCTCATGTCACAACATCACTGTACACACACTCTCCTACTGCTGCACCCCCCCCCCAATAGCAAACCATGACAGACTGTGCCCTAGGCAGACTGTATAACAGAATGTAAGCAGTGGTCTACAATAACCAACATATACTACATAATAATGACAATGGTAACAGAAAGGCAGTTCGGTTTGAACAGGTCTACACAAAGTGTACACAAGTGTGTACAGTGAGTATGCCTGCCTACACCTGTAATGGTGTGGCAGCCCAGCATGCCGTCACTATGGTACCATACACCACCCATTATCGATAGCACCACCATTGTACCTGCATCATGAGGGACAACCCCAGCTGACCTGGCCTACACATGACTGTCACACCATGCCTGGGCATAGGTCACCCTGAACATGCATCGGCATGCTGCCCCTGTGTGGACACACTGCTATGCACCCTGTATGGGCCCCTATGATGTGTACAGTGGTGTTCTCAGGCCACATGGACACTGCACTTCACCCGCATTGGGGGGCAACATAGCACAGTGGTATACGGCTCTGAGGTGATGCACCCGTGCCCAGGGATGCATTCCCACAGCCCCCACATGCATACAGTGTGACCCTGAGCAAGGCACCAACCTTCCCTGTGCTCCCAGTATGCCCCTGTTGGCAGGCCTGCAGACTAATGTGTCACTCCTGGATAAAAAAATGGTAACATGGCATTAACAACCAGTATAAACAGTGAGCGCTGCATTTGTGGTGGTATTGCACAGGCCTACTACCTTCCACTGTTCAGGGTGTGACACTCCTGATAGGACAGATGGGAGGACTACATTAGCAACTGCATGCATATGTGCAGGTAGTGCACTGACCAGGTACTTACCAATAGGCAGGGTGTGTCTCACCTGGAGAAGCAAATATGGACAGTACATTAGCAACTGTATGTGGTACTGACTGTTGCATATGTGCAGATTGTGCAATGTCCATGTACTTACCAATCTGCTGGGTGTGTCTCTCCAGGTATGCAGCGTGTTTAGGATCTCTGTGGCACCTACTGTTAATGGGCTCAGTGTCACTGCTGTCAGGTTCTCCTCTGTCTCACCTGCGTGTGAGTGTTGCGGCCTAACTATTGCCGACACAGTCCATCTCGCACATGTTGCATATGAGGCTGCAAGTGCAGTATACAGTGGTACCATGCATGTGCGTCATGCGCTACATGCATAACACAGATAAACAACCGCAGCATGCACATGTGGCCTGTACGCATTTGCAGCCTATGCGTATGCTGTGCACATGCGATATGCGGTAGGTGTTTCAGACAGGCATTGGCTGTCTGCGACATGCGAGATGTCCTGTCACAGCAGTGGCAATGAGGGTGATCACACAGACATTCCATGCAAGCATGTTTACTTGTGGAAGATGACAATGTACATAGGTGACACAGTGCATTACAATACTGTACAGGTGCCAAGCCCTCTCACATACCCACACCAAGTGGCTGACCAGTGCACAAATGTGACCTACAACTGTGCCCTCGTGCCCCCCCCCACACACACACACAGCCAGGCCCATGTACACCCTCATGTACAGAAGACATCAGTACCCCATGCCCACCTTGAGTGCCACACCCTCCAGTGATGGCACCCCCTGGCAGCGGCATGCCATGGGTGCATGTCTATCCAGCACCTGCTGCTAACACTCAGTCTTCTTCCACTTTGCGGACCCTGTGGTGGCACTAGGCCGATCCTGCACCCACTGCAAGTCCGCTGGGCCACCACTGTCGCTGGGTGCTACTGGCACTGCTGGCCTCTGGGGTCTTCTGCGCCTCCCTGGTGCAGGTGGCACATGCTGTTGTGCTGTCCCTGGTCCTTTCTGCTTGGGCACACTGCCATCCATGGCCTTCCTCCATGCCGCTACCTGTGCTGCCTCCTGCCATGTGCCACTGGTCCTGCACCCAGTGCACAGAGCCTTCCACTCCAAGCCCCTGGTGGCGGGTGTTGCTTCTGCTTTCTTGCTGACCTCTCTTGCAGCTTGTGGTGCCACCGGTGCACATCTAGTGGATGATGGTAGCAGATGTCGCCCTGGAGCCATGGGTGTTGCCAGCACAGGGGGCTGCAGTGCCAGTGGTGAGGCCTGTGGCAGTGGTGGCAGTGGTGAGGCCACCTGCAGTGGCACAGATGCTGGTGTTGGTGGTGGTTGTGGGTGCTGCTGACCCACAGGGGCCGGTGTTGGTGGTGGGGTGGGTGCTGCTGCTGGACCCACCATCCCTGGCAGTGGCGGTGTGGTCTCTGTGGCTGTTCTCTGTGCCGTTAATGGTGCTGGGGATGGCTGCTCCTCCTGTGAGGCCTGTGTGGTTGTGTCACACCCTGCAGTGCCCCATGGGCACAGGCCTGCATGCGTGGCCTGTAGCAGGGCCACCAGTGCATCTGCCTGCCTTGACTGCTGTGCCACAGACCCCTCAACGACCGTGGCTATGCTGGTGATGGCACACATCTGTGCCTGTATGCAGGCCTGTGTGGTGGCCATGGCCTCCACATGCTGCTCCATGGCCAACACAGTGTTTTGTGCCCCAGGCTGCAGCACCCCTATGAGTGTGCCCATCTGCTCCTGCAGTGCTGCATGCTGGGCATCTATGCTGAGCCTTATGCAGACCAGCATCTCAGCCTGTTCCACGTGAGTGGTGATCAGGGTTCGGCAGAACCCTGCATAGTCCATAGGTGTCTGCGGTCTGTCCTCCTCTGGAGGTGCTGTTGTCCCATCCAGAACCTCCTCCTGCCTCTGGTACAATGCTGGGCTCATGTCCAGGGCAATCTCATCCCCCAGGCTCCCGCAACTGAGAAATTCACTGAGGTCCAGTCCCTCCTCCTCTTGCTGCTGGTCCCCCACTGCTTCCTGCTCCCCCCCACCACAGGTGTCCTGTCTGTGTCCTGCTTGGCCTGCTCTGCAGTGGTGTGCTCGCTGTCCACTGGCACTGTGTCCACCACTCCTGCACCTGTGAGGAGTCATCAGTGCATCAGTGGTACATCCATTATCATGCCTGTCATGCCTGCTACCGTCCCACCCTTACATCACTGTCCCACACACTGGGGTGAGGACCATGTCCTTACCTGTCCCGCTGTCCTCTGGCGCTGCTCCTGTGGGGGAATGACAGAGCATCAGTGTTGCAGCACCATTCCGTGTTGACCATGCATGCCACAGGCTACACCCCTGCAGCACCAGCCCGTGGGGTGTGGGTGCTGCCGGCCATCAGCTTACCTGCCTCTGTGTCCTCTGGCTCCTCACCTGTGGGGGAATGACAGTGCTTCAGTGCTACCACACCATTACATGCCCACCATGCATGCCACCTTTCATGCTCCTGTGGTGCTGCCCACCGATTAGCGGGCAGCACTGGCCGTCACCTTACCTGCCCCTGTGTCCGCTGCAGCTGCACCTGGGGGGGGAGACAGTGTATTAGTGCTGTCTACCCATGTGGTGGCTGCACAACCTGCAGTTCACATGGCTGTGCCCCATGCCAAGTTCCGGACTCACACGGTCCCTCCTGTCTCTGCACTGTTCCATGTTGCATGGCTGTGCCCCCCCTTCACTGTTCCTACTGTACTGCAACACACTGCCTGTGCACCCAGCATATCACCCTCCATCTTGACCACTGGTACATTCCTTCATCATTGTCACTATGCCATGCATCACAATTCCACTTACCCATCCCTGCGTCCATCCAGAACGTATCGAGCTCCAAGTCCCCGTGGAGGGGTCGCACCTCCTGTGGCCGTAGTCTGCCGCTTATTGAATGCCTTCTTGGCTTTTGCATGGCACTTCAGGTCACTGTACTGCTTTTGGAGGTCATGCACAGTGCATCGCACATGTACCACCACATTTACCTTCTCTGCAACTGCGTCCCATGCTGCCTTTCTCCACAGTCAATGTTCTCACTCTCCCCCCTTTCCCAACAGCAGGTCTGGTTCTGCCTCTAGTTCATCCAACAGCACGTCTGTCTCCTCAAATGTAAAGTTCCTCTATCTTCTTTTACTGCTGCTTGCTGCTTCTCCCCCACTACCCAACATCTCGTAGCCCCTACAACATCTCTGCAACTTGCATACACCTTTATGATCATATGGTTGCGACATGTGTATTGTTATGCTGCTATTGCTTGCTATGACATGTCTAGAGGGTGTAACTTGTGACATGCATAATTCTGCATTTTCCATCATATCTGCTGGTTCTCTTGGAATATGGGGCAGCTCGCATGTCTTGGAATCGGGCCCTAAGTCTTTTTCACTGGAAAATAGGAGATTGAGGAGAGACCTGCTACAGGTGTATAAATAATACAAATCATATGGATGGCCTAGGAATGGCAATTAAAATGCAGGCACATAACCTAAGAAGGTGCAAGCTCCAACTGATGACTAAAACAGTAAAAAAGGATGTGAGGACATTTTTCTTCCACAGTGGGACGTGGAGATTTGTAATGGTCTGCCTGAAGAGATAATCAAAGCAGTAAACATAGAACAATTCAAAATGAAATTAAACACAGGGCCAAATGATTCCTTCTAGGATATGACCACTGATAAGTGAGTGACAGACTTGATGGGCAATAGTCTCCTTCCACCCTAACTTCTGAGTATAGTTCCAAGTATAATACAAATATTCAGGCATTTAACCTTAATAAATAAGTGTATACAATGTATGTAGGGATTCCACTACTTAAATAAATGCATTATTTTACCTAGACTCTGGCCCAAGTGAAAGATAAATGATGTTATTCACCCAATGGGTAAATAACAGCATTTATTTTTCACTTGTCTATATCACAATCAACTTGATTGACAGCCCATTCTGCCATTCCCACAATGAATGTGCCCTCAATTGTCACACGGAACAGACATTGTGTACACAGAACATACAATGGCCTGCGTTCAAATATGCCATTAATTTCCATTTGTGAGGGGGCTGGACTTTTATAACTCATTTGTGGATTTGCCACTTGTGAGTTATGTTCCCATCCATTCACTAATGGAAATAAATGCCATATTTGAACACAGGACATTGTATATCCTCTATATACCCATTATTACATGCCTCTCAATTTTATAATCAAATGTATTGTAATCTAAGTTTTTAAGCCACTTTAGTCATGTATACAATCTACATATGTAATTCTTATTTTATTTAAGCCAAATTCTCTATTTCTACTTTTACAAAAGATAAGACAAAGAAAAAAACAGGAGCATAACGTGTTAGCAAAAACTAACACAAAACGTATTACATCATAGTATCAGAGCAATTTGTTTTTGTCATCTTTGTCTCATACAGGCTAGTAAGAACAGGGTGTGCAAGCACCAGCTAAAGAACATGCAGCAGCTGCACATCCTGTTGAACCAGCTTCTATTGTTGCTGCACTGCAAGCTAAATAAATGCTATAAGATTAACATGCACACATAAAATGCAAGCATAATACTAGGGATGGGCAGGTAGTAAAATACCCGACCTCCAAGACTACCCACGAGTACCCCAAAAGTACCCTAAAAATACCAGGATGAAAAACAAGTAGTCGGGTCAGGTGATTACTACCCAACCCATTCTGCTACCTAATTACCCAACCCTGGACATAACAAAAATCATGTGAAAGACTGTTTTTATGCACTATTAAACAGTTTTTTAGGTGTCCAGAGCTGTTATACCCATGGGGGGGCCATTGCTGAGGCAGATACGAGAGGTGCAGCTGCTCTTAGCATGCCTGCTGCTGTATTCAAAAATTATACCCATGGTGGATATTGCTGAGGCAGGCACAAGACCTACTGGGTCATAATGTCTCATGCTTAATAATGTACAACATTATGGCCAAACAGCTACAGCATAGTCTGTAACCACTACTGGTGCAATACTGCGTAAACTGCTGTATGCAGTATTGCACCAGTAGCGCTCTTCCAGGCAGAGGATATGACCTCTGCTAGGAGTGGGTTCTGCTGAGCAGCTGCCATGGCTCACAGGACTGAGCCACATCAGCAGGAACCCAGGCACTGCATCTGGGACCGGGTTTGATTCCCTGTCCAAGAATCTTTTATTTTTCACACTTTTGTACACTCCCTGAGTCGAACCCCCCCAGAGAATCTTTAGCTGGAGGGCTCAGCCCTGTAAAGGGGGGTTGGGGGGAGTTCCCCACAGAAAAAAGACTTATGCCTCATGGCAGAAATCGCGCTGTATTGCGCGATTTTGCCATGAGACATAATGTCTTGTGACATTATGACCCCATGCTGGTATGAGAGATGCAGCTGCTCTTAGTGAGCCTGCTGCCTTGTCTAAAAATTATACCCATGGTGGGCATTGCTGAGGCAGGTATGAGAGGTGCAGTATCTCTAAGCGAGCCTGCTGCTCTTTCAAAAATTATACCCATAGTGGGCATTGCTCAGGCAGGTATGAGAGGTGCAGCTGCTCTTAGCGAGCCTGTTGCTGTGTCCAAAAATGATACCCATGGCGGGCATTGCTGAGGTAGGTACAAGAGATGCAGCTTCTCTTAGCAAGCCTGTTGCTGTGTCCAAAAATTATACTCATGGTGGGCATTGCTGGGGAAGGTATGAGAGATACAGCTGCTGTGATTGAGCCTGCTGCTGTTTTAAAAATTATACTCATGGTAGGCACTGATGGGGTAGGTACGACAGGTACAGCTGCTGCTATTTCCAGAAATCATACCCATGGTGGGCATTGATCAAGTAACTGACAAAAGAAAACTAAGAGTAGTACTGGTGTGGCACATGTGGTTGGCATGGTGGCAGTGGTGATGGTACCTTCCATTTGGTATACAACCTAGTCATCATATTCAGTATCACAGTTTGCAGGCTGTTGTTCATGTTCAGGGTCAGACTTGCATAATTCATTGTTTGTGACAATTGGGAGACTATCAGCATTCATTTTGAGAAATGTAAGCCATTCCACATTTGCAGGACTTAGCACTGTTCTGTGGTCAGTGACAATTCCTCCAGCTGCTCTAAATATGTGTTCTGAATATATGCTTGAATATGGACAACTGAGGTACATTATTGCAAGATTTGTTAGATCTGATCATACTGTTCTTTTGTTTCCAGTACAGTAATGGATCTTCCTCAAGACCAATCACAGTATGGTGTGCAAAGTACTCCAGGATCATTGTGCTGCATAAGACAGTTACCAGTCTGTCAGATGAAGCAACTGTACTTTCTTTACAGGATATCAGTCCATGTTGTTGTAGGTGACTCGGAAGCAATTTGCCTTCTGACCCTGAACATAAAATGCCTGAGGAGTAGCTGTAGATGTATTTTCCCTCACTGATGACACTGTTGGCTGTGAAGAATTGATAAATGTGCTACTGTCTGTGGCAGAGGTGCACAGTGATGGTTTGGCAGGGTTTGACTGCTGTACATCAGTTAATGCTGTTTGTAGGGCAATGAAACATTTGGTTAGCAGAATATCTCACCAGTACTCAATGTCTTCCCCGGAAGGAAGGATTGCTTCAATGTTCCATTTAAAGCGGGGATCTAGCAATGTAGTTAACACATAGGTGTCATTCTTGAACATGGCATTTAGTCTCTGATCAGTCAACAATCTGAGACTTGAGTCATCTGGCAGCATAACAGCCATGGTGTCATCTTTTGACTGAAAGTCTTTCTTTATATCAGCAAGGAGAAGATGAAGAAATCTGATATAAGGAAGAATTTGACTCTTAGTTGCACTGCCCGCACAGACATCATGTGTGGCAGCATCAAATGGCTCCAGTAACATGACCAAAGATTCCAGTAGAGTCCACCTGCTGGAACAGAACATGATGTCCCCTTTACCTATTTAATTCTGCATGGTATAGTCATGTACAGCTTTTTTCTGTTCAAGAAGCCTTTCCAACATGTAAAATGTTGAGTTCCAGTGGGTTGGAACTTCCTGCTTTAATGTTTGCAAGGGTACTGTAAGTTGCTTGAACTCTGCATCCCCTTTAGGATTTTTTGTGCTTTCATAGAGTGGCTGAAATGCCCACATATTTTCTTAGCATGACCTAACAAGTTTTCAACATTTCTGTTTCCATTTAAGAAACTATGGATGAGAAGATTTAAACAATATGCAAAACAAGGGATGTGTTGGTAGCTGCCATCTCTAACAGTCTTGACTATATTGGCACCATTATCTGATAATATGAACCCTGTAAATAAGGAATACAGAGTGAACCATTTTTGGAACTGATTGTGCAGCTCCTGCAAAATATTCATAGCAGTATAATTTTCCTCCAAAGTGGTGACACATAGTACAGCCTGCTTCCTACTAATTGTGGTAGAGCAGGGATTATTACTTTCTGACTGAAAACTTGCCCAATGAACTGTAACAGTTATGTAGTCAATTGTTTGTTTGCTAGTCCATATATCTGTGGTTATGTGAACCTGCTTCACCTCAGAGAGATTCAACTGTTTAGTGACCGCACTACATGTCAAGTCATACAACTGCAGAACAGCATTTTTGAAGAAATATGTTCAACAGGGAATGGTGTACCATGGTTCAATCTGGTTCATGATCTTAAGGAAACTTTTTGTGAACAAAAGCAAAAAGGAGTTGACAATCGGCCAACAGCTCTGCAATGGCTCTATTTAACAGTTGGCATGTTGGATGCTTACAGGTAAATTTTGATGTTCTTACAACACTTTATTTTAATGTTTGTTGACAAGAATGAAGAGATATTTTTCATTTTCCGGGGGCTGCACTTATAATGCCTTTTTAACTTGGAGTACTAGTACTGTGGGATTTTACAGTACTTGATGGTGTCAGAATCAAACAATTTATGTTTGTCTGGGTAGACTGCAAGTGCATATCAAGTTATTCAATGTCAGTTCCTCCTTGCAGTTTATTGTCACTATGGTCACCGCCACCACCTCCTCCACTACTGCTCATATCAACTGTACTCTCCCTTGTCCTGCCCCACTTAACTGTGTGTATTGCCTTTGCATGCCGTATCATTACTGATGTTCCAAAATGTCTCGCTTTGCCACCAGAACTGACGCTTATTGCACAGACTGCATACAGCTCAAGAGTTGTCTCCAGGGTCAATATAAAATAAATTCCACACTAAAGATTTACACTTTGTGTTTTGTACTACAGTGCCTGGCAGTATTTCTTGTACAGTCAAGGGACCTGGAAGAAATGATACACTGCCATGTCCATGTTTATTTGAATTGTTCTCATTCACGCTCATCTTCTTATTTTTACATGTAGTATATTATTTTTTCTGCACTTGCCTGTCATGCCCTACAGCAGCATCCTGTCCTACCCCTCACTGAAACCAGTACAGACCTCATCACCACAAGATTCAGAAGATGTGGAAGTACCGTTGTCATCATCATCATGTGGGACATAGCCTGGGCTAGCCCATTCATAGTCCCCACTATCACCACCATCTTTATCAGCATTCGCTGCCTCAGCATCTGAGCTTATGTTTGAGGAGGATACCTCCTTGTCCTTGCATGCTGGTTCAGCAACTGGCAGTATCATGCATGTGGCAAAACATGCAGTACCTCTGCGAGTTACTCCTGTCAGTTGTTTCTGAAGCTGTACTATCATTTCTTTGCTAAATGCTTTTTTGGATCAGGAGGATGGTTATTACCTTTCCTGGTAATGTTAATATTGTTGATATTTTCTTCATTCGTGCTAGGATTCACATTGTCCACATTCTTTTCAGTTGCACTTGCAGCAGCACTGTATTTCCTCTTAGTAGACTTAGACTGGAAAAAATGAGACATAGTAGACTTAGCCATGACTTTCACTATGCCACAGAGAGATGTCACAAACAGTGTACCTATGATAGGGCTCGAGGCTTCTAACAGACGGTGTATAAT
Source organism: Neoceratodus forsteri (assembly GCA_016271365.2). Classification (NCBI taxonomy): domain Eukaryota; kingdom Metazoa; phylum Chordata; order Ceratodontiformes; family Ceratodontidae; genus Neoceratodus; species Neoceratodus forsteri. The sequence goes on from CM028133.1 coordinate 309,099,999, forward strand.
ACTGTAATATAGCCTAAATGGCTTTATGCAATGTCACAGAGTAGCTATATGTCAAAGACAGGGCTTGGGGCGCCTAACAAATGGTGTGAAATACAGCTGAAATGGCTTTATTCAGAGATACAGAGTATTTATGTGCCACATACAGGGCTCAAGACACCTAACAGACACTGTATAATACAGCTGAAATGGCTTTCCTTATACTGCAGAGACACACAGTGCAGTTATGTCACAGACAGGGCTTGGGGCATCTAACAGACAGTGTGTAATACAGCCAAAATGGCTTTATGAAGAGACACAGAGTAGCTATATGTTACAAACAGGGCTCAGGACACCTAACAGACTCTGTGTAATACAGCCTAAATGGCTTTATGCAGAGACACAGAGTAGCTATATGTCACAGACAGGGCTTGGGAACCTAACAGACACTGTGTAATACAGCCTAAATAACTTTCACTATACTGCAGAGACACACAGAGTAGCTATGTCCCAGACATTGCTCCAGGCAACTAACAGACAGTGTGTAATACAATCCAAATGATTTTATGCAGAGGCACAGAGTACCTATATGTCACAGGCTGGGCTCAGGGCACCTAACAGACACTGTGTAATACAGCCTAAATGGCTTGATGCAGAGACACTGAGTAGCTACAGTATATGTCACAGACAGGGCTGGAGGCACCTAACAGACACTGTAATACAGCCTAAATGGTGTTCAGTTTCAGTTTAGTTTATTTTTTATACTGAAAAGACATGTGAGCAAACCTGTCCATTTTCACAAGCATCCAGTTATACACAGACGAGCAGGTACCTTACACATTATACAAGATGTGCAATAAAGACAGGGTTAAGGTTAAAATTTAACTGGTTTATAAAGGGTAATCCAATAAACATATACAGTAACAAACAAAGTAGGCAATAGCTGGACGGTGAAAAGGAGGAGTTTAGGACAATCATGGATGGGAGCATATACAGATTTGGGAAGTCTAGGGGGCTTGCAGCAGATGCATATTACAACATATTACAACATCCCCTTAAATGGGATTCTGACAGCCAGCAGGATCCACCAGGTCTTAGACTATTCAACAAGTGGTCACACAGCCCTTACACCATCACCCACAGACAGTGCTGGGCAGGAGCAGGGGCTGATCTGGGACCTGGAGAAGTGGACAGCTGTCTGACATGCAAGGCAGAGGATCGCAGCCATGTGACCAGCTACAGGCCGCACCAAAGATGTTGCCACCCAGTCCCCTGACATGTGCCCTGACTGCCTACTGGACATGCAGCAGGCACACCCATTGGTAGCACTGTGGGTGTCCTGGGCATGGCACTGTACCCCTCCCAGTCTGCTGCCTATCCCCCTCCAGCAATGTGGCCCATGTCGACTTCCTGAGAATCATGCTTGTCCCTGTGCTGTGCGGTGGGGTTGGTGGTCCATGCCCCCCTGCCACCCCCTTGGCTAAACTCCTACCTTTCACCAAATGTGTGGTTCACAGAAGCAGCTATCACAACCTGTGAGTGTTTGGCACTGGGACCCCTCCTGTATGGGAATCAGGTGCAGTGTCTCAGGCACACCAGGGACCAGCACAAGCTGCCATTTGTCACAGTTAATGTTGATCTTTGAGAATCAAGGCCCAGGACTTCAGGGCTTCTTCAAGGTATATAGCCAGTCAGACTGCTTAATTTCTCATATCAGTTGTATTGTAACATCACAATGTCATAATAAATATTTCTGTGTAGTACTTTGTAGTACACTTTTATTGTGTAACATTGTTAACATAGTGGTAAGACATACAAAGGTGGCATCTGTATTTTTTCAGATCTGCATACACATGTATTCTCAAGTTCATGCACGAACTACATTTCAGAAAGTTATATACAATTTATTTTACTCTTTTGGCTCGGATTGTCATTTTTTCCAAAAACAAATGTTACTAACTTATTTTTTCCATCTTCACAATTCCTACCCAAAGTTGTACTGATGGACAAATAAACATGCCAAATGCAATGATGTGATATATATGAAAGTGGTAACACACAACAGGACCTGCAGTCATGCAAAACAAATATATGTCATGGCTAGTTACTAGACACAAGGAACAGCCAAGTGTGCTTAAACCTCTCAAGAAATGTGTTTATTTAGATGCAATCACTCACCACATAATGTGATATCATCCATTTACAGTACAATATAGTAATTTGTTTTATAACATAACATCATAGCTCATAGTACTGCAGTCATGCAAAATAAAAGCATTAATCTACACTCTTCAAATATGATTAGCCAATCAGATTACCAGATACTAAATATACATGTTATAATCAACTGTTATAATTCACAAAATTATCAGCTTTGTGAATGAATGCTTACAGTACACACTGCAAGCCCACTGGTCGACAATGTCAACCAATGGAATTGTAGTGCTTACTGTAAGTTGTCATTCTGTGACTGCTCAGTTGGCGGGCAGTCATGGCAGTATGCTGGTGGGTTGTGCTGCCCGCCAACTGGATGGTCATGCTGGGATGAGGGAGAAGGGTGGGGTGGGGTCCTCAGTGGGTGGGGGTGAGGGTCCACTGGACTACCATGGAGGGTTCCGGTTTACTTTCTTATCCACGGTCAAGGTTTGGGGATGGGAGGGGGGTACCACTGGACTGCCTGGGATGGTGTATGCTTATTGGTCTATTACAATCAGGTCTCGGGGTTGAGAGGGTGGGCCACTGGACTACCAGGGAACATCAGGACTGCATATTAATTCTTACTTTGGTGTCTAGTATGGGAGGGGGGTCATTGGACTACCATGGAATATCAGGACTGCATATTAATTTTTCCTTTGGTGCTAGGTACGGGGGGGGGGGTCACTAGACTACCAGGGGGATGTGGTGTGTGTTCTGTTTTACATGACATTTCAGGGCATCTAGTGCATTCTACTGAGTGTATCCCTGACCCAGACATGCAAATGGGGCCATAATGACATGCAAATGGCCCCATTTGCACCTTGCATGCATAATGGCCCCATTAAGTTGCAGTCTGAATATCTGGAATTTTCCCCCAGCACATTCCAAAGATGCACCACGCATCCCCATTCCAGGTATTCAGACCATGCAGGGGGATGTGCAGGCACATCCTCGGCAGTCCCAATTTGTGCTGCCCACATCTTTTGATATATTCATATGGGATGTGCGATTGCTCAGTTGCACGGAGCACACACTTGGGCCCTTTCTGGGCGCAGTTTTAAAATCCTGTCCCAAGTCTTGTGTGAGCAAAAGAGTCTTTGCTTACTCAGCTCTTCCTTGTGGAATGCCCTCCCAGTAACTCTCCAAGATTGTTCCTCCCTTGGTGGCTTCAAAAAAGGGTTTATGACATTTCTACTTGAGCATAGTCTACAGCATGTTCTTGCAATCGTTGACTTGTTCCTAATTGGTTTGTATTTTCTTATTTGACGGACATGTTCTTGCTGATCTATATGTACTTGCTGTACTATAAACAAGAACCTGTCTGTATGTTAACTCCTATTTGTAAATGATCCAAAGTTTGCCAGCCATGTAACCATGTGTATTTATTGATGTTGTTATGGCTTGCATTGCTTTTGACTTCCTGCTTTGTTGTGTTATGTTTCCATCCATGTAATTAATTATGGCTAGCTCCTGAAAAAAGGGATGTTTAATCTCATTAGGCCTACCCAATCACTGTAATACTTTGATGTGTAAAAGTAGTCACACATTAATGTATATCATATGAAGAACAATCCATAAACCTCATATACTTATTACTTTCTTTCCTTTCCACAGACATGCTACCAGATCAGCCTGTGCCTAAGGAGCAGCAGGCAATCCTGTATGCACTCCTGGAGGAATCAAGCTCTACAAACCAACTGCTATGGCAGCTGGTTCAAACAATGGAGAAGTAGCAAGTCACCATCAGCACCATACTACAGGGTGCACTGAGAGCTGAAGCTCCTCAAGCAGGCCATCATGCAGTAGCAGCCTGCTTACATCACAGTCAGGCTCAGCAAGGACCATCTATGGTACAGGATCATACTTCACCTGCCCAGTAAAGGATAACACTCCAGACAGTACCTTGTATTATTGTTGCCAGAAGACTTCCACTTGTGGTATGTACTTCACTGAATTTGTGTTTGATCCTGTCTGTGTTTTGTGTGTGTTGCACACATACTAGACACATTCACCATTTGCAGAATTTTCTACTTTTATAACCTGCATTCCCCACTTCCTTGAGCACTAACACAAATTGCTGTCCCTCACTCTGCCTTTTTTTGTTGTATTTTATTTTTGATATATATATATATATATATATATATATTTACACTAGAGGGCCCAGTTATAAGCACACTTACTCAATTCAATCCTCCTGACTGTCACATCATGTTGCCCCTCCAGGCACTGCAGTGTCTGCTTCTCTTACTCTCAACCCTCTTTCCGCTTTTCTTCCTCCCTGGAGCTTGCTTCCCCTCTCCCCCCTCAGCATCCTACTTGGCACTGCCTAACATCACTCAGGTACTCTCCATCATGAACTTACCCCCCGGATGCTCGCCCCTTCAAATGGATGGCAGTCCCGTCTACCACTGCACACAGGCCCAGGACACTCTCATCACTCTCTCATGTGCCATCACTCTGGGATTATTGCCACCAACCTAATGTAAGTTCTTGCAAAAAATGGGCATGTAGACTCGTGCTCAGGGACTTACGCTGGTGCACCCTGAAGCTTGTGCTCCTCTTCCTGCTGCTGTTGAGAAACATCCGTCCTAACCCTGGCCCAATCACTTCCAGCTCTATTTACCAGAAAAAACCCTCAGGAGCACTCTCCATAGCATCTCTTAACATCTGAAGTCTACTCCCCAAGCTGGATGCCCTACAAATCTTTACCAATCAGCACAGCCCAGATATCCTGGCAGTTGTAGAAACCTGGCTTACACCCCAAATCCCCGACCTGGCTATCACTCTTCCAGGCTACAATGTTTTCAGGCTGGACCGGAAGTCCAAAAGAGGTGGTGGATGTGCAATCTACCTTAAATATTTGCTACTGGGATACCCCATCACTACCCCCCTCCCAGCCACTGCTACACAGATTCTCCCTATCAGAATCTTATTAGGTGCCCATAACAAATCCCTCACAGTTGCCTTAGTGTATATCCCCCCGAAAGAACAAGGGAATGGCATTAACGCTGTCTTAGAATTCACCAAGTCCCAACCTCCTGACTCTGAAATGATTCTCCTTGGAGATTTTAATATAAACTGGCTCGCGTCTGATGCAGGGATCCATAAGGATGCCATCTCATTGGCCAGTCTCACCTAGATGGTTGTCTCTCTGACCAAGGAAAACTACAAATCTGGTACCAACACCCTCCTGGACTGGATTCTTACCAGCCACTCAACTCATATCACAAATACCTCAGTCCTCCCTGACTTGCTTAGCGACCATTCCCCTGTCATCTGTGAATGGTCAAACCAATTCTGCAAGCCCTCTCCTAATATCATCACTAGTAGAGTCCTACCACGTGGACAGTTGTCGCACCTCAAAACGTGCCTCAACCTCCAAGACTGGTCCCCTATCTACAAAGCAACAGATGCAAATACTGCGCTGGATTACTTCATCAACACTTTCAATGTAGCCTGTGACTCCTATGCTCCTTTAAAAAGTGCAACGTCAAAGCACTTTGCAATCCCTGGCTCTCAGCCAATCTCTTATGTCAACTAAAATCTACAGATCACCTCAGGGATCTGGCCAGAACCACTGGTAAAGAAACTGACATCCAAAACTATAAATGTGCACAGAATGACTGCACCAAATATATCCGTCAAAAGAAGTCTATCTACTTCAAGAACGCTCTCATGGACACCTGGGGTAACGGGAGGGCATTTTGGAACAATATTAAAGAGGTCACTGGGAAGCAGCCAAAAAACTCCCCTACCTTGCTCAACATAAATGGGTCTACTACGCTTGACCATAAAATCATAGCAAATACCTTCAACACTGCATTCACCGATCTCAGCAGTGTTCTCCTTTCTGACTTTTCCAAGGACTATGACTCTCCCTCTCCTCCTCCCAATGCCTCCTCCTTCTCTAGCCACCCGCCATTTTATTTAAAAGCAGTCAAGATGCATGATGCCTGCAAATACATTGCCAAAGCCATCACCAAATCCAGATCCAGCAGTGATACACTTGACCTTAAACTGCTGTCCCTCACCCTTGATGATGTGTTTCAGCCATGGACATATATTTTCAACCTCTCACTTAGGCTCAGCCAGTTCCCTGACAAATGGAATTCTGCCACTGTTACCCCGTCCATAAAAGTGATGACATGGCCACTCATGGAAACTACTGTCCGATCTCTATATTGCCACCCCTCTCCAAGGCCCTTGAACATATTGCAGCAGATCAACTCACAGATTTCCTGGACAAATACAATATCCTGTGCTCACAACAACATGGCTTCAGGAAAGGACACAGCACCTCATCTGCCCTACTGGGATTCTCTGGCATTCTTCACAGCTCACTGGACAATGGTCAGTTAATTGGGTCCATCTTTATCGATCTGACTAAGGCGTTCAACACTGTCCATCACCGCTTACTGCTTGCGCAACTTCTGAAAGCTGGGATCTCTCCTGACTCCACTGCCTAGTTCAAAAGCTACTTGGAGAACTGGTCTCAAAGAGTAAGAATTGCGGATGTCCTCTCTGATACCAGGCCTGTTTGCTCAGATGTCCCCCAGGGATCCATTCTGGTCCCCTACTATTCAACTTGTTCCTGAACTCCCTTCCAAATTCTTGCTCTGAAACAATCATCCTCTATGCAGATGATCCTATAATTCTTGCCTCCCACAATGATCCTAAGCTTCTACAAGACAACTTTCAGCTTGGCTTCACATCTGTTGAAAACTGGTTCTCAAATCACAATCTGGTCCTCAATAATAAGAAAACAAAGTCTATGATGTTCAGCAGATCTCATAACAAGCATAAGCTGCACCCCCTATCCATCAAAACCAGTCATGGAGTCACCCTGAAACAGGTTCAAGCCTTTAAGTACCTTGGGATCACTCTAGACCCTCATCTAACTTACAGTGCCCACATTGACTCTGTAGCCAAGGCAGCAAATACTCGCCTTGGCCTTCTCTTCCAGCATAGGCAACATCTTACCCCAGAAGCCCTGACTGTCACCATTCAGAGCTCTGTTGTCTCCAATATTGACTATGGGCTTATCATCTATGGCTCTGCCCCTGCTACCGCTCTTAGACACATATCCACCTCCCTCAATAAGGCCTGCTGACTTCTCACTGGATCCCACCACCTCACGCATGCGTGCGACCTCAATGCACAAACTGTATGGCTGCAACTCACCAATAGGATAAAGTACCTAACCTGCACCATGGCAAAGAAAATAACTATGGGTCTTGTGCCCCCCTGGATTGTGTGCACTCCTGCACCCTACCAATAAGTCCCACTGAACCAGGGGGTCTGAATTACAGCTCCTGCAGGTTCCATGTTGTCATACCTCACAAGGTCAAAGATCTTTTGCCTGCAGGGTGCCCAGTTGGCTAAATGGTCTAAACAGTTACATGTCCTCCACTTCTACCCTTTGTGCATTTAAATCAAGGCTACACCACTCTCTCACTGCCTCTAGCTCCTGTGACTGCCTCCACTAGATGACCCCATAAATATTTCCCTAACCTTATTTGGTTCTCTCTCTCCTATTAGCACTTGGTTACCCCTTAGCATGCACTTCCCCATGTTATGTCTATGACAATTCCTCTAGCCGTGCTCCTCCTCTATAGCTCTCCGCCCCTCTACTCTTCCTCTCTCTTGTCCTCTATCCACCTCATCTGCTATACCCTTGTAACCTAGCTTTCAAAACTTGTTTTGTTTCTCAGATGCTTTGTAACTCTGTTTAGCTTACACTTTTGTAACCTTGTCCTAAGCATTGAATTTGTAATCTGACTTACATGTCTTATGTTTTGAATTGTGACCTGACGTGGAACCTTTGTGAAAGAGCCCTGGCTCAAAGGTATTGTAATCCTAGACCTAATAAATAAATAAATTATATATACAGTATATATATATATATATATATATATATATATTTATAAAATGGGTAAGGAAAATGAGTGGAAATCCACCATGCTCATTGGCTGAAACATGTCACATGACCGTGCATTATTCCACAACGACCGCACGCCTTCCAATACGACCACATGCCTAAACTACTTTCCAGCCCTCAAAACCTTCTCACCAGCAGTGAGATCACTCCACACCTAGTGCAGTTAGGCAGCCACATACACACACACACACACACACACATGCAACTGGCACCCACAGGCGTAACTAAATATACCAGTAGTAGTCCCACACTGTACAAGCTGATGTGCTTGATCATGCCATTCATTTTTAAATAAAATGTCATGTAAAAATCAAATCCTGCCTGCCATTTTCACAGTCTTAGTGTAGAGCCACTAACTTTTATTACTGTACGTAGTGTCACCAAGCAGTCTCAGTTCTACAAAAAAATATGGTGGCAGGTGTTTAACAGAAGCCGGTGTACAAAAAAGCAAAAGAAAGTACATTTCTTTTAGTTTTGTACTCTTTCTTTCTGTGAAAAAATCTCCATTTGTAGGGAGAGGCGAGCGACCATGGAGCACTTTCACTTTTCCTTGCTGAACTATAGCATGACCGAGCGGTGCGCATTGCGGAAAGTGACAACCTGTTACAAGTTCAAAGTAAGTCCTTCTCTGTTTAAAAAAGATGAAAAGTGTGTCCCTCCTGTAAGGTTGTCTTACGTTTGAGTAATAGAAGCTGCAGACTGTATGCAGAACAGAACGAGGACACGCCGAGTGAGTCGGCAGCTTTAGGAACGTAGACAGAAGCCAGAGTGAGTGTTGCTATGGAAAAGTTATGCATCAAAGTTGAAAACCCCATTGAAATACATTGAACAGCACTTACCTTACTTTCTTATATAGCAGTTGGCATTTCTAGCAGTAAGATGTGCTTTCCATCGGAGAGTGGATCTACACCCTGGGACCTGTTCAGGTGAGTGAGGATTTGTGTGTGGTGGGGGGAGGGAGTACATGGTGGTTGGTGCTGAGTGGGAGGTTGTGGTGGGAGGCGGATCAGTGAAGGAGTGTTTTCTTTTTTACAGCATTAAGAAAAAAGACATCGAGGTCAGTTTTCTTTATTTCAGAAAGGACAGTGATTGGAGGTTGCGGGTACCACTAGACACAAGGGAAATATTATACATTATGGGGAAGGCAATCAGAGGGGTGAGGGAGTTCCACTAGACACCATAGTGACAGGGACAGTGGTTGGTGGGTGGTGGGGCATTAGATACCAGGGAATGATTAAATAACTATGGGGACAGTAATCAGAGGGTGAGGGGGTGTCACTAGACATCAAGGAAAAATTCAATAATTAAGTGGACAGCAATCAGAGGGTGAATGGCACTGCTAGATGCCAGGAAAAGATTACATAAACATGGGAATGGTGATAAAAATGAAAATTTTCATATGATATTTTCGTTCATATGAAAATGTTCATACAGAAAGTGAGTCACGAAAAATTATTCAAATTAGTCATGAAAAGTTATTCAAATTGTAAAAAAGAATGTCAGGTCATTTCTTCAACAGTTACATGCAGAATCCACCTAACATAGTCCTGACGAGTATGATGGATGTGTTGGTCTGTCAGCAGGATGTCATTTCTGTGAATTTTGAAAATTATTTTAGCAAAAAATGGAAAACAAGTGGTGGCAAACAAAAAAGGATTTTCACTCACAAAAACAGAATTCACCCATAAAAGAGATTCTTTCTTCATTTCATGCAGCTATCTTAAAGTACTTACTGAGCATGCTCAAAACCCCAAATTTCTAAATTTAATAACTTTGTAACACATTAATATTTTTTCACCAAACCAGCAAAAAGCACATATGTGGAACAGCCCCTTTCTAACCTGAAACTTTCAGACCAAGATTCCAAACCATGTGGTGCTACAGGTATCACAAAGGACAGTGACCCCCAAGAAAATTCACTTTCTACACTATCTGCTTCACAGAATCCACACTTCCAACTGGAACAAAATGTGGCACATCCAGACATCTACCCTGCATGACCGTTCATGCAAAATTTCATGCACACCTGTTTAATGGTTGTGAAGTTATTAAAGTGCAAATATTGGGGTTTAACATTAATGTGCCTACTCAATAGATATGGGCAAATTTTGTATTCTGTCAGTGGAATTCTTGTGAAATGCTGATTTTGCTTCTGCAAAATTTCACACAATGTTGCCAAAATTGTGATTTCAGTCATTTTCATCTAATTTTTAAAGGTATTTGTCCAAATTGCACCAATGGTGGTATGTTGGCTGTTCCAGTGTCCATACAGAAGTGCACCATGTTTCAAAGCTCTAGCTTTAAAAAAGATTGAGTTGTATGCCTCCAAACATTTGGAAATGTTAAAATTAGAGTTAACAACTATGTACACTAAAAGAATTTGTGCAAATTGCACCAAATTTAGTATGATGACACTACCATTGTCCATACATATGTGCGCCACATTCCAGATTACATTTCACAATTATGTAAGCTGGTGAATTTTAAGCTCCTGTAAGTTTAAAGCTAGAGAATAGAATATCAACAATGTTGTTAGGTTCATTGACCCTAAATATTAGGTTTTAAAGCAACCACCATGGTCAAGCATCAGAATGTCATGCTGTCATGCTGACGACCCAGGTTCGGAAGCAAGCCACTGATAGTCATTTCGGGAGACAGGCCATAGCTAAGCATTACAATCTCTATTTAGCAGTTTGTATGAATCTTCCAAGGAAATATGAATCTACAGTTTCAATTATCTAGCTCTAGATGTGGCTAAGTTGTAAGCATTGAAATATTTTTGGAAATTTTCACATGAATATTAAATTGCTAAACTTTGAGCCCCTATAACTTCCGCAATGATCATCCAAATGTCGTGAAACTTGGCAAGTGTTTAGGGACTGTAACAGACAATGTCCATGCAGATCCCTATCTTTAACATGGACCATGTTATGGGCAATTAAATATTTTGGAAAGTCTCAAAAAAATTTAATAAAAGTCATGAGAATTTGAAGAATTTTGTGAAAATCCCACAAATTCAGAATTTGATAATGTTGGTCACCTCTACTACTCAGCCCTAACTATAGTGGCTTGACTGCATCACTATAATAGATAGATAGATAGATAGATAGATAGATAGATAGATAGATAGATAGATAGATATCTTCTTTGCAAAAAAATGCATTAATGCACCACTTGGGGTTCAGCTTAACACCACAAAAGTAGGAAAATGTGGTGATAGGGTTTCCAACCCTAACTCCCCACCTCCCCAAGCAGCAAAAAGAAAAAAAATGTAGGGTTTTGGTGAATCAGTGGTGGGCTCTTTCTTGGGGTTGTCAATCCCAGTGCTTACCCCTTCCCCTGAGCAAACAAGGTCAGATGTGAGGAAAGCTATGATACATTCTGTTGGAAGCATGTGGTGAGATATACATCTCTACCTTTGAAGAGTGCATCACTATGATGCCCAGGGATGGAGCTGTACGTTGTGCTTTTGACAGGAGGCTATGGAGAGGAGGTATTATTAGAGTTGAAAACCGCAAGGAAAACACCACACCTTTTTGTTTTTCTGATGGAGACCAGAATTGACTAGTGTAGTCCAAATTTTGCCTTTGGTAAGCTCTGTATAAGGGAACTACAGTATAACATCTCTGCTACAACTTCAGATATTTCTTCTGATGGACCACAGTACTCTACCTTATTTGCTTTTGAAATGGTCATATTGCATTGTCTCTCATGCTTCCAAGTCAGTCACAATTAATCCATCTTTACATACATACATAGCTACATACATTCAGACATACAGTACATACATACATACATACCTAGTTGTCTGCAGATTAGACCTAACAGTCTATCATGTCTGCCCAAACACAGCTCACTGGTAAGGTACAGTAGCTGCCCTACCTCCCCTTTTTTAACTCATCACTCCCAAACTCCACTCCTTGCATACCCTTGATGTTCTCCTTACCTCCAACCTGTACCATGCTCCTGTGTCTGTCCCAACTCCACTTGAAACCTCCTACTTGTCACCCAGTCAAATAATTCAACTAGGTTGGTTTGACACACTGTCCCCCGGACAAACCCATGTTGGTTATCATCTTGAAAACTATTTGTCTCCAGAAACTCCACCATCCATTCTTTTAAGATGGCCTCCATCATTGTCCCCACTATGGATGTTAGGCTGACCACCAGTCTGTAGTTCCTCAGTTCATCCCAAGGTCCACACTTGTGGAGAGGTATGACATGTACCATCCTCCAATCCAGAGGAACACATCCTGATTGGAGGGGGGAATTGAATAGATCCATCATTGGAGCTGCTAGGACATCCACCAATTCCTTCAGAACCCTGAGGTGAATTCTGTCTGGTCCTGAGGCTTTATCCATCCTCAAGGACTTGAGAGCCTCTTTTGACCTCCCTCCCTACCTGGATCTCACCATCTGTGAGTGTCTGCCCCCATGCCCCCTACTCTGCCCCCCTTCTGTGGCAGTGGCCCATCCCTTTCCCTAGTAAAGACTGAACTGAAATAATCATTTAGCACTTCAGCCTGCTCTACCATCCTCTCTACCCATCCCCACCTTCCTCAGCTTGCTTATCTGCTCCCCACCCTTCTTTCACCTCCTAACAAATCTATAGAATTCCTTCTCCCCATCCCTGATTCTTTGCACTAATCTAATCTCTTTTTCAGCCTTGGCAGCTCTTACCTTCCTACTGATTTCCCTGGAGATCCTGTGGTACTCCTCTCGGTCTGCCTTGGTTTCTCATCTTTAATTGTGTTAGCTGTGCATTACATAGTGTATATGGATGTTCAGCATTTCTATTGCACAGGTACATAACGTTACACTTTTCTATGTTAAATGTAATCTCCAATCTTATTGCCCAGTCTGCAATTTTAACTGAGTCTGCTGGAATGTCATTTATCTGATCTGTAGTGCCACATGTACTTTCTAGTTAGTGTATTTTGTGCTGCAATTTAATACATCTTTGTTCATGTCAGATATGAACATTTGAAAAAATTATTGGGGGCAAGACCAAGCCTTGGGGTACCCCACTAGTTACAATACCAAGTGATGATTTATAATCATTAATTATTATTTTTTGAGTCCTGTGGCTTATCAATGTCTAACCCAGTTAGTTAACATGGGTGGATTGATAAATCAAGCTTTTTCTCTATTACCACCCAGTGAGGGATGAGTTCAAAGACCTTGCAGAAATCAAGGTAAATGATATCAACAGTTTCTTTTATCTAACACTTTACTTTTTTCATAAAAAAACAGATAACATTTGTAATGCAAGACTGACAAGCAGTGAATCCATGTTGTTTTGTAGCTGTATGATTTAAATTTATTATATTTATTTATTTTATTTTGGACATTACACCTTTGAGCTCAGGAGCTCATTTACAAAGGTTCCATGTCAGAAATTTGCAGTACTAACAATAGAATATCTAATGGTAGAGTGCAGGGGGCAGCTCCAAGAAAGCATTGTCATGGTGATAAAAAGTTCAAGGTGAGTAATACATAAAGTATACAAGTAACTGTGGGTAGAGTGCAGGAGGCTGCTGTTCCAGAGGAGTGATTGTCTCAGAGTTAAAAGGATTCAACAGTTTAGCATTATACATTCTGGTAATTTGTGTTTGATAATTATTTCAAGGATTTTCCCTGTTACAGATGTGTGACTGATTGGAAGATTATTTTTTACATCTTGTTTACTTCCTTTTTGTGGATTGGAATCCTTGTCATTTTCCAGTCTCTGGTTACCTGCCCTTTCTTGATCAAATTTTCACAAATTAGTTTAAATGGTTTCAGAATATGGTCACCCATCATTTTAACATTATATATATAAATTATCAATATGGAATATATGAATTTATTTAATTAAAAGTTTTTCTTTCCAGAACACCTTCATGAGATGTAACGTATCTTTTCATGAGGTCTAAGTGGGCAGAAAAAGACACTCACTTTTTACATGAAGTGAGAAAGTAATGATGTGACCAACTGGGAATTGAACCCAGGACCCCATAATAATGTCCCAGTGCTCTAACCACTGAGCTATAGGCTCATATTGTTGACCTGACTCTTTTCTGGACACACCTCCTGTCTGTAGTATTGCAAATCCTGCAACCAGGAACAATTGGCATGACAGTTAGATGTTTTTGGTGCAATATTAGCCACTGCTAAGAAATTTAAATGACAAATTGTAGTAAGAAAAAAATAATGTGACCTACTGGGAATTTAATCCAGACCCCCAGAATACCATCCCATGCCCTAGGAACTACTACTCTATTTTCCTTCACCTCTCTCTATCCAAAATTCAAGAAAAACTCGTCTTCTCCCAACTCTCCATTGCTCTTGACTCCAGTTACTTTCTACCTCCTTTTCAGTCTCACAGTTTCTTCCCTACTCTGTGTAACTGGCTCCATCTTAAAGGGAATAGATAAGGGACACATTCCTTCTGCTATTTTCATCAACCTGGCAAAAGCCTTTGACTCAGTAGCCCACCTTTTACTTTTGGATATGTTAAAGAGTGCTGGGCTGTCAGTCTGTGTACTTCACTGGTTTCCAAACTGCCTTATTGGATACAGCAAGTCTGTCCAAGGAGGGGAGTCCCTCTCCTACCTGTCACCATCAATTCTGGTATACTGCAAGGCTTCATTTGTAGATTATATTCACCTACCTTTTTCTTAATTACCTCTCTTCTGCCTATGTCTCAAGAAATATTCACATGTATACTAATAACACAATACTCTATGCCACTGGAGTATCCACCGACCTGTTGGAGTAGGCATTACAGCAGGATTTTGACAGTGTCCAGTGTTGGTTCTGTGTTAACCTGCTCTCACTGAATATTACCACAATTAACATCATGACTTTTAGCTTTTGCTAGCAGCTCAGTAGGCTCAGTTGGTCTTCTGTTTTCTCAACACTTGATGGTTCTTCCATTAACACTGCCCCTTGCTTCAAATACCTTGGTACGTGACTTGATAGTCATCTTGACTGCTTGGCTGATGTTGACACCACTATCAAGAAGTTGCACTCTAAATTAGGAGCCCTTTACAGGAACAAATCCTTTTATACACTTCCAGCAAGGCAGGAGATCATGATCAAGATGATCCTATCTCTGTTTGAAAATACATATGTGGTCTATGATATAGTTCCTAAATCCTCTCTATAAAGGCTGGACCCACACTTTCATGCCTTTTGTCACTTTAACACTAATTATTTTCCCCTCACCCATCACTGTACTCTTTATTACCTCCTCTGTGATCCCTCTCTAATCTTTCAGTGCCTCTCCCATGCTGCTTTCTTCATTTTTAAATTCTGGTTTGATCCCTTCCCTCCTACTGTGCCTTTCTAATTGTACTCCCACTCATCTCCTTCCTCTTACTCTTTATGCTCCTGCAACTCTTTTTTGTTACTTCCCATTTCTTCTTGTCAACTCTGCAAATCTCTTTTTTGGGTCGCCTGTCCTCACCCTGGAACTCTCTTCTGCTCTCTATCCATTTAACCCTCCCTTACCTCTCTTTCAAGCCACTTCCACATTCTCACCCACCTGTCTTTTACTATTACTGACTGTAAGGTGGGGCTATCTTGCACAGCAACTCAGCTATGCAAGAACAAAGTGTACTTTCTGGTAGATATATCTATACCCTTTACATGTGCCACCGTTATGTACCATCTTTGCTGCTGTAGCAGGATCAGCACCTGTTTTACACTCCAGGCTGGCAATATAAAACTGCTAATTAAAAAAAAAAAAAACAAAAGAAACAGACCTGGGGCAAGGTGAGTAAAGAAATAGGAGAGATGGGGATCCTGCCCCAAGCAAGTAGCTCTAGTCTGGATCATTTAGTTAAAAAAAAAAAGTTAAATAAATAAATAAATTAATAAAGGTGAAAGCCAGAAGAGGGACTCACAATGGTTGATTGGTATGGCAAGGGAGTTGATAGGTGATAAGTTAGTTGTGCACAGTTTGACAAATGGTTAAAAGTGATCATAGTAAATGGACACTCACAATCAGCAGACCTTTAGTTGTGGTGACAGCGGCGGCTTAAGTGGCAGCAAGGGTCATGTAGTGGTGGCTGTTTTTGTGTTTCTAGTTGCAGGCTGTATATCAGGCAAGGAAGCAGAGTCATGGAGTTTGAGAAGCAGCTGCCTGCTCTCATTTGAGGAAGGGCAATGCTTGGCGGGATGCACTATTCTTGGAGCAAGGTGAGGAGGAGGTACCAGGGTTGTCAGAGCCTGTGCCTCAGCCTCAGCCAAGTGGCCTGGCAGACCTCATTCCTCAGAGGCAGCCAGGTGGACCTCAGTCACCTGGGGTGGAGATTCTAAAGCCAAATATCTATCCACAGCCAGTTGATCCAGTAGCCCTTTGGGATGAACTAGGAGAATTGGAACAGGCACCAGAGAGAAGGTCACCAATGCCAGTGGAGTAGACAGTGCTCTCCCCACCACCCAAGAAGGCTCGGAACAGGAGGAGCAAGCAGGGGGTTCTGGCACCAGATCCACAGCCTGGTATGTCTGATCTAGGTAAGCTATCTGCAGAAGAGTTGAGGGCCCTGATAAGACAGGTGAAGAAGGTGCCCCTTTCAGCAAAACATAAGCAGCCTAAGAAGTGAAGGGGGCCCTTGGGGCCATCAGAGCCTGACGGGAACTCACTTAGGAGGTCAGGGGAAAATGTAATACTCTCCTGGCTCATCCCGGGAACCCAACAATGGAGAACGTAAGCCTGGTGTCTTGGAGTTTGGAGGTGGCAGAGACCCCCATGCAGCTGGTTCTGGCCCAGGTGCTGATGCCATTGCTGCCTGTGGAGGTGTTACAAACTCAACAGCAGATTAGGGCTGGTCTGGATACACAGTTCCCAGCAGTGCCTATACCACTACCCCAGATCATGATGTTACCCAGGTGGAAGGAGGTGGTGCAGCAAAAAATATCTTTCTAAACAGGCCAGTTGGCATAAGAGCACAAGCTTAACCTCCTGATAGCCTTATTCACCACACAGGAGCAACCTCAGGTGGGTACAGGACAGCTAGCCCCAGTGCCCAGAGGGTCACAGGGTCCAAGGAACAAGACCCTGACCACAACACAACTGTAGATTCCAGGGCAACAGGTGAATGTTAGTTTTGTGTAGCTAGGCAAACCGGTGGGGTCACACTTACCAAAAACATTCCGACAGCAAATCATAAAAGGGGGAGTACATGGATGTCTTCTCACTTCTCAACTGGCCGAAGGAGCCAGAAAGAAAGACAAAAAAGAGCATGATGATGGGGTAGAGAAGAAGCATAAGGTGACCATTCATCACACTTGTGAAAACTTGGTAGCAGGTTTCATGATATATGAGGCAATATTGACACATGGCAGCCCAGCAAAAGCAGAGGAGCTGTGGATGTATTTTAGTTGCATTATGACAATGCACACTAGAAAACTGTGTGGGGGAAGGGGGTGGCTAGAGTATGATGAGGAGTTCAGGAGGAGGAAACAGAATGATGCCAGGAGGTAATGGGCCATGTTGGATCTACTCTTACTTTGGACAATAGACATGGTGGGGGGGGTTCAGCACACAGGCAGCGACTTTTCAGTCTATTGGCCCACATAGATGAAAAAGGATAGGAAGACAACAGCAGTGGGTGGGGGGGGAGTTGCTATAACTACAACCATGAATATGCAGAGTGGAGAAATGCAAATATAAGTACGAATGCATGGCATGTGGAAAACTGCATCCCTTTTAGCAGTGCTGGAAAGGGACAGGAATTTTTTTACCCCTTTCAGAAGGGACATACCATGGCTCCCAACACCCATAAAGGTGGAGCACCTTGATGGGTGGCTGGCCAGCTACCCAGATAGGGTGGTTGCTCACTCCATAGCCGAGGGGTTCAGGATGTGGTTTTGCATTCCATATGAAGGACCACAGAGGGTGTACAAAGCTGACAACCTAAAATCAGCCAGGAATAGACCAGACGTCATGCTTAGAAAGTTGAAGAAAGATGTAGAAACAGCAAGGAATTGCTAGTGGTATTGCTGATGCTCTTTCTCATTCACAGTGGGAGAGGGTCCAAAAATTTGCACCAGGAGCAGAAAGACATCCCAGGGAAGACCCTGCATACCTTCGGGATTTGATAACTTGGAAGTCCGGGACTTGCTTAGGAATTCCTTAGCACCCAATACACAGGTGGTGTTCCAGAGGGTGCTAGAATGCTTCTTGAGGGTACAGCAAGCACAGGGGTGGAAAAAAAGCATGGCCCATCCTAGTGGACCAGTTATGCTCATATGTCCTGCACAAAAAGTGGGAAGGGGCTATACCGGACACAGTAGAGCAACACCTGGTGGGCATAGCATGGTTTCAGAAGGCCACGGGGTATGCAGATACCATGAGGGCTTCCCCTCTCTGCAAGATGATACAGGGCTACAGGGGAGGGCACAGTCAGTGACAAAGAGACCGGATGCCCAACGACCCATCAGCCCCATTCTGTTTAAGTAAATTTGAGATGAGCTCCCAAGGGCCTTCTCATCACTGGCAGAGACACATCTGTTCAGGACGGCCTACTTGATGGCTTTCTGTGAGGCATTCTTGGTGTCACAGCTCATGTAACCAGGCAAGGCAGTGAGGCTACCATTGGCATTGACAGACAAGAACATGGTGGTGACTACAGCTGGGGTCTTTGTGCAGTTGCAGAAGAGCAAAACTGAATGGAGAGCTCAGGGATGTGGTGTAGCTTGAGAGCACTTCTGGGGGTGCAATGGGATATTCAGGCATGGATTGAGGATTATGTGACCAGGTGGACAAACCAAGGCATGGCATTTTTTAGGCATGAGGATGGGACACTGGTAATGGTGTATCTATTCAGGCATGTTTTGTAGAGGACTTTGAGGCAGTTGGGGCATGATGCACTACAATTCAATACCCACTCCTTTAGGATTGGGGCTGCCTCACATGCCGGGGCAGAAGGGCTAACAGATGTGCAGATTCAGGCTGTAGGCTGGTGGAGGTCACAGGCATTTGAAATTTATGTTAGACCACATATTCTATATCGTTTTGTTTTGTCTTGACAGGTGACGGGCCCCGGAGGGAAGAGATTCAGGTATTCAGCTAATTTTTTATCCATTGGGCCACTGTCCAGGCGAGGCAGTACCATGATGGCAATAACCTATTTTTGGACCCCCAGCATGCAGAGGTACACTGGATGGGGCAACGAGGGATGAGATAGTGTGAGCTGCTCCCAAGGTTGCAAGACGAAGCCCAGCAGTGGGATCCTCCCAGGGTATTGGTGATTCACCTAGGGGGAAATGATTTGGGGACCATGAAGTCACTGGGTCTGATGCGCAGAGTAAAGATGGACTTGACCTTGGTGAAAGAAATGTGGCCACAAGTGTACATCATTTGGTTGGACATTGTTCAGCAACAGCAATGGTGGAATGCTCGCAACCCCAGGGTGATAAAGAAAGTGCGCAGACTCCACAGTGTAACCCTGTGATCATTTATGGACAGTATGGATCGGTCCATGATGGGACACCTGGAGACTGTGATTAACAAGCCCTACCTGTATGGCAAAGATAGAGTGCACTTATCAGAGACAGGACTAGATAGATTTTTAGAGGGCATACAAAGGGTGGTGAAGAAATTGCTAGTTTGAGGTTCTTTTGGGGGGGGAGTTGAGCATGTCAGCAATCCTCACCCTGTGGCAGCTCAATAGTCTTGGAAGGTCTGTACAGAGGGTGAAACAGGAGATCATGAGTCTTTTGCAGCCAGAGCTTCCTGAGGCTGACAGGAGCTCTGGGTCAGATGGCTGGAGTTTCCTCTCTTCAAGGGGGGCAGTCGGAAGGGCAGCCTCTTTGAGCATCCACTTGCAGCAGTGCTGAATTCTCTGGTGGGGGAGGATATGTCCACAGGCAGTCAAGAGCCATCCCATATGCCCTGGAGTCAGAGTCCTAGCAGGGGTTTCTGATTGGTTAGGTGGCCCCCGGTTGAGGGGGGTGGCGGTTGGCCACCAATAATGCTTAATCTGATCAAGTAGATTGATGAGTTTGTCAACCAAGACTACCTAGCTGTGCACATTTTGTTGACCTTAGCTGTATCTGTTGAATATTGACTAATAAATACAGGACTGTGGCCATTTTTCTCCAAAGCTTGTTGCCTGTCTAAGTCTGTCAAGGTGAACCAAGGGATATGCCCTATAAGACAATGGCTTGATTAGAAGAGCGTGTAAACCTGCCCCATAAAAAGAAAAGGATCATTGACTATAAAACTGACTTGCCACATTGTGCTAGCATTAGGTATTATCTTCTGTGCCTTACAAAAAGTGGTTTAGTGAATTGTAGTTCCACCTTTTAATTGGGCAATAAGCGAGGTAGGGCACTTACAAGCTACAGCTTTCATTCATAGAAAGTAGCTGATACAATTGAAGGTCTGGTGCAGTAACTGTAAGCCTACCATGAATTAGCTCACATTTGCATGTTTTTTCTTGCACAAGAAAATATAAACTGATTGTTTTGCACACATCTTTGTTCCTCCCTAAAGAAGGAGCATTGAGCTCAAAAATGCTGGAGTTGTTGCACACTGTCTATCTGTAAAGTTAAGTATGGGCTGTGGCTACTTTTTCATACTCAATAAATACTTTCCATAGTCTAGTATCCATTGTGTGTGTTGCTTTTTTTTAAATGTACATTTTCTGTTTTAGCACCAGCACCGTTCTGTGGTCTGAGCATATGACTTTGTGACTGTAGGGGTTGCGAAATTCAAAAGATATTTTTACTTTTATCTAATAGCAATTCCAAGAACTTCATGCAGAAAATTCAGCAGAATTTCTATCAGGTGGAATGACAATTCCATGGAAATTCCTTGTCAGATTCTTTCCACAACAGTCCCACTACTCTATAAGGAAAAGAAACACATTTGGATTTTAGTTCCTATAATTCAAATTATATTCCAAAGGACGTTACAATCCAGGAGGAGGGGAAGGAATATTGTTCATGTTTTGTGCACACAAGAAGATTAAAAAAAATGCTGACATACAGTAGATTTAAAGATAAATTAAATGCTGAGCACTAGGAGGTGCAGCGACCTGCTTAAGGTCACTCATTGAGTAACCAGAACCTATGATTTTCAAACCAGCTTCTCCAGGTTCACAGCTCTGCCTTCTAGCCACAAGGCCAAACTACCTTCCTAAGATTAGCTAAATACAGGTGAACAGCTGCAAGAATGTTTCTAGAGTGAGATGGAATGGGAAGCAGATCAAAGTTTCTTTTTTTCTGGTCAGGTTTTGTGATCTGATTGTGGACCTATTAGTGGAGGATGAAATTTACTACTTTCCCTTTATGAAATATCAATGGATTTCTGTAATTCGGAGGAAATTTGTGAAATACTGGCTTTGGTGAAATCCAGTAAAATATTACTTGTTTCACTGGAATATTCACTTGAATTACAGACTTTTCACTAGGGACTGTAAACTGTAGTTTAAAAACAAGCATTTGTCAATGCTGAATGCTTCCTTGCATGTTTTTTGTGGCAGGGGTGTATTGTGTTAGTTGAACTTCTGGTGGGAGGAAGAGTCAGCCTGAACTATGTTTTGACAAGCTGTCACATTTTGGACAGCATTTGAGTACAGAAGCTCGGGTAATAAGAAGGCTATTTTGAAAATGTGGCGAGCAAATATTTAACATTTCTGCATGTATGAGCATGTGTATCAAAATTGCAATGAATGGGCATAACTTGGTAATTTTTTCATATTTTGACTCCAAATGTTGAACATAGTCTTCTTATCACCCCACCTCATGAACCCAATAGGTGATCATTTTCAGATCCGTGGGAAAATAAATGGCTTTCGGTGCCACAGGTGCGAAAACACATTTTGGGCAGGATGTGAAAAATGATAACTATACTGTTCATGAGGTGGTGTGATAAAATGGCTATATTGAAAAGCTGAAGTGAAAATATTGAAAATGACCAAGTTACATGCGTGTGTAGAAAATTTTGAACCACTGCATGTAACTCAGCAATTTTTTGGATTATTTTCACCAAATTTTCAACATGGCCTTTTTTGGACACCACCTCATGAAGAGTGCCACTGTAATTTTGTTCATTTGCCCTAAAAGGTGATTTTGCACAGTGACCACGCCATTCTGTGCCACAGGTGTGAAAACACATTTTGGGCAGGATGTGAAAAATGAAAGCTGTACTGTTCATGAGGAGGTATGAAAAACTGGCAATGTGGAAAATCTACAGTGAAAATATGAAAAAATTGATGAAGTTAAAGCATGCGTAGAAACTGCACAATGCACACTCACAACACAGTTCTTTTGGGGATTTTTTGCACCAAATGTTCAACATGGGCATTTTGGGACCTCTCCTCATGAATACTGGCACTGTCATTTCATTAATCAGTCCCAAAAGGTGATTCCACACAGCGACTGCAAAATCACCTTTTGGGACTGAGTAATGAAATGACAGTGCCAGTGTTCATGAGGTGGGGTCCCAAGAACCCCACGTTGAAAATTTGGGGTCAAAATTCCTAAAAATAGCTAAGATATCAACATACATTGAAAACCCCATTGTACAACACTTACCTTGATTCCTTAGTTCGTGGTTTGGCTTTGAAGAGTACAGATGTGTCCCGGTCCGTAGAAGACCACAGCCGCTGACCTCCCAAGATAAGTATGGGGTAAGGGAGGGATGCGGGGAGATGGGTGTGCAGAGGGAGGGCTGGGATGAGGAGGGAGATGGGGAGATGATGAGGGACCGTTTTCTTTTTTACAGGCTTAAAAAAAGACATTGGGGACAGTTTTCTTTTTTTTTAACAGGGTATAAAAAATGTTTATTTCAGGACACTGGGAGTGGGATCCCCAGTGTCCTGGGGGTTAGATAATGCTTGGCCACTCCATGTCAGCACAGGGATGGGCAACAGAGGGTGCGGGGTGGACAGCATGCACAGGGAGACAACGGGAGGGCTTCATTAATATACTGCAATGGGGAACAAGGGTGCAGGGAGGACAGCACGCAGAGGGAGGGAGCAGAAGGGCTTAATTTTGATACCGGGAGGGGAACAAAGGATGCGAGGAGGAGAGCATGCAGAGGAATGGAGCAGGAGGGAATGTAGCTGATACTAGGATGGGGAACAAAGAGTGTGGGGAGGACAGCACACAGAGGGAGGGAGTGGAAGGGAATGTAGCTGATACTGGGATGTGGAACAAAGGGTGCGAGGAAGACATCACACAGAGGTACAGAGTGGGTGGGAATTTATTTATTTATTTAGCTTTTGTTAACCAGGTAAGTACACTAGACAAGACAATTGCCTATTTTCAGGTACGACCCGGGAGAGTACAGGAATAACAGATTTAAATACATAAGACGACATGGTACAAATCAGACATGTTACAGTTCATGTGAGGACTGTATGATTACAGATTCAAAACAGCCTACAAAACTTAGTAAGGCATAGTTTTATACAGTATGTACACAACAAAATAAACACCTTGTAGCAACTAAGAGCAGTACCGGAGGTACAGTTTAGAGATGCATCAGATATGACACTATTTACTGCTTAGTGACCTCAGGGAGTTAGGTCTTTTGTCCAGGAAAACTTCCAGGGCAGAGAAGCGCTGTGATGGATCAGTTTACAGGGGTTTGGGACAGCCACAAGTCGAAGAAAGTTTAAGGCGGTTCCATAGGGTTGAGCGAAGACACTTCTGTGAGTGTGAGGAATGGACTTGGGCAGGGAAAGTGTTCCATAGTCTGGGAGCACACGCAGCAAAATCCCGACCACCCATTTGAGTCCTTGTAGCCTGTATCTTAAGGAGGGCATGTCCCTGGGACCTGAGTGAGTAGGATGAGGAGGCAGCCGAACCGAGGAATTTTGTCAGCCCTGAAGGGGTGCCAATGCCAAGTACCTTTCTGGTGAAGCACCCTAGGACAAAGTCTATGTGATTTGAGGGAGAGAGCCAGTTTAGCCTGCTATAGAGGTCTCAATGGTAAGTGAGAGAGGGGGCAGACAGCACAAAGTGGCAGACATTGTTATAGGCAGTAGACCACCTAGAGAGGTGAACTTTGGAGAAGCGGGCAAATACAGCTGATATTGGGATGGGGAACAAAGGGTACATGGAGGACAGCATGCAGAGGGAGGGAGCAGGAGGGAATGCAGCTGATAGTGGGGTGGGGAACAAAGGGTGCAGGGAGGACAGCATGCAGAGGGAGGGAGTGGAAGGGAATGCAGATGGTGACAGGGAAATAGATGGGGCTTAATGTAAATGGCGGCAAAGAACAGGGGACAGAGCTGTCTACTTACCAGCCGGCATTATGCAAATGAAAGGAATGAAGTGCTCTCATTTGAGTGCTTCATTTCTTTCAACTAGAGAATGGCTTCCAGCTGCAAAACTGTGACTAGTGTCATAGTCTGGTTGCATGCTCATTGGTCTGTCAGGAACGAGCCCACTGTATAGTGCTGTGCATTGAACTCATCCCTGACACACCTCCAAAATGTCGTTCTACTGCAAGATGTTTCTTGTGCAAGCACAAGGAAACATAAAAATGATGTTACTGTTCATTACTAAAATTTTGTGTCAGTGGCTCAGTAGGTAGCACACTCGCCTCTGAGGCCAGGAGATCAGAGGGCTGTGGGTTCAGTTCCCATATCTGGCACTTGGGTTAATATCCCAGTACTGACACTGTAGTGCAGCATGAGAGGGGTGCTGCACTTCTGAGGACCCATCTTTCGGATGAGACATTAAACCGAGGTTCCATCTGCCTGGATTAGTGGTAGTTCAGGTGGATGTTAAAGATCCCATGGCACTTATCGAAAAGAGCAGGGGAGTTTTTATTGTATTATTAAACATAATTAGAACAACTCAGTGTAATCAATTATACAAAGTAAGAGCCAAAAACTTAATCTAACAAACTTATACAATAATCAGAGTAATTATCAGATTATTTTTATACATTATTTGAACTTAATAAAATGAAAAACCCTTTCCACATTTTTAGTAACTGAGTCTGTACTGTCCTTCGAGCATCCTGAGTGTAAACTCGAGAGTTCCTGTGAAACCAAAATGCTAAAACAAAAGGCATTTTTCTTTGATATATTACCCACTGACACCTTGCCTGCCATAAATAATAACGTAAACATCCAAAAAATAATGACAGTGTTTCTTCATGAAAATCAGAAAGAGTCTCTGGATAAACCCCTAAAACCAAGATTTGATATGTAAGAAAATTCAGCCACTTAAAACCCCAAAGTGCCGCCAAATAAACCCACAAACCCTTTGCATAGGAACAGTGTAAAAGAAAATGCTCCATCGATTCCTCAGTATTTATACAATCCAAGTAAGGACCTTTCTTCAATGGTTTTGTACTTGGCATTACCCCTAACATTTAAACGGCCATAGAATATTAGCCACTGTGTTTCCCATTGCATTTGAGGCAATTCATGAAGTTGGGCCAATACTTTAGGATTCAAAGAAGAAGGGCAATTTTAAAACATGGCTCTAAAGGAAGTAAATTTGCTATTACCACCTGATAAAATTCTTTCATGCTATTACTCAGAATTGTCTCTTTCTCTATTTTCCATTTATATAATTTTGTGCAGCTGGTCTAAAATACTGTGGAATATAAATGTGAGGATTTATTTTGGAGCCAAAGAAAGCCAATTTCTAAAGTATTTGTCCAATGATCTGGAAATCCATTTATCCCCACTCCTGCTTCTAATCGTAAGCCACTTTTCACTGAACACATAATGAATAAAGAGTGAGCAAAATCACTGGATCCACCATCCCAAGACCTCCTTGTTTTTACTTAAATATGTATAGCTTCTTTTAATGGGGTTTAATCTATTACCCCAAACCATTTGAAAGAATAAACCATACAGTTTAGTTTCTAGATGCACTGGGAGCGGAAAATCATAGCTACATACTGAACACATGGTAAAAGAAACTGTTTGATAACATGTATGCGTTTCAGTTTGGACAATTTCCACTTTTTCCATCTATTGACTTTATTCTCCACTGTTTGTAGGGCTATATCCCAATTTTCAACTGGTATGTTCTGGGGCCAAAATGTATGCCCAAAACTTTAAGGGAGTTCTGGAAAAATGGATACCACCCTGCACCACTTCCTTATGACCTGTTGCTCCGATAAATAAACCTTTTGTTTTGTGCACATTTATTTTTGCATTCAAACTTTCAAAAGCCTCAAATGCGGTCAAAAAAATGTGCACATATGAATGATCTGCGAAATATACAATCAAATCATCTGCATAGGCCTGTGCCAGAAGATGTTTGTCCTTAACCGTACCATCAGAAATACCTGGCCACAATGGAACAGTAGTTAATTTTTGTAGTAGGGGATCCAAAGAAAAGATATAGAGTAGGGGGCTAAGAGGGCAACCTTGATGAACTCCAGTATGTAACTGAAAACATTTTGCCGTCTGACCTTGCACAAAGGGGAACACAATATTATGTTCATATAATTTTTTAATTATATTAACAATGTGCAATGGAACTCCATAATGTATTAACGTTAGAAATAAAAAAGGCAAATATACCCTATCAAAAGCCTTTTCCAAATCAGCGACCATCATACAATTCATGACTCCCACTTCAGAAAGATGTTCAATAACTTCTCGTATGATCATTAAGGCTGTCTGAATTTGCCTATTAGGTATCCCACTAAACTGGTAAGGAGAAATTACCCATCTGGCGTAATTTTTTAACCGATTATTCAAAATACTGGTGAAGATTTTATAATCTGAATTTAAGAGGTAATTGGTCGCCAATTTTAATATTTTGTCTGTCTCCGATTTGAATAAGTAAATCAGCAATCCTCAGAAAAGAGGGAAAGAAAACAGCAGTTTCCATAAAATACTGGAATAAAATATACAAGCATTGACTCAATTCCTTTGAAAAAACTTTATACAGATTATTCGAAAGGCCATCCTTACCAGGTGAAATGTTTAATTTCAAATTCCTAATTACTTTTATTATTTCTTCTTGTGTAATTGGATCCAATAATGTTGAGATTTCTGCTAACCTGGGGGCTTAGATGTTTTAAGATATGAAAGCATTTCTGCCTCTGTAATAAGAGAGGGGGGTCTAGAGTTCAAAATGCCCAATAATTGTTTCTCTGAGCTGAGCAACGTGGTGGCCAAAGAGCCATCAGGTTTTTGCAAAGAATCAATATTAGAAGAAGCCTTCAGATTTTTACAGGTTTCAAAAGGGTCCCAATGGGGATTTTTTATGCTATTAGAAAAATAGCCTGTAGGGTTTTTGCTCTATCATATTGGAAATTCCTCATTTCCTCCTTTATTTTACTAATTTGGTCTGAATAGTCTAAGTGAGAGACATATGCAATTGTCATAAGTTTCTGCAGTTGTTACTAAGGGACAAATATCTCAAAAACTTAAAATTTTTGTTTTGCCCTTGCCTTTTAAACCAATTACATAATTCGAACTTAGTTGTTAACCACCAATCTCCTAAATCCTCATAAAAAAGCCACTGACAACCTGGCTGCTAGAATATGTTTCACCCGACTGTATATATGGTATATCTAATATAGTGTTATTCAGTTTCCACCTGAGCTGCCTACGCTCAGGGAACCTGTAGATAATGAACTACAAGAAAGTAATAAATGATCAGAAAATTCACAGTGGATCATCTTAAAGGAATCCAGTTGTACATTATGAGAGACAAACATGTAGTCTATTAGGGAAAACAATTTCCCCTTTGTAAATGAATACCTTGGCCCTTGAGAGGAAAGGGAGATACAGTTAAATAAACCTGCTATTTTAACTATATTAGCTAGCATGTGAGAATCACAATAAATTTTCTTTTTCTTCTGATTAGGTGAGTCAGAAATTGTGCAATTAAAGTCACCTCCCCAAAGCACCTTAACTGATGTCACCAAGTAGGGTTGAACAGCTTTTAAACAAGAAACTCTACCAGCTTTTGTCTGTGGATTGTAGATGTTAATAAATCGATAGCATATATCATGCCATTTCCATCTAATATCAAGACTCTCCTGGAATAAGATCTACTAAATTATGAAGTTTAAAGGAATAAGTATTGAATAAAATCCAATACCATCTGCTGTATCAGTTCCAAAGGACCAATAGGAAGGGCCCCACACCCAATCCCGTTTGAAAGTAGTGAGTTGTTCTGCTGAGTACATCCAGGTTTCCTGTAAAAAACATACTGATAAATTTTGGTTTTTATATAGTGAAAAGGGCTTGCCTCTTAACTATATTAAGCAAACTATGAGTGTTCAAAGAGCCCATGACCACTGCATTAAGCTTTATAAAAAAAGAACTACTTTATCATTTTTTTCTCTTTTTTTTTTCTTTTTTTTAGTTATCCACTGGCTGAGATCGAGGAAGATTTTTGGGAGTCTGAATCTCCTAATTCCATCTCTGTATCTCCCCAAGGAGTAAACAATGCAGCATAAGAGTTGCTAGTCTCTATGGGAGGAGTAAGGGGGGGGTTTGGGATGCAAATGCCTAGATGATCTGCGTTGGGGTAGTGAAGGCCTAATATTTAAAGCCTTAGATGCTTCCTCAGAAGTCTCCACCGAAACCTCAGAGTAACACACAGAGGGGAAATCCAAAAGCTCAGGTGGGCCCATACTTGATTTTTTAATGACTTCCATAACCAAAACAGTTTGTTCCACCTTGTCTGCTATTCCTAAGGATTTGTCAATGGGGTACTACACCAAGGGTCTGAACTTTGGTTTGAGAAGAAGAAACAGGTAGAGGGGTTGTGAGCTAGAGGGGAAATTGTGCAGCATCCTGAGCTTGCTGAATTAAAAGCTCTGAATTTATACAGGACGCTTTTATTTTTGCAGCCCAAGGGCAAACCCGAAAAGAGTGGCCAGATTCTTCACAAAGCTCACATTTGAGCTGATTGTGACAATACATAGTTGTGTGTCCAACCTCCCCACAGTTGTCACAACGTGGTTGGTCACAAACACTTGAGAGGTGTGTTTTAGCCCCATATCTGTAGCAAGCCCGGGGTTGTCCACTATAAAAACAAACCCCTCTGTCTTTTCCTAATAGAAAGGAATTGGGAATATGGACTACCCCTGTCTCAGATTGCCTCAGTTTAGTTTTGTATTTCCATCCTCCCGTCCAAAACTGTTCAGAATCTAGGATAGGTTCCGGCCCACTTAAAATTTCACACTTAAGGGACAACCAAAATGATATATCTTCCACATGAACCCCCTCGTTTCTAAACATGACCGTAACATGTTTTATCAGGGGTTTAGTTAAAGGAATCACTAAGAAGGGGTCCATGAGGAGAGAATTTAACCTGGTTGTACCTATCCCAGAATAAGTCCAATGCATGTGGTGTCCTAAAACTGATGTCAAAATTGTCCTCTCCAGAGATATTAATAAATGCATACACATCTTTTGGGGTAAAATGCAAGGACTCTTTTAATAAGGTTTTCCCCACGTAGTGTTCTATCTGGTCGATCCTCCAAACCCCTTTATAACGAAATCTGAACTGCATTCCGCGAGGTGCTGCTTCTTTTAGTGTTAGAAAATAATTCAGACATAAGTGGTTTCTGAGGAACGGATTCCGTTGGAGAGGGCGGTGGAGAAGAAGCAATAGGCTCCTGCAGGGGTGTTACCAAATCTGTATTCAATGAGGAAGGTAAAGATATCTGTGACTCCAGGATGTAGCTCTCAGTGGAAGTTTTTCTACCTCTAAACAGTTTTATTGTCCTGCAAATCTTGCTCCAGCTTTTGCTGTTGTAAGTCCGGTTTCCACTCTGGTGAATGCTGTGAGAGGGTATAATCAGAGTCCCAAGTAGGATCAGGCTTCCATATGCCTGCTGCATTTTGCTTCCAACCTGCTCCTTTGAGTGCTTTATCAGGGGACCAGAGCTCTGAAACATTATGTGTTTGTAGACCAGATTTTATAAGAGGTATTTCTTTTTTTTGGAAAGAAGAATTCAGTAACTCCAGTTTGGGAAACAGCTGAGGACTGATAAACTACATTATGCTGAGCCCCATGCTTTTTAAAACGAATCCAGCTGATTTGTCTAACCATGCAGACTCAGACTGCTTTAGCTTTGATGCAGACAAAGTCTGTTGTACTTCCTTTGGGAACTCTGTTTTCGGCTTTTCAATTGTTAGGGCAGTCGGAGCTATAGCGGCTGAATGCACTCACTAACCTCTATAGTACTGTTAGCAGCTTTACTAACAGTCAATTTTACTTCAGGAACTTCCCACGTAGCTGCTGGGCTATAAAGAGTGGTCTCACCCTGCCAGGACTCCCGACTGAACCGGAGTCAGCCATATTATTATTGGGAGCAAGCTGCAGCTGGCAAGCCCGATTCTACCTGCTGCAGAGTTAACAACTCAGGCTGAGCGGCTGAACGCCGAATTGCAAAGTCCATAGAGTGCTCAACTGCTTGCTTCTCCTTACTCCCGTAACACACTGATTGTGTAGCGGAGGAATCACTTTGCTGCACATTTTAAAGCGGTAAAGCAGATTGTAAAAGCCGGTTGTCTGTTTCAGTAGTGGCTTCCAAATAATAAAAATGTTGCAAAGACTCACCATGCTCCACGGAGCTTTCTTTTAAGTGCAGTCCTGTATTTTTCTCAGTTTTAAACACCTCGGTTTCAGGGAGAGCAATATTGCAGGTATTAAGTGCATCCATGTCGCCAGGTTCCAAGCTGGATTTGAACCTTGCATCCAAAGATTCCTTTTCAAGCATTTCCTTCTCCCAGTCCTTTGAGAATTTTTTTTCTTAAATCAACTGCTGTATCCTCCCAAAGAACCACTGCATCGTGAAACTCCATATCAGAATCCATATCTTGAGTATTCAAAGGGTCAGCCCACATTGCACACTGTGGGAGCAGAGGCCAGCTCTCCCACCAAGCAGACATCCTCCTCCTCCGCCATCTTGGTCCCACCAGAAAATGGGTCCCCCCTGCTCACAGGAAGCAGGAAGTAGGGGAATTTCCCCAGTGTCCTGGTCAAATTTCCCTCATTCACTTAAAATACCACCAACAGCTTAATCTGGTTCAATGTCAGTTGGCATTCATCTGTATCCTCCTCCCCCGGGTCGTGCCTGAAAATAGGCAGGATTTGTCTAGTGCACTTACCTGGTCAACAAAAACTAAATAAATAAAATTCCATTTGCTAATGAATTCCACAGAAAATTATTTAGCAAGTAATATGGTCACATGCTAGGTGTCTTCTAGGTAAGAATGAAAGGGGCAAGGAGTTATTTGCTAGAGCAACCCTCTCTTTCTCAAGTTACTGCTCCTTTTACCAAAAAAAATGATATGTTTCAAGTGGTCACATGGTAGTCTTCGAATTACATGGGTCATCTCAAAATTCCCACATTCACTGTTGAATTCTATGGAAAATGCAAAAGAACATTCTGCAAGCAATGTTGTCACATGGTCGTTTCTATTCTATGTGGGAATATAAAGGTCAAAAGGTTATTCGCAATGGCAACCTGCTGTCTCACACCTTGCTCCAAATACTGCTGTGTACTGGTTTTAGTGTGTGCTAAGTACACTGAGCTCCTGTTCTCTCTGTTTCACTTTTGTGTTTTCCCTTAAAACATTATTTTTTGAAAAGGCTTTTCTAGGAACATAAATGGCCTAGGAGTCACTTTAGTGGATTATAGACTGTATTTTAATATGTTTTATTGCATTGTTTGTATTCTTATTGTAAAGGCTCTCTGAGCACTGGAAGGGTGCCTTTTATAAATAATGTTTTACTTACTTACTTACGTTGTGACTCAGGAAGAGAATTCAAAATAATTTCCAGGAAATTCCTTTTCTGCCAAACTTTTCATTACATGTTTCCCAAGTATCCTGCTGCTTTCTGAGTTTTTTTGGTGGAAACAAGTACTCTGTTAATTGTTGTGAGACATTAGTATTTTGTTTTATGGTGAGTAAAAAGAGAGGAAGTGAGAACATTTAAGGTACTTGTGAATTTGGTGGGCATAGTAAAGTGGGTACCAGGTCATGTGCATAGTCAGTCAGTCAGTAGTGATGGTGGTAGGCGAACATAGTGCACATGCAGCATAGGTAGAGAGGGCCTAAGGTAGCCATCATTTGCATTGCTGTTTGTTTGCAGGGGGCAGAATGGTAAATCAAAGCCAAGTGATCTCAAGGACCAGCATGAATTGGAGGCACACAAATCAGTAGTAGATGTGGTACTTGAGTCATAGGGCTTGCAGGAGCCATTGATTGATGGCTGAGTTGACACTGACCACCCCACCACTACAACCTCAGTGCCTGAAGCTGATCTTGAGGTGCTTGCTGCAGGTGTAACAGCTGGTAAGGAGAGTGGTGGTGGTAACATGGACAAGAAATCTGAGGATAAACCAGCAGCCCCAATTATTTTAGGGGTCAGTGAGGACAGAAAGAGACAATGTAAGGTTGCTGTAGAGTTAGGTAAGACAAACATCGTTGTCAATGATAGTGAGGTGGAGAAAGCTGACAATGATTGTGTTAGTGATCCTAATTGGTATCCTTCCCAGATTCTAGTAAAAACTGTCCAAGTATCAAGAATCTCTCACTGGTACCATTAGAAAAAGTAAAGGAGCAGGGACTCAAAGGTAAATGGGAAAATGCTCATAACGGTGAACAGGATGAGTAGCAGCCTGATGAGCCAGGCCACCCCACATCATGTCTCTCTCACTTTTCTTCCAAGAGACCCCCCAAATGGGGAAGTACGGTGTATGTGTGTTTGTTTTAGTCAAGGAGGAAAATGAGAGTGTTGAAATTTGCCAAATATGCATGTTAAGGGTAAGAAGGATAAGTCAGGACCACTCTTATGGAAAACAATGATGAATACAGTCTTGTGGAAAGCAAGCACATATTTAATTGACAGCAGCATAAGCAACAAGTACTCAAGGTTTCCCAGGGTTTGGTTCCAAGACAGGATGAAACAGAGGATGGAGAGGGGTTCTTCACCCAAGCAAGCAGAAATAAACCCTATTTTCTCCTCAGCTGTGCCCTGATCTGCCATTGCCTGTTTTGAATGTTCAGGATCAGGACAGTTTATTTCTTTCCCCACCACAAAAGTCACTCTGCCAGCATGAGACTGCTAATGGTTAGGCAATGAATGAATGAGTGAATGAATAAACCATAAGCAAGATCTCACATTACCACTGTAACCGCACTTTGATCAGAGTTAAGTGCCACTGTTGCACAGCAGCTGACTGCAGATCTATTGCTATATTCATTTGCACAGGAATCTGGTTTTTACAGCTGATGTAGAAAGCTGTACCCTACTATCAAGTCCCCGGTTGGACTGTTTCCCACAAATGTTGTTCTTGAGCTGTATCATGACCTGCTCTGCAGCAGAGTCTCCTCCTAGTTACAGCAGTGTCTGTTCCCATTTATGCCAGTGTTTCAGTTACATAAGTGAGTCTTCCTGATTATGTCAGTGCCTCCTCCTAGTTATCTGCATTTCTTACAAAATAATACAAGTGTCTCCTCCCAGTTATATCAGTGTTATCCCAGTAATACTTGTGCCTCCCCAGTTACATCAGTGTATACTCCAGTAAAGCAGTGACTCCTCAGTTTTTGCATTGTACTCCTAGTTATGCTGGTCTTGTTTCCAGTTATACAAGTGTTTTTTCCAATTTAAACAATTGTGTCAGTAACAGCAGTGTCTCCTCCCAGTTACAGTAGTATCTTCCCAATTTTGGTGGCTTCATCTCCCAGTTACAGATATGTCTCAGGTATGCCAGTGTCTCTTCTCAATTTTATCACAGTCTCCTTCCAACTATGCCATTGTCTCCTCCCAGTTACATCACTATCTCCTCAGTTATGGCAGTATTTCCTCCCAGTTAAGCCAGTGTCTTCTCCCAGTTATGCTAGTGTTTCAGTTACACCAGTGTCTCCCCAGTTACACCAGTGTCTCCTCCAAGTTACTCCAGCGTCTCCCAGTTATGTCAGCATCAACTCCTACCAGCATCTCCTTTCAGTTATGCCACTGTATCTCCATAGCTACAGCATTATCTCTTCAGTTATGGCAGTGTCTCCACCCTGCTGTTTCAGTATCTCATCCCAGTTATGTACTGTATGTGTCTTCTTCCAGTTATACTAGTGTCTCCCCACTTATATCAGTGACTCCACAGTTACAGCAGTATTTCCTCCAAGTTATGGCAGTATCTCCCTAGTTGTAGCAGTGTTTCTTCTCAGTTAAACCAGTGTCTCATTTATGCCAGTGTCTCCTCCCATTAATACATTTGTACCTTCCAGTTATGGCAGTGTCTCAGTTACAGCATTGTCTTCTGCCAGTTATGGTACAGTCTCCTCCCAGTTGTATCAGTTCCTTCTAATTATAGCAATGTATCTCTCTCATCTCAGTTGCATCAGTGGCTTTACTTCAAGTTGCAGTGGTGTCTCCTCCCAGTTTCAGCTGTGTCACCTTAGCTATAGCTTTGTCTTATCTAAGCTACCATTTTTCTACAATGTAGTTACTTATGATAACTTAGCTGAGAGGTGTAATCTTGTTTCCTTCCTCTATTCATTTCCACAGCAGGATGGACTGGAGTACTTAGAGGTTAGGTGGCTCACCTAAGATCACAAAGTATTTGACCCTCAGATGGTTTGAACCTGCAATCTATTGGTCCCAAATTCAGTGTTCTACACACTAGACCACACTGCTTCTAAAATGGAGTTACAGTAGTTGTTCACAGTTGCAGCAGTGTCTCCTCCCAGATGTAATAGTTTTGCCTTCAGCTGTTGTAGTGTCTCCCACTCTCCTTCCAGTCTCTTCCCTAGTTACCATAGTGTCTTCTCCTACTTATACTAGGGTCTACTTCCAGGTACCCCAGTGTTTCAGTTACATTAGTGTTACTTCCCAGTTATAACAGTTTCACCCCTCAGTCCCAGTGCAAGTTATACTTGTGTTTGACTTACCTAATAGATGAAGAAAGAGAGTAGTCACTTGCTTTGAAATACATTCTGCAGTTTACAAAATACATCTGCAATACATGCCCAAAATCAACAATTTAAAAGGGATCGGACAGCACCAAGAGACTCACTCAAGTGTTCAGTTGCACTTTGTGTGCAACACCATTCATTTACTTATTGTTTGCTGCCTTATAGTAGACTGTATCAGACTGATTCTGCTGGCTTCCAAACTGACATGTTCTATAACTACAAATCCCAGAATCTCCTGCAGCTGACATCAGAGCAGGGCTAGAGCAGTGTGAGATTCAATAGCCTGCAGAAGAACAGTACTGCAACAGTGGGAGATTCAATAGTCTGCAGTGAATGTCAAGAGTTTTTATAAGCACTAATCCTTTGTTTACTGGTCCTGCTGTCCTCCTAGAGCTAATTACAGTCACTGAGGACTGTACTTAGCCCTGGGAGAACAACAGGACTGGCGAATATCTGATCAAAGTTCACAAAGTCTCTAACATGCACGTAGACTATGGAATTTCCCACTGCTGCAGCCTTGCTCTAATGTCAGCTGCTGGGGATTCTCAAATTTGTAGTTACAAAAAGTCTCAACTGCTTGGAAGTCAACAGAATCCATCTGATACACTACTATACTGCAATAAACAGTAAGGTAAATAAATAGAGAATAATGGCTGGGCAGGTGTGTGTTATTATGGTTTTTACACGCCCAAGGTGAGTTATGAGCCATAAATCCCGAGAGTGAAGCTTGAGAGGTTTACGAGCTCATGACTCATGAGGGTGTGTAAAAAAACAGCATTAACACACTCCTACCTAGACTTTATTTTTTATAATTACTGGTGAATTTTAGTATAGCAACACTGCAAGAGCAGCCAGTAAGCCGCAGTTGGTTCCCAATCTGACTGACTGACGAAGCCCCGACCAAAGCATGAGTACTGCAGGATCAACCAGATATTTTATTTTTATTTTGAAAGCAGGATCAACCACATAAATGTTAACAAAAGTTAATACTTTCCTTGTGAGGGGATGAAGATCAGAGTGGGCACTTTGGTAGTGGTGAAATGAAGCCGCCATGTTGCTTGCCATGTACAGACCGCCCACAGATGAACTAAGAGCCAATAAGGTAGCACGCTAGGATTAAGTGACAGGAAATGCAGGGGAAGTGTCTGAGGGGACTTAAAGCAAAACACCATAATAATCGGTTTTCGGGTTATTACGGCATTTTGCAGATGCCTATAA
Source organism: Neoceratodus forsteri (assembly GCA_016271365.2). Taxonomy (NCBI): domain Eukaryota; kingdom Metazoa; phylum Chordata; order Ceratodontiformes; family Ceratodontidae; genus Neoceratodus; species Neoceratodus forsteri. The sequence continues at coordinate 309,136,197 of CM028133.1, forward strand.
ACCATGCGTTAAAGGGGATCACCAGTAATTATAATGTTTTTGCACACAAAGTGCAAACTAGGACCAGCCACACACTTGGGTGTGGGGATCATTGTGCTAACTGTTCCCCTTTAAGGTGGAATTCAGCTATGTTTTCCTCCATTTTTCACTCCAAACTTTCAAGACATTTCAATGCCAGAATTTAATGTTTGCAGAGCACTAAACCTTCACTTTTTTCAGAGTGGACAAGAAGTGCTGAATTACAGAGTGGATCCCATTAAGATGCAGCACAATGTCACAGATTCCTGCATGACAAAAGAGATTAACTGTCATTGAAACTTCCATATTTCCTGCAGTAACTCTGCTGCAGAAAGTTGCAGTATTGTGCTGTGTCCTATCAGGCTCTACTATATTTGTTTATGACTTCTGAGTTAGTGGGCATGTTACCTAATATTGATTTACTTTGATTCATTTGATAGGCTCTCTTTGATCATAGAAACATAGAATTTGATGGCAGATAAGGACCGCTTGGCCCACCCAGTCTGCCTATTTCCCTGCCTACTGAATAAGCTGCAGAACCTAGTTAACCAGCAGCCTACTTCTTCCTACCCCAACCCCCTAGAATTGCCTTATGACTGTCCCATGCATGCTTGAATTCCACCACTGTTTTTGACTCCACGACCTCCTCCGGAAGGCCGTTCCATGCATCCACAACCCTCTCTGTGAAAAAATACTTCCTTAAATTACCTCTGAGCCTCCTCCCCCCATCTTCTAATTGTGCCCTCTTGTTCTTGCACACCTCTTTTTTTGAAAGATGATACTCTCTTGGATTTTGTTGATTCCCTTGAGGTACTTGAAAGTTTCAATCATGCCCCTCCTCTCCCTCCTTTCCTCGAGGCTATACATATTAAGCTCCTTCAGTCTCTCTTCATATGTCTTCCGGTGCAGACCCCGCACCATTTTAGTTGCCCTCCTCTGGACAGCTTCCATCCTGTCTATGTCTTTGCGAAGACTGGGTCTCCACAACTGCACGCAGTACTCCAGATGGGGTCTGACCAGCTGTCTGTAAAGAGGGATAATAACTTCTTGTTTTCTACTGGTGATGCCTCTCCCTATGCATCCCAATATCCCCCCAGCCCTCCTTGCTGCCCTCTCACATTGCCTGCCCACCTTTAGGTCATCTGATATGACTACCCCCAGGTCCCTTTCCATTTTTGTTGTTGTTAGTATCTCGCCCCCATTGTGTACTCTTCCCCTGGGTTTTTGTTTCCCAGGTGCATTACCTTGCACTTCTTAGCATTGAATCTAAGCTGCCATACATTTGACCATTCCTCTAACCTTGCCAAGTCCCTTTTCATCCTTTCCACCCCACCTTGTGCATCAACTCTGTTGCAGATCTTTGTGTCATCTGCAAAGAGACATACTTTTCCTTCCAGTCTCTATGCAATGTCGCTTATAAAGACATTGAAGAGGACCAGTCCTAATACTGAACCCTGCGGTACCCCACTAGTAACCCCCCTTTCTTCAGAGTGGACTCCATTTACTATTACTCTCTGTGTCCTATTCTCCAGCCAATTTTTTACCCAGGCTGTCATCTTGGGACCCACTCCCAGGCTAGCTAACTTGTATATTAATCTTTTAATCTTGGTAGATCTATTCTCACCCAGAGATGCAGTATAGGCTAAATTTGATCATCATCAAGTATGTCCCTGGTGTCAGCCCAGAATCTCTTCGGTAGTTTTTATTAATCTTCTCAATACTTTTAGGAAATAGTGAGATTTGCCTTTTGGCATATTACCCACTATTGCTTTGAAGTGATTTGGTGTATGGAATCTCTTTAATCATGATAAAATATTTTCCCTATGCCATCCCAAAATCATCAGATAATTTCATTGTCTTCCCAACATGAGGTCTGACCTTTTTTGTATATCCTTTTTCTAAGGCTACTGAGATATCTGTAATGCTGCCTGTCAGTATTCAATCTACTTTTCTTAAATTTAGCCTAGACTGCATCTCTGGGTGAGAATAGATCTACCAAGTTGTTGGCGACACAGGGAAGTGTGATTCTTCATAGACCAACTACAGCCTACTGTAACTGCTAATTGACTTACATGTTCTGGTGATTGATGATGTTAGTGATGTCCTTAATGATACTATTTATGATTTTCAGTTATCATTTACCTTAGTGTAACTTTTTCATCTTTTTGTTATTTACCCTTTTTATGTTGATTGCACGCATGCGCAAGAAACATGTTGCAGCAGTTTTCTCCACAAGCAGGTTGTGGAGGCACGGCACTGTTGTGGCCAATGCCCCCACAGCCTGCAAAGGCTTGTCCCACTTCCCCCAGTGCTGTGGCACGCTGCTGCTGACACTAGTTCAGCCAGCGTGCCACAACCTTCTAAAAATAGCCACTGCAATCAGGGCTGCGCCTGCGTCGTGCAGTGTCAGCCATCCACTGCAATGAGGAGAGACCTGTCATTGCAGGGCGGGATCTCAAAACCTGATATTGTTTGTAGAACATGGCGGTAGCTTGCCGCCATGTTCACAAAACAATATAACCCCTCCACCATGTTTAGTTGCTGACGGGTCCCCAATCCCCTCGCCGGGCTTCATAGGCCCAACGCTGATTGTGCTGATGGGGGAGCCCACTCCCCGTCAGCAGTATGTCAAACCCCCTCCATTATTGTGTGCCAACGGGATGCCCAATCCCCATCGGCATAATGTAAATCCCCCTTATTTGTGTGCTGACGGGGGTGCCCAATCCCCAATCGGCTGCTGGCCCCCCAAAAAGAAGCAGTTGGGTGGCATGCTGGGAGCCCACCCCAGCGTGCCCAATGCCCCTGTGAAGAAAAAAACTGTCTCGCAATGTTTTTTTTTTTAAAACCTGTGAAATCAGAAAACTGTTCCTTGCGGTCTCCCTGGACCCCCTCCCACCACCCGCACCCACCCACTGCGCACCTTGCCTCCCCACACCCCCCTCACCCCATACTTACCTCTGGAGTCTGGCGCGATGATCTTCAGTGGACCGGGAACATGTTTGCACTCTTTAAAGCCGACCGCGAACTGAGGAAATGCCAGTAAGCTGTATAATGGAATAAATGGGGTTTTTTCAACTTTAATGCATATCTCAGTCATTTTTTGGAATTTTGGCACCAAATTTTCAACATGGGGTTTATGGGACCCCGCCTCATGAATTCTCGAACTGTCATGGCGTTAATTGGCCCGGAAAAGGTGATTTCGTGGTCACTGCATGGAATCACCTTTCGGTGCTGATTAATGAAATGACAGTGCCAGTGTTCATGAGGTGGCCTCTCAAAAAGTCTATGTTGCAAATTTGGTGGAAAAAATCCCAAAAATGACTGTTTTATGAGCGTGCATTGCGCAGTTGCTATGCATGCTCGTAAATTCATGAATCTGCAATATTTTCATGCCAGATTTCCAACATTGACATTTTTTTCATGCCTCCTTGTGAACAGTACAGCTGTCATTGTTCACAACCTGATGGAAATGTGTTTTCGCAGTTCCGGCACAGAATAGCACAGTTGCTGTGGGAAATCAGTGTTTGGGACAGATTAAGAAAATGACAGTGACACTGTTAATGAGTAGAGGTCCTAAAATGCCTATGTTGAAAATTTGGTAACGATACTCCATAAAATGACTGTGTTACGAGCATGCATTGTGCAGTTTGCACGCACGCTTGTAACTTCACAAATTTATAATATTTTCACTCCAGATTTTCAACATTGCCATTTTCCCACACCTACTTATGAACAGTATAGCTGTCATTTTTCCCATCCTGGCCGAAATGTGTTTTCGCACTTCCGGTGCAGAATAGAGCGGTTGCTGTGGGAAATCACTGTCTGGGACAGATTAAGAAAATGCCAGTGATACTGTTCATGAGCAGAGGTCCTAAAATGCCTATGTTGAAAATTTGATGATGATAGCCCATCAAATGACTGTGTTGCAAGTGTGCATTGCACACTTTCCATGCACCCTTGTAACTTCGCAAATTTGTAATATTGACATGCCAGATTTTCAATAGTGGTATTTTTTCACACCTCCTTATGGGCAGTACAGCTGTCATTTTTCACATCATGACCGAAATGTGTTTTCACAGTTCCGGTGCAGAATAACACGGTTGCTGTGGGAAATCACTGTTCAGGACAGATTAAGAAAATGACAGTGGCACTGTTCATGAGCAGAGGTCCTAAAATGCCTATGTTGAAAATTTGGTGACGAAAATCCTTAACATGACTGTGTTACAAGCGTGCATTGAACTGTTTCCACGCACCCTTGTAACTTCGCAATTTTGTAATATTTTCACGCCACATTTTCAACAGTGGCATTTTTCCACACCTCCTTCTGAACAGTACAGCTGCCATTTTTCACAACCTGGCTAAAATATGTTTTTGCACTCCTGCCGGAGAATAGCACAGTCGCTGTGGGAAATCACTGTTTGGGACAGATTAAGATCGAACGACTGAGAGGGGGGAGTGACCGAGCTCAACTGAGCTCTGTTGGGACTGCTGCAGATTTGTTTGTGGGCAGAAAAAGGCCCCAACGCAAGAGCCCAGTACAAAAGGGCAGCCTGCAGCACTGGGAAAAACAGAACGAGAGAGCAAGTGATAGCGGGGGAGTGAGCGAACTCACCGGAGCGCTGTCAGGACTGCTGTGGATTTCTTTGTGGGCAGAAAAAGGCGTCAATGCAGGCAGAGGCCCAGTAAAAAAGGCCAGCCTGCAGCGCTGGGAGAAACAGTATGAGCGAGTGAGACAGGGGGACTGAGTGAGCTCAACAGAGCTCTATCAGGACTGCTGCGGATTTCTTTGTGGGCAGAAAAAGGCATCAATGCAGGCAGGAGCCCCATACAAAAGGGCCGCTTGCAGTGCCAGGACAAACAGAATGAGTGCGTGAGGGAGACTGAGCGACCTCAACGAAGCTCTGTCGGGACAGCTGCAGATTTCTTTGTGGACAGGCAAAGGTGCCAATGCAGCCAGGATCCCCGTACACAAGCGCAGCCTGCAGTACCAAGAGAAACAGAATGATCGAATGACAGAGCAGTAGTGAGTGAGATAAACGGAGCTCTATTGTGACTGCTGTGGATTTCTTTGTGGGCAGAAAATGCAGCAACGCAGGCTGAAGCCCAGTACAAAAGGCCAGCTTGCAGCACTGGCCGAAATGGAATGTCTGAGTGAGAGAGGTCAATGGAGCTGTGTCGGGACTGCTTCAGATTTCTTTCTGGCCAGAACAAGCCACCAATGCAGGCAGGAACCCAGTACAAAAGGACAGCCTGCAGCGGCATGAGACACAGAATGAGTGAGTGAGGGAGGGGGAGTGAGTGAGCTCAACAGAGCTCTGTTGGGACTGCTGCAGATTTGTTGCACGCAGGGGCCCAGTACAAATGGGCAGCCTGCAGTGGCGGGGAAACCAGAATGAGCAAGTGAGAGAGGGGGAGTGAGCAAGCTCAATGGAGCTCTAATTGTAACTGCTGCAAATTTCTTTGTGGGCAGAAGAAGGTGGCAATGCAGGCAGGAGCCCAATAGAAAAGGGCAGCCTGCAGCGCCAGCAGAAATGGAATGAGCAAGTGAGAGAAAGGGAGTGAGCGAGCTCAACGAAGCTTTGTCGGGACTGCTGCAGATTTCTTTGTGGACAGACAAAGGTGTCAACAGAGGCACGAGCCCAGTACAAAAGGGCAGCCTGCAGCTCCAGGAGAAACAGAATGAGTGATTGACACAGGGGGAGTGAGCGACCTCAATGGAGCTCTGTCAGGACAGCTGTGGATTTCTTTGTGGGCCAAAAAAGGTGCCAACACAGGCAGGAGTCCAGTACAAAAAGGCAGCCTGCAGCGCCAGGAGAAACACAACGAGCGAGTGAGAGAGGGGGAGTGAGCGAGATCAATGGAGCTCTATCGTGACTGCTGTGGATTTCTTTGTTGGCAAAAAAAGGTGGCAACGCAGGCAGGAGCCCAGTACAAAAGGCCAGCCTGCAGTGCCGGCAGAAACGGAAAGAGAGAGTGAGTGAGAGAGGGGGAGTCAGCAGGCTCAACAGACCTGTGTCGGGACTGCTGCAGATTTCTTTGTGGGCAGAAAAAGCCACCAACAGAGGCAGTAGCCCAGTACAAAAGGGCAGCCTGCAGCGCCAGAAGAAACAGAATGAGCAAGTGAGAGAGGGGGAGTGTGCCACCTCAACGGAGCTCTGTCAGGACAGCTGCAGATTTCTTAGTGGGCAGAACAAGGTGCCAACGCAGGTAGGAGCCCAGTACATAAGAACAGCCTGCAGCACTGGAAGAAACAGACTGAGTGAGTGACAGAGGGCCAGTGAACGTGCTCAACACACCAACGCAATCAACATTCGGCATTGACAAATGCTTGTTGTTGGTGCTGTGGTTTCCTATTTGACCTTTATCCTGGTGTCATGTTACTGACATCATGTTTGTGTTGGTGGTCCAATGTTCAATCTGCAAGTCTAAAACCTCATATCATTTTGCTAATCATCACCTGAAAATTTTAACCAAGTAACAAAACTCTTAAGCAAACCTTACAAAATCCCTGACTTTGGATCCACATTATGCTGATTTGAAGTAACAGTTTGGCTAAACATAAAAGCATAGAAAATGTCAGCAGAAAAAGACCATGGGTCCATTCAGTCTGTCCTGTTTTATCCTATTCTACCCCAGAACCTAAAGTCCTGCCAGAGTTATTGCCCATCCCTCCCCCTTGCCATCTGCCCTTCTGCTTTCCTCATGTGTAACTATTTAGCCATTTACTCAGTCCCAGCCATGTTTGAAATCATTAATGGATCTTGCAGACACCACCTATGCTGGTAACATGGCTACTTGAACAATGTTAGTTGTAGCCAAATACATAAATCCCCAGCAAAATGCTGTTTGGCTACTGGTAACTTAAAGACTGGTTGTCTACTACAGTACCTTCAGACAAAAAATAGAAGGCAGCATACACAAAGACCAGATTAACTGGAAATGTATTCCCAGATATCAATTCATAGTGGAGAAACGTCAAGCATCTTTAGCTGGCTGACACAGGTTAAGGTTTTCACAGTCTGTATCAATATTTGGGAATAAACCCCTCGTTAGTTGGCTCCTCGCGAGTGCTGTCTTCAGTATTTTTTTGAGGATAAGCCTGGTTGACTCCGTGGCAGCACCATGTGTTAAGCAGCAGCTTTTCCTCCTCTTTTGTATTTTACAACATCTTCATTCCTGAAGGAAGATCATGATACCCTTACTACAGCATTGTCTGTTATACCATTGCCTGCAAGCCTTTTGTCTGTCAAGAAGTTGGATCAACATGTGATAATACTGTTATATTAGAACTGAGTACTCCAAAAAGCTTTGCTGTTGAAATATCTCTGACTGCTGAGGAGTAGTAAAGTAAGTGTTCCTTTATAATATTGAAAAGCCCCCGCCCCCACCATGACCATGTAGAAACAGAGAATATACTTTACTTAAACTTATGCTTCTTCCATAACCAAAACACATGGAAACAAATTCCCTATGAACAAGCACTTCTTGCTTTCAGTTGTGCAGCCCTCAGCTTCGGCTGCCTGCCCAGCTGCCACCAGAAGGGAAATTATAACCATGCCTTGCATAGATAGAAGTTGAAGAAATATATTGTAAATGCTCATCTTGTTATTAGAAATCTCAGTATACACACCACCAGTGTTCCTTGTGACTCACATGTGCTGTTCTTACCAACAGCATATCTATTACATTGTCAGCTGTCACCATGCCCTTACCAGAAACAATGCATATGAAACATTTCCTTTTCTTAGCAGTGCTGGTCACAACTGCAGCCAACCTGCCCTCCAACCCCCACACCCCTATCAGAGTAGAATTATAACTGTGCCTGGCATTATTAAACTTGGATTCATTACAGTACATCTTAAATGCTTATCTTATTTTATCAGAAAACTCAGTGCACACATGGCCAATGCTCCCAGTACCTCACCTTTTCACCGTCACCTGTCATTATGCCTTTGGCAGCAAGATCTCAGAACAAGCACCCTATCTTCTCACCTATGACGTTTACAACTCCCTCAACCCCTGATCAGGCATAATTATCAGTGAGTCTGCTGTCATTAAACTTGCATGAATGACATAAATGTTCATCTGATGTTATCACAAAACTCAGTGTGCACACCAGTAAGCATGATTTACTTCATCTTCCAAACCTGCAGTCCATATTCAAGGCAATGAAGGGAGGGTGTGGCTAGCCACCGGCAATATGGCAGCTTAGAGCTGCAGCAGCTGCTTTCCTTAGGCGAAATCACCTTGCATCAGTATACCACCAATGAAGACCTGACTCACTAACAGCTGGGAAAGACAGCCCTCAACTCAGTGTACCGGTGGCTTCTTTTATTTTCTGGTTTTATGCCATAGTTCAACTGTAGACCATGTTTAGTTTTCAGTACTTTGTTTTGCCTCTCATGTGAAACTGAAACATCTCATGGCCAGCGCCTTGGGAACTGGGCCTGGACAGGAATGCATTGTTCAGCTTACAGTGACATCCTCTGCATCAGCACCCCTTGTCATGGCTCATATCTCAGCAATGCTATGCCAAACATTGAACAATATGGCTGACATTAAAAAGCAGCGGTTCAAACTATCCAAGATCTGGCAATGCTGGGCTCCTGGGTCTAGAAAAATGAATTCCACATTTCTCAGATGGAGGGAAAGGAAGATGATTTGCATTCTCAGCTTCAGAAGCATGATAGGACCATAAAGTAGAAAGCAAAAGTAATGTGCAACTGGGAAGCCTCACACAGCACAAAGGCAAACAAGAAACTGCACTCAGGAGTACAAAAATAACAAAAAGTTCACAAAGTCAGATAAATGATGCCATGAATTTATTGCTCAGTGAAAGAGGGACAGCTACCCATGGTCAAAGCACCAGGGCTAGCTGTTCCTTCTGCACTGAGCAATAAATTTGTGGCATCATTTATTTGACTCCATGAGTTTTTTTTTATTTTTGTTCTCTTGAGTGCAGTCTCTCATGTGCCTAGGTTCATAAAGTAACAGCTCTTGAAGGTTGACAACCTGGAAAATTGGGCGAGGTGTAACAACCTCTGCCTGGTCAGCCTTCTAGAGGAGACGGAGGTACTTACATCATCACTTTCCTCTAACGGATGATACCTACCCTGCTCAGTGCACCAACACCCCTCCCTTCAAAATAGATATGGCCCACAAGACTCCGGCTCCTCATCCCAAATATGGGGAATGACCAAGACCCACCCTTCTCAAGCTGTTGCACTACCCTGTTAAAGAGAACATCTTGAGATTAGACAGGGAGAGGGGCCCAGTCAGATGGGAAGGACACCAGATTTCCTTTTTACAGGACTGTTCATTTGAACTATTCCACCACCTGTTAGCATTTGTGGTTTTTAAATGGAAACTCAACCACCTCGGGCTCAGAGCAGCCCTCCATTTTTCTGCATAGTTCTGTAGTCTCCTCAATGAAGCTCAGTACCAGATTGAATGTCCAGAAGCTTGGAGAGTTCGATCAGTAGGCAGTGGCTGGACTATGCCTTACTTGTTAGCCCTTATGAACCCTTCTCCAACCATGCCTCCCTGAGCTGCATGGAAAAGTCAGTGGAGGCCCCCCACCTCAGGAGGAAGATAACCAGTGGATCCAGCAAAGATGTGGTTGGGACAGATAGAGACAAAAAGGAGAGCTTTGCATCTTGAAGGCTTCTCATCTTTAATATAATGTCTGTCCTTTAGTTCTAGTTACTGTCCCTATGCAGAACCAGTTTGGCCCCATGGGTCTTTTACACCTTCAGACCCTGCCACCAGTGCAATAGTATTGGCACCACCTCCCTAGACTGCTACAGCACTGACGGTAGACCCCCAGCTTGCCTGCCGAATGCACAAAGCTTACCTGGGCTGAAAAAGCCTCCATGCCTCTGGCTCAGCCACATGCTCACCCCCTCCAGCCTGCTTGAACACTCCAAAGCCTCAGTGGACTGTGCAAAAACAATCTGGGTGAAACCTCTTGAACTTATATGACTTTCTCAGACTTGTGTACTCTAGGAACTCTGTATACACTTTTTTGACTTTTCCTAGAGTTAGCTGAGCCTTCCATAGCATGAGCCTGCTTCCATCTTTAGATTTGGGGCCTCAGGTTTGCAAAACTTAGTTTGCAGCTGATTGCAGCTGGTGGCACATGCAGTTCAGTGAATTCACAAGGGGACTGCCAGAGCCGTGGGAAGGCATTTTGGTGCCCTGGGCAAGAGACTAATTTGCGCCCGAGAAGCTCTGAGGGAGTTTACATGCTCTGATGTGAGTTTTGGGCTTTTCTTGAAAAAAAAACATACTTTTGGTACATGTTCCCTACCCTGTTTTCAGGAATATTTTACTCCTCTGAAATATGAGATGTGGGAGACTCTGGCTGGAAAAGTAAAATAAAGCTCTCTTTTGCTAACCAAGTTTGAACAAATAACATTTACTACTAGTCTACACTTCCATATCTTTCCTGATGCCACATTGCCAGCTAAGATGGCAGAGGGCTTCTGCCATCTTAGCTGGCAACGTGGCAAGAGGGAAGTGTGGACAGAGGGAGGATAATTGAGTGAGGGAAAAAAAATCTTGATTAAAGAACAGATGTTCACTGTAAAGTTCCCAGTCCCTTACAAACATACACAGTAGCTGACCTGCTCAGGGTTGAGGTTATTAAAAATACCATGAGCTTCGAGTCCAGTAAAATTACAGGACCCTAATCGTACCCAGGAAAAACAGAGTTGCTTCCTGAACCTGCTAACATGCCCCAAGGCAGTCACTGGAACACACAAAGGGGCTGTGGGTGCCTTAGTAGGTTAAGGAAGCAGCTCCGTTTCTAGAGTCGAAAGGGTCTTGTAACTGTTTTACTGATCTGAAGTGCATTGTATTTTTAATACCCTCAACACTGGAGCAGATCAGCTACCATGTCTGTTTGTGAGGGGTTGAAAATTACAGTGCGCACTCGTTTTTAAAGCGCAGCTACGCATTAGGACAACTTTAACAAAACATAATATTTAGATGCAGCTCAGCTTGTATTTCACATGAGTTCTGTATTTCTCCTCCCCATTATTTATTACTGAGGTCATTTGCATAAAAATAGGATCTTTGCTTCTGAAGAGTTCATCCATTCCTGTTGCTTTCTCCCTACCTGATGTCATAATGCACTGCTTGTGACATCCCAATTACTCCATGGCAACAGGCTGTGATGTCACAATAGAGGACTATGACATGAAGTTGGGAGTAAATTGAAGAGGCAGATGAACTCTAAGGGATATAGAGCATGTTTCCATGCAAATTTCACAGTAATAAGTAATGGGAAAGAGAAGTCTATTAAATAGAATGCTAGCCGAACTGTACCTAAATATTGTTTTTTTCTGTTTTCTCTGAGGTGTCAGCAGATCTTTAGTTGTATTGTATCTGTGTATGTATTGTAGGATATATATATATATATATATATATATATATATATATATATATATATATATATGTATATATATATATTCACTATTATAATACATATATATATTTATAGGCTTAAACACAACCAATTGACACTGCAGTGCCAGTGCTGCTGTTGCCAGTGCTTGGCTGTCCTAAGTGCTGCAGCTGACTCTTTATTAAGTAGCAGTGAGTGGTCTGGTACCAAGTACTGGTAGTAGGGGACGGGGTCCAGGCTTGCAACATCACCAAAGCAAGAAATCCCTGCCCCTTAGAGACCACAACTGAACTGACTAGGTCCAGACTACCTCAGCTTCTTTTCATTACACTCAGGTAGCACATTCAGACAGGCACCATTTTTTATAGGGTACTGGAGATGGCATGGTATTGCTGCAGCAGCAGCTATATTTTTGAGGTCTGGGGCGTGGTCCCTGGAAGGCTGGAAATGTGTCAGTCAACCCTCACTGAGTGGACTCCTTGATTGGCTGACTTTGACAGCACTCTTCCCATGCTCCTTAATTTCCTGCCCACAGTGGCTGGCAATCTTCCCATGCCCGCAGAGGGGGCCTTAATTGGCTGCCTGTGGTGGCACTCTTCCCCACGTACGGTCAGACAAAAATCTCGAAGTCACTTCTGGCTAGAATGAGAGGGAACAATTTCATCTCTCTCCTGCCCTTTGTCTTCCTTGCAACTTTATGTTTCTGCTTACTATGAGGTCTGACCGCACCCCAGAAAATTAACAGGGCAGGTGGCCAGTCATAAATTAGCAGACTTCACGTTGTTGTTTGAAGATAGATTACCTGTAGCCCTTTTGAATGTCCCACTTGGTAAACTCCTTGATGACCATTCCCTCAGAACCACAAACATCAGCTGTTAGGGTGGCCAACTGGAGAGGGAAGGGCTGAGAGTGAACAGTGCAATGAAAGGAAGCAACAATGGGAGCTGCAAGATGTGCCTTTCTTTTCAGTAATAGCCCAGTTCTCAGCTCCACTGTGGTCAGCAGCTTCACGTATTATGACATAAAACATAATGGGGAAATAAAATATTAAATAGAAACATATCAGTCATATTTGGAGCCAACAGTAGGGGTATCAGCAGCAGAGGAAGTGGGTTATTCATTTGGGATAGAGTAGGGTAGGGTTATTCATTCTGTGACAGGGTGGGTAATGAGTATCAGCTGATGAGAGGAGGGATAGGGGTATTTGTAGTGGGACAAGGCAGGTATCAGCAGATGGAAAATGGGGTAGGGGTATTTGTATTGGGACAGAGTGGGTATCAGCAGATGGCAGGGGTAGGGGTATTTGTATTAGGACAGGATGTGCATCAGTAGATGTGAGGAGGGTTTAGTTGTATTCATGTTGGGACAGGGTGGGCATTAGCAGTTGGTAGGATGGGTAGGGGTATTCATAGTAGCAGAGTGAAACACAGAAACATGTTACCTCCTTCTTGTTAACCCCCTGCTCACGCTCCCCGTGCTCCTCCTTTGTAGAACTCCATTTCAACACCAACAATATGAACAGGTACTCCAGGCACACGTAAAGAAAATAAATGATCTAAAGAGATAATTTTATGCAGGTTTACAGGCTACAGCATGGCATGCTGTAGCCCTGTAAACTGCATAAAATGCTACTCTGCTGATAATTTCTTTTCTTTATGTGTGCCTGAAGTGCTTGTTCACTGGTGGTGTGCGGTGTTGAAACGGAGTTCTACAAAGGAGGCAGTGATGAAGAAGAACACTGAAGCTCCCCCTCTGCCCCCACCACCATTACACCCCACCTTGGACCCTGGAGAAAAGTATTAAAGGCCAAAGCACCAGGCCACCAGTTCCAGGAATTTGAGAATTGAAAATCTTCTACTTCTGCACCAGGCTGCCCCCCTTATTGGAGGACCATTTTCTGGCTGAGTTCGTCCCCTTCAAGAATGAAATCAAAATAAAGGAAATTATGCAGGAGTTTAAAGCACTTTGATCTTCTCTGGGGGACCTCCAGGCAGCAAACAGTGAAGGAGAAGGGTCTGCTTAATCTCCATGGAGCACTGGAAAGACAACGTTGATGCAGAGTTTGATCTCCATCAGAAGAACACTGTGTGCCAGAGGTGGCACTGCTGCAATAAACTAATAATCCTTTCCCGGAATCCTTGGTCTCCCCAAGAAAGCAGAGGGCTCCGAGTGGTGCCTGCCATCTCTTTGAAAAGCGTGCGCTAGGACCCTCACTTTTGAATGCCGTGGGTACATTGCTTATTATGTCTGGTGCTGCCACAGGGGTTCCGACTCCCCACAAGACCTTTTCTACTCTGATTGCTGAATTTCTTGGACTGTTAACAGCAGTGCATCTCATGTGACCCCCCTCCTTTGCTGGTCTTCAGCATGTGCGCCCCCTGCTAACAGGTAGTTATAATCATGTAGTCAAGTCAACTCAGAGCCAAAGAAAAAAAAAAAAAGAAAAAAAAACATTTAAAGTGGTAGCACTGCTGCAAAGTGAATAAAAAAAAAAAAAGCATCAGAGATGAAAATTGCATCCCTCAGAGATTTGCTCCCAGTGCGGGGGCACCACCGGCCCCACCCTTTCTACGGTACTGGGGACTGCTAACATATGAACCGCTGGATGTATGTTTCCCAAAGATACACCCCCACACACTTTTTCGGCTACTCCTGTGGTCTACAGGGTGAAACAGACCTGTTTAAATAGTGCTCTGGGACTTAACCCTCCACATAGTGCTTTTTTGTGGAATCCTTTTGTGAAATGTATTGGTGTTTCTTGGCTAAAATTGACTGTTTAACTCTGTTACTTATGAAGGTTGCTTAAGTGCGGTTATGCTTATTATGGTTTTCATACCTTGCAGGCAGGAATACCTGTTGCTTCCCTAATACTTGATCACACTGCCCTCCCCCCTCCCCCCTAGGTCATAGTTTGAGGTTTGGAGGGGGATACTTTTGACAAGATCATGCATGACTATGGCAAAATTTCCTGTTAGTTGGCCCAAGGTGCTACCTCATTCTCCCCTCTTTTCTGTGGCATAGGCATAAGTTGGAGGGAGTGGTCCTGAGTGTCCAGAAACCACCTCCCATCTTGCTTCCCTTTAAGTTTTTATGAACTTATTCTTTGTTACCTAGACTAAATAATGGGATTTCTTTGGTGGAAACCACCCATTCCCAAATCCTGGGGTACACCCCTGTATGGGTCAGATAATTGTTGCCAAGTTTGGTAATACAGCTCAGATCATTATTTTAGACACCCTTGCAGACCCTCCTTCCCCTGTACGTCTTCCCCTCTCCCCTTACCCCCTCTTATTTTTATCCTTGAAGGACATCCTATGATATACTAGCTCCCTCTACTATCTCTAACAGTGCAGCACATGAACTCTTTCAGCTTACAGGAGTGTTTCCCATAGCCTCCAGCATGGACTTTACTAGATAATCATGGGCTGGCATATGTGGGGTCGAGTGGCTAACATTTAACTGAATCAAACTGGAGATACTGAACTGCAGGACTTGGCACTATTAATTCCTCCTCTCTCCCACATGGAGACCCTGTGAAGTGACCAGCCAGTGGCATGAGGTGCTCTCCCTAAATTGCAGCCTCCAAAAGTGTGCATCAATTCCCTTCCCTTTGATGCCTCTCTATGAACAAACTAGTGGTACGTTAAATGGCTGAGCAGCTGAGTGACTCCTTCTTCTCATGCAAATGGCATATCCATGTGAAATATATTCTGTGTCTCCTCAGCATAGGCCTGCAGCATCCTCCCTTAGTCCACCTTTTTCCCTTCCTTCCTTCTCTTCCCTCACCCTTACTCTTTAACATATGGCTGACATATACAGTAGTACACTGGTGCCACTTTGTATTTAACAAGGTACATCAGGGCTGCACTCGACTTCACTATCCTTCTTAATCAGCCCGATGGCTATATCGTATGATTCCCCATGGATATCCAAGGTGGCACTCAATGCATTACTGTCAGCCTAAACACATAATATCTCAGCTACATGTAATAGTATAATGCTCTAAGTATAAGCTTTATATGTGATTCTCACACGGCACCACAGTCCCTGGTTTCACCTGTACCTGATGGTGATTATTCATGGTTATGAATGGCATTAATCCCATCTGTTCAGGTCTGGACTTTGGAGATCTCTGAACATCCAGCACATGGAGTTCAGAAGATATTAGATGGTTGTTCCCATGTAGCCAATTTGGGCCACAGTGATGGAGCCAAAATATGGTATGAATGGGCTTTTATGGCTCTGTTCTCACTGTTCTTATGTTTTTGTTCTTGTGTATACTCTAGCCCTGTTAACATAAAGACAAAGTATATGATATACAATATATGGAGACAGCTGGGGTTAGAGGTAGGAAATCTGAGAGGGCCTCTTCTGGCCTACCTACAAGGATATCAGGATGAGTATACTCTACAATAACAGCCTTCCCATGCATCAACTCCCATGGCATCCATAACCTGTCTCTTCTGGAATGCTGGGGCCTGAATTTTCTGTTAAAAGGAAGCACATCTTGACTGGATTGAAAAATATGAAAGAAAGGGTAGTATTGTTGCAGGAGACCAAACTGTGCTCTGATGAGGCCTGTATACTCTGCAGAGAATGGGTGGGACTGGAGGTGTACAGTTATGTCCCCTCATGTAAGGCACGAGTCTCCATCCCAATACACAAGAAGCTCCTCTGGAAAGTTGCCCAATGTGTGACTGATAAGGCTAGTAGATGGGTGGTTGCCAGATTTGGTACCCCTGAGGGCTTCTTGTTAATTGTGAATGTCTATGGGTACAACCATGAAAACCGTGATGTTTTCACTGGCCTTAGTGGCACCTTCTTAGACTGAGAGGTTACCTCCATTATGCTATTTATTGGTGGTGATTTTAACATCACCTTGGAGGCCAGCATGGACAGAAACTTATGTTAGCCTGAGCTCTACACGAAAGTTATAGCTGTATTGCGGGACATGATGTCCTTACTCTCCTTAACAGACATCTGGTGTCTGCAACATCCCCAAGACTTGGACAACTCTTGCTTTTCTGCCACATACTCCAGCTCTAGCTGCATTGACTTCTGGTTGACATCCTCGATGGCCAACCAGATGGAGTTGTCCTCCCATTAGGCCCACCTATATTTATTGGACCATGCCCCAGAGGAATTAACCATTCTGTGGGGGCCTCCCCACTCATGATCAGCCACGTGGTGGTTGGACCCACTACTCCATCAGGACAAAGATTTTGTCACTTGGCTCTGAGAGGAGGTAGTCTCCTTATTTGCATTAAACGATACTGAAAACACCAGTAAGTCCACCACCTGGGAGGCAAGTAAGGCCAGTATCTGAGGTAGCTTGATGGGATATGCAGCCATGTGCAGGAGGAAAAGAGAGACAGAACAGAAAGTATTGAGCACCCAGCTTGCTAATGGGAAATTATACAAAGAAAACAAAACTCAGCAGATCAAGTCTCTATTGCTACAGGAAATCAGGAATCTCCAAATGCAACTCAACATACTGGTGACTAGGGAAGCAAAGTGCTTATGTTGAAACATAAGTTTTGGAATTGAGGGGAAATGGCAGGTAAGTTTCTTGCATACAATTTGCACAAACAGCAAGCTGATAGATATATCTCTCACCTTCTCTCACTGCTTCCGTCAACTCTGGAACTCTTTCCTCTCTGAAATTCGCCGCTCTTCCTCTATCCACTCACTATCCTATGCCCTTGCCAACCACTGCTCAGTAAACTGCTCCTGCAGCTAACTCTCCAATCAATTCTACCTCAGACACTCCTATATTTCTTCTCCCAGTAGGCCCAATGGTGATACTTCGCTAACCACACCCAGCTACCGCGCTTGATCCCAACTTTTGAGCTAGCTAGCTTGCACTTACCCCTATCTCATTATATACCACAACCCAATACCTTAGCAGGATTTCCTCATTGTAACTGTTACTCTTGACTATTAGGGTATATGTATTAATCCACACTCACTTATTCCTGTCAAACATATGCAGCTGTATTATCTAATTATATGTTTTCAAGGCATAAAGCTTGACTTCCCCATGTAATTGCTACTATACTATAAGTAAGAGTAAATTTTCATCTACGCTGAACTATTTCTGTCAAATGTTTTCAACTGTATTGTAATTGTATGTATATATGTCAGGACCTGGACTACCCTTGTCCTCTTCCCCACTGTACCCCTCCTCCCCAGGTCGCACCAGGAGATGAGCAGTTCTTGCTCATTGTGCTTTTCCTGGTGAAACAATTTCAATAAGTAAATAAATATATTTGGCCTGAAGGACAAAGAAGGCACCCTGCAGGTTAAGCCTGAGCAGATCAGCAAAGTCATGCACACTTTCAATCAGGAGCTATACACCACCCTTGGATCACTGAACCTAGCTCAGTTAGAGGCTGTTCTTGAATGACTCATATCCCATCTCTGACACGTATGCAGATGGAGGCCCTTGATGTCCCACTATTGGTCTATCTCACTATCTCAGGAACAACAGTAAAAAACAGTGAACCAGCAAATAACAACGAAGCTGGGCTAACTGAAAAGAATGCCAATAGCCAACTTATATATACTTGACTAATAAAGTTTTTATCTTTGCCAGAACTTTTTTGGCTACTGGTATTCCAATCAGTTAGCCCATCTTCATTGTTATATGCTGACTCTCTGCTAGAGATGGTCGAAGTCTGCAGATTTCATTCTGTGAAATATTTCCCTAAATTTGTGCATCTTTTGTGAAAAATTCTGCAGGTGCGAAGTGCGAAATTCTGCCAGCAAAATGTGAAATTTCACATGAGAAATGCAGAATTTTGCCCACGAATGGCGGAATTTTGCCTGCGAACAGTGAAATTTAACCACTTGCAGGTGAAATTTCACCTTTTGTGGACAAAATTCTGCATTTTGTGGGTGAAATTTCACATTTCACACCTGTGGAATATTTCACGAAATGAGCAAATTTTATGAAATATTCCAAGGGGTGAAATTCTCAACTTTGCCTGCAAAACTAAACTTCACTGCATCTCTACTGTCTGCTTCCCCCCACAAGGAGGGAAGCTATTATCACTACACTCCTGAAAGTGGATAAAGACACCTCCCCACTTGCTAGTTACAGGTCCATCTTGCTGATCACTGCTGATGCTGAAATCCTGGCCAATGCACTAGCCTTCAGACTTGAACTCCTGCTCCCCTTCTTGATTCATCATTCTCGGGTGGGTTTCATAAAATGCTGCCTTAGTACAGATCACAAAAGATCTCTGTTCTCTCTTGTGTCACTAGCCAGCTCTTTCCACACGCCTGCCACAGCAGTGGCTATTGACATTGGAAAGGCCTTAGATTTAGTGGAGTGAGGGTATCTGCATGTGTTTATTGGAAGAATGTGATGTGATCCTCAGTTTGGGAGATGGATCCATGGACTATATACACAACCCACTGCATGAGTCCTGATTAATTTGGTTATGTCCTTCCCATTTTCGTTACAAAAGGGCATACACAAGGATGCCCCTTTTTTCCTATGCTATTTGTGCATGCAACAGAGCCCTTAACTCTGGCTCTGAGACAGCACCCAGCACTGAAAGGCATTCAGGTGGGATGACTAGACTTTTGAACCATACTGTATGCAGACGATTGCCTTGTATTGCTGAATGATACCCCCTCCCAGTATTCCTGTTCTCCTTAATACTCTGTGAGCATGTTAAGACATCTGAGGGCTGAAAACTAATTCCAGTAAAACAGAAATCTTACCACTGAACTCCACTTGCACCCAGGTCTCAATGGCCAGATTTGGTCTCAGTGGTCACCAAAAGTATTAGGTACCTGGGGATTTGTATACTCTCTAACATATCAGGAGCTGTCTAAGGTAATTTATCCCCTCTACTCAGAAAGCTGAGAGAAGAGTGGAACAGGTGGAAACCTTTACACCTCTCACTTGCAGGTAAAAATCTCTGCATCAAAAATTATCACAGCCCTAAAACTGGTGTACTGTCTCATGCACTTAATAGTGGACATACCTAGCCAGCAGTTCTCTAAACCTGATACCCTGATTAGTGACTTCCTCTGGGAAGGGAAACCTCCTGATACAGCAGGGTCACATTTACAAGTCATTGGCAGAAATGGAGTATGGAATTTGCCCTGGTTCTAGGCTTACTATATAGTGTTTAGACGTGTGCAAATGCTACAATGGATTACCCCTCAAACTACCCCCCCCCACTCTGGACATTGACTGAGAAGGCACTCATACAGGATACACATCCCTCTGCTTTCTCTACTCTATTCTCCCTCCTCCAAACTCACAAGAACAGGACCCACCATAGCCCCTTCCTAAAAGGCGTGGATGAAGCTAGAGTCCTGGATACAGACTTCACTGACCCCCAAGACACAAATACCTTTTTGGCATAATCCAAAAATTCATAATTATGGGGGGATGGTGCATTTGGGGGGGGCTTGGGAGACACAGGGCATAATCCTGGTCACAGCTCTACTACAGCCCACATCAACACTCCTTGACACTTCACAAATCTAAGAAGGCCTGTCTGTGCATGCACAAGCCATAGAACAGGATAGTAGCCTGAGACAACTGCTTAATGCCACCCAGGTAGTAATTTATTTCCAAATCCACTAAATCATGAACAATTCAGGTGAATGGACACTCATCTGACAGCTACAAATCAGCTCTAACAAAATCTGAAAATTTTACCTTGTAAGTTCAAATGCAGGAAGAGTTATCCTCTAAAATCCTTTGGTGGCTATCAAAGCTGAAAGCAGGAGAATGGCATTGCATAGCAGCTCCAGTTCCAACCTCCATGGCAGAAACATTGGAGATAAAAGGAATGTTGCTGCAGGTTTTAAGAGAGATCACCACCTTCAAAAGTTCAACCAGAGTCCTGAAGGAGAAAGTCAGAGAGCTTCAAAATAAATCACAAGATATAGAGACCTTTCTACTGTATATTGATGACAAAGACTCCAGACATGGGGGCACATATTCAGGAGCTAGAGCACCTCTTCAGACTTCTCTGTTGAGAGAGCCAGTGACTCCAAACACAGAAGCTGCAAGAATAACCTATGGTTCGTGGGCTTCCCTAAGGGAGTTGAGAACAGGGGATATGGCAGGCTCCCTCCTGCAAGAACTCCCTCAGCTTCTCAGGCACACTTGGAAATTGGCCCTTATGATCGAAAGGACTTACACAGAACTCTGGGCATACTCCCGAAGGTTGGGAACCAGCTGCATCCAATAATATTTAAGTTTCTCAGGTTTCCCAATAAAGAGAAAATACTCTCTCTGACAAGAGATAGAGGATCCCTCTCCTAGCAGAGACAGAGAATATATGTGTTCACTGACTATTCGGCTGAGCAGGCTCAGAGGAGAAAGGGGTATACAGGAGTAAAGAAAGAGTTGTAGGACCTCAGCATCCCATATAAACAACAGTATCCTGCAAAACTCCACATCAACTGGAATAGGGTCCAGTACACATTCACAACTCCAGAAGAAGTACCTTAATGGCTGGATGCAGGCCATGATGGCAACTTTAGCATCAGGCAGTTTTCTCTGAAAATACATTATCTAAGGCATTACCCCTTTGCTCTTGGCTCCCTGATAGATATGGCTTGTCACCACTTAACATGGGTTTCATGGACTGTGAAGGGAATACATTCCCCAGTTAAACGTAGGAAAATCATGGACCATCTAAAGAGGGTTGGGGCTGATACTGCCTTTCTCCAAGATATCCATTTTACCCAGCAGAAACAGATAAGATTAAAACCAGATGTGTTTCCCAGGTGTTTGATAGCACTTTTAATTCAAAGAGTGTGTGTGTGTGTTGGGGGGGTAGCAATTCTTATCCACAAGGATACACCATGTGTGACTGATGAGTTCGGAGCAGACTCAGGAGGCAGATACATCTGGGTACAGGGCTTCCTGGACAATCAGGAGGTGATGCTATGCATCGTTTATGGCCTAAGCAAGTCATATGCCACATTCTTTAATGACCTGGCACAACTGTTGACAACACATCAAAAGGGACAGCTGGTATTTAGAATGGATACTAATATAGCCCTGGGTGATTTCACAGACCAAAGCAAACCTCCCCAGGGTCCTTGGATGCCTGCCTCACAGGCTTTTGAGCACTTGGTCACTGACCTGGGCCTAGTGGACATAAGAAGATTGGTCCACACTAACAGCAGAGACTCCTCCTTCTTTTCCACACCACACCAAACATAATCTAGAACAGAAATTTGGCTGGTTCCCAAACAATGGGTGCAGATATTGTGGAGGCACGCATTGCCATAGTGATTATATCAGATCACGCACCAGTATTCTTTACATGGCTGCCAGCTCCCACTGGCAAAACACAAAGGTACCAATGGCACTTTAACACCTCCTTCCTCAGGGACTCAGAGTTCTGTAAAGCCGTTAAAGTTGATGTACAGATCTACTTAGAGACTAACTGCCCAGGTGACATGTCTGTTGCTATATGATGGGATGCCTTGAAAGCCTTCATACGTGGCAGGTGCATCCTGCCACATGTTATATGTCAAAAAAGCCAAATCAAAGCACCTAGATGAGCAACATACAGTAAGTACCTCAAAGCCCTAGAAGAAAATTACAGGAATAATCCATGGTGGCCCTAAGCACTCCTGGCGGAGATCACTGGAAGTGCTATAAAGTAAATATGTAAAGTACTTACTGTACACCAGTGGGCAGAGTGTGCATTATTCCACCTCAGACAAATCTTTTGGGAGACTGGAGAGAATCCAAGCAGCCTATTAGTCTATCAACTCAAAAAGCAGCAAGAAAAGTCTAAGATAGCAGGAATCAGAAGAAAGGATGGTGGTATGAGATGTGGGCCCAAAGAGATTAATGAGGAATTCTTGGAGTTGCACCGAGCCTCATACAAAAATGAAGTCTCCCCTACCAAAGCTAACCTAGCTTCTTTCACATCTCACCTGGGCCTCTTGTGCATCTCTTCTGAGGTCGGAGCAGCACTTGGCCATCCACACTCCCCTGTTGGTCTCAAACACACCCTCCACACCATGTCAGCAGGGAAAGAACTCGATGGAGATGGTCCACCCACAGAACTTCTGTACTTCATTAGGGGGGTCTTTCTTCAGCCACTAGCTGACACCCTAATGGAGGCAAGCACAGTTGGTGCACTTGCCCCATTGATGAAAACAGCGGTAATCTCTCTAATCCCCAAACCGGGCAAGAACCCTTCCCTCTTCAGAAGCTACCAGCAGATATCCCTCATCAGGTCAGACTGCAAGGCTTATGCTAAGGTTCTGGCAACATGTGTGGCAGAAGTATCCCCTACCCTGGTTGATAAAACTCAAGAGGGGTTTGTCTCTGGCTGTAAATGATCAGACAGTACCAGACGACTTTTTAATCTGATCTGGAATGCCAACCAAGCCTACCCCTCTGCTTTGCTCTGCTTGCTTGACACTGAAAAAGCATTCAACAGGGTGGAGTAGGACTACTTGTTCCATGTCCTTGCTGTCTTTGGGTTCAGGGACACTTTCATCCATTGAGTACAGACACTGTACGCAGGTACTTCAGTGGTAGTGGTCACAAACTCCTATACTTAATCACTCTTCCCCCTAGGGAGGGGAGAGGGAGGTAAGGTGCCTACCTGGTGCCATGGCTTGGAGGGACAGGGAGCAAATCCTAAGGATCACTGGAGCAGCTACACGGGGGAGGGAGCTGGATGTCATTATCCACCTAGGGACAAATGACCTGGCTGAGAAAGGGATCAGAGCAGTGTAGGAAGAGTTTGTGGAGTTGGGGAGGGGCCTTAGACAAGTAGCACGAATGGTAACCTTCTCGGAGGTGCTTCCTGTCTATGGCATGGGTTTGGCTTGGGTGCTCCACACCATGGGATTCAATCAGTGGTTGAAAAACTGATGTAGAGCTCAGGGATTTGGCTTCACTGGGGACTGGGGTCCACCTGGAGTGATGCAGGCCTGTACTGGTGTGATGGTCTGCATCTGTCCAGGAGGGGAACCAGGATCCTAGGTGATAGGTTTAAATGCTTCATTGGCAAGCATTTAAACTAGCCAAGGGGGAAGGCACTGGAAAGGAGCAGGGAAATCCTAGCCCTCCCCCCCAAAAAAATATCAGAGTAGTAAGTGAACTAAACACCAAGATAGAGATGTCGATAGGGAGAAGGGCAGGGGTAAATGGAGAAAATGACAAAGGCAATAAGGACAGAGATGAGGCAAAAAGGGGTAAGGCCATCAAGAAATGGAGTGTAATGAGTACCAATGCCGTAGTCTGGGCAATAAGCTCCCTGAACCTGTGGCCTTGATATCGTAGCAGTCACAGAAACATGGTACACAGAGAACCATGACTGGGATGTTAACATACCAGGGTACACAACCTACAGGAGAGACAGGAAGGGTACAAGAGGGGGAGGAGTAGCTCTCTATGTAAGGGAAGGGACAAAAACAACAGAACAAAAGAGTAAATAGGGAGGAGAGGAGGCACTATGGGTCACCTTAGAGACTGGAAATGGCACCACAATCCACACAGGGGTTGTATACAGACCCCCATGTTAGGGAGGGGGAATGGACAAGGATATGATAGAAGGCATCCTTAGGATGGCAGAGAAAGGGGAGACACTGTTGATGGGGGACTTGAATATGCCAGATATTAACTGGAGCACCTTTGCTGCAGCCACATCCAAGAGCAGGGCCATTCTCGATGCCCTACAGGTGGCATGCCTCAGACAGTTAGTTTTGGAACCCACTCGTGAGGGAACAATCTTAGACCTCATACTCTCAAATGGGGACAGTG
Source organism: Neoceratodus forsteri (assembly GCA_016271365.2). Classification (NCBI taxonomy): domain Eukaryota; kingdom Metazoa; phylum Chordata; order Ceratodontiformes; family Ceratodontidae; genus Neoceratodus; species Neoceratodus forsteri. Next base: position 309,160,394 of record CM028133.1, read on the forward strand.
ACAGGATCTCAGATCTAGAAGTGGGTAGTCATCTGGGAACAAGTGACCACCAAACAGTGTGGTTCACGATAAACTCAGCTACAGAGTCAAGCCATACAAAAGTGAGGGTACTGAACTTCAGGAGGACTGAATTTGGCAAGATGGGAGAGTGCTTTAGAAAAGCACTAGCAAACAGGCTAGAAGGAGGGGTGGAGCAACAATGGAGGAAACATCAAAACTGCCATCACAGAGGCAACAAGCCTTTGTGTGAGGCAACTAAACAAATCAAAACAAGAGAAAAAGCTACAATGGTTCTCAAAAGAGGTGGCTGGGAAGGTTAGGGAAAAAAAGATGGCATTTGGGAAGTATAAGGAAACACAGAAGGAGCAGGACAGAGAACTGTACCAATTAAGGCAGAAGGAAGCAGGGAGGGAAGTCAGAATAGCAAAGGCCCAAACTGAGGAAAAGATAGCCAATTCAGTTAAGAAGGGGGATAAAACCTTTTATAGGTACATCAGGGAGCGTAGAAAGACAAAGGGAGGGATAGTGAGGCTGAATAGAAAGGATGGTTGGTGGGCAGAGAGGGACAGTGAAAAAGCAGGGATACTGAATGAATACTTCTGCTCAGTATTCACAAAAGAGGAGGAGGGGGAGGTGCCTAATCCAATTAACAGAAGCACTCTGGATAGGGGGGTCGATCCCAGTCCTTTCACAGAAGAAAGGGTTCTGAAAGAACTCCTAAAACTGAAGGTGGACAAAGCAATGGGGCCTGATGGAATTCACCACAGAATTCTAAAAGAATTTAGGAAAGAACTAGTGACACCACTGACTACCCTTTTTAACAAATCATGGGAGGAAGGTGTGGTACCTGAGGACTGGAGGAAGGTGGAAGTGATTCCCCTTCACAAAAGTGGGAGCAAGACAGAGGCAGGAAACTACAGACCTGTCAGTTTGACCTCTGTGGTAGGGAAAGTGATGAAATCACTTCTGAAGGAAAGAATTGTTGAGTATCTAGAGGCCAGTGGGGCACAGGACCCAAGGCAGCATGGGTTCACAGCGGGAAGGTCATGTCAGACGAATCTAATTGATTTCTTTGACTGGGTGACCAAAGTAGTAGACCAGGGAGGGGCTGTGGACATGGCCTACCTAGACTTTAGCAAGGCATTTGACACAGTCCCACACAAAAGATTAATAATCAAATTAACCAGCCTGGGAGTGGGTCCCAGAGTGGTAGCCTGGTAAAACATTGGCTGGACAACAGGACACAGAAGGTAATTGTAAATGGAGTCCACTTTGAAGAAAGGGGGGTTACTAGTGGGGTACCGCAGGGTTCAGTACTGGGTCCAGTTCTTTTTAATGTCTTTGTAAGTGACATTGCAGAGAGACTGGAAGGAAAAATATGCCTCTTGGCAGATGACACAAAGATCTGCAACAGGGTTGATACACAAGGAGGCGTGGAAAGGATGAGAAGGGACTTGGCAAGGTTGGAAGATTGGTCAGAAGTATGGCAACTTGGATTCAATACAAAGAAGTGCAAAATAATGCACCTGGGAAACAAAAACCCAGGGGAAGATTATACAATGGGGGGGAGGTAGTAGCAACAACAAAAATGGAAAGGGACCTGGCGGTAATCATATCAGATGACCTTAAGGTTAGCAATCAATGTGAGAAGGCAGTAGGGAGAACTGGGATGATACTGTGATGTATAGGGAGAGGCATCACCAGCAGAAAACAGGAAATTGTTATCCCTCTGTACAGACAGTTGGTAAGACCCCATCTGGAGTACTGCGTCCAGTTCTGGAGACCCCATCTCTGCAAGGACATAGAGAGGATGGAGGCAATCCAGAGGAGGGCAACGTAAATGGTGCAGGGTCTTCAAGAGAAGCCATGTGAGAAGAGACTAAAGGAGCTTAATATGTATACCCCTGAGGAAAGGAGGGAGAGGGGGAACATGATAGCAATGTTTAAGTACCTCAGTGGAATCAACAAAGTCCAAGAGGGTAGCATCTTTCAGAAAAAGAGACGCGCAAGAACAAGGGGACACAATTTGAAGTTAAAGGGGGGGACGGCTTAGGGGCAATGTGAGGAAGTATTTTTTTCACAAAGAGGGTGGTGGATGCATGGAACAGCCTTCCTGAGGAGGTTGTGGGGTTTAAAAATGTGGGAGAAGTCAAGAATGCATGGGACAGACGTAAGGCAATTCGTGTGGGGGTAGGGAGAAATAGGCTGTTGGTTAACTAGGATCTGCAGCTTATCCTGTAGGTAGGGGAATGAGCAGACTAGGTGGGCCAAGTTGTCCTTATCTGCCATCAAAGTCTATGTTTCTATGTAACATATCAGGGCTGCCTGCTCTCGCCACTTCTTTTTGTGCTAGCGCTGGAACCACTCCTTCAAGCAATAAGATTACACAAATGCATTCATGGTATTCTGATGGGGGAAGAGCACAAGGTTCTGCAATATGCAGATGATGTGATGCTAATGCTACTTAAGCCTGCGATGTCAGTAGCAGCCACCCTAGACCTATTGAGCTGATTTGGGCAGATTTCAGGACAGAAGGCCAGTATCTCTATATCTCTGATTTTGCCTCTGAGTGCCCAGACCCCAGCTTCACAGTGCCTTCAGTCACTTCACTACCAGTCTATCATTGTTTGTAAAGAGCTTTGGGGTGCATTATGTATGGAAAGCGCTATATAAATGCTGATTATTCTTCTCGTGGGGCTTGCAGTTGACAGAGGTGAGTCTCAAATATCTGGGCATCGACTTCTCCTGAGACCTCAGCAATTTAGGGCACTTTAACATAACCCCCCTTTTAACAGCCCTAGAGGAAGACTTGGACAGGTGGATGCATCTCTACCTGTGCCACCGGGTTATGGCACATGCCTTTAAAATGATGGTGGCCCTCAAGCTGCAATAAATCATAAATAAAAGAAAAAGGGTGTGCACTCCAGTAAACCAAATGAGTCACACGAGCTAATGCAAAGTGAATTTATTCCAGAGTCAACATCAGAGAATGCCAGCTGGCAGCCCCAGCCTTTGACCATTATGTCTTCCTCAGGGGAAGTGTCAGAATGGTGAAACAGACCCAATTTTTGAATCACCATCTTAATGTGCCCATACGGAATTCTTAAAAACATGAATACACAATACTAAATACTACATTCTAAAAAAGGTCTGTGGGATAAAGGCATCAGTATTTTCCTAGTTCATCACGATCTCATAGAAACATAGAAACATAGAAACTGTCAGCAGATAAGGACCACCAGACCCATCTAGTCTGCCCCAAAATACTACCTGCGTGAGCGGCCTGTGACCCTACTTGGTCACCTGCTATAGCTTCTCCTTCCCATCTCTAGGATTCCCATATTCCTGTCCCATGCATGTTTGAATCTTGTTACCTTCCTTGACACCACCACCTCCTGGGACAGGCCATTCAATGCATCTACTACCCTCTCAGTGAAATAGTACTTCCTTATATTCCCCCTAAATCGACCACCCTTCAGTCTCATGTCATGTCCCCTTGTCCTGGCACACTGTTTAAGCTGGAACATTCCCTCCCCTTTAACCTTATTTATACCATTGAGGTACTTGAATGTTTCTATCATATCCCCTCATTCTCTCCTCTGTTCCAGTGTGTACATATTGAGGTTCCTCACCCTCTCCTCATATGGTTTATGCTGCAAACCCTCCACCATCTTAGTAGCTCTCCTCTGCACTGTCTCCATCCTGTCAATATCTTTGCAAAGATAGGGCCTCCAGAACTGCACATAGTACTCCAGATGAGGCCTCACCAGAGTTTTGTTCAGTGGAACTATTACCTCCCTCCTTCAACTCGTGATTCCTCTCCCAATGCACCCAAACATCACACTGGCTTTGGCTACCTGCCTGCTGGCCTTCAAGTCCTCCGTGAAAATGATGCCCAAGTCCCTCTCCTCCTTAGTGACTGTCAGCAGCTCACCACCAATTTTGTAGCTCTCCCTTGGGTTCCTCCTTCCCATGTGCATGATTTTGGACTTCTTGGCATTAAACCTCAGCTGCCACTCATCAGACCAGCTCTCCAGTTTCTCAAGGTCCCTTCTCATTCTTTCCACTCCTTCTGGTGTATCTACCCTGTTGCAAATCTTAGTCTCATCCACAAAACAGTCCTTCCACAATGTTGCTTATGAAGATATTAAACAGGACTGGGCCCAGGACAGACCCATTAGGTACCCCACTGGTCACTCTCATCTCTCCTGAATGGATCCCATTTACTACCACCATCTGCTTCCTGTCCTGCAGCCAGTTCCTAATCTAGTTTGTCACTCTATTGCCCACCCCTTTGCTGGCAACCTTACTCATCAATCTCCTGTGTGGTATGGTGTTGAAGGCCTTACTGCAGTCCAGATTTGCGATGTTGACTGCTCTGCCCTCGCCCACAACCTTTGTCACCCTGTCAAAAAAATTTATAAGATTCGTTTGATATGACCTTCCTGTCATGAAGACATGCTGCCTTGGATCCATCTCCCCCTTGACTGTCAAGTGTTCCACAATCCTCTCTTTCTGCATCATCTCCATGATCTTACCTACCACGGAGGTGAGGCTGACCAGCCTATAATTCTCTGTCTCCTCCCTGCTGCCACTCTTGTGCAGTGGAACCACATGAGCCCTCCTCTAGTCAGCAGGAACCACCCAAGTACTTTAGGGACTCACTGAAGAGGTATGCCAGTGGGGCCGCTAGCTCTTGTCTCAGTCCTTTTAAAATCCTGAGGTGTATGCCATCTGGCTCCATAGCCTTGTCCACCCTTAGTATAGCGAGCTCCTCCAGTACTTTTGTCTCGGAAAATTGGCAGTTGTTAACCTCCTCCTGCCCCCTGCATCTGATATCCAGCTTTGGTCCCTGACCTTCTTCTTCCATGGTGAATACTGAACAAAAGTATTTATTTAGTATCTTCACCTTTTCTTTGTCCTCCTCCATGCACTCTCCCCTATCCCTTCTAAGTCTTACAGCCCCTCCAAGTTTTTCTTCTATCACTGATATATCTGTAAAGGTTTTTGTCCCCTTTTTTCACTGTTTGAGCTAATCTCTCTTCTGTTTTTGCTTTAGCTCTCCTAACTGCTTTACTCGCTTGTCTTTGGCACTCAAGGTACTCCTGCCTTTCCTCCTCCCTCTGGGACTCCTTATATTTCCTGAAGCTCCTGCCCTTTGCTTTTACTTTCCCTGAACATAGTAGTTTTCTCCTTCTCTTGCCCTTGCTCCTCTGCTTGATGCATTGGCTTGTAATTTCCACTATAGCTGCTTTAATGTATTCCCATCATTCCTCAACTCCCCTTCCATCGTTCACCCTTGTTAGTGCCTCTCTGATGTCATTTCTCATCTTGTTGCAATCTGCTCCCCTGAAGTTTAAGATCCTAGTCTTACTATAGCTTGAGTTCGACACTGTACTTAGATTAAACCACACAGTGCAGTGGTCACTTGCCCCCAGGTGACAACCCACCCATATATCAATGATCCTACCCCCGTTTGTTAGGATCAGGTCTAAAATTGATTTTTCTCTAGTGGGTTCACATACCAGCTGTTTGAGGCCCGCTTCCTGCAGTGACTCCAACATGTCCCAGCTCTGCGCAGAGGCTGCCACTGGTATGTTCCATTCCACATCTGGCATGTTAAAGTCCCCCAGGAGCAAGACCTCCCCTTTGGATGCCATATAGTGTATTTCCTCTGCCAGTTCTTTGTTTTTGTCCCCCCTCTTCTTAAGATGGAGGCCTGTAAATCACCCATGTGAGTCACTGAGCCATTACCCATTCTGAGTGTGACCCACAGTACCTTCTTCTCATTTTGCCTCTTCTGTACCTCTGTAGCTTTAATTCCTTCCCTGATGTATAGGGCAACCCCCCCTTTTCTGCCTTCCCTGTCTCTCTTAAATAGGGTGAATCCTGGAATGCTTACCTCCCAGGGGTGGTTAGCTGTAAACCATGTTTCCATCACAGTGACCAAATCCAGGTCTGCTTCAGCCATCAGTGCCATGAGCTCCAGAATTTTGTTTCCCAAGCTAAAGACATTAGTCAGTAGGACTTTCCAGTTCCTGTTTTCATACTAGATCTCTGTCAATTTTGATACATTCAGTTCCATGAGTAAAAACACTGAAGCAGAAAGCAAAAGTAAAATTATAATGCATAAAAGTACTTGAAACAGATGCACATACACTGTTGACCTTCCAAACAAATGAATATTCAACCGTTGGGTATTATTTAATTAATTAATTACTCAGCAGCTATTGAATTTTAAACCTGAAAGAGAAAAAGGGGGTTGATGGGGAAGGGGTGTTAAAGTCCAAGAAAGTGCAATCTGTTCTGATGGAACCAAAATTTGTGCACCATCCATTTAAATATATTAGAAGTTAAACTTGATGAAAATCTTGAACAGAAAACAATAACAAAAAACATCCTTGGTCTGTCCATTTAACATTTAAAAAGGTATTATATTAAGTGCAGAGAAAGAATCTTCAGGAAAACGGGACAGACATCCTGGTAGTGTCAGTCAGTAATAAATCTTATTCAGATTGAGACTCAAAAAGCTATCAATGGGCTAATCAGTCTGAAGCTGTAAAGAGAAAAGAGAACACGTAAATAAACACATAAATGACAGATGTAATTTTAAAAATTATAATCAATCAAGATCCCCACCCCACATATTTTACAGTTCCATCAAATGCATAGGTTTACTCAGTTTACCGGGTTGGAAAGACAAAAGAAGGCTACTGCTAGCCCACCGGGATTGTCCACCCACACAAGTGGGTCGTTGAATCTATGTTCTGCCTGAAAGTAACAATTTATCTAGACCCTTTTAAAAACACTATGGAGTATCCTTGTTAATAAACTCTTGAGGTAGTTTGTTCCAACTTTTAACTGAACATACCGTGAAATAATTATCCCTTTTAGTGGTGTTTTCCCAAGGCACTGTTAGTTATTTATTATGGGATCTTAAAACATTTCCTCTCAGATGTAAATTTAGCCCACACTGGGCATACAAAGCAGGTGAATTGATGGGTTTATACATATGTAATATATCACCCCTATGTGTTTTCTCTTGGAGAGAAAATAATCCAGTTTCCCTTAGTCTATCTTGGTAAGGTTTATTTTTTAAGTGAGGGATCATTTTGGTAATATTTCTTTGAACCCCCTTGATCATATCAATATCTCCTTTATGGTAAGGGCTCCAGAAGGGAGAATCATAATCTAGTTGAGGAGTACAAAACTCCTATAGAAGACTAATAGGCATTGCTCAGACCTACAGATAAATGAACGTTTAATACATTTAATCATACCCATAGCCTTTTTATGTTTGCTTGCACGCATGTGCAAGAAACATAGTGCCATAATCCGAGTTTTCATAGGTGTGGCACCCATCTTCCAATGCAGTCAGTGTGTTTGCAGGCGTGGCCACAGTTCGCCAATGAATGCTGCAGCTGTCTATGACAGCAGTTGAAAATGCAGTGCCATACAGTTGAAAGGCAGAGCTCCGCTTCAGTGAGCAGTGAGAAGCTACTGCCTGTGCATGCGCCCCCCCACACACACGCGCGCACCCATATTGCGTGCTAATACACTCCCCCCCACACACACTGTATGGACAATGGGGTGTCCAATCCCCATCGGCTCAATGTTCCTCCCCCAACAGACAACTGCGCTATGCTGGGAGCCCACCCCAGCGTGGCAACAGTTCATATGGCCAATGGGGTGCCTAATCCCTGTCGGCTCCACTGTCCCCCCCTGCCCCAAACAGCGTTCCAGCTGCCATGCTGGGAGCCCACCCCAGCATGGTACAAGTCCCATGTCGTCCAAGAAAAAAAAAAGAAACCTGAAAGAGAAAAACTTTCCTCGCTGACTGTCCTGACCCTTGCTACCCCCACCCACACCCACCCTCTGTGCACTATGCCTCCCCACACCCCCTACCCCATACTTACCTCCGGAGTCCAGCGTGACGCTCTTCAGTGGACCAGGAACACGTCTGCACCCTTTAAAGCCGACCGCAAACTAAGGAAGTGCGGGTAAGCTGTATAATGTAATAAATAGGGGTTTTTCAACTTTGGTGCATATCTCAGGCATTTTTGGGAATTTATTCATCAAATTTTCAACCTGGGATTTTTGGGATCCCACCTCATGAATTCTGTCACTGTCATTTTATTAATCAGCCCCGAAAGGTGATTTCGCGGTCACTGCATGGAACCACCTTTTGGGACCGATTTATGAAATGATAGTGTCACAGTTCAGGAGGTAGGCCCCCAAAAACCCTATGTTGAGAATTTGGTGAAAAAATTCCCCAAAGTGTCTGTTTTACAAGCATGTGTTGTGCTGTTCCTACGCAAGCTGGTAAGTTCGCGAATTTTCAATATTTTCACTCCAGATTTTCAACATTGCCATTTTACCACAGCTACCTTATGAGCAGTACAGCTGTCATTTTTCATATTTTGCCCAAAATGTGTTTCTTCGCATGTAGCACACAATGGCGCAGTCGGTGTGCGAAATCAATGTTCGGGACAGATTAAGAAAATCACAGTGATACCAATTCACGAGCAGAAGTGTTAAAATGGCTCTGTTAAAAATTTGGTGAAAAAATGCCCCCAAATGACTGTTTTACGAGCATGCGTTGTGCTGTTCCTATGCACGCTCGTAAGTTCATGAATTTTCACTTTGTTCACTCCAGATTTTCAGCATTGCCATTTTACCACATCTCCTAATGAGCAGTACAGCTGTCATTTTTCACATCTTGCCCAAAACATGTTTCTGTGCATGTAGCACACAATGGCGCAGTTGGTGTGCAAAACCAATGTTCGGGACAGATTAAGAAAATCACAGTGACACTGTTCATGAGCAGAGGTATTACAATGGCTATGTCAAAAATTTGATGAAAAAAGTTCATAAAATGACTGTGTTATGAGCAACCATTGCACAGTTCCACGCACCCTTGTAAGTTCATGGATTTCTAATATTTTGAGTCCTGATTTTCACCACTGCCATTTTTCCACATTTCCTTATGAACAGTACAGTTGTCATTTTTCACACCATGGCTGAAATGTGTTTTCACACTTCCAGCGCAAAAATGCGTGGTTGCTGTGGGAAATCACTGTTCGGGACAAATTAAGAAAATCACAGTGACACTGTTCATGAGCGGAGGTTCCAAAATGCCTGTGTTGACAATCTGCTGTAAAAATTCCCCAAACTAATTGCATTATGGGTGTGCATTGTGCAGTTTGTACACACACTCGTGAATTCACCAGTTTTTTTAATATTTTCACTGCAGATTTTCAACATTGCCATTTTTTCCACCATTCCATGAACAATACAGCTGTCATTTTTCACATCCTGTTTGAAATGTGTTTTCGCACCTGTGGTACCAAATGGTGTAGTCGCTGTGCAAAATCAGCTTTCGGCTAACGAACTGATATTGCCACTGTTCATAAGGTGGAGGGGTCCCAAAAACCCATGTTGAAAATTTGGAGTGAAAATGCCAAAGAACTCCTGAGACATTAGAGTTTCCGACCATAACGCCCCACCCTATAGAGATTGACAGGCATCAGGGGTGTGACTTAGGATTCTCGCCTGTAATGCTCATACCATTCCACACCCTGCAGCCAGTGAGAGGCATCAAGGTGTGCCTTGGACTCTTCGGCACCAAAGTTCACCCCATTCTCCAATACAGCACCCATCTTACCAAATTATTTTCTAATGGAATGGGGGTGAGCATAAGGGCCAAAGACTCCAAGGCACACCGAGACACCTGTTGGTGTCTTCAGGGTAGGGTGTGGTGAAATGGCATGGCCACTATGCCTGACGACCTAAAGGCACACCCCAATGCCTGTCAGTCTCTGCAGGGTGGTGGCGGGGTTGGTTCAGTTCAATGCTACACTGCCATTCCTATTATGCAGCTCTCTCACTCCTACACTACCAATGCCAATGCCAGCAAGCAAACATACGGCATTGACAAATGCTTATTAGTTATTGATTTGCAATGGTCAGAGGAGGTCAGTTTGTTGTTTACCAGAATGCCAAGATCTCAGTCTACTTCATCTGTGTGAATTGGAAAATTGTTTAAAGAAATATGAATATTTTTGACTATTATTACCATAATGAATTACCACACATTTGTCCACATGGAAGGACATATCGTTCATGACTGCCCATTTCTCGATATTCAGTAAATCATTGACCAAAAGTACATGGTTTGTTAGGGAATCTACTTCTCCTCCCAATTTTGTATCATCAGCAAATTTGGCAATTTAATTAATTGATTCTGACTGCAGATCACTAATGAAGATATCAAATAACATGGGGCCCAAGACAGAGCCTTGCAGGACACCACTACTGACTCTACCCTCATATGATAAATGACCGTTTATTCTGACACATTGTCTTTGATTAGATAACCAGTTTATTATCCATCTGATCAGTGTATGACTGAATCCATTTCAATTAATTTATTTATCAGAGTGTCATGGGGAACCTTATCAAAGGCCTTTTGCAAATCTAACAAGATGACCTCGTATGGCTTTCCCTGATCTAGACTATTACTAACTTTGTCATAAAAGGCCAACATGTTAGTCGTAGTTGAAAGGCCCTTTTTAAACCCCATGCTGGGACTTGTCTTCTAAGTTTAGATTTGATACCTCTAAATCCAATCAGAATTTAATCATTTTTTCCATTAATTTGCAGCAGATAGAGGTGAGACTAATGGGTCTATAATTCTCGACTAGGCCTTGACTACCTTTTTTGAAAATGGGGATCACTGTAGCAGTACACAAATCATCTGGCACACTCCCTTGATCCAGTGGGCCGTTAAAAATTATTGATAGTGGATATGCTAATTGTTCTACCATTTCTTTTAAAAACCTATGGTGGATATTACTGGCCCTAGGCTAGCATTATTTCTCAGTTCTAGTATTGCCCTTTTTACTTCCTCTTTTGACACCTGATATTTACTGGAAGAAGTTTGGGCACCTAACTTTATGCTACTTATGTCCACATTTGAAAAGGTTGTGTAGAGACATTAAGATCACTTGAAAAAAGGTCTGAAGTCAACTTTTTCATTCATGCCATCCGGGCTGAGGGCACCAAGGGTAACATACAAATGGCTTTCCTTTTTAAGTAACAAATTCAATCTGTCACCTCTCTGGAAAGGTTGCAGGACAGATTCAAGCATCGTGAATTTAAGCCCTACTGGATTCGATCTGTATGCCACAGCAAAGTGTGCCCCTATTGCATTGGTAAGAGTTCTGTTTATAACTGCCCTGATGTGCTCCTCTGTCCTTGTTTTTAATGCTCTCATAGTCCTGCCCACATATTGGAGACCGCATGGACACCATGCTATATAGACTACATGAGTGCTGATACATGTTGAAAATTGTTTAATTTTGATTTCTTTGTCACATTCTAGTGGGTGCACATATGTGTCTCCCTCAGAAACCTATTTACAAATATTGCAGGAACCACATCTGTGGAATCCTTGAGAATGTCTCATAAGCCAATTTGATCCCGTATGTATTTGGGACTGTGACCTAATAAAATGACTTGAGGTCAAAAGGTCACCAAGATTTTTGCCTTTTCTAATGCTAACTCTAGGTTTTTGGCTCACAAACTGTTTCAGCACTGAATCACTCATTAAAAGTAGCCATAACTTGTGTATAACACTACCAATCTCTCTGGCCACTGGGCTGTAATCCAATGCAAATGTACAGGGGGTCCTGTGGTTCCCGCCTGACTTTAGGTGTAAGGAGATCCTGCCTTCTTTGGTTTCTTACTCTATTTAAAGCCCCCTGTAGCCCTTGTGAAGTATAACCTCTGCTTAGGAACCTATCTGTAAGCTCTTGGACTTGTTTTTCAAATATTTTGCCATCTGTGCAATTTCTTCTAATTCTCAAGTATTGTGCGTATGGAGTTCAACAATTTTTGGGAGTGAGTGCTATCATGGTGTAAAATAGTATTAGACCCTGTCTCTTTTCTAAAATCTCTAGTTGATACTGACATGTCTGAGTTAGCCCCTAGTATCACATCCAGAAAGTTGATGCTACTCTCATTCACTTCTTGTGTGAATTTCAAATGAACCTTATTGTTATTAATATACTCAATAAAGTTATCTACTTCCTCTAGGCTCCCATCCCAAACACCCAAAATATAATCAATAAAGCAGAACCAAAGCATCAGGTTATGCTAAAACTGATTGTTCCTTGCACTGAATATGAACCTGTCCTCCCAGTACCCCGTATATATGTTTGCATACGGGAGGCGAAAGATGCCACATCGCTGTTCCACATTTCTGCAGATAAAAAGTTTTATTTAATGTGAAGAAATTTCTACTCAATGCAAACTCTAGACTTCCTAGAATAAAAGGTATCGGTAGCCAATCAGAATCATCTTAGTGTAAAAAAGAATGTTCTACTGCTATTAAGCCTCTATCATGAGGGATGCTTGTATAAAGGCTGGACACATCTATAGTAAGTTATTTAAAGTTTACGTCCCAAACAAAACCCTCTAATTTGTGTAGTAAATCCATAGTATCTCATATGTTGGACTGTAATGAGTGAACTATGGGTTGTAAAAAATAGTCTAAATACAACAATAGATTCTGAGTCAGTGAGCCCACCACCAGCACTATGGGTCTTCCTGGTGTTTCACTTGATCTTTATGAATCTTGGGTAGAATGTAAAAAGTTGGTATTATAAGGAAGTCCACCTTTAGAAAGCCTGCCTCTTTAGATGCGGTCCACCATCTCTCTATCCCCATTCTATGACGTAAAACATTTCACATTGATATTGTTTAGTGGGGTTGCTCTCCAGTCTTTATACTTATCCACATTGTTTAGTAATTCATGGACTTTTGCACCATAAAATTCTTCGGAGAGTAAGACAATATTCCCTCCTTTTTCTGAAGATTTTATGACTGTACCTTTTAAGCCTCGTAATTCATTCATGGCTTCCCTTTCTGAGACTGCAAGATCCATATTGTATCTAAGATGTCTCGAATACAGGATCTTGTCAATTTCATGATTTACTATGTTTTCAAATTGATGCAAATTTACATTATAGACATTGTTTGGATAAAAGATTGGTTTGTGCTTGAATCCCATTCTGATACTCCCACTGCTCCACACTTTACCCTATCTACCCATGTACCCCACCTATTTATCCCATGTAGCCCCCCATACCCCACTCCACCTCCATACCCACTTATATCTTCCTGACAGGGCTGCCCACAGCTCAGTGCCCCGCTTATCTCTCTTGACCCTACTTCTATCATCTGCTGTTGTTTCCTCCTCCTTACCTTCTTAGCCTGTAGCCTACTTTCCCCTAATGGCTATTCTGACTCTAATGGATGTTCCTTCAATTGTTCCCTCCAGGAAACTGACAATGCTATTTAGGTGCTACCTGGGAGTATCTATAGCTTGTACATAGTTGGACTTTTGTACTTTAATTATCAATGTTGCTATGGGGACTATTTCCTCCAAATATTTTGTACCTAAGCAATGGATTATGCAGTGTTTCTGTCTATCCTTATCCTATTATATGGAATACTCTATGTCCTTTTAATTGATGTGTTGCTCACAATGCCTATTAGCTGTTACTGTTTCTCCACTATCCATGTACTTGTTTGTTCCCCCACCGCTTGTTTGATGAGGATCCTTTGTAAATGAGTTTTTAGCTCAAAGGTTGTAATTCTGATTTTTCAATATATAAATGAAACTCTGTGCCCATTCTCTGGTGAATTCCGTGCCAATATTTCATCTAGGTCCAATTAATTAATCAGGTTCTGACCTCAAAGCTGGTTTCCTAATTCATATTGTAGTCCACTGATAGTAGCTGTCAAATCATCATCCAAAGTGTCATGTTCTTGTTCCAAAAAGTGTATCAAACTATCGAATGGAGCATAGTCCAGAGTTGAATCTTCATTGAGCATGTCGGTGGGAATCTGAACATCATTTATCATAGATGCCGTCAAAGATGAAACATTAGGCGAGGACTGAATGTCTTCGACACTCATATTGCTGGTGTTAATAGTTACTTGCTTTTTGGCTTTAAGATTTCTGATAAACTTAAATAAATCAACTTTCAAATTGAATACATCCACTCTTGGTACTGGGACAAAAGAGAGTCCTTTCTTTGGACATTATTAGATAAATTCATCACTGTTGTACTCATAGATTCATAGATTCATGAATTCTATCTGCAGATAAGGACCTCCTGGCCCACCTAGTCTACCTGTAAAATTCCCCCAAATAGTGCTACCCAAGCCACTACTGGGGGCCATCATTCACCCCCTCCAATTATCCAAGATACCCATGTGTTTATCCCATGCACATCTAAAGCCTGTGACTGTACTTCCGTGTACGTGCCCTTCCTCTCAATTGGTATATGCTCTTATCCATTTTTGCCCTGTCCCTCCTCCTTCTCCTTGTTTTTTTTTCCATTTTTTTATCTTTTTTTTTTTAAATTCCCAACCTTCAGCTTGTTACTTTTATCGCTTTTACTTTGATTTGAGAAGGCATCTTGGCTTGGGGTGATGCGTTATCATCCGAAAGTTCAGATTCCTCCTCTGATGATACTGTTACTGGTTGTCTGGCTTCAAAATGCACCACTTGTTTCTTTTTAAGGTTTTATGGCATGCTTGACTTTTGCTACTGGCTCTGCCACTTGCTCTCCCCCAGCTTCTCAATCTTTGCTTTCTTTCCCAATTGAATACCTTGCTCTTTTCAAAGTCAGGGGCATCCCTATTCAATTTATGTTTTTTTCTTTTAAATAAGTCCTTCTTGTGCTTCAATAGCTTAGCAATATATGTTTTATTTAGGACATCAAACAAGGGATCTTGTTGAAAAGCACTTATGTTCACTTGTAAGTTTTCCATGTCCTTGTTTCAGGTCTCTTCATGTCTCAAGTCATGCTTAATTAGTGGTTTCATTAATTTATTGGTACATTCACTCAAAGCCATTTACCATTCCTCTTTAAACTCTAACTCCTCATCAAGAAAAGCCTCAGGAGGGTGGTTTGTCTATTCTCAGTCCTCTAGAGGACCACCCCGATGCAGGTATTTCTCTAATGTAATACGATTATAAAAGTGACTTAGTTCAGAAAGTCTAAATTTTTCCGGTTTCAAGAATAATCCATCAAGTTCTTCTATGTTAGAATTAATTTCTGTGTTATCAAAAAAACAGTGCCTGTCTGGCTTTCTCCCTCTGTTTTGGTACTGCTTCAGCATTCTCTTGACAGTGGGGTTCCTCTAATTATGCTATATTTTCCCCAGTTTTTGAAGTATTACTCATATTGAATGTTCAAATGAAAATTGTAATGCTTACTTTTCAGGTGTTGTAGAGAGGAACAAAACTCCACGACTCCACCGCTCGTTGAATAATCACTTAATATGTTTCACTGTTACAGTCTCAACACTCACTAGTGTGTCTGGCAGTGACTTGAAAAGCACAATACACAGACATAAGACAAAGGCAAGTGCTCTCCAGGACCCAGGCCATCAGTGCAACACAGGCAGCTATCCAATGCTAAGACAAAAGAAAAAAGGGTGTGCACTTCAGTAAACCAAACAAACCAAATGAGCTAATGCAAAGTGAATTTATTCCAGAGTCAACATCAGAGAATGCTGACTGGCAGCCCCAGTGCTTTGACCATTAGGCCTTCCTCAGGGGGCATGTCAGAATGGTGAAACTTAAAGACATAGGTTGTGTAGAGATATTAAGAAAGCTGAAAGATTGGATGAAGTCTGTAATCCATGAGTAGACTAGTTTCTCCTGCAGCTTCACAAGAGAAGGGAGGAAGGAAACTGGGTGCAAGTTGCCAGGAGTGGAGGGGTCACACCCCTTTGTAGAGGGGGAGGACCTTGGCAATCTTCCAAGACTGAGGGACAGTGCAAAGGGTGAAGGAGAGATTTTGGAGGTGAATAAGGGAGGAGGCAATGGCAGAAGCTGACAGATGGAGAAGTTCAGGGCCCAAGCCATCTGGGCTAAATTTGGAAGGGTTGAGTGCAGAAAGGATGAACAGTGTCTCCTGGGGAGTGATGGGGGGAGTCAAACCACAGGATGGTGAGGTAAGGATGAGGGAGGTGAATTGGGAAGAGGAGTAGAACTATGAGGTGGTACAAGTAGTAAAAAAAAACTAATTTAAGTGAGCAGCTACAGAGGGAGGGTCTGACACTTGTGAGCCATTAACCATATGGACAGGGGGAGATGACTGGTCTGGGGGTTCAAAAAGGGAATGAATCACCTTCCAGAATTTGTCTGGGGAATTAAGATTATTCTGGAGATTGGTCTTGATATTAGGCCTTGTAGATGGGAAAGATGAGAAATAATGAACTCATATTACCAAAAAGGGCATGGTTACACAGAGCCCTAATTACTGCAAAATGATCTGCCACATATGGATTTCTGGAAGTACTGTACCTCCAAATTCATAATGCCCTCTGTGACTTGCTAAAGAATATGCTGTCTATTGGATTTGCTTTACCTTTCCCCTGTACTCTGGCATGGATTACTGCTCAAAATGGAAGGGCGGGTAAAATTTACAAAGCAATTATAAATTAAATTCCTGATCCTATGGATAATGCCAGATATACATAGGAATAGGTTTTGTGGACAGAAATCTCAGTGCTCAGTGGTCCTGGCTAAGGGTACTGTCCCACAAATCATACCTGGACACTAGAAGCCTTCTCATCCAAAATAAGATTATGCGTTACTCATATCACACCCCAGCATTGCTTAAACCCTAGGTTTCATGTACCACGACTCCTGCTGGAGATATTGCCAGTTTTGTGCTGATCTTATGCGTATCTTGTACAGTTGTCTAAAAATACTTTGGTTCTGGACCCAGATCCATATGTGCTGTATCAGAATATCTGGGAGCAATGTTCCCCTTCCCCTCAACTGTATCTTCTTGGGCTCCCACCCAACAATGTGTGCATCTTGAAAATGCACTTGCAAAGGTGTGTGATGGTGGCCATCAAAATTAAGAGACTCACAGCATTGGAGAACTGAAGCTACTCCCTGTCTTCCCACTGGCTCTGTGTTCTGCCTTCACTAAAATGTCCCACTTTGCCAGGAAAACTACACCTTGCTACCAAGCTGTTTGGGCCCTCCTTTCTAGCTTCCCCCTATTGCACAATGGATTCTATACAAGATGCTCCATAGACCAAGGTTGTTGTTGATCACTGATGGTTGTTCACTCCTCTTCCCCTTCTCATCTCAGGATAACAGCTGTTTCCTGAATACTTAAAGCTACCATAAATGTGATGTCAAATACCTTTTGCTTGATTTGTTTAACTATACATATATTTTGGCACCCAGTGTATGAAGATAACAATTGTCTGTATGCTATGGATGGAATTGCTTGTGTATTAGGAATGTCTTGTAAACTTAATAAAAAGATGATGTAATATAAAAAAAAAACAGGCATACAGGTGAGGAACTGGTAACTGGAACAATCAGATATGTCTTGAGTTTAAGGACTGAAAACCTCAACAACTAGCAGCAAAGTTTGAAATTGCATGCTTAGGTGTATTCTTATTCCTGTTAAGGAATCATCAGCATGGTACTGTCATTTTCTTAACTCTGTACAGGTGAGCCAGCCAGTGTTGGCCATTATTTTAGCCATGTAAACCAAGAAGCAGAAAAGTATCCTAAAAAGCAAAGAACAACAATAGAAATACTGGGACAAAGTTTGTATGAACAGTACACTGGCATGGTACTCCCATGTCATGACAAGAAAAACCATGACCTTCATTAGGGTGCTAGCACAATGCTGCCAGCGAACATTGCGCCCGGAAATTGTGCTGCCGCACCCCCATCGTGTCCAATGCCACAGGGCACATTCTTGCTGTTTGTGGGGAGCAGTGCCCCCTACACCCTCAGTGCTTCAATATAATCACCTCCAGGTTGGAGATTATGGGGCCAGGGGCACTACACCAGGATGGTGCCCTCCCTGCCAACACTGCAAAATCCAGTTCACCAGCATGACAGGCAAACTTTTTGCAGTGTCCTAATTACAGCACCCTAACTGTGTCACACACATAACCGTATACCCACTGACATTTACTTTATGTTTAAATCAGGCACATAATTACACATATCCTTTTTCCAGTGAATCCTAGGGCTGGGAGAAATTAGCAGATTCTGATTTCACAGAATGTTCATGAAATTTAATAAAATTTTGTAAACGTATCTCTATTTAATTATTCATAACTCGGTCAGTGTTATGGCTGGAGCTTGAACATTTGGCATGCATGTTGTATGGAAGTGCCCCAAAACAATACCAAGCTTCATTATATTTGGATGAGGAGGGGGAAGTTATAGGGGATCAAGTTCTATCAATGCATTTTTCATGTCAAAATTTCTGAAAATATTTCTTTGCTTTCAATTTAGCCACTTTTCAAGATAAATAATTGAAAATGTATATGCAACTGCCTTGAAAGAGTCATAGAAACTGCTAGAGGGGTAATTGGTTGTTTAAATTGTAAGTTACAGAAGTTCAAAATTTCATAATTGAGTATTTTGTTAAATTGTGTGAACATTTTTCAAAATATTTGAATGTTTATAGCTCCACTGCTATTGGAGGTACAGTATACACTCAAGAGCTGGCATGCATACCAAAGTAATTATCTCCTGGAATCTAATTAAGCTGCATCAATGTGGTTTAGTAGGTTCAGATTTATTGTAGATACTTTAGAAATTACTAATTGGCTAAATCTGCTGAAATATTTATGGACACATAATAGGTAGTGACACTAGAATTCCACTTGTGGAAGTTACCTTTCACAAGGTATTTATCACCACTGAATCACCTTACCTGCACTAGCATTATAGTCCTCCAATACCTCTCCAATAGTCCTGAAACAGTAATATCCAGCATCATACTCCATCATGACTAGAGATGTGGTGAAATTTTAATTCACTGGCAAAGTTGCTGCAAAGTGGCTGAAATTCACATTCACGGAGTCAGGACAGCTGCAGATTTCTTTGTGGGCAGAAAAATGTACCAACACAGGCAGGAGCCCAGTACAAAAGAGCAGCTTGCAGCACCGGGAGAAACAGAATGAGTGAGTGACACAGGGGCAGTAAGTGAGCTCAACGGACCAACGCAATCAACATTCAGCATTGACAAATGCTTGTTAAACATGGCATTTATTCTCTGATTACTCAACAGTCTGAGACGCAAGTCATCTGCCAGAATAACAATGGTGGTGTCTTCTTTTGACTGAAAGTCTTTATGTCATCAAGGAAAATGTGAAGAAATCTTATTTGAGGAAGAATTTGACTCAGAGTTGCACTGTCCACACTGACATCACATGTAGCTTCCTCAAAGGGCTCCAGTACGGTGACTATAGATTCAAGTTGAGTCCAACTGCTGGAACGGAGCATGATGTCTATTTTACCTATTTGATTCTGCATGGTGTAGTCATCTACAATAGCTTTTTTTTATGTTTAAGAAGCCTTTCCAACATGTGCAATGTTGCATTTCAGTGGATTGCAACTTCCTGCTTTAATGTAAGTAGTGGTAAATTGCTTTAATCTATGCGGTGGTAAATTGTTTGACCTCTGAAGCCCCTTCAGTAGTTTTGTGCTTTTACAGAGTGGCTGAAATGCCCACATACAGTATTTTCTTAGCAAGACCTAACAGGTTTTCAGCATTTTTGTTTTCATTTAAGAAATTATGGATGAGAAGATTTAAACAATGTGTAAAACAAGGTATGTGTTGGTAGTTGCCATCTCCAACAGCGCTGACTATGATGGCACCATTATCTGACACTATGAACCCTGGAGAAAAAGAATATGGCGTAAGCCATTTCTGGAATTGATTTTGCAGGTTCCTGCAAAATATTCACAGCTGTGTGGTTTTCCTCAGAAGTGGTGTCACACAATACAGCCTGCTTCCTACTGCTTATGGTAGAGTGAGGATTATTGCTTTCTGGCTGAAAACGTACCCAATGAGCTGTAACAGTCGTGTAATCAATTGTTTGGTTGCTGGTCCATATACACAGTTATGTGGACCTGCTTCACCTCAGAGAGTTTCAACTGATTTTATTTTTATTTTATTTTAAGAAGTTATCAGAATTACAACCCTATGAGTTTACAAAGGATCTTCGTCAGGAAGACAAATACATTAATAGCAAGCAACAGAAAACAAAGTAAATGAGCTCAAATAAAAGCAAACAGCCAAAATTAAGAGCTGATCACAAAGGCCCCACATCAAGGCAAATTAGCAATAATAAACAGACATAAACAACAATGTGGGCTATAATGAGTCAAATGAAGGGTAGAGTCAAAAATAAGCAGAATGAGAGGAGTAAAGGAAGGGGAAAACTCAGCCAGGGTAGTCACAGTGGTGGTAGGAGAGGAGGTGGTTCTTGAGAACAGATTTAAAAGGCCCCAATCTTGGTAGGGAGACAATAGCAACAGGCAGGGAATTGTACCAGGATGGGGCACGGTAATGGAATGACCTCTGTGCAAGGGAGGTCCTAACTCTGGGGACTTGCAGAGGGGAGCAGACAGCGCTGTGGGTAGAGAGGAAGGGGGTAGATAGACTTATGATAGAAGACAGACCGGGGAGTCAGACCTACAGTGATTTTTTTTGGTCAATAGGCAAGCTTGATTGATAAGCCTTTCCTTTAGATTAAGGAAGTTAGAGAGGGGATACAGTGTGCAAGTATGGGTAAGACATGAGGAACCTGTAAGCAGCTGGCAGGCCTTATTGAGGCTAAGGTTGATTACTTCAGGACAAAGTTGGAGGATGCCTCACAGGATTCTCATAAATTTTGGGATACTTTGAATCATCTAATGTTTTCTAAAACTAAATCATCTTTTCCTCACTTCAGTACTCTCGACAAACAGTTACTGATCCATTTGAGATGGAAAATATATTGAATCATTGTTTTTCAGATGTTTCCAATTTCATTTCTGTTTTTTCTGATGATCAGGATTGTGTCTTACACTCAGGTTATTCTTCTGACATTATTGATGATCAACCTGACAACCGTATAACATCTAAGTTTTTGTTTCGGTGGGTAACACCGACTGAAGTGTTGAAATTATTGTGTTCATTGCCAGATTCTTTTGGTGATTGTGGGAAGGGGTTTGATGCTAGATTTGTCAAAATAATAGCAAATCATATTACCGAAGCTCTTGTAAGATTTTCAATTGATGTATTTCTACTAATTCATTTCATGCATCTTGGAAGTTGGCTCGGGTTCGCCAGTCCCAAAACAGGCTAACGCTGCTGGCCCAGAGGATTATCATCTTATCTCTATATTAAACCCTTTAAGCAAGATATTTGAAAAACTATTAGTAAATCAGCTTAATGATTTTCTGGAGGTGGGCGGAGTCCTCTGCTCTGAGCAGCATGGGTTTTGTCATGGTCATAGGACTAGTACGGCCCTGGTCAGGTTCACGGACACTGTTCTTAAGGGTTGTAATGATGGTTTGTTAACAGGAGCGGTGTTCGTGGAACTGTCCAGGGCCTTCGACTTGATTAATCACCCCTTACTTTGTTTGAAGTTGGCTTCATTGGGTTTATCTGACTCTGTGGTTAAAATTGTGTATGATTTTTTGTGGGATCATACTCAATATGCTTCAATTGGGTCTGTTTCTTCCAAAGTGTGTCCCGTTGGGTGCGGTGTCCGCAGGGGTCCATCCTTAGCCCTTTGCTATTTCCATTGTTTATTGATCCAATTCCTTAAAATATTTCTGGAGTGTAAATGTCTACTGTATGCTGATGATCTGATTTTGTATTATCAGCACCAGTCTGTTAATGGTATAAATTCAGCTTTGAATGTTGATTTCCAGAATTTATGCTCGTGGTTGTTTTCTAACAAATGGTTCCAAATGTTAGAAAGATCAAAGTAATGTTGTTTGGCAGCACTGTTTGATTGAGGGATAATCCTAGGTTGTTAATTCATGATACTCACTGTGGTTTGCATGAGCAAGTTACAGAATTTAAATAGTTGGTGTACTGCTTGATTCTTCTTTGACTTTTGCTCCTCGGGTAAGGATGGCTAGGAGTAAAGTACACTCTAAATTGGGTCAGCTTTATAAATTTAAACCCTATCTGTCCTTGGATTCGTGCAGGAAACTGGCAGTTGGTGTTCTTGTGCCCCGTTTGGACTATGTCGCTCCCTTATATGTGAAGTTGGGTGTTAGGGAGAGGCAGACTCTAAGTGTGGTCTTTAACAACATCTGTCATTTCATGCTGGATGTCCCTGTTTTGACCCATCACTGTTTATTGTACTCCTCCTTAGGTTGGCTCTCTCCACAGTACAGATATGTGTATGCGTTAGGTAATTTGATACATCAGGCAATTTACTCAATGGTATTTCCTCCCTTTCTGACCTGGTAATGATTTATGACATGAGAGCTTGCTTAAGGTCTGCTGAGGGCATTGTGTTGGAGGGTTTTTTGGCTAAAAATAATTATGGTCAACGGTCTTTTAGCTGTCAAGCTCCTTGTATTTGGAATGTGTTACCTAATTCTCTGAGAAGTGTTACATCATATTCCACTTTTAAATATAGATTTAAAAGGTTTTTGATGTCTTTGTTAAATTGTACTTGTTTTTGATATTGTCATGTATATTGTTTTTGTGTTTTAATGTTATTTAATTTGTTGTGTTTGTATAATTATGTTTTGTCATTTTTGTTTTTATGTCCGGGTCGGACCTGAAAAAGGGCTTTTGCCCAGTTGTCCCTACCCAGTTAACAAAGAAAAATGAAATGAAATGAAAATGAAATAGCTTAATTTTGTGCAGAGCAGTGTTGTCAGCAGCACCACAAATAAGCAGACCATAATCTATGAGGGACAGTACCGAGGATGAGATGGACAGCCTTAGTGCTTCAGTGGGGAGACAGTCATGATGGCGATACAGGAGACCTATCCTAGAGTTGATGGCGAAGCAAAGGGAGGGGATGTGGTCATGAAAGAATAGGGAGAGATCAAAGAGAATGCCAAGATATTTGAAGGAGAAGGTTTGTTCAAGGGGAAAGAGGGTACTAGATAAAACCCAGAGCAGATAATCTTTATGTTTACTCCGGTTATGTGCTGATTAATGACTTCAGTACACACCAAGTTATACAACTGTGGAACAGCCTTTTTCGAGAAACATGTTTAACAGGGAACAGTGTACTGTGGTTCAATCTGGTTCATGAACTTGAGGAAACTATTTTGTGCAACAAAAGCAAAAGGAAGTTGACAATTGGCCAACAGTTCGGCAATGGCTCTAGTTAACAACTGGCATGCTGGGTGCTTGTGGGTAAATGTTGATGTCCTCGTAACACTTTCTTTGAACATTAGTTGACAATATATTTTTAATTTTTGGGGGAACGTATTTTTCACACCTTTTTCACATGGAGTGCTACTTTTGGATTTTCCAGTGCTCGATGGTGTCAGAAAATAATCTGTTTATCAGGAAAGACTGCAAGGACACATCAAGTGATTCAATATCACATACTGCTTTCATTTGCATAGTTTTATTTGTACTCCTGTTTTTACATGTTTAGAAAAAGAATTCCAGAATCTTGCCTTCTGTGTGTTTTCATCTGGCTTCTTCATTGTCCATGATACCAGCTAAGGTGGTCAGCACTATGTACCCAAACTGATGAGAGGGCAACAAGTTGTTCTGCCATTTCTCCAGATCTCTCAGTTGAACATCAAATCTGGGGCTGATAATGCCATACTTGTTTAGTCTACCAGTAAGATAAACATCAATTTTCTCAGCTCTGTGATTGATGATAATCTCAAACTTGCCAATGTAGCTGTGCTTTATCATTACAGTCAAAAACCTCATAATTACTTTGAATCATGGCCTAATGAGAATCTGGTATTTGCTCCTTTTCTCCACATTGTTGATACTTTTAAGAGTATCAGCATGAATGTTCATGCACACCATGGTGCCGGTTCTGCTTCCAGTTCATTGTCACTATGGTTACCACCACTATCTCCTCCACTACCACACTTCCCAACCACCCTGCCCCATTTAATTGGGTGTTTTGCCTTTGCATGTCGCATCATTACTGATATTCCAAAATGTGCCCCTTTGCCACAACTAATGCTTTTTTTGCACAGATTGCATACAGTTCAAGAGTTGTCTTCAGGATCGATAAAAAATATATTCTACACTAAAGATTTACCTTGTTTGGTTTGTGCCATGGTGCCTGGCACTATTCCTTGTACAGTCAAGGGACCTGGAGGAAACCCCACACTGCCATTTCCTTGTTGAGATTAATTGTTCTCATTCATACTCATCTCTGTATTCTTACATTTAGCATACAATTTTTTTTCTTCACTTGCCTCTCGTGCCTTACAGTGACAGCGTCATCTTCTCCTACCCCCTCATTGAAACTACTGACCTCATCTCCACAAGATTCAGAAGAACTGGAAGCGCCATTATCATTATGTTACACATAGCCTGGGTATCCCATTACCAGTCCCCACTATCCCCACCACCTCTATCAGCATTTGCTGCCTCAGCATCTGAAGTTATGTTTAAGGAGGTTGCCTCCTTGCATGCTGCTTCAGCAACTGGAAATATCCTGGCAAATGTGGCAAAACATTTAGTACCTCTATGAGTAACTCCAGTTAGTTCTTTCCGAAACTCTACTATCATTTCATTGCTAACATGCCTTTTTTGTTCAGGAGATTTAGTGCTAGTCCTGGTGAGGTTATTATTATTATTGTTGCAATGTTCTTCATTAGTGCTATGATTGATTATTGTCCACATCATTAACAATTGCATGTGCAGCAGCACTGTGCTTCCTTTTAGTAGACTTAGACTGGGGAGTATGAGACATAATATACACAGCCTTGAAAGGATATTGTTTCACTAACTGCTGGATAGACAGTGTAGCTGACTATGTCACAATAATTAATGACAGGGCTTGGGCCTCAGGGGCACCTAACAAACAGTGTAATACAGCCATAAAAGGCTTTCACTATGCTGAAGAGACAGACAGTGTAGCTGACTGTATCACAGTAATAAATGACAGAGATAAGGCCTCATGGGCACCTCACAAACAGTGTAATACAACCGTAAAAGGATTTCACTATGCTGTAGAGACAGACACTGTAGCTATGTCACAGTAATAAATGACAGGGCTGAGGGCACCTAACAAATAGTGTAATACAGCCATAAAATGCTTTCACTATGCTGCAGAGACAATGTAGCTATGTCACAGTAATAAATGACAGGGCTCAGGGGCACCTAACAAACCAATCAGTGCAAAATACTTAATTTTCAAACCAGCTATCCAGTGCCTTCTGTTTTTGTCTATGTCTTTTCTCCCCATGTAGCTCTTTATCTGTTCTCTCCCCAGTCCCCAGCACCACCTCCATGACTGAGGCTGTCCCACCTCCCCCTGACTAAGATTGTTTCTCAGTTCCCCACTATTTCTCCCTCTGCTCCTTGTAGTGTAGGTTTTTTCATATTGATCAACTTTTACTGACAAGTCATCGACTCTATTGCTGCGATTTATGCTGCAGAGCGAGTGAGTATGGAGCTGCTTCCACAATCACAACACACAGACTGCTGTCAACTGGATTTTGTACCACAGGCTCACAGCAGATGGAGTACAAACACCACTGACCAATCAGGTGTCAGCCCAGTATCATGTGCTCCAGTTCTGCTGTGGCTCTGCGAAGAACACCATAGGCTGTGCTTAATGCCTGTTGCCAAGTCCTTTATCCATTACCTGTTACCTCTGTCACATTACCCATCCTGAGAATTACACTGTTATGTTGAGTAGGGTAGTACATTACCTGAACTAACCTTCCCAGCCAAAAATAGGTGATACCAGCACTACCCGACCAAGCTACCCAGTGGGTAGCCCATGCCTAGTCATCACTTTGGCCCTCCAACATCCACCTGCTGCACTGTGGCACAGATGGCAAGACATGCATTAAATAGCTTGAAGTACTAGCTGTTCCTTGTGCAGCCCTTGAGGAAGGAGTCTGGACATACCCGGGTGGCCTGCTCAGTGCACGTGCACAGCCCAAAGCAGGGGTTAATCCCTGTCATAGGGGTTGTATTTTTTGACTCTGGGATGAGGAGGCCTTTTATACTCAGCCTCATGCGTGGCTGTCTGTCATGGGTGTGAGCATTGGGGTGATGGGAGGGGTGGGTGATGCTGGGTGTGACAGGGATGAATAAAGCCCTGTCCCATTTGTTAAGCAGAATGAGGTTAAACACAAGAGTCTGTTCTATCCCCTTCTTTTCTGTCTCTTCTCTCTCTGGTTGTGCAACCAAATTTTCTTGTGAGACCAAGGAACTGATCACGCTGATGGTTTTGCAATTCTCTGCCTCTCGCTGTCTGTCTGCCTTCCCGTGCTATTTCTGTCTTTTCTTCCCCCTTGCATATCTGCGTTTAAACTCTTTCTGCATAACAAATGGGATAGGGCCTTATTCAACCCTGTCACACTGGGTCATACAATGTAGAGTGTTAGGGCCCCCCACAGACCCATGATTCATCAGGAGACTGCCTAACAGAGCACCCTTAAGCCCCCCCACAATATAGCTTTTTAGCGATCACCACATTACCTCTTGTTAACCTTTCCATAGATATTCTTGAAGACTGCAAATTCAATTCATTTGTTTTTATGTTCATAGCCATTGTCACTGATCATATTATGTGAGGGTTACATTGTGTGTGGGGAGTCAAAGAGCTGTATCTTTGCTCTTTTTGTTTCCCACTTCCCAGAATGGAGGTTGTTGAGACCTTGGGTGGTGGCAACCTCATGGCGAATGGCAGAATCTCTGTATCAACTAGTTTAATATGTGATTCATGTATACCCAGACTTGGATCGTTATCACCTGATAGTCTGCATGTACAGCATCTACATCTCAGATGCTGGGATAGTTTCATCTTGTTCTAGTTTATGATTGTTGATTCCATTCTTAATATGACGGCATTCTTCTGGGGTCTATATGGTCAAAAATTGTTATTAATGTGGTGCAATGTGTTAGCCTGAAGTGTTCCTATGGTGTTACTATGGCATATATTTGGGCCTAGGGGTCAGTAGACTTAGTCCATTATTCAACTGCTCTTTGGACTTGTGTGCTGTACTAATGGTTGACATCAAATGTGTATCTTTAACCTGCCCGGTGGCACTGAGGGTTGAGGCGCTGGACACCACACCTCATACCACACCAGCGACCCGGGTTCAGGAGTGGACTCGGGTCAATGGGGGTTGGAGGGATGGAGAAGGATTGAGCACCCAATGGCTGCTCTCCTTCTCTGGGAAGGGGGGAACTGTAATTTCTGCTATGATACCACCACCTGTGGGAGGAACCTTAGGGTGGTCGGTGCAGCTGGGAGACACTCTATGCAAGGGTAGACATTGGCAGAGGACCGGCTTCAACGTGCATCTCCACGCATGCCGGCAGCCTTGTTCCTCATTGCATGCCAATGTTGGGGATCCATCAGAACACTGGGAAAAACCTTGGCCAGATCTAGGCGACGAACCTCAGCTACAGTTCCAAGGCAGCAACTGAGAAGCAGACTCCGCTGTGCACACTCCCAACAATGCTCAGGGGGAGATGTAGGGGATCTCTACCGCCCTGCCCGGAGGGTAATCCGAGGCCCTGAAGGTATGAGGGTAGTGTTAGCACTATAGGGGCAGACTCCTTGGGGCTGCAAAATTTGGATCTATGAGGGGAGCTCTGAAAGAGGGATCAGTGGCAGCAGTAGGAGGATAAAGAAGAAATAGTTAAAAAAAAATGTGTATCTTTGAACACTAGAGGACTGAATTCACCAATCAAGCATAAGACAGTGCTTTCACAATTAAAAAAACTGTGAGATGAGGTGCTAGCTGCACACTTGAGCAGACTCGATAGACCAGGAGGCCTGTTTCTACTGGCAATTTTGTATGTTGGTATGAAGGCTCAGGTAGCAATACTCCAGGAAACTGATGTATAAGAGGCCAAAGACCAAAAGCTGTGTAGGGAATGGGTCCATATCCAAGCCCACAGTTGTGCCCACTCCTCAAAAAGAGGGGTCTCCATATTGCTTCTCAAGTTCCTGAAGTGGATGATCAAGGGCCAAGTTTCAGATTCGGATGGGAGATGACTTATGCTGTTGTTAACTACTCCAGAAGGGCCACTGGTTCTAGGGTTGGTATATAACTGGAGTGCAGTTGCAGCAGCCACTTCAAAGAGTGGGGTTATTCTAGATGCCCTACAGGGGGTATGCCTTAGACAACTAGTATTGGAGCCCACTCGAGAGGGAGCAATCTTAGACCTGGTTCTCTCAAATGGAGATGAAGAGAGGATCACAGATGTAGAAGTGGGTAGCCATCTGGGAACTAGCAACCATCGAACAGTATGGTTCACAATAAACACGGAAATAGAGTCAAGTCATACAAAGGCAAAGGTACTGGACTTTGGGAGGACTGACTTTGCAAAATAGGTGAGTGCCTAAGGAATGCACTAGCAAATGGGCAGGAAGGAGGGGTGGAAGAACAATGGGGAATAATAAAAACTGCCATCACAGAGGTAACAAGCCTTTGTGTGAAGCAAATAAACAAAACTAAACGATGTAAGAAACCACCATGGTTCTCAAAAGAAGTGTCAGTGAAGGTTCAAGAGAAAATAAAGCTTTCAGGAGTACAAGGAATCACAGAAGGAGCAGGACAGAGAACTGTATCAGTTAAAGCAAAGAGGCTGGGAAGGCAGTCAGAACAACAAAGGCTCAAACTGAGGAAAAGATAGCCAACTCAGTTAAGAAGGGGGACAAAACCTTTATAGGTACATCAGGGAGCTTAAGGAAGACCAAGGGAGGGATAGTGAGGCTTAATAAAGGGGGTGGGCTGAGGGTGACTGTGAAAAGGCAGAGATACTAAACAAATATTTTGCTCAGTATTTACAAAGGAAGAGGGAGGTACCTAAAACAAACAGTAGAAACACTCTGGATACAGAAGTTGATACCAGCCCATTTACAGAAGAAAGGGTTCTGAAAGAACTCTTAAAACTGAAAGGTGGACAAAGCAATGGGGCCTGATGGGATTCATCCCAGAATTCTAAAAGAACTAAGGGTAGAATTAGTGACACCACTGACTACCTTGTTTAACAAATCATGGGAGGATGGGGTGGTACCCGAGGACTGGAGGAGGGCAGATGTGATTCCCCTTCACAAAAGTGGGAGCAAGGCAGAAGCAAGAAACTACAGACCTGTTAGTTTAACCTCAGTGGTAGGGAAAATGATGGAATCACTTCTGAAGGAAAGAATTGTTGAGTATCTAGAGGCCAGAGGGGCACAGGACCCAAGGCAGCATGGATTCACAGCAGGAAGGTCATGCCAGACAAATCTGATAGATTTCTTTGACTGGGTGACCAAAGTAGTAGATCAGGGAGGGGCTGTGGACATGGCCTACCTAGACTTTAGCAAGGCATTTGACACAGTCCCACACAAAGATTAATATACAAGTTAGCTAGCCTGGGAGTGGGTCCCAAGATGACAGCCTGGGTAAAAATTGGCTGGAGAATAGGACACAGAGAGTAATAGTAAATGGAGTCCCTCTGAAGAAAGGCGGGTTACTAGTGGGGTACCCTTGAGGTTCAGTATTAGATCGGTCCTCTTCAATGTCTTATAAGCGACATTGCAGAGGACTGGAAGGAAAAGTATCTCTCTTTGCAGATGACACAAAGATCTGCAACAGAGTTGATGCACAAGATGGGGTGGAAAGGATGAAAAGGGACTTGGCAAGGTTAGAGGAATGGTCAAATGTATGGCAGCTTAGATTCAATGCTAAGAAGTGCAAGGTAATGCACCTGGGAAACAAAAACCCAGGGGAAGAGTACATAATGGGGGGTGAGATACTAACAGCAACAAAAATGGAAAGGGACCTGGGGGTAGTCATATCAGATGACCTAAAGGTGGGCAAGCAATGTGAGCGGTCAGCAAGGAGGGCTGGGGGGATACTGGGATGCATAGGGAGAGGCATCACCAGTAGAAAACAGGAAGTTATTATCCCTCTGTACAGACAGCTGGTCAGACCCCATCTGGAGTACTGCGTGCAGTTCTGGAGACCCAGTCTTCGCAAAGACATAGACAGGATGGAAGCTGTCCAGAGGAGGGCAACTAAAATGGTGCAGGGTCTGCACCGGAAGACATATGAAGAGAGACTTAAGGAGCTTAATATGTATAGCCTCGAGGAAAGGGGGGCATGATTGAAACTTTCAAGTACCTCAAAGGAATCAACAAAATCCAAGAGAGTAGCATCTTTCAAAAAGAGGTGTGCAAGAACAAGGGCACAATTTGAAGATGGGGGGTGGCTCAGGAGGTAATTTAGGAAGTATTTTTTCACAGAGAGGGTTGTGGATGCATGGAGCGCCTTCCGGAGGAAGGTCATGGAGTCAAAAACAGTGGTGGAATTCAAGCATGCATGGGACAGTCATAAGGCAATTCTAGGGGTTGGGGGCAGGAAGAAGTAGGCTGCTGGTTAACTAGGATCTGCAGCTTATCCAGTAGGCAGGGAAATGGGCAGACTGGGTGAGCCAAGCGGTCCTTATCTGCCATCAAATTCTATGTTTCTATGTTTCTATGAGGATGATACTCCCCTTTTCTTAGCCTTTACACAGACCATTACTGACCTCGTGAGTGATGTACCCCATGTCTGACAGGGGGTGATTTTAATTTGACCCTGGATCCACAGGTCTATTGCTCTACTTCAATGGGGGAGCCCCACCAGAAAGTTGCTGGAGTAGGTAAAACCGTGGTGGAGAACCTGGCATTACCAGATGTCTGGCATGTGTTGAACCTGCTTGACAGAGATTAATCATTGTAACAGGGTGCTCCTGTTAGAGAATATAATTATATGTGCACCCCTTCCCTTATTCCTTTCACTCTTGCCTATTTTCTTATTTTTCTCTTTCTTTTCTGTCTTTTCGTGTCAGGGTGGCAAATCTGGCATTTCCCTAAATCCTTAACTGTCCCTTTATATCTTATTCCCCATTTCTGCACATGTTAAAACCATAAAGAATTGTTAATTACAGTGTCCCTTAAGTTTAAAAGATGCCCCTGGTTTGGTAAACTGTGGCCATAGTGCTTAGCACTGTAATGCTAGTGCCCTTTAAGTAGAAGGAAGCTCATGTCGCAAGAAGCGACTGAAGATAAGCCCAAAGTCGGGCTGTATAAAGTGATGAAACTGCATGTTTCAGTAGTAAAAGAAAAAGCTCTTCTCACAAGCTTTATTCAGAAAAAAACTGCCTTCTGCAGCTAGGAAAAAGCAGCTGCTGCATCATACATCGGAGCAGGATTGTTCTCCAATGTACACTCAAGCGTAGCCCGCTGCTTACTCGAAACAGGATGCTTCGATAAAAAGTGAAAGTGCTGCATAGGTCGGCAAAATAAAAGTCTGCAGACAAGATACAAGGACACTATGGGCAGGGAGAGAAAGGCCCCGTAGTGTCCTAAAAGATAAAGAATGTAAATTTGTATAAGTACAGCCCCAGAACTAGTGTAACGGGCAGCTGTCAGGAAAATATGGCCAAAATGAAATGTTTTGCTGACGGCAGAAATTTCAGCTATCGGGTTGCTAAAAATATAGACAGTAGTGGTACAAAAGGCTCCTAGAAAGGAGAGCAGAGCCTTACTTGGCAAAAGCATGCAGCCTGTATAAATATTGCATTGCAAGAATACAGAATATACCCAAATAGAAAATTATTTCCTTTTTTGCATAAATACACTTGTGCTCTAATGTCAGGTCTCCTGGGCTGGCAGGGGAAGGCAAATAGGGAGAGTGCACCCCTCATTTGCTGTTCCACTGTCCAGACTGGGCATTCCTGTATGTTAGAAGTAAAATAAGCTTAAAATAAATGATTACCAGAAACCTTGTCATTTTGGGGACGATCCTGCTATAGGGCTGGCAGCCCATAGAATGACTGGTCTTGTAGGAATCAGGAGGTACAGTATGAGGTCACTACCAGTGGGAGGAGCTAAACTCTTGATAATGTTCAAAACCACTAATTTAAAATTTTTTAGGTGGTCTAAAAATACAGATCTTAGTAGGTCTTCTAAGAAGGATGTAAATAAATTGCCTGTTGATCATGCGTGTATAACAATATTCAAGGTATCCTTATCTAGGACCAGAAAAAAAGGTCTACGTGTATTAATTAAGAGATCACCTGATTGTGATGTCACCCTGAGATTGCTATAAAACCTTCCACCAGGGGGCTACAAAGATTGAGGTGGGTCAGTATCTTCTGACCACAGAGTAAAAAGGAAGTAGTTCGAGAGTTTACAGACTGTGATTGATACTGGATATAAAGAGGAAGGTCAAAAG
This sequence comes from Neoceratodus forsteri, assembly GCA_016271365.2. NCBI lineage: Eukaryota > Metazoa > Chordata > Ceratodontiformes > Ceratodontidae > Neoceratodus > Neoceratodus forsteri. The sequence goes on from CM028133.1 coordinate 309,192,648, forward strand.
TCTCAAGGAGAAAATATTTCCTGATGTTTGGATGGTGTGATGAACTAACCCCTATTTTCTTGCTGTAAATATCAAGTTTAATTTTTTTTTTCATTTTTGCAAGTTTTTGCAAATAAATTGACAAACGCATTTATTGCATTTTTTATGCACTATATTTACTGTCTGGTTGTCTGTCATTTAATTTCACGCTTCTACAGTCATATATCCCTGACCCATGCCTTTGCCAACCATATTGATTTCTTGTTAAGCTTTCCTATGATTATACAGGCTACCATCTCTGTGGAGATCAAAATAATCCTATTTCAGATCATGCTCCAGTCATGCTGCTCATGATATGGGGTCCAGAACAACCATGGTTCCTCCCCATGGAGGTTAGATCGTCTGCTTCTCTATGATGAATCCTTTTTAAACTAAGTGGAGAAGAAATAGTGTAATTTTTTTCAGCTGAATGATACCATCGAGGTCTCCAAGGCCACCCCGTGGGAGGCCTTCAAAGCAACCATCTGAGGACATATAATGCAGCTGGCCTCTAAGTGCCAAGGTATCTGTGCTAGAAGCTAAACTTCAGGAGTTGGAATCTGCTTACGAAGTGATGGCCTCTCCAACTTGTAGAAAGACAGTGTTGACTGAAATGATGGGGGGGGGGGTAAGCTACAGCTGAACACTTTGCTCTACCAGAAGGTAGAACTTACCTTACTCTAATCTTGCACAAGTTCTGGAAAGGAAGTCAGAAGTCCTCAACTTGTGTATTACAGACTCCATAAGCAACAAGCAGAATGCCTTATTGCTGCACTCCTCAACTCCACAGGAAAGGTGTCATATAAGGCAGTGAAAGTTTATTATGCCATACTTTTACCAATCATATTCCTCTGATGGCCCTAGGAACTCAGTTTAATTGGATACCTTCTTTTATAAATTAATTTTCTGAGCATCACAGAGGCTCAAAGACTGCAACTGAAACAACCTCTTACTTGTGAAAAAATCCAGCAAGCCATTAACTTAATGAACAGGAATAAGGCTTCTTTTGGGGATGGCATACCTGTTGATCTATATGAACAACTGCCAACTCATGTAACTCCTTCTGTTTAGCAGGTGTACATGGAAGTCCACTCCTAAATGTCTGTCCTCACCACACCTAATGAGGCCATAATTATGGTGCTACCATAGGAGGGCAAAGACCCACTTCTTCCCTCTCGCTAAAGTCTGATATCTGTCATTAATGCTGATGCCAAAATATTGGGAAGGCATTGACCACTAGACTGGAAACAATCCTTCTGGATCTAGTACATCCAGCACAGGTCAAGTTTTGTCAAGGGCCAGCTGAGCACAGATCATCTTCATGCTCTCCTTACCATCTTCCATGCCATGAGCTCTGCCCCAACTCTATTCAGCAGTAGTGGCTATTAACTTTGAAAAAGTCCTGGACTTGGTAGAGTGGTAATATCTCACACATGTGTTAGAAAAAATGGGGTTTGTGGACCATTTTCAAAGATGGATCCATCCTCTTTGCTCCTGCCCTTTTACTAAGGTACCTACCATAACCTACTTTCCACCCTTTTCCAGCTGCATAAGTCCACCTGACAGGGCTGCCCCTCCTACTTACTGTTTGTGTTGGTCATACAGCTGCTGTCCATTGCAATCAGACAGCATAAGCATATTACAGGCATCAGAGTGGGAGAAACAGAATATTGTACTAAATTATAGGTGGACAATTTACCTGTCCTCTTGTCCAATACCCAAAAAGGGATACACCTTTTCTTGAACCTCCTTAAAGAGTTTTACTTGGTTTCAGCATTATGGGTTAATTAGTTCAAGACAGAGGTCCTTCCATTGTCTTGTCTCTGCCTACAATCCCCCTTCAGGCAGATGAGACTCAAATGGCCCTGAAATCTATTCACTACTTAGGTATCCAACTGACACCTGCCCTTTTGCAGATAGGTAGATTGAATATACTCCCCCTGTTAATGGAAATCCAAATTGATTGCGAGAGATGGGCCAAATTAAATCTATTCTTTCCTGGTGGAATATAAGCAAGAAAGATGATCATCACCCCAAAGTGTCCCCTCCATCTTTCACATTTTCTGATAACTGTTCCCCCAAGGTTTTGAACAAGACTGTTGCCATCATATTGTAGGTCAATTACTGTGAGAAGGGAAAACTCCTCCACCTGTACAGTAGGGCCATGCTTCAATCTCAATGGAAACATGAGTAATGGCATCTCTCATGACTGTTTGACTATCACTTGGCTTTTGTTGGGATGCAACTTACAAAATGGTTCCATGCTCCAATCCAGAATAGCCCCTTATGGTTAAAAATGGACTGGGAACTTTATGGGGGAATGTCCCTTTCCTCCATTTTATTTATTTATTTTTTTCAGGCAAATAAATGAGACCATTAACTCATCTTGAATTATATTCTGACATCTGATCTTTATTTGTCATCATTACCAGGGGCCCAGGATATATACTTCTATGCTCTATACCTATTATTATGGGCTGAAGAATATATAAAAAACAAAAAAGAAAAAGTTTGTTGTTCCTCTTCAAGTTTAAATTTGTCCATTTTGTATTAAGCTATGGAATGGTAACCATTTTTTTTAAATACATCTTTTTGATCATTCTTTATGTATATCATTTGCTGTAGTTTTGAGATATCTATCATATAATTTAACCATATCTGAAATATAGGGGGCCACTATTCTTCCATTTCAATAATATGCACTTTTTAGCTATAATAACTGTAATAAATCACTGTTGATATCCCCTTCCTCCATTTTACATGCTCCAATGTCCAATCATTTCAAATACTGGCCTACGTTTTATACAGCTGTTAAGGTGTGGGGTCAACTGTCCAAGCTTACCAAGCTTCCCTTCACCCCAGTTCCATTGGACACCTCTGGGGTAAGCCTGCAATCAAACTTATTAAGGCAACACTAGGCGAGGCAAATTTTATTTTTCAGGCACCCAATCCCAGAGGCTCTGGGCACCGTATAATAAATACATCAGAAATTTAAAAACATTATAAATAAATCAGCATTCCAGTTAAAACTTCAATCACAATCTAATTTAACAGACATTATTAATTTATGTTATTTACTTGGTTTTTGGTAACCAGGTAGGCACACTACATGACAAAGTGCCCATTTTCAGTATGACCTGGGGTGAACAGAGCTTACAAAGAGGGCACAATAAATAGGCTATAAGTTTGTGACAGAACAATGCTGTTGAACAACAAATCACAGATATGACTCAAGGTACACGTAAGGCCATAGTATATAGTAGATCAGTAACAAGTACAGGTAAATAAATCATGGTCAGTGTTGGGTAAGTTATTTTTAAAAAGTAATCAGTTACAGTTACTAGTTACTGTCCCAAAAATGTAATCAGTTACAGTTACAGATTACTCCGATATAACAAGTAATCAGTAACTGTAACTGTAATGCATATTACTTTTCATATTACTTTTAATACATGAAGTTTGTTTACTCATGGATCATATTTATGAGGTCTAGAAACACCAAAAAATCATCAAAAATAACAGAAATGGAGTCTTAGACAAGAAATCAGTTTGTATGTTATTTTATTTCATGTTTTCTGTGGAAAATAGGAAAACAGTTGTTGCACATAAAAATAATGTAAACATGTCATGTCACATTATCATAAAGCAGCACATCACATCATGACAGGATGATACATTATCGTATTTTTTAAAAATATGAACGTTAGTACTACATATTATGTTATGTATTATTAGTACAATATAGTATATTATGCTTAATTTTCTTATTACATGGATTGCAACTTCCTGCTTTAATGTAGATAGTGGTAAGTTGCTTTAATCTATGTGGTGGTAAATTGTTTGACCTCTGAAGCCTCTCTGACATAGACAGTGTGGAGGCAGTTAAGAGGAGGACAGCTAAAATGGTACAACGGTTGCAGAGTTAGGCCCCACGACACCATGGTACACCCCGACGTCTGTCAGTCTATGGAGGATGGGGCTGTGTGGTGAGGGGGTTAGGGTCTCAACCCTAACATCTCATTTCCTTACTTTTGTTGCTTTAACCCTAACTGATGCATTAAACACAGGCTTTTGCCATGAATTTCCTTACTTTTGGAAAAAGTGTAATATAAGTAGTAAATAACATGTGTTGGTGGAAGCGCGGGGCCCTCCCACCAAGCTGCTTATTTATGCATAATGATATGCGTCTGTGGAGCCCACTTAGACATAGCTACAGAGCCATTCAGCAGCCCTATAGGGCAAGGAACCCTTGTAACACTAATCTGCCGATATCTCAGGAACTGTAGTAGCTAGTAAAAAAATTCAAGTGTCGTTACAATCGTGACAGCAAGTACTGCACAAAACATACATTGACTGAATCCGTATCATGAATCATTTAAGATATGAGCACCAAAATGTGCTGAAAAGGCACCCTTGAAAACCTTGTGACACTAATTTGCCAATATCTCATTAATCGTGTAACCTATGAAAAAAATTCCAGCGCTGGTGTAGTCTATGGTTTGCAATCTTGTCCCAGCAGCTTAGATCATGTAAAGGTGATCTGAGCTGCCAGTAATGAAAAGTCTGTATTTCACTTTGTTTCCGAGATATTGGCACTGAAAAGCACAAAGGGCACCACAATGTTATCCTATGTAGAAAATCTTAACTTCATGACGGCATATCTATGGAGCCGCTTAAGTATCCAACACCTAAACAGCATAATTCACATCAGTAGGGCATTCCCCCAATACCCTAAAAATTTCAAGTAAAAAGACCAAACCATTGATGAGCTATGCAAAAGTAAAGTATTTACACCTTTTAAAATTTATAGTCTGCAAGGCAGCAAAATTCTGGGCCGTCACTAGTGTGGCTGGTCACTCAACTGCAACAGGCTCTTCATGAATGATTCTCATAAAAAAGGTTAAAATAGGCTAACTTTTCAACATCTCTGACTGTTTACCATCCTTTACAGGCAAATAAGCTTCTACTAACCCTTTATAATTATTGCTTTTATTTAGCTAGCTATCCAAATCTTCTAATTTCATAAGTACAGAAGATCAACACATCTGATTGGCATAATTAGCTAAGCTTGCTTGCCTTGTCTGATCACACAGACATCCTCTTTTTTATTCTGCGCTGACGCTTTCTTTCACAATGTACAACTTATTTCACAGTTTGTTCAGCCACAGGCCTCTAAGACCTCTACAATCTGTTTGTTTGCTGGAGCACGAGAGACAGTGTTGTAGGAAGCTATCAGGCATCCTCCCATTGAGGGTAAGGCATGGCAGCCATCAACAGACCTCCTCTTACCACAGTCCTGGACCCTGGTTGGGATTGAAGCATCTGGAACTGGCATTAGAGGGAGCAAATGCCACTCAGAACCAGGACCCTGCAAGCCTCCTCTGGCTCATCTCTGGCCAAAGAAAGTGCTTCAGTCTGTAACTCCAATAACATGGATGGAGAAACTTCAGAGTGTCCCAATTCTCCCATGCCAGTTCTAGCTGCTGCAGATCCAGGGAAAACCCTCACAGATGCCGCACGGAGAAACCCAGCCTATATTTTTTCAGTTTTGCTTGAGATGGTTGTTTAGGCACCCAAATGACAGGCCACACCCTGTGCCCTCAAGTTACCCAATGCGTGGTGTACCGCTGGCTCCTGGTTGGTTTGGTTGGCAGCTGGACAGCAGATAGTGCAGACAGCTGGGCTGCAGCTTTTTTTTTTCTCCTGGGAGAGACCACCGTCCTGTTTACCCACCCTGGTCACAGCCCTCGGAGTTCCCACCAACTGCCCATTGCCGCAACTCCCGGTTACCCCCGGCTTACCCCCCAGAGGGTGGGGCCACAGCACTGGTTCCCCTAATTCCGGTGCCACAGGATTAGCGACTGGTTGGGAGTGTGGCGGCAGTGGCTGATTGAAGGCTGGGGAGGGCTTCATGTAGATGGAGGCTCTCCCCTCCTCCATTTTCTTATTTTTTTCCTCCGGGAGGCGGGGACGTGCAATGATGTCCAGTGTCCACCCCACCTCCATTAGCTGCGAGTGCCGGTAGCTGTGGGACTCCAGCTTCCACTAGGGGTCCATCATGTGACAGACACTTCCTCACCCTCCCCCCCAGAGAAGGAAAGCTGTCCATGGGACCCTCTGTCCTTCTCTCCCCGGCCAGACCTCTGGTGACCCAGGTTCATTCCCGGAGCCAGTGCAGCCATAGCAAATTCAATGTCGCCCGGCGGGCCCGGCTCACCAGCTTTAATACAAATGTCTCCCAGCAACAAATTAACTTATGATTTTAATAATGCTCGCCAGTCTCTCCCCTGAGGTCTAACCCTGACTTTTTTCTTTGTACTATTATTTTATTCCATCTCAGACCGATCACACTCTTCTCTCCTCAGCTCTTAAAATGGCGACTGACGCCAATAAGGGATCATGCGGTATAGACTGTTGACTGACTCCGCTTCATCCAGTCAAAGTCAAGACAGACAGCAATGCTCAGCCAACCAGTGGCTGAGACTCACCATACCAACTCACTGCTGAGATGACAGTCAGCAAGTAAGAAAACTCAAACCAGCTTGGGGAGAGAAAACATTTTTTTTCAAATTTTGGAGCATATTTTTTTACATTTTGGATCATGGGAAAGGGCAGAAGAAATAAAAGGAAAAGGATTATGTTGTAATGCATTACAGTAACGTGTTACTTATACGAAAAAGTAATTAGTAACTGAGGACAATTACATTTTCATATAAGTAATCTGTAACTAGTATATGTTACTAAGTGATGTAATTTAATTACAGTAATGCATTACTTGTAATGCGTTACCACCCAACACTGATCATGGTAGTATCCAAGAATGTCCAGTTTTAAAGGAACCATGAGAATCAGAATGCCTCACTAGGGGAGGAAGGCAATTCCAGAACCTAGGAGCTGATACACAAAAGGCCACAAATCCTGTATGAGTAGAACACCTTGGTTCAATAAAGGACAATGCAACATAGAACTGAAGACTCTAGGGTATATCAGGAGATTGCAACAAGAAATATAAACCAGGGAAAGTTCAAAATCTAATGTGTTTATCAATGAAACAGCCCATGGCAAGGTTTTACTTGGTGCGGGGGCCAAGCCAGCTGGAGACGAATAAAGTCTGAAGTAGTGTGTGAAGTGAGCAGCAGCACCCAAAATGAAACAGAAGATGTTATTACAGGCTGCTACATCCCACCTAGCAAGGGAGGATTTGGGAGCATTTAGGCAGACCAGGACACAATAGAGGAGGTTAAAGAGAAAGATACCATTTGCAGTAGACAGTCTAGCTTTTAATGTAAGATTGGTTCTAGCATGAAAGGCCAGGAACAGTTTGGAATTCACTGATTTACAGATGAATTCAGTATGCTGGGAGAAGTCTAGAGCTGGATCCAAGGTGACAAAAAGGTACTTAACATAATTCCCACTCTCAATCAGGATTTGGCTTTCTATGGGTTTATGACAGGCCTATGGTGAGTTAGTCAGGTTTGTCTGTGGTGAATGTCAAAATTAAGGTTATTGGGGCCTATGCACAATGCCAATGCAGTGTGCGTAGTGTGCATAAGCAATGCGCATAGGCACGTATGAACCCCTAGTGTGGGGCATGCACGATGTTCATGTAGGCACCCATGTAGGCAGGCCACACACAGCTCCACAGTCCAAATGCATGGTATGTATGTGGGGGCATGGCTGCATATCACTGCACACCAGTGTCTGCTGTACACATGTACAACACCATGTATGACGCCCAAGCACGTGGCACCAGGCGTGTACACATATGCCAATGGGAGGGCTGCCATAAGGGCCTGCACAGCAAAGCAGAACCACCAGCTCTCAGACACAGGGCCAGATGGAGGTGACCAGTGAGAAAAAATGGCACCGTCACAGCACGGCATGTCCCGTGCTGCCACGCTGCAGCGTGACGTGCACCACACGGCAAATGGCATGGCAGGGCACCAACCCAGGGTGCCAATGGCCATGCAGAAACATGCCCCAGGATGTGAACCCATGGCATGCAGCAGGGATGGCATCCAGCCCCTGTCGAACAGGAGTGGCCACCATGCATTGCCAGGCACTGGCTTATGGCACTGGATAACGAGCACCAACAATGGCAGAGATGCACATGTACATGCCATGATCTGTGCCCATGGTGAACCACAGTCAGTGGTGCACAGGGTGTGGCATGTCCACTGCTGCAACGGCTGTAAGGCAGGGTGTGTGCCTGGCCCGGCCATGGACAGCGCTGCTGCTAAATGCCTGGCATCTGGTCCAGGTCCCTGGATGGGGTGCAGGCGTGCCACTGTGCATGGACACTGAACACCACCCCGGACAGCCAGTCTGGTGTGATGCACACCACACCATGTGCATGTGGAGGCCCCCCCACCCGTGGCACAGCAGTCGCCCCTCTGCCACCTGGCATGCCTGCACCCTGGGCCGTACACATGCCATACAAGCAGCACACATGGACAGGCACCCACGGGACCACCACCCTTCCAGTGCTACTTGCAGAGCCCCCACACACTGGAAAATCAGACCCCTGCCCGCCCCCTACCCTGGACACAGTAAATGCACCAATGTACAGTACACAATAAAAAAGCTTTAATGAAAACAGAGTTCTATGCACTGCTGTACTGTAAGGCAGAATAGGCAAAGACAACAGGAACAGATGGAGCCCTCACTGGGCTGTGATGGCCCTGCAGCCGCTGGCCTCCTCCCCCTCATCCTCTTGGCATTATGAGCATGGCAGTCCCCATGGCCACTCCTCCTGGCTGCTGTTGCTTACATCTCTGATGTCCACCGGGACCCTTTCAAGGCACGTCAGCACCATTCTCCTCACTGGACCCCTGTAACACTGCAAAAGGGATACAAACAGCCATGTTACAGTGCATTCCTTGTGCATGGTACCAATACAGGATGTGCATGTACATGGCGGGTGGCCCACTCCCTGGTAATGGTGTCATGCCCACCACCAGCCCATCCCGTGTACAGTACCATGGACACATGGACATGACGTACACACTGCCTATCTGACAACTGCACCCATGCAATGTGTGTGGAAAATGGAATAACCATGCATTGTGCTGCATAGGTCAGTGCTGTGTAATGCTGTCCATAAACCATAGTGCGAGCCCACACAGTGTGGGCATGTGCCACTTGGTTCAGTGGTGGCATGAGCCAGCATGCAGGCAGTGCTAGGGGACATGCTGTGGACATGGGATGGGTGGGGGATATGCACAGAATCACATCATGGCTATGACATACCTTGGATAACACGGTGACCTGCCATAGGTGGGTCCAGTCACCCTGATATTGGAGGACCCTGTCAACCACCTCCCAGGTCATGCAGTATGAGAACAGCAGCTGCTATCATTATCTCCTCTGGGGGGATGTGCACACCATGATCGGTGCCCCATCTGGCTGCTGCACCATGTTCAGCTCCAGGTGCTGTGGGCAGCCCTGCAGTTCCTGTATGGGAACAAAATGGGAAGAAATGGTTAGGCCTCTGCACAGCTGACACACACAGCACAGCCCACCAACACAGAGAGATACCCTGGTACTCATCTAATCATGCCCCTGCACCATCCAGAGGGTGCCAAAGCCTCCTGAGTCACAATAATTGTCTTCTGACATCCACCACATATGCTCTGGGAACCTCTCAGTTCTGTACATGCCACCTTTCAACATGGTCACAACTGTGTACAATGGCTGATGCACCACGCAGGGCAGCACGGGCACATGTGCCCACATGTATCCATTGCCCATGCCAGACCATCATGCATGTGCGGCATGCTACGCCCTCCTTAAAGGCACATGCAGGTGTGCACAGAGAGATAAAGCGGATGTGTCATGGCACGTATGGTGTACTGGAAATGGCACAGTGGAGCAGCATGTGTCCCAGAATGCTGTTGAACATGCACCTGCTCCACGAGGAGGTGGTGCAAAAGAGGCATGCCCATCCACAGCCCAGTGTAGTCCAACCATGGCTGGATGCTGCCATGATGGAGGAGATACACTGCATTGGGCATTTCTGTTTGCCATGGCCCATGATTGAAATGCTCTGTGAGATGGTCCACAACAACATTGCTCCAAGGACCTGATGGTCCAGGGCAATGATGGTCGAGATGAAGATGCTGTATGCACTGACATACTATGCCACTGGCTCCTTCCAGAGGGTGACCAGCGACACAGTAGGTGTATGCCAGTCCTCTTTGTCACGGGCCATGATGCAGGTCATGAATGCCCTGCTGGTCCATGTGCACAAACACATCATGTTCCTTGGGCTGACAGTATAGCCTAGAGGTTAGAGGAATGAGGTATGAACAAGCTTGATACATCCAGCAGATCAGACTTGAGTTTGATTCTCACAACTTCCACTTGCATACTGTGTGACTCTGAGCAAGTCACTTAACCGCCTAGTGATCCCAGGTTGACCCTGAAAACAGGCACTTGTGCCTAGTGGGCCTTACCCGGTTACCAAAGACTAAAATAAAAATAAAAAATAAATGTTCCTGATGGTGGTGGCAGATGTACAGCAGATGAAGCAGGCATTCTATGACATGCACGGCATGCCCAATTTATACTGTGTGATTGACTACACCCATATTGCCATACTGGCACTGCCAGTGCAGGAGGAGACATACAGGAACAGGAAGGGGTTCCACAGTGTAAACTGCCAGGTCATGTGTGACACATGTGCTATGTTCACCAATGTATGTTCGAAGTACCCTGGGTCATGCCATGACTCGTTTATACTGGACCCATCACACCTTGGTGGCATGCTCCATGCATAGCGCATCAATGGCTGGCTGTTGGGTGAGTATGAATGCGGCATCCTTTATGAGCCCACTGATCTGATGCATTGTATCACATGTGTGACACTGCCCTTTGTTCTCCACACAGGTGACAGTGGATACCCACTGAGACCATACCTGATGACACCTATCCTGGCACCTACCTATGCAGCTTAGGAGGCATACAACCATGTGCATAGGAAGACTAGGAACATTGTGAAGAGGACCATAGACCTCCTGAAGATGCAGTTCCGGTGCCTGGACCATACTGGGTGGACAATAATGCTGGCCCTGGAAAAGGCCTGCAGGGTGTTCATGGTGTGTGCCAAGCTGCATATTATGACCCTAAGATGTAATATGCCCATACCAGGGGCACAACAGCTGGATGAACCACCAAGTGATGTGGATGTTGGTGCATGCCATGGTCCAGAGATGATTGGCAGGCATGCTGCATAGGCGGCACTCATGCAGGGCACATTCCATCTGTAACCTGTTCACTGGGAGCAGCACAGGTGGTGTGTGTGTCATGCAGTAGTGTGGTTCCATATGTGAGCGTGCAGCCATCTCGCATGTGCAGACATGTCCAGTGATGCTGTGGGCATCATGGTGTGGTGACATGTGCATGCAGCATACATGGAGGGTGGCAAGCACATGGTGATGAGGCCTCTCACTGAACTTACCCATGGGGGGTGCACACATTGGGTCACTGTGGATGTGCAGATCTTGGGTCCAGCTGTCCAGTATAGGGTGGGGTATGTCAGCAGGTGTGGCATGCATTGCTGGACAGGTCCGGATGGCACCCCTGTGTGTTCCCATCCCACACCCCATGGCTGCATGGCCATGCTCTGCCATTCCACCCGTGTGTGGCTCAGTGCATGTGGCACTGGGTTGCCTGGCGTGCACGTGATGTGTGGTGGTGCCGTGTGCAGGGGAGGGTCAGTGTGCATGGTGTTGGTGCTGTAGATCCATATAGTTGAGAGTGGGCCTGGTTTGTCCTGAACATCAGTGTAATAGTGGGGGGGGGGGAGCTTTGCTATGGTCCTGTACATCAGTGTCATGGGTGTGTGTGCATTGCATTGGTGCTGTATATCAGTGTGTGTGTGGGGGAGTTTGTGCTGTACATCAGCGTGATGCCAGGGCATTGTGCTGGTGCTGTACATCAGTGCTGTCTGCATGCTGTGCATCGTCACTGGCCCTGAGAGTCACTGGGATTGGCCAGCAGATAGGCGGATGCCATATGAACTCATATGGCATAGAACTCTGTTTTCATTAAAACTTTATTATTGTGTATTGTACATTGGTTATAGATAGTGTGCCCTGCCTGTGGGAGGGAGTCGATGTCTGCTGTTGCCCCTGGCACCTGCCGCCAGATGTCTGCTCTGTCCTCAAGTCCGGCTTGTCCTCTTTGCCCACAGTGTCTTGTTTTCCAGCATGTCCTGCCAAGTCACCCTCGGTGCCTAGTGTGCTCTGGTCTTGGGACACCACACTGTATGTCACTGCAGTGTATACCAATGGCCATGCAGAAACATGCCAGTGTCCCTGGAGCATGGTGAGGGCTGGGTGTGCCGGTGACTGACTGTGTGTGCTGCTGCCTGTCACAGTTCATGTATGGCACATTGCGTCCTGTGGTGGTGCCTTCCAGTCACTCAAGGGCATCTGTGATGTGGTCCATGCTGCGGTGCGTGCCTCGCACCTTTATGGTCAGAGCCAACAATGCATCTGTGTTCTGGCGCTGTTCCACCAGGTGGTTCACTTCAAGCAGGTACAGCTCTTGGTATCAATCTGCCATGGTGGCATGCATGCACTCCATGCATCTCTGTCCAGGCACTGCCACGATGGACCATCATCGGGACTGTCCTCTTTGAGTGGCAGTTCATGGCTGGCAGTGGCAGTGCCATCTGGCAACCGTCGTCCCTGCAATGGTTGTGCTAGCCTGACACAGGCCATGTCATGCTCCTGCTGTACATGGCACCTGGGGGCCTGCCACTGTCCACCACTGGCACTCAATCCACTGCAGTCAGTAGCGGTCTCCTATGACCCCTCTTTAGCTGCATCAGGGGTGCTGTCTTCCTCCCTGTCGGTCTCCATTGGGGCCTTGGTGTTTTGCTCTGTACCTGTGAGGGAAAGGGGCATGTTAGTCTGGTTGGGCCCATGCCATGTTGTGGGGCTCAAAGGAGTGCATGAGGCATTGTGATGTACCTGTTCCATACTTGGCCTGCCTGGTGTCCTCATATGCCAGCTGCATTGCCGCAGTGTCCCATCTGTGCAGTTCAGGTGCCACTGTACTGCGTGGCTCACTGGAAAGGGCTGGGGGGGAACAGATGGCCATTAGTACATGCCTGCAGGCACAGCACATGGGTACACTTGCCTGTCATCCACCTTTTTACCCTCCATGATGTCCACACCATCCAACTTACCATGGATGTTGACATCCGTTAGTGTGTCCACCACCATCTGCTCCACTGGATTGAGCTGGCAGTCCTCACTGGGGGACCTGATGCTGGTGCCCTGGCATGTCCGGTCTGCTGACATGATCGACTTCTTGACCGTTGCATGCAGGTCATGCCATTTGCATTTTATGGCCTCGTGAGTGTGTGCCTGTGGTCTGGTGGCACTGATACCACTTTCTATCTCTAGCCACAGCCGTGTCTTCACATCAGCTGGTGTGATCAGTGACTGTGCTCCATGCAGCTGCTGTTAGTGCATCTGGATGTACGATACCATGGATGCCACCTGGCTCCCTGTGATGTTTGGAGCACAGGGTCGGGCACTGCCACTGCCCTCACATGGCCATGGCACCAGCCGGCAGCTCAGTCATCCCTTTTGGGCTTCTCCATGGACAGCATTCACCCATCCATGACACTCGTGTTCTCTGCCATTTCCTAGATGAACATCACCTACACACTGTTCACTTCCATGCCAGTGCACATGGTGAGGAGCATGTTCATATATGGTGGGGTCAAGGGGTGGTCCCGCATATCACTGGGATGCCTCCATGCAGTATGCAGACCACTATGCAGCCTCTCCCAGCCCACCCCCTGTGTCCACGTGGCACACATGGGCATTCATGAATGCCATATTGCCAGGGTGCCTTGCATGCTGCGTAGCTGTGCACTGCAGATACATCAATTTCATGCATAGTTTCCACACCTTCATGCATAGGCCCCCTTATTTGTATTCACTAGGCTTTAGAACTGCTGTAGAGCAGAAGCTCAGCAGCACACAGAAGATTACTAAAATGCACCTATGACTTAGGGAGGTCATTTATAAATAGTGGGAATAACAAAGGACCCCCAGTTGACACTTGGGGAGCACCTGAATCCATGTTGGGAGTCAGAAAGGAGGGAGAGTTTTGAAATGTGGTTGTTTAACTGGAGATGGACAATTTTCTCAAGAAGCTTACTCAAGATGGAGAGAATAGCAATTGGGTGATAGTTGCCCAAAGTACTAGGCTTGCCAGATTTATGGACACAAACTATATTAGCTACCATCCATGATATCCAGAACAGCACCAAATGAAAGGGACAAGTTAAATATTCTTGCTAGAGGAGCAGCAATCACATGTAATGCTAGTTTCAGCAACTTAGGTTATAGATCATCAAGGCCAGTGCTACCATCCATTTTAATGCCCAGTAAAAAATGTTTTACTTCTGCTGGACCAACAGATAGGAAGTGGAAAGGCTGAGGCAAGGAGCACCGAGACTCAGGAACCATAGCAGATAGGGGGTAGAGGTACTATCTGACTTCCCAGGGATGAGAGCAGATAAGTCAGAAAAGGCATTTGCAATTGAGAGAGGATCACTGCAGCTGGTGCCATCAATGATAGTGTCAGTTAAGCAATGAGTTTTGTTTTGCATCAAAAGATGTTTCACACTACTTCAAAATCTATGAGGGTCATCAATGGCTTTAGGTACTGTAGCTGGTTAGGCACACTTAACAAACCTCACTGCTTTTAACTATCTGTCTGTCTATCTATCTATCTATCTATCTATCTATCTATCTATCTATCTATCTATCTGTCTGTCTGTCTGTCTGTCTGTCTGTCTGTCTGTCTGTCTGTCTATCTATCTATCTATCTATCTATCTATCTATCTATCTATCTATCTATATTTTCCAGCAAGTGGTATAAACAAGCCAGTCAGAGTGGAGACCAGTTAGGTTAAATTTTAGCCAGCGTTTTTCCCTGAACTTTAGTTTGCACAGTAGTTCTTTAGAGAGCCACTGGGTAAGACAGCATCAAAGCTGCCTCCTAGAGGACTCAGCATGTTTATTTTGAATAGATAGAAATAAATCAAGCAAGCAATCAATCTATCAATCAATCAATCAAATCTTTGTTTTGCCAGGTGGAACACCATTGAGATAAACTCATTTTCAAGATGGACCTGGAAAAGGTTCACAAAAGGCAACTGGCCCACCGGTGCAGTGGTTGGATTTCTGCAAGTGACGTCAGTGACCCGGGTTCAGGAATGGACCTGGGAGCTGGAGAGTCTGTTCGGGGGTGGAGGATCAAGCACCTTCAGGGCTGCTCTCCTTCTCTAGGGGGAAGGGCTGGGGTGAATGCCCAGTGCGTATATGACTCCTGGCAGAGGCCAGAAGGATACGCAAGCACCGGCATATAAAAGAAAAAGAGGGGCGGGGCAGACGCTGGACATCATTGCACGTCTCTGCCCCCTGAGGACACAAAAATAGAAAATCCTGCTTGTGGCTGCCATTAATGATGTCCGCTCTTGACCCTAATCAGCCTCCAGGGTCGGCTCTTATTCTAGTCCCACATATGTGGCACTGTGCCTCAGGTGCCACATCCCCACCCCGAGATGGTAAGCTGGGGGTGTCAGAGTCATGGCTAGTAATGGAGGTGGGGGTACAGGGGTCCATGACCAGGCAGAAAGCCTAGGCAGCCATAAGCAACATAAAGAGGAAAAAAAAAAAAGGCAACATGATACATTCACAAAGCAAAAGATATCCGAGAAATGGGACAAAGTCACAGTAACACAATTTGTAGAATACAGGTAGGACCAGTCAATGCTGGATAGGTCCAATATGAAGTCAATTGGATTTACCTTGGAAAGATCTCTGAAATGGACAATTGGGGTGGGGTTTGGGGCATTGGGCTGCCCAGATGCAAGACGTGGATGGGTGGTCACTAATGGAGTCAGCCAGAACACCCTCCCCAACAATCTCGTTGGGCCTGCTGGTTAGCATCCAGTCAATGAGGGAGTGGGACCCAGAGTTAGATGACTCAGTAGAAGTAATGACCTGGACAAGATTTAGCTTGCCAAGATAAGTTTGGATAGATTTTAAGGGACTTCCACTCCAGTCAAGATTAAAGTCACTAACTATGATGGATTCTTTGCTCATTGATCTAACTCTCATGGCAGAAGGCAGGAATTCTCAAAATGAGGGACCTCCTAACACTGGGTGCCCACTTTCTGGACTCTTTCAAAGACATGAGAACCTGTTTCAGCCTTCCACACAAATGATTTTTCAAATACCTGCAATTAAGAAGTGTGCAGGTCCCTCTGTTAAAAGGGGCCTGTCAGACAGCTTTCCATCCTATATCTCCATTACTTATTTGGTGTAAATGTCTCAAAGGGTGAGCTAGTCATATTTATAAATGTATTATATCTGCAATCCAAGACCAGACTCAAAAGGCTTCTAAGCAGTGAGAAGTTCTTCTTGACCTCTGTATTTAGGTACAGGTGTGGAGCACGTGCTGAACTACAACCCATAGAACTTGCATGGATAGCTTCAATTTTCATATTCAAAAACAAAGAGCTACATCTGTGGTACAGAACACCTGACAAGCTATATTCTCTGGGTCTTATAACAGGAGATGAATTTTGGAGATGTGGGGCCCCAGGATATTCTCTCTGCTATGTGTTATAGTCCTGCCCTTTCTACACAAGCTTTGGTTCACCATTTAGCAAGATTGCCTAGGAGTGGTTGGTCAGTCTTATCAGTTGACTCCATCTCTCACCCCCTCTAGGTACTCTGGCATGAGATCCCAAACTACTTTGGTTGATTGCTGCAACAGTTGAAGCAAAACATATCCTACTTTGTATTTGGAGGACTACAGAAGTGCCCATTTTGCAGGAGAGGAGGTTGGCTACCTCCTCACTAGAAATGCTCTCTAGGATGTCTCATGTAGCTGAGAACTTTTTAAAGGCCTTCTATGCACATTGAGCACCACATATTGCCTTGCCCATGAGCATCTAGGATCCTCATTACCCCATACAGGAGTCCAAAGATCAGCTTTGTCCTCCATGAGATTTCTTGTCACTCTACTCCTGCTTGCATCATATCATGGGTTTCAATATCACAGTATCACAGTCTTAAAGAACACTGGTTGTAAGTTGTTATCCTGTCAGACTTGCATAGAATGAAACTGTTATTGAAATCATAGCATTTTATCTGGAATACTGTCTTTGTGTTTTAAATGTATGTTGATTCTGTGTTATAACT
The DNA here is from genome assembly GCA_016271365.2 of Neoceratodus forsteri. Lineage (NCBI taxonomy): Eukaryota > Metazoa > Chordata > Ceratodontiformes > Ceratodontidae > Neoceratodus > Neoceratodus forsteri. Next base: position 309,209,906 of record CM028133.1, read on the forward strand.
TCTTATCACAACAAAAATTAACTGCAAAACGAAATGCAAAATTGTGATCAGCATATTGTCAATAAGCCTCATACTAAAAATGAGATATCTAAGTTACTTCATTTAAGACTTACAAGCCATTTTATAACTCTGAATTTAGTGCAGGTTCAAAAAATTGGTTTCAGCTAAGAACTACTGATTGTGTCAGCTCCAGAACTCACTGCCTAGTCCTTCATGCCAGCAAAATTGTGTGACTAATTTCTCCAAAATTACATGAAAATGTAGATTTAGTAAAAATTAGAAAAAGGAACATTGACATTAGGTGGGTATGATGCACATATTTCCAGAATGTGCAGATGCAGGTTATGTAAGAATGTGTCTGGGAGGTGGTGTGGAATTCAGTGGCAAACATTGCTTTAGAAAGTCCTGCTTGTGTGCAGTACCAGAATACTGCAGAGATGAGATTTCAGAATGTAATCAGATTGCAATTTTGCAATACAGCAATGACAGAATCTCAGACAATAGCATGGACACACAATTTTGGAATGTGGCAGGGATGCTGAAATTCAAAATGTATCTGTACCACACGTTTTAGAATGTGGCAGAGATACATCATTTTGGAATGTGTTATGTATATAGTTGCAGAATGCAGCAGGAATAGAGAATTTCGTATTGTGTCAGGGATGCATAATTTGGGCATACGGTTATGATGATCAGTTTAGGAATGTGGTGATGATACTCAGTTTTAGACTGTGGTGCAATTTGACAAAGTGACATGAACATGACTTTTCATAATGTAGAGGGGATTCAGTTTCAAAATGTGATGTTGACATGCTATTCAGTATGTAACAGAGATGCACATTTTAAGAATGTGATTGAATGTGTCATTTTTGGAAAGTGGTGGGGATACCATAATTTCAGAATGTGACAGGAAAACACAGTTTCAGAATGTGGTGGGATGTTCAGTTTTGGAATGTGGCTGGAAAATGCAATTTCAGAATGATGTGTATTTGGAATGTGATGGGCATGCACAATTTTGGAATGTGGCAGTATTACAATTTTGGAATGTGACAGGGATACACCATTTCAGAATGTGTAGGATACACACAATTTCAGAATGTGGCAGGGATGCACAATTTTGGAATGTGGTGGGTATGAGCAATGTCAGAATGTGGCTGGAATGTGCAGTTGTGAAATGTGACAGGATCATGCAGTTTTGGAATGGCTGGAATGCACTGTCTTGGAATGTGATGAGGGTTCTCAATGTTGGAATGTGGTTGGGACACACTATTTCAGAATATGGTAGGGACGTGCAATATTGGAATTTGACAGGAATGTACAGTTTCAGAATTTGGTGGAGGCAAACAATGTTGAAATGCGGTGGGGACACCCAATGTCAAAATCTGAAGGGGAAGCACAATATTAGAATGTAGTGGGGTTGCACACTTTTGGAATGTGGCAGTGGTGTACAATTTCAGAATGTTGCAGTGACACAAAATTTCATAATGTGGTATCTACAAACAATCTTGAAATGTGGTGTGGCTGTGCAGTTTCAGAATGTGATGGGGACACCCAAATTTGAAATGTGGTGGGAAGTGCAATTTTGGAATGTGGCAGGGGTACAGAAAGTCGGATTGGTAGGGATGTACAATTTTGAAATGTGGTGAGTGCATTCAGATTTGGAATGTGGCATACACAAATAATTTCAGGGTTAAATTGTGTGTCCTGCCACATTGTGACAGTGTGCAGCCTTGCTATATTCCAAAATGATACATCCCAAACAAATTCCTAAATGCATGTCCCTACCACATTTCAAAACTGAGCAGCTATGCCACATTTTGAAATTGCACATCCCTGCCACATTCTGAGATTGTATGTTCCAGTCGTATTCTAAGAATAAGTGTTCCTGTCACATTTCAAGATTGCATGTCCCTCACTCCAAAATTATGCATCCCTACTACATTCTAAAACTGCGCATCCTCTACATATTCTGCTGATTGCATGTCCTTCATTTCAAAATGATGTATCCTCCCCTTTTTGAAATTGCATGTCCATACCACATTTTAAGATTGTGTTCCCCATCACATTCTGAGATTGTTTGTCCTTGCCATATTCAAAGACTGCATGTTCCTGTCACATTCTATGATAGTGCATGGCCACCATTTTCAAAATTGCATGGCCCTCATTCCAAAATTGTGTTCCTGCCACGTTCTATAAATGCGCATCCTTACCATATTCAGAGATTACCTGCTCCTCATTTTAAAATTGTGTGTTCCCATTCTAAGATTGCATTTCCCCAACACATTCCAATATTGTTCATCCCCACCACATTCTGAGATTTTGTGTCCTCATCATATTCCATGATTGCATTCTCCTCATTCCACAGTTGTCTATCCACATTCTGAAAATGTTCCTGCCACATTACAAAATTGTGTATTCAAGATGCATTCTGAAATTAAGAACCATCGCATTGTAAAATGTTGACCCTGTCAAATGTAGAAATCTCATCACTGTAAAATTTGGAAATTGCATACAACTTCAACATTCCAAATCCGTGTCTACAGCTGCATTCCCAAACCACTTCCATGCCAAATTTTAAGGTTCAGTAGCATGAGTGTGAACATTCTAGAAATGCATGCACAGCACCCAACCCAGTGTCAGTTTTTTATTTCCAAATTATTATTGCAACTACAGTTTCTTAAACATGGGTGAATTAGGGTCTGTAAGGTGGCTGGTAGGGGGACTAGCCTATTTGTTCTGTAGCCGATATCAAGAGTAGTTCTTCACTGAAACTGGTTGTTATGAACAAGACCCAAAATCAGGGTTACAAAACAGCTTTTAACACAAAGTAACTTAGATATCTCATTTTTGGTATAAGACTTATTGAGGACATGTTGGGCTCAATTCTCAAAGCCCCTGGTATGGCGCAAGGGGCATGCACCACAAAGAATGGCCCAAAGTACACCTTGCACCAAATGATGCACCAGGAGCAATTTTCAATAGCAGCCTGTGTCAACTACGGGCTGCCTGCCTCAAACAGGGCTTACGCCATCGGTGCACCCAGAAATGGGTTGCAACCTGGTGTTAGGGGGCATGTGGCAGACACAGGCTGCCACATCTTTGAAAATGGGATTCTCATAAATTGCCCAGAGGGAGAAATTCTAAGTACCCTTAGATCAGCCAGAGCTGGTCTAAAGGTACTTAGAAAATTCTACTCTGGGAGAGTCAACCTGTTGGCAATATTTTTGTAGACCACATGCTGATGCAGCACCTTGTTTCTGTTGGCAATATGCCACGATCCTCCACCCTGATGCCAGCTGTCACCCATAATTATATGTAAAATAAAAAAAAAACTCCTAGTGGTCTAGTGGCCCCCTTCCCAATCCCTGATGTCCCCATTATACTATATTATCATACAACTCCCTTCCCTGGTAGTCTATAAGCCACCCTCTCTGATACATCAATGTCCCTATTACAATATATTATCACACACCCCTTCTCTGGTGATCTAGTATTCACCTGGTTGGTAGTGCCCACCATCTTTCCCCCATCCGAAAACAGAACCATCGACTGGCAGAGTTTTACCACCTCCTTGGCTGGCCACTGACTAAACTTTCATTGAGCATACTGTATAACTATACAGTATGCTTAGTAACTGTTCAGTCGGTGGCTGGCTGTGGAGGTGAGAGGAGAGCTGTGCCAGTCACTGGCTCTCTTTCAGGATGGGGAAGTGGGGTGGTGGGCACTACCTGCTGGGGTCAAGGGCTACTAGACCATGAGGGAAGGGGGTTGTGTGATAATATATTGTAACAGGGACATTGGAGATTGTGGAGGGGGACCGCTAGACTACCAGAGAAGGGGGTTTGGTAATATCGTATAACGGGGACATCGGTGATCAGGGAGGTGGACCACTAGACTACCAGTGAAGGGGGTTATGTGATACTATATTATAATGGGACATCTGGAATTGGGGGGCACTAGACCATCAGAGAAGAGATTTTCTGTCTTTGACCTGGGATTGGGGATGGAAGGACCACTTGCTTTTCCTGCAGGAGCCTGCAACAAACCCCTTCAGTGCACCATGTGTTTGTGGCAAGGGAGAAATTGCCTCAAGTGTGGGGACTTAGGTGCCGGGAAACTTTCTGTACCAAAATCTGGTGCAGGGTCCGTGGCGCACTGGGCTTTGGTGCAAGCTGCTGTTTGCCACAGTTTGCATCAATTAAAGCCCCTTTAAGAATCAAACTCGCTGACTCTATTCATAGTTACACCACATACAGTATATGACTGCCACTCTAATGATGTAAGCAGCAATATATTTGGAAAGATACAAACCAACAAAGCATCACTAGTAAGACTACATAGAGACATGTATGGGTGAGGGGGGCTGTCTGATTTTTGTGCTGCAGATGGGTGCCTGAAAAAGTCACATTTAATGGAGCCAGAAACCATTTTGCCACTGCAAAAGAAAACAAGCAAGATTGGTTGGTTACTTACTGGCAAAACAAACAGAATGCTCATTATCAGATGAGTCAGGCCCTATAGACAGATTTTTGTCTTGAGAGGTCAAGAAGAAGCCTACGATGTCTACCAGCATCACTGGCCTGAGTACCACAGCTACAGACCATCTAAAACCCTCCACTGCTATTCCTGAAGTGTTCCACCCAAAAGTTATGATGATACCTGAAACTGAAGTGGCCCTGTAATGTCTGCATGAAGTCTACGTTAATACCAATGAGCAGTCAGGGAGACTCCTGGCCTGAACTGAAAAACCTGAAGTAAGTCTCACCAATCAACAAACCGAGATTGATTTAGTTAAAGGGTTTCTAAAGGAAAACACAACTAAAATTGAAATACTTTCAACTAAAGCCCTTACAGATGATGCAGTGGCATCTGTAAATTGCAGAGACTGTAAATTGAGAAAAAGCAGATGCTTTAACAAGGAAACTTGAAATAGTAGAAAATGCTCTAAGATACAAAACATTTGCTTTATAAGAATGTCAGATTTCACTGAGAGGCAGTTTCCAAATTGTGTAGAGTTCTTAAAGGATTTTTTTTTGTGAATGCGTTAGCTCTGCCCAAAGATAATTTTCCCTGTGTTGTCAAGGCTTATAGAATTCCCTAAAAGTGAGATGAATAAGTGACTAAGCAATGAGATGTTCAAACCAATACAGAAGCAAATACCTGGTGAATATTATTGTATGTGTCTTGGCCTTGAGATAGACAGAGAAATATTAAGGAATATAGCCAGATTACGTGGGAGTATTCATTATGAAGATATAAAATTAAAATGTTTCCAAAGATCTGTTTTATGTCAGAACAATGAAAAAGCCAGTTTTTGGCCTTAAAAAGTGAAGTTTTGGAGATTGGTGGGACATTTTCCATTATAGAACCAGCTAAATGTTGTGTTCAATATCAGGGGAACACCAATGTGTTCTATGATCTGTACCAACTTGTGGACTTCCTAAAATCAAAATCTAAATCTGCTTCAGACACTGAATAACTCTTCACTTCACTTCATAATTTCTGGAACCTCAGAAGGGTCTTCTGTTGACTCTGTTATTGCCAGGACTGCAAAATCAGATGATGTGGCTGGAACTGCTCCCATGGAATATATTACTGTTAAAGCTAGAATATTTTAATGATATGCAAATAGAATTTGTTGGACACGCTTTTTGATTTATGAATATTTCTGACATAATTTTTATTTTATAGTTCCTGCAGGAATGAGCAAAGTTGGAAGGTATATGTTACACCTTGAGAGATTTACAATAATTTCTTTGCAGCAACCTTACAGATGTGCTCTGCTTGTGTGTGTGTGTGTGTGGGGGGGGGGTAAGAGGAACATATCCCATATGTCAGCATGCTAGGTGGTGTTGATGCATGGTAAGTATGTAGTAGTAGCAGTAGTAGTAAAAATGTTTATTTTTATACAGGATAGCAAACTTTAGGTCATAGACCTATTTTCAAAGTTGTCCTGTGTCAAGAACAAATTACATTCAATATAACATACAAACATTCAGACTACATAAAACAACTAATAAATAATTTTTTATATATTACAAGACAAAAATCTTCAATCAGACCAACAACTAACACATTTATCCACATTTTAAAAACAAGTACATTCATCATAAAATACAGTGCTCAATCATAATTTAAACTGGGATAGTTTAGTTGCTTTCTTTAATTCAGTGGGGGATATTATTCCAAATATTTGCAGTCTAAGCCTCAAGTGTCATGGCACCATATCTTGTATTAGTTTTTGGAAAAATGTAACCTCTATGCTTTATATCCCTCTATGTGACCCTGTGTCACATGGAAGCCTGCTATTTGTGAGCCCTTTGGAGGCGACTGCTCATATGGGTACAGGTACATGTGAGGAGATGGCAGAACAGCACATAGATTTTTATTTTGGAGAATGCTAAGATTGATGCACCTGTCAAAGTGTGCTGGAAATGTTGCGACATAAGCCAAATGCATGGATACTTTATTATACCCACTTACGACCCTCATTCATGTTGTACTGTAGTTTTAATTTCAAAATGCATGTATCTCTTTTCTTTTATTATCTTGTTTAATGTTTTCGGATTCTGAAATATGAGTTGTACCCTTTTGATACGTGCTATCATATGTATGTACCTTGCAATTTTATTATTTAAAAAATCTAATAAATTGCAAGTAAAAAAAATGTATGTTCTGAGGCCTTTATTTAAAAAAGGTTTGCATGATAGGAGGCTTCAGGCAGTTGATCTGCTCCAGCAGCATCACAGCAAATCTGCCAGGATGTTTGCTGGCTATTTTCAAACATCCTGACATATTTACAATACTTTTACCTTGCAGCAAACCAAATTCTGCATGCACTATTATTTTGAGGCATGCTTCATTTTCGTTGTTGGTGTATAACTTGCCACATTTGAGAAGTGTAGTTAGACCACAGTTTTTGCTTTATTACCATCATGTCACAAGCATCACAATTGCATCAAAAACATGCCACAATTCTTTGAAGATCCAGCCCTGAATATTTCAGTATTGTATGCATCATGTTTTTGTACCTGGTGAGTTTGGGTGTTTTTTTTAAGACAGTGAAATTTCAATGTGCTCTCCTGATAAAAATGTTAACTCAGTAAGTAAAATACACCTTGTAGTCACAAATGAAACTTTGGTAAAATATAACTTTTAGACAAGCAGCAAGAGTAGATGAATTCTAGGTGACAGTTATCTTATTTTCATGTTACATACCAACACCTCCACTAGGTAAACACGGTAGATGGTGGGGAATTGTTCCTACTTACTGGGAAAACAAACATCTGGGATAACTCCATGAAGCTGGTTGGGGGGGGGGCACATTTAAGAAGAATAAAAGAAAGTTTTTTGTTTTTTTTTATGGGAAGGGTGATGGAAGTGTGAAATAGTCTGCTAAAAGAGATGGTCTGTGCAAAAACAGTGGTGGGGATTCAAACATGGGTGTGACAGATACATGGGCTTGGTAAATATGGTATCAAAATGGGAGGGGTGAGAGGAGGTGTTAGGAGTCATAAGGATTTCTATATTCCACATTAGAGAGATAGGACTTGTCAGATAAGACTGGCCTTGTGCCCTTTTTCTGCCAGAAAATTCTATGTTTCTATGTTAAAGTGCATAATTACAAACACATAACTCTAACTACCAGAAACTGTATGAAACATAAGCCAAAAGGAGTCTAAAATAATATTTTTTAAGCATTCCCATGAGCTATCATGAGTTCTTTAGACTGGTATGTCTGACAACAAAGTACAGTTTTGCTAACCTGTTAAGGTTTGATGTTGTAAACAATTTCATTCAAACCAAATAAAAAGTTGAAATCCATTTGAATTTGGTTTACATTTTTTGCAACTCTAACTCCTATAGGCATTTTGCAGTTTTGTTGTGTGCAGAGCACATCCATTTACATCATAATGTTCAAATTAGGGTGGCTGGTTCAATCTTCTCTAAATCTAAAGTTTGTTTTTGTTTGAAAAGACTCAACCCCCAACCTTGTGAGTCAAGGGAGGTAATGTTCTTTTCTGAACTATTCATTTCAGCTCTGGCATAAAGCCTTATTATCAAGTGCTTGTAGAGAATAAATGTTCAGTGCATTAAAGGAACATGGTGTATGCAAATTAAATACAAAGGTGATGCCCTCCTGGATCCACCCCCATTTTACTAATAAAATGTAGGGGGCCCCTGACTGTAGTACACTGAACAGAAGCCGCAGGACTAATTTTGCTTGTCATTAAACCAAAGGTATCACAGGTCTCCACTTTTTATTATTCTGTTTTTCAGCTACTTTCCAATCTTGGTTTTACTGTCCTGCCACCCTAACTGACTTTACTGTCCAAGGGGCACACACCTGATTAAAAGCATTCAGTGTGAACTCAGACATGTTTGATATGTTAAGGGCTATGATTTTTATAAACTCCTTCATATTAAGCATGCCTTAGTTGCTCCCCTGTAATCCACTGTGAACCTCCTTGAATGCTCTGAATACCATGTCCCTGACACCAGAGGCAGACATCTGTGCAGTGTTGCCAAGTACATCAATGTAACTAGGGTCAGCTGCGTGGTGTGCAATTATACTGGGAAATCATTTATTTTTTATTTAGTTTTGGTTTACTGGGTAGGTTACACTAGGCAAGTGAATGCTTACTTTCAGGTATGACCTGTGAGGATAGAACAGTGCGGACAATCAAACAAATCCTCCCTGAAGCTCAAGGGTGTCGACTTTGCATGACCATTCAGTCAGATCCCAGCTGCTCAAGGAACAGATTCCTTAGCCCTCTTAATATGTAAGGAATATCACATGACAGGGTATGCAGAGATTCTTTAATAACCACCTGCTATAGGTTGTCTGTGTGACACAAGATGCAACTGAAGGCCTTTAACTACCCAGGAAGTGCAGCTATTACAAATAAAATATACACCTTCGGGTGTTTAATTTCCACTTATAATGTGCACAATAACTACTTTTTGTTACAAACAATAATGTTTACCTTATTTATCTAAAATGTGTTTGTCCTGGAGGATACACTAAATTGATGATAATGATGAACTATGATAGCAATGTTTTGCCACGCCATCATTTGCCTTGTACACTTGGGGGAATGGCATTGCTTTGTTTATAGATTTTAACATTATTTTTACTGGACAGCACATATTAAACTAAATAATACAACATACTCAGCATGTTCATAGAGGGGGGAGTCCTTCATGTATCAATATACACTTCACATACACCTACCTAATACATGACACACAAATATACATTTGTGTCTAAATATTGATATATTTAAGCAATGTCTACTGCTGCTACCAAGTCAGTAACATACTAACTGAAAGTCAAAAGGGACTCTAGGTCCAAAGTGTCTGCCCCTGCTGCATAAGCAGGTATGAATAAGTATGCTGTCTAAACATGTACTAATGTAATGGGTTTACAAAAGCATATTCTAATCTTAAATTATTTACCCCTTAAAGCAGCAGTGCACGTTATGGTGAAACATTTGATGCTCAGGGGCTCATGGGCAATGTGAGGAAGTATTTTTTCATAGAGGGGGTGGTGGATGCATGGAACTGCCTTCCTGAGGAGGCTGTGGGGTTTAAAACTGTGGGAGAATTCAAGAATGCATAGGACAGGAGATAAGGCAATTTTTGTGGGAGGAAGGAAGAAATAGGTTGCTGGTTAAACAGGATCTGCAGCTTATCGTGTAGGTAGGGAAATGGGCAGACTAGGTGGGCCAAGCGGTCCTTCTCTGCCATCAAAATCTATATTTCTATGTTTCTATGTACCTTTTTATTCTCTTTGACAGGGTTGTTTACTTACCATTTCTGAAAATGTAATAGGTTTGAATTGTTTGCCAGAACTTCAATGAAATACTTACCAGTGCAGATGGCACCTTCAATCCTACCTTTTGCAAGGAATTAATAGACATGCGATATAAAACATTTCATGCTTCTTACTAATTTACAAAGCTGCAGTGAACTGGCTCTCAGGGAGAACAAACCCTTTTAAAATATCCAGCTTATTCAATACCAATTTCATTGTCACTGGATTGGACAGTAAATTAGATGTTATAAACTCTAATGTACATCTTCCTCAGATTAACATTAATTGTAGGATGACCCAACAAAGGATTTAAACAGTCTTAAAAACATGCTCTTCTATTAACTAAAAAGCTAGTATTAAATAAAATAAATTTATGTTAGGATCCATCGTTTCAATGCAAGTCTATTGTGGACTGGTATTATTGATTAATGTAGTGTACCAGCTAATTACATCAATTGAAAAGTGAGCACCTAATTCAGTTCTTGGCATTAACTACTGATTTACCTGGTTCAATGGTTGAATTTTCTCTATATTTTTATTGCAGTCTCCTTACTACTTCCAGTAAAAAGTGGAACAATCTTCCATATGTTTAACATTCTGTATATCACATTAACAATAAAACTGAAAGGTAATGTAACGTATAGAATCATAATTTCAATTAAATTGTCTTTGGCCCACATGGGGGATTATCATGAGCACACTAAACATAAATCTTGGTAATCATTTTAATCATCATAAGAACTGAATGAAAAGGTTTATAACATGATTGCCACACAGCACATGCTATCTTCACAATGTGTGTGTACAAATCTGTAGTTACACTCTGTTATGACTACCACATAATGTATGTCACCCATTACTAAAACAACATGTTATCAAAATAACATAGATTTTTCAATAAAAATCAGAGCTATATAATAGTTTTTAAATGCTACTAATAAGTCATGGAGTCAAAAATGGAATAAATATTATACTTCAAAAATATTTGTCATCAGTACAATTTAATTCATTGTCAGTGGTGCATTTCTCTTTTATTAATTATAATTTTGAAAATAAGTTTTCATCTGTGTTATCAGATTTACACTGTCTAGTTTCAAGCTGTGCTATCTTCTGCTTATTTTAACTAAGAGATTCATATTTTATAGCTTAATGCTCAGTTTTCTTTAGCTGTAATGATGAAAGAATTTGTATAAATTCTTAGCATTTGTTTTAGGTAACACATTTCTTCAAGTAGCATAATACTTGTTCTGAACATGGGCACACAAGTCTTCTATTTCTATAGTAACCACAATGTGATATGCAAGGCAACCATTTGCAATCAGTTTTTCCACTTTAGTGTAGAAGGAAAAATAATTTACTTGCTAGTATGAGCTTTCATTTTATTATATATGGAAGACACACATTGCATTATATATGCTTAACTGAATTAAACATACTGTAGCTAAAACTGAACTTATATTACAATAAAGAAAGAAAGTTGTGTGTATCAGTGCGTCACTTTAGAGAATTATGCAACACTGAACATGGTCAGATAACAACATTTTAATTACAGATAAATTCCAAGTAATGTGTACAAAAGCTTTTTTGCCCTATAACAAAGGTTATTAGCCTGTTCTTTTTTTCCTCTTACTTTCTGGTTAAGAAAGGAGGCACCAATAATCCAAACCAAATCAAACTGACCTTTGAACCTTTTTTGCTGTACTTTTTCTCATGCCATGATTTCTTTAGTGTGTTACTGATCTGAAGGCCCGTCCTGGGCTATAGCCACTTTCCCAGACAAGACTGCCTTTCGTCCCCTGACAAATCACTGCTGAGCCTCTTTTGTCCTGCATCACTTTGATCTCACCTGCCTGTCAGGAGAAAAAGAACTCCCGTACAGTCAGAACGCATTGCAAACAAATTGGCAACCATTTCATTCCCATACACCATTTCAACAGGTCAAGACAGAGAATGTTAACCCTTTCATTCACACACATATATGAATGAATTGCTTCAATTGGGGATAAGCATGCTACATTAATTTTGGAATAAACTGAATACAGGGAATACAAAATATGTGATTTTTAGAGGGTGCAAACAATCATAGGTTTTGCTTTAACTACTAATATGCACATAACTAGTACATTATAAAAGTGGAGTAACACCTAATAAGTTAAATAATCTATTAAAGTTAGTTACCTACATAATAGGGACAGTTTATTGCCCTTTACCAGTGACTTTATAAACAGTTGAAAAAATAAGACATTTTTGTACTTATACCATAAGTCAAAGCTTTAAGAAAGGGCCAAGCCAATTATGTTTAAAGTGGACTTTCTGCAACAGTATATCTTATCTATTTATATTTTTGTCACTGGTTGTTTTATAAATATTTCACTTGTGCACTTTGAGGTGCATTGGATCTTAGAAAGGCACTAGATAACTGTGAATTACCTTTACCTTATGAGCATTTATATTAATACTGGTACACTGACTTTTTTTCTGCACTTCTCTAAGTAGATAAGCTTTTCAGTTTACTACTGTGCCTATACTGTAATTCATGTCAACTGTTATAGTTTATTCCGAGACTCAGTTAAAGCAGATTCTTGATATAATTTTACAAAGAACACTGACCAAATTATATAGGGGTTACTGTAATACTTTAGGAATATGACCCATTAGGAAATAAAGTACTAATATTATATTGAAGAATAAAGATGACAGTCTAGTATGCAATAGTTAAGTAGTCATAATACTTTTCTGAAAAATGAATAGCTGCATTTCAGCAGTAATGATATCGATTATATGTACACCAAAGTACTGGCACTATTAACAGTTCTAAAGCTTATAGGAAACTGTTGTCACACCTGTAGATGCCCTTCAGTTGTCCTTTTAGCGTCTAGCCAATAGTCAGATGAGTGTTTGACCTTTTTTGTTCAATTAATAATCTACTTTTGTTGCCTTTATAACTACCCTGAATCCCTCTCTCCTCAGCAGTTGTTACTCTCTCTCTTTTCATACTTCCTGAACATTCTATGACATCAATAGCACCATTCCATGCTATTCAGATGAATAGCATGAAATGGTGTTACTGAGGTCATATAATGTGTTAGACTTATGAAAAGAAAGAGCAGCAGCTAGTGAGGAGAGTCGAACTCTGTGTAGCTCTGAAGGCACACCAAGCTAGACTATGTATCAAAAATTGGTCAAGCATATCAGAATACATAACTGGCATGGAGATAAAGATGGAAGGGCAGTTAATTTTGTAAAAATCACTTTCCTAGTTCATTTAAACTACCAGTCTGCACAACAACCAATAATAGAAACATAGAAACATAGAAGTTGATGGCAGATAAGGACCACAAGGCCCATCCAGTCTACCCATGTCTTTTTCTACCTTATAACTGTGCCATCGGCTTTTGTTCTGTCAATGGCCTATCTATTTATATTCATCTATATTGCTCCCTTATGCCTATGCCATGCCTGTTTGAAGCCCTGCACTGTATTCATATCCACCACTTCCTGAGGTAGGCTGTTCCATGCATCCACCACCCTTTCTGTGAAACAGAACTTCCTCACATTACCCCTTAATCGGCCTCCCTCTAATCTCATACTGTGTCCCCTTGTCCTGCTATTTTTCTTATATTGAAACATATTAGACACTTTCACCTTGTTAATGCCCTTAAGATGTTTGAATGTTTCGATCATATCACCTCTCTCCCTCCTTTGCTCTAGGGTATACATATTGAGCTCTGTTAATCTGTCCTCATATGTTTTCTGTTGCAGACCCTGCACTATTTTGGTTGCCCTTCTCTAGACTGCCTCAATTTGGTTAATGTCCTTGTGAAGGTGTGGCCTCCAGTACTGCATGCAGTACTCCAGATGGGGCCTAACCAGTGTCTTGTAAAGAGGAATTATTCAATGGCAAAAGAATTTCCTCTTCTCCGATTGGTTAGTGTGTGCCTGGGACAGTGATGTTATTACATGATAACACCACTGGATAAAGTCCAGGCACACACAGGACTGCATGACAAACTGAAAAAAAACATGCGTCCCTTCCAGAAATTGCTGCCACTCGGAGCTGCTGCTGGAATGCATTTCAGCAACCCCCCAACCCCCGACGATGTCACTATTCCTCCCCATTTCCCTCAATCCTCATTCTCTTTTTCCCACATAACTTACTTTTAAACCGCATTTTCTTTTATTTTTAAAACAGCACTGCAACTTTTGTGAATAAGCAACCAAATGAGTGGTTACATAAAGCACGCGTGGCTGTCCATTTCCGATACACATTGTGGTCACTTGTCAAACTTTCATTTGTAGTCAGTCTGAGAAACATTGTTAAGGAAAAAAAAACACATGGGACGAAAGCTGTACCTGTAATCGTCTTTTGTACAAATACATTTCAGTAGCTGACTCCTCCCTTGACTCGCCGGCCACACACCTTGATTGACTTGTGTGCCCTGGTCCTCAGCTAACATAACAGAAACCTGCATTTTCACACACGCAGAAAAAAAACAAAAGAAAGCCAAAATACAGCAGCTGGGTGGGAGAACAGGCATGTGTGTGTATGGGGTGGGGTGGGGTTGATCCAGTGAAACAATGATAAACCTTGGGTAACTGCATAGGCGGCATCATTTACATAGGTGCTCCACCTACTGGAAGAAAAGTATAAAGGACTTTTTTTTATAAAACATATACCTCCACGCACAAAAAAATGGAGAAAAAGCAAATACATGTTTATTTTTTCTGTTTTCTTTTTTAACTAAAAAAATTATCCATTGTATAATAGCAATAAGGCACCTAGGGTGTGTGTTATTGTGTAATAACATAACTCCTGGGGTGGTGGAAGTACTCAGCTTCACATAGTGCTTCAACCCACCCCAGCAGTGTGATATTACGCAATAACACACACCTGCCTTCATCGTCTGCTTGCTAGTTCTTCCCTCTTCTGACTTGTGATACCCTTACTTATACACCCCAACATCCCCCTAGCCTTACCTACTGCTTTAGTGGTCTGTTTGGATGATTTTCAGGTCATCGGTGATGATGATGCCCAAGTCTCTTTCTTCCCTTGTGACTGCCAGCAAATCCCCTCCCAGCCTATAGGTGGCTTCAGGGTTTCTCTTCCCTATGTGCATGATCTTGCACTTCTTTGCATTAAACCCCACTTTCCACCCTTCCGACCATATTGCCAATTTATCCAGATCTCCTCTCATTCTGCCCACCCCATCTGGATCATCTACTCTGTTGCAGATCTTGGTGTCATCTGCAAACAGACAAACCTTACCCTCCAGTCCATCTGCAATGTCACTGATGAAGATATTGAAGAGGACTGGCCCCAGGACTGATCCCTGAGGTATACCCCTTGTGACTTGCATCTCTTCTGACTGTATACCATTTACTACCACTCTCTGTTTTCTGCCAGTCAATCAATTTGCCACCCAGTTGATCAACTTCTGACCCATCCCGAGCCTACCCAGCTTATTAATCAATCTAAATATATGTGGAACAGTATCGAAAGCTTTGCTGAAGTCAAGGTAGGTGACATCAACTGCTCTCCCTTGGCCCACCACTCTGGTTACCCAGTCAAAGAAATCTATGAGATTAGTTTGACAGGATCTTCCTTTTGTAAACCCATGCAGTCTTGGATCCTATGCTCCTATGGATTCCAGGTGTTGCACTATCCTTTCCTTAAGGAGTGCCTCCATAATCTTGCCCACTATTGAGGTAAGACTGACTGGTCTGTAGTTCCCTGCCTCCTCCCTGCTACCACTCTTGTGGAGCGGGATCACATGAGCCCTTCTCCAGTCTTCTGGGACCTCTCCTGTGCTCCGAGACTCACTAAACAATTCTGATAAAGGCTCTGCTAGTTCCACCCTTAGCTCCTTTAGTACCCTGGGATGTATGCCATCAGGTCCCATTGTCTTGTCCACCCTGAGCTTATTCAGCTCTTGTAGGACCCTTTCTTTTGTAAAGGGACTAGTGCACACCTCCCCCCCCCCGTGTCCATGGTGCTGAGCTGTGGGCCCTGCTCTACCTTCTCTTCAGTAAATACCGAGCAGAAGTATCTATTTAGGATGTACGCTTTTACATGGTCCTCCTCCTCACATGCCCCCTTATCTCCTTTGATCTTAGCAATACCCCCTCTGGAATTTCTCCTTTCACTAATGTATCTATAGAAAGTCTTGTCACCTTCTTTTACTGTTTGAGCTAGTGTTTCCTCAGTTTTGGCCTTTGCCTACCTTACTGCCTTCCCTGCTTCCCTTAGGGAAGTTTGGTATGCCTTCCTGTCTTCATCCCGCTGTGTTCTCTTATATTTCATGAAGGCCAGCCTTTTGGCTCTGACCTTTTCTGCTACTGTTTTTGAGAACCAAAGTGGTTTCCTTCTTCTTTTGCACTTCCTTTTCTCTTTAACACAATGGGATGTTGCTTCAAGTATTGCATCCTTAATGCTTGCCCATTTTGCCTATACTCCTCCACCTATATTTCTTTTTGACAGGGCTAGCTTAACTCTGTTGACCATCTTATCAAAGTCAACTCCTCTGAAGTCCCATATCTTCACCTTGGAATGGGATGTTTTAGTTCTAGTGGCCAAATTGAACCATACCATGTGATGGTCACTGGCCCCAAGGTGACCTTCTACCTGGAGATCTGTAATCCTTTCCCTGTTAGTCACTACTAGATCTAGGATAGCCCTGTCTCTTGTGGGTTGTTTTACCAGTTGTTTGAGACCCTCCCCCTGCAGGGAATCCACCATGTGTCTAGTTCTGGCAGATGTTCCTGCTGGTATTGACCAATCTGTATTTGGCATGTTGAAGTCTCCCATTATCAGAACCTCCCTTTAGCTGTCATATTTTGTATATCTTCTAACAGTAATGTGTCTATGTCCTCCCCTGGTCTGGGGGCCTGTAGACAACCCCAGTTTGTATGGCTGTCCCATTTCCTGTTTCCAGGGTGACCCACAGTTTTTCTGGCTCCTTATGTGTATTCTGAATTTCTGT
Organism: Neoceratodus forsteri; assembly: GCA_016271365.2. Lineage (NCBI taxonomy): Eukaryota > Metazoa > Chordata > Ceratodontiformes > Ceratodontidae > Neoceratodus > Neoceratodus forsteri. Next base: position 309,226,703 of record CM028133.1, read on the forward strand.
AGCTTTGATATTTTCATTGACATACAGGGCCACTCCACCCCTCCACCCCTTTTTGCACCTCAGTCTCTTCTGAACAGTACATAGCCAGGTACTGAAGTCTCCCAAGTGTGGTTACTGGTAATCCACATCTCGCTAATTGATACTATGTCCAGTTTAGCCTCCGTCATTATTGCCTGCAGGCCTGGAATCTTGCTTCCCAGACTGCGAGCATTTGTGTACATGATTTTCCATTGGCCAGCTTTTGGTGTGTTAGTTGTTGGGTGAGGTCTGGCATTTCCCCTGTGTGTCGTAAGGGGAGCCAGACCTTTTTCATTACCTGGTGATGCAAATGAACTGCAAACATGCTGAACTCCTATTTGACCACTAGTTGAGGGGGGAGAGGTGTTCTTCCCATACGACGTATGAGATGCTGCACCCCTCTCCCCATTTGCTAGTTTAAATATTCTGCAAAGACATCAAACTTCTGCTCCAATGCACTGACTCCCTCCTTAGTCAGATGCAGTCCATCAAATTTAAAGAACTTTCACTCCCAAAACTGTTGCCAGTTCCTACAAATTTGTGTCCTTTTTCCTCACACCAGCCCTTGAGCCACATGTTTAGCTCCTCTATCTCCCCTTCTCTGACCTTCCGTCCATCTGTCCCCCTCTCCCAGACTGACAGGATCTCAGAGAAGGAGATGCTGGATGAAATGGATGATAGTTTGTCACCCAACCTGGTCAGGTGTTCCTTGGTCTCCTCAACTGACTGGCTGGGGAGATCATTAATCCCTATGTGTACCTGGATGTCAATGTTTTCTCCTGCTTCCTGATCCTGATACAGTCAGTTGTACTATTTCACCAAAATTACAGAAAGTTAAACTTCATACCATCAGCATTTAGGGATTGCAAAGTCCCCCCATTATTCAAAAGTTGAGCAACTGAATTCTGGATAAAATTTTCAATTAAGTGGTTAAAGGAACTGCATATGCAATCATAAGGACTGCAATGGAAATCATAAGGTCCCAACTGCAACCAACCCTTGGCAACCCCTAAATGATACCCCTGATTATTGTTCCTATCTCACTGAAAAAAAAATGCTCTATTAACTGTCTAAAATAACGAACAAAACAAGTGATTTACAGCATTCCAGGCAAGTATTATTTTTTCTTAGATTTCAGTACTGAACATTACTTCAAGCCACATTGTTAGTTTCTGGAAAACATCACAAGCTTATTAATTTATTTACTTGTTTATTTATTTACATGGTAGCAGAGTAATTTAAGGTTGGAAGGGACTCTAGATCCAGCATGTCTGTCCCATGCTTCAAATGCAGTGTCAGTGGCTCAGCAGGTTGTACACTCACCTCAGAGGCTGGAGGATCAGCAGGCTATTTGTTCCATCCCTGCACCAGAATATGGGTTCAATTCCAATATTTATATTGTGGTGCAGCATTGGGGGTGCTGCACTCCTGTGGTGCCATTTTCCAGATGAGACATTAAACTGAGGTCTCTCTGCCTTGTTCTGGTGGTTGTTGAGGTGGACATTAAAGATTCCATTGCAGTTCTAGAAAAGAGTAAGGGAATTTCCCCACTGGCCAGGCCATATTTCCCCCATGCACTAAGAATATACCACCAACAGCTTAATCTGGTTCAGTGTCAGTTGGTTTCCAACTGAATCCACCCATCCTTGGGACAAGTGCGAAAATAGACAGAATTGCCTTGTCCTCCTTTCCTGATCAACAAAAACTAAATAAATATGTAGATACCAGTAAATAACACGTACAAACATGCACTAATATAAAAGTGTATCCTATACACTATACTATTCGGTGGATCCAGTTATTCCCTGTGTAAGCAGAACTCTGTCCAGGCTTACCTTAAACCCTGTACTGTTTTCATACCCACTGTCTCCACTAACCTACACAGTCATAATAGCGCTACAAGACTAGCATTAGTAAGAAAAGCGTGGTCTATATTGTGCCACCACGGACAGTGATAGGGAAAAAACACGCTCTGCACTGAGTGCTCCCCAGGTCGCTGTCCATGGTACTAGATGCAGAAGAAGGGGAAAGAAAGTGAGTAGCCTGGCCAAGCTGTTCCCATGGTGTGGAGTGCTAGTACATGAGCAGCTTGGCCAAGATGGTGGTGGAGACCAGGGTTCTAATCCTGGTCTCCAAAATGTTATCTTCCCCCATCATCCAACTTTGACTCAGAGTTGATTATGTTAATAATGGGGGGATGCAGGGGGGTGAAGCCCCCCCCCCACAAAAATACATTGTACCAGTGGTAGCAATCGCATACCACACTTGTGATCGCTATCACTGGTGCTGTGTTTACTCATGGCATTGTGTACTGCCGCTATCCTGATCAGCACTGTATGGATGGTGCTGTTCATGACTGTCCATGCAGGCACTGATCTGACCTAATGCCTCCACTAGTAAGCTGCACCATAGGTTCACCAACCATAGGGAGAAGTGCTTCCTAATATTACCACTGAATTTGCCATATCTAAACTTCAAAGGTTGTCCCCATGTTCTGCTGGAAGACACAAAGTCAAACATCTCTCTCTGTTTGCTCCTGCCAATACCCATGAGTATTTTGAAGACTAAAATTATGTCCTACTCCTTTCCATGTCCTACTCCTTTCCTTCAATGTGAAAACGTTAAGGGCCACCACTAGCTTTTCCTCATAGTGTTTGGCTTCAGTAGTCTGCATAGTTTTGGTGGCCCTGTGTTTTTCCTCTTTACTGCCTTTCTCTTTTTGCTGTTGAGGAACCAAAACTGCATGTAGCAATCCAGGGGGGACCTAACCAGGACTGTGTATTTATTTGTAATTTTTGACCAGAAAAGGAATACTGAGACGATTACATGGACCTGTTTTACTGACAGGAGGAATGGTGCCCAGGACACAAGGCAAATACCCATTTCTTACAATCAGTGCCATAGGGTCTTTAACTTCCCCCTGGACAGCTGCAAGAGATGGACAGAAGGGACCTCATTTTAATATGTATGCTGATCACACAGTGACACCATTACTGTGAATGACAGTACAGCAACACAGCGACAGGTCACTGTACTGTCACTGTGGGACCACGACACTGCTTTCTTGGGGTCTTGCACCCCCACCCTGAATCAACTTAAACTTGGAGTTGATTATATTTAGTATGAGGATGGAGGGGGCAGAGCCCCCCATATGAGGGGTTCAGGGGGCTTCACCTCCAGAAGAAAACAAAGTGTTCATGGATGGATTTTTGCTGACCACAATTGCAACTGACATAAATCCATTGCTGTAATGTTGGTTGACAAAATATTTGTCTAACCAGCATTGTAGAGCCATTTTAATGTCTCAGTTGAGGGATGGCATCTCAGCAGTGCAGTACCACTGCACCCCCAATAATGTACTACTACATCAGTATTTAGCATAAGCTGAAGTTCTTGGTGTGTGACTAAAACCCATGACCTTTCAATCTTCTGGCCCCAGAGGGTAGAATGCAACCCACTGAGCCAGTGACACTGAAAAAGTATAGAAAACTAAATCAGGAAGTGATATAAGCACTTCATATAGCACTTTTCAAATCCTTAATTGGGTTTTAAAGTCTATCATTTTTTTCAACCTCTTTTGAGATGAGATTGCAGTAAAAAGCAGCTATACTAGATTACTTCTTGTTAAGATGGTGATTATTCTACTCAAGGTATGAGCTCATGTCCAGCTGCACCTTTGTGGCTAAAGGTATGTATCTGTGTAGCTGCTGATCAGAAAGCTTCACTTCAAAATACTGTATGAAAGGATGGCCTCACCGACTTGAAATTGGATAGGCTTTCTTATACTTTCAGCTCTCTTTGATTCATGACTTCAAGTTTCGAATACCTTTCAGAAAGCATTAGAATACTCTACACTTTCCAACAGTAAAATCTTTGTAATGGCTTGTAACCCTATCAGCCTCTTGATAACTGTCACACAGTACAGACACAGGTAGGATATGAGGGCGTCTGATTGGAGGTCTATGTCAAAGTGCTGTGTAAGTTTGGCCCTTAAAATATTTTAGTTCTAAACACAGTTCTTGTTACTAACATTTCAATATTTTTGATTTATATTTCTTGGGTATAAACTGAAAGCTGAAATAACAATTATAGCCTGGTTTTTTTCATATTCTAACATAACTATGTAATAGAATTAAGCTGTAATATTTCTACAATTAGAGACTGTTTTTTAAGTGTTTGTGCATGTAGAACCCTTACTGTTAAAGTATTTAATATGTGGATATTTGTACTTAGGAGAAAGGCTATGAGAGTCAACCAATCAGGCTAAATAATATCACCCAGAGTCTGTATACATGGTGACTGAGAGCTGTTTTATATTTGTTATGTTCCTGAGGCATTTCGGAACTACATTTACTCAGCTGTCACTTGCTTGGCAGAACTGTTTGTTGATAAACATTAGAAATAGTTGAATTTTCATGTACTCTGAACCAGTTAGCCCAGGATCTGAGGGACTAATCTTATTATTGATCTCGCCTGAACTGCCATCTTCATAGCTTTGGAGGGAAGGGGTGAACACTAGTCCTTTATTGGAGGCAAGAGTCCTGAAGAGACTAGCTAATCTGATGGTGGACAAAGAAATGGGTCCAGATGGGGTGCATCTAAGGGTATTGAGGCAGCTTAGGGGAAATACTGGGTGCACCTCTGACAGTTCTATTTAACAGCTCACTGGAAACATGATTGGTTCTAGAGGAGTGGAGGGGGGCAGATGTAGTGCCACTACCCAAAAGTGGTATTAGGGAGGAGGCTGGCAATTATAGGCCTGTCAGCCTGACATTGGTGGCGGGAAAGTTAATGGAATCATTGCTGAAGGAAAGGATTGTGGAATATATTGAATCCAGTGGGTTACAAGACCCAAGGCAGCATGGATTCCTGGAGGAGGTCATTCATGCCAAATGAATCTGATAGATTTATTTCACTGGGTGACAAAGGATTTAGATCAGGGTGGAGTGGTGGACATGGCCTACCTAGATTTCAGTAAAGCTTTTCACACTGTTCCACAAAGGAGACTAGTAAGTAAGCTGGGTTGCTTAGGATTGGGTTCAAAGGTGGTAAACAGGGTAAGAAATTGGTTAGGGGATAGGCCACAGAGGGTGGTGGTAAACAGAGTTCACTCTGAGGACAGGAGGATGACCAACGGGGTGCCTCAGGGATCAGTGCTGTGACCAGTCCTCTTTAATGTCTTTATAAATGGCATTGCAGAAGAGTTGGAAGGGAAGGTTTGCCTCTTTGTGGATGACACCAAAATCTGCAATAGGGTGAACACTCCAGTGAAGGTGGACAGGATGACTAGAGACCTGAGAAAACAAGAGAAGTGGTAGAGAGTATGGCAACTGGTTTCAATGCAAGAAAGTGCAAAATAATGCACTTAGGGCACAGAATCCCAGGGCAGAGTACAAAATGGGTGGAGTGGTATTGATGACCACCAAGCAGGAAAGAGACCCGGGGGTAAACGTCATGGATGACCAAAGGTAGTAAAGCAGTCCAACAAGGCAGTCAGGAGGACTAGTGAGATGCTGGGATGCAGAGGGAGGGGTATCATTAGCAAAAAGAGGGATGTGGTGTTCCCTCTGTATAGATCTCTGGTAACACCTCACCTAGGGTACTGTGTCAAGTTCTGGAGACCACATCTCTGGAAGGACATAGGCAGAGTGGAGGTGGTCCACAGGAGGGCAACTAAAATGATGCAGGGCCTGCATCAGAAGCCCTATGAAGAGAGACTAAAGGACCTTAATATGTATACCCTAGGACAGAGGAGGGATCTGATAGAGATCTTTAAATACCTCATGGGGATAAATAAGATGCAGGAGGGAAATATTGTTCAGAAAAAAAGATGCTCAAGAACAAGGGGACATGCTGTGAAGCTGGATGGGTGTAGATTCAGGAGAGACGTGAGGAAGTAACCCACTCAGACATTATAAACAAACATGTCAGGCAGATATCTTAAACAAATACTTCTGTTCAGTGTTCACAGTGGAAGGGAAAAGGGATGGACCACTAGAAAACAACAGGAGCTGTGGTGGTCGGGAAGTGGACACTGGTCCTTTTTCTCAGGACAGAGTTCTGAAGACACTCACTAACCTCAAGGTGGACAAAGCCATGGAACCAGACAGGGTACATCCAAGGGTGTTGAGGGAGGTCAGGGAGGTACTGGTTGCACCTCTAACTGTCCTGTTTAACAGATCACTGGAGACCAGAGAGGTCCTGGAGAACTGGACAAGGGCAGAGGTAGACCCACTTTACAAAAGTGGTAGCAGGTAAGAGGTCAGCAATTATAGGCCAGCCAGACTGACATTGGTGGTGGGAAAATTAATGGAAAGACTGCTGAAGAAAGGATAGTGGATTATTTTGAATCCAATGGATTACAAGATCTGAGGCAACATGGATTCATAAGGGGAGGCCATTCTCCAAAAATCTGACAGATTTCTTTGACTGGGCGAATTAGATCAGGGAGGAGTGATGGAAGTGGCCTACCTTGATTTCAATAAGGATTTCTACACTGTTCCACGTAGGAGACTAGTAATCAAGCTGGGTAGTTTAGGAGTGGGTAACAAGGTGGCAAACCGAGTGACAAAAATTGGTTACGGGATAGGAGACAGAGGGTACAAGTACCTGAAGTTCACTCAAAGGGAAGGAAGGTGACCAATGGGGTACCTGAGGGTTCAGTGACAGCACTTCTTTAATGTCTTTATAAGTGACATTACAGAGGAGCTGGAAGGGAATGTCTGCCTCTTTGTGGATGACACCAAGATCTACAACAGGGTGGACACTCAGGGGTGGGTGTGTGTGTGTGTGTGTGTGTGTGTGTGTGTAAAGAATGAATAGAGACCTGAACAAACTGGAGGAGTGATCAAGAGTATGGCAGCTGGGTTTTAATTAAAAAAGTTCAAAGTAATGCACTTGGGGCACAGAAATCCAGGGGTGGAGTACAAAATGGGTGGAGTGGTATTGACAATGACAAAGCAGGACAAAGACCACGGGGTAATTATGTCAGATGACCTAAAGGTTGCCAGGCAATATGACAGGGCAGTCAGGAGGTCCAGTGGGATGCTTGGGTGCATAGGAAAAGGTATCACCAGCAGAAAGAGGGACATGGTGTTGAACCTGTATAAACTGCTGGTAAGACCCCATCTTGAGAACTGTGCCCAGTTCCAAAGACCACATCTCTGAAAGGACATAGACAGAGGAAGCAGTCCAGAGGAGGGCAACTAAAATGTAACAGGGTCTGCATCAAAAGCCCTATGTGGAGAGGCAAAAGAACTTCAATATGCATACCATGGAGCAGTGGAGGGAGGGGAAATATGATAGAGGCTTTTAAATACCTCACAGGGGTGAATAAGGTGCAGCAAGGGAGTATTTTTCAGAAATAAAAGTGCTCTAGAAAAAGGGTGCATGCGATGAAGCTGGAAAGGAGTAGACTCAAGAGAGATGTGAGGAATTACTTCTTCACTGAAAGAGTGGTGGATTCTTGGAACAGCCTTCCAGCAGAAGTGGTGGGGCCAAAAACAGTGGTGCTGTTCAAAAATGCCTGGGCTAGGCACAAGGGAATCGTTGAAGTAAGAAAGGGGTAGAAAAAGCTGTAGATCAAATAGGATTTGCAGCAAGAATGAAGTCTGAAAAAAAATAATGGGCAGACTGGGTGGGCCAAGTGGCACTTATCTGCTGTCAGATTCTATGTATATTTTTATGTATGATTCTAAGTACTTCTTTACATAAAATGTGGTGGGTTCCTGGAGCAGCTTTCCAGTGGAGGTGATGGGGTGAAAACAGTGATGGGGTTCAAGGCTGCATTGGATAAGCACAAAGGAATCATAGTGGAAAAGAACTAGAGGAGGGAGAAAGAGCTGTAGATTGGGCATGATCTGCAGTAATAGTATAGGAATAGTATAGTAATAGTAAGGGAGAAATGGGCAGACTGGCTGGGTCAAGTCATCCTTAGTCCTTATCTTCTATCAAATTCTGTTTTAATGTGTTTCATCCTTCTTAATGTACTGTATCTGTGTCTAACTCAATTTATCATGCTTCTTTGGTAGAGATAACTGTTCATCTGCTGAAATCAGGCAAATGTGTTATATAGTGTATGGTGGAACATGATTGTGTAAGGAGAGCCATACACCGTAAAAAGTTCTTCTACTGTAGTACTGATGTAGACACTATTGCAGAACGAATTTCCATTCTGTGTTAGTATGTATGTTGAAATAGAAGTGTCCCAAGCAGCACTGCTTATTGGACTGTTGGTGCTGAATCATCGTGCACATGCACTTGCTGGTGGGAGGATGGCAGTGAAGCGAAGGTGGTGGATGTCAGTGACTGACTGTTTTTACATACAGCATTAAGTGATTCTGTGTTTTTGGCACCATACAATATATAGAAAAGTGCATGGGAGCCCAAATACACAACAACGCTATGCTCAAACCTTGTGGTTACCATGAAGACAGAGTGACTTCTTGAGCTTCGCTCGCAAGGTCCTCGTCGTCATGGCAACTACTCAGTATAAGAATAGCATTATTGTGTATGGGCTTCCACACACTATCCTATATATAGCTCTATTTATCTATCTATCTATCTATCTATCTATCTATCTATCTATCTATCTATCTATCTATCTATCTATCTATCTATCTTCTTTGCAATAAACTTTATTAACGCACCAGTCAGAGTAAACAAACACCACAAAAGTAGGGAAATGTGGTGTTAGGATTTCCAACCCAACTCTCCCCCCAGCAGCAAAAGGAAAAACCCTTGGGGTTTTGGGTCTCTGGAGACTTGGCGAATCAGTGGAAGGGTCTTCTTTGGGGTTGTCATCCCTAATGGTCCCCCTCCCCAACCCGTAGCTTGTAGTCTGAAGCACCAAGAACCACTCCAAGACAGTGCCAGACAGTGATACACTCTTCAAAGGTAGAGAATTATGTCTCACCACATGTTGCCTACACAATTTGTTGCAGCTTTCTTCACACATGGTCTTGCAGGCCCTACATGAAGAAAGGAAATGTTGTTTGCTCAGGGAACTGGGTGGGCACTAGGATTGACAAGCCCAAGGAAAACTAAACCACTGATTCACCAAGACTTGGGAGACCCAAACCCCTAATATATTTTCCTTTTGCTACTTGGGGGGTGGGAGTGGAGAGATAGGGTTGGAAACTCTAACTCCACATTTCCCTACTTTTGTGGCATTAAGTTACCATAACTGGTGTAATAACAAAATTTTTTGCAAAGAATTTCCTTTTTTTCAGATATTGGAATCGTGCCCTCATTCATACAGGTCCCGAACAGATTTAGAAGTCCTGCACCAAGGAAAGACTTCATCCACCTGCAGAAGTGTACAGTCCTTATGGGCCCTGCAGTTCTGTGAAATGATGAATGTGAAGAATTCATGGGGTTGCCTTGTGGGCTGCAGAAGCACAGGGCCATGTGATTCCTACACTTCTATGTGGCAGCAGCTACAGATGCACAGGACAAAGAGTGCATCTGTCAGTCAATACACTGGGCCCTCTGCCACTCAAGGGGAGAGAGGTGCATGGCTGTATGCCAAGAGGACAGTTGTCTTCATTATATGGCAGCCAGCCCATGCAGAGAACCCTGCTCCTTTCATTCCCTGGCTGGAGGGGTGCCACACAACAGTGTCATCCCTTCACCCTCACCCCATCCAGCTGGGTCACTGATTTATTTATTTAGTTTTTGTTAATCAGGTAAGTGCACTAGACAGGAAGTGTCTTAAGATTACAAAGAAATGGGATGAGCACACATATCACAAAATACACAGAAATACAATGTTTACAGGGGTAAGAGTTACAACAGATAGTGAAAGGTGTCATTAGATAAGGAATACAGCAATGAAGAGAGGAGTCACATGTTTTAAGAATCACTACATGGGAACAGTAGTAAGTCCACATACATCAGCTTACTACTTGGAAAGGCAATTGCATGTAACAGTACTCAGTAGATGCTTATAAAATGCATTGTGAAAGCCCCTAACACATCTTTGAATCTCGGGGAATATTGTTCCACATCCTTGGGTGAAGTTCAGAAATGCAGCTGCTCTGAGATTAGTCTTTAATTTGGGAATGACAAGCAGGTCAAGATCCTTAGACCTTAAGAGATAAGAGTTATTCAGCATGTGAAGTAAGGCAGCAAGATATTGAGGCCATAGACTGGTCAGAATGTTATAGACAGTATCTCCTGTGGCTATATCACATAGTGTTTTAGGAGGAAGCCACTCCAGTCTCTCATACAAGGTGCAGTGATGGTCAGGACTATTTGTTGCAAGCACATAATGGCAAATGTTATAGTAGGTGACATCGCATTTCCTTAATGCCAACTTTGAAGTAGAAAATGCATAAATGGCTATATTGTACATTGACTTAGGAAGTAGTATAGCCCTTGCAACAGAAAAATGGACCGGTGACTCATCACCAAACCTAGCTCACTGGCACAGGATCAGAAAGCATACATGTTGGAGTCAAGACTGGACTACACACAATTTTTAACATATATATATATATATATATAATTTGATTGTTTTTTTATTTTGACCTAGCATTTTTAAGATACCCATTTTATGATTCACCTTATAAACATGACATGTAACATTTATAGTATATTGGATGAAATGTCATCTCCCTCCAAAAGTCCAAAAACACATCTTACCCAGGATTTAAAGAATGACACATCACGTTTATGAGGTGGTGTGGAAAAATGGCTATGTTGAAAGTTTGGAGTCAAAATATGTAAAATTAGTGAAGTTATGAGTGAACATTGAAATACTTCAATGTTCACTCATAACCTAGGCATTTTATGATATGTGCACACCAAATTTTCAGCATAGCCTTTTTATTACCCTACCTCATGAACCTCATAGGTGAAAATCTTCAAATCCCCACAGAAATGTCTTTTCATCCAACCAAAATGTCATTCTTGTCATACCTACCTGAGCAATGCCTGCCATGGGTATCATTTTTGGAAACAGCAGCAGGCTCGCTAAGAGCAGCTGTGCCTCTCACACCTGCCTGAACAAAACCCACCATGGGTATAATGTTTGGAAACAGCAGCAGGCTCGCTAAGAGCAGCTTCACCTCTCGTACCTCCCACAACAATGCCTACCATGGATATAATGGCTTGAGGCACCTAGCAAACAGTGTAATAGTCAAAAACTGTTCTTCACATGATTTTTGTTATGGTGAAAGTCAGATAATAGGGTAGTAGAATGAATCAAGTAGTAGCTACCTGACCTGAAGCAACTACTCATTTTTCATCCAGGTATGTTTAGGGTAATTTCAGGTAGTTTAGAGGTACCCGTGGGTAGTCTTGAAGGTTGAATATTTTAGTACCCGCCCATGCCTACTCATTACCTCTTCAGCTGCTATCATAAAAAAGTCTCCTTCCCCATTACACCCTCATACGAAGAGTTATCTCTGCCTCCAGAAAAAATGACCCTGGACTTCTTTCTTTTTTTTAAACTCCCAAACCACAAAGCTATAACCGAACATGCTCTCTAGCTCCACAAACCTACCACAAAACTGCACCCATGCCTGCTTTCAGAGAGGACAGGGTGGGAAGAAAAGGTGGGGCATGGTGCTTTATGTGAAAGAAAGCATAAAAGTGATGGAGATACAGGGAATTCAGAAGTGGCAGGGGTATTATTGGTCACCCTTGAATCAGGGAATGGAACTGCTGTTTGCATAGATGTGATCCACATACCTCTGGCATATGGGAATGAGTAAGATAAGGTACTGTTGGAAACAATTTGTAAAATGGCTTAACAAAGGAGGTGGTGTTGCTGGCTCAGGACTTCAATCTGTCCGATGTAGATTGGAGCCTCCTAACTTCAGCATCATCTAGAAGTAGAGACATCCTAGACTCCTTGCAGAGGGTGCTCCTCAGGCAATTAGTCAGTGAGTCCACTTGTGATGGGGCAATACTGAACCTGGTTCTAACAGGAACAGTGTTGCAGACATACAGTAGGGAAGCCACGTTGGGACCAGTGATCACCATACAGTGTAGTTCAACATAAGGATGGCTGAGGAATGAAGCCACACATGGGTGAGGATCCTGGACTTTAGAAGGGTGGATTTTATGAAGATGAGTGAATGCATCAGGGATGACAGGGCAGGATGGATGACCTGGAAGGTGGAGGAACAGTGGGCCATACTAAAAGATGGAACAGTGAAGGCAACATATGTCTGCATTAAGCAAGTGAGCAAAAGCAAGAAGAAGAGGAGACCATGATGGTTCTCAGATGAGGTGATGGAAAAGGTAAAGGCTTAAAGGGTTGTATTCAGAAGGCCAAAGGAGGTACAGTAGGAGGACAATAGGGAGGTGTATCAGGGGAAACAGAGAGAAGCAGGGAAAGAAGTATGGAGTGCAAAAGCACAGACTGAAGAAAGAATAATCCAGGCAGTGTCAAAAGGGGTCAAGACATTTTTTTAAGATTGTAAGTGAAAAAAGGAAACCAAAGAGAGGTTAAAAGTGTGTGTATGTTGGGGGGTTACTGTAGAGAGGATGACCAGGAAAAGGCAGCCGTCTTGAACAAATACTTCTGCTCAGTGTTTACAGTGGAAGGGGAAGGGAAGGGACCACAAAAAAGCAACAAAATCCTTGATGAGAGGAGCGTGGACAGTAGTCCTTTTTCTGAGGAGAGAGTCCTGAAAGTACTCAGTAACTTGAAGGTGGACAAAGCTATGGGGCCAGATGGGGAGCATCCAAGGGTGTTGCGGGAGCTCAGGGAGGTACTGGCTACATCTCTGACAATCCCCTTTAACAGATATATCCCAGAGCACTGGACAAGGGCAGATGTAGTCCAGCTACACAAAAGTGATAGCAGGGAAGAGGCTGGAAATTATAGTCCCGTCAGCCTGACACCAGTGGTGGGAAAATTAATGGAAACACTGCTAAAGGAAAAGATTGGGGAATATCTTGAATACAAAGGGTTGCAGGATCTAAGGCAGCATGGATTCACAGGGGAGAGGGCATGCCAAATGAATCTGATAGATGTCTTTGACTATGTGATCAAGGAATTAGATCATGGAGGATCGGTGGACTTTGCCTACCTAGATTTCAGTAAGATTTTTGACACCATTCCACATAGGAGACTAATGAGCAAGCTGGGTAGCTTAGGGGTGGATAATAAGGTAGTAAACTTGGTAAGAAAATGGTTAAGGGATAGGAGTCAGAGGGTGGTGATAAATGGAGTTCACTCAGAGGAAAGGAGGGTGACCAGCGGGGTTACTTAGGTTTCAGCGCTGGGACCAGTCCTCTTAATGTCTTTATAAGTGACATAGCAGAAGAGCTGGAAGGGAAGGTCTGCCTCTTTGCTGATGACACCAAGCTCTGCAACAGGGTGGACACTCCGGGGGGATGGAAAGGATGAGCAGAGATCTGAGAAAACTGGAGAAGTGTTTAAAAATATGGCAACTAGGTTTTATACTTGCTTTATTCTTAGGTTTATACTTGGGTCTAAGAGAAAATAAAAGGCAGAAGGCCCATGAGATATTGCCCCCCACTTCTCAGTGGTCTTGGCTGGGTAAGAAGCCATTCACTATATATTTGTCCAGTTTGTTTTTGAAACTACAGAGACTGTTACAAGTTACAATCTCTACAGGTAATTTGTCCCACAACACCTCCTAATATCTGTATTTGATTGATTTTTTTTTCGATAAGTTGGAACTGGTGCCTTCCTAAATTGTATAAGGGTTTCTTGAATTCCAGTCCTAGATCACTGAACAGCTGTTTGTCCTGAATTATATTATATAATAATAAATCACCTCTTTTATGCCTGTCCATCAAAAAGAATAGCCCCATAATTTTTAGTCAGTTATCATAGGATTTGTACCTCTGGCCTTTGATAATTTTAGAGAACCTATGTTGGGTGCCTCTACCAGCATAATATATTTTTTAAGGAAGGGGCTCCATATATGTGATCCATAATCCAGATGTGGACATATGTAAGCCTTGTATATGGGCATTAGAACTGCTTCTGATCTGTTTAAAAGTTTTTTTTTGTTTTTATGCAGTTTGTCAAATGGTTGGATTTGGTGACAATCTGTCTACAATGGATGTATGATTTAGAGAGTCACTAAAATTGATACCAAGATCTACTACTCTATTAGAATGGCTTACCATGGTACCATCAATAAAATAGTCCTGGCATACATTAATCCTTCCAAAATGAAAAATTGCACATTTGTCAATGTTAAACTGTAAGTTATTAGCCTTAGCCCACATCTCTATGGATTTAAGATCACTCTGCATCTTGATTTGATCCTGTATTTCTGACACAAATCCTCCCAGTTTGGTATCATCAGCAAATTTTGCAAGATAGTTATCACTCATTAGTTTCAAATTATGAATGTAAATATTGAATAAAAGTGGCCACAGCACCGACCCATGGGGGGCACCACTAGTCATAGCTCCCTCCTGTGAAAAAAATCCATTTATTTTGGCTGCTTGTTTCCTATCACTGAACCAACCATGCACTCATCTTAACAGTCAATGATTAAGACCCAGATTTATCAGTTTGGATACCAATGTGTTGTGAGAGACAGTGCTGAATGCTCTCCTAAAGTCAAGATACAGAACATCCATATTATTGCCTGCCTTTTGATGTCTACTGATATGTTCATAGAAAACTGCTAGATGAGTGATACATGACCTTCCCTTCATGAAAGCATGTTGGGTATAATCGTGTATGCCTATATTTGTCATGACTTCAGTAGTCATTGTCTTGACTATCTCTTCCATGATTTTACTTTCTACCAAGGTAAGACAGAGGGGTCTATAATTAGTTGGTAATGATCTACTACTCTTTTTAAAGACAGGAGTTACCATGGCTGTTCTCAAGCCTAATGGGACCCTCCCTTACCACAAAGATTTTGAGAATATTTTTCCAACACTGTTGCCAACTCCAGCCTAAGTTCCTTCAAGAATCTGGGATGTAATCCATTGGGGCAGGCATATTTGTTCGGTTCAAGTGCCAACAATTTAGCCAACACAAAATCTGTATCTATAGTAACATTTATAGGCTGTGAAGATGCTCCTTCCCAGTTAATAGTATCATCATTCTTTGTAAAAACTGAGCAAAAGAACTTATTAAATAAATCATCCATCTCTTGGGGATCCCTTAACATCTCATTGTCTCTTACAAATAGGACAAACCCTCTCATCATACCTTTCTTTGTATTGATATATGAATAGAAGATTTTAAAATTGTCTTTAGTGTAAGAAAGCCTTGCTTCCAGATTCCTTTTAGCTTGTTTAATTGCCCTTTTTGCAGCTCTCATAGCACATTTGTAATGCTGTACAGTATGTTAGTATTAGATGGATGAGACTTCTGTAAGAAGAAAAGTTTCCTTTTGCTGTTTAATAATTTTCTGATTTCACCGTTGAACCAAAGGGGACTCTTGCCTTTATGAGTGTAAAGCTTTTTATCTGGTACAAACTTCTCTATGGCGTTGTTTATTATAATCATAAAGGTAATCCATTACTCAACCATGTTTAACTGATCAAGAATATTATCTCAGTCAATATGGTTCAATAATTTTTTAATGCCATTATAATTTGCTTTATTATAGTTCTTTATTTTAGTTTCCCCCTTCACAACCTGTCTTCTCCTACACAACTTGAATGATACAGTGGAGTGATCACTGGTACCTAATGGGGGGCCTACTTCTATATCTTAGATATCATCTTTAATATTTGTAAAATTACATCCAAGATGTTACTTCCCCTTGTGGGTGTTGTAACCAGTTGTGACAAGTGTTGGGTGATGGTAGCGTCCAATAATTTGTTACCCATATAGGTGGTAACTGATAATTCTTCCCAGCTAATTTGGTGCAATTGAGGTCGCCCACGATGATCACATTACCCATGTCAAAGAAAAGGGTAAACTGTTCTAATAAGTCTTCCCTTGTTTTGTTATTTGCAACTGGGGGTCTATAAAACGCCCCAAATATCACTTTCCTACCCCTTTTATCCGACAGTAATAAACATATTGATTCACAACATGAATCAGTATTGGATGCAGGTTCAGAAGGTGACAGTCAAATTCCTCCTTTACATGTAGGACAACTCCCACCCCCACCCACCCCATTTCTGTCCTATCTATGTGAAAAGAATTAAAACCAGGGATGTGTTTGTTCAGCTGTTATCCTCACCCCACCACGTGTTGGTGATTGCAATGTCTAACTGTTGCTGAGTAATAGTGTACTCTAATTCCATTTTTTATCATTATTTAGACTCCAAGCATTTAAAAGAATGATACTGATGTTGTTAGTGTTTTGGGACCATAGCTCCAGCACCCTTTGCTGTCACCTTGTTCTTGGGTACCCCCTGCCATGCCTCTTGTCCCCAACTCTTAATCAGTTTAAAGAGCTAGTAATAGCATTGTTGATTCTAGCACCCAGCAACTTATTACCATTGTAGTTGAGGTGTAACCCATCTCTTCCAAATAGATGAGTTTTTTTGCAGTAGGAATCCCAGTGTCTTAAAAGGATAAAACCAATATCCTTAGTCCACAACTTCAATCATGAATTTAAGTGTTTTATGGTCTCATTCATCTGGTATGCAGCCCTGGCTACTGGCAAGATCTCTGAAAATATAATATCACACCCCCTAGATTTTAACAGGTACCCTAGTGTGATAAAATCATGTTTAATATTGGTGACTGGGGTACTTCTCACATCATTTACACTGATGTGAATAATTACCAGTGGATCCTCCCCTGCTCCTCTCAGAATGTTCTTGGCCATAAAGGTTATGTTGTCTTACAGAAACCCCCAGTTAGCTTGTTCTCTTATATCTGCTAAACTAACTGTTGCCATTTGTGCTCCCTGGATAAGAACAGTTACAAAGCTCTGCTGTTGCTAAACTGATTTTAAACTGATTTTAAAAAAGTACACATGCTAAATCTAAGGGCATGGCTACATCATGGTCACATGAGATAGGGTGCATCGTAGGAGAAAAAAGCCAATAAACCCATTTGTGATGGAGATCCCCAGGGGTCATAAAACTACCATACAGCTAGCAGGCTAATTTAGGAAAAACTCCTAATAGCAGACAGAGGGAAGGACACACTAGGAGTTAACATACATATCAAAACACTCTACATAACATGTGTTTTTTGTACATGCTGGGTGGACTACTCCTTTAAGTTGCATGCCAAGTGGTGTGTCTGGTGTTATCTTAATGATTGAACACACGTCCTCTTGCACATGTTCTTTTAATGGTCGTATATTATATCCAAAGAATAAATAGTGTCCAAGGGAAATCCACTGTGTACAAACAGTCTTATAGCATGGAGCTGGTTGTGGTGTGTGTAGATTCAAGACAGACAAAAGATGCAACCACTCTAGTAACAACACGACATCCAAATGAATAATGTTTCATGTAGTATTTTAATTCTTTCTTCAGCCCAGTCATAACATTTCGCCACCCAGTGGCTTCGTCTGGGAAGCTGTTAAAAGTGCATAAATATATGTCATATGAATTCCTTCATATTGATAGGGATCTTATTTTTTGTCAATTTTTCATAGCAATATATATATAATTCTTAGGACTGTACATCAAAAATGGACACAACATCACTAATGTGAAGTAAAATTATAGAAAAAAAATTAGAATGAATAATAATAAAGATTGGATGCACATATTATGGTGCCTTTCACCCAACAAAAATATTAACTAAGTGCCCTTGGGGCTATCTGCTGTTTATGGCTTGAGGTATGGTTCTACTCTGCCACAATAGTCTTCACAATAATCTAAGGTACACAGAAAGATCCTCAGAATGAACTATTATACCCATTATTTAAATTATATGAATACTATATAGTAGTGGGATGTAAAAACAATGCAACACCAGCTACCTGTATATAGATCTCAAAAGTACTCTGTCACTTTAAACATACTGGCCCAGATATTCAAACTGTGCCAGGCTGTGGCATAAGCTTGGGTGCAGTGCAACTTGGCTGCACAGGGGTGTGGACTGGATGACATTCAACGGAGCTGCGCCATGGCACAGCATCATTGAATATCGCACCCTGGCCACCCGCAGTGTGCATGGTGCAGTGGCACTACACCAGCGCAAGTGGTCAGAGTGGAGCATGGGGATGCGCCAGCGCAAGTTCCATTGCACTATGCACAGCAACCGTGATATTCAAAACTTGACATGCAAATGGGGCCATAATGTATGCAAGGCAAAAATGGGACCAGTTGTATGTCATTATGGCCCCATTTGCATGCAGGTGTGCCAGTCCCCGATCACTTGCACCTGGTGCCCTGCCAGGCAGCAGCCATCGGGGACCGATGCCCCCTGCAGCCGGCAATGTGCTCCACAGCCCGATTGCAGGCATTTGTAATTAAAAATATTACTCTGTCCAATATCCCTGGTGGTCCAGTGGACCGCTATCTGCCCGATTGCGGGCATTTGTAATTAAAAATATTACTCTGTCCAATATCCCTGGTGGTCTAGTGGACTGCTATCTGCCCGATCATGGGCATTTGAAATTAAAAATATTACTCTGTCCAATATCCCTGGTGGTCCAGTGGACTGCTATCTGCCTGATCGTGGGCATTTGTAACTAAAAATAGAAGTATGTCCTATATCCCTGGTGGTCTAGGGTACCTCCCCTCCCCACCTGCCCACTGAGCCCCACTGCCCTGCTCCCCTCCCAGTCAGCTGGTGGGCAGCAGCACCCCACCTGCCTGCCGCCCCGTTGCCCACCGACTGACACCATCGGTAGGGCTGTACGCCCATTGGTTCACAGCGTGAGCCAATGGGCGTGCAGCCCATAAGGTACTACACATTCCAGATATGTAGATGATTCATTCACATATCTGGAATGTGTACGTATGTACAGGTTGCATGCACATTGGCTCATGCTGTGAACCAATGGGAGTACAGCCCTACCGCCAGTGTCAGTCGGCAGGCGGGCGGCTAGAGGTGTACGCACCAGCTGGCTGACCAGGTGGAGGGGGGGGCAGTGGGGCTCAGTGGGCGGGTGGGAGGGATACCTAGACCACCAGGGATATAGGACATACTCTATTTTTAATTCCAAATTCCAATCAGGCAGGCAGATGGGGTCCACTGGACCACCAAGGATATTGGATGGATTTATTCTTTAATTACAAATGCCCATGATTGGGCATGGGGGGGCACTGCCAGGTGCAGCCGGAGCTCGGGTGGCCACTCACAGATGGCACCTGCCATGTTGCGCCCTGCAATGCGGCAGCTCACCTGTGGGTGGCCATCAGTTGTTCCTTTTTTTTGGATCAACTTTGTGCTGGCACAGGTAGGGGTTGCGCATGCATGGCTCTGCACATCCCGGGCTGAATATCGGGCTGTGCAGGGTATGCATGGGCACGGCCCCCCTACCTGCACCTGCATACATTACTGATGTGCTCCAGTGCATCAGGATTTGTGCCACGCACTTTTCCCTTTTGAATATCACACTGGGGCACATCAGTGGGTTGCGCATGGCGCAACACTGTTGAGCCATGCGCAACCCTTTTGAATATCTGGTCACTGAGTTTTCATCACTTTAAAAAGGAAAGAAAACATCACAATGAGTGCAACCCATGTTAACTATACCAGAATACCATAAACTTGACCAACATTTGATTATATTATATGAGTCCTCATGTGCACCAAGCTTGCAAGCATACCCATTTCAATACACCAAAATCAAACCATTAAGCATACCTGTGAGGCACAAACATGTCCAAATGAGCTTGGGGCTCTGAAACAGAAAACAAATAAATGTCCAGCCATCAACATGTGGCGCATAGGTAAACAGTACTCAGTTATTTTTTCTAAATAGTGGCAAATAAAGCCTACCAGATATGTAGTGTCTTCCACATAGTGTTATCTCCAGAATGTGATAGCAAGAAGCTATTCCCAGTAGTTACCTCTTATACCCACATGGAAAAGCACCAGTTGATGCCAGTGGATGTGTGACCACATCATCACCAAGCTGCAGAAGCTGCCCAGTGACCATATTTCCATGCGGGTAAAGGGATGGACACCAAAATCACAAAATACCATAATCCTAGTAATAGAATGAAGATAATAATTTTGGAAACTTTATTCCATGTTTTAGAAAGCAAGTTAGGGCTATAACCCCTCTGTTTAAATCTGTCAGTCGTGGCTATATGTTCCTTTATGAAATCTTGTGCTCGACTACAATTACGTTTAGTTATAAGGAGCTGAGAATATGGAATACTGTGTCTGTGCCCTGTATGTCAATAGCATAAATAGGTTGGCGTAGGAGGGAGCCATCTTTGTCCCCATGGCAATCCCCTGAATTTGTAGAGAAAAAGAATTGCTAAACATAAAATAGTTACTAGTTTAGATGAGTTCTATCACTTCACATAAAAAATCAGTTGAAGTTTCTGGCCTACATTTACCATCAATAAGCATCCTACATGCAAAATTGATGCATATAAGGAGTTCACATCAGTACACATCATAAATGTCATCCCATGCCACTGTTTTTGACTTATCCAAAACATCCATGCTGTATCTAAGATGTTAAGCATTTTTACTCTATTTTGGAGGAAAAAATCCACAAAGGTGGATAAATGTTCTATAAGGCTACCAACTCCAGAAAGTACAGATTTACAGTACAGGAGGATTTTGAATGTTCTTATACAGTTTTGGGAGAGTATTAATTTTTGGTATGAGTGTTCTCATTTCTAATAAATTATGTTTATTCTTCAGATATACAACTGTCTATGATGTTAGATTAAAAAAATTAAAGTCGGCTTTAAACACATTTGTGGGATACCACAGCAGCTTCCTGTACTTGTTTGAATTTTGCAACTGTCTTTGAATTTCCTTCTTGTAATCCTCTTTGTTCATAACAACTATCTTCCCCCTTTATCATCTTGCTTGAATTCTATTAATTAATTATTCAAAATTATTTCTAATGCTTCTAGCTTCATAGGGGTCAGATTGGATTTATACATTTGGCCAGTTTCCTTAAGAATAGCTTCAGTTTCTGTAAGCAACAGCTTTTAGAATGTCATGATTGCCAGTGAAACATTATTAGAGGGATGAAAGTTGGTTTTGTTTTAAAAGCCATATTTCATTCTCTGTTTATGGGTTAGGGAAGGGAAGGAGAAATTGTTTGAGTAGGAAAGGTACACTAAGCCGAAGCTTGTGTCCAGCTGGGAGCACAAGAAAGTTAAGTGACTTGCTCAGCATCACACAGTAAGCAAGTGGGGGCTGTATGATTCAAGCCCAGGTCTCCAGGTTTGCAGCTCAGCTTAGTCAGTTTACAGCTGTACCAGAACCTTTGTGTGCTGACAGTGTACCACTCCTTTGTTTGTCTCAATGTAGTGTTATCATCTGATGGATCACTGTCAAAGCCCCACCCTGGTTCACCCAATCAGCTCCCACCACCCACACCCCTTGTTGGCTCCCTACTCACCCACCTGTCCATAGGTCAGCTACTATCTGGTCCTTAGACAACTGGTACAGATCCTTCTCTCACCAACTTGGATGGCCGCCATCTGAGTGATAAGGAAAGAATGAATGCATCCTACAGAAAGAACTGTTTCTTCAGTGTGTGCACACTCACAACCTATCAGTCAGATGGCAGATAGCCAAGATGGTGAGTGGGGGATTCATAGGCAGTCAGCATTTTGAGGGTAGCTCACCTATGGAAGGAAGGGTATGTTAGAGACTGACAGGGGGTGGAGCTAGTAATTGTTCAGTGGGTGTGCTGGGGAGGGAGGCTTTATTACTGTTTGACTGGGGGTAACACTAAAGTGCCAGAGATGGGCATCAGTACATTTCCACAACACTAAATCTGGTGAAGGAAGAGGGATGACTAAACTGCAGGGGAAGGGATTTAGTGCAGTTCCACAATAGCAACAGAGATTGGGTAGGGTTAGGGGGTCAACTAGATGGCCAGGAAAGGACTTTTGTACAGTTTCACAATGCTGACAGGAATTGGGGGGGGGGTTATGCTAGACTGCCAGGATGGCATAGGTGGGCAGGGCTCCTGTGTGGGGGGTGGTTGAGGCTCTGCACAATGCCTCCCCCATTTGTGCATGGATGCATTGTGCCAAGCTGCTAATGGCCACATAATCACATGTGTATGGCCCCTTAGCATAGTGCATGCCATAAGTATGTGGTCTGTAGTATGCCAGTCACAGAATATGGCTTGAAGTGATATCACTATTCCATATCAGACAGGCTATCTCCCTTTGCTAGAGAAAGCAAAACCAAATGCACTCGTAACTCGTTACTCATAACAATAAGGCTCGGAGCATAAGATAATTCCAAAAAGTGAAAAAATATTTATTCAGTTCAGAGAACACAAATCACCAAGAGTGCAAGCCAGCTAGCCAGGGTGGCTAGCTGCTGCGCACTGTTGGTGATTTGTGCTCTTTGAGCTGAATAAATATCTTTTCACTTTTTGGAATAACGTTATGCTCCGAGCCTTATTATTACGAGTAATGAGTTCATTTAGTTTTCCTTTCTCTCGTTGAATTTACAGGCTGGCTGCTCATTTGAATGCAGCGGGTCACAGTGATAGATTTGCGGTTCCTTTGTTGAACTTATCTCCCTTTGCTCCTGGGACCGTGTTGCCAAAAAGGACTGTAGTAATGATGCACATATGCATCATGCATGGCTCTTGTAGCATTTGGGTCCTGACAACATAAAAAAAACTCCTGCTCCTATATACTTCAGTTTGACTGCTCCACGCAACAGGGAAGAATCTACTGGTGGATTCCTGCACCCTTTGGAAATCCTTAGCGAAAGAGCCTTTTCTTTGGCCACCTCACTTATGTGGAGTCCTTTACCAAATCAGTTAAAATTTTCAAAAGGACTCTGAACACTAATCTTTTACCTTGCATTTGAGAGCTCGTTCTGAATCTGTTATACAATCAAATACACTCAGTTTCTAGACATTTACAGTTCTTTTCATTTCCATTTGCTTCTTGATGAGCTTTATTCAGTGCCTCTTTAGTCATGTAAGAAATAAATCACTCCGCTACATGATGGGGTGTTGTCATGTTTACTGACATATTTGCAGTTTCACACTTTGTAACATGGCACTAAAAATCACTGTCCTTGTCAATACTGCAAGACAGGCTCTATTCAGACCTTGAACATACTGTAAGTCAAAACCATAGGGTACCTGTGAGCTTGATATACCTGTATTTCTGTGGTGATGAATGGGGGCAGCAGGTGCCAGCAGCTGAACAGGGGTGCCAGTAGTGCAGGCCACAACAGATACATTGGTGTCTGTGCCCTGCATGTCGATAGCATAGTTTATGTGACACACTTGTGACAAAAAATGCCACAGGTGTAAGGATTTTGCGACTTGCAGCTGATTTGTGGGAAAAAAATTATGCAGTATGTGGCTGCGGCAGGAAAAGACACACACATCCAGCATGCCTTTGCAGCATGTAAATGCAGATGTGTGGCCACATGTAATTGCCAATTTCACAATGTGCTAATGCATGAAGCCAGCCTGCAGTCTGTGGCCTACAGAAGTAGAGATTTACACAGGAAATACACCACAACGTGGGAAACACTAAAAATTGAACACCTGAGTGGGAGGGCTCCAAACTTCTCACCAGAAGAAGCTGCCCAGCTAATTAGCTTGGTGCAGCAGTGGACCAGGGTCCTGCTGCCCACAGGGTACAGGAGGCACAGTCCCACTGAGTGAAACACGGTGTAGTGGGTGATTGGGACCTCCTCCAGAGCCTCTCTGGTTTTTCTGGAACACCTTGCCAGCTAAAACACTACTGGCAGAACATGGCAGGACATAACGAGGAGAGATCCTGCTATTTTCCAGTAGCTTCAGGACATCGCAAGGAGTGCAGATGTGGCTATGAGGATTGGGCAGCATCAACCAGGAGGTACGTGACACATGCCAGATGCAGGTCACATTGCAGCACCTATAACCACACTTCAAATGGGTGGTGCATATTAACACCTTTAGAAATGTGTTTGTATTTTCACAGGAATACAAGACAGAGACGGCACTGCTCCTGAAGACAGAGACACTGGGGCATGTGTCAGTGGGGAATAGGCAGCTTCTGCTGGTCACTGTGGGCAAGGTAAGTGTACTAAATAGTCTGGGCCATAACCGCAGATGCAGGAAGTCACATGGGACTAGGCCACCATATTATGAATTCTGCAGTGTCCTGGGGGGCCAGGACACTTCCTTTGCAGCAGCACACCAGGCAGTATGGCTGATGCAATGCTATTATACAATCTCCCCCCCCCCACAACCAGTGACACAGTCACATTTGTAACATTGGCAAGTCCCACTGGATTACCCACATGTGCCACAGTGGTAAGGCATGCAAAGGCAGTGCCAAGAATGCATTACCACTTTGTTGCAGATGGGGGAGATCTTCCATGGTAGGCAGGAGCCTGGTCTGCCACAGAAGATAACTGGCTACCATTCCCCAATACCCACCAGGAGTGACCTCTGCAGGGGGACAGTGGGACATGCCCCCTTCCAATAACCTCCCCATCTCGGGGTGGGTAACTAAGGGGAACATTAGTACTGACACACAGTTCCGGGGCCAACAGTGAAGTCAGCACCACCAGGGGTGGAAACAAAGTGAGGTCAGAAAGGATTCTTGTAGTGGGCCATGAAAGTCATGTATATGTGGGGGTGGGAGGGCAGTACACATGGCATGGGATAGGTGTGTAGGTGTGTGGGTCACCTGCACGTATAATAGTCATTGTGATGTGTCATACTTGGTGCTGTTGGTTGCAGGCCATGTCGCAGTGTGTCTGGTAGGGCAGGGGGTGTCAGGAGGTTGCCTCCCTCGACCGTCAGGGGTTGGTGTTCCTTGGGGAACCTGTTGGTGTTTGGAATAGGGGAAACATCCGTATGTATCCTACAGCACAGTGCCAACTGGGGGTCTGTGTGTGTGCCATTTGCATTATGAAGGCATGTCCATATGGGTGCCAAGATGCTGTTAGGTAGGCCACTACTGACTTTACTTGGCAAAGGCTTTTCTGCTATGCTGGTGCCACTCTGAGGCAAAACACTTGCGTATCCCAGGCTGCTCCTTCCCAGCAGGCTGATATGTGCCTTTCTGCAGTATACAGTGTGATGCGGGAGATCATGTTCCATGTATTGTCCTGAACTGGTACTGTAGATCCATGGCAGACGCTTATTGGAGGGGAAGATAAGGGCATTGGGAACTGTCATAGCCACCTGAAAGGCATCTGCAGTAGGTGAGGGTGCATAGATACATAGATAGTGATGGTAGATAAGGGCCTTCAGCCCACCTACTCTGCCCATTTAAACACATAACTCTGCGTCTTCAAGCTTCTCTAGAACTGGGTTGTCCCCTTCCTCCTACTACCGTGATCCCCCAGTGCCTATCCCATGCGTTCTTAAATCCTGTAATTGTTTCAGCCCCCACTGCCTCCTCTGACAGAGCATTCCACCTGTCCACCACCCTCTCCATGAAGAAATACTTCCTCATGTTCCCTCTGAACCCCTCTCCTTCCAGTTTTGTCCCATGCCCCCTAGTCCTGGAAACTGTTTTCTGATGCAAAATTGTGTTTTCTAGTATTTTGTTCCTCCCCGTGAGGTACTTATATGATATGCATGATATTATAGTATTGCAGTGTCAGTGACTCAGCAGGTTGCACACCTGCCTCTGAGTCCATAGGATCAGAAGGCTGTGGGTTCTATCCCCATACCAGGCACTTGAGTTAAATCCCAATACTGACAGTGTAGTGCAGCATGAGAGAGGTGATATGCTCCTGAGGTGCCGTCTTTCAGATGAGACATTAAAGTGAGGTTCCATCTGCCTGTTCAGGTGGATGTTAAAGGTCCCATGGCACTTATCGAAAAAGAGTAGGGAATTTTTTTTATTACAATAATTTCATGACACAAATCAAAATAAGATACGATACATTACATTCATGTGAGATTCAATCAAAATGTAAAACCATCAAAGCAAGACAAAGAAAATACTTTTAGTACAAACATTTAACCTTGTCTACCCTCCCTCTTCTTCCATTAATTTGTGAAGAAGGAGTTATATCAGTTTTTCTCAGACCAAAAACCATGTAGTACTGTTGGTGTCATTTTTAGAGAGGAAGAAATACAATCCCCACAATAACTGTATTTGCTACTATTGGACTCTTAAGTTGTGTTTATTTATTTATTTATGTCTTTGATAACCGAGTGGGAGCACTGATCCAAAGGATCATTTTCAGGCATGACACAAGCCGCAGCATGGCACATTAAGCAATAAAGGTGTGGAGAACAACAGTAAACACAGGCCTCAACATGAGGTACAGGAAATTACAGAACAAGGGGTCATTACATAAAATGCAATTACATAAGAATACAAGGTGTCAAAGAAGGCCAGCATACAGGTCAAAGTACATAGTCACAGGCCAGGCAACAGGCTGAAATATAAGTCACAAAACACAGAGACCAAACATAAGTCTCAGATATGATACATAAAGTGCAAAATGCACTGAGGTACACTAATAATGCACAGGACAATGAGCAGATTGGAACTCTGAAATCAAGCATAACACTTCCCCTTAGCAAATGGTGATGGGACTTAGAATATGGAGGCAACAGCAGAAGCCCCGAAAAGTAGGGGAAGAGGACAGGAGCGGTAGTGGTGAGTGTAGCAGGCATGAGACACTGCTAATAGGTGGTGGGGGGGAATTGAGGAAGGGGATGCCAGAGATTATCCAGGAGAGCAGTATCATTTGGCTTCAGACTGTAGCCACTCTTTGAAATTGTTTTTGAAGGAGAGATGGGAGATGGAAGAGCGGAGAGATGTAGGGAGTCTGTTCCATAGGAAGGGCGCAGAGAAGGAAAAGGCTTTACTACTCATTCATCCATAATGTCTTAAATATAATTCGACTGAATTTACAAGGTCATCTATTAATTAATCTTTTATCTCCCCTTCTGGGCAATGTTCAAAATTTTATATACAAACCATACTGGATCACCCAGTATCTAACCAATCAATATATTTCCACCATTTCATATATTGTTGTAAAGATGCTCTTTTTTCTGTCCAGGGTTTGTAATCTTTTTATGTCCTGTGATACTGAAAAGAATATCTGTTCCACAGTTATAATCTGTTTCGTAAGAGTAAGTGCACACCTGGCGTGCCATAACTGACATTTTATAAATAACAGTATTAATTTAATGGTTCCTTCATCAAATTTGGACCATGCTGGTGGAAGAAATCCTAAAAATAAAATGTCTGAAGAGATATTTCCAAAGGGGAGAAGGTCCATATTTTACATAGAAATTGCCAAAAAGATACTGCATAAGGGCACTGAAACTATAAGTGTGCCATTGTTTCAGGGGCATGTATTCAGGGACCTCCTCATGGGCAGCACCGCTGGGATATTTCTTTGTATTTCATAGTATCTTTAACTCCCGGTTTCCCATGAGCACTTAGCCACATGTTATCCCACATATATGCTGGGGCTCATTTACAAGTCAACATGTTATAAATTTGGTTTAATTCTTTTTGGGGCCTGTTGTTAAAATGGGGTTCTTCAATATAGAATTCCTCCATGATGCAATTATACATTTCTTTCCTAGAAAAGGCTTTGAGTTGTTGTTTTGTAAGCTTCCATAACTTTTATTTTACTTACAGAACTGTGGAAACTATCCAAACGTCCCCCTATAGCTACCTGTTTTGGAATGATCTGGTGTAAGTCCCAGCTTTGCAGTACTGGATATAGAGGGCCTGATTCTGAGATGTATGGCTCAACTCGCTGGTGGATGTGAGTAGCGGCATATGCCACTAGGCCGGGGACCATGCACCAGATTCCAGAAAAGGTAGGGTCCCCAGCACCTACGCCTTGTGACTTGTGGCATCTCCAGGGTTGTGCCACAGGAAGGGCACACCTGACCTGGGTGCCACAAGCCACCAACAAGCCTGATGACAGGGTGCAGCCCCCCCACCTGAGCCCCAATACATGCCCGCAAGCCCCAGTGGGCCATGGGGTGGGTGTTGGCAGAGTGGCATTGGTACCGGGGGGTGGCATCAGCACATCACGGTCCCAGGAGCCAGCGGATGGAACCCTGGTATTGCCAGGGGTTGGGGGGATTGCTATGTGGTGGTGGAGTCTCTGTGGCATGGCAGTGTGCAGGTCGGGGCCATGTGAGGGGGGCATCAGACATTTATGCAGGATGGATGCCCCTTACACCAGCTAATAGCTGGTCTAACCCCGTAGTGCCACAAGGCCTTTTGGAATGACATTGAGGGATAAGGCAGCTGCCCTTTCAGAACTGGGTGCAGCTGCTAGTAACCCCCTCTTCTGCCATGCTGCAGGGGCCTTGGGCAGTGTAAGTCCACCTGGGTGCAGGCTACCCGCACCATGGTGCAGGCCGCCTCTCGGAATCCCAGCCAACGGAACCCATGGCACAAAGTGTGACTTACGCCATATGTGTTGGGGCATGTCACACTGCGCCACAGCGGACCTGTCTTGGAAACGGGCCCCAAGAGTCTAACATCCAGGCTGCCCAAAGTATGTGTGTCTGAGTGATTAAGGCAACAATGTTGTGGTACAAGAAAATACAATGAAAAAACATGATATGGTGTATCATACCCAAACCACCTTTTTGCAATAGGCAGATATGTGATTCCTCTTTTTAAGGAGTTAAATCTGCTTCACTAGAGACACTGAAAAAAAATACTTAATAATGTTGTTTCAATTGCTTTGGAGGCAGAAAACATGCTTACAAACAGAAACAGAAACAGGTATTAAGTACGTTTTGATTATATAGATCCTCTTTTTTGGGGACATTCTCCATTTGTTCCACTAAGTTATTTTTGTGGTTGCTTCTTGTATTTTAAGATCCCAATTAAATGTACACGTGTTTTTTGGTCCAAAACAAATCCCTAGGATTTTATAGTGGCCATACTGGATAGGTACTCCCAGTATTATTTGACATCCCTCAACTGGGTGGCCTATTGGCAGGCAACAGCTTTTTGAAATGTTTACTGATGAGACTGAAATTACAGGAGAATTCTGCTAGGCTGTTACCTGCAGCAATGCAAGATTTGTGGCCTGATAGAATAAGACATAAATCATCTGCATCAGCCTCTGTACAGATTGGTAGATCTGCACTACTTAAGAATAATCCTATAATTTGTTCTGTATGGTTTAATTTATGTAACAGTGGATCCAATGATAATATGTATAATAGAGGGCTCAGGGGTCACCCCTGTCTCACCCCCTTTTTAACCAAACATTTTTCTCCTAGCCATCCATTCGTATACGGGACTAATGAAGCTTTTGAATAGCATGTTTTAATCCAGTCAATTAGCTTTTTGGAGAAATTATAAGCCACTAGGACTTCCCACAGATTGTCATGATCCACTTTATCTAGATGTAGACTAAGAAGAAACCCCATTAACTCATCTTCATGCCCTTTTGAGAATATTTCCCTAAGCAAGATTAAACCATTTGATATTTTCATAGAAGGCACTCCACAGAGCTGAGATTGCTGGACAATGTTTTCTAACACTATGGATAGTCTGGAGCACAATAATTTAGTTAGGATTTTACAATCAGTGTTGAGGAGTGTAATTGGTGTCCAGTTTTTCAAGTTCCCCTTTCCCCCAAATTTGTATAACATTAATATACCAATGTACATGTTGTCTGGTAGTATACTCCGTTCTAGTGCTTCATTATGTACCTGGACCATTTCCTCTCCTAGTATATTGAACATTAAGTTGTATAGTTCACTAGGGAGGCCATCTGCTCAGGAGCCGCTCCAGATTTTAAAGATTTAGTGATTGTGTGAAGTTCTGTTTTTGTCATTTTCCCTGTCAATATTTGATGAAATTCCTGGGGGACTTTGGGGAGATTACAAGTTGTTAACCATTTCCTTATGGCTTTTTTTACACAACTGGTCTCCTGCAAACATGTTTGTAACATACTTTTCTATTTCTTTTATGATTGTTTGGATTTAATTTAGTTTAGTCCCATCTTTAGTTACTAGGTATGACAGTGTCTTAGTTTGCCTTAAATGGATACAGTTATCAAAGGAGTTGGTGGATGCTTTTTTCCCCTTGAATATCAAATTGTTGTTCGCTTTCAAGTGTTTTTTTGCCTGCCGTACTGAACCTGTGCTAATTCCTTTTTTATTTCCTGGATTTCTGTAGAAAAATGCCCTATCCCTTCTTTATGCAAGGCAAAGTATCTAACAAGCTGTTCCCTTAGTTCCTTGTATCTGTCTGTTTTAGATTTCCCATATAATCTTCCCATAGTTTTAAAATAATCTGAAATGTCTTTTTGGTGTCCTCCCACCAGGTGTTTTTATCTTCATATAAGAAAAAAACTGACTGACATACCTCTAGGATGTTCTGGAAACCTATAGCTACAATACTATTTTCTAGTTGGCTAATGCTTAAATTCCATATACCAGGTCCTCTCCTCTGTTCTGGGCTATTCCTAATTGTGATCTCTAATAGACTATGGTCAGAGGTGACTACTAATGAGGCTGTTGCATTAGTTATCTGTAAGTTTGAAGAAATAAAAAACTAATCAATACGCAAAGATCTGTTGCCACAATAATATGTTCTGGGGGCATTGTAAAGTTTGAAATGTGTCTGTCAGATCAGCTTGTTGGAGTAACTCCTTCAGGAAATTTGCATCACAGACTATTTGGGATGTTTTCAGGCCTCTATTTGATGTTGACATGCTGCAATTAAAATCACCTCTTAAAATTATATTTTTTGCTGAAAAAAAAAGACTTGATTTTTTTAAATAGCTGTACTCTTTCAAATTTTACTTGGGGAGTGTATATGTTTATCAGCCTAAATTCCATAGCCTGTATTTTCACATCTAGCACAAAAGCAATTCCTTGGATAATATCTACAATATGCACAATCTGTACCTGTGAAAAAAAAAACACCCCTGTACATGTTTCATGCCCCATAGACCAAAACTGGGGCTCCAGTTCTACCCTTTAGTATCTCTGTCTATATCAACCTCAGTATGTAACCTAACATCTTGGAAAAAAACACCTAGGTTAGATTTATGAAAAGTCACATAGATACTGAGTCTCTTTTTTCAGACTGCAGACTGTTGGCATTTAATGATGCCACTTTTAAGTTATAATGTGTTATGTTCTGAGGGGTAAATTACATTTCAAGGTGTTGTTTTTATTTGCAGCTCTTGTGTTCATTCTTCTCCTGTGTATTCTGGGCTGCTTTTCTGGTGGCCTTTCTGTATCTGAGTTAGTTTCCATTTGGGTAGAGGACTCAGCATTATTGTCCATCTCTCCCTCTACTTCAGTTCCCCCCATTGTAAAATGGAATATCTGTTTGATTCCGCTAAGGGTGTAATATAGTGGGGAGTAATAGTTTTCTTTGTTTTGCCACTTGTTTTTAACAACTTCTGTAAATTCTGCATTTGCCACAGGGGGTGGAGGTGGCATATCTGTGGTTATTTGTGCTGCTTCATTTTGTAGTTCACGTGATTGGGCTTCTTTCCTTTGTGGGGGTGGTCTTGATTCCTCCTGCATAGACAGTTCCTGAGCCTCTGACCCATTCGTGTTCCTGGAATGAGTGGGAGTTTTTTTTGTTTTTTTTGTTGGCCTTTTGTATGTAGAAATCTTGGACACCGTAGTCTGCATTTTCATTATTTTTAGATGCCCATGGACAGTCCTTGAAAGTATGGCTTTCCTCTTCACAGAGGCTGCAGTGTGGAGTTTTGAAACAGTGGGCACTTGCATGGCCCAACTCCCCACAGTGGATGCATTTTAATAACTCACAGTTTGGTACAATGTGCCTTTCTGAGCCACATTTAAAACATGTCCTTGGTTCTACAGGGTAAAGTAAAAGATAAAGCCTTTATCTCATCCTATAAAAAAACAGTTAGGGAGGTGGATAACATATTAAGAGTTTGATGTAGTCTGACTTTCATTTTCCAGCCTCTTTTCCAGAAACCCTCATCCTCAATGATGGGTTCTGGGTTGCCTTGCAAGGTGCATCTTTTCTCTAAACAAAAGAAAACATCAGTTATGTTTACCCCTTCATTCCTGAAGAGGATTGTAATTACACTGAAAGGTTGTTTTGTGAGGGGGTTACAGAGAAGGGTACCCACAATGGGTTTGTTTTTAATAGGGAATATTTACACCAGAATCGCTTTAGTAGTTCTGGTGTCTAAAAACTGATATCAAAAGTCAGTTCCCCATGGGCATGGATCAATGCATAAATTGCAGAGGGGGAGAAGCCTAGTGATTGTTTAATTCTTTCCTGATGAAGAACCTGTTGGGTGTTTCTTCCTTTGGACCCAAGAACCTGAGCAGAATAGCATTTTGACATTTGACAAGATCCACTTGCCTATGGAAGAGACCTGCATAAGTAAATGTAGCTCCTGGGTCATTTTGATTTTGTGCCCCTTCCATGTGCTCTGCTGAACCAGACTGTCCTCTTGTCCCATTTTCTGTTCCTTCATTTGCTGTGCTAGACTGTCCAGGACCTCATCCCCATTCTCTGCCCCTGCATTTGCCAAGCCAGTTTGTTTGGGACTTCCTGCCCCAGTTTCTGCTATTGCACTTGCTACCTTGGCCCCCTGTACTCTCCTTTGATGTATACCTGGTTCCGTGCTTTCTGGTGATTCTGGTGTCTCTGTGAACATCTCCTGTTCTGTGTCTGAAAAGGATTTGTGCTCTGTACCAAGTAGTGGCAGGCTGGGGTCCAGGATCCAAATGCCTGTCTCATTTTGGATCCAACCTGCTTTCTGAAGAGCAATCCCTGGAGATCATTCCGAATCATTTGTTGAGGTGAAATCAATCAGACTGACTGTGGTCCCCTTGGCATGATCCAGGGTACTGCTGGAGGCACCAAAAACAAAAAGCTTGGCTGGTCCAGCATTTGTAGAACAAGACGATGAGTTTTCAGATCATTTTAGTTTCTTATCCTCTTCCAATTTCTTTTAAGCATTTGCCAATTGCTGTTCTATGGAGGAAAGTTGTGCCTTTAGTGCTGCTTGCTGTTCTTGCAGAGATATTTCCAACATCCTTGGATCCACTGCTTCTTCTGTAGAACTTTCCATACATAGCTGGGTTGTTTTCCCCAGAGTTTCCCCATTCTGGGCTGCTGTTGTGGGTAGTTTAGCAGAGGTCTGCCCTACACCTCCTGCTTCATCCTCCTCTGGAACCAAACTGGGCTCCTCCATCCTGTTACCGGCAGCACAGTGCCTCCTGTCGAACAGCAGGGACATTTTACCGGTGTCCTGGCCAAATTTCCCTCATTCAATAAAAATACCACCAAGAGCTTAATCTGTTTCAATGTCAGCTGGCATCCATCTGTATCCCCTTCCCCCAAGACAAAGCTGAAAATAGGCAGAATTGTCTAGTCCTCCTTTCCCGCTCAACAAAAACTAAATAAATAATTATATGTTGCAATCATATCCCCCCCCCAACTCCTCCAGGAAGTACATATTTAAATCTTTCAGCCAGTCCTCATAGGTTTTGTGATGTAATCCTTGCACCATCTTGGTTGACCTCCTCTGTTCTGGCTCCACCTTGTCAATGTCCTTACATAGGTATTACCTCCAGAATTGGACACTGTACTCGAGGTGTGTCCTCACTAATGTATAGTGGAACTATGACCTCCCTTTTCCTGAGGGTGACACCCCTTCCTATGCATCCTAGCATCCTGTTTGCCTTACCTGCCTCCTTGTTGCACTGACTCCCTACCTTGAGGTTATCAGAGATGATAATCGCTAGGTCTCTTTCCTGCTTGGAGCATTCTATATCCCTCCCCCAAGCTGATATGTTGTTCCAGGGTTTTTGTGTCCCATGTGCATTGTTTTGCATTTCTTTGCATTAAATCTCAACTGCCACTCCCTTGACTAGTCCTCAAGCTTCTGCAGATCTCGCCTTATTCTATCCACACCCTCCATCTTGTCCACCCTATTACAGAGCTTTATGTCATCAGTGAACAGGCACATTCTCCCTTCTAGGTCATCTGTAATGTCACTGACAAAAATGTTGAAGAGGACTGGACCTGGCACTGATCCCTGTGGCACCCCACTAGTCACCCTTCCCGCTGCAGAGTTACTTACATTTTCCTATAACCCTCTATGTCCTGCAATCTAGCAAGTTTCCCACTTACCACACCACCGTCCTACCCACTCCCATGTTCCCCAGCTTGTTTACCAGCCTTCAGTGTGGCGCAGGGTACCTGAAACCCTCATGGGGAAATAATCTATTTTGAGATTTGTCAGTGAAATGCCCAGAGTGGGTCAGCTCAAGGTG
Source organism: Neoceratodus forsteri (assembly GCA_016271365.2). Lineage (NCBI taxonomy): Eukaryota > Metazoa > Chordata > Ceratodontiformes > Ceratodontidae > Neoceratodus > Neoceratodus forsteri. The sequence continues at coordinate 309,260,962 of CM028133.1, forward strand.
GTGTCATGCAGGAACCCTGTGGTGTGCATGTCTGCTGTGTGCCAAGGAGGTGTTCTACATGTTGTGGGGCCAGCATATGTGCAGCCTTATGGGTCCCTTGGGGACCAAGCGAGGGTACTCAAACATGCTGTGGGGCACACGTGCACAACCTAGGTACTGCATGGGTAACACATAGCTTGAGGCATACGTCATTTGCATGTGGCATGGCACACAGGGTGACATAAGGTGGAGGCATGGCTGTGCATGTACTGGCCCTCCTGTGTTGGTTGCAGACATACAAGGGGCACACCAGCTCATGACACTGCTGTACTCACCATCAGTAGCAACCCAGTGGTCCTCCGCATAACCATGGATGTGATGACAAGTGTGTATGGACTGCTATGCTGCATCTATAAGTGATATGGTGTTGACCATGGAGATAGGGACAACAAAGGTGTGGTACGCATAGTACCTAGGGTCCAAGTGTTCCACACTGCACACGTGGGGCACAGAATCCCAGCTTGGGGACAGGCCATGGGGTTTGCACACATGATCCCCTAAACAACTGCTTGAAGGCTTGTACATGGCACTTGGAACAGTTAGCCTTGGTCCCACTGGGCATTCAGTCACAACAGCATTACTCTCTGTAAAGCCCCATCAATGTGGATGGTTATCAAGGTTGTATTGATCTGTGGGGTCCTTGACAGCGACACTGTGGCATGGCCACTTGTGAGGCACATGAATGGATAGCCTGTCATGGGTGGCCTGGGATTATGACACCCCACCCCCACTGACTCAGCTCAGATAGCCCATGGCATACATTGGCACCAGGACATCCACAAGGAGAGGGCCCAGACAATGCTGGGTGCCTAGCTCACAATGGCTTACTACCTGTGCACCCTGCTCCCCAAGCCTGTAGCATCACATGTAGTAGCTAACATGAGCCACCAAGCAGGGGCCACCTGCTGGGTTATGCACTCACAGCCTTGCTATGCCACTGCGCTATGATACCCCTGCAGCCACGGCCCACCCACACACTATACTGGACCAGCCAGATACATATTCATGGTGTTGGGGGGGTAGCCTTTGCTTGCATGATTCCTGCCCAACACCCAACACCTGTGTGGTGGCCACTGGTGCATACACCTGAGTCACAGGGATGTCTCTGCTGCTGGCCCCTGGGGGCATTAACTGTGATGTGTCTATCCATCACAAGGTACACACAGGGGGTGACATGCTTGGAACCTCCCCATCTCACACATGGCCTTCATGTCTGACATGGTGCTGGCACAGGTGTTCCTGAGCTATGAGGAGGAATTAGACAGCAGCAGTGACTGGTCAGCCAACACTGTGCCCCTTGAGCCATGCGGAGAGCATCTGGCCACTGTGTTGGTCCATACTGCCACCATCAATACCGCCATTGTCCATTGTGTACCTTGGCATGGCTGGTAGTGGTTGCCACCATGCTGGGTACCGAGGCCTGTACCTTGTACCACTGAGGTGGCACAATCCACATGCCCAATATACTGCTGAGCACATACAGTGTGTGCCACATCATCATGCACTCACCCAATGTCCCATTACAATTCCTTCCTGGCCTGCATGATGGCTACCCCCCCCATCACCCAGCACAGGACCTGTGCAAGTAGCATTCTTGTATGGCCTTCAGGGATGTGTGAACACCCTGCTGCCACTGGTACTGTGGTGCATCAAACTTTGCCACAATGGTACCATTGCTAGTGCAGCATCAGGCCTCACTGTTGGGGTGGGCATGCCACCCTACAAAACTGTACCTGCCTCCTGCCAGTCAGCAGTCAGCAGTAGTACATATGGCTATTTCTATACAGGGCCCTAACGTGTGTCTCTCTTTTCTGCCACAGGTGGCCAACAGCATGGGAGAGCAAGTGGCCGCTGGGAAGACCCCGGCCTCTGGGTGCTCATCTACATCATGAGGATGCAGAAGAGGCAGGACACACACACCTATGAGGAGCACACCTGCCATTGCCAGAGTTAAGCATGATAGCTGTCCTCACTATCAGATAAGGAAGAGGAGGTGCCGCCATGGAGCTGGTGGGGGACTCTACCCATTCAGTGGCAGACTTTATCCCACAACAGCGGGACATGGAGGCAGATAATGGGGTTGCACCAGCTGCATCTGTTCTTGGAGAAGGGGACAGTGCCAGGCTAGATTCCATGGAGTCAATGCCTGCCATGTCACCACCAGAAACAGTGGATATGCCCCTTCACAGTGACAAAAGGTAACCCCTCTCAAGGGAACAGGTCACTGCAATGAATGTTGCCCCACCTTCAGACATTGCAGAAGAGGAACAGGGTGATGGAGATCATTTGACCCCAGAGAAAACCTTGGACAGGATTGAGAAGCAGCTGAGAGCTGTGCTTAGGGATCTGGGGACACCTGCATGGGTCATTGCAGGCATTGCTCCAAACTGTGTGGCTGTGCTGCAGAATGTACAGTAGGTCACTGTGAATGTGTGCTGCCCTGCCCACTACATAGTGGCACCATATTCCATTTTTTCAGAGACTGTTTTTCTTGGTGATGTTTTTAGTTCACGTCAATAAATTTTTACCCTGTTGTTTATGTTATTGTAGTTGTTGTTGCCATTACTGTTCAGTAAACCGTGTTATTTTTTCACTATTGCTGTTGTATGTGTTGTTTCTTCTGCCTGGAGACCCATGTTGTATACCCACTATTTCAGCCTAACAGCCACCCTGTCCATGTAGTTTACAGTAACCATGTTATGATGCCATAGGATGCTGATTCCACTGTTGTGCACATGCTCTGCACCCATGGTGCAAACTGGTATGCCCACTGGCTGTGGCTAATGTAGGCAGGGTTGATTATCTAATGACTCAGCACTTGCCACACCCTGTGTCGGGGGGAGAAGTCATGTGGGGCAAAGTCCACCACTGTGTGTCACAGGCAATATTCACGTTATCTGAACCCTTGTAGACGTGAGATGACTGTGGTTACCTTTGTGCCACTCTGAGCATACCTCCCACACAGCTGCTGACTTAGTCAGCCACATGAATGCTCTACTGTTGCAGCTGCTACAGTGTCATACTACACCTGCCCCTCTCATTAAAAGAGCAGCGGTGTGCAGCCTGGGAATGCTGGACTGCACATCACTGGGGATAGTGTGGTACCTTCCCCTCAACATCATTTTCATAGTGGCTACACGTCTGCCATGTGCTCCTGCATTTCCCCATGGGTGACAACACCCTACCACAATGTTACAGAGCCACCCAGGAGGGCATGACTGAATGCTTCCTCTGCACCATCCTCCTGCTATGTTCATGGGTTGCGGCCCACTTGTGAATTGGCAAGGAGTTGCTGTAGTCTCTGTACAGTGTGCTGGAACCAGGGTACCTGTCACAATGGGTATTTCCCGGTGTGTTCTGCATGCACTCCACAGTACAGATGTCTGTTTGTAAGCCTCTCTGACATAGGATGAGTTTGACACATGTATGGAATCATTCTTTATTCTGCAACATACAGTTGAGGACACAGGATAGCTGCTTTTTGTACCATTACAGGCTTCTGTGTATTGTCATTATGTACCAGGTATCACTCAAGTGCATTCCCTGCCCCCATACCCCCCACCAGCCACTTTAAAAGTCAACTATCAGCCCACTCCGTCCTGGTTGCACTGTGCAAGGGTCATGGAATCTTGCTTCACATGTTACCCTTTAGAGATGCAATGCAATACCTAGTGACTGTACTGATGATGCTGGGAGGCAGCTGCAATGATGCCATGAGTGCTATGTATCTTGACAGCTCCTGTGCAATACCCATGCAGTATATGCTGCTCTGACCTTCATATGTCTTCAGCGATGTGTCCCTTTCTGGGGATGAGGCATGGCTGTCCTCTGGTGACCTAGAGTGTGCAGAGCTCGCTACGTGAGGTGGCTTGTGAGCTGGGTTGCCCTCCTGCTACTATTTCCTATGACACTACTTGCTGCATCAATGGCCGGGTCCTGTATGGCCATATATTTCACTTTCTGGCTGCATTTTCTGCGGGAAGGGGTGCACCTAAGCCTCTCTCTCTCTCTCTCTCTCTCTCTCTCTCTCTGTGTTCCTAGGGAACCTTCAGGGCCCCCTGTCACAGCTGGCTGCACAGTCTCTTGACTGACATCCTCTAGTTGCTGTCCTGTACTGCACGTGGCCACTTTATTTCCCACAACTACTGGCACAGATGTTGTGCTGCTATCACAGGTGGTTAGTGTACCTGCTACCATGGCCACTTTGTCACTGCTTTGATGGATACGTGGGCTCTTACTGACACCTGCTGTGTAAGTATTACTTCCTTTGCCACAACGGTGTGGTGCATGGGGCAATCCACTGCACTGCTCTTCCTTGTGTTGTCTCATGCACCAGCTGGCCACATAACACTGCAGGGCTGATGTGTGGGTGGCTGCAGGGGCACATGTGTAGCACACACAGTCTGTCTGTGCTCCTAAGTTGCATGCTGCATATGTTGCACACTGCCCTGTTGCGGTGTCCCATGAGTGTGGCTCAGCAGGGTGCATGTGACAGTGTGCTGGCTAGATGTCACTGTGTGCTGCACGGTAGGTGTTGCACTACTGACCTGGTCCAGATGGTCACTATGTGTGGTGCCATGGGCAGGTAGCAGTACCATGTAGCCTATCCCATACTGCAGCAGCTATTTCTGGTAGTGTACCTGAGAGGACATCAATCTGCTCCTACTGCAATGCAACCATCCTCTCCATGACAGCTGTAAGGCACTCAATTGCCTCCATCTGGTGCTGTTTATACATGTGTAGGCCATGCAGGGCCCCCATGGTGTCAACACATAGTGCCGCATTGTCACATGTGCCACTCTGCATGGCACCAACTAGCTCTGCCAGGAAGTCTTCCATTCATCTATGATTACATTCCAGGGCAGATCTTCATGTTGTAAGTTCATGGTTCTGTGCCTCCTGTCTGTCCACCACAGTTTGGCAGTATCTGTCTAACTCAACCTATGGCAGGGCCTCCTGGGAAAGATTATGGGTAGCCTCCTCTAATGTAGCCGTTAAGTCCTCAGTGGTTAGTGGGTTACGTTCTTGGGCAATATTGTCTGAAATGCTGTGTGGCAGGTTGGTATCTGAGCCCTCAAACTGACCCTCAGGTGCCTCTGCTGCACTGCCTATGTGGCTGAGCCCCTTTGTTACCTCCTGTTGTTCTGTCTCCTGCTCCTCCTGCAGATTCTCCACCTGCAGGAAACTGGTACTATCAGTGCTGCTGCTGTCTGCTTCTGGTGGGCCTTTTTGTACATGCTGCAGAGTGGCTATTGTGACACTGGTGCCTGGGGTGGGTGTATCATGGTGTTCCTCTGTGGTATCTGTGGAAAGAGAATACAGCCTGTATTAGTTGCCGCTTCATCCCTCCATATCACAATGGTCCTGTGTGTTGTGTGCTGTACTTTTGGCTGCCATGGTGCTGTCACCACCCTGCAGCACTGGGGCCCTTTTCCACACTGCAGAGGCTGGTTACTGCCACAATGTGTGACCTGTCCTCTTTCTTCACTATGCCCCTTTAGTGCATACCACCTACAGAGGAATGCATGCCACTGCAGTTGTGGCTCACATGTGTTCTGCCCATGGCGTGCTTGTTACATGCCCCACCCTTGAGATAGGTTGCAAATGGTTCACTCTTGGTGGACCAGCATCCCTCAAGAATGTAGTATGTGCAGCCCATACCCTCCTGCCTTATTATTACAATGTTGGATGGCACTACACTGTCACTGCGCCTGCCACTGTCCCCTAGCTACCATCCAGCGTGACATTGGGCCATGTGGCCTGTCATTTCAGGCATGCCACTCCTACCATTTGTGCTATGTTTGTTTGTAGGCCCAATTTGATCACCCCTGACAACCAAACGTTCCGTCCCAACACACATATAACTGTTGCATCCCAACTAACCCCTTCTCCATGTCCACACATCTATGTGACTTACATAGCCCTCTGAACACTATCCCCAGCTTTCAATGTCTTGCTGTCTACCCCATGTCTGCACTGCAGTTCCACCCATGCCTGACCTCCACACAGGCAGTCTCTGCTCCACAGCATACTGCAGTACTGTGTGGCATACTCACAACATCACAAATTGCTGGCCAGTGTCCAGCCCCTACTGCACATGGCACTAGATCTAGCGTCACACTGCCAGCCTTCTCCTCTGCAACACTGTCAAGCACCTGTGACTGTGGCTGGCACCCATTCTGCACATGCTTGGGTATGAGTTACCTTGCTGGGACACAGGACAACACCTACTGCACATCCAGCACTATGCCCCGTGAGTGTAGTCCTTAACAGCAGTGTAGCCCCACTGTGCAGCCACACCTGCCATGCCTCATGAACCAGTACCACCTGTGAAATGCCATTTCTGTGCTCTGAACACATATACCAGTGTAGCCATGCATGTACCACTCATCACTGCTGCCACTGTGGCCCCCTTGCAACCCCACCTCCAAGTCTTCTGCTGATGTAGCCTCTTACATACCTGTGGAGCTCTGCAGCCAGAAGACAGCCAGGTCTGTGTCACCCTTGATGGTGTGGCTGCTAAGGTGTGACACCACTCGCTCATCCTGACTGCTCAGGGGTATCTCCTGGATGGGACCACCACCAGAGGACATGGCACACTGTCTGTTGTGGGCCAGCTTCTCCTTTGACCTTTGCCTGATATCGTGATACCTCTTCTGTAACTTTTGGATGGAGTTCCTAACTGGGCCCTCAGCACTCACCCTCATGGTTACTTCATCCCAGGCTTTTCTTCTCTGGTCACACATCTCTTTGTCCCCACCTCTGGACAGCAGCAGGTTCACTTGGGCATCCATCTCATCTATTAGTATGTTAGTCTCCTCTGTAGTAAAGGTTTTTTTCCCTCTGTCTGCCTTGTCCTGTGACATGCATTTCCCACTTTCTGCCACCATTGCATGCACCACTTTGTTTTGTTGCAAGTAGCGTCATTCCCACCCAATGTGCTGCCTTTCATGGTGCATGGTGCGACTTTCACCATTTCTAGGAAGAGTGCTGCAAGTCACAGATCTTCTGGAATCAGGTGCATTCTGTTTGATGCAGCTGCATTTGATGCAAGTTGCTGCTGGACAAAACTTGCATTGATCTAACCCAGTCTTGAAAATTGAGCCCCTGCTGTCTATCCTTGGAGGCTACCAGATGACAAGATAATGAGTTCTGCTATCCTCCCACACAGCAGGGTCCTGCACAAAGAAAGTTAGGAATCATGCACAGGAATCAAAGTGTCCTGTGCATCTTGTCCTGCACAAAAAAATGTTAGAAATAATAAAGCAACTTAGTAGTCACCTTCTTCTTTGCACAGGCCTCAAGGGCCCTGCACAAAGCAAGTTACCACTCTACTGTCTCAAAAACTAAGAAAATTCATTGCAAAAAACTACATTAATACAGAGTAGAGTTCCTACTGCATAAAACTCAAACTCTCAAAGTTAGGGAATGTGCTATTATGGTTTTCAACACAATGGCCTCAAAGTTTGGAAATGTGTTATTAGGGTACTCAAGTCTAACTCCCAACCCCCTCTCTCAATCTCCCTTCTTGCCCAGGACCAAGCTACAGGTATGGGGCAATGCATCAATGGTGTGATACCTCATACAGGGCCAACATATTAAAATTTTGTAAATAGCAACCCTATTCCCCACCTCATCCCCTACCCTTGTGACCCAAGGCCAAGTTACAGATCTAGAGTCATGCCATACAGATCTCGTTACACATCCTACTCATTTTAGGTCTGTAATTAGAATACTTGTGGTGCACAGCTAAATAATTTACATCCATTTATGATGTGGCTTGCATTGCACACAATACTGTGGACTCTTTGCAAAGCAGCATACTATTTTCAGATTTGTAAGAACAGTACTATACATATTGCACACTTTCTTTCTTTAGGATACAGTACTTGGAACTGCTCAAAGCATGTTACATGTCTGGAACACGTATACTATTTTGCACAGTAGGTTCAATTTTAAAACAGCCCTTAGAACGACGCAAGCTGTGTCGCTGTAGGGCTGCGGCAAACTCTGGGATGGGTCAGAGAACCTGTGCCCAATTTTATAAATGGGGGGGTCCCTCTGCCAAAGTCCCAGGAGTTGTTTTAGATGTAGGCTTGCCCCAAACATTCAGTGCACCTGCAATGATTGACACAGAGCTCTGCCCCCCCACCTGGCGCAACACTAGAGGGGCTGTGAAGGTTTAGGGATGAATCTGCATTCCAGGAGGGATGCCTTGGGCAGAAGGAACATAAGGGGTGCCTTTGAAGGCCTTTGGGGTGACAGCAGCTCTGCTAGGGTTGTGCAATGGCATCTGGGGGTACCATGTGGCAATCCACACTGCAAATAGGATGGGACTACTTCCTGTGGGGTTGGCAGGCACGGACACTAACATAGCCCCAAGTGGGTACAGCCCTGGCACCTGCCCCATAGGTGCAATACACACAACCTGTAGGCAGGAAGTTGTACTGTAGCTGCAGGTTGAGGGCTGCCAGTGGTGATGGGGAACATCCTCCAGGCACTGCAATAGTCCCCTAGTACCCACCCCACCTGCATTGTGGCAGGCTGCCTCACACCTACAGTGTTGTGCATATTGTTCCTATGGGACAGGTGCCAGGTCTGTGACCACCTGGGGCCATGTCAGGGTCCATCCCTACTAACTCCCAGTTAATATATTATTATAAGATTGTGTTTTAACATTTGTATTGTTTTGAATGCACAGCACTCTGAGTCCCTGGAAAGGGGCGCTTTATAAATAAAGTATCTACCTAGCTATCTGCCAACCCCCCCAGGAATCAGTCCCATCTTATCGGCAGTGTTGATTGCCACATGGCACCCCCACCAGGTGCCACCACACAACCCTGGCAGTGGTGCTGTCTCCCCCAACACCTGCTAAGGTACCCCTCATGCTTCTTCTGCCCCCAGCACCCTTCATAGCAGGCCCCCTTTTCACCACAGTGTCTGCCTGTGGCACAAGTCCCTTATACCACCTCCTGGCTCATGTAAGTGGAGCTCCCTGTTGTGTCTACTGCAGGACTTTGAAAATTGCAAAAAAGGGGATGGTGCAGCCCTGCTGTGGTGCAACCCCCCCTTGCAACCTGGCACACGGGCACTTCTGTCGAGGGTGGTGCAGGATGGCTTGGGCACAAGGCATCCTGATTTCAATGCTGCCTGCATTTGAAAATGGGGATTGCCACAAAGTTTAATGCAAGGTGCCTCTAAGTTGCATCATACCCATTTGGTGCAGGCACTTTGCATCAAACAGACCCTTTTGAAAATCAGGCCCAGTGTCTTCTTGAAACAGTATGAAACAAAGTAAAGGTGGATGATACATATTCTCCTAGGCAATATGTGAAACAAAATGCTGCTGTTAAATGTATGCTATACTATACACAGGGTTCACAAGGCCATGCACAGTCAATATACAATTGAGTGGCTTCATGCTACAAGGCTGTGCCGGTTGATGTGAGCCTCTTTTGGTCCAATACAAAGTTAAACAGTTACCACACAATTGCATACTGACTGGCATGGCCTTGTGAACCCTGTGTGTAGTATAACATACATTTAACAGAAGCATTTTGTTTCACATGTTGCCTAGTAGGATATGTTTCAGTCACTTATGCTTTGTTTCATAATTTCAAGATGATGCTGCATAAAATAGTATTGTCCCACATGCACTTGTCCCAGATATGTAACATGCTTTGAGTAGTTCCAAGTAAGCTTCAGAAATGAAGAAAGAAAAGGAAAAAAAGTGTGCAGTATGTATACTGCTGTACTTACAAATCTGTAATAAGTCTGTTGCTCTGCAAATTGTCCACAGTATTGTGTACAAAGCAAGCCGCATCATAAATGGATGTAAACCTCTTCAGCAGTGCACCACTAATATTCTAATTACAGACCTAAATTGAGTAGATGTGTATTCAACACCAGTCCCATACGGCATGACTCCAGACCGGTAGCTTGGCCTTGGGTCACAAAGATAGGGGAAGGGGTGGGAATTTGGGATGCTGTTTACAAATTTTTGAATATGTTGGCCCTGTATGAGGTTCCACAACATTGATGCATTGCCCATACATTTAGCTTCTCTTGTGTAAAAGAGAAAGCTTGGGGGATGAGAGTTTGGTTTGACTACCATAATAGCACATTTCCAAACTTTGTGGACATTGGGTTGAAAACCCTAGTAACATATTCCCAAACTTTGAGGGTTTGAGTTTTATTCAGTAGCAACCGTAATCTGCATTAATGCAGTTTTTCTTTTGAATGGATTGTCTTAGTTTTTGGGACAGTTGAGTGGTAACTTGTTCTGTGCAGGGTTCTTGAGGCCCTGTGCAAAGAAGGTGACTCCTAGGTTTCTTTGTGCCTTCTAACCCTCTTTGTGCTGGGCAAAATGCCCAGGGCACTTTGGTTCCTGTTCATCAGTCCAAACATTATTTGTACAGGGCCCTGCAGTGTGTGAGAACCGCAGAACTCTTTTTCTAGCCATCTGGTAGACTCTAATAATAGACACCTGGAAAGCAGTAATGGCTGAGGGAATGTTGAGCCTAAAGGCCATTTAGTGTAGATCACCATTAATTCTGGTGGAAGTGTAATGGATCACTGGGAGGGAGCAATGATCCTAGGTGGCTACCATCATGGGAACACCAGTGTGGTCCTGTGATTCACAAAGGATTTCACCAAAGCAGGTTTTTTTACACCAAAGCAAGTGTCTTCACTGGGGGGAGATTTTAGTCCTGTCTCTGATTGAGAGATGCAGTCAGCTGTGCTGAAGATGGTGAGATATCTGTTGCCAAATACTGAACTGCTGAAATTGTGTAGAAAATGGGCCTGCTATCCGAAGGAGAATCCCAAGCTGTTACTATATGGATATTGGAGACATTACCTCTGTCAGAGGGCCTTGAGAGATTGCCAACCAGTGCCTGAGGACAGGCTGAGGTAGAAACTGATGCACTTGTGCTCAGTACACTGCTTAGTAAAGACCTACCCAAAGTGAGGGGACTGCAGCCAGGGTGAACTTTAGCTAGGAGTGCCTGAGTGAATATTCCGACAGCGATGCTTGCCTCCTGCACATCAGCTAAACTGACACTGCAGTGGCATGGTAGTAAATGAAAAATAAGTTAACCCAAAGTGTATAGAAAGGTAGGAGTGCTGGTAAATTCAAAAGGCAGCATAGGAAAGGCTCTGCCTTGAGGTAAAACCTCACCCACTGACACACTGCAAGAAATAAGAGGAGATTTGAGTCTCCTGTAAGAGATGTATAAAGCTTTCCACATTAGCAGGGTGGCCACAGAAAATTCCCTTTCATTGACATTTTGCAAAGGACACATGAAACCACCAGCAAATTCTCTTCTGTTGAGTGGGACAGCCAGACTGCAGTGTATTGGATTAGGAGTTATTTATTTATTTTATTTTTTTTTTATGTAATCAGGATCCAACTGCTACAAAAGACATGCAAGATGCAGTCAGGCTCCCAAGAGTAAAGGGAGTTAGCAAATCAGAAATGGAATAGTATCATCACTTCTGAGAGCAATATTCTGTGGCTGCCATGCTAAAGATAGCATACTTAAGGCATGTACCATGCTAAGTGGCCATTTGCATGTCCTTATGTGGCTATCAGAAGCTTGGTACAATGTGTTCATGCACAAACATGGGAGGTATGGTACAGAGCATTGGCTGCCCCCTACACAGGAGCCCTATCCACCTAGATAATCAATGACAGTCTAGCAGAACCACCTCCTACACCTGATTCCTATCAGCTGTGCACAACTAATGTATATTAAAGTCCTTCCCTGGCTGCTTATTGGACCCCCTCCCTGTTGCTGTTGTGGAACTGTACTAAATCCCTTCTGTGGCAGTCTAGTGGACCATCTTTCTTCACCTGATCTGATGTTGTGGAAATGTACTGATGAGCCTCCCTTGCACTTCAGTGTTACACCACCCCCCAACCAATCAATCACTGTTAAAGCCTCCTTCCCCAGCCCACTCACTGAGCAACAACCAGCTCCACCCCCTGTCAGTCCCTAACTGATCCATCCATCCATAAGTAGGCTGCCATCAGGTTCTCAGACACTGACTGGCTATGACCCACCCCCCCACACACTTACCACCTCAGCCATCTGCCATCTGATTGATATGTACTGAGTATGTACATCAATGTTCCCACCACAGCCACATAACAGGGGGTACAGCATACCCTCCTCCAAATGTTTCAGGGGTACAAATCATGTTTTTGAGGGTAAGCCACATCCCTTGCAGACAATCATGGAGATACGCATTATTTTAAAGGGGTATGCCACATAGCCACAAACAGTAACTCAACATAAGCAGAACACCATGGTTTTTGACCCAGTCACAAAACTGTCAGTAACTTCATCCCCTGAACTTGTTCTTAAGATAGCCAGCCTGCCACAATACCTTTTATTCTTTAAACACCGTGTGTGGCACTGGTGATAATCCGAGTATGAGTAATTCTGCATGATGAGAGACAACAGTGAACAATTATTCTGTTTTTTCTCATTATTATACTTATACTTACTGTGTGGTGTTATTTAAAAAAAGTCAATTATACAATACAATTATAGGTAATTGGTAGCCACTGAGCTGTTTAATGTTCTCATTTACAGAGAAGATAGGAATAGGAAGGATATGCAATACAACTGTAAAATTTGTAAATTATTCCATTTCCAACTGTAATGTAACAGCTGTGTTCCAGTAATTAATTCAAATCTTGAATAAAAAAAAGTGATGTGCACAGTCTGAAAAACTGACTCTATTTGCATTGTTTTGCTTTTTATGGGTACTAGCTAGGTAGTACTACCAGCACTAGCACATCATTCTGTTGTTGTTGTCACAGTTCTCTTCATGGATGATGGGGAAAGGATAACAGACAGAACCAGTAATATTTTTCTTTTTAATGTTTTTAACTATACTACTATATCATCACACATTTAATGCACATGAGAAGACAGAACTCTATCTAAGAACAGTGAGTATCATTCTTTCTTAATCAATAGCTTGTTTTTCACTTATTGTGCTTTGTTTTATTGACCCATATTATGCGTGCGTGCGTGCGTGCATGCGATACATGCAGTACAAACTACTACACTTATAAATTACAACACATAGTGTAGTAGTAGTACTATTCAGTACTAACTACTTTACTTCTGCAGCAGCAGACTAAACACTAAAACACTAACCTCTGCTGCAGCAGCCCTGCTTGATTTGTGTTCTAGTATGACATCACCAGCAGATATTCTTGATTTTTGAAGTCATCTCATACAGCTCAGCTAAGTAAAGTTACAAATTTCAAAAGAATCGATGTATCTTCTTGTAGCTGAGTTAACGCTAGTAAGTTGGTAATGGGCTAGCATGGTGCTTTATGTGAGAGAGGGTATTCAGGCAACAGAATTCAGGGCAGGTGGGAGGACACTGAGGCACTATGGGTCTCATTAACAGTGGGGAAGGGTGAAGTGGTACACACTGGAATGGTCTACAGGCCACCCGGGCAGTAAGAAGAGGTGGGCAACCAGATGATGGATGAGAGTCTAAGGATGGCAAATAGGGGTGAGGTACTACTGATGGGAGACCTAAACCTGCCTGATGTGGTACAGGACACACTGACTGCAACATCACCCAGAAGTAGAGTGATCCTGGACTTCCTTCAAGTTGCCGTACTTAGGCAAATGGTCAGGGAACCAAATAGGGAAGTGGCGATGTTAGATTTGGTGTTAACTAAAGGGGACAGGTTAGGGAAAGTATTGGTTGGGGACAACCTTGGTACAAGCGACCACAGTACTGTGTAATTCACGGTACGCATGTCAGCTGCCATTATCTAGACCGAGGTGAAGGTTCTTGACTTTAGATGAGCAGATTTTAGTAGAATGAGTTAATGTTCTCGACAGGCACTAGAAGGAGTGGAGGAAATTGGAGGGGTGTAGGAAATGTGGGAGTCAATAAAAGGAGCTCTCGTAGGAGCCACAGAACTCTGTATGAAGAGGTTGAGCAAGAATAGAAGAAAAAGGAAGCCACTGTGGTTAAGCTTGTAAGTAGGGAACAGCATAAGAGAAAAGAGGAGAGCCTTTAAGTAGTTGAAAATGATGCAGTGGGAGGAGGCTTGGGTAGAATATCAGGTAAGATAGAAGCTGGCGAGTAAGGTGGTTAGGTGAGCAAAGGTGAAGACAGAGGAAAGCATTGCCAAGGTGGTCAATTAGGGTAACACAACCTTTTTTAGGTAGATAGGTGAAAGAAGGAAAACAGAGAAGGGGATACCCAGTCTGAAAAATGGGGAAGGGGAGAGGGTGGTGGGTGACCAGGAGAAGGCTGAACTGCTGTACAGCTATTTCTGCTCAGCATTCACAATGGAAGAAGAATGGAGGGGGTGGTGGTAAATCTAGGATTGCAGAGGATGCAGGGGAAGGGGTGGACATGAGTCCATTTAGGCAAGAGGAGATCTTGAGGGAGCTGAAGGACTTGAAGGTAAATAAGGCCATGATGCCAGATGGGGTGCATCCAAGGGTCTTGAGGGAGCTGAGGGATGTACTGGTTGCCCCTTTGACCACTCTATTCAATAACTCCTTAAGTTCGGGGGTGGTACTCAGGGATTGGAAATGTGCGGATGTAGTACCACTTCAAAAGGGGGGGGAGAAGTGGGCAACTACAGGCCAGTGAGCTTGACATCTGTGGTTGGCAAGCTCATGGACAAACTGATCAAGAACTGAATCAACCAATACTTGGAGGCAAAAGGTCATCGGGACCCATGGCAACATGGGTTCACCGAGGGTAGATCCTGCCAAACAAACTTGATACATTTCTTTAACTGGGTCACTGGAGTTGTGGATCAGAGGGGCTCAGTGGATGTAGCCTACCTTGACTTTAGAAAAGCTTTTGACTCAGTGCTGCACAGGAGACTTTTGCACAAAATGGGTTGCCTGTGGTTGGGGAAGTGGTAATCAGGTGGGTACAGAACTGGTTGGGGGGAGAATGCAGAGAGTATTGGTCAATGGGGCACCCTCAAAGGAGTCAGAGGTTGTTAGTGGGGTACCCCAAGGGTCGGTGTTGGGTCCACTACTGTTTAATGTCTTTATAGGAGACATAGCGGTGGGTCTGGAAGGGAGGATGAGTCTATTTGCAGACGACGCAAATGTCAGCAATAGAGTGGACATGCAGGAAGGGGTGGAAATGATGCGTAGAGATCTGAGGAGGTTAGAAGAATGGTCCAAAGAGTGGTAATTGTCATTCAATGTGGAAAGGTGCAAGATCATGCACCTCGGCAGGAAAAACGGTAAAGCGGAGTACTGGTTGGGAGGTATATCCCTGCAGGTAACAATAGAGGAAAGGGACCTAGGTATCAGCATTTCACAGTACCTGAAAGTGGCAAAGCAGTGTGAAGGGGAAGTGGCAAGAGCTAGCAGGATGCTAGGTTGCAGAGGGAGGGGGATCTCCAGCAGGAGGAGGGAGGTCATAGTTCCATTGTATACCCAGCTGGTTAGGCCACACCTGAAGTATGGGGTCCAGTTCTGGAGACCTTAACTAAGAAAGGACATGGAGAGGGTAGAGAGAGTTCAGAGAAGGGCAACAAAAATGGTGAGGGGACTCGAACACTTACCTTATGAGGGGAGACTAGATGACCTAGGCGTGCACTCGCTGGAGCAGAGGAGGGAGAGGGGTGACATGATCGAGACATTTAAATACTTACAGGGTAGAAATAAGGTGTCTGTGGAGAGCCTCTTCCAACTAAAGGAGCAACCTAGGGTGAGGGTGCACGAATTTCAAATCAAAGGGGGCAAATTCAGAATTAACATTAGGAAAAACTTTTTTTTTCAATTCAATATACTTTATTGTCATTTTTATATAAACAACCAACCAAAGGTGTACAGACACACATTCAGATATCCAAGAGGTTTCACCCTTAACTTTTTCACTGAAAGGGTGGTGGATAACTGAAATGGGCTGTCGAGTGAAGTGGTGGGGGATAAAACAGTGGGAAGGTTCAAGAGGGCATGGGATAGACACAGAGGGATGTTGGGAAGGGGTGAAGGACTGCAGTAAAGTCCTAGTGAATAACTAGGCAAAATGGGCAGACTGGGTGGGCCTGGTGGTCCTTTTCTGCCGTCATATTCCTATGTTCCTGTGTTCCTATGTTCCTAAGATACCTAAAAATAAACTAGCTAGCCGTAATTGCAGTAGTACTATAATTATTATGCTAGTAGTAGTAGTACTGCACAAAAGTGTATATACAGTACTGTATATAACTGTCTGACTGAACTTACTGAAGACGAGAAGTATAAATGCAAAATGCATTGCAAAATGCAAATGTAAACAGAGTGCTAGATCTTAGAAGTGCCTTGATGACAGTCACATCTTAGACAAAGATCCCCACCAATTACATACATTTCAATCAAACACGTATGTCACGATCAATCAAATAGATTAATCTTTGTTGCATGTCTCTCTCTCTCTCTATAAATACAAATGACTCTGCACTTGTGCAGCTGCATGCCACCAACAATCAATGCATGCATTTGCAGTTAAATTCAGCAATGATGTCTTCTTGACTTGAACCAAGGAAAAATGTAAAAGTATACATTCCATCCAAATTCCAAATCCAAAGCTCCATGTCATTTTTAAACCAAAAATCCACGTATCTGAATCAGGTTCACAGTTGGCAGGCATAGTATTGCAGTCTGTCACACACATGATAAGACTGGAATACTTAAGGATGATTCTGATATAAGATATTGGGCAGGTTTCATAGCCCATAAGCCCAGTACCTTATGCCACTGTGAGGCTTAGCTGATTTTTGTTTCAAGTAAATTTTTTGACTAATTATATGAAGTTCTAGAAGTGATCATCATACCTGACTCTGTAGCCACACCAGTCGAGCCCTTCCGGCTTCCTAGTTCATCTGCTCTGCCCTCCATGCTCTGAGGTTTTGTGATGTTTTAGCATGGAGAGCACCAGGACACACCCCAGGGCACACACAAGTCTAGTGGCTGTTTTTCATTGCCATTTACTAATCTGTAACTGTAAGCAATAATCTGAGAAGGAAACGAAAATGAAAGCCTCTGCTGTACTAATAGGGTTCATATTAGTAGAGTGGTCGGTGGCTTTCATTTCCCTCTCAGAAACAAAGATTGTTTACAGTTTCATAAAACTGCATTTAAAAGCTGCCCATAGACTTGTATGGTTGCACCCCTACCCCCCCCCACGCTCTCCTGGTCCTGCTGAAATGTCACAAAACCCCAGTGCACAGGGCCGGAGCAGACGAACTAGGAAGCTGGGAAGGGATCAACTGGCAGTGGCTACGGAGCCAGGTATGATCCCTTCTAAAACATCAGAGTCTTAGTTAAAAAATTTATTTTTTATAAAAATCAGCTCATCATGCTGGCATAAAGTATTGGGCTATGAACTAAAGCCCAATACCTTATAACAGTTGTTTGGAAGTTCACTTTCAGTGGACGGAGACACTGACTACATTCAGTGCAGTCAACACTTTATGTTTTTAAAAAATCAGGCACCTAGGCTTAATTCCTCAGCTGCAGCACCCCAAATTAAGAGTAAGCAACCCAGATCATCTGGTGCTGCTAGGCTCATGGGCTGCCAAAAAACATTAAAGAATTCACCTAAGTAAAGAATACAGGAAAACTGTCTAACTATAGTTTTTTTTTTATCATTCACTGCCCTGTGTGCCCTGCCAAGCCCACTTTCGATTTTGTATGCAGAATCAAGGAATGAATCTGTGTGATGCAGAGAGCTAGGAATGTGATCCACTGACTGAGGGATAATGCATTTGTAAAAGGTTCCCAAAAATATTTCCAATTTGGGTTGAGTAAGGTTCCTCATGGGCTATGCTACACCTACAAAGAACAACAGATTAGAGAAACACTTTTCACAAATTGCTTATTGCACTACAGCAACAACAAGCAAAAACACAAGGTTCCACTTCCACGGTATTCCATTTCCAACTTCCCCTTTCCTCCACCTCACGTGATGCACAACATCTACTGGAAAGGAAATCTTGAATAAACGTCACAAGAAAAGCAAAAAAATTTGCTCTGTATGTGAATACTGAAGTCAGAATTTGACTTGTCTTTGACACCTATCTATGGTTGAGGGTTGATTGTGCAAAAGTGTAAATTCATGCCAGGCAGTACTAATTAGGATTAGTATTACCTAAGATTTTTCTGTCACTTTTCTTGCAAGCATTGCTTAAGAAAACATTCCTAGCTCTCTGTATCACAGATTCTTTTTTGAAATCCTTTTTTACAGATGTGATAAATAAGAAGTTTGCTTTGAACAGCCTGTTCTGTTAGTTTACTCGTCCACATGTTGTGTACTAGATTCTGTGAAGAAAACCCTCTTTCACAGGGCGCACTAGTAAGTGGTATGGAAAGTAGAATTTATGCCAATGTAGCAAAGTGAGAAAACATTTTGTTATGGTTAGAAATGAGGTTTTCACAGAAACTGTTTAATGTACTGTCTTTGCAGTTACTAACTAAATATTTGAACTGCACGAAAGACTCCCTTACTTCATGTCCATCTATTAATGATGGAGAACTTTCTGTAGTTAAGCCATGAAAGTCAATCCGGCTGTTTAAGGCTTCGATGCCATGATCACACAGGCCATGCACAGATGCTGGCAAAAATTTAGGATTTAGAATTGTGTTTAGATCAATCAACACTTGCATGTCACTTTCAGAGAATCTCTCTTCTAGTTCTGTTAATAATCTGTCAATAAATTTGTTCGTAATAGAATGGATTGTGCTTAGACCCTGTTCATTTAGTGTACATTTCAGTCCGTTGTACTGGTTGTCATTAGCTTGTAGCTGAGCAATCATTTTTTGACACAGTGGCACAAATTCTTGTTCTCTCATGTCATGAAGCTGTTGTTTTGTTGCATTCACCATGGCCACCATTTGCCTAATATCAATGTTATCTTTCTGGAAAATGAGGGACAATCTTGTCAGGAGTGCAAGAATTTCTTTCAGAAGTAGACTATACCCAATGAACTTTACATTCTGCACTTTTGTCAGCAAACCCTTTGCCTTGATTTGTGTTTCCTTATTGCCACTAGCAGCCTTGTGTTCAAGGTCAATAACAACAGATAGCCATGCTAAACAGATGGAAATAACAGCATCATTTAAACTTAACCACCGCACACTGGTTGGTCTTTTGAAATGTTTCACATGATCACTCATCACTTGCTGCAGTTCTTATTCTTCGATGTATTGGATGGGACTATCATGATAGTAATCATAAACTGCAACCAGTGTATCCCAATAAGTAGTGAGTTCTTTAATGTTTTTGGTAGCCCATGAGGACACCAGTGCCAAGCGATGTGTGGCACACCACACATATGAACATGTGAACATACGAATATGCCAGCAGAAACAGACCACCTGGTCTATCCAAGTCTGCTCGAGTGTGCAGCTAGCAATCCTAGTTTGCAGCTGCCCCACCCCTCCCTTTGTCATCCCACTGCCACCCCACCTCCCCCACCCTCACTCTCCCATGTTCCCTGTCCCATGCCCTTTTAAAGCTATTCACAAATTTACATGATACCACCCATTCTGGTAGTGCATTCCATTCTGCTACCACCCTCTCCATGAAATAGTGTCTCCTCATTTCCCTCCTAAATCTTCTCCCCCCTCTATTCTTAGCCTGTGCCCCCTAGTGTCCCTCCCCCTCCTTAACCTAAAGACCCCATCTGCCCCATCCTTATTGATTCCCCTCAGATACTTGAATGTCTCTATCATGTCCCCGGTCCCTTCTATCCTCCAGGGTGTACATATTCAGGTCTCCCAGCCTGCTCTCATAGTCTCGCCCCTCTATTCCACATATCATCTTCATTGCCCTCCTCTGCACAACTCCCTCCAGTAGCCTGATATCATGCTCCAGGTATGGCCTCCAAAACTGCACACAATACTCCAAGTGCGGCCTTACCAGCGACCTGTAGAGGGGCAAGATCACCTCTCTTCACCTGGATGAAAACCCCCTTGCTATTTACCCCAGCATTTTGTTCACTTTTGCAGCCACTCTCCTGCACTGAGCCGTGTTGTTCATGGTCCCTGTTACCATTAGCCCTAGGTTCTTCTCCTCCTTAGTGATCTGCAGCTTAACCCCTCCCAGCCAGTATTCTCTCCTTGGGTTCTTTGCCCCGAAGTGCATAACCTTACACTTCTTTGCATTGAACCTCAGCTGCCATCTCTCTGACCACTCCTCTAGCTTGCTTAGGTCCCCCTGCAGCTGCTTCCATCCCTCGCCTCCATCTACTACTGCTCCCATTTTGGTGTCATCTGCAAACAGACTTACCTTGCTCACCACCCTGTGCACAATGTCTGATATGAAGAGCCCAAATACTACTGGTCCCAGCTAGAGATGCAGCGAATTTAAAATCCGCCTGCGAAGTGAACACGAAGTGGCAACTTTGCATTGGCACTTCGCTACGTGGAGTGCCCCATAGGAAAGGCTCACTTCGCCTTGTTATTATTACTTCTTCATGTTGTCATTCTGCTTTAAACGTGAAGTAAGATGGAGTGACAGCAATATTGGCAGTGATCCACCCACACAGTCACCAGAATTAATGTGCATCCCCAAATTGCTACTGTCTTGTGTCCTGAAAACTCCCCAGTGCTGACGAAGTGAAATGAGAGCATAACAAGAAATGCAAAGTCTCCCAGAATTAATAGCGCACTCAGTCATGTGCGCAGTGGTCACACACAGAGTCACCAGAATTAATGTGCATCCCCAAAATGCTACTGTCTTGTGTCCAGAAAATTCCCCAGTGCTGATGAAATGCTACTGTCTTGTGTCCAGAAAATTCCCCAGTGCTGACGAAGTGAAATGAGAGCGTAACAAGAAATGCAGTCTCCCAGAATTAATGGTACATTGCAAATGCACAGACAGATTGAGATTGTGATGTGCACTCAAGGGATGCATACGAATAGGCAAACAACACCTAACTAGTGCACACAAGTCACAAATCCAAATCTGGAAAGGAATACATTTTGCCAGTTGGGGGATTAGTGCACGGCAGTAACAATCCACTACCAGTAAAGATACCACAAAGCAGTATCAAAAATTCATGCAGGTGCAGTGGATAGCAGGTTCACACTGCTGCAATAACTCTATGGCACAATAAAAGGTGTCTGACTTAGTGGCATGCATTGCACAAACACTCACACACACACTACAAGTAATGTGTAGCAAATTGAAAACCTTTAGTAATATAACTAAATGTATTAAACAGACAAATTATACATTGCTGCACCACAACAATCAGCAAAAAAATAGTCAAGAATTACTGAAAATATTACTGTGTGTACATTAACAGTTATACAAGAAAAACATAACCAAAACAGAAAGACTGCCTTTTTCTCCCACTTAATGTACCTACACCACAAATACGCCCCTCCCCAAAAGCACATTTCACAGTACACAGACTGACTGTTCTAAATTAACATTCAAAATCCACACACACAACAATAATCACTCGATGATATGAGCACAGAAGGGTTTCCTACAATCGATGTAGTAAATTTTGAGCAAACAAAATGACTCAAAAAGGCATTTTAAACAGCTTTTAGAGGTTTTGAATCTCAGAGCTCTAAGAGCAAACTGTCTCCAGTTAGCACTACACACACACTACCCAGGCCAGAACTGAGGCTGTGCAGAATAATCTAGAGCCCATGTGACCTGCAATCCCATGAATCACTGCAGAATTTCATTTGGAGCTCAATTACAAGGTGAAGTGAGGTGAATTACATTGATTTTAATGTACTTCACCTTAAAATTGGTGGAGAAGTGGTTTGGGGAAGGCAGAATAATGCAAAGTCATTGGTTTCAATGGACTTTGCATTCCTCATTATGAAGCGAAGTACTCCGCTTCACATTGTGGAGTACTCCTCGGGTTCCACGTTACTTTATAGTACTGTAACTCACATGCTGTACAGGAAGGAATGCAAATGCCTATGGCTGTACTTCCCTGATGAGCTGCAGCACAAAACTCCCCCACTTAAAAACATGTATTAATGAGTACAATGGTGGGGTGGTGAAGCCTGGAGAGATACTACAAAACAGGCTTACAATACATCCAAGTAACTAGTAAAAAAATTAATGTTGTGATTCGTGACATGCATCGTGATTTGTGACTGCATTTGTGACCGTGGTGATGAAGAACGTGATTTGTATCACAAGTGACTCGTGATGATGGTCCTGACTTAAAAACACATATTAATGAGTACAATGTTCATGCAAAATTATGCACCACACCTGTCCAGTACTCTGAAGGGAAGCCAAAGAAACAACTGTGACTTATGTTACAGATGGAGGTTGGGCCCTAAAGAGATGCAAATGCACAGACAGATTAAGATTGCGTTGTGCACTGAAGAGATGCAGACACAAAGGCACAAAACCTAACCAGTGCTCACCATCAGAAATTCAAATCTGGAAAAGAATACCTTTGCCGGTTGGGGCGGGCCGCGGGCGGGGGGCAGTGTACTGCACTGCTGCAGTAACAGTCACTAGTACTAGTACCAGTAAAGATACCACAAAGAAGTACAAAAATTACAAAGCTGCAGTGGATAGCAGGTTCACATTGCTGAAATTATTATGTGGCACAATAAAAGGTGTCTGATTTGATGACACACGCCACACACATACTCACACACACACACACTAAGTAATGCATAGCAAATAGAAAACTTCAGTAATATAGCCACATATTTTAAACAAACTAAAATTATGCACTGCTGCACCACAAAAATCAGCAAAGAAATTGCAAGAAATATTGAAAATATTACTGTGTGTACATTAACACAGTTATACAAGAAAAATATCACCAAAACAGAAAGCACTGTCTTTTTCTTCAAGTTAATCTACCTACACCAAAGGTATACCCTCCCCCAAAGCACACTTCCACTGTCTCTCAGTACACAGACTGAATGTTGTACTTTAACATTCAAAATCCATACACAAACAATAAAAGCTCGATGATATGAGGACAGGAGGATTTCCTATAATCGATGAACTAAAGTTTCAGCAAAAAAATGACTCAAAAAGGCTTTTTTAACAGCTTTTAGAAGGATTGAACCACAGAGAGCTCTCAGAGCACATTGTCTCCTACAGCTTCCTACACACACTACCCCAAACTGAGGCTGTGCAGAACAATCTAGAGCCCATGTGACCTGAAATCTCATGAATCACTGTAAAATTCGCCTTTGGAGCTTAAAAACAAGGCGAAGCGAGGCGAAGTACAATGTTTTCAATGTACTTCGCCTTAAGAATTGGTGGAGTAGTGGTTTGGGAAGGCGGAGTAATGCGAAGTCATTGTTTTCAATGGACTTCTCATTCCCATTATAACACGAAATACTCCACTTCACGTTGTGGAACACTCCTCAAATTCGCCTTCACTCCTCGAATCACTTCACGGAGTGAATTGGGGCCACCTCGCCCATCACTAGTCCCAGCACAGAGCCCTGTGGCACCCCACTCATCACCAGCCTTGGAGTTGAGAGCTCCCTTCCCACCACCACATGTTGCAGCCTCCCACTCAGCCAGCTTGTAATCCAGTTTGTCATTGTTGCCCCTACTCCTACACCAGTTGGCTTCCCCCCATAAATCACCGAATCAAAGGCCTTGCTGAAGTCCAAGTAAAGAACACCCACCTCATGACCCTTATCCAGCTCACCTGTCACCCAGTCATAGTATTGTATCAGGTTGATTTGACAAGACTTCCCCGAAATGAACCCATGCTGTCTCACATCCTGAAGGCCATTGTCCTCCATGCATAACATCAGTCTTTCCTTTAGTATCATTTCCATGAGTTTGCACACTATGGAGGTGAGACTTACCGGACGATAATTACCTGGTTCATCCCTTGGTCCACTCTTGTGTAATGGTACTACATGTGCCATCCTCCAGTCCAGTGGCACACATCCTGACTCCAGTGAGGTGCTGTACAGATCTGCCAGCGGCTCTGCCAACACCTCCGCCATCTCCCTCAGCACCCTGGAGTGGATACCATCCAGCCCTGGTGCCTTGTCTACCCTCAGTGCCCTCAGCCCCTCCAAGACTACCTCCCTCAATTCTTCCATCTGTCGCTTCCTCTCCCCTTGTCCCCACACTCCCAGCCCATGGTGGTAGTGGTCCCCCCTTTTCTTTCATGAACATTGAACAAAAGTATTCATTCAGTGCTTCTGCTTGTTCCTCCCTCTTTTCCATCCACGCCTACCCTTTTTATCCTCACTATTCTGTCCTTACACTTCCTTTTCTCCCTGATGTATCTGAAAAAAGTCTCCCCCCCCACCGTTAATTCTCTGCATTAATCTCAGCTCCCTTTGGGCCTTGGCTTCTTTCACTTTTCTGGTCACCTCCCTGGACCATCTTGCATACTCCTCCCTATACCCTTCCTTCTCCGTCCTTCTATACCTCTGGTGCACCTCTTGTTTTGCTTCACCGCCTCCACAACCTCACTGTTCAACCAGTATGGTTTTCTTGCTCTGCTCCTCTTACTCTGTGTCTTGGTGCAGGCTTCTGTTGCCTCTGTAATTCCCCGTTTAATAATATCTCATTTCTACTCCATGTCCATCTCCTGCCTCATGCCTTCCAGTTTCCCTTTCAGTACTTCCTGCATCCTCCCAAAGTCCGCCCCCCTGAAGTTTACCACCTGGGTTACTGATTTCTCTGGCTCCCCACACATCATGATGTTAAACCACACCGTTTGGTGATTGCTGTCGGCTAGTGGGTCCTTCACCCTTATTTCCCTTACTTCTCCCCATTTGACAATACCAGATCTAAAGTGTTCTTTAGCCTAGTAGGTACGCTGACTAACTGTGTCAGGAGACCCTCCTGGATTGAGGCCAGGAGCACTTGCTCCTTAGCACTGGAGGTGACTGGAATGCTTCAGTCAACCCCCGGCAACTTAAAAAAAATCCCCTATGATGACCACCTTCCTTTTCTACATACCTTTCTGATTTGTCCCGCTAATTCTCTGTCAAGCTCCTTAGACTGGGACAGCAGCCTGCATACCACTCCAAACCTCAATTTCCTACCCCTTGAGTCTTGGAGCTGTAGCCAGATTGCCTCTGTTCTCCTTTCTTCCCCCTCATCCCTTGTGCATTTGATCCCATCCCATACATAGAGTGCCACAGCACCCCCCTTCCTTATGGTCCTTCCTGTATAATTTGTACCCTGTGATTGCCAGATCCCGGTCCCAGTGCTCAGTTGCCCACATTTCTGTGACAGCTGCAATATCTACCCTCCACACTGCCAAGAGTGCCTGTAGCTCAGCTGATTTGTTGTCTAAGCTTCTCATATTCAGCAAGACCACCCTCCATCCTGCTTCCTTCCCTGCATTGCCCTCCATCTCCTCCCTTCTACTCCCTACTTTTCAGCTGCCTTGAGTCCTTCTCTGCTAGCCTGGGGGGGTAGGCTGTGACTCCACTCTATTGGATCCCTGCCTACCTGCTGTCCACTTGCCATCCCCCCCTCTAGTTTAAATCCACCTTTGTCACAATATACCTCCCCAGTCTTTGCTTTAATACCTCCTTCCCCTCCCTACTCAGGTGCAGCCTATCCCTTGCAAACAGATTGTTATTATCCCAGGTACTGCCCCAGCCGCCCACAACCCCATACCCCTTAGTGTGACACCATTCTACCAACCATGTGTTCAACTCCACAATCCTCTCCTTTCTCACTGTGCTTGCACAGGGTACTGGAAGCACCTCTGAGAAGGCCACAGACTCCCCAGTCTCCTTGCACAACCTTCCCACTTCCTCAGACCTCTCCCTTGTTACCTCCACTGTTTCCCCCACTAGGTAATTTGTCGCCACATGTACCGCAGTGTGCGGTTTCCTCCTACCCATCCTTGTGAACCTTAGGATTGCCTGCCCTGCCTCATCTGTCTTTAATCCCGGTATGGACTCCACTCATATCCAACTGTGCCTCTTCCCCTTGCTACCCCATCTGATCCCCTTGAGTATGGAGTCCCCCAACACCAGTACACCCCCCTCCTCTGTTCTTGTGCCTGTTGACACCCCCCACCCAGGTTCTCATTCCCGGGTCACTCAAGACTGTGCTTTTACCATTTTCCCAGTGTCTTCCCCCACCCCTCTCAATTGAGACCTCATCCCTCCTCCTGTTTGACTGCCAATCTCCTCTCCCTCCTCACCTCTCCGAATATTATCCCATCCCCTGCCATCATGCTCAATCTCTCCACAAGCAATGCCCCTCACTCCCTCCTCTTCATGAGTACTATCCCTTGTGCAGTCTCCTCCTGTGTTCTCTTCCCCATGTGTTGCTAGTACAGCAAACATGTTCCCTACCCTCTTTGCCTTACTATATGTTTTCTCCTCCCTCCTGCCTACTGCTGCTCCTCTTTTGCTAAGCCCTACTAGAGTCCACCCTTCATCAGCTGACTTCCTGTCTAGTTTGCCCCTCCCCTGACTCCTCCTCTGACCCACTGTTCCTTCTCTGTGTTGCTCCCCCGATACTATCAGATGTCAGCCCTCCTACTAATGCAACCTTCCCCTCACCCCCTCAACCTTCCTAGCTCCTTGCCAAGCCACTGAACCTCTTCTTTGAGCCACTTTAGCCTGTGGCATATTGGGCACCCTCCCAGCCTCCACAGTATGCTCATCCGCATTGCTGCCCCACAACCATTGCGCACCCCACAATCCTACCCATGGCTCACACTACCTATACAGGACAATGAAATACAGTTTATACTGATTGCAGTTGTTTACAAACACAATTACAAACCCACCAATAGCATTCCCAAGTTTCACAAATACATACAGCCCAGAAATTGGACGTTTGCCTCAGGTCCTCTTTAGGACCCCCCCGGCCTTAAGTGGGGTCATTGTGCCCCAGTTGAGCTTAATTCAAAAAAATACAGCCACGGAGACCTTTAAGCTAAATTCAAAAGACACAGCCACAGAAACCTTTGAGCTTAATTAAAAAAACACAGTCACAGAAACCTTTAAGCTAAATAAAAAAAAACAGCAAAACTTACAAAAAATCCTCTCCACACTAACTCCTCTACAGCAAGTAGAATTAACTAATCCTAGCCCAGCTTCTAACAGAAATTTTAATACCAAATGACCTTGCATGCAGCCTAAGACAGTCAACTACATGTACCAACTTTAGACTGTTTCTCTGCAGCTGCACACTGACACCATTTAACCTACCAGCCATGACGTTGGCACTGTCAGTTCCAAAACCTGTCAACTTAGCAACTGAACAACCCACTGACTTTAGAAAATCTAAAATGGCACCATAGATAGTTTCTACTCTGCCATCTCTCACTATCACATTTGCACAAAATGTCACATCAACATGTTCCTTGTCAAGTGTTTTGCAGTATATTACAAGTTTTTTATTTATAAGCACGTCTGTACTTCCGTCGAAGATTATACCTACAAATTCACTGGCATTAATTGGAGCCTGTAAATCAGATTTACAAACCTCAGCAATTGCTTTTTGAAAATTTGCAGCAGCCTGATAATGCCTATAGGGGCCTTATTTTTCAAAAACAGTAGCCCCATTAGCAACATGTAGGTCAGTCAAGGCACAGAACTTCCTATCTGATATTGTGTGTTGAGCCATAAATAAGGCTGTACAAAGCTGTACATCTAAGACAGCTGAGCTTTTCCTATAATTAACATGGATTGCTGATGTTAAATGTCTCCTACCAACAATTGTCTGCTTCAATATTTTATGATCATCAGATTCCATATGACGCAACAAGGCAAACCAGTGGTAATTTTTTAAACCTTTTACAAATGCATTATCTTTACTTGTTCCTGCATCTAGGCATATCTGACCATGTAAAAATAATTTGTTTCTACCATTTGTTTTTGCCCATAACCATAGAAATTCTGATTTCCATTTCTCTTGGAAATACTTAAGTCTAGAAATGTTAGAAAGGGTTCTTGATGGCTTTGCAGCAGTTGCATTGTTGGTCACTGGAACAGTCCCCGATGCTTCAGATTCTACTGATGGTCTCTTCCACTTCGCCTGATGAGCCACATACAGTGACATCAGGTTGTGGACTCCAGGGTAAAGTTCTTCTTGTATCATGATCCTCCTGTGGATCACATTTGATGCCGGTGATCTCCTCATCATCAACTGGCAATGCTGGCATTAATTCACCTATTAAGAAAAATGCAGAAATAAGAAAGAAAAAAACAAAGGTTAAGGTGTAAATTTAGTAACATATAAATATAATTAATAATACTGCCATTGGTCATTCTAATGTGAATGATGATGATGGAAGACAAGCAGGATGAGAATTAATATATTATCTGAACAGGAATAATAATACCAGGCCCATTCTGTGATGAGTCACACATTTTGAATTTGGAAGAAAACACAAGTAAAAGGACAAGGATGGTGTGAATGAACCACACCACTAAAAACATACATAACAGTACAGTGATTCACACGTTTGATTTCACTTATACTGTATATTATATATTGCAATTACATAATGCTAACGTTATGGATGGAGCTCAGCACTGCAGTGTGTGGAATCAGATTCAGATGATCCATCCACATCCATAGACAGAGAGTGAGAGAGAGACCACCAGTCTGGTCAGGTGGTGTGGCGATTATGGCATGAAAATCATACTCTCATATATGTCATCTAGGTAGTACAGCCTAGAGGTTAGATTAGAGTAACGAGCTGTGAATGAGCTTGGTATGTATCATTCCAGCACCAGCAGACAGTCCACCTGAGTTTGATTACCCCTAATTCCCCACAGCCTACACACTCCACTTGCATACTGTGTGTATCTAAGGCTCTGAGCAAGCCACTTAACCTCCCATGTGCTAGTGTGCTCCGCCACCTGGGTTGCCACTGAAAACAAGCACTCACCTGTGTGTAATAGTACTGGGCTGTTTTACCCAGTTACCAAAAGAAAAAAAAAACTATCAATACCATTTAGTGTGTGGGAGTGACAGAGAAATTTCAGTAATAACAATTATCACCTGTCTGCTTCCATCAAAGCATTAGAAAATAATGCCAATGGCACTGGCACTGCAGTCAGTCACATACTAGACTGTACAGTTATAATTATAATACAATAATATCTACCCTGTTTAACCACAGTACTCCTCCTCCCAGCACCCCCCCCAAAATAATTGTACAATTAAAATATGGATTATGGATAATTATTGGGTTTTAGTTGCTCTCACCATATTTCTTTTTAAAGAATTTAATAATGCTGTTAGTACTGCAATTGTTCTTATCAACCTTTCTTTTTCTTTCACCACCAGTTGCCATAATTTTCTCAATACTGTCTGGGTCTTTTTCTGACTCTTATTGGGATGGCTGATACATGGTGATGGTGACATGGATGCACAGGCAGCACTGTTTGACCTTGGATATGAAGGAAGGGATAATAACCACCAGCCAGCCTAAGACAGTTGTGGACGTGGTCGTGGATGTTGCATCAGGCTGCAGTGCAGCAGACCTCCAGAGGCTTCAGTGGAGAGAAGCTTGCAGAATGATGCATTCATCAATCAGACTGAGAGGCCACCAGAACTGTAAACAGGGGTGCCGACGGGGGGGGGGGACAGCCAGGACAACTGTCCCGGGCCCAGGTGGCTCGGGGGGGCCAAAATTTACACATTTATATGTCTTGGGGGTGGGAGGGGGCTCTAGACTTAAAGGTCTGTCCTGGGCCTGGAAATTATTATCGGCACCCCAGACTGGGAAAGAGATCTTCTTGGAGAAGGAGAGGACCTCAGCTCGGAATATCGGGTGCATGCACGTTGACAGCCAACATCTTCTGACTGCTGCTAAAGTTGAACTGTCTGCACTCTGTACTAATGCATTCTGCAAAATAAATTATAAACAGTATTAAGTATTTTATTATTAACAAGTAAACATCCATGTTTTTTAACTGTAATCATAATGTCTCTAGAATGGATGTGTCAGACAATCACAGTGTTTTTTTTATTTAATACCCTTTTAAAATGCATTTTGTTACAAATAAATCAACTTGCATTATCATACTTTGCTTGTATTGTATAAATCAAGTTGCATTACCATACTTTGCTTGAATTGTATTTTTTAAAATATATTGTTCGACAGTTTTGAGTTGACTGTACAACAATACACACACACACCCCACACGAGTCACAACAACACACACACAGTGACGTGAAGTTTCACAGTCACACACACTTATGACTCAAGACTGAGCAGCATACAGTAGAGCAGTAGCACCCAGCTCTGAGCCCTCCCTCTGCCACAGGCTCCAGCAGTGCATACAGCCCCTCCCCCCATACCCCACCCTGTAACAAAACAACAGCAGATAATCCACATTGCAGACAAGCTACTTGTTGGCAAACATGGAAGGCACTGTTTTGACTGGCAAATGGCAAGCAATATAATTACATGTAATATAAATCAAGACTAACTCTCTCAGACTCAGTTATGTGAATGTGGGACAGTGAGAGACAGTGAACAATCATCATCATCTCTCATCTCAGAAGAAGACCCAGTGTAAGTGACAGACTGAGATTGACAGACTGAGTGACTGACACTGACAGAGCAACACTGTCACACAATTAATTCACATAAATAAAAAACAAATAATTTCAATATGCGTGATGATGTGATAGAGTGATATTGCGACTGATCATCATGACAGAAAGAAAGAATTAGGATTGGAAAATTATGTTGTTGGACTGGATAACTATACAGCACTGCAGCTACAGAAAGCTCAAATAAATCACGCCAGGTCACACACAGTGAGTGACAGAGACAGACAGCAAGAGTTTTAAATTACGAGAGAGTCTAGTCTGTTTCAGTCAACTCAACAGCAAGACAGCAAAATTATTCCTTCTCTCTTGCTCACGTGAAGACTTCTACACTCACACTGTACCACTAGTAAGTACAGTCATGCACATCTGCATCTTTTGCATTACAATCTATTCTGTCTGTGCAAGCAGCATTTTATTTCTGCTACAGCAGCACTGCAGTGCAGCAAACTTTATTAATTACTTATGCACTCACTGTAGTACACTAACACCGACTGACATACGACATAGTCTAGAGTGAGCTACAGTACATAATAATTATGTAATGCAAATAGTTAGTAGTAGCACACATTGACATCCACATTGAATAATAGATCACACACACACACAGAGTGAATCACTCAACAACATCAAGGCAGTAAAATTTACTTTTCATAGTTAGGCAAGCATTTATCAAGAAGACAGATAAATAACACACACCAGGGAGTGTCACACTGTCACACATTGACATTTATTTACTTGTCTTGGAGAAAAAACACATTGCAAGGAAGGTGGTTTTACTTGACTCCTCACCCCCCCACACACACACACTCACAGATGGACTGTTCTAGTGGGACTTGTCTCGGAGAGAGTAAGGGTGTGTGTGTATGGCTGTACAATTGTATGGTAAAGTGAATTGAAGGGAGGGGGAGTAGGAGATAGGGTGGGCCTGCTTGTGAAGTTAACAAGTAGTGAATAGGAGGCTGAGGCAGCAGAGGGATAGCAGTAATTGTGGTTGTGGTCAGTCAGGGAGTAGTAGGGTCATCAGGGTTACTCAGGACAGGAGGACAGAACATGGGAGTCAGGACAGAGGATGGAGTCACATAATAACAAACATATTTCCACAGCACTTCAAGGAATAGATATGCAGGCCAGGCCTGGCCTGGTGCCATGAGTCACCTCTACTCCTGTCATACTCAGTCAGAACATCAGCGGGTAGGTCAGGTGATGGGCCTGCTGGCGATGGTCATCAATGAGACAGAAGTCACTGTTGCAGTGAGCACTGGAGTGGCACACAGTCTCTAACACTGAGCCCTCCTCCTGCCCTGTCCAAGAAGTTCATCCATCTCTGAGTGAGGTGAGGCAGATGAGAGAGCCCCTCACCACCCACAACCCCAAGTCCTACACTCCCCGTCACCGAGTGTCTGACAGGCATGAGGAGGGGAGGGACATATGGTGGGAGTTGAGTCTGAGTCTCTGACTGCACATTTACCTCATCAGCACCGACTCTCACCCTGCAAAGCCTTAATGTATTCTTACGCAACTGCTAGTGCTCCTGATGTGATACTGAGTGGCCTGGGTGGCTGGAGGACCTGAGAGTTGGACTCAGGATGGGAGGAGAGGAGAGGCGAGTGGAGACAGCTTTGGTGTCTGTGAGCAAGAAATGGTGTGAGACCAACCAGGGAGGCTACAGCACATACGTGGTCGCCACAGGTGTGTGCTGTTCCTCCAAATAGTCAGGACTCAGTCAACCAGCCTGGGGAGAGGGAGAGAGGGAGGCAGAGAGACAGACTCACTTGGTCATAACTGCAGCAGGCAGACACTCTCCAGTAAACTGCAGTGCAGACAGGAGGAGGACAACTCCAGGTCCAGTGATGATGGGGTCGGTGAGATATGGGGAGATGAGACTGGAGAGCAAGGGTGTCAGGGAGAACCCAGGGAAGGAATAACAGGACGTGCATGCTGGGAAGGGGAGGGAAGGGGACTGTCAGTAGACTGGCTGGTGGGAACTTTGGGTTGGAGACGGAGTTGGACTGGGAGTCGGGCAGCTCAGAACAGATTGCACTTGGAAGAACATGACCAGTCACCTCCATCATTCAAGAGTTAGTTCAACAGGCCATAGATGGTGTGAAGGGCCTGCAAATGGGAAGGAAGGAACTACAAATACTGCAACAATCACCCACCTGCCCGGCCCAACCACACTGGACTGGAAATTGGATTTTGGAAGGAACCATTCAATTCTGACAAAAAATAATCAACCTGATTTCAGGCATGCAGTAGGGTAGCTGGGTACCTCTTCAGCACTCTGGTCCAAGTCGGTCTTTCTTTCTCTGTACTCAAATGTTGATCAGGCAGTCAGGCTAGGGTTGCTGGTCCAGTGAGTCATTTGTTGCATTGTCTCCAGTCTGGACACTCCTCCTCTCTCCACAATCTCTCTCTCACATGTGAAGCCCGTGGTTCCATCATGCCTACAACTGTATACTGTAGGTGCACGCCCACATTAGAAATGGTGGATGGGGATAGGATGGATTTCTGAACAATGCAGTGTGCACCAATCACACTGCATTTTCAAAAAGAAAAAAAAGCATTATAACGGCACTGGACCAATCATCTGCTGGCAGCTGAGGGAAAAAAAAACACACCTTTTTTCAACAGCAGTCTGCACATAAAGATACTGACGTGCCTGCATTCAAAAAATGCAGGCAGGCTTCTTTACATGCAGTGTACCCCCTGTTTACATAGATGAGCGTGAATTTTGATTTCTTTACATGATTCATGTACATCTATGCATGAATGGGAACTCTGGTGTACATACTGTAGAAACAGTTCTGTCTTCTTAATGCATGCATTTGCTCTTTATCAGTCAGATGGTGGCAGTCCAAGGTGGTGAGAGGAGGGTCTGTGCCAGTTGTTGTCTAAGGACCAGAAGGAGGCTGCCTATGTACAGGTGGGTGAGTAGGCAGTCAACAGTGGGTGTGGGTGGTGGATGCTCAGTGGGTGAGCTGAAGGGGGCTTTGACAGTGATCCATCAAGGGATAATACTGGACTGCCAGGGATGGGCTTCAGTACAGTTCCATAATACCAGACTGGGTGAGTTGGAGGGGGAGGAGTCCATTACACTGCCAAGAAAAGGCTTTGGTACAGTTCCAAAATACTGACATTGATCAGGTGAGGAAAGGGGGTTCATCAGGCTGCAGAGGAAGCAGTTTAATACAGCTTCACAATACTGACAAAATTCAATTGAGGTGGAGGTGGCCACTAGACTCTGAGGCAACTCCACAGTGTTGTCATGGATTGGGTGAGGGAGGGGTGTCCATTAGATTGCCAGGGTTTGGATCATTAATATTGCACAGTACTGACAGCAATTAGGGTGAGGTACCACTAGACTGCCTGGGTTGGGATCTGCAGTAAAGCTCTATACTAACAGGGATGTGGTAAGTGGAAGTGGAGGGTGCCAGCATCAGTGGTGTTGGGGGGCAGGGGTCTCTTATCACTGTGTGCATTGATAAAGCAGGGTTTCATTAGCATTTTTAGTTGCCTGTTACTACTTACAAAAAGCCTTTGAATACACCATTGTGTCCTGTATACGAGATGGCAACCTCATTTGCAAGGTCACAGTGTATCCTGTGTATCAGCAGCATGCATTGTGCACAGTGCCAGGTACCCTTTGGATATGGTCCCCACCCCACCCAGATGCACTTAGTCTGGTTAGCTTGGTGGTATGCTTGTTAATGTGTGCTAACCTTCACAATATAGGGGTCACTATGTGTTTCATTCTGCCTCTCCCTCACAAACACTAAAGTATCACCCTTAGCATTTAAATATGTAATATGTTATCTTACTTTAAAGTTTTTAGTCACCCTGAACTTAAACACTAACTAAACACCTTCATTCAGCAGGTAGCTTTTATAAACTATTGTGCAGCACATATATTTAAAAAAAAAACTGTCACACAGCTGGTATATAACCTTAATGTAGGATTTGTGTTTTGCAAGAAACATTGTGCAGCAAGTAGATTTTAAAAACCATAATGCAGCATGAAGGTTTTGGAAACCATCATGCAGCACACAGTTTTGAAAACGCTTGTACCACACATAGATTTAGAAAACCATACTGTAGCATGAATATTTTGAAAACCAGTGTGTACTTGTTCAAACAATTTATGTAGTAGGTAGATTTTCAAAAATATTTGTGAGTGGTTCCTGTGGAAACAGTTTGTTTATGAGTCAAAGATATTTAAATGATGGTCATCCCAGTGGGATGGCTATGGAACTACTGCCCAGCACGCCGCAACCCTAGACCAGAAGCTGGCTTGGATTGCTGCAAATGTATCTTTCTGTAAATTTTTTTTTGCCATTTTTTCAGGAAATTGAGCATGTGCGAACAAATATTAACAACTACAAAACAAATGAAAAATGTTTCACTGAATCACAATAAGGATCTATTCCTTCATAGCATCTAATAGACCTCTAAGTTTCATATTCTAACCAATTGTAGACTTTTCTCTATCCTTGAGCAAAAAATTTTGTTCAAAAATACATAAATTCAACATGTTATAAATCCAAAACAGACAACTGGCAATTTAGCATGGCCCAGTCACAGAGATGCCTGGTACTAGTGGTAAACCCCCCACACTGATCGCCAGCTGGATGTAGCAGATAAACTGTCCCTAATGCTATTGGTACCCCACCACTGATCACCAGTCGCTGTTAAAATAAATCATTCCCTGGTGTCCAGTGGTCCCTCCCCACCCACACCCATGCCCGATGAGCATGTATTCCCTGGTGTCCAGTGGTCCCTTCCCCACCCAATCACCCACCTGACACACAAATACCATTTCCCTGATGTCCAGTATATCCCTGCCCTCATCCTGATCCCCTGTACATGAAAGATAACCCATTCCCTGGTGTTTAGCAGACCCCCTCCCTATCCCCAGTAAAATTATGTAATGTTGTTCCCTGGTGTCTAGCAGACCTCTTGCTCCTCCACCCCGGCAGGTAGCACCCCAACACCCCACTCCCTCCATCCTTACCCTGAGCCGGTGACTGGCTCAGCCCTCCACTCTCCATCATGGCTGATCACTGAATGAGCTGTAAACGAGCACATACTGTAGAATCACTGCACAGCACATGCTCATTGACAGCTCAGATGGCAGCCGGCTGTGGTGGAGAGTGGAAGGCTGTGCCAATTGCCAGCATGGTGGGTGGGATGGGAGAAGTGGAGTGGTGGGCACTACCTGCTTGGGCTGAGGGGTCTGCTAGTCACCAGGGAATGTCATTATGTAATTTTACAGGGGATCGGGGATAGGGAGGGGTGTCCACTAGATACCAGGGAATGAGTTACCTTTTGTGTACATGGGACCGGGATGGGGGCAGGGATACACTGGACACCAGGGAAACAATGTCTGTGTGTCAGGCAGGTGATTGGGTGGGGAGAGGGTCCACTGGACACCAGGGAATAATTTATTTTAACAGTGGGCCAGTGATAGGTGAGGAGGACCACTGGCACCAGGGAAAGATGTCTTTACAAAATTGGTCCGGTGATTGGTGGGAGAGACCACTAGTTCCAGGAAAAGATGCCTTTAAAAAATTGTCCCAGTGATCAGTGGGGGGGGGCAGCACTAGATGCTATAGCCTACTGTGTTGGGGTGGGGGGGCCACTACACTTTCTCCACCAACTGCTAGGGTTGCACTGGAGTGAGTCGAGGTTTTGATCAATGGAATGTGTGCTGTGCAAGGGGATCATGCAAAACAGCTTAGTGCAGCACACATACTTTGAATATTGGACTGCACCAATATGCAGGTCCCAACCCCTTTCTTTTCATTGCACCCCCCCCCCGAATATTGCCCAGGTGCAAACCCTGTTCACCTGTACTAACCGGGCTTTTGAATATAGCATATCCATGCAAAGCTTGGTTTGCACGGGCAAACAGAGCTTTGCACTCAGGCAAAGTTTTGGACAACTGGCCCCAAATGTTTATAAAACTTGCCACATTAGTAGACACTAGGACTGACATGATGCATGCCAAATGTGACAGTCCTAAGGTCTATGATGGCTGAGTTAAAAATGTTTGAAAATGGCCTTTTTTTAAAGAAACCCCAATGAAACCATAATATATAGGCACTAAAGTTCCAATATATTTACAGAAAATGATTAGGAATGGAATCTATCTAACACATTTACATGTTTGAGTAAGCACATTTTTGAAAGAGTCCTGGGATTTAGAAATTAATTTTTTGCATGCATTTCTACAGGTGTTTGATTCCAAGATCTAGCAGTACTCACTTTTATACCCATATCCCTAAGTATTTATACTGACTACACTTATGAATGTAAGTATTGTTATTCTTATATCCCATTTCCTGGGACACACCTAGAATCAAGCCTTGGCATAGTGACTCTTTTCCAGTTACCAATTTTCAATAAATAAATACATCTTGTCTTTGTTTTGGGAATAGACATACCCCTGTTGGTGACATCTCTCAGGCAACAGCATGAATCCGTTTGTACACTAAGATCAGGCATTTTCTTGAGGGGATAATTACAAGCTGTCTTCAACATTTTAAAAATCCAAATTAACCAGTGCTGTTCTCTTCTACCTTCTAGTTGCAAGCTTCCTATCTGTGAAATCTAAGACTGAGACCAATGTCAAATTTACACAAAAGGGTATTTTATCAAATTTAGATAAAGAGGAAGCCATAATGTTTCTGTAAAATAAGTTTCTGTACTCTAAGAAGGGAAATAGAGGCTGCTTGGCAAGTCTGGTCTTGGTCTATCTTGTTAGACGATAGATACAATCTTCGAAGTGCTTCCATTTCTCTTTCTGAACTCAAACATTAATGTGTTCAGCAGACATCAGTTTGTGGTCAGTGATTGCTCCTAGATATTTATTCCAGTCAGATTTTACAGTAGAACCAATTGTCTTTGTTTAATCATATGGATAACCTTTTGTCATAGACCTAGACTTGTTTTCAGAATAAACACAATGGGTTTTCTTCAAGTTTAAAAGCAGCCTTGACCCAATAAAACACTCCTCCATTCTTGATAAATCTTGCAGTTTAATTTCCTGATTTTCACAGTGGCGGAGACAACCAAAATGCTGTCATCTGCATACAGCCTGATATTGCTGCTTGTCAAAACACTTGGCAAATCATTTATGTAAATAAGATGGAGTAGGGGGTCAACTGTTGATCCTTGAGTAGTACCGCTGGAGATACTACATGGGATTGATGTCTTATTTCCTAGTGATACATTTTGGCCATGATAACTAAATAGGAGTGAAATCATTTTAAAGGTTCATAATGAGTTATTTTTTCTTCCAGGTGTTCTAAGAACAGGAAGCAGTTCATCAGGTCTAATGCTTTGCTTTTGTCCATGAACACTACCCCCATATTCAAATCTTGCATCCATGGACATGGAGACAAGATTATTAAAATCTATGAGGGTAATGCCCATGGAGCAATCCACATGAAAACTATACTTACAGTAAGTGATATTTCTTCAAATATTGGCACAAGTGACAATGAATTTGGTGCTCCAAAACTTTAGATAGAATGAATAGTTTTGCAATGTGTCAGTAGTTAGCAGGATTAGAGGCATTACCTCCTTTAAAGATGTTGTCATTTTTTCTAATCTTCAAAGATTTGGGAAAAACTCCCAGACTTACAGTATGTTCTACTTATAAAAAAAAGTCAGCCAGTGGAGGTTCTATGTCTTCTGCTTTCAGCACCTATTTTTAAAAATGTATTTCTATTCCATCAGTCTTTGGCCTTATTTGTAATAGATAGACAGATAGATAGATAGATAGATAGATCAGATGAATGTTGAAGCTGGTTACCTGACACCAATGGTAGTTTGATGGTGTCTAGTTCCCAAATCAGCAACTAGCCAACCATTTTGCACTCTCCAATTCTGGTACACAGATCTTCGTTGGCTCTTCACTAAAGAGTGCTCTGCTATGGATCCCTTTTATTCATACTGCTTTCGCTAGACACCAATGGTAAAATAAAGTGATTGAGTGACTGATTGATTGATTGACTAGAAACGTATAATTTCAGTTCAGGCTGTTTTTCTGAAGCTTCGGTGTGTGTTTCCAGTCTTGATCTTGATACAACAAAAAAATATGTATCTAATTCAAACAAAAAGTGCACTATTAGGAGATTTTATTTTCACCAGATTTATAGCCTCAGCTAAATAAAAAAAATAAGGTCAAGCTGGTCATTGGGCATTGTCTTTTACAGTTGTCCACCAGCCTTGTTAAACCTTTGGCCATGGTTCTATGGCACTGATTTAATGTCGGACTGCTATCCATGTAGGTGCTTATTGAAACAAGTGAAGCTCACACTACATGGTACAGGTCCTTGGATGCAAGTACAGGGTAAGCAGCCTCACTAAGTCCAATACCAACAAGTTTGTATATGCATTCCCAGGTAAGTCACGGCCCCCCCCCCCCGATAAAGACCTCTCTTGATCCAAATGGCTGGGCGCTCTACCATGGTGGTTGGTATTATACTTTATGTCATGAGGATGCTGTTTGATTTATACAACTGCCAAACTACTATTTGAAGAATAATAAAGTTTATCTTGTTAGATCACTCTGTGTGGCAGAGTTAGTCCTCCCAACTTACCTGGACATTTATATAGATACTTGTTACAATTTTTTTTTCCAGATCTTATTGGTTTGGTCATAGACCATTACAATCTTACAAATTTAGACACATTTGTATCAGTAAAAATATACATTTATATCAATAAATACACATACCTATGTCATATTAATTGTAATATAATTATGTATGTATATAGCCACTTCACTTCAGTGCTACTTTATATCAATTAATACAGTGAAAGAAACAGTATCTGTAGTCTCAATAACATTTCTCATATGTGCATTTGTGTTAACTCCCTGCATAAAACATTCTTAAGTATTTCTTCCTTTGTGCAGCAAATAGTTTAGTTATGTTTCACACGTATCACTGATATTACCCTAAAGTAAGATGCCACTTTGTTTATTATTTACTCATACTCTGCAGTGAACATTATATTTAACAAAATATCTTTATTTTGAGTCTGTACTTCAGCCCGTATTGGTCTTAACCAATAGGCCCTGGGCTTACTGTACCACAAGCATAAGAACATGACATATTGTAAGACTTCATTCTCTTTCTTTGTACATGTGCAAAATTTTGCTGACTGCTTGGCCAGTTTTTTGATATCCTGCATTCAAACATTACTGTTAAAAACTCCATTATATACCTAGTATACAGCTTCCTTTGAGTGTAATCAGTAGTCATGTCTATAATTATTTTGTACTAACCAGGGGGAGATCTTAAAGAGTAGCTATTGATTCCATATCTTTTACTTTGTTTATGTTTATAATCATCTTAGTACTGTATGCCTTACAATTTGTGCTAATTTGGATTCCTTAACTAGCATAATTATTTAAATATTTTAGTACATATTCTTTTGAAATAAAGTATACTTTGATAAGCCATTTAGGCTGCGTACAGCCCATAGTCTGCCATCTTACTTTTCCATTAAGCAGTCATATGGTAGTCTGAGTGAACCCATTCTTAAAACTCTTATCCAGTAATTTATCTTTCTGGACATAACCAAGGCTTTAATCCTTGCTGAACCCAACTCTGCTCTAATCAAGGGTGCAGGGACTGACTTACCTATACCCAAGGCAGTCCTATAGAGTTTGTTCAGGGGAGTTTCCCGGAATTCTGTTTTTTTTCTGTATTCCATACTTCAATCTTATAAAGCGCTTGAGGAAAGTATTTAGCTCTAACTGCTTCTATAGGTGGCACTATTGAATTACCACCATATTTACTGTTGAACTTAGATAATGCCCCATCAGTTTGTTTAAGTTTAGTTATTGTACTTTTTATGTGTTTAGTCCACAGGCAATCATTGGATACAGTAAGTCCCAGATAGATATAAGCCTTCGGCAGTGCTTGATATTTTATTTCCAATTTTCCAAGATTTATTTACATTATTTGAGCCAAAAATTAACACCTGACTTTTTATTTCATTTATCATTAATTTTTGTGCTTGGGCATAATCATTTAGAATATCTAAATTACATTGCAAACCTGACTGAGACCATACAAAAAGTATCAAATCATTGGCATATGCTATGCTGAACTTTGATTTTTGCCAATTTGTGGGGAATCGGTAGCTGAACCTAAGAGTTGTATAACAAGTTGATCAATACAAAAAACAATAGTGGTGCAAGAACACATCCTTGCTACTTGTTGGCATGTAAGTGCTTATGCAATGTAACTTGATATTTGTTTGGCTTTACTCTTTTCCTCGAGAT
This sequence comes from Neoceratodus forsteri, assembly GCA_016271365.2. Taxonomy (NCBI): domain Eukaryota; kingdom Metazoa; phylum Chordata; order Ceratodontiformes; family Ceratodontidae; genus Neoceratodus; species Neoceratodus forsteri. The sequence goes on from CM028133.1 coordinate 309,301,823, forward strand.
TTCTATCCTTGGCAGAGGAGCAGAAGTAGTTTCTCGAGGCTAAGGAAAATAAGTAGTTAAGAGAGCCACACAATGGACAGAACACTGTAGAAGGAGGAGTGGTATGAGGAGGTTGTTAGAACACCAGGCAATGATTCTCTGGCTATGTGTGGTTTATGTTGGGTAAGGAGGTGGAGTCTGGTAGCCCTCCATTGAATCATAGGCAGCTTTGGTAGGGAATGGGAGCCTTTTTATGGTGGCATACTAGTTTTAAGTGGGCTTCACCATAGAGGCTGCAAACATAGAAGGTATCCCATGATATAGCGCTAGCATATGGGCGACCATCAAAATGGAGACCCATATGAGGGCACTATTATCATGAGTGACCTTTTCGGGATGGCTACGATTGTGAGTGTGAGGGGAGGGATGGGCAAGCAGAAAGGGTTTATAGTGAGGGGAAGGGGAGGGATAGGGAACAGGGTTATTACCCTCTAGTGTGCCTGCTTCACTGAGCCAACCATGTGGTGTGGTGTGGTGGGTAGGGAGGCTGGCTCCGATGGAGCAGGTCCTGGGTTCGGGGCTGCGGCCAGAAAAATTTTGCTTCGTCCCTCGGCTACGGGACTTAAATTTTTTTTTTAAACTGGGCTGTGCCCCCTCCCCGACATGCACTCCCCTGGAGTTGAGAATATATAATTCAGGGGGTGCGTGGGGCACAGCCCCCCCACCACACACACAGTTACCATATTGTGTGTGCCCAGTCACCTTTAAGTGCATATCGCCGAATTTGCTTTTTGGTGATAATGCACTCTCCATAATAGCAATCTCTATTATCATATAGAACCACATAGAATAGTACATGATGGTGTGAAGTAAGCTGTTTCATTAAAATTGTTGCAGACTGCTCTACCATAGAATGGTGAGGTTTGAGTTGGATAGGTACATGTAGATGGGAGGGAGTCAGGCACCATGAAAGGGCAAAATGTTATGAAATGGGAAAACAATCCATATATGGAGCATACTAAGGTATGTTATCTAATGAAGTGCCTGCTAAATAATTCATTATTTTGAGCTGCCCAGGTAATCTGGGAGTTATGCTTTGGCATCTAATCTGTGGCTTTGGCAGAAAACAACTTGTGATAATCATAGAAATATTTTCTGCCATACCTGATGACAAGATCAACATGACACAGAGGTACACATCCAGCTCCTAACATCTAAAAGGATATACTTCACACACTGTTTCTCAGTAAATACTAAAGGCAGCCACAAATTCAGTATTTTTATTTAAGAAAGCAAAGATCCATAGCTTTCAGAATGACTAAAATGTCTCCACAAGACACTAGTCTATTCTCAGTGGTATCATGGGATGATATAAGAAGAGCTACTAGGTTCACATCATTCCTTTCTATAAAGTGCTTCTTGATATGATTAGGTACCAGATGGATATGATGGGCTGTGGTGGGAATATGAAGTTGATGTGGAATAGACACTCTACCTAGAGAGGGTCCTGCTTGTGTGTGGCTTGGATCTGGATGTAAAAATGGAGAAGACACGAATAGTGGCTGAGTCTGTACAGGTACAGATGTTGCTGAAGTCTGAATTAAGACTGGAGGAGTATTGAGAATTACTGGAAGCTAAATAGAAATACCTTTATCTGATGGTTTGTTAGATGCTCTGGATTTGAGAGATGAGACACTGATATCAAGTCGTGACATGGCTCATCAACTTGGAGGATCAGATTCTGAAGTTCTTCAAACTGGTATGCAGCAGGAATAACAGCAAAAGTGGGACTTGGAAGTGGAGAAGCTGCATTAGCAGATACTGCCATAACATACAATTTAAACAGCTCTTGCTTTTTGGAAGTTGTAGAAAAGGGGATATTTGATAGATAGATAGATAGCTAGATAGACAGATAGATAGATAGATAGACAGATAGATAGATAGATAGATAGATAGATAGATAGATAGATAGATAGATAGATAGATAGAAACTTTTTTTATATAGCGTCCCTTCCTGGGGGCTTGGAGAGCTTAGCAATATTTAAAACAATTCATACACAATATACAACAACATAACAAAATGCAGAGTTCAGTTTTAAACTTCTATATATCATTCAGTAAAAAACAATTTAAAACACCAACCAGTTTGTTTTTGCTCTTCAAATTCATTATAGATCATGCATGTCATAGACCTGATGAAATAAAAACATTTTCAGTCCTTTTTTAAAGGTTTCTGTTCAGGGTGCCTTCCTTAGTTGTTGTGGTAAAGAATTACACTGGGTTGGTATGGCAACTGAGAATGCATGATCCCCAGAATGCCGTTCCCTAGCCCTGGGAACCTTAAGAGGCAACCCTTGGAGGAACGGAGAGCCCAAGATGGGTGATGAGGAACCAGAAGATCTTGCAGGTTGTCCAGTCCCCCCATGCAAGGCTTTGTAGAACAGTAATCTGACCTTGAAGGCAATATTCCACCTTACTGGCAGCCAGTGCAGTTCACGGAGGCCAGGTGTAATATGATCTGATCTCAAGATGCTAATCAATAATCTTGCCGGCACATTCTGCACCAGCTGCAAGCAGTGGAGATTGCCTCCAGATAGTCCCAGGTACAGAGCATTGCAGTAGTCCAGCCTGGACATGACGAAGATATGCACCAGGGTGGTCAGGTCCTCAGGGCATGGATCCGAGCAATGTTCCACAGATGGTAAAAAGCACTTTTGATGATGGATGACACTTGTGCATCAAGTGTCAGGCCATCGTCGAGGATCACGCCAAGATCCTTAACCTGAATAGAGGGGTCAAGGGAGCACCCCCCCCCCCCCAGCACTAGAGCAGGGAAATCTCCAAATCCCCCTCCATCATAACGATGAGGCCTGGCTCCACCACCAGTACCTCTGTCTTGTCAAGTTTGAGTCATAGTCAGTTACAAGTCATCCAGTTTTGGATCTCCTACAGGCAGGTGTTAAACAATGAGGCTGCCATCTGGTTACGAGGTGCACAGGTCAGGTACAGCTGAGTATCATCAGCATAACAATGAAAACCCAGCCGATACCACCTGATATTGACCCCCAATGACAGTATGTACACCGGGAACAACAACGGCGACAAGACCGAGCCTTGCTGAACTCCACAGTGCAGAGGCATCAGGTTAGATGAGGATAATCCCATTGTCACCCTTTGCACTCTGCCCGTGAGGTAGGACTTAAACCAGTTGATGACATTTCCGGATAGTCCACACCAGTTCCGCAGCCTGTCCAGCAGCACTTCATGATCCACAGTGTCAAACACTGCCTAGAGATCCAGGAGAACCAAGATGGTAAGCTCTCCCCTATCCCTCACCATTAGGTGGTCATTTAGCACCTTCACCAAGGCAATCTCAGTGCTATGCTCCTATCTGAAGCCTGATCGGAAACACTAATAAATGGCGGAAGAGGCAAGATGTGTCTCATGCTGGATGGCCACCACCTTCTCTAAAACCTTCCTTAAAAATGGGAGGTTTGAGACCGGTCTGTAGTTGCTGAGACACTCTAGGTCCTATGAGGGTTTTTTCAATAGGGGTCTAACCAAGGCCTTTTCAGTGCCATAGAAAAGACCCCACTCTACAAGGAACTCCAGACAATCCCAGCAACCACAGATCCTACCAGGTCCATACATCCAAACAAAAGTCAGGTTGGACCCGGGTCAAGGTCACAATATGTTGGTCACAGCCTCAAGACTATCTCCGCCACCTTAACCACTCCAACTGGGTCAAACTCAGCTCACACAAGAGGAGTACCCCGGCACATCCCAGGATGAACACCACAACCCCTTTGAGCAACACTGGGAGAGATACCGGTTCTGATAGAGGGCACTTTGTCGACAAAGAACAGAGCAAATTCTTTGCACCTTGTGCTAGAACCTGCTCCTCCTGCACAAAGGTAGGCTGGATGTAATAGTCCATCCACCATGTGGAAGAGCTGAACTGGTCTGTTCCTTGCTGCAGCAATTTTCCTTGACATAAAATCTGCCTTCTTTCAGGAGATTGCCCCCGATAGTCACCATAATGTGACTTCAAGGCCAATTTGTCTTCCATAAGCCCCGATCTCCTCCAGCACTGTTCCAACCTCTGGCCCATTATCTCTAACTCCCTGAGCTCTGCATCAAACCAGGGGGTCATCCGGTGAGTAGATAATGGTCGGACATGGATGGGTGCAATCAAGCTGAAGGCCGCAGTGACAGCCCTATTATAGGCCTCCACTGCCTTTTCTGGCCTGATCGCACACGCAGACTCCACACCCGACAGATCCAGCACTGCCTGAAGTCCTGCTGGGGACAGTCCCTATAATAGGCGGTACTGGACCATCTCCACAGAGGATGGACCCTTAGGGGGAGCCCCAAATGTAAACCCACAGTGCTGTGATCCAACCAAATGACCAGATCAATTTGGAGGTCATCGACCCCAAGACCCAGAGTGAATGCCAGGTCCAGTGCATGACCATGTGAGTGGGTTGCTGAGGTGACAACTTTCTACAGGCCCAGAGCTTCCATACTCTGCAGGAGGTCACAGCCAAAGAATGAGAGTCCATCATCAACCCAGGTATTGAAATCCCCGAGAATTTACCCCAGGTCGGAGATGAAAACTCCAGCCTCCCACAGGAATTCCCTCTCCCCACCCAGTGGGTGGTAAATAAGGATCCAGTAGCCTACGCCAGGACCCCTTCACACAGCAACACTCTCAAATGACCTGGTAGAACCTACCAGTAGCACAGTGAGGTCCAGGCTGGATTTAAAACAAATGGCCCCTCCCTCATCTCTGCGATCCTTCCTTGAGGTGTGTATCACAGAGTACCCGGCCGGCACTGTTGCCTTAAAAAAAGGGAGCAGTATTGCCATCCAGCCAGGTCTCTGTGATGCAAGCAAGGTCTACCAAAGAAACCAAGTCTGCTGTTACTGCAGTCTTGTTCCTCATTGACCTGGCATTGCACAACACAGCCTGAGTAGGATGAGGGGAGGCTGCTGGATCAATCTCCTGCCCACTATTAATGGTGGAGCCTTTGAGTATGGGAAACAGACAAGGTGGACCCCTCTCCAGTTCCCATTTCACCCCAGGGTGCCTCCTAGGCCTCACACCCATATCTGTGACTCCCCGGCAGGAACTTGCATGACCCCCCACCTCAGACCCCCCCATGTGCAATTCCCAGCACCCTGCACCTCCTATACGTTTCTGTAGGTAGTGTGGGAAGCTCAAAAGGGTGAAGGTTATGGAGGTAGGCTGGTGAGTAGCTGCACCTTCTAGGTCTATAACTCAAACACATTCTGACTGTTTATTGCATTAATCCCACTAAACCCAAAGATTACTACAATAACCCCCCCCCCCAACAAAATACTGAAATAACCTTAATATCCAACACATCCACACATATACCCAATCACTCACACGGCCACTCACACTAATATAATCACACCGTGCTAGGAGAGGAGCCATGAGCATAGGTACTATCCATCCTTTGAACTGAAATTGTGATTTTGAGATAGTCTTTCTATGTCGTGTGTGTCTGGAATTAGATTGTAATGATCTGGATCCTCTAGGTCTGCTTTAATGGACCACCAGATATTCACAACATGCAATATGCTGAGGTGGGAAGGAATGAAAGGAGGATTAGAGATTTGAGTGACGCTCAGGTGTTGAGCCTGTCCCAAGGAGGTAACTGATGGCTGGATAGCACTCAGCATCCTGAGCGATGCTCTGTGAGTAGAACACAGTTCCAAATACAAGGCAGGCTATCCACATGGCTGCACAATTGTGAATCTACAGGCCATTTCACTACCACTACATCACTTATACCAGGAGTGACAGATATGAGCAAAGCGACTCTGAATCTGGCATCCAACAAAGATTGCCATAGATGGTCCAGAGGGTGAGAAATGCCACTGAACACCTGAGCAGATGATGGAACAGGCATAACTTGAATACTATAAGGAAGAAGGACAGTGACTGATTTTGGGGTCATTTAGGAATCTATTTATTCCAGCTCTCATGAGACATGGGATGACACGCTGTACATTTCTCCTTGTGAATTTTTTACTGTTGCATACATTTCCCTGAGGATTTTATTTAACTCTTCAGTTGAAACTGTATTGAAATCAACAGTGTTTTTTTTTCATTAAGCCAGTCACTAAAAATATTCATGACTTAGGATGTCTGCCTTCTTCTATTTATTTCATTTCTGTCCAATTCAATGACATTTAATTCAGTTTTAGTTACTGTGCTGCGATGGGTGCACATTTCATTTTCACTTGGTTGAGGTTGTGATTCAGTAATTTCTGTCTCAGAGGTGCTGTTTCATCATTGTCTCTCATAGGAAGTTCCTCAGTTTCTGTTGTGGTGTCAGATCCAGGTTCACTGACTTCTATAACAGGGGTGGCTTCCCTCTCATTTTCTGACCTAAGTAATTGAGATAGGATGTCCTCATCAAACAAATTAAAGCTGGTTTCCATTGTGCTTTTCTAGTCAGTACTCTGTCACTCTGAGGTAAATCTAGTCAGTAGGGTTACTCTGAGATAAACTGCTAGCTGTCAAGTGATGAGTCATAATATTCCAACAGTGGAGGGGTTCTGATCACTGACTGCAAGGTGAAGAGGCTTCACTAGCTACCTGATCTACTTCCAGTACTGCTATGTTGAGATAACAGACCTGGGTTCCGAGGCTCTCAGCCAATCAAATTTCTGGACTTTTTAGACCCATTTTATAATTTGTAGTAACAAAAGATGTCAGCCTACAACTAAACAAAATTAGTCTGATACAATCTACTATACTACAGTAAACAGTAAGTAAACCAAAATGTTTTTGCACTCAACGTGCACTTTGGGACCAGCCCCACAACTGAGTATGGGGCCCTTGGTGGTGATTGTTCCCCTTTAAACAGGCTGATAACTCATATAGTAAATCAGGCCACTGGAGATACCACCACCAGTGTGTCTGTAACTCTCACTCTCAAGGCTCATCACACGACCGACTGTGAGCCATTGTCAGTGGCTCACAGCAGCCAGATTGGTGCTCCTGCTGACGTGTGAACCTTCCCATTTTGGCAGTTTTCTGTTGCATGGCGTTGCCACCACGATCCCTCTTTTCCTGGGCTTGCGGAATAGTGTAGGTGGTTTCCTGTGCCATCTGAACAGGCAAACCACCCACATCACTACAAGTCCCCACCAACCCAACAGTGACTGGAACAACATCCAAATCACTGGAAAGGAAAAGGGCACCGGAAACACCAATGTCGTGTTAACATTGCTCTCTAACGTTTCATTTAAATTTATTTGAACAATTTGAAAGTAGCCACTGCAGCAAGGCACAGTATGAACGAGCCTTCAGATACAAATGAGAATATTGTGATCCTTACTTCCCTATGTTGTTTCATCAGAACTCTCAGTCTTACATCTCCTGTTCAGAACACATTTGTCACTGTGTGGGGTGCAACCTGACAGGACTAACTGAGCTTGATTCACCAGTAATGACACAATGCATTTATGTACACAATGGGTTTTAGCACTGTTACAGCATCTTAAAGTGTGTTTATATTACCATATCTGCACCGTTGCCTGTGGTGCAGATGAGCTGCACTGTTGCAAATCTGGCAGTGTAAACAGCTGCCAGAGCTTTGAAAGCTGCTCCACTGTGGTGCAGAGCATTCCCTGCTTTCGTGTGAATGTGTACTGGTGCAGGTGTTTTTGCAGCAATGACAACGAACCTCCCACAGTAACACCCCAACTGCGATAGACTGTGCTGTGACAGGGATTGCTCTGCGATGGACTTTGTAGCAATGGGGGGTAGGCACCTAATGCCACTGTCTGTGCAACGTGGAGTTAGATATATAAAGTAGGGGGGTGGGGAGCATATCCCCCACATGGGCGGGTGCAGGGGGTTGCCGCCCCGCCCACATTGATGTGGTCAGTGTGTTGCGGGTCATGGTCGGGACACAGCAGCATCAGGGATGTCAGCTGGAGTCCATTGCTGTAAAGGACAATGCTGTGATTCCCTTCACTGTGGCATGATGGAACCTTTTGAAGGCATCTAAACATGCTGCTCTGCCTGCACCAGTGCAGTCCATAGTACCCTGCACCAGGCCAAACTGTTCTCTCCCATTTGACAGCTCACTCTCCTACATGCAGCCCATGTCAGTGTCCCTTCCCCACACTGCTCTCAGCAGTCATTGATGCTAGTGTCCCTACACAAATGTACCAAGTGTGTCCATGTGTTTCTCATGTGCATTGTACTGGTCTGTTTCTCTCTCTCCGATCCCAGCTGTCAAATAATGCCCACAAGCACTGTTCTGAAGGTTCCTCTGCTGTATCTGCCGCTGTTCCTAGTAACAATATCAGTCTCCTGTTCCCATAAAGCCTTGATTACTTCAATTTTGCTGTGGTAGCAAAGCAATGTCCCTACCCGCTCTGCTATCAGTCTCCCTACCCACTCTGCTCTCGGATCCCCTCCCTGCACCAGCTGGAAAGGCAGCTACAATGGTGGAAACCTATCTGCAATGGTGCAGAGCTTCAGCATGTGAACAGGGGTCAGCAGCAGTGCAGATTGAGTGGCTGCAGTGATTTGGATGGAGGTGGCACAGGTAAGTTGTGTATAAGCACACATTTAGTGTGAGGTGCACTCTTACTGTTGTAGTAATTTCTATTGTGTCCATACATAAGAGCTCTGGAGCTGTTCAGAAGCAGTGGAAGGGTTGCAGGCATCCTGGCTCCCCCTCCCCTCATGTTTTATTTATGTCCCTCAGCTGGATTCCATCACTACAAGTGCATCACTTCAGGTGGTATGGAGCGTTCACAAAAGAACTGAAAATTCCTGCACTGTTTCAGCTCCCCACTACTGCAGAGTTTCACAGGAGCTGAAACAGATCAGCTTACAATGTTCCTAAACATGTCTACACTTATCCTCTGGCAGCAAATCAGCCACTCTGCACCACTCACACTGGTGCAGATTGATCTGTATAAACAGACCTATTATTAGTAGCAAAATACACTTCTGTATCCCAACCTACTGAGTGCCTCTGCTGAATAAAATTAAAGTTTTCAAATCATTCAGAAGAGATTCTGTTGCCTCACCCTCTCATGTACATCCAGTGTTGGAATTGCAGAGGGGCATGTCAGGACTCACCCCCTCCCCCCCGTAACAGTGAAGTAAGCTCCAGTAGCTCACATACAGTATCACTGCCATTGACTGACAGATGTGACAGCCAGGATGCAATGCAGAAATGCTGCAGAATATCACAGAATGCTGCAGTGTACTGCAGGGGCCATTGTAAGTCAATGGCAATTAAGTCCTTTTGTCTTGCAGGATTTTGTGACATGTCATTACTGCAAGATACTGTGCTTCATCATGGCTGACTCCACTGTATACTGTAATGGGAAAGGGGTCTCTTTTTAAAGACAGAGAGCCTGTGGGCCACCATAGCTTCCAAACCTCATACTGTGTAATTTCAACACTTCCTGTGATTCCATCTCTAAACATCTTAGTAAAATGAGATTGTAGCCATTTTAGTCCTTGGAAAACAGGGGTCACTGGATAGTTTGACATCTTTTATTGGATCAACATATATCTTGTACAAAGATGGTATAGTACACAAGATTCAGGGCCACACAGGTCCTTTCACCAGGTGCAGCACTGAACAGAAAAAGCTGAACTTATACTTAGAGTTGTATTGTTTCAAAATAATGTACAACAGGATATTTTAGGTAAGGAGAGAAGTGTTAGTAGGGAGGGTCGGTAGACAGAGAGGAAACAGGTCCTCAGCAGCGAGGGGATGCCTTTGAAGGAAGTGTTAAGATGTTCATATGAGTGAGGCAGAATAGGTGCATTGAAGGTTTAATGAAAGAAAATGTGACAAGATTTGTGACAGGAACACAGGAAGGGGTGATGGCAGTAAACTGAAATACACACAGTGCAATGGGGGTGAAACAGAAAGAAAAAAATAAACTGGAAATGAGATGGGTGCATAAGCAATCAGTATAACTGTGTGAAGTACTATTAATACAGGTGTTACAGTCCTCCATAATGTGTCATAAATCCAATATCCCAATTGAGTCCATTATGTTTAGTGTAAAATTTCAAAATCCAGACATCTCTAAACATGAAACTGCTGTTAAAGTGCCCTGAATGGGTCCCCTATGTAACTAACTACTACTGACTTTACAGGTGGCTTACATGGCAATGCCTCTCTTTCTGCATAGGCTACTTATGGTTACATTATCTCTATTAGCAGGTACACATGTTTCTAGAACAAACTGGGGAAACCACAATGATTCATTAGCATACCCTCACTATCTCTTCCTAGCAGCTTTTACTTTCCTGAGTGTGTGGTCCCTAGCAGGGACACTAACAAACTTGTAGTTTTGGCTGGTATAAGCTGATGTGAATTTGGCACCACTCTCACAGGCTTCTCTCCAGAGCTTGCCAGAGGAACCCCTCAACCATTTGTATACTTACCACACCTCTACCCAACAGTGAAGCTCTCTTACTAGGTACAAGACCCTCTCAGGGATCGATGTCAAATGGCCTCCACAATTTCCTTTGAGGCTGTGTTTTCCCTCCTGGTACAACGCATTTTATCAGCAGATACCACAATGCATCTTCTTTACTTTTCTGGGGGAGTTGAAAACAAAGATTTACCAAGTGGCAATGACAAGCACCATGAACTTTTCAAATATGAAATATGGTGAACCACAAATTGGGAACAATGCAACCTGCTAAGAGGAATTACAGAAAATGAGGACTGGACTGTGTTGTTCTAAATCGAGGATTCCTTCCCTTCTTAACGGGATGTATTTTTTTTTTTGTATATTCTGGCATTGCTTATTATAGCCATGCAGGAAACCATGGTTGCAGTGATAGGCAAGGGACTGAGCATTTCCAGCAGCTTATCTGTGGCTTCAACCAGATCCATTACTTCACTGTGCACTCTCAAGGTGGGAAAATCAATCTTCACATGCCTAGCATGTATCCTCCCTGTGCCATTTTTTTTTTCATCAATTGTTTCTGCATCTGTGATGTCCCACCAAACCCCTTTGGGCCTTGACCCCAGCCTCATCATTTACTTAGTTCAGGATTTACATCACCACTTTCCTTGCCTTGATGAACTATAGAGCAAGATGGCGGCCATGCTGGGCCAGCCATCATGAACCACCTTGATTTGTTGCTTACTATTTGTTGTTTATTTTCTGTCGTTTAAATTGTTCTGGTGTTTAAACGGTTTTTTGTTGCAGCGTTTATTTTGTACATTTTTTTGAAGAAACAGGACTGAGCCCTTACCGTTTTTTCATTTGTTTGTTGTTCTGTTCTGCTGGGGTCCGTGCGAACTTTGTTCCGGACCCGACCCTTGTGCTTGCATCTTTCAGCGCAAGTGGTGGATGTGGGGAGGTTTCTCCTTTTGCTGGCCCACTGCTGGATTTAGTGCTTCTTCTGGCACTTTGGTTCAGGGCTTTTCCTGACATCCTGGGCTTTCCCTGTTGTGCTGGACTTGTGGGAAGGAGGTGTACCTCTGAAGATTTGAACAATGCTATTGTTGAGTGCCATGATTGGGTGACTTGCTTTGGAAAACTGCTGCCCTGTTTTTACCTGGATTTAATTCAACCTGATGCTGGGGTACCATCATTAGATAGTCATACTCGATTAGCTGTATTGAGCTTGGGGGTAGTGAGGTCACGGTATCATGCTGAGTGAGGGAGGCCCTTACCCCCCCCCCCGCACCCAGGGCTATTCCTGATTGTGCTGCTCGGGACCGAGCAGGAACTGTCCCATTTGACTCCGTGGAGCCAGAGACATCTTTTAGGGTGCTCCTAAGTTACCCCAAGGTTGATCCTGGTGGTCTGGCCTCAGGGTGCCTGTAGCTGCAGGTCTCGGGTAGTGTCTACAGGGCCTGGTTGAGATGGTTGTGGGTGGGGGGGATACCCTTCTTTTGTTTCGATATAAGGACACTCCTGGCCTTTGCCTATGGTCCCCTCGCTTTTCGTTATAATTTAGTTCTTGGGATTTTACGGACTGACTCATGGATTTATGGTTTCCCTTCCTGGATTATAATGGAGCAGCTATAGATTTTTTATCTGTGGATTCTTGGAGAAACAACTGTTTTGATTGAAGACTTGTTCTTGCAGAAACAATCCTGGTGGGGCTTGGCTCTGTTTGTTTGTTTTTTTTTGCTTTTTGAACTGTGTGTGATTTATTGAGCTGATTTATTATTTTAACCCACTGGATATCTGTGCTGAAAGGTCTATTTTTATACTTATTTTGGATTCAGAGCTTATTTTGATCCATTGTTTTTTTCCTGGCCTATCCTCACTGTGTGAGAGACAGTGTGTGGGGCTATTGCTTGCTGGTTTCCTTCCCTCACTCTGTAAGAGAGTGGAGGATCAAAGTACTTTGGACAGTGACAGTGTGTGGGGTTCTTGTTTTCTGGATTCTTTTCCCCCACTCTGGGAGAGAGAGTGGAGGATCGAACTGTTCTGGACAATTTACCCAGAGTGGTGGGAGCACTCTGTCCCTTCAGAACTCAACTTGTTTTTTATTAAACTTATAATTATGATATGTTTATGTACTTACTGTCTGGTTAATTTGATGTTATTATTTTGAGTATATTATTAGTTTTTTGGGTGTGAGTGATTTGATGCATTGGTAGTTTAGATGTGCTGGCAGGTTACTCTCCCGGTCGTGCACTACTCACCCTCTGAACTTCTGGGGCCGCCGCCCCTTTAACCCCCCCCTCCACTGCAGGCTACAGTATATCAACATTTCAGAGCACTAGGAATTGCTCGCAGGGGCAGGGCTGGGTTGGGGGCCCCGAACTTCGAGGGAGAGTGAGCGGGGTGCTTGTATCAGGGTAGTGAGGTCCAGGAGATGCCCTGGGATGAAATGGATTCCAGAACATGGTTCTCCATGCCTGGTCTTCATACCCATGGGCTACAATGTATTTGGGCCAATAGCTCGGGAGGCAGCAGAATCCCGTCCGACTTGAGCGGTGTTATGCAATGCCAGGTCTATTAAGAACACGACGGCAGTAATTGCTGATCTTGTTGGGACAGCAGACCTGGCATGCATTACCGAGACCTGGTTGGATGATAATGCTGGCCCCATATTGGAGGTTGCTGTTCCGGCCCGGTTCTTTGTGATACACCGCTCGAGATCGGACTGCAGGGGCGGGGGTGTAGCCATTTGTTTTAAGATGGAACTGGGCCTTGTAGGTGTGCCAGTTGAGGAATCCAGCTCATTTGAGTGTACTGTTGTTCAAACAACATGAAGTCTTGCTGTATTCTGACATAATCAATTAGCCCCAGCACTTGAACTGCCCCAGAGAGAAAAGCATTAACTCTATGCAGAAGCATAGAACATTGAGCTCGAGCTCGGTTTTCAAACCTCTGTCTGTGGTACTTCCCAGTGTAACCATCAGATTCTTTACTCTGCCTAACAGTGAAGTCACTCTGGAGATTCCTCTGCTCAGTTCGGTAAAGTTTAAAAAGCATTCGGTTTAAACCGTGCTATTTGTTGTTTATTTGGATTTCCAGACTCTGTCTATGGTACAGGTAGTGTAGTAGATCAGTAGTGACTGTGTTTTAGTTGGAAAAACTGTGGAAATTGTTCTTTTCTTCGGTTTCTTATCGGTCGGTCCGGTTAGGAACCGACCTTATTTCTACTTTGTTTTAAAATTTATTTTTTTCTGGGATTAGAGTGGTGTTCCGGCACCGATCGGTTTCAAAAGAACTGGGCCCTTTTCTGGTTCTCTTTCAAAACCCATGACACGGTTTGTAACCGATTGGTTATTTATTACCTGGCTTGAAAGCTGCTATAGGGTTATTTAGTAGGTTGGCCATGTCTGAGAAACCCAAGAAGAAAACTGGTCCCACTGGGTTTCAACACTGTACTGAGTGTGGGGAGGCCTTTGCCAAGGCCAACCCCCACCTCATCTGTGTTTATTGTCTGGGGTTTGACCACCTCAAGTCAGACTGCCAAATTTTCAAAAACGTTCCCAAAGCCACTCTAGAAAAAAGATTGAGTAGGCCGAAGGAAAGGGAGGCCGAGAAGTCCGTAGATCCTGATGGCCAGCCCGGTTCGGTTGCGGCTGAACCTGAGGAGGTGCCTACTGAACTAAGCGATACCTCCTTGGGCAAAAGGAGAGCTGACTCTGAGGGGCTGGTTCTGTCAAAAAGGAAACGAAAGTCTGCCGGTTCGGATCTTGTACTGCATACTCCAACCGTGGACAAGATAGCCAAAGTGATTAGCATTGTTCAATCACATCGTCTGGTTCCATCTGAACCGGTAACACCAGTTAGGCGGTCGGATCAGTCAGATCCATCTCCTTTGGACTACGATCCAGATGCTTTATATGAGGAGTGGGAGGGTGACGAAGACTATCCCGATGATGATGATGAAGGTGAAGATGATGACCAGGGGGGTCTGGATGTGCCCATTGAATCAGACATCTCCCCAGACAGGCCCTCTAATGTCTCCCCTCCCAGGCTTTCTGAGTCCCCTTCACACTTTTTGTTCTATAAGAAGGTGTCTGAAACCCTCCAGCTCCCATTGGTTGAAGCTGTTGAGGAGGAAGAAGAGCCTGATTTTGTGGAAATGATGGACATCCCAGAGTCCAAAGGTTGTCTATCCCTCTTCATAAGTCATTGGGGAACCAGACACAAAAAATTTTACAAACTCCTAATTCATTACCTCCTGTGGACAAAAGAATGGACAGAAGGTACATGTTATCAGGCTCAGTTACGGAGTTTCTTTATAATCATAGCAGCCATGTTGGGGTAGTGCAGGCTGCAGCCTATGACAGGGCTAACATTCCTTTGGCTTCACACCCCTCGGACAAGGACTCCAGGAAAGTTGATGTCATGGCCAAAAAACAATATTTGGCATCCTCTTTGGGACTCAGGCAGGCAAACTATATAGCCTACACAGCCAGGTACCAGAAGTCCACATGGGATACTGTTCTGAAACAGGCCTCCCCCCAGCTAGCCAAGGAGTTGGAGGAGGTGGCTGCAGATGGAATTGAGGCATCTAAAGTACAATTTCATGCTGCTGTGGACTCCAATGATGTGGCATCTAGCGTCATGGCTATATCTGAGTCTCTCAGAAGACATGTTTGGCTCAGATGTACTAGCCTATCACAGGATACCCAGACTAAGGCTATGGACTTTCCTGTAGTTGGTAACTCTCTGTTTGGGGAGCAGACAGAAGCTTACATGAAGAAAATGGATGAATAAAGGACCACTTACAGGAGTGCACAAGCCAAGGAAAGGCAAGCCACTCCACAAAAGCAGCAGTCCAGGGGCAGGGACAGGCCCTTTCACATGTCTTCTTACCAAGCCCAGGCCTCCTCTCCTTTCCCACAGAGTTTTTTTTTCTGAGGGATGGGCAGGAGGGGGATGAGAAGGGCTGCTTCCTCCTACCAGTCTAAGGCTCCTGCCAAGCAGACACCCTGAGGTGTCAGCCCGGGTCGACTCCCCAATTCCAGTAGGAGACAGGCTGGCTTACTACTTTCAGGCCTGGAAGTCTGTGACCTCAGACAAGTGGGTCCTGGAAGTAGTAAGCCAGGGACTAGCCCTCAGCTTCAAAAGGTTCCCAAAAAAGAGTGCCAGGTCTTTTCCACCTGCATCAATTTCAGAAACCCTTGCCCTAGAGGCAGAGGTTTGCTCTCTCCTGGCTCTCAGAGCCATAGAGAGGGTTCCTACTCAACACAGGGGAAAAGGCCTGTACTCCAGGTACTTCCTTACCCCCAAAAAAACAGGGGAGTGGCGACCCATCCTGGACCTAAGGTATTTGAACAAACACATTTTAAAACCCAAATTCAAAATGGTAACTCTGGGAATAATCCTTCCCTCTTTAAGGCCAGGGGATTGGCTAGCATCCCTGGACCACAAGGATACCTACTTCCGTATTCCTATCAGGTGCTCCCACAGAAAGTATCTCAGGTTCGAGTTGCCTGCAGGCCATTATCAGTCCAGGGCCATGCCATTTGGCCTAACATCAGCTCCAAGGGTGTTCACAAAGTGCCTTGCAGTAGTGGTGGCTTACCTCAGAAGACAGCGTATCACCATTTTTCCATATCTGGATGACTGGCTAATCATAGGTCAGTCATCAGACCAGGTCAGGTCAGCTCTGCAAACCACCCAGGACTTGCTCAGCTCTCTGGGATTGCTTCTCAATCTTCCGAAATCTGTTCTCGAACCAGTACAACTTCGCACTTTCATAGGGATAGAATTGGATACTTTCCAAGAAAGAGCTTTCCTCCCCCTGGCAAGGGTGAAGGCCCTAGTAGATCTTGCTTCCTCTTTTTGACCTCAGGTTTCTCGTCCAGTGAGACAGTTCCTTCAACTTCTGGGCCACATGGCAGCCTCCACTGCAGTGGTACAGGGAGCCAGATTTCAGATGAGGGATATTCAGTTCCTAGCCCTTCAGAGCTTCTCAGATTCAGTCAAGGGCAAGGTGGTCCAAGTCAGAACAGACAACACCACCACCACAATGTGGCACATCAACAAGCAGGGAGGCACTCGGTCCATGGCCTTGTGCACAGAAGCCATGAAACTGTGGTCTCTGGCCTATTCTCTTCAGACTTCCCTGGTAGAAGTTCACCTTCCAGGAAAGGACAATGTACTAGCAGATGCCCTGAGCAGGATTTCACAGGGACATCACGAATGGCCCCTGGATTCTCACATCCTGAAGGTAATCTTCTCCAGGTGGGGCGCTCCAGAGATAGATCTCTTTGCAGCACCGGACAATCATCAACTTACTCTGTTTTGTGTAGACCTCCAGTCCTGGGGACGGTACCCCTGGATGCTCTCATTTTGGACTGGAAGGGCAGGTTTCTCTATGCCTTCCCTCCCTTCCCTCTGCTGTTCAAAGTTCTGATCAAGATCAGAACTCAACACTGCACAGTGATACTAGTGGCTCCAGATTGGGCCAGACAGCCTTGGTATCCTCTTCTGCTGTCCTTGACAGTGTCACGTCCCCTGTCTCTTCCCATGAAATACAATCTCCTGTCCTTCTCCCAGGGGCGGATCTAGTAACCCAATCTCCAGTCTCTCAACCTCAAGGCCTGGCTGTTGAAGAGTTAGAATATGCAGCACTACATCTCTCTCAGAGAGTTCTGGATACTCTGAAGGTCTCCAGGAAACCTACCACTAGAAAAACTTACAATTCCAAATGGAAGAGGTTCAGTATTTGATGTTCTCAGAAAGGCATTGTGCTTGATTCTGCAGACATCTCCACAGCCTTAGATTATCTAGTTCATCTGAATGGTCCAGGCCTTAGGCCTACCACCCTGAAGGTTCATCTAGCAGCTGTCTCTGCATTTCTTTCAGCAGGAAAAGGCTCTTCCCTGGCATCTCATCCTGTTTTCAGGAAGTTTTTCAAAGGTCTGGTTCACATTAACCCTCCCTTTAGACAGCCTACTCCACCTTGAGATCTTAATGTCTGCATTGCTCAGTTTATGCAGCCACCCTTTGAACCTCTGGCTTTAGCTGAGTTGAAGTACTTGACCTGGAAAACTGTGCTCCTGGTAGCTATTACTTCTGCCAGGTGGATTAGTAAATTACAGGCCCTGTCAGTTGAACCTGACTTCATATCCTTCCATAGGGATAAAGTGATCCTAAGAACCAATAGGAGGTTCTTGCCCAAAGTGGTATCGGATTTTCATCTGAACCAATCTATATCTCTCCCTGTGTTTTTCACTGACCATTCTTCTTCAGAGGAAAGAAGATTACACAATTTGGATGTTAAAAGGGCTCTTAGCTACTACATAGAGCATACTAAAGTACACAGAAATTACTGTCTTCAATTGTTTCTCACTTATGGTGAAGTGGGGAAAGATAAGCCTGCCACGAAAAGAACTATTGCAAGGTGGATTGTTTCTTGTATACAATTCTGCTATGACAAATTGGGCAGAACACGCCTTCAGGCCTGAGGGCTCACTCGACTAGGGGTACAGCTGCTACTCTGGCTGCGGCCAGATATACCCTTGTTAGAGATCTGTAAAGCAGCCACCTGGAAAACAGTACATACATTCACCAAGCATTACTCCCTGGACATCCAGACTAGGAGTGATGCTAGGTTTGGCACAGCAGTACTGCAGAGCCTGTTCCCAGAGCAGGTTCTGCATTCCCTCCTCCATAGGGAACTGCTTGGTAGTCTGCATTATGTCAGAATACAGCAAGACGTCATGTTGTTTGAAGGAAAAATTACTCACCATAGTAATGTTGTTTCTTCTAATGGAGTCTTGCTGTATTCTGACCTCCCCCTGCCTCCCTTCTCAGAACCTAGTTTTTGGGAAGTGGGCTGGCAGGTACAGTGTTGCACCTCAGGGCTGTACCTTGTACCCTCCCTCTTGAGAAGTGGGGTACTGTTATTGTGATTTTCTTGTATTTTTATAGTTAATACTGTCACTACCTTTTCCTTCTTGGGTTCTCAACTTGAGTCTTTTTGGACCCAAATTTTTTGCCCTTTGGCTATATGCTTGAACAATTTCCATACTATAGTACTTAGCTAGTTAGCTTGCTCGTAAGAATCTGACGGTTACACTGAGAAGTACCATGGACAGAGGTTTGAAAACTGAGCTCAAGCGCAATGTTCTATGCTTCTGCATAGAGTTAACTCTTTCCTCTCTGGGGCAGTTCAAGTGCTGGGGCTAACTGCATTATGTCAGTATACAGCAAGACTCCATTAGAAGAAACAACATTACTATGGTGAGTAATTTTTTCTTGCAGGTGTAGGCTGTAGGATCGTTCTCATCTACCGTCCACCCGGGCGTGGAAACAGTTCCTAAAGGAAGTAGCAGATGTTATGGTCGATATGGCATTTGAGTCACCAAGGTTGATGGTCCTGGGTGACTTTAACACCTGGGTCAATGATGAACTCTCACAATTCAGTCAGGACTTCCTCCAGCTGATGACATCGCTGGGCTTTACACAGGTTGTTGCCTCTGCAACTCATAGGTTCAGTTACTCACTTGACCTGGTTTTCCTCCTGGGGATTGAAACCTCTGATCTGGTGGTGGAACCAGTTGAGTGGTCAATCACCACACTATAAGGTTCAGTTTCCAGACCTCCCCTTATAGGCCTGCCCCTGTGGAGATGGTCAGATACCGCCCTTTGCGGGATGTGAGCCTTGATGGCTTATTGATGGTATTAGATCTATTGGGATTTCCGGGGGTAAGTGAGAGCCCAGAGAGCCTAGTTCAGGCCTATAATAAGGCAGTTACTGAGGCTCTGGACTCTATTGCTCCAGTCCGGGTCCATCCTCTCTCTGTGTCCGCCCTCAGTCTCCACGGTTTGGTGGGACCTTGAGGGAGCTGCGACAAGTAGGACAAAGGTTAGAGCGTTGCTGGCCGAAATACGCCCTGGATGCTGACCACCTTAGATTGATGGAACATTATCAAATCTATCAATCAGCAATCACCTGTAAGAAGGCAGAGTTCCTGTCCTGGGAGATTGCTGCCACTCAGAATCGACCTGCTCAGCTCTTTCGAATGTTGGACAAGTTGTGCAACCCAACCTGTCTGCAGGTTCGAAGAGCCTTTTTACAAATTGAGTGTGATGAGTTTGCTCATTTCTTTGCAGATAAGGTGGCCAGAATCAGGGCTGAGATCCTGCTGGCTCACTCTATGGAAGCTGATGGTGGTCAGTGCCTGGTCACTTCTCCTTGGTTTGCCTGGAGCTCTTTTGACTGGCTGGAAATTGTGGATATAGTGTGGCTTGCCCAGGGTATGTGCCCAACGTGCTGTAGTTTGGACCTGGGACCAACTCTCTTGCTTATGGGGTGTTCTAACACCATTGGCCCTGTCCTCGCAAAGATAATTTGGTGTTCCCTAGAGTCGGGTGAGTTTTCTAGCTCCCTGAAGGAGGTGGTGGTGACACCACTCCTGAAGAAAGCTGCTCTGGACCCAAACTGCTTCGCTAACTACAGACCTATCTCAAACCTTCCCTTTGCAGGGAAGGTGATTGAGAAAGGTGCTGCGCTACAGCTGGAGAACCACCTTACCATCCACGATATATATGAACCTCTCCAGTCCATTTTTTGTAAGAGGCATAGTACCGAGTTTGCTCTGGTTCAGGTGCTCAATGATCTCTTGGTGGTGAGGGATCAGAAGCACCATTCCATCTCGGTACTTCTTGATCTCTCCTCAGCCTTTGACACCGTGGACCATGGGGTGCTTCTTGGGTGCCTGAGGGTTATCTGTGGCCTGTATGGAACATTTCTCAGATGGTTTCAATCCTTCTTCACTGGCAGATCTCAGAAAGAGTTGTCGGGGATCTTTTCCTCCGGCCCATTCTCTCTCTGCCATGTGGGGTCCTTCCAGGGTCGGTGTTATTCCCCATGTTGTTTGCGGTGTATATTCTGCCCCTTGGAGACATTGTAAGATGGTATGGGCTGAAACTTCACTGCTATGCTGATGATACCCAGCTCTACCTGTCTTTTGCACCCGACCAGGATAGTGCATGCTCGGTCTTTAATAACTGCCTCACAGAAATCCAGGACTGGATGAAATCCAGCTGGTTGAAACTGAACTCTGGAAAGACTGAGGTGTTGGTGGTGGGTCCAGGTCACTGAACAGAGGGGTTGGTGGCTGGACAGCCTTCTGGACTCTGTCTCAGGGGTGTCCAGCTGCCTTCCGCTGAATGAGTATGAAACCTGGGTTTGGTCTTTGATGATGGGTTGACACTGCGTTCGCAGGTGTCGGCAGTCGTCAAGTCCTCATTTTACCATCTCAGGAACATCACCAGGATGAAGCACCTTGTTCCATCTGGCAACCTTCCAATGTTGATCCATGCCTTTGTGACCTCGTGCCTAGACTATTGCAGCTCCCTGTACCTAGGGCTGCCGGGGGTTAATATCTGCCACTTGCAGCTAGTGCAGAATGCTGCAGTGCAATTTTTGATGGGGACTAATCATTCTAGTCACATCACACCAGTGCTGCACGAACTGCACTGGCTGCCAATTCAGTGGCAGATCACCTTCAAGGTTGGGCTTCTGATATTTAAGGCCCTGCACGGACAGAGCTTGGGCTATCTGCAAGAGCTCCTGTTGCCTTACTGCCCCGGATGACTGCTCCGCTCAGCTGATGAGGGGTTGTTAGAGATCCCAAGAGTACTTCTTAAAACATCAGGGGTCCGTGCTTTTATGTATATGGCCCCTACCCTGTGGAATTCTCTACCTCATCAGATACGTGAGTGCATGACTGTGGAGAGTTTTAAGAGGGCCTTGAAGACCTATTTATGGCCTCTTGCCTGTGAAGATTAATTATATTTGGACTATTATTTATTAACTTAACCTGCTGTATGTGAATTTAATGATTTTTATTAATTGGATTTTATCTGTTCTTAAAGCTGTACAGCGCCTTGGTTGTAGAAAGGCGCTTTAAAAATAAAGTTATTATTATTATTACTATTATTATTTCCAGGACCACTATGTGGTGAGGGGGTGCTTTGATTGGTAGTGCAGTGCCTGCAGGGTCATCAGCCCTCATCCTAATGACCAAGGTGGTTATACTCCTGTGCTTTTCACCTTTCAGTTTCCCAAGGGGCCAAGTTGCGTGCAGTGATGCAGTTACAGGCATCTGTGTCCGGTCCCATTCTTATGTTGCTCGCCTATTATACCACCTAGTCTCCTTAAGAGTGAAGAGCATAGGGTACTGCAGAACACTGACTACTCACCATAACCACGATAAAGTTGAAAATATGTAATTCAACCCATTAAAAGTTAAAAAGGATCAATGTACCTTTTTTAAAAGTTTTCCGGAGCATATTCCATTGCTTCCTAGTATGGTAGATTGGAATACGCTACCCTGACTAAATTCAGATATTGAGATAAATGCCAAACATAGAATGTTCATTTCATAGCATATTAGGAAGGAGCTCTGGGAGATGGGATATGTTAAACTGAAAGATTTTATTTTGGAGGTGAAATTTTTTGCTTATAACCAATTAAAAAAAGACTCTGTCAGCATCTGATTGATAAAATGCACTGTGACTGTACTGTAAAAGGTTTATCCTGCAATTCAGTGGGAGTCTGTCAGACTCCTCCCCTGCTCTTCATTAGCAGAACACAAGCACACACCTTTTGCCTAGTACTTTTTGCAGTTTCTGTGTTGCTTGGCCCTACTCATCACCTGCCTCCTGCTCGCCTGCTTTTGTCTCTTCCATTTTCCTTGTCTCCATTTTGTTTCTTCTCTCATTTCATCAGTGTTGTCCATTCCCCTTCCCCAGTGACTTGCCTGCTTTTGTGTCCATGCTCTCCCATTCCTCTGTGTCTGTGTCTCCCCGGTAGCTCTGCCACTCCCTCTGTTTTGCTGCTCTTGTGCTCCTGTCTCCCTGCTTCCACCCACTCTTTCTGCGGCTCTGCTGTGTTCACTTTTCTCCTGCTTGTGGCTCCTGCTGCTCCTTTGTGTTTTACTCCCTTATGGTTTGGTCACTCTTCTCTGCTGCTTCCTTCATCCTGGCACCATGGCTCATCCTGCTCTCTCTTCCACACAGAGCCCCCCTCCTTTCCAGCTCACTGCTCTCTCTCTCTCTCTCTTTTATGGCTCACCCTCCTCTCCTCTCTCCTCCTCTCCTCTCCTCTCTCTCCTCTCCTCTCCTCCCCTCCCCTCCTTATTCCTTGCTGTTTGTTGTTTCAGGAGGCTCATTATAGTGGCTCCTGCTGCTGTCTGCTTTCCTTTGGCCTTAGGCATGGCTGGCCTGCTGCTGGTACCCTGCTGCCTTCCTGGTTCCTGACTGGCCTACAGTCTTTTTCCTGATGCTGCTCTCCTGTATTTTCTCTGGGTGTTCCTTGCTGGCCTGGGTCTCCTGGGGTTTGATTCAGGTGGATGCCCTTGCTTAGCTAGCTGAGTTTTTTCATTTGCTTGTCCTCGATCTGTGACCATTCTTATTGCCTTTCTTATATTTCCAGAATGGAATACAGAGGCCTAAGGTAACCTTAGCCTGGGTGTTCGACAATGTTGCTCCCTCACCAGGCCTCTTACGATACAATCTGGTGGATGACGGTTCAGAGGGCTTTCTTCTATCTTGTCTTCAGTTTCGTTGTACTCAGTTTTAAGGCTCCTGTGATAAGCAATGTAACTGTATTGCAAGGGTCTTTAGGAGCACTATTGTATGACCATGTGCCTAGCCTGTCCTGTACTTTGAACCAGGTCCCACCATCAAGCATCGCTCAGGACATTGGAGGTCATCCAACCTTAATAGTTACCTCTTTGCTGACAGGCTTCACACACTATGCTCTCTGACTCATGCTTTATTATCATTTGTTACAGTGATGTCCTCCATCAAGAACATCCATTTTGGTCCTTTGGACCAAGAGTCGGATCCTCCTCATTCTGTAAATAGAAAGGTTGTGGCCAAATCCCATCTCAGGATTAAAGGCTGGACAGTTCTTAAGCTTGTGGCTGCTCTCCAAGTCTTGAAGGTCCCCTTTTCAGCATCGCTAAAAATCAAGAGCTATGCAATCTCTCCATACACACCATATCTGCTGATCCTGCTCATGCAACTCCATGCTCAGGACCTCTGACTCTGCTTCCACCTATAGCTCCCACAACTTCCCAGTTTTCCAAACTTCATGACTTATTTCTCCAAGTCATTTCAGCTGTTTTGAACTTGGACATCCAAGGTCATTGCTTTGGAAACCAGGGTATCGACGGCACCAGATCCAGAACCTTCGCCAATGCCTTCAGGAACTCCTGAACCCACTCCACCAGTGCTGACACCTCCAAGCCCTAGGAGTTCTGGGCTCACCACCACTGCACCCACAACTGGTACTGTTATTTCACCCTGATACATTACCATTCAAACCATGGCTTGTCCAACCCATCTGGTAATGAATCACATCAGGAAGGACTTTATTGAATGGAAAGACATAAACCTTGTAGCTCTCCTTATTTCATCTTACAAAACACTTGAAAAAAGAATTCTTTCTTGCAGGGATTTTTCCATGGTTCTGAAAGCAATAGATCCTCACCTTATTAAAAAGCTGACATAGCAGAATGTGTTTCCACTTTTAGCATCTACCGAGAAATCATTTCCAAAGCTCATCCAGCCAGACATGAGGAGCTCGGTTCCTATCTCTAACTCTATCTTGTTGTGGAGCTTGCTATATGATACGGAGGCACCTATTTCTATGATTAAGACAAATCATTTACAGCCAAGACAGCAGCATACTTATCAAGACACAACTCATGTATTTCCTGGGCACTGCTCGACATACTAATACATCCTTCTTGCTGGCATGTAAGCAGGATATTGTGTAGAAATGAATATTACTTTGTAGTTCATTTAACCTTTGCATGCAAAAGCAGCCTTAGCTGGTTTGACTCCTTTTATAGTTTCTTGATTTTTTTTTCTCAGAACATATGTAGATGGTCAAAACTCCTATCTAAGGGACACCATGCCCACACTGCAAAAATTCAAAGATTTCAGTTCAAAAACAGGCTATCTCTGGCTTGGAATAAATGTCAAATTACCACACACATCTATTTGACATGTGGCAGCTCTTAAGTCCTGTAAATACTTTCTTATGAACAGCCCCCATTGCTCAGCCTTTCCAGAGGACTTTATACTGTCA
The DNA here is from genome assembly GCA_016271365.2 of Neoceratodus forsteri. Lineage (NCBI taxonomy): Eukaryota > Metazoa > Chordata > Ceratodontiformes > Ceratodontidae > Neoceratodus > Neoceratodus forsteri. The sequence continues at coordinate 309,326,379 of CM028133.1, forward strand.
GCACTTGAGCTAGTTTGAAAACACAAATTGTTTGAATTCGATAAAAATTTTATTTACAACACAAAGACACAGCAATGGGGCTGCAATGACCCCTCTCTTTTGTCAACGTATTATTGGGCTAGTGGGAAATGTCTGTAGTATTTGACAAGTCCAACAACCTTCACACAGACCACATTATAAAATGGCATTGCTTTATAGACAATGTAATAATGGCTTCAGAGAAGAAGCAGAGCATTGAATTAAGTGACTCAACAGCATCCCTCTGGACCTTAGATTTACATGCACAATTAGTGACACATCTCTTAACTTTTTGGATGTCACACTGTCAGTTGGGCAAGCAGGATGAATTTAGACCAAAGGTTACCTTAAACCCATGGCCATAAATTCTATTTTAAGGCTAGATAGCTCCCATCTGATGTCTCCAATTAGATCAGTTCCCTTCAGACAATTTCTTCACTTGCGAAGAAACTGTTCCTCAAATTCGGACTTTATGGACAAGGCAATAGAACTCAAAGATCACTTCATAGCAAGGGGTTATAAGCCAGAAGATCTGGACACTGAGCTAAAAATGGAACAGAGTTTAGATGGGGGAATCTATTTACCCAAAGAAACAAAGAAAAACAGAGAGATAATCTTATCTGTTTTGTAACAGAACATAACAATGTCTCTGGACAAGCAGGTTCAATAGTTAAAAAATATTGTCCCATTTTACAAAGTGACACTACACTAGTCAGCACATTAGGAGCAAGCTCTCATATTTCTTTTAAAAGTACACCCAGCATAAGAGACAGAAGGGCCCAATTTTCAAACATGGAAATTTGGCGTAAGGTGCCTACATCAAAAAGAATTGACACAAGTGGCACCTTGCACCAAATGTTGCAGTGATCCCAATTTTCGAATGCAGGTTGTGTTGAAAGTGGGATGCCATGTGTCGAACCACCCCTGCACCACTCTTGCACCAGAAATGGTTGTTTGACAGGATGTAAGGGGGGTTTGCCATGGTGGACTTCGGCATCCTCTTTTGGGGGATTTTGGAAGCTCCACTGTGGTCGCATGATGGGGCTGAGGTTACACCAGACATGAGCCGATCTAAGGACCCTGAGCCAAGGGTCTGGATGGAGGTGAGTTGGGGAAGGCCTGCAAGGTCAGGAACCAGGCAGAGAGACCAGAGGGGTACAACAGTAGGTGTCAGGGGCATGGCAGCTGTGGCAGGGTACAGAGGTGGCACCGACAGAGTTGCCATGACCAGTTGAGCCACTTGCACTAGGTATGACATGGTAGGCATGGACCCTCTCCCAGACCCACAGTTGCCACCAGCTCTGGCACCTGTTCTGTAGCTGACACAGTTCCCGACATGCAGAGGTTGGCATAGGCTGTAGGGTACTAAGTGCAGTTGGCTGATGGGGATGTTCCTCAGACACCACGACATTCCTGTGCTAAGCAGCCCACCGTGTGGAGCTATGCTGATGCCTGACTATACTGTTGGGGACTGTGTCAGCTACAGGACAGGTTCCAGGGCTGGTGTCACCTGGGGGGTCCAAAACAGGGTCCATGCATGCCTACCAAGGTGTAACCAGTCCAAGCAGCCTGTATGGCCATGGTATCTCTGCCAGGTGCCACCTCTGTACCCTACCACAGCTGCTATGCCCCCTCACCAACTACAGTATGGCACCCCACCAGTCCCTCTGCTGTGTCACATCCTTTCCAGCTTCCCGCCCCTCAAACTTTGCAGCTGTGCAGAATATAAAATTCCACCCATGGAATGCCCACAGAATTACCTTTCCAATTCCGTGGAATTTTTGTGAAAATGCCATGGAATTCCACCAAATTTTAAATTTCAGTTATGTCGCAAAACTTTTAAAAGTTCATGTCCAATTAACACCACATGTGGAATGTGAACAGAACTCAATGACATACAAATGTGTGTCGAATTTCAGATTTGTAGGTTGAAAAGGGGTGGAGGTATGGGTGGCCAAACATTTAATCAAAATAAAATGTTTAGTTATTTCGAGATAATTTTAACATTTCTTATCCAAATTTCTCCACAATGTCTGGATTTAGAGAAGCACCCAACGTGGATATACATGCCACTTTTTAAGTTTTAAGCTTCAATGGGAGCTGAGTTATAGGTAGCCAAACACTTTGCAAAAATTTAGATTTCTCTAATTTTAGTATAATTTTTATAGTATTCATTGAAATGTTATAAAATTTGACATATATACAGTACAGATTATCACATTTGTATATGTACATAGTTTCAGATTTCTTGCTTTGAACTGGGACTGAGTTATTGCCTGCCAAACATGTTGCCATAATTTAATTTCAGTTATTTCCCTCTAATTTTAAAACAACATATCCAAATTTAATTAGAGTTGAAGCATTTAAACTACTATACCACATGGTCATTTCTCAAAAAGTTCATATTTGCAGCTTTAAATAGGATTGAATTAAAAGTAATCAAACTTTCATAACATTTAAAAATTAAATGTTGCAAGAATGTAAACTACAAGAGGTCACGTGATGCAGCCCTCAGAGTAGTAGCTCTTGAGCTGCCCTTCCGCTCTACCCTGCCTTAAAGGGACACTGTCAACCTTTTATGCATTATATAATTTCTAGGTATAAACCCATATTTTATGATTGCTTACCTTCTCTAAAATTCATTGATGTTGCTGGTTGTTTAATCAGCCTCCTTGCTTGTTAGAAATGAAATGCATGGGAATGTATAGTTGTACACAGCCTTGTTTTGCTCCAAATTGTTTATCTAAGCTTACTGCATACTTTCTGAATGTTAGAAACACCCTCAAACAGTGCAGCCACTCATGCTACAATAGTCTCATCTACTCCCACTGCATAATGAGTAGCTAGATAGTGTTGGGGATGTTCCTGAGTCCAGGAAGGATGTTGTTGTAGTTGGCCAAGGAATGTAAACAAACATGTTTTGGTTTGGTAACACCAGTATGGTTGACACTCAGTTTTTTACTTTTTAAAAGGAAAAAGGAGTCTGAATCAAACAACCAGCTATATCAGCAGTCTCCATAGAATGAGAACAATCAGAAAATGAGATTTTTTAACTAGGGACACTTTGAGGCTGAATGGGGGTTGACAGTGTCCCTTTAATTTACTTATTTTAATGCATATCAGGGTTTCTTCTCTCTCTTTATTGTGATATACCTTGCTGAGAGACTGTGCTGATACTTACTATTTCTATTTGGCTTGTATTCAGATGCTACAAGCATTGGAATGGAGGCAGAAATGCGCCAGGCCCCACTGCACCATACACCACCTTCAACACCAGATAAGTTAGTTAAGCGCACCAAGGGCCAAAGCTTCACAACTGGGAAAACTGCCACTACCAACCCGGGAACAACCCTACTTACTGAGGAATGATTCTTAATAGAGTTCCAGTCTTTCAAAACCACACTGCTGGAGCTGACTTCGGAGCTTATGTCCCTGAGAGCTGACCTTGGGGATATGATCTGTAAGATATCAGATTTGGAGGTGCAAACATTTTCTAAAGAGCAATGGCAGGACAGAGTAGACCCCTGGTATCACCTCTATCTGACAGAAGCTCATTAAAGTTGAATATAAGTTGGAAGATCTAGAAGGCTGAAGTCAGAGAAACAGCATTGTTGTTTTTGGCCTTCCAGAGAAGGCAGAGAGCTCTACCCCAATTTTATTTGTACACAAACTGTTGCCAAAAATCATTGAACCTTTGCCCAATAATTATGTGTATGTGGTAGAATGTGCTCAAAGGTCCCAATGTCCCAGACTACCCAAGGGCTCTCCACCTCATCCTTTAATTCTGAAGCTGCTTAATTATTTGAACAAGTAACATGTTTTACAAAAAGCTAGAAAGCATAAAGGAATACTTTGGGAGGGATCCAAGCTCTAAATCACTGAAGATTTACTAGCCACCATTCAGCAGAAGCAGGCAGCATATGATCCCCCAAGTTACAAAGTCGATCACAGCGGGGATCTGCTTCAAGACTAATTATCTGGTCAGATTGCAAATTCTGGCACTCATATGACTCTGCTGAACATGCAGCCAGAGAACATAAGAAACTCTTTCCAGATCTTTTTAAAGATTGGTGAACTCCAGGAGCAGCCTGCTAAGGAGTCATGATGTGGACTGCCTTTCTTTTTCTCAGTGCAGGTTGTCTCTTACTTTGACGTGGGATTCTGTATTGGGGGAAGACTCCATTCTGATCTCTAACTGGACTGTTTTCTAATTTATGCACTCCCTGTTCTGCCTGATGATTTGTATCTCTGATACCCCATTATCGTGGTAGTAGCCTGCTGCTAATGTATTAATAAGCTGCCTAGTCTATTTTTCTCATCTTTGCCCTCAGGGTGGCTTTTCATCTGATAAGCTGTTGTGCATGCTGTGGACTATCGCCCTTACCCGATCTGGTTTCTTGTTTGAAGCCCATGACCCATGGAATTTCTGTCCAACACCCTCTGGAGAACATTTTCAGCGTTACTTATCTGGGATTCCATTTCTGGTCTTTATCTGGGATTTCATTTCTGGTCATTTGTGCTTGCAGGGTCTGGAATGAGGCACCATATTCTTAGTGCAAGTTTTCTCTGCATCCTACTTTGAACTGGGATTCTGCTACGAAGTGGGTTCTCATTTGTGAACCGAAGCGACTGCCTATCATTCAGCTGGAGAGTCTTTCTGGTACTTATCTCATCGGATGATGAAGACAGTGTTTATTGTTTTATTAACACCTCTTTCATAATTATATTGATGGACAGAGATATAGGGTATGATGAATAGATGCCAATAGCTGCCGGCAATCTATTAATTTCTAGGTACAAGTTCTCGGAGACCTCATTATGTTTGAACTAGGTTGGTGGATGGTGTAATTCTACACTGCAAAAGGAATCCAAGATTGCTGGTTGGGATAGAACATATGGAGAATACACAATGGACTACTTTTGTAGTGTTGTATTAGTGTTATTGTGGGGCTTTAGCTTCAGTGTTAGGATGCTCATTATTAATAAGGGGGGCTTCTAAGATTATGTAGCAGATGGATGTTGTTGCTTCTTTTGTATGGGACAAGGGTGAGCTCTTTTACTTATTGGCATACCTTGTTTTTTACCTACTGTTGGTCATGTGTCTCAACTGTTAGTGCTCTATACAGTAGCACAGTTTCCCTGGGAAAACGTTAGTTTATGGATATATTTGGGTAGTTAGGAGTGGGGGGGTGTTTCAGGGGGTCAAAGCTGCTAGGGAGGATGGTCATCATGAGCTCAGTTGGGGGGGTAGCTCTTTCTTTTTGAAGGGGAGTGGTACAAGGCTTTTCTTTGTCAGATATCTCTTTTTGTTTGGGCTATGGGAACAACTACCTCTTTTTTTTTTTTGCATGGGGTACCTAACTCCCATTTTATAAGGAGACTTATTTCTTTTGCTCCCTTTGGGCTGTTTTTGTTTGTTTTTTATAGTATGGTGAAAGATCTCGGAATATACTGTATTGGGAAGGATTTATTTTCTATGTTGGGGGTTACAATCTCTAAAGGAAAGGAGCATGGTGTATGTTTTGGTGGATTATCAGGTATAATATCATTGGTTTAGTGGTCAAAGAGGGTCTTGGTATGGGGGTGTGCGGGGAGTCTCCATTTAATTCTAAAGAATATTTGGTGCCATACACTGCTTCCTATTTTGGGGTGGCAAAGTTTTTTACTAAGGTGACTTTTTGAGGCAGGAATTTGGTACACTGTTTTGAGTAATTTTAGGGGGTTTGTGGAATGGGGTGAGCTGGGCTTTTTAGGGGTTTTATCTTTGCTATGGGGGTACGACTTTGAAGATGCTTCATGTTGGGGGATGTTGGGGGGAGGAGAGGGGTTGTGGGGCAATCCTTTTGGGCAAACTACAGCTACAGGGTTTATTCCTTGTATTGTACAGTTGTTGACTACATTTTATGAGTAATGGCTAACTCTTTCTATTATGCTTCCTGGAATGTGAAAGGTACTCAGTTTCCAGTTAAACATTATCAGATTCTCAGACATTTGAAACAACTACAATGTCAGGTTATCTTTCTACAAGAGACTCATCTTCTTGCTTCAGAGGGTGTCCTACTGCTTAGACAGTTTGTGGGTCAGGTTTTTGCTGCAGGGAATAGTACAGCTAGCAGGGGTGTAGCTATTCTATTAAGTAGGCACCTTAACTTTTAATGCACTCAGTGTATCTCAGATTCCCAAGGGAGATACTTTTTCATCAGAGGGGAACTTGACCATGTGGATGTTGTTTTGGGCTGTGTTTATGAGTCCACCTCTGGGGATCCCTCTTTTTATATATAACTAACCTCTCTTTTGGCTGCCTTTCTCCAGATTCCTCTGGTCATTGGCAGTGACTGGAATGCCACATTTGCCCAAGACCTGGATAGGTCTGGAAGGGCTTCGAGTGGTTTGTCCCCTGTTCAGCACACACTCTGGGATATGTTTGAATCCTTAGGTCTGTGGGATCCTTGAAGGGTGTTACATCCCCAAGAAAAACAATATACTTTTCATTCTTCTGTTCATGATTCATATTCTAGGATTGATTATATATTGATCACACAACCAAATATGCAAGGAGTGCTGGACAGTGGGATTGCCCCAAGGGTCCTTTCAGATCACTCATTAGTGTGGCTAAAGCTTTCTTTGATCCCCAGCATTCAAAAGGACTCTTCTTGGAGGCTAAATAATCAACTCCTTAAGAATAAGCATATCGTGGACCATATTAAAGCACACATTTTGGTATTTATGTCTCAGAACGCTGGTTCCATTGAGTGGGGAGACTTAGAGTGGTGCACTTTAAAATGCTTCCTTAGAGCAGAACTTATTTGATTAGCATCCAAGAGGAAGCAATCCCGACTTGAAGAAAAATATACTCTCCTGTCTCGTATTACAACCTTAAGTGTTGTTCTTGTCCCCCCAATCCTCTGAAGAGTTTCATAGGGAGTTACTACTCCTTAGGGACAAATATGCTGAACATTTGTGAGAAAAAGCAGAATATACTATCCTTAAGATGCACTCCAATTATATTGATCAAGGGGAGAAGGTGGGTAGCTTGCTAGCTCTCCAACTTTGGCAGCAGGAGGCATCACACCTGATCTCCTCTATACAGTCCATGGATGGTACTATTAAAACTTTACTCCGGGATATCACACAGGAGCTTGAATCTTTTTATAAAGACCATTATGGACCCAGGCCAAAGCCCCCTACTCCCACTAATGTGACGGAGTACCTTGCAAGCATTTCTCTCCCCAGATTGTCTGTTGAGCAGCAGGCCTCTTTAACCTGGCCCTTATAAACATCAGAGATTGCTGCGGCCATTGATAGTCTTGCATTAGATAAGGCACCTGGTCCCGATGGTTTCACTTCCAATTTTTATAAATTATTTGCCCCTGAATTAGTTCCTTTGTTGCATCACTTTTTTCTATACCTGTTGGAATATGGAACCTCAGATCTTTCTATTTTGGAGTCTATGATAGTACCGCTCCTTAAGCCAGGTAAATCACCTACTAAGGCTGCTAGTTATAGACCTATTTCTTTATTAAGTCAAGATTCCTATGTAAATCCTGGCTTCTAGGATTACTGCAGTCTGGACTGGCCTTATTAGTCAAGAACAGGTGGGTTTCATATCCACTCATTGGTTGACAGATCTCCTCTGTAAACTTAATCATATTTTCTCTGCATCCAGGGATTCGATCGCACCTGTGGTGTTGGTTTCCCTGGACATGGAGAAAGCTTTTGACAGGGTTAATTGGGATTTCTTGCTTCTTATGTTGGAGGAATTTGGCTTCCCTTCAGCGTTTCTCGACTGGGTTAAAGCTTTATACTCTGGTCTGAGTGTTCGTATCTATTGTAATGGTGTATTCTCTTCTACCTTTGCTTTACATTCAGGTACTCAAGAGGGTTGTTCCCTTTCCCTAGTGTTATTTAATTTGTACTTGGAGCCCTTAATTAGGAAACTCAAGGTCACTCCAGGACTGTCAGGGGTAGAGGTTTGTTCTAAAAACCTTCAGCTTTCAGTGTATGCAGATGATATTCTGCTGCACATTACTCATCCCCAAGTGTCCATTCCAGCTGCTTTGGAGGTTATTAGTGAGTCTGGGCACTTCTCTAATTATAAGCTCAATTTGGATACATCAGAGATTTTTCTTCTTGCCCCAACAGTAAATAAATCAGACATTATCTCTTTAGGCTTGAAGTGGACCTCTAGATACATTAAATATTTAGGTATTTATCTTATGAAAAATGAGTCTCTAATGCAGAAACTTAACTTGGATGATATGTTGATTATTTTACATGATCTTAAATGCTGGAAAACTCTACCATTGTCCTTGTGGGGGAGGATTAACATGATCAAAATGAATATACTTCCTAGGGTATTCTACCCTCTTAATATGCTTAGCCTATATCTCCCAATGTCCTGGTTCCATTGATTACATGGTATATTTTCAGAATTTATTTGGTCGGGCAAAACTCCACACAGGTCATATTTAAAACTGGCAGCTCCTAGACACTGCAGTGGACTCCGATTCCCATATTTTCCAACTTATTACTTTGCCAGTCATTTGAGTAAGATGTTCAAGTGGCTTAATCCTCTCCCTCCAGATCAAGTTTCAAATTATGTCCCTATTTGGTTGGAGCTAGAATTGGAATTAATAGTTAATGCAGGTCTTTTGGCATCCTCTTTGTTTTTGTTTCTCAGAAGTCACTCCCTGGCTGCTTGAGAGACTCAGTTACAGTAAATTCAGTCAAAGTCTACTCACAATTTTGTTCCTTGCTGAAGTGTGTACACCATAGAGATGTCTCACAACCCGTCATGAGGAATCCTAACTTTAGGGTTGGGACAAAATGTTGACTGAAACTTGGTTACCACAATTTGTCACTACTAGAATCCGTGACCTGCTCCATCATGGGGTTCTTTATTTATCCAAGGATATTTTAATGTGATATCATATGGGCAGCACTCACATGTTTAAGATATATCAGTTGAGGCATATATTGACTTCTTGGTTTGGATCTGGTCTATGGGAGGTTGATCAGCATGAATTGCTACACTCTATTCGGGATCTGACTTCTAAACTGCATGCAGTAGCTGCCTTATACTCACTCTTATTTTCTCATTTGTTCCAGAATTGGATGGATCTTCTGCCCACTAGAACATGCTCTTTTCCTTAGATGTTTTCCAGTAGCAGAGGATATGAAGGAATGTGTACATGTTTACATCCCAGGATAAACTCCAACGCACTCAATTTAACATTCTGAATAACATGTACTTCACACCATTGAAATTGGCTAAAATGGGCAAGATTCAGTCTCCCCTTTGTTTTAGGTGTGGACAGGCGGATGGTACTCTTATGCATATCTTCTGGGATTGCCCTAAGGTGGCCTCTCTGTGGTAGCTTATTGAGGTCAAAGCTGATCCTCTATTGGGTTTATCTGGTCTCTTCATCCCAGAGATATGCATAATAGGTGACTATAGCCAGATTCTGGTAAAGGAGAAGACATTTTACATGACATTAATTGCTCTCTCAGTTAAGAGAGTGGTTCTGTGTTATTGGCTTGACCAGGCCTCTATTTCTTACCATGAGTGCTTGCAGGAACTACTGTATAATCTCATAGTGGAACAAATGATTGTGAGCCTTCACAACAGACTCCCACCTTTTGACAAAAGATGGGGCAGGTTACATACTTTATATACAATATAGCTAATATATTTTATACTGTTCATTAAGTGTTCTGGGACTGGCAATAGATTAGTTTCTCCTTTTTTCATGTATTCTATATTGCCTTTTTTCAGAATAGTACTTGTTAGGTGGTTTCCCTTGGGTCACTCTGCTGGGGTGGCATGGGTGGGATTGATGATGTTTGAATCGTTATTGTGTGGATTGCACTTTTGATTGTTGGATATTTTTTGCAATAAAGTTTATTAAATTTCACCCCCTCAAAAAAAACAATGTAAACAACAAATTTAAGCCCCTGAAACTTTAAAACTAGAGAATGCAATACCATGAAATTTGGCAGATTTTTAGATCTTACAAGGAGCCTTTGTGTGCCAATTTTATTAATTGCTTGCTGCCAGAAATTGCAAAATAATAGAGCTGTGCATGGGTTGAATAGTATTTCCCAAATACCATGAATAGTAGGCTTGCCGAATATTCAGATGAACATTCTGAATAGTCTACAATTCAGCCACTATTCTGGATGTACTATTCAGTGGGCTAGATTTCAAAAATCTCACAGAGCTTTGTTGACCAATCGGAGGCTGTTTTTGGAGCTCACAGCCAGGAACACCATGTGATCTCCTCACTCTGAGTGTGCAACATGGAGTCCAATATATAGAGTGACTAGAGTGTGGACTCCAATGGTTCAGTTGAAGCCACTCATCAGCCATATTAGAGGAGGATTGAGGTGCCAGCAGAATAGCAGGAATGGTATCCTGTGATGTGGGTAAAGTAAATTAAGTAGCTCAAATATGAGTAACTCAGTTTGTGCACCTATAGAAACAGTGATAGTTAGGTTATAGCAAGGGGAGGGAATAGTGAGGGATTAGGGACAAGACAACAACAGCAAATGTCAGGGGGATCGCTATCCTGCAATTGGTTAAATGGTGGAGTGCAGCCAACTGCTGCTGAGCTGGCCACCTGGCGTAGCGGCTATGGATGCCGCCCATGGAGTCGATGGTCTTGGGTTCAGGACTGCATGCATGCAGGTACATTTTTTGTGATTATTTATGATGTTGGACTTTAACTTTTATGTGGCCATCAGCAGTATCCCTCATTTACTGTGCCCCCCATGCATTCTCCTGTTCCCCAGTGTCCCCCCCAGAGATGATTATATGAATATGAGGGGCTTTCCCCCTGCAAAGGGGTGTGCAGGGGGCATAGCCCCCCACATTAAATGTTAATAATTATGTCCCCATGTTGAATTGCACTGCTGTCACCCTATAGGTGCTTGCTCAGGTTGGTGTAGTTCCGCTATTGTGTTTGGCGAGATGTACTCGCTGAGTTGCAAATCACTGTAAATATTTCCCTATTGTAACATGGAACCACAGGAACCCTTCTTGAAACCTAGCAAGTGGCACCAGCACACTGTTCTGACAGCAATCTGCTGATCCAGTTGGGAAGAAGCACCATTGACAGCAGGGGAAATGAAGACTTGGATGCACATTGTGGTGACAAAAACAAGGTATGCTTGTTTGTCCTTTGTTGTATAAGCAGTCTGTTACTTGATTGCTGTCAGAACAATGTGCTGGTGCTGCTATCTATCTACTGCATTTGCAGCACCATCATTTCTTGTAGTACCCCTTGAGTCCTTTGTGACCATATAGAGATTGTCAACTCCAAATATTGACGGAGTTATGGCCTATTGAAGTTCCAGGGTTATTCTATGGGAATCGTTATGTTTTATTACTTACTGTATTTAATGACCACAATTATTTAAGGGTGTGACATATGTTATACTTGTAGTACCCCTTGAGTCCTTTGTGACCATATAGAGACTATTAGTTTACTCTAAATATTGATGGAGTTATGGCCTGTTGAAGTTCCAGTATTATCCTAAGGGAATAGTTATGTTTTAATGCTTGCTTTTTTTAATGGACACAATTATTTAAGGGTGCAGCATATGTTATTCTTGCAGTACCCCATGATACCTTTGTGACCATATAGAGATTGTCACTTAACTCCATATATTGATGGAGTTATGGCCTGTTGAAGTTCAAGAGTTATCATACGGAAATCGTTATGTTTTATTACTTGATTTTGTCAATGGCCACAATTATTTAAGGGTGCAGCATACATTATTTTTGTAGTACCTCTTGAGACTAGAGATGTGCAAAATTGAAAAATTTCACCTAGCATAATACTTTGTATAATTCCCACATTACGAGAAAATTTTTCACCTAGGCAAAACATAATTTCACCTCCGATTCTGCTTTCGCGTAATGCAAAATTTCACGCACTTTCACCAATTTCGCTTTCGCATAAGGTGAAATTTCGCCATTATCCTGAATTTCACTAATGTTTTTCAATTTCGCCAGCAAAATTGCAAGGTATTGTGGGTAGATAGATGAAATATCATGTGCAGGCTGTTTCCTGCACAATACAGTATATTGTCTGTTGAGTCAGAGAGCAGTTCAGTGTGGTGCATCACAGCCAATAAATCCTTCAAAAACCTCTTTATTTGTGATTTTTTATAGTAAATGGCTCCCAAAATCTCAGGTTTATTTTCTAGTGCTGCTAGTGAACATTTTTTTTTTTGTATCTTTGGAGAATACTTAGTTAAACTTAGTGTTTTCAGTTTTTCTCTGTGTCTATGTGTGAGAGGGAGATGAGTGGGGGAGGGTCGACCATGTGGTGTATGTGTGTATGTGAAAGTAGAGCAGGCTAGTTCCTAATATTTGACATATTTCTCACAAGTTGTGAGTGAGTTTCTGTAATTTCTTTTAAGTATTAATATTTTTTGTTTGTGTGCTACTTAATTCGTTATATTTTTCTTACATATTGACCCTTTTTTGTGTAAGTATCTGAACAGTTACTACATTCTGGCTGAGTAGTTCTGTTCCTGTTTCCCTTTGCTTAATCAGTTTTGTGATTTTTTTTTTTATTGAAAGTATTCATGTACATTGACCACTTGACTTGTCCATATCCAGGTACACTGCATTGCTTAATTGCTCAGAGAAATTAAAATTGTGATCTAGCCTCTGCATTGCAGCGTTCCTGTTTTTCTATTGAATTTGCTTACCATATTAACCCTTTCCTCTCTGTTACACCACTGTTGTTTACTACCTGACCTAGGCAACTATATAAAAAATGACATAGTTTTCAACTAGGTAGTGGAGTTCCCTGCATGAGTTTTGGAGGTGACTTTGTTAATTTCAAATCTTGTTGTCCCTTCCATCTGATATATCTGTAAGACAAAACTGTATTTAGTAAGTGCTAACACATTGTAGTACTCGCCTTATCCAGACACCACTTATCCAGACTGTAGTTCATATTTTGACTGAGAGGTGTTCTGTACAGTTGGTTTAGTTTAGTTTTTGTGAACCTACCAGCACCTACCCAATTATTATCAAGTTGTATAATAATTATTCCATTTAAAAACTGACATTTGATTAAGAATTACTTAAGTATTATTTTCAGATATACTGCACAACCTTGTTGTGGTGGTGTTCTCTGTCGGTTTTGCATTGAAAGTCTCTTACTTCTGTCCTCTTGTTACCCCATGCTACTTAACTCGTGTTTTTGTAATTGAAAAAATAAAATAGTATTTTCACACTCGAACAGGCTACAGTAGCGGTTGTAGGTAGTTATATACACTACAGTGCAGCTACCTGTTCTGATTTTTGTTTGCCCTTTGTAGATAGCACTGTAGGTGTTAAATCACACTTATTTAATAGAAACACATAATAATATAGTTCCAGAATGAGGAAGCCAAACAAAACAAACATGTAAATATGCCTGCCAAGAGACGTTCAACTTCAGGTAAAGGTGCTAGGGTGGGAGGTGGCTCAAAGAAGTCTGTTGGAAAAAGCAAGCCTATTTCTGAATCAGTGCCCTCTGTGGCCCCTGATGCTGCTGTGGCAGCCAATAGCAGCAAAATCGAAGTTAGAAGTACCTTCAAGTCTGCGACTCATTTTTTTACTGCCCAATCAGTAGCTAGTGTGTTTGTTGGGGATGATTAGTGGTGGGTGAAGTGGACTCAGTCTGCTATGCGAAGCATTTCGCGGAGCAATGGAGGATTCATGGAGTGCTCTGCAACACGAACCGGAGTACTTCACGTTATAATGAGGAATGCTAAGTCCATTAGAAGCACTGATTTCACGTTACTCTGCCTCCCTGGGCCACTACTCTTACAATTTTAAGGCAAAGTGCATTGGTGGCAGTTCACTTCGCCTCACTTTGCCTTGTTTTTGAGCTCCAAAGGCAAATTTTGCAGTGATTCATGGGATTTCAGGTCACATGGGCTCTATATTGATCTGCACAGCCTCAGTTCAGGGTAGTATGAGTAGGAAGGAGTAGGAGACAGTGTGCTGTGGTAGCTGTCTATAAAAGGAATCTTGTAAAAGCTGTTCAGAAAGCATTTTTGCTTTTTTTTGGGGATCCAACTTTAGTTCATTGATTGTAGAAAACCCTCCTGTGCTCATATCATCGAGCATTTTTAGTTTGTGTGTGGATTTTGAATGTTAATTTACAACATTGAGTGTGTGTGGTGAAAGACAGTGAAAGTGTGCTGTGGGGAAGGGGCGCATCTATGGTGTAGGTAGATTTAAGTTGTAGAACTAGTGATTTCTTTGTTTTTTGGTTATATTTTTGTTATATAACTGACTGTGTTAATGTACACATAGTAATATTGTCAGTAATAGTACAGATTTTCTTGCTGTTTGTTGTGTGGATGTGGTGCAGCATGTCATAAGGTCAGGTTGTTTAAATTAGAAATTTACATTAACGTGGTATAGTACACTGAACTTTTGCATTTGCGTTGCATTCCTTGCTCAGCATTGTACACAAACTGTTCTGTGTTGTGTGTGCGTGTGTCTGCAGTGTTGCATGCATCAAATAATACACCTTTTATTGTGACACAGACTAGTGTAAAGTGCAACTAAGTGCAACAGTGTGAACCTGCTATCCACTGCAGCTGCCTGATTTTGTACTGCAATCATGTTCTCTGTTCTTAGTTTTGCTGCTTGTAATGCCGTAAAAATCAGCACTGTCTGTATTCAGTGCTCCCCCCCAACCCCCACGTTCAAAAGGTATTTTTTGCCAGACTGGATTGTTTTTGTGACCCCAGCAGCATCACTGGTTACTGAAGTTGTTTTATTTCCGTGACAGTCTCAGAGTAGTCTCTTATCTGTTGCTGAAGCCACAGTTGTTTATTTTGTTTCACATCCAGCCAGCATCCCTCCAGTCAGAAAGTGAACATATCAAAATCTGAAATTGGTAATAATATTTGTGGTTGATCCCCAAAATGCCTGCAAAGAGACGTGCAAGCAAACCTGTTTCTCGCCATGGCAATGTTGACAGTAAGATGGTCTGTGGGCGTGGTAGTAGTACGCAGACGCAGAAGTGCATTGCTGATGTGAGGAAAGGTATTTCTCCTGCAATGTTTTTTACAGCCCAATCAGTAGCTTCACTCATAGTTGGAGGAGATGATGTTTTCCCAGCTGGTGGTGTTAGTGTTACTGGTGTTAGTGGCGGTGGAGGTAGTATTAGTATTGCTGCGTTAAGTTCTAGTTCTGACCAGTGTACCATATCCAAACATACTGAGTGTGAAACAGTGCAAGTGATTGGCAGCATAGATGATGTCATACTTCCCAGTAACATCCCAGTAGCTGAACCTGAGAATTCTGATGATCATGTCAATGATAGCATACAATGTGATATTCCATACACCATGGCACTTAACGTCAAGCATTTTCCATGCAGTGATTCACAGTGTGGTGAAAAAATATCAGGTGATGGTGGTGTAGATGCTGATGATGAATGTGATGATGAAGATGATGTTGCTGTTGTTGCAACATGCAGTCCACATACTAGCATCCAAGCAGAAGATGTGGATGTGGGTGATGTTGATGAATATGATGATGATGTACTTGACCCCAGTTGGGAACCAGAGAAAAATAAATTAAAAGTGGCTATGTCTGAGTCTGTTTGCAGGAATCCCCCCCTGTAAAAACTTGTGATCTACCACTTTTAGTTGATGATGATGATGATGATGATGACCCAGTAATCAATATGATAGGTAGGTCGTGGTGGTCAGTTGCAGTCCAGGTGTGCAGTGCCAGAAACATCACATGCCCCCCCCACTTCAGTGCTTAAAATAACAGACTTAAATAAGCCACATCATCATGGATATGTTAAAAGCAGAGCATCACACTCCCTTGTTTGGGATTTTTTTGTTCAAGATGCAAATGATGATTCAGTTGCAATCTGCCAGGTTTGCCATGTGCGTGTGAGTCGAGGTAAAAAGAGGAGTCATCTGGGGACAGGAGGACAGCATACGCATCTTAAGAATAGGCACTTGGCTCTGTGGACCCAGCACAAGCTGGCAGCTAATACCACAGTGGGGCATTCACCCGTGTCACTGGCAACCATAGCCAGCATGTTATCCCCTTCCATGACTATTAAGCCCAGTAGGAAATTAAACGTGTGCAGTAGTGCGGTAATAAGAGCAGAGGATTACTACAGGCATGATGAGGTGAAGGACCATGATGACTTTGAAATGTTGTCCAGTGCTGGTGAGAGTAGCAGTTTTTGTGGTGGTGGTGGTGGTGAATGCAGTATGTCTAGTGCAAGTGGTACATCATCCCCGGTTGGCAAATCTGGCAAAATAACATAATTTCTGGGTTTGTCATCATCACCTGTGCAACCGTCTTCATCAAATATCCACACTCCACCCCTTGCCAATGCCATTCATCACAGAGCACAACCATTTGTGACCAACACACCATGTGTAAGACGTTTAAGTCAACCCACATTACAGAATGTTTTTGCGCATAAGCTGATGTACCCCCCCAATCATACAGTGTCATGTGAACTTAATGCTGCTGTAGCGGTAATGCTGGCAACTGATCTTATGCCCTTCTCCTTTGTGGAGAATTCTGGGTTCCGGTGGTTTGCTGCACGTGCCTGTCCAAAATGGAAAGTCCCATTCAGGACATACTTTTCTACCCCTGCTGTCCCCGAGTTGTTCCACACTGTGTCCGACTCAGTAAGACATGCACTTCAACATTCCTCCTCTCCATTCATCCATTTAAGTATGGATATGTGGACAAGTGGAAAAACAGCAGGGAGTTCATATCTGTGTATAACTGCACACTGGGCACAGGTGTCGGGGGTTGTTTGTGATGTTGGTAGTGTGAATAATCAGTGCAGTAAGGTGGATTGTCACGGTAGCAATCTTCCTGGAATTCGCCAGCATGCAACAATTGCTATGTGCAGTGTGACCTGTTCACACACTGGTGAGAACATGTTGGACATGGTACTGACTGAAATTGACAGATGGCTAAACCCACTGTCCCTGAGTGCTGGGTTCATAGCAAGTGACAATGGGTCAAATGTGGTGAAATGCATCACTAATGGTGTTTTTTTTCATGTTCCATGCATGGCCCACTGTTTAAATCTTGTGGTTCAGGAGTTTCTGCAGCACTCTGATAAAAAGGAAATGCTGACCGTTGCACAATGTATCTGCTCTCACTTTTCAAGATCTGGAAAGGCCCGAGACCAACTGCAGCAGTTGCAGATACAAAACAGCCTGCCTCAGCACTGCTTGAAGCTGGAAGTTGTCACCCGATGGAACTCCACATTATACATGGCAGACAGGTTGTATGAACAATACAAAGCCATCTCAGAATATCTTGTTATACACACTAGCCGTGACAGTTCCGGGGTCCCCATGTCTATGATGACTGAACAGTGGCACCTCATGGACTCGGTAATAACAGTTTTGCGGCCTTTTGAACATGCCACACAGGCAGTGAGTGGCGAGTCTGCCTCCATTAGCCAATCAATTCCACTGCTGCGGTGCTGAGGCAGACATTGGTGAATGTACAGCATAACCTTGATGTTGTCAGAGACGGTGGTAGCAGTATGTTGCTGCAACACATGCTGACAGTATTCAACCATAATTGTCATGTTGTGAGCATTCAGTGTAGTGACAACTTTGCCATAGCAAGAATGCTGGACCCACGATACAAATGTGGAATTGCATCAGTACTGGAGGGAGGGCATGAACAGGTAAAAAATATCAGTGGTCAACTGGTGTGCTTGGTTCATGGGGCACAGAAGTCACGTGCCAAGGTCAGAAAACCTCAGCAGCATAATCCAGCTGAAGGTGTACCTGGAGGACCATCACGCATATCCTTCAAGGGGAAGGGGACTGTAGTTCCCCAGGTGGTCTGTCATCCAAAGTGGGTGGCATCAACCCACTTTGGGAGGCTTTGTCCCAAGTGGGTATTTGTAAAATAAATGATTCGGGAGAACAGGATGATGCATCAACAATTGGACTTAGTGCGGCACAGAGAATGGTTGAGTCATATTTGTCTGAAAACAGGCATCTGACAATAAGTGAAGATCCTCTTTTGTACTGGAGTGGAAAGGTCAGTGAATGGCCAGAACTGACTGCAATGGCACTGAAGTACCTCACATGCCCACCCTCCAGTGTAAGTGTTGAGAGGGTATTTAGCTCCGCAGGTGCAATAGTCAGGGATCGTCGGACAAACCTGTCTCCTGCAAATGTTAGTTTGCTAACATTCATTAAAATGAATGAGAGGCACATACCAGCACAGACTGCAACCTCAGTAATCGTACCCCGGTCTAGTCATGGTGGTCTTGTTGATGTGGAAATGGAGCATCCTGGTGGCACTGATAGTGGCTGCCTGAAATGGCCCACCACTGACGTAGATGACTACACAATGGAGAAAGAATTTCCCAGTGGTCAGATTTCAGACATCGATGACTGTGAGAGCAGTTTTCTTTATGAGGATGATGATATGGTTAATATTGGCAGGTTTTAACTGCAGTATTTAAAATGCTGTGTGCCCCCCCGGACCACCATCACCGGGACTGATGTTATCCACTGCCACCATGAGTCTGTCCCTCCGGACCACCACCACCAGGACTGATGTTATCCACTGACACCACTGCCACCAGGAGCCTGTCTGGCCCCCGGACCACCACCATTGGGACTGATGTTATCCAAGTCTGCCACTATGAGTCTGTATGCCCCCCACTGACCACCACCACCACCGGGACTGATGTTATACAAGTCTGCCACCATGAGTCTGTCTGCCCCCCATGGACCACCACCACCACCACCGGGACTGATGTTATCCAAGTCTGCCACCATGAGTCTGTATGCCCCCCACTGATCACCACCACCACCGGGACTGATGTTATACAAGTCTGCCACCATGAGTCTGTCTGCCCCCCATGGACCACCACCACCACCACCACTGGGACTGCTGTTATCCAAGTCTGCCACCATGAGACTGTTTGCTCCCCATGGACCACCACCACCACCAGGACTGATGTTATCCAAGTCTGCCATCATGAGTCTGTCTGCCACCCCATGGACCACCACCACCACCACTGGGACTGCTGTTATCCAAGTCTGCCACCATGAGTCTGTATGCCCCCCCACGGATCACCACCACCACCGGGATTGATGTTATCCAAGTCTGCCACCATGAGTCTGTCTGTCCCCCATGGACCACCACCACTGTTGTTGCTGAGCTCTGGCACCTTCCTCCTGCTGGCCCCCTTCCCCTTGGGCCACACTACCTCCTGCTGCTGCTAACTCCCTTTGCTTCTGGAGCCACTCTGCAGCATGGTGGTACTGCAGGTGGCTCCTTTGGCCACCAGTTCCAAAATGGCCCCCTTACCTGCCCCTTTGCACAGATCTGCCGCACAACTTACAGATAACACCACTGCTGTCAGTGTTGTTTATGGTGAAAAACATGTCTCACACCAGATTTCAGTCTGAGTTTAATGCACCATTTTTTAGGAAACATTTCTGGACATGTACTGACTGTGCTGCACTCGCAAAAAGAAGATGTGGGCTAAAATCTATTGTAAATAGTGGACCAAAGACCATCGTTTGTCCGGGTAGGGGTTTGGGTGCCATAACACATCATGGCTGGAACCTGAATTCTGTCTGAATGTACTGTGCAATTTTTTTGGAGACATTTCTGGACTTCTGGGCATTGTTAGGCAGTGGCAGCACCACAGTTCAGCCCCAAAAGCATTTAAACAGTGCAGGAAACAACACATTTGGGTCCTCATGGTGGTTGTGAGCCATGTAACTGCATGTCTGACACCTGATTTCTGTCTGAATGTACTGTGCAATTTTTGGGGAAATATTTCTGGACATGCACTGCCTGTTCTGCACACTCAGAAACAAATTGTGGCATAAAATCAATTGTAAACAGTAGACCAGAGACCACCGTTTGGTCTGGGTGGGGGTTTGGATGCCATAAAACATCATGACTGAGACCTGATTTCAGTATGAAATTACTGTAACATTTTTGGGGAAACATTTCTGGACTTCTAAGCCATGTTACTCAGTGGCTACACTAAGATCAGACATGAAATCAGTTGTAAACAGTTGGCAAAACAACGTGTTTCGGTCCATGTGGAAGGTGTGCAACATTTAACAGCATGACTGACACCTGATTTCAGTATGAATTTAATGTGCTGTTTCTGCACTTATATTAACAGTGCTCTGCACAGCACAGTGGGGACTGGAGGGGAGGGAACCAACTTAACATTTGTGGCGAGTGCGGGACACATGTGTTAAGCACTGAAACCATATTTATGTTTAACTTTGCAATAAAATTGCTTATGTTTCTGTGATTGTTGTGTGCGTCTTTGGATCGTTGCTGCGCACACCCATGACTGCTGCAACATCACATATTTTTGGAAAAACATTTTTGTTCAAAGGAACAATACTTGACATTTGTGGATAGGAGGAGAGAATATATGAATGAGTCAAACAAAAGAAAAACAAAGGTAAGGAGTTTATGGGTACAACACTACTGATTATGACACACGAGCACGACGGGGGAGGTGGACAGGCCAGGTCATGGGTAGTGTAATACGAGAGAGCGATACAGAAACTAGGGAACAGGGAAAAGGATTTAATACTATGGAGAGCATAACATTACACATAAGTAACACACCACACAGAACCACTGGACAAAGACATATATTTATGATACTAAACAAACAAATAAGAGGACATAGAGGAAGATTAGAAAGCAGAAAACATTTTTTTCTAAATTTTTTTCATCTTTTTTAATTTTTTTTCTTTTTTTCATATTTTTGGAGGGTGGAGATAGAATGGAGAGAAGAGAAGACTACCAAAACAAAATGACAGGACAAAGGAGCATAGGATTCAAACAGAAATAAGAAAAAACAATTAACTTGCTGATGACTGAATATAAGTAATTTAAACAGGCCCAGAAGTGCTACCACCACCACCATGATGCCAGTCTGCCAGGTGGTTGAAAATTTGTTGCTGGGCCTCCATTATTTTCTTGATAACCCCACTGGCCTCACTGAGCTCCTGTCTCAACTGTTCATAGTCATGCTGTAGTGCTTGCACTTCAGCCCGCACAGCTGCAAGGTCTTCATTGGTAACCACCTGACCACCAGCTGCAGCCAGTGCAGGCTCAGTATCCAGATGCGTGCAGTGCCACCACCTGGGGGGTAATTCTGCCACCAGTCCTGCTGCCTCCTGCTGCTGCTGTGTCTCACTACTGCACCTACTGCATGGACGCCGGCTCACCTCAGACTGAGAAGGGCCACCTTGCTCCTCCTGGCCCTCTTCCCCTTTTCTGTGTCCAGCCACACCAACATGTAGCTCACCCATTTCAGTGCTTGCACTGGCACTGCTCCTTACAGCTGCACTTGATGCTGCCACCTCCCACAATTTGAGGTCCCATTGGAGTGGGTGGTGGTGCTCCATGTGACTACGCAGGCCAGTTCTCCCAAAGTGGGATTCACCCTTTCCCTGATGCACATCCTGCCCACATAGATTGCAGGTGACCACTGGTTTACCTAACGATACTTCATAAAAAAAATCCCAGACAGGACAACTTCGGAGTTGACGGTAAGCTGGTGGCAGAGCCACAGATAATGCCCTAGGCACTAACTCCTCCGACTGCTTGGGAGGGGGCACAATCTCCTGTGGCTCCAGCGGAGGAACAGTATCCTCCTAGAACTGGGGAGGAGGCACTGTCTGTTGCTGCTGCTGTGGTGGAGGGGCCACGGTTGCCTCCTGCTTCTGGGAAGGGGGCACAGTTGGCTGCTGGGTACTAGTGCTGGAGCCAAAAGTCTCTTCCTGTGGCATTTCAGTTGTAATACTTAACAGAAACGCACATACCAGTGCCCCACTGTCGTCACCCTTCTCCATTGTGTCCACAAAAACAACCAACTCAAACAAACAAAAAAAGAAGTAGAAATAGAGAATTGGGGCCCGGGGGGAATCACACACACACACACACACACACACACACAATCACAAACACACACACATGCACACAAACACAATCACCAGGTCCTAAAATGTGAACTAGAACAAAGACAAACAAGAAAAATTTAGAAAAAAATAGCACAAATGAAGCAATTAATCTTTCAAATTACACTCTGCAGTCACAGGGAGTATAAATGCTGCCTGCTTCCTTGAGACATATAGCACAGGAAATGAACCACTAACTTCCTGTCTGTTTAGACTCAACCATGTGAGCACCAACATAGCGAAAAGACTAATTTTGCCTAATTTTGCCTCCCAAGCACAGGCGAAATCAAAGGTGAAATTTTGCTGCAAAAGTTTGCCTAAAGGACAGAATTAAGTGAAATGTTTCACTAGGCGAATTTGGTGATTTTGCCATAATTACACCAGCAAAATAAAATTTTGCTGCATCTCTACTTGAGACCTTTGTGATAATATAGAGATTGTCATCTGTGCATCCTACTCCTGAAGTACCAGCAGCACAAGCCAACCTCTGGCCCTAGTGTACAAGCCAAAGTGCCATGACCTCTGCATCCTCCTGTTGAAGCACCAGCAGCAGAAGACAAACATATGGCACCAGTGTACAAGCCAGTTTTGTGAACTATCCTCTTCCTCTTCCTTAAACCATTTTAAGGACTTCTGTAGCAATTCTCTAATAAGGCAACTTTCCTGGCCAAATATCAAATACTGAATACCGCATAATGAATATCTGGGAACTGAATACTGGCAAAGTGTGGTTCCTCTATGGAGGCACCCACAGTGGAGACCAAGGAGGATGCTGGGAACCTCCTCAAAGGAGACCCACAGGAGGGTGGCAGGGGACCCTGCAGAGGAAGGAAACAACTCCTGGTGGGGGACTCCATTGTTAGGAAGGTAGAACCGGGGGAGGAAGGGGAGAGGGAGGTAAGGTGCCTGCCTGGCGCCATGGCTTGGAGGGACAGGGAGCGAATCCTCAGGATTGCCGGAGCAGCTGTACAGGGGAGGGAGCTGGATATCATTGTCCACCTAGGGACAAATGACCTGGCTAAGAAAGGGATTAGAGAAGTGCAGGAAGAGTTTGTGGAATT
Organism: Neoceratodus forsteri; assembly: GCA_016271365.2. Lineage (NCBI taxonomy): Eukaryota > Metazoa > Chordata > Ceratodontiformes > Ceratodontidae > Neoceratodus > Neoceratodus forsteri. The sequence continues at coordinate 309,349,451 of CM028133.1, forward strand.
GGGGAGGGGCCTTAGTCAAGTAGCACGCAAGGTAACCTTCTCGGAGGTGCTACCCATCTATGGCTTAGGAGAGGCTAGGGTGTTCTACACCATGGGATTCAATCAGTGGTTGAAAAACTGGTGTGGAGCTCAGGGATTTGGCTTCATTGGGGACTGGGGGTCCACCTGGAGTGATGCAAGCCTATACTGGCATGATGGGCTGCATCTGTCTGGGAGGGGAACCAGGATCCTAGGTGATAGGTTTAAATGCTTCATTGGCAAGCATTTAAACTAGCCAAGGGGGGAGGCACTGGAAAGGAGCAGGAAAATCCTAGCCCCCAAATAATCATGGTAGTAAGTCGGCAAACACCAACATAGAGGTGTCGATAGGGAGAAGGGCAGGGGTAAATGGAGAAAGTGACAAAGGCAAGAAGGAAGGGATGGGGCAAAAGGGAGTAAGGCCATCAGGAAATGGAGGTGAATGAGTACCAATGCCCGTAGTCTGGCCAACAAGCTCCCTGAGCTGGTGGCCTTAATGGATGAGGGATGCCTGGATATCGTAGCAGTCACAGAAACATGGTACACAGAAAACCATGACTGGGATGTTAACATACCAGGGTACATAACCTACAGGAGAGACAGGCAGGGAAGAAGAGGGGGAGGAGTAGCTCTCTATGTAAAGGAAGGGATAAAAGCAATTGAACAAACGAGTAAACGGAGCAGAGGAGGCACTGCGGGTCACCTTGGAGACTGGAAAGGGCACCACAATCCGCACAGAGGTAGTGTACAGACCCCCATGTCAGGGGGAAGGAATGGACAAGGATATGATAGAAGGCATTCTTAGAATGGCAGAGAAAGGGGAGATACTGTTGATGGGAGACCTGAATATGCCAGATGTTAACTGGAGCACATTTTCTGCAGCCACATCCAAGAGCAGGGCCATTCTTGATGCCCTACAGGTGGCAGGCATTAGACAGCTAGTTTCAGAACCCACTTGTGAGGGAGCAATCTTAGACCTCGTACTCTCAAATGGAGGCAGTGAGAGGATCTCAGATCTAGAAGTGAGTTGCCATCTGGGGACAAGTGACCATCAAACAGTGTGGTTCACGTTAAACTCAGCTACAGAGTCAAGCCATACAAAAGTGAGGGTACTGGACTTTAGGAGGGCTGACTTTGGCAAGATGGGAGAGTGCCTCAGAAAAGCACTAGCAAACAGGCTAGAAGGAGGTGTGGAGCAACAATGGGGAATTATCAAAACTGCCATCACAGAGGCAACAAGCCTTTGTGTGAAGCAAATAAACAAATCAAAATGAAAGAAAAAGCCACTATGGTTCTCAAAAGAGGTGGCTGTGAAAGTCAGGAAGAAAAAGATAGCATTCCGGAAGTATAAGGAAACACAGAAGGAGCAGGACAGAGAGCTGTACCAGTTAAGGCAGAAGGAAGCAGGGAGGAAGTCAGAATAGCAAAGGCCCAAACTGAGGAAAAGATAGCCAACTCAGTTAAGAAGGGGATAAAACCTTTTATAGGTACATCAGCGGCGTAGAAAGACAAAGGAGGGATAGTGAGGCTGAATAGAATGAGCAGTGGGTGGGCAGAGGGACAGTGAAAAGCAGGAATACTGAGCAGAATATTTCGCTCAGTATTCACAAAAGAGGAGGGGGAAGTGCCTAATCCAATTAACAGAAGCACTCTTGATAGGGGGGTCGATCCCAGTCCTTTCACAGAAGAAAGGGTTCTGCAAGAACTCCTAAAACTGAAGGTGGACAAAGCAATGGGTCCTGATGGAATTCACCCCAGAATTCTAAAAGAATTAAGGGAGGAACTAGTAAAACCACTGGCTACTCTTTTTAATAAATCATGGGAGGATGGTGTGGTACCCGAGGACTGGAGGAAGGCGGATGTGATTCCCCTTCACAAAAGTGGGACCAAGACAGAGGCAGGAAACTACAGACCTGTCAGTCTGACCTCTGTGGTAGGGAAAGTGATGGAATCACTTCTGAAGGAAAGAATAGTTGAGTACCTAGAGGCCAGTGGAGCACAGGACCCAAGGCAGCATGGGTTCCAGCGGGAAGGTCATGTCAGGCAGATCTAATAGATTTCTTTGATTGGGTAACCAAAGTAGTAGACCAGGGAGGGGCTGTGGACATGGCCTACCTAGACTTTAGCAAGGCATTTGACACAGTCCCACACAAAGATTAATAGTCAAACTAACCAGCCTGGAGTGGGTCCCAGGGTGGTAGCCTAAATAAAACATTGGCTGAACAACAGGACACAGAAGGTAATTGTAAATGGAGTCCACTCTGAAGAAAGGGGGGTTACTAGTGGGGTACCGCAGGGTTCAGTATTGGGTCCAGTCCTTTTTAATGTCTTCATCAGTGACATTGCAGAGGGACTGGAAGGAAAAGTATGCCTTTTTGCAGATGACACAAAGATCTGCAACAGGGTTGATACACAAGGAGGTGTGGAAAGGATCAAAAGGGATTTGGAAAGGTTGGAGGAATGGTCAGAAGTATGGCAGCTAGGATTCAATGCAAAGAAGTGCAAAATAATGCACCTGGGAAACAAGAACCCAGGAGAAGAATACACAATGGGTGTGGAGGTAGTAACAACAACAAAAAGGAAAGGGACCTGGGGTAATCATATCAGATGACCTTAAGGTTAGCAAGCAATGTGAGAAGGCAGTAGGGAGGGCTGGGGGTATACTGGGATGTATAGGGAGAGGCATCATCAACAGAAAACAGGAAGTTGTTATCCCTCTGTACAGACAGTTGGTGAGACCCCATCTGGAGTACTGTGTCCAGTTCTGGCGACCCCATCTCCACAAGGACATAGACAGGATAGAGGCAGTCCAGAGGAGGGCAACTAAAATGGTGCAGGGTCTGCAAGAGAAGCCGTATGAGGCGAGACTAAAGGAGCTTAATATGTATACCCTTGAGGAAAGAAGGGAGGGGGGACATGATAGAAACTTTTAAGTACCTCAGTGGAATCAACAAAGTCCAAGAGGGTAGCATCTTTCAGAAAAAGGGACGTGCAAGAACAAGGGGACACAATTTAAAGATAGAAGGAGGGCAGTTCAGGGGCAATGTGAAGTATTATTTCACAGAGGGTAGTGGATGCATGGAACAGCCTTCCTGAGGAGGTTGTGGGGTCTAAAACTGTGGGAGAATTCAAGAATGCATAGGACAGACATAAGGCAATTCTTGTGGGGGGTAGGAAGAAATAGGCTGTTGGTTAACTAGGATCTGCGGCCTATCCCGTAGGTAGGGAAATGGGCAGACTAGAGGGGCCTAGCAGTCCTTATCTGCCGTCAAAGTCTATGTTTCTATGTATTCGGCTGAATATTCAGAAAAAGCTATTCGGATTCACATAGCTCTACAAAATGAAATCTGTACTTAAAGTCAAATCCCACAAGTCTTTGAGAAAATTGTAGAATTTCAAGAATAATTCCATAAAACTAGAAGTTACTATTTTCACTCAGCCTTATCTGGAGGGTTCTAATTAAAAGATAGGGGTATGAGAGGAAGGTAGTGCAGGAAGTCACCAGGCTCAGGAGTTAGATGCACAGTTTCACCAAGAAATAGACATCCGAGCTGGGTAGCACAACAGTGGTATACACCCAGGTTGGAGCAAGGAAACACACAGTGTCAACAATTTCATTCTGAAGGCAGGATATTTAAGGATCACATCCAGTACATTTATGATCCAGGGAGCCTGATGTACATGCAAGTCTGGGACTCAGAGGCACTCAGAAAGATGTAGCGGGAGAAGACAATATCTGGGGCAGCAGGAAGGAAGAATTCTGACAATTCCAACAGGGTAGATCAACAGGAAAAGGAGTAGGTGACTCATGTTTTAAGGGAGTTTGTCACTGTAAAGAACAAAGAGAATATCAGTGGGATCAGTAGTTCTACTGAGTTAATCTGGCTATGCTAAAAGAGAAGGGAGGGGTAAATAGTCACCCAGAGAGGAATAGAAAGACTGCAAAAAGCTCAGCTCAGCTTCTCAGACGAAGTAGTATTACGTGCATTGTTAAAGGAGATAGGAAATGATTTTTACATAGTTAACTGCCCTTCCATCTTCCTTTCCATGCCAGTTATGTACTCTGATATGCTTTCAAAAAAAGGAGGAGGTGGCTACATAAAGCCTCCACTGGTGCCAACCATGCAAACTTACAATCACTTTCACACCACCAAGTCTGGCTATGAACAGTGTACTGATCAAACAAGACCCATTGATGCTATGTCCAAGTTAATACAGAACTTTATTAAGTTAAAGAAAATGACAAGCAGTACCCCCTGCTCTGTGGCATGTACATGTCATGTGACCCAATATACTTTAATGATTTGTTTGATAAATAAAAATCTACCTTTGAGGTGTCCTCTGATCTACACTGAATTCCACTCTCCTTGCCAGCTACTGATCTTGATTTTCATATTTCTAAGACATTCTATGACATCAGAAACTCCCATTCCATGCTATTCATCTGAATGGCCTTGAAAGGTGTTTGTGATGTCATAGAAGCTACAGGCAGTATGAAAAAAGAGAGCAGCAACTACTGAGGAAAGACAGATTCAGGGTCCTTAAAAAGGGAACAAAATTAGATTATTAATTTAACAAAAAACATCATAAACATATCAGAATACTGGGTAGCCAATACAAAAAAACAACTAGAGGGCTTCTAGAGGTATAAAAACTGTTTCCTATCACCTTTAGTGTTAAATTACACAAAAAGAATTCTGGATGGTTTGTCTATATGCAACTATATGTGAGAAAATGTTACCAATATGTTTTTGTACTGCAAATTTAAAACTGCTAAACCAATTTATACAGTTGTGCTAGACACCAGGATACACTGACTATGAATATGCATGTCAAATGTTAAGTCTATGCCTGCAAGAGCACAGAAGTTACAAACATCAACATTTTTGAAAGTTTTCACAACATTTTTCAAATATTTACATAGTAAAGATTTGAACCCCTGTAACTTAAAAATCTCTAATCCAATTATCTCCATATTTAGATCATTCTATAAGCATGATAAAAAGGTTATTCATGCTAATTTACACACGTCTAGCACCAAAGGTGCTTGGGTTACATGCAAATGATATTCTTCCGCGAAATGTCCCACAAAAAATAAAATGACTGAGTTTCAGCACATATAATTCTGAGACGATGCATCATATTGTCATGAAATTTGGCACATTATTAGAACACCTATCATCAAGGAATCATGCCAAACTTAGGATCTCTGATCTAATAGATGGCTGAGGTATATGCAGTCAAACATTTTCATGAAATTCTGCACAAAATATAAAATGACAGATTTGAGCACTTATAATTATAACACTATCCATCCAAATGTCATGGTATATGAAACTTTACTGGCCTTCCACTCAAAGAGTGTGCATGCCAATTTCCAGAGCTCCAGCTTATGCGACAGCCAAGTTATGACCAAATTACTACATTTAAAACGTTCCACAAAAGTCCAATGAAATTCCACAAAATTTCATCGACATTCCACACATTTTGAATTTTCCCATTCCGCAGTGCTTAGATATACATATATATATGTGTGTGTGTGTATATATATATATATATATATATACATATATATAATATTCTGTATATGTGTATGTGTGTGTGTGTGTATATATACATACTGGTCCGGTATGGCCAGTATACTAGAGTTGCACAGCCACTTCTAAATTAAACTCAAAATTTTGCACTTTAATACCTTTGCAACCATTACTATGATGTGCCTGAAATTTTGCATGCGAAGTGTGATACCATAGATCTCTGGATATGGAAAGGTTAATTCTGGTCGGATTTGTGGTTGCGGAGCTGTGGAGCATGAAAAAGTGTGAAAAATCGTCAAGTTTGTGAAATTCTTTGCTTGTCTCCACAGCCCGAACGGTTTGTCCATCTGGTCTGCAATTTTCAGGGTATATGCTGACTGGGTCAGGGAAGTGCCCTTTGAAGGTTTTGTGAAAAAAATATTAATCCATTCAAAAGTTATTACCGTTTAAAGTTTCCCATTATAGCGTATGGGAAAAAATATATGTGCAACACAAACTGATCATGCTCAGAACCCGAAATTTCAAACTTTAATAACTTTTGAACGCATTATTATTGTTTCACCAAACTAGTACTGGATTGTTCCTTAGCATAACCTCTTTCTACCCTCAAAATTTCAGGCCAAAATTCCAAACTGTGTGGGTGTAGCAAGTTGCGAATATTTCCCATAGGATAACATTGGAAACAGCCTCAATCAGTTTATTTGCCACTTCATAGCAAAAGAACGGATAGGGCTTTTGAGCTGAAATTTGCAGGGTAGCAAGCCCTTGCCCTACTGATGTGTTCTTTGGTGGTGTGGTGAAAACATTTACACTGGTTCCATAGTCACAGCACTCCAAATTTGCACAATTTTCCATAGGATAACATTGCGGTGCCCATAACGCATTTTGGTGCCCGTATCTCGAAAACAGTGCACGCTATGGATTTTTCACTACTTGCAGTTTAGTCCACCTTTATTTCCAAGTCATGATTACAACAGCAGTGGAATTTTTTTCATAGTTTCTACGGTTATTCAGATATTGCCAAATCTGTGTAACAAGGGTTCCTTATCATGTCTCTAGGCCTGCGGTACGTGACCGTACTTATGTGTAAGTGGGAGCGCAGGGCCAAGAGGGCCCACGCTCCCACATATGCATACCAGTATGCCTAAAATGGGAGTGGGAGCCATGCCATCATGCAGTGCCTGAAGTTGCGCAATTTCTCATAGGATAACATTGTGCCACCCATGTTTCTTTGCCACTGCATAGCAAAAGAATGGATAGGGCTTTGGGGCTGCAATTTGCAGGGTGGCAAGCCCTTGCCCTACTGATGTGCCTTTTGGTGGATTGGTGAAAAAATTTGCATGGATTCCATAGTTACAGCTTTCTGAAATTGTGCAATTTCCCATAGGATAACATTGCGACGCCCATGATGTCTTTCGGTGCCCATATCTTGGAAACAGTTCAAGATACAGATTTTTCACTACTTGTCACTTAGTCCACCTTTAGGACTAAGCATGCATGCAGGTTTCCAGGTCATGATTACGACTGCAGTGGAATTTTTTTCATAGTTTCTATGGTTACTGAGATATTGCCAAACTTGCATTATGAGGGTTCCTTTTCATGTCTCTAGGCCTGCGGTATGTCTCTATACTTATGCGCAAGTGGGAGCACAGGGCCCAGAGGTCCCATGCTCCCACATATGCATACCATTATGCATAAAAATGGGAGCGGGGGGCATGCCATTATGTAGTACTAAAGGGAGATGAGGGTTCATTACAATGTCTCCACACTTATGGATATATGGTAGCGCAGGGTCCAAGACATGGCTGACAATATGCATTCATGGCAGCATGAACTTTTGTGTAAGTGGTACCTGCTACTTTCACAAAAGTACCATCGGTAGTTTCACAAAAGTACTGGTACTTTTGTGAAAGTACCAGGTAATTTCGTGAAAGTATCAGGTAGTTTCATGAAAGTAACATTGGTTGACATGGGAGAACATTCAAAAAAAAAGTCCCTCAGTACTTTTGTGAAAGTTCCCCATGCAAACCAATGGTACTTTCACATAAATACCGGTACTTTAATTTAAGTACAGCTGAAAACCAGCCCCAAACCACAAATTTCTTTGCCACACTATAGCCAAAAAATGGTTAGGGCTTTTTGGCTGAAATTTGCAGGGTGGCAAGCACTTGCCCCACAGATGTGCCTTTTGCTGGTTTGGTGAAAACATTTACAATTGTTCCATGGTTATGGCACTCTGAAGTTATGCAATTTCCCATAGGATAATACTGCGGCGCCCGTATCTCAAAAATTGTTCAAGATATGCATTTTTTGCTACTTACTACTTAGTCCACCACTAAACACGTGTGGAGTTTTCCAAGTCATGATTACAACAGCAGTGACATTTTTCCCATACTTGTTTCAGTTACTAACATGTTGCCAAATGTGTGTTACAGGGGTTCCTCTTCGTGTCTCTAGGTCTGCGGTATGTCTCTGAACTTATGTATCAGTGGGAATGCAGGGCCCAGAGGGTTCATGCTCCCACATATGCATGCCATTATGCAAAAATGGGAGTGGGAGTATGCCATTATGCAGTGGTATAGGCCTTGCGCTCCCACAGGGAGATGAGGGTTCATGACAATGTCTCTGCACTTATGGATATACTGTATGGTAGCACAGGGCCCATCCCACAACGACATACCACTTACATTTCACTTTCTCAAAAAGAAGGGAAATTCATTGCAAAAAACTGCGTTAATGCATTATTAGGGTTGCAACTTCAAAAGTAGGGAAATTTGACCTTAGGGTTCCCAAGTGTAAGACCGCACCCCCACTGTGCATGCAGGTACAAGCATGATGGATGCGTTTTGGCATTTTGAACCCTAATGCTCACATCATTCCATGAGTAAGGTATGATAGGCATGATATAGGACAATGGGATGAGCATTAGGGTTCAAAATGCCAAAACACATCAGTCATGCTTGTCCCTGAATGCACAGTGCGGGTGTGGTCTTACACTTGGGGAACCCTAAGGTCAAATTTCCCTACTTTTGATGTTGCAACCCTAATGATGCATTAAAGCAGTTTTTTGCAATAAATATATATATATATATATATATATATCCTGCATCATATAGTGGCATAGTGGTGCCACTTTAGTTAGGGGTGAGTTGGCAGTTCAATGTTAAACCCAATTTTTTGCACCTTAATAACTTTGCCATTGTGTAATGAATTAGCACAAAATTTGGCATGCTTGGTCAAGCTGTCAGAGTCGCAAAATGTGGAAAGTCTTGGGATGACACCTTGTATGATTTTCGAGATATGGAAGGTCAAAAAAGTGAAATAAAAACACTTGTTTTTTCTATGCTTAACATTGGGGATTTTTGCTCTTACCAACAGCCTAGACAATATTAAATTTCTCCATGAAATTTTCAGCGATGATGGGGCCTGTGCCAAGGGTTTGCCTTTGGATGGTTTAGTGAAAAAAAATTGGCAGTTTTTGAATTATAACGATTTGTTGGATAACGTCGAAGTTTGATAAAAACAAACAAACTATGCATTTGCAAGTGCTAACAAGCCATACTTTGGTACTGTTCATGTATATAGATAGAGTGGTTGGTAAATGTTCAAAAACAGGATGCAAATGGTCATTTGCATGATTTACTTGCTGCGAGTTAAAGAAACACTGAAGATGGCCGCCATTTTCTGTTTACTGTTTTACAGTTAAAGTTACAGCTACATGGCTGAATTCCTAACTTGTATGGAGCCAGTTTTTGCTGCGTTTGGAATTCCTGTCAGACACCTAACTTTTCTTCTTTTGGTCAGCAATAAGTCAGCATAGCGCTTCCAGTATGTAGCTGTAAAAACTATGTTTATTACTCCAATGATCTCTCTAACTGATAGATGAAGGCAAACTGTCTTTCTGTGAACACAGTTTACATTCATTGGCTGCTCAACTATGAAACTGTTCAAAGACTCAGTCATAGATTAGTCTGTGTGTTCAAACTGCAATAAGAAGGGATCACTGTCCCCATAATACTGTTTGTTTCCCTGGTGTCTAGTGCCACCTCCCCATCCCCAGTTGCTGTCCCTTCTAACAATGTTTGGTTCTCTGGTGTCTAGTGGAACCCTCCACTCTCCCCGATCACTGTCCCCATAATAAAATAGTTTCCCTGGTGTCTAGTGGCACCCCCCACCCTTCCAATCACTGTCCCCCTAATAAAATAATTTCCCGGGTATCTAGTGGCACACTCCCACCCTTCTGATAACCATCCCTGTAATAAAATGTATTCTCTGGTGTCTAGGGGAAACCCCCCCCACCCTTCTGGAGGCAGTATAGTGCAGTGGGTTAAGGCTCTGAGCTGCAGATCTGGAGACCTGGGTTTAAATCCCACAGCCACCTAGGTGCATACTGTGTGATCCTGAGCAAGTAACTTATCTTCCTTGTGCCCCCAGGTCGCATCTGGAAACAAGCTTCGGCTTAGTGTGCTACTCCTGGTTAAACAATGTTCCCTTTCTCTTTTCTTTCTGATTACTGTCACCGTAATAAAATATATTCCCTGGTGTCTAGTGGCACCCCCCCCACCCTTATGATCACTGTCTCCATCATAAAATATATCCCCTGGTGTCTAGTGGCACCCACTACCCTTCTGATTGCTGTCCCCATAATAAAATATATTCTCTGGTGTCTAGTGGCACCCCACTACCCTTCTGATTGCTGCCCATGCCTGAAATAAAGAAAATGGTCCCTCAATGTTTTTTTTTTCAAAACTTGCAAAGAAAATGGTCCTTCACTGATCAGACCCACTCCCACCCCTACCTCCCACTCAGCACCCACCACCCACACCCCCAGTACACCCCCATACATCCTCACTCACCTGAACAGGTCACAGGGTAAAGATCTACTCTCTGATTAAAGACAAATCTTGCTGCTGGAACCACCGATCACAATTTGAGAAACTAACATAAATGCCCTTCAATGTATTTCAATGGGGTTTTGAACTTTGATGCTGTCAAACAAACATGATAGAATTCTTCGAATGGGTTACAAGGTTACTGGACAGGGAGCAGGTGGTGGATGTCCTGTAACTGGACTTCAGCAAGACATTTGATTCAGTGCCACATGGCAGGCTGATCAGAAAGCTGAGAGACCTGAGAATAGGGGACAAACTGCTGGGGTGGGTCAAGAACTGGCTGAGGGATAGGAACCAGAGAGTGGTGTTGGGGTGGGGTGACTATCCAAACCCAGGCCTGTACCACTGGGGTCCCACAGGCCTCAGTACTTGGACCTGTATTGTTCAACATCTTTATTGGTGACATAGCAGAGGGCGTCAAAAGTAAGTTCTGCCTTTCTGCAGATGATACCCAGTTCTATGAGAGGGTGGACAAAGTAGAGGGGAGACAAGAACTAAAGGAAGATCTGGCTAGGCTAGAAAATTGGTTGAGCATCTGGCAGTTAGGATTTAACATCAAGAAATGCAAAGTCATGCACCTGGGAGCCTGGAACCCAGGGGCCAGCTACTGGCTGGGGGAATACAGGTGACCATCTTAGAAAAGGAAAAGGGGAGGTCACGTGATGCTCTCCACGTAGGCAGACACTTTTGAAACCCGCTCCCACCTCAAAGGCTTCAAATCTAAAGAAATAATAACTTTTGAAGAATATAATCCAACAAACTTTGATCGTCTCAACTGCTGGAAACCCCAGGATCTCACAGGAGAATTTACCGCCAAGAGAAAGGGGAATGTTTTCGAAGAATGGAGGCTGAAATGAAACAGGCCCTCCCGGCCTGTACACCACCTACAACTCCGGACAAGCTTAGCTTAAATGTCCAACCCAACACACAGCATCGAGCAAATCTTCGCAAGCTCCGACTACTATTATACCACTCTCAGAGAAAAAGTTCTAAGCCGAATTAGCTCCGCTGAAGAAAGCATTCCTAGATTTCTTATCGGATCTTAAAACCATCAAAGAAGACTTGAAAGATACAAATTGGGCAGTGACAGACATGGCAGCATGCACATCCTCACTCGAAAAATGGCAGACTTGAGTTGATTCGGGCATGTCTTCTATGTGGCAGAGAATGAGTAAATTAGAGATCAAACTTGAAGATCTGGAAGGCCGTAACAGGCGTAACAACCTGGTTATTTTCGGCCTTCCAGAGGAGACTGAAGGCCACTCACCTGTTTTATTTGCTCAGAAATTGCTGTTGAAAATTGCTGGACCCCTGCCTCATGCTAATGCCTACGTTGTTGAAAGAGCTCATAGGTCCTTGAGACCAAGGCAACCAGCTGGAGCCAAACCCAGGCCATTTATCCTGCGACTGCTTAGCTATATGGACTGTCAGCATGTTCTTGGGAAAATCAAAGAAATGCAAGAAATTAAGGGAGACCAAGCCGATCTACGTATATCCCAGGATCCGCCCATTGCCACACGTCAGAAACGAGCAGAATATCACTCCAGCATTGTGAAGCTGATGGCAGCTAGTATTAAATTCCGGATATTATACCCAGCAAGACTCTTCGTTTTGCATCAGGGAACATGGAAATCGTTTGATAATGCCGAACATGCTGCCCAAGAATTAGCAATCTTGTTTCCAGACTTATTCATGCAGTGCTAATTCCTGACAATTAATCAAGCGGAGGTGCCGATGCTAACTGGAACCTGAGATGACCCCTAAATGAATGTGTTTCATTTAAGAATGGGGCTAATTAAAGCATAAAAGGAGCTTTAATCCATCTTGCTACTGTGGTTTCTTTCCTGGCTTCACTTCCTAGTCACCGGGATGGCTCACTGAGTATTTGCAGCTCTCTCTTGTCCTCAGAAATCATTTGACAATGCCGATCATGCTACCAGAGAATCAGCTATATTGTTCCCAGCCTTTTTTCATGCAGTGCTAATCCCTGACTATCATTCAAGTGGAGGTGCCGATCTTAACTGGAACCCGAAATGACCCCTAAATGAATGTGTATTGTTCAAGAATCAGGCTAATCAAAGCATTAAAAGAGCTTTAACCCATCTTGTTGCTGCGGTTTCTTTCCTGGGTTCACGTCCTAGTCACCAGGATGGCTCATTGAGTATTTGCAGCTCTTTCTTGTCATCAGAAACGTCTCACCTGACTTTGCTTTATCTTTTTTATTACAGGGAGACTACTTTGTTGCCAGTAAGCTCATTTTTTCAGGGAATGCCTTTTTTTTATCTCAAATTCAGAGACATTCTAATCACAAACTTTATATAGTCTCTATGAGCAGAAGGGCTGCTCGATTGTACGTACGATAGTTAGTTACGTTCAAAATGGGTGAACTGGTGTTGTCTTTACTGGAGAAATGCTGTAACTAATTTACCAACTTGCCCATTCTGTCTCTTTTATTTAAATCTAATAAGCTCAGTTCACTTCACCCTAAGTTTGTTATGATGGGCATTATATTTCTGAGTAGTGTAAATCGGTCATGCACTGGCTGGACTCATTTTCTAAGCATAATGCTGGACTACTTTGTTGTTTGGGATGATTTGTACACTACTTTGTAAAAGAAGGTGACTAAATTCATTATAACAGTTTAACATAACTGGGGAATACTGAATTTAGTTTTAACAAAACAACATTTTTTAATATTATGTTTTTAAGGTACACTAAAAATAATGGTAAATGCCATATGTCACCATATTGATTTTTCTTACTGGGTGTATTTTTTTTTTCTCTTTTTTATATCACCTGTAAATACTTTAATATTGGGGTTTAACTGTATTAGGTGAATTACTGTTATTCAATGCTATATAGAGGTCACTAAATTTTTCTTTTCTCTTTTTTCTTGAAGATGGGGTCGGAGCGGGGAGTTGAGTGGGACTACCTAGGCCAGTAGCAGTCATGGAACAGACTATGGGGGTTGATCTTCCCATATCAGTATCTAGACTTAGGTTTCTTCTTTTGTCAATAGTTAAAGGTATAGTTGGAAGATCAAGGGAGTACTTTCATAGAACTGGAAGTCTGGGGTCAAGTAATTGGGATGGGGAGGGACAATTATAATACTTAGGATGTCTGCCACTGATCTGGATGTAGTTATCATTAGATTAGATGTTCTGAGCTGGCTTTTACTTGAAGAAATATATTTCTTTTTTTTAGGTTGTGGTAGGTTGTTGTTTCAGACATGGCTGGGCTTAAGTATTGTTCCTGGAATATAAAAGGTGCACAGTCCCCAGCTAAGAGAACTACAATTTTGCTTCACCTCAAAAGCCTGCAAATATATGTAGCCTTTATACAAGAGACACACTTGTTATCCAATCAAACAAATTGTTTAAGGAGATACTGGGTGGGTCAGGTATTCGGTTCCAGTATTGATTCCCGCAAAAGAGGGACAGCTATCCTTATATCCCGGAGAATTCCATTCTGACTTATTCATTCAATTGCTGACCCAGGAGGCCAATATGTGATTCTTAGGTCTCTGCTGGGCCACTCAGAAGTATTATTAGGTTCCATTTATGGACCGAACAATGAAGACCCCAAATTTTTTACTAGGCTTATGTCTACCCTGGTCCCATGGACTACACTTCCAATAATTTTGGGGGGCTATTGGAACCTGGTCATATCTAATCAGATAGATAGATCTGGCCAGATAAGACAAAAATTAACACCCGCTCAAAAAGCAATACATGAGTTAATGCACTCTGTTGGTATTACTGACCCCTAGAGGCTTTTGTATCCAGACAGTAAAGAATTTTCATTTCACTCCCTTCCTCATCACTCTTTTTCCCGACTGGATTATTTCCTTATTTCACTAGACTTATTGCCGGGTGTCTCTATGGCTTATTATTCTTCCAAAGCAATTTCTGACCATCGCATTGCCCATCTCCTTCTTGATATCTCACCAAATATACACAGAGATAAATTCTGGAAACTAAATAATCAGCTTTTGAAATCCGAAGATCAAATAAGACTTATTCAAACCTTCGTATCTAATTTTATGGACCTCAATGCCTCAACAATGCCTGAAAAAGACTTTTTATGGGGAGCTCTGAAATGTGCTTTGATGGGTAAATTTATTCAATTAGCGACAAAACGTAAAAAACAGAGAGAAGCAACACTTTCCACAATCCAGGCCCAAATAGAAGATCTAGAATGTCACCTTCTTCCCTCAGCCCCAGTAGAAGACTAGACAAAAGTAGAGTCTCTTCGTGCACAATATAACCAGATTTTAGCTGAAAAGGCTGAATTTCTTATGCTCCGGTCCAAAATCTCATACTTTGATCAGGGGGAAAGGGTGGGGAAGCTCATGGCTCTCCGTCTGCATACTCAAATGGCTGATAAAATAGTCATTTCTATTTACTCGACCTCAGGAGTCTTACTTACCTTCCCTCCAGACATTGCAAATGCATTTCAAGAATATTACCGGCAGTTATATTCAGTCCCAAACCATTCTTCCCTGCTTCAACAAATGGATAATTTTCTTCAAGGTATTGATCTCCCAGTTTTATCTGAGGCCCAGTCTGCATGCCTGAAAACTCCCATTACTCTAATGGAAGTCCTGGCAGCTGTAGACTCCCTATCACGAGATAAATCCCCGGGTCCAGATGGTTTCACTACAAACTTTTACCATACCTTTAAAGAGAAGATTGCTCCCATTCTTCTAGATACTTTTTAATACATTTTCAATAAAGGTATCTCTGACACTTCCCTGACTCAGGCCTTTATAATTATTATTCCAAAACCAGATAAAGACCCTCTTCTTATTCCCAATTATAGACCAATTTCTTTAATTAATGTGGATCTTAAGATCTTGGCTAAAATACTCTCATCTAGATTAGGTCAGGTCTGGGATTCTCTTGTCAGGCAAGAACAGGTAGGGTTTGTCAAGGGGAGACTATCTTCTGATCACCTTAGGAAAGTTGCCTACCTCTCTTCTGTGTCCAGGGAACTCAACTCCTCAGCCGCTTTTGTCTCCCTAGACATGGAAAAGGCCTTTGACAGGGTTTGTTGGGAATATCTCTTCTTGTTATTGCCCAAATACCATATTCCACAAGAATTTATTCAATGGATCAAAATTTTATATACACTACCCAAAGCTCAAATTTATTGCAATGGTGTTCTCCCCACTTCCTTTACTTTATCCCAGGGTACTAGACAAGGTTGTCCCCTCTCCCCTTTTCTTTTCAACTTGTACTTGGAACCACTTATTAGGAAAATCAAAAATTCTGGTATGATTTCTGGGATACCAATTGGGCACACCGAATAGAAAAATATTGGCATATGCAGACGATTTACTTCTGCATATTACCAATCTTCCTCAATCTCTCCCGGCAATCTTTCAAATTATTTCTCAGTTTGAAACAATTTCAAATTATAAGCTCAACATGGGTAAAATGGAAGTATGTCCCCTCAAGAAATTCACATTGAAGAGTGATATTGAACAACTGGGTGTACAATGGAATACTGAAAAATTCAAATATCTAGGAATTTTTATACATTCTTTTCCCCACATAATGAAAAAACTTAACTTTGATGTTCTAAATAGGACCCTATCAGAAGATTTTAAGCAATGGTTGAAATTGCCTATTTCTCTATGGGGTTGTATGAGTATAATAAAAATGAATGTTTTGCCTTGGATTTTATATCCCTTACAAATGTTCAATGGGGCCCTTCCACTCTCATGGTTTGCACAGATACATAGACTTATTAGTTCCTTTATATGGCAAGGAAAGAAAGTTAGGTGAAGTTATCTTAAACTTACACGTCAGAAAATTGATGGAGGCCTTCAAGTCCCTGATTTCTATATTTATTATTTAGCCATACACCTGGCTAGAATTAGATTCTGGTTACATTCCTCAGAAGCTGTCTTGGAATCCACCCATTGTCCCTCCTGGGTCAGAATTGAACAGGCTCTATGCTTGGTGAATGGCATGGATCCTAAGACTCTTCCTTTTATTACTAGGAAGAATCTCCCTAAAGCCTTATGGGAAACACCATTATATGCCTTACTTCATACTCAACATCAGTTAAATAATTTCCTAAAAGCAGATGCAACCAGAGACATAACCTAACCCTTGTTCTCTAATCCTAATTTTCTAATCTCAGGTAAGATTATTAAACGTCACCTCTTTTGTCCATAAATAGGAGTAAACAGGGTAGACCAACTTGTTAAAGACCAAAAAATGCTCTCCTTTAAAGAAACCAAATCCATTTTTAAATGGCCTGATAACCAAGTGTTTAAGTTTTTTCAAATAGCCCACTTATTGGTAAAACACTTTGGGTCAGGTGTATGGAAAAGTCCCCTTATGTCAGCGGTTCTCCCATATGTAGAATCTATCCCTACATCACACATTATATCCTATTCATATAAATTTCTACTAAAAGAAATAGCTAACCTAGAAGGTCAAAGATCTTATTGGTGGGACAATATTTTACCACCGCATCCACACTCTAGGAATTGGCCCAGCATCTGGAAATACCTATATAAATACATCAAAAGGGATAGGTACAGAATAATGCAATACTATATTAACCATAATTTATATTACACACCAGTTCAACTTCATCAGATGGGGGCTATATCCTTCAGCCAATGTCCAAAATGTCAGCATGAACCAGCTGATTTATTTCATATGCTTTGGGCCTGTGATACTATTAACTCCTTTTGGAGGGAGATTCAAAGTCGTCTTAACCCACTGCTTATGGTTACTGACAAATTTATTCCAGAAATGTGTGTTCTGGGGGATTATAGGCAGATTCAGGGGTCACAGCAGAAAGCCCATATGGCCTTAATTACTGCTTGTACCAAGAAATTAATATTACGACATTGGCTAGATTCATCTACTTAGAGTGGTTCAAAGAAATAATGTTTGCCTTACAGGCAGAACTTATACTGGCAGGAACCAAGAATAGATTAGGAGCGTACAAGCAAAGGTGGTAAACACTCCAGACTCTTATATCGGTACAATAGATCTAATCTATACTTACTTTTACAGTGGTTCTAAAAGATGGTCATGTCTATTAGGTATATCCCCATAGCCAGCACTTCTGACTTATATTATCATTTTTCCCTTTTCTTTTTGTTTTTACTATAAAACCAGGTGGCAGACCGGGGTTGGGGGGGGAGGAAGGATAAGGGGGGAGGGGGTACAGACAACTTAAACGTATCATAATCTGCATTTGATAAGCAATTATCTTCTCTCACTGAATGCAATCATAATGTAACTGTTTATTACTAGATGTTCCTTACATAGCATCGTCATGTTGTCTGTATTTGTATGTTGTTAAGCATTTAAAATGAATAAAGTTCATTAAATGAAAAAAAAAGAAAAGGAAAATGACCTTGTAGTGTTGGTCAGGGATGACATGAAGCACTCTACATAATGCTGTAAGGCAGCAGCCAAAGCTAATAAAATGCTGGACTGCTTTGCCAGAGGAATCACCTGTAGGAGGGAGGAAGTTATTCTGCCACTGTACAGGTCTTTGGTGAGACCATACCTGGAGTACTGTGTACAGTTCTGGTGCCCTTATCTAAAGAAGGATATCAGTCTACTGGAGGGGGTCCAGTGGAGGGTAACCAAGATGATCCAGGGCATGGGGGACAAAACATATGAGGAGAGGTTGAGGGAGCTCAACATGTACTCCCTGGAGGACAGAAGAGAAAGGGAGGCTAGGACTGAAACCTTAAAGGCATAAACAGGGTTGGATCAGAGGGCATATTCAATTTAAGAAAGGAGGGTACTACAAGAGGCATGACCTGAAGCTGGTGGGAGGTAGACTTAAGAAAGAAAGAAATGAAGAGACACTTTTTCACTGAAAGAGTGGTGACGGGGTGGAACAAGTTATCGGAGGAGGTAGTAACGGTGAATACAGTAGCCAGTTTCGGGGTTGATGGGACAGCGTGAAAAAGAAAATCAGAATGGGAGGAATCAGTACTGAGAAGGGGACGGGGCAGTGTAGGGGGGAGGTGGAGGACTCCAAAAGGAGTAAGGGAAGAGGGCAGCTCCAGGGATCTAAACTGAGCTGCTTACTCGAGCACACGTGCTAGACCATTATGGCCTGTTTCTGCTGGCAATTTCGTATGTTCATATGTTTGCAAGATGCATAACTTGGCCATTTTTTTCATATTTTGACACCAAATTTTCAACATGGCCTTTTAGGGACACCACCTTATGAACAATGTCAGTGGAATCGAAAATCTGGCCCGAAAGGGGATTTACAGGTCATTTGGCAAAATCACCTTTCAAGCAGGATTTGAACATTTTTATCACCTTTGTTCTTGAGTTTGGGTCACAAGAAGGCTATGTTGAAAATTTGGGGACAAAATATGTAAAAGTGGCAAATTATGCGCGTGAGTTAAAATTTTACTACGCTTGCTAGAAACTTTATTAATTGTAAATATTTTGACCCCAAATTATCAACATAGACATTTTTTTACATCACAGCATGAACATTACAGCTGTTATTCTTCAAATCATGGCCAAAATGTGTTTTCGACCTGTGGCCCAGAATGACATTGTGGTGGCAAGGAATGATGTTTCAATGGGGATTTGAAAATTCTCAGCATGGCGTTCATGAGATGGGGTAATAACAAGACTATGCTGACAATTTGGTTGCTGTTTTGTCTGAAAGGCAAGCATAGGGCCCAGAGGGTCCTGCACTCCATGGCAACATACTTCTACGCAGCTTTGGAGGGATGGCAGCGCAGGGGCCCAGTGGGCCCTGCATTTCCTCAGGCAAATACAAATTTGATTATGCTATCTAAAAAAGTAAGAAAACTATTTGCAAAAAATTGCACTAGTACACCAGTTAGGGTAACAACACCAGAAAAGTAGGGAAATGTGGCATTAGGGTTTCTCACACTAAGCACCCCCCCCCAGCAGCAGCAAAAGGAAAAAAAATACGGTTCTGGGTCTCCGGAGTCTTGGTGACTCAGTGGTGGTGTCTTTCTTGGGGGCTGTCAACCCTAATGTTCCCCTTCCCCCCTGTGGGCCCTGCATGAAGAAAGGAGATCATGTGTGACATTGTTTGCTCACAGAACATGGTGGGCATTAGGGTTGACAACCCCCAATAAAGACCCTACCACTAATTAGCAAGACTCCAGAGAGCCAAAGCCCTTATGTTTTTTCCTTTTTTGCTGCTTGGGGGAGTGGGTGGAAGGGGTGGGGTGAGAAACCCTAATGCAACATTTCCTTACTTTTGTGGCATTAAGTTACCATAACTGATGCATTAATGCAGTTTTTTGCAAATGTTATATATATCTCTTTTCTCTTCTTTTAACAGCACACTTAGTAGTACTGGACACTGTCACTGAGGATGACCTGGGACCATCATGGCACCAACTGCCCCTGATGTCCACCCATGCTGGGGCCCAATCTGACTCCAGCAGCAAAGAGGAGGAGGAAGAAGTGGACGATGAGACCCTCATTGAGAAGTGGAGGAAAGAGATGTTCAACTCAGACCAGAAGGGGTTGCCTGCCCCTTCCAGCCCCCCTACCAATGGAGCCCAGCCACATCTTCCTCAGCATGGCCATTGCTGTGCCACCCCAATCCACTGGCCTTAGCACAACCACCGCTGTGCCACCTCTGGACCCTGCCACCTGCACAGCCACCTCCCTGCCCCCCAGGCCAATCCACTACTCTGCTGGGTTCCAGTCAGCAAGGAGCAGGAGGATGAAAAGAGATTTGCAAAGGAGTGGAGGAGAGAGGGATCCATCTCAGACCAGAAGGGGTTGCCTGCCCCTGCCTGCCCTCTTCCAATGGAGCCCAGCTACCCTCACTCCCCCACATGGCAATTGTCATGCTGCTTCCCGCCCACTGCCCTTGACACAGCCACCACTGTGCCACCCCAGTCCCCCATCACTGGCATGACCACTTCCCTGCCCTCCCAGGCTAGTCCCACTGTAGCAGTCATTGCTGTGCCACTACAGGACCCACCACCAGCACAGCCACCACCCTGCCCCCCAAACCAATCCAACCAGCCCAGCTGCTGCTGTGCCACCTTAGTCACCACAACAGAGCACAGCACTGACTACAGTCCAATTCCAGGCCAAAAACAGTGGCTCAGGTTGCAGCCTAACACTGCCCCTGGGAAAGTTCTTGGAGACAGCAGGAGGTGGCCAACAGACAGTTGCTGTAGTCAGCCATGGGGGCACAGAAGGTATGCAGGCCAAACTGGGCCACATACACCACATGCTGCAGGACAGCAAATAGTGTACAGAGGCCTGCCATGTGGAGCACATGGAGGCCTTGGTTAGACTGTGGCAGTCCATGGATGCTATCTTAGATAAATTGACTGCCTCTGTGATGGAGGCTGCAGCCATAGTCTCAGGACCATGGATGCCAGCCAAAGCGTCAGCCATTTCAATGTGGGTCTGCCATCGTACAATGGATGCCTCAGTGTCACGGCAACCCTTATAGTGAGCACATCTGGTTCCCCAGCATGCCCATGACACCCAGGATACTGTGCTCACTTGGCCATCGCTTGCTCCTTGGTGGGTTCAGTACCCCTTGAGGCTGTGACCTTGGTCAGCTAATACATACTCCACACTTGTCCATGTAGTGTGGATGATGACCCTTCCCCCAATACCCTGCTGGATACAGTGCTCAAGCACCGTCCATCTCTACGAAGGTAGTGCAGGATGCATCTTGAATGCATATTGCCCACCCTATCCCTCATGAGCCACTACTTGACCCCTTACATTTCACATGTCCCCCAATTGGATGGCCTGTTATTTTGTTCATCCCCACCTTGATGGCCTGTTACTCTGTTCAGCCCACTTTAAACCCCCTGCCTGGACTGCCTATTTTGTTGAGCCCCCACATAGATGGTCAATTATTTCTGTTCAGCCCACTTTAACCCCTTCCCTTACTTGTATGGCCTGTTATTTTTGTTCAGCCTCCTGCCTTGATGGCCTGTTTTTTTCTGTTCAGCACCCCCCCAACCTGGATGGCCCATTATTTCTGTTCAGCCCCCTTTATACATCTCCTGCTGTGATGGCATCTTATTTTGTTTCAACCCCCTATTCCCCACTTGGATAGCTTGTTATTTGTGTTTATCTTTGTTTACATGAACATTATTGCTATAATACATTTCTCTTGAACACATCACAGTTTCCTGTGTGGTTTGTACTGACTGGGTTCAAAGAGGTCTATGATGAGGGGAGCACCATACTCCTATGATCTCCTGGTCATCCTGGAGTCACACCTGTCAAGCTGCTCCTGCATTTCCTGGTCCGCTGGCTTTGCATCCACTGCAGTGTTTCCCTCTGGTGCTGGCAGGCATATCCCACTGTTAAGTGCCATGTTGTGTAGTATGCAGTAGCCAAGGAATATGGCATAGGCCTTCTAAGGGGTGTATTGCAGGACATCATCAGAATGGCCAAGGCACCTGAACCACATCTTGAGCAGGCCAAAGACCCACTCGAGGACGCTGTGTGTAGCAATGTGTGCCAGGTTATACTTCTTCTCTGCAGTGGATGTGGTTAGTAGGGCAGTTGTTAGGAGCCAGGAGTACAGGGGATTTATTTATTTTTATTTATTTATGAAATTGTTTATCAGGTAGGTGCACTGATCCAATGGACCATTTTCAGGTGCGACTCGGGCCATACAGATGGCACATACAATAGCACATTCAAACATTACAGTTTAAAGTACATAGAACAGGTATAAGGTACAGGTGACAATACAGTTATGATTACAAAATAAAGTTGAAGTGCAATTACATACTGTGCAGTTTCACATTATACAGGGATTAAGCAGTGATAAAGGATGCAGAAGTCAAACGATTGCAGTCACCCTTTGCTGCAGTCAATAGGGAGGTTTTATAGTGTGTCTTGAAAGAAGTGCGTGAGTCAAGAGAGCAGAGAGAGACAGGGAGACTGTTCCATAACATGGGTGCAATGACAGAAAAAGCTCTGCTGCCCTGGTTTGTGGAGGTTCTGGAAACTTCCAGTGGAGGGATGCTGGAGCTTCTCAGGAGTTGGGGGCAGTGCCTCTTGTTGAGTAGAGAGAAATAGGGGTTAGGTCACTGTCCCTGATTGCTTTGTCCACTATACATCTGAGAAAGTAGTTCCATCATGCTTGAAGGGGGATCCAACCCAGAGCCTGATAAAGTGTGCAATAGTGGGTGGTATAGGGAGCCATTTGGGTGAATCTGCAAATATTGTTGTAGGTGGTGGTAAGTCTAGTGAGTAATTTGGAGGCGGCGTGAGTGTATATGGGGGCACAGTAGTTGAGGAGAGGGAGGAGGTTTCCTTGTGCTATGGGAAATCTAGCTGTTAGAGTTAGGTGTTGACAAAGATGATAGTCCATCACCATTTTCTGGTTTCTTCATTGTATAGTGGTGTGGATGCATACTGAGTACGTTAGGGAGGGATCCAGGGTAACACCCAGGTATTTAAAGCTAGTCATGTTCTCGAGTGGTGTGCCATCTGGGGCTATGATACTTAGAAAAGATGAGTTGCTTGACAGATTTGTTAACTTTGGTTTTGATCCCAGAAGCATGGTCTTGGTTTTACTGGCATTTACCAGTAGTCTGTTTCCTAGGAACCAGTTGTGTGTTGCTTGGTAGTTGAGATTTAGCTGATCAGAGAGGCTTGCTAGTGACTTGGCACTATGAAATAACACCAAGTCATCAGCGTAGAGGATGGCCTTACACACGAGGCTTTCAGGTAGGAGGTTTATAAACAGAGAGAAAAGGAGTAGGCCCAGTATGGATCCCTAAGGTACTCTGATGGTTATGGCCTTTGCTGCCGAGATGGCACCATTTATAGTTACTGTCTGGCAATTGTTCTCTAGGTAACTTGGAACCAGCTTGTCGTCCCCACTGAGCAACCAAGGTTCATTAACCTGTCATGTAGCAATTGATGGTCGACCAGGTCGAAAGCCTTGGTCATATCAATGTAGATGGCACCAGTGAGATTTCATGCATCCATGTTTTTAGAGACATGGTCTGTTAAGTGGGCCAGGGCTGATACCATACTCTCATGTTTTCTAAAGCCATGCTGGTGTGGGCATTGGAGGTTATATTTGTTTATATGCTCCGAGAGTTGGTGATGGATGATTTTTTTTCAGAAGCTTACTCAGATGTGGTAATATCAATATGGGTCTGTAATTTTCCAGAGATTGGGGATCACCAGCTTTATAAATAGGTACTACTGCAGCCAGTTTCCACAATGTGGGCACAGATGAGGTGGTTAGAACTAGGTTAAATATCGTTGTAAGAGGTTTGGTGATGTGAGGGGCTATGAGCTTCAGAAAGTGGGGGCAAAGCCCATTGCTACCTGGGCTACCTTGATGTGGAAGGCTGTTCAGTAACTTTAGAGTATCTTTGAAAGAAATGGCCTTGAAACAAAAAGGAGTCATGGAGAAGACTGTTGTATTGGTCCCTGTGTCAGGGCTGGATTTAGTTGCAGCTCTTGAAGATGGTGGTTTGCTTAGGTGGGCCAAGAGGTCTATAAATTTGTCATTTAGGACATTTGCTACTTCAACAAGATCAGTGATGAGACCTGCTGTGGTTTTGAGATGAAGGAGTATTGGTTAGTAACATCACTGGCACCAAAGAGGGTGCAGAGGCCTTGAGCATATACTCACTGACAAGGTGTCCACTAGGTATATCCCCTAGGTATATCCCCACCTTCAAACCTCTGCCACAGAATGGAATTGTGCCATATGAAGGCATTGTGGATGCTGCCAGGGTACCATGCCAGGACATTGATGATGCACCCTGTTGCATCATATGATACCTTGCGGTTCATGGAGGTGAAGCCTTGTCTATTCATTTAGGTATCCACCACATCGCATGTGGGTGCCTGGATGGCAACATGGGTATAGTCAATGACCCCTAGTATGGCTGGTAGGTATGCAACTTGATAGAATTGCTGCACAGGTTGCTGTTTGCTCTGCTGGTGTGATGGGGGATATGATGAACTCCCCAACAGGGGCCAGCAGGGCATCTAAGAACTGGTCCAACAGGTGCGAAGTGGCAGACATTGTGATACCAGTGGTGTGCCCCATTAGTGTCTGGAATGTTCAGATGGACAGGAAGCACAGTGCTGCAGTCAGCTTGAGCTCCATGGACATTGCATGGATGCTGTGGATGTCTGCAGCAGGACATGCAGCAACTCACACAGCTGTATGGGCATTGACCTGTTGAGCTGGTACTGACCCCTGATTTGTTTGTCACTGAGGACTTTGAATTTGACTTGTGGAGGGTACTGTCTGTTACAGCATAGCACCTCCAGGGCCTGCACTGGGGTAAGGGGGGGTGGGCATTGACCCACTCCTCATACTGCATGACTCCATGCATCAGGTACACAGTGTGTGCATTTTGTGTTCTGGTGGCTGGGTTTGTATGCTGCAGTGCCTCTTCTTGCTTCTGCAGATTGCCCCAGGTTAAGATCTACTTTTTATAGCCCTTATTTTGTGCTATTCTGTGGCACTGCACTATTCCATTAGTGCAATGCTAACTCTTTGTATATATCATTGTACCTAGTATGAGTGTCACTGTCCCACTTTTTGGGTGCTACATAAATTAAGTTTGTGCTGGGCTCTAGCACTAATAACAAGCACGTTACCAGCTGAATATGGCAAACATGCGCAAACAACAGGCAGTGCTAGTGCAGTTCGTTTACACCAGTCCCAAACTTTTTAATATAGGGAACCCTACCTTTAATGCCTTTTATCCTCATGATCATAACAGAACTACAGAATCTTCAGGAAAAAAAAGTTTCAGACAGTCTGCCATTCTTTGTTTGGAAATAAATGGGAAGATGTTACATGGTTGGATTAGTAATAAAAAGCCCTTTTGAGCTAGGGCTTTTCGGTGGTTGGGTCTGGTCACTGTTTTCCTTACGTGTTCTTTTTCATGTGGTGGCACTTTAGAATTTGTATTTGTTTAAAGATATTAAATACATGAATTTTGCAAACTAGGAGTTATTTATGTTTTGTTGAATTGTTTTTGTTGTAATCCTATGTTTGATTATTCTGTTTGATTTTATTGCATTGTGATGGACTGATATTTATTTTTTAATAAAAGTTCACCTACTCTTTCTTTTTTTTTCCCCATATAGTTTTTCTCCTCTGGTTGGCACAGGCAGGCTCTCAACCCTGTCCCAGCCTCCTCCTGCCTGGCATCTCGTCTCCCCCGTGTCTTGGACCCAGGATCCCCCATGGATTGCCCCTGGTGGTGGGGCCAGAAAAGGGAGGGTCTTCCTCCCCCCACTCAGAGAACCACATCTAGATGGGCTGGACACCAAGCAATGGCACAGGATATAAGGTGAGCAGGGCTTCATGTGTCCCATGCCAACTATTTTTCTGTTTTCTCTCTTCCCCCAGTGCTGGGGCGTGCACATCAGTGTGCGCACGTGGAGGTGTGTGCATGCTGTGGAGTCCTGCAACACCCTCCCATCTTTGGCGCCTCTGAACCAGCACTACTCTCAGGCCTCCACCTGGTGGCTGTCATTTGATGGGAATGCCAATCCACCCTCCCTGGGAGAGGAGAGGAGAGGAGAGCTGTCCTCCAGATGCTTGATCCTCTCCCTCCCTAGTAGACCACAGCAACCCATGTTCACAACTGAATATGGGTCACCGATGTAGCAGGTGGTAAGGTACCAGTAGATCAGCCCTCAACTTCACTGAGCTAGTGATCCCCTTCTTTTACTGATAAATGCCATGGGATCTTTAATGTGCACCTGAACAACTATCAAAACATACAGATACAACCTTGGTTTTACATCTAATGCAAAAGACAGCAGTTCAGGATTGTAGCCCCGCTACACTACCATGTCGGTATTGGGTTTTACCCCAAGTACCTGGTGTGGGGGAAACTGGTTAGGCAATGCAGTAATAAAACAATAGCAATAATGGGTGACATGCAGACCATTTTTTGTAGCAGAAACTCAAAAAAACAGATCCCAAATCACAACCCTAAAATTGCACCAGCTATCTATCCTAATATCTGTTAAGACACCTCACAGTATTTCTGTTTACCCAGGGGCTGAATTAGTACATGTTTGTCAACCAATTATGTGCACATGCTCTGATGAGCAAAGGAAAATAAAACACACCTTACAGCACTCTATGGTAAATCCTAGGCTGGATAGACTAAACAGAAACCTGCCAGCATGATCATTTTGACACAGTCCTGGCCTAGGTTGACCTAAACACAACTCTATGTACCTAAATAAACTGGTGCAGGACTGCAGCCCCATTTAATTTCTCATGATTAAGACATTCCACACCTCAGCTCTGTCAGCTTGGCTCTTGCTGGTCAGCATGGTCAGGTTATGTTCACCTGGCTCGACTCTCTGGATCAGTTCACTAGGGATATGCTGACAAGGACCACCGACTCACCTGACCAGTCTCCCACAGCAGTGCAACCCCTCTCACTGGTAGGTACACTCTCCAGGCTATAGTGGCCACATACACCTGCTCCCCTGTCAGACACATACAATGCCTTTAGGCAAACAGGACCTTAGTGGCCCCTTTGGCAACGGTTTTCTCATAGACTGGCAAATCTCGTCAGACTAGGGTTCACTATTTTTGATTAGAAACTCTGGTTGGTAGGGTGGCTTATGCTCAAAAATGTTCCTCTCTCACAAACTTTCTCTGTGGTTTCCCCTTACTGTGTATAGCCATCTCCATTTTGACTCCCCAAGACGCTCAACTTTACCTCCAAGAGCAGTCAGACAACAATCTCTCAGACTGTCCTCGTAGTTAAAAGTCTTTCCCATTTACCCTGCAATCCAGCTCTTTCATCGGCTAAGTCCAAGGACTGCCTTCCATCACTCGATACCTGATTGGCATATTTTCAACCAGAATGAAGCATCTGCTCATCTCTAGCCAGTGAGCTTGACTGGCTCCCATTAATGCTTCTTGGAACCTGTTTGGCTACTAACATTATCTCTGACCCAATTGCCACAGGTATGGAGGTCAAGGCTAGCAAAGACAGCATCCTTCATCAAAGCAAACCAGTCTTTGGGTTTTAACATATATTTACAGGTTCTTCTGTCCAAATGAGAATACTCCTTCATCCCTCCTGGGACCAGTGTGTTATCTGTTCACTTGTGGCCTAGTCAGACAGATGCCACCTGTCTGCCAGCTTATCCTCTCTTTCTCCCACCTTGGTGGCTATACAGCCACATCCTTCATGCGGTCAGAACAGCAGTTTGCACAGATGGCACAACTCCACTAAAGAGACAGTCCCTGCTGCTTTTCTCCACCTCTTCCAATGTGGCCCCAGAAATCCTGGGATGAGGAATGGGTGAAAAGTGAAAGTTACTCAGGATGACATGAGGTGGCAGGAGGCAGCGATGTGCCACTAAAGGTGAGTACTTACTTTGGGGAGTTACACAACTTCATATGTCAGTTTTTAGTTAACAAGACTAACATCTTAAATACATTCCTCGTGTTCGTCATTGTGCAGTGGAGTATCACAGTTTTCTCCTTCCCTTCTTTGTGACCCTCACAGCTGATCTTTTCACAGCCTTTTTCTTGACTAGGCATTGGTGTTCTCCTATACCTACCACTTCCCACCCCATCATAGTTTAAGGCCACAGATACTTTATCTGTCATGTGCTAATACATTGTGTATAGGCTTCCTCTGTCCCAGAATGCTTTCCAGCTTTTGAGGAACCAAAACCATTTCTGCCTGAATCCAAACCTTAGCTCCTGGCTCATCTGTTAATTCCCTTCTTCAACCTCACTGTCCCAGTGCATGGCGCAAGTAGTATCTCTGAAAGTACTGTACAGGAGGGTCTGTGCCCAAGACTCCCTCCAAGATTCCTAAATCTAGCCAGTATGACCTCTGGTTTGTCTCTTTGCATGTCATTTGTACCAGCATATACCACAAAGGTCAGTTTTTTGACACCTTCCTATGAGCCTGGCCAGCCTAGCTGTGATGTCTGTCATCCATGCACCAGGTAGGCAACAAAGGCAGAGAAAACAGAATTTCTGGTAACAAGTCCAATCCTAACTGATGTATTGTAAAGATTCATAGCTAAATATGCCAAATATTATAGACTGAAAACATTTGAGAGATTACAAAAAGGTCACTTACATTTTTTCCACAGTGTTCCCTTCATAAAAAGCAAGCATCTTTGTAGATGTAAGTTCCAATCATTTTGTGTCATTTAACGATTTTATTCTCTGTACATACTGTTGACTTATATAAAAAATAAAATATTCATGTTTGTAAGAACAAACTATGGCTCATCTTCATACACCACAATGCACCATTGATTAATTTCAGGATATGGCTGCTGTCCAGTCTTGTTATGGCAGTGTGCACTGCTTTTCTTTACAAGTAAGCTATTCCAATGATTAGAAATGGAAGTGGTCACCTACCTACAATACTCATGAAGAGGGTCTAGTACAAGTTATCAACCTACCCTTAGGAGCAGATCACAGCACAGTGCTCTCGTGTGTTTGGGTGGTCCATCAATTAGATACAAAAGACAAACTTCCACTTCCAAAATTGTTGCAAATGGTGGATGATTATACAGTACATGCACTTAATATGTCTGCCATACCACATAACTGACTTTGCTGTCCTTGGTCAGACTTAATGTACATACTTAAAAACTTAAACACATTAGGCTAATTGAAAGGCACACTTATGCTGTACTTTAATACAAGGGAAAAGAAAATCAGTAATGTCTGCATTGCAGTACTACATACTTAAGCCTGAGGCATTAGGGAGTTACCATCCATCCAAATGCGGTGAACAAACATGTGGCTAGAAATTAAGACACAGTCCTGCAATGAGCCTTGGAAACCACTCTGGATATGAAACACACACAAGCTAAAACTTTCTGAATAAGGAGTGCATATCCTGGTGCCACAGCACACTTTCAAATGGCTTAAGGGTGGCAAAAACTGTGCACAAGGATGTGTTTTGTTGGATGCAGCCCCTGTGTTTGAGTGCAATTGGTACCGAAAGTTGCAGCATTATATTACATTGAATATTTAAGTAACCATGGATGTCAGAACATGGGGAAAAGAGGGTTGGGTGGCGGTAGTGATTATGAAAGAGACCATGATTGCTTCCCTTCTGATGTCACATGCATTATAGGGGTGCTTTGAATGATCATGGGAAAAATTGGGGGGGATGCTGCCACCCCTTGCCCATAGCTTCCAGTACCTGTGTAAGTAATGATTCCTGAGAGATCAAAGCTTTACATGCAGCTCAACAGTTTGCTTGTTGTTTGCCCAAGGAGATGTGCTCAAACATAGAGAATAATGTATGGGCAACCATACACAACAAGGCTGTTCCCATCGAGGGGTTGAGATGACAGCTTATGAACCTCAAGAGCAAAGCTCGAGAGGTCCGTGCTGTCATCTCAACACTGAGATGGAAACACATGCCAAGTTGTGTGTGGTTGATAATATTTTATTTCTTATAGTATATGTTTTTTTACACTACAGTGACAGACCCCCACTGAAGTGAAAACAAAAAATCTTGCCATTTCTTTGTTCTACTCACATAACAAAATAAAATTTCCAGACTTTTGAAAGGTAAAAGACATGACTTTGGGCACTGGGTGGTTAGTAAGTAGCTAGGTGTAGAATAAATGAGACATTTTAAATTGTATGACCTTTGAACTGTGAATAACAACTGTTCCGAATGCGCATAACAACACTTTAGAATGCACATAACAGTTCAGAATGGCTTAACAAGGATTTTGAGCAGGCTGATTTTTATACATCACAAAGGGTAACCATATACTATAAATCATTTGTTGTGTTGAATGCTGTAACAGGTCAATGGGATTAAAACTATTTTAAGTCAGCTAGTGTTTTGACATAGGTATCTACTTGTTTTAAGCATTCTAACAAAATGCTTTGTTTCAATTTGAGTAATATGCTCTCGATGAAATTGATAACAGTAATTGTTTGCTTTGGCTTTAGGGCCTTTGTATACCCACAAAAAACACATTTATTGCT
This sequence comes from Neoceratodus forsteri, assembly GCA_016271365.2. NCBI lineage: Eukaryota > Metazoa > Chordata > Ceratodontiformes > Ceratodontidae > Neoceratodus > Neoceratodus forsteri. Next base: position 309,379,887 of record CM028133.1, read on the forward strand.
TGCATATCATACTGTCTTTTTAAATGACCTATCAGCATTATAGCAAAGATCTTTATTGTTCTGAACAGAATTGTCAGCATGCACCAATACATTCATAATTTTTAAACAAACAAGAGTGAAATCTGAAGCCTTTACCATCATGGCAATTGTCAGAGGCTTTTGTTAATATGTAAACATATTTTATTCTAAATGGCTTATGTCATGCAGTCCTTAAATATTACTTGCAATAAAAAAATGCATAATGGGGATCATCAGACATAAATTGTAGACTATACCAGTCAATGCTGGTTGGGTAATCACTGAAATTAATTCACTGAATTAAAGGCTTGTGTAGGGAGGAAAATAACTGCCTAGTTACTTTGAATAGCTGAAGTGCTTGTGTGACTCAGTTGTAGGACTCTCATCATTTGACCAGAAGGTGTGGATTCATTTTCATGTTTGTCAATTACGGACGGCCCCACATATCTTTGTTTAGTTTAGCTAGCCAGGATAGCCAGCTGAGATGCAACATCTCATATTTAGTCTGAGTACTGATTTACCCTCTTTTAAAGCCATGAAGACTATAGCACAGTGAAGCAAAACAACTTGCTGAAGGTCACAGTGAGGGTCTCTGATAAAATTTGAACCTCTCTCTTGGTTCATAGATTTTTTAAACACTATATTACAGTGTCTCACATGATAGAGAGGTAGATAGATAGAAAGATAGATAGATAGATAGATAGATAGATAGATAGATAGATAGATAGATAGATAGATAGATAGATGGATGGACAGAAGGTCGGACAGACAGACAATGGATTAGCTGTTCTCTTCACATCAATAGAATTGTGCCACTGTCCACATCTCTGTATCTTTTTCATTTTAAAAGTTTTCTGATGGATGCAGACTCAGGGTGAAAGAATCTTGCCTTTGCCAAATTTGGTTCAGCTTCAATCTTGGGCCTATAAATGAGGTTTAGCTTCACAACTTTGGCTGAACCACTTTGGGTCCCAATGCAGTAACTGGCATGGGATAAAGCAGACTACATATAGGGGTTAATAAAAGCCTTTAGGTCACCACATATAGCGCTTATTAAAAGCCTTGAGGTCAGCACTGAATATGTAACAAACAAAAGCAATGAGACACTAGGCTCAGAGCCAGAATTATTTGAACCATGGCCACTGGTGATCTCATGTGAAATATGTAGACAGGTGATCAGTGTATTGATTGATACAAATGGGCAAACAATGCCACTGAAAGTGAGCACCCTTGGTACTCAAATGACTTGGCATCATCCATGTTTATATTTTAGTAAAATTTGAACAAACTATAAATGTACTTCAGTCAGTATGCTGATCACCTATCTGCATGAATATTTATTACTCTAGCTTTCTTGTAGCAGGTTGGTGTTGGCCCATCATGCTGTGTATAGCTACAGTATGTTTGTAGTTTGTGACAGAGTTTTCAACCTCCTAAGCCTGCCATGTCCCAGTGTTGAGCTGTAGTAATACATAATATTACTTACAAACCATTAGGTGCATACCTCACTGTAGTCTGTTCTTTACCTCCATCCAAATTATTATATTCTCCCAGGCCCCATAGATTTTCAAATGATATAATATCACCCCTCCTAATATGCATCAAGAATCAAGAAAAATGCAGAATAAAAAATAGAAATTATATTGCCCTTCATCATAATTTATTATCCATTGATTGATTGTTTTAAATGTTAGTTTTATTATATTTTACACATACACACATATACTCAAAATACATTATATAATTTTAAATGTTTTAATTGAACACAACAGATTGTTGTAGCAGAGGATGATGTGAAGGATGTGGAAAATGATGGAGAAGCAATGTAGCAGTTCACTGAGCATTAAGGAGCCATGAAGTATATGGTCACTTATCAAGTTTGCAGTGGGGTCTTACAGTGTATTGACTCCTCTGTATGACATTCATATATCATGATAAGTAAGTTAATAGTGACAATACCAGAGTCATAGCGCTATCATGATAAGGACTTGTAGTGGTGTGTGAGAGGAGTCCTCATGTTGCTGCTGCTGCTGTGTGTGCTGAGCCAGGTTGTGTTAGGCATGGCAAGGACTATGGGAGTCCATGGACAACTGGCACTGGGAGGTATTTGGAGTAGTAGACGTTACTTGATCCTTGGTGAGTTGAGTTTGAGAAAAGCTAAGAGTTGAAGTGTCTCTGGATCAAGGCTTGAGTGACATGGTAAGGCAATATACCCATCTGTGCTGAAAAATATTTTTGAAATGACGAATGTTGAAAGGCATGCAAAAAAATGTAAAGCTCCTTTAGGCAGTGCAGCCTAAATGATTTGCCTGCCTTTGCAGACATGGATTGGGTCAATAAGTCTGTTAGACATTTGCTCTTCCGGATAAGCCTGCATCATGTACACTGGTGACATGTCTGAGTCTTCCTCCAAATTGAGCAGCACTGGCATGCATTATCAAACAACTCTCAAATGTTCCTAGATTTCTTAGGACCATTACTATCAAAGTCTTTAATGGCATGCTCCTGCCTGCCACTGCCACCCAAAAGAAGACAGGTGAGGAGGAGGAGGAGGAGGAGGAGAAGTAAGAGCAGGAGGTTGCCTATGACTATTCATGCTGTATTTTTAAGTTTTTTTTGCTGCTGCCGCATAATAGTATGAGATAGTTTATGTTTATGATACTCCTTGCAACCAGCAGGAATGACTATGTCTTTAAATCTGGAATCCTCCAGTAGTGTTGTTATGGTAAATCACATCTCCCAGTCTGATGTTTTCAAGCCTGTTTGAGAGTTGTGTAAGAAACATTGGTGCCACTTCTTTAATGTGTATTGCATTATGATGCTACTGCTGAAAGGACTCAGATGAAATAATGGTGTCACATCAGCCATCAATGCGGTTATCATTAGCACCATCACCAGTGCCCCTGTGGCTACAGCCTCTAGCATTGCTTTGTTAGACTGCTGCAGATAGAAATATAGATTTTGTTGGCAGAAAAGGACTCTTAGGCCCATCTTGTCTGCCCCTTGTCCCTGCCTATTCTGTCACCACTGACCTAACTGGTCATAGGTGTCACTACCTCCCCCTGTTTCTCTACTTAGTATGCCCCTGTGCTTATCCCACACATGATTGAAGCTCCCCTCTGTCTTTTCCCCAATACCTCCTCTGGCAGGCTATTCCAGTCATCCACCACCTCTCTGTAAAGAAGTATTTCTACACATCTCTCCTAAACATCCCACCTTTAGCTTCACTGCATGCCCCCTTGATGTAATGCTTTCCTTTCTCTGAAACATACCCTCCACTTGCACCATGTTCCCTCCTGTGAGCTACTTGTAGGTTTCAGTCATGTCCCCTCTGGCTCTCCTCTCTTCCAGGGAGTACATGTTGAGTTCCTGCAGCCTTTTCTCATACAGCTTCTTGTGCAACCCCCCCCCCCACCACCACCACAATTTTGGTGTCCCTCCTCTGTATGCTTCCACCCTTTCAATAACCTTGAGGAACTGCAGCCTTCAGAACTGGACACAGTACTTCATGTGGAGCCTCACCAGTGAGTGAAACAACAGCAGCACCTCCTCCCTTCTCCTGCTAGAAATCCCTCTCCCAATGCATATCAGAAACTTGCTAGCCTTTCCCACTGCTTTGTCACACTGCCCAGTCACCTTGAGGTAATTAGACATGATGATCCCTAGGTCTCCTTCTCTCTTGGGGACTGTAAGCTCCACTCCCCCTAACAATACACAAACACTGGGTTCTGCAGCCCTAAATGCATAACCTTGCACTTTTTTTGGTATTGAAACCCATATGCCATGCCCTAGGCCATTCCTCTAGTTTCTTAAAATCCCTTTGCATTCTCTCCACCCCTTCCTGAGTGTCACTCCTGTTGCTGATTTTTGTATGATTCACAAAGAGGCATACCTTTCCCTCAAGCTTCTCTGCATTGTCATTTATGAAGACAATTAAGAGGACCAGTCCTAATACCGAACCATGTGGTACCCCACTAGTCACTCTCCTATCACCTGAGATGATCTGAAACAATGGCATGTGTGGCTTTCAAGTAGACTCACAATTTGAAGCCCATACTAAGGGTTGCTAATTCTGATTTGACATCTTTGGTTGCCTCTTCTGTAGTTGTAGAAGTGGATCAAGCTTTTACAGAACACACCACTGCACCTGAGACTGATAACCAGCATAATCCACGTCCTCAAATTCCATGAACTGGAACGCAGCCTTCTGTTACATGAACATTACCAATACATAAAAGATGAAGTTCCATCATGTGGAAATATCATTAATTCAACAATGTTAAAGACCATTTTGCTTCTGTTGGTAATGATGGAGAAGCTCAGTATGACTGGAGAACAATGGAAATATACAATAATGTTCTGTACAGCAGCAAGTGTCTCTTTTAACTGTGCATGTTTGACAAGCACATGGATCATCACAAGTTTCGGTGCATGTGCAAAACAAGGTGTATGACTGAAATCCTCATTATCCATTGCCTTTAGCATGTTACTGCAACTGTTCATCATAAACATGTCAACATTCATATCATGAGAGTATTTTAACATGTCAAGCAATAATTGGATTAACCTCAAAATGTTCCACTGTGCTACCCCTCCATGATGAGTAAGGCACATCCTCTACTGCTGTCTCTCTGTGAGGATGTCTGCTTTAATGTTACTCCTGCAGGTGGTAGTGGCAGTATGGGAATGGTAGAAATGCTTGACCTGGATACTCTCTATTACAGTATGAAAACTAGTTGTGGGCACTTGCAGGCAACCAGCCCACACCAACTGGATGCCCACCATCATAGAAACATAGAAAGTGATGGCTAAAAAAGGATGAACTACACACAGTCTGCCCACCCTACCTAACTGTACTGCAAAGAGCCTTGTGGCCAACATTCCCACTAACCTCTGCCACCTTCTCACTAACTATAATTATGTGCCTGTCCCTCCGCAGCTTGAACCCTCCCCCACTGATTTAGTCCCTACCACTCCATGAAAGTGAGTTATAATCCTTTTTTAAGTTCATCCATCTCTGATACACAATAGTGCAACCAATGTTCATGTAACCCCTAGGTGGCACTATCTCAAGGGCTACTACCCCTGCCTGCTTGGTTAATAGCAGGTTAAGGGGCCTGAGTTCTGAAATGGGTGCCTCCTCCCGGAGGTCAGGGTTGGTAGTGGTCAAGCTAACTAAGGGCACAGCCCTCTGGGACACTGTAACCCCCCACTTTCCTTACTAGTGGCTGGAACAATACACAATAATCACTTTCACAATACCCCGATGCACCACACAAGTACCCACACTGTTTGCACTTACCACCAGGGCTTTTCTATGGCCGGCCCTTAGGACCTCCTGTAAAACAAGGTTATACACAGCAAATAACAGCAGTACAGTACTCTTGCACAAACTGAAACCACAGTCAGGGTAAATGAAAAAAAGAGTTAGATCTGATTAATTTAAGGGGCTTGAACAAGGGAGGGGTGTAATCAGGTTAATTTGCTTAAAGGCTCTATTAATCCAACAGTTATGCATGCACTTCAGGGTCCATAAACAGTCACATACTCTGGGTACCCAGATGGAGAATGGTGGGATAGCCAGGAATGTTGCAGCTGGTTGGGGCCCTGTGATGGAAGAAAACAACATGCACAACACACACTATTTGTAATCCGGAGCTGGAGGGCTCAGTTCATGAAAAGAAAACAACAAGACAATCAGATGACACACTTTTAGATTAGGCTGTTTTTGCAGGGAGCTACACTGATGATTACTCACGATACCCAAGACTGGACACAGGCTGGATGAAAATCGAGACAGCAGGTGGTTAATTTGGAGTGCCAGGAGAAGCAGGGCCCACACGATTCACTTAGGTGTTGTTCCTGTTCAAGCATGGAGCAGGGGACTGATCCCCAGGCAGGTCTCTCGTCGGTGGCTTTCTCTGTGCAGTGGAGTAGTCTGGCAGGGCTAGCGTGGCATGGCCCAGGCTGAATGGAGATGAATGCGGATTCAGTCTGATTAGGCTGGATAAAGCTTCCAGCAAGCAGAACACAGTTCACGCAGTGGGGAACCAAATCATGACTCACTTTCAATATACAGCACATTTACATGTAAAGGATTCTATGGTACCAGCAAGCAGAACACAGTTCACACAGTGGGGAACCGAATCATGACCCACTTTCATACACAGCACATTTACATGTAAGGAAATTCTACTGTACCAGGCAAACCACTCTCTGGTCATGATCGCAAAGTCTCTGCCCAAACCGGGGATTCAAAAGCAGTTGGAAATCCTGACAGGCCGATTGCATTCTGCAAATCTTCGGTCTTCTTCAGGCTAACACCTGGTCACAGTCCAGTGGCTTAAATAGTCCTCACAACTCGGCTTCAGTCCGAATAAACTCTGTTTTCCCTCTCAGGGACAGCAGTTTTGTTCAATTTAGTTTATTGTTCTAGGAATTATTACCTTTGAGCCAATGGCTCTTTTACAAAGGTTCCACTTCATCAATGTACAAACAAAGAAGACATGTTACATAGAATGGTCAGCAAATTATAAAGGTTTCAATAAGCCAGTATAATACAGTACATCACAGGAAAAAAACAAAACATTGGAGGAATGGTCAAGGTGGGAAGGGTAGGAGGAGATATGGGGAGGGGAGCAGACTTAGAGTAGTTAGAGGCAGAGTTAGAGGTTAGAGTAGCAGGCAGACAGACAGGTCAAAACTCAGCCCTTTCACAGTTCTCCCATGCAAAACTACACAGAACTGCTGCTCAAAATCACTTGAGCTGTTACATCTTCACTTCTCAGCTCAAAACTGAAATTAGCTGTAGCAACCTGGGAAATTCCCCAGGATCCAAAAGGTTTGGTTGGCTGATCCTCCTGTCAGTCACAACAAAGGCTTCTCCTTCAGGTGCAAAAAGGCGCAAAAAGCCCAAAACTATAATTCCTACAGATTTTGACTCCAGACAGCTCCTGTAGTCCAGCTCCATTTTAGGTCCCACCAGTACTGATTGGTCCAATTCACAGTCCAGGACCAAGACAATGGAGATAAACAAAACAGTCTTTGCTGCAAAGAAGGCAGGTTAGACAAACTACATTATCATTATCACTCTAAATGATTTTCAGCAAATAGTTACATCTTTCAACAGAGCTCCCTCTCAGATTACTTATGACTGCAATCCAGGCAGCTCTTAAAGAGACAGTACACAGTGGCTATACAGGCACTCTCTGGCAATCACATTTAAACTGCTAAAATGCAGGACACCAGCCTGGCAGTGAGCATTTAGGCAAACTCAAGGAAGACTTATCAGGAACCCCCATTTGTAGGGGGGTTACACCCTTCCCTGCCTGCAGAAAACTTGGCGTCCATGTCAGTCTGTACCATCATGCATCAGTTAACATAAACTTATTACTTTACTATACATATTCACTACACTTCATGATGCTATATCCATTCTGACAGCACATTGTGCATATTTCACACAGGTAAATTGAACATTACTATACTGAATCAGGTAATAACTTCTTGTACCTTAAACAATGCAAGAGGGGGCCCTTCCCTATCAGCTAACTTGTGGCTAAAGGGGACAGGGACACCATGGTGAGAGGGAAAGACAAGTAACCTGGAATTGGCTGTCAAGCTCAATTTGGGCAGTGAGTTTGGTTAGACATAAACACCTTTGTGCACCACATTGAGAGGCAAATTCACTGACCTCCTGGCAAATAATAACTGGGGTGTACTACTGGCTTGACAGTTTGGCCAGTCTTTCTGAGGGGGACAACTACAGTCTCTGTACTCTCAGCACTGGTCTGGGGACTCTCATCACTTGTGAGGGGTGCCTCTGCCTGGATGGGAATGTCCAGACTTGGGGCACTGTTGACTCCTTGCTCTGCAGGCTCTGTTTCTACAACACTTGACTAATTTTGTGAAGGCCCAGGCACCATCAAGCATTGAGGCACTGAAGGGAGGTGGTCAGCACTCTCATAGTGTTCTTCAAATTCTGGTATGTCAACAGAAAGACTCAAACCATCAGCCCCTCCTTCAGGCAAATCATATAGTTCCACAATACACAGAGATTCAGCATCTTCAGACATGATACTTTGCACTTCACTTTCTGGGAGCATTGGCTCCAAGGACGAAGCTGGGGGGCTAAGGCAGTCCAGAAAGCCCAACTTCATCCCCACAATTAGTCATATGGTGACCTCAAAACAGCTGACTCATCTCATAGGAGGGGTAATAGGCATTGTCACATTCACTTTCGTCTGAGGTGGACTGACAGTCACTATCATTCTGAACGTGCTGCGGGGGAACCTTGAACTTGTAACCACTGGGGTAGGTTGACTCTGTCTCTTTCTTGCAGCAGCATGAGTCACCGGCCCAGGGGAATCAATCTCTGAGTGTTCAGCCTCAATTATGACTTGGCCGATAGGTGGCAAATGGTTATGGTGCATGGTCTTGACAGCTTTAGAGTTATTCTCTGGGTGCACCTTGTACACGAGTCAATCATCCAACTTTCCAACTACTACATGGGGGAGATGGTGCAACCAATCAGCAATTTTGTGTTTGCCATGCAGTCCCAAATTGCGTAACGACACACGGTCTCCAGATTGAAGCTCTTGAGCCTTTGCTTTTTTATCATGCCTCTCTTTGTTGGCTAGATTTCTCTTGGCGGCCATTGTCTGGGCCAGTTGATAGGCATGGTTCAATTGAGCTTCAGTTTTTGTACATATTGCATGTAGTTTTTGGCTCGGATTCCATCAGGAGAGACCCCAAAGCAGACATCAACTGGCAGCCAGGCTTCTCTCCTGAACATGAGGTGCTAGGGGGAGAGCCCGGTAGCATAATTTTTCAGGCAATTGTATGCGTGTACCAAGGTGCTAATCTGCTGGCTCCATTTATGCTTGCCTTTTGGGTGGAATGTGCCCAGCATGTCTAGAAGGGTGCAGTTAAAATGTTCTGGTTGAGGGTCTCCCTGCGGGTGATAGGGGGTGGGTCTTGACTTTTGCACCTCCCATAGAGAGAGCATTTCTTTGATTAGCCAACTCTCAAAGTCTCTGCCTTGATCAGAATGAATCCACTGGGGGGCACCATAGTGGACGAAGAAATTTTCCACTAGCACATTGGCCACAGTCGATGCCTTTTGATCTTTGGTGGGAAAAGCTTGTGCATACCTTGTGAAATGATCCATAACCACTAACAAATTGCCAATGTTCCGCTGATCAGGTTCTAAACACAAGAAGTCTATGCAGACTAGTTCCATAGGAGTGCTGGTAGTAATATTAACAAGGGGGCAGCCCTCTGAGGCAGGGCTTTTCTTTGCAGGCAGCGACTACAAATCTTTACATGGTGCTCAACATTGGCCCCCATTTTGGGCCAGTAGAAGCGAGATCATACCAGGTCAAGGGTTCTGTCAATACCGAGGTGCCCCATGTGATTGTAGAGGGACCTCAGTACCAAATCTTTAAAGGCCATTGGCAGGACCAATTGTTGCTTGTCTGCTTTGCCACTATGATCTACTGTCTCTCTATACAACAACTGATTGAGCAACTTCAATCTGGGGCCTTCTTTAAACAATAAAGCAGTTTGCAAGTCAGTGGAACGTAACCTAGACACATCTTTCCCCGCATGCAGGACATCAGGTGCTGGCTGAATTATAGGATCCTGGGGTTGAGCCCACTGAATGCTGTCATTGTCAAATTGAGGTAGTGCACTAATATCTAGAGCAGAGAAGTGGCAATAAGCAGCTGGTATGCAGGTGTCAGAAGGGCCCAAGCAATCTATTAAACAGTCCACTGTGTCCGGAGACATCTGTTCATCTCTATCAAACCTTTGGCACAATGCTCGAATGTCAGGTTCAGACAGCCTGACCCAAGCACTCTTGGAAGTGGGTCTTTGTGATAGGGTGTCAGCATCAATATGGTTCAGGCCCGGTCTGTATTCAACAGGATAATCATAGGTTGATAATGCAGAAAGCCACCGGTGCCCAGTGGTGTCTAACTTAGCTGAAGTCTGTACATACATCAACAGGTTATTGTCAGTCTTCACCAATAACTATGCCCCATAAAGGTATTCATGAAACTGGTCAACGATGGCCCATTTTAGCGCAAGAAACTCCAACTTAAGCAAAGGGTAGTTTTGTTTGGATGGGGTCAAGCTCCTACTGGTGAAAGCTACTGGTTTCAGACCATCCTCATGGTCTTGATACAGCACCACTCCTAGACCCTGCAGACTAGTATCTGTATGCAAGCACATAGGGTTTGGTGGGGTCAGCATAGGCGATGATGGGGGTGTGGGTGAGCAGATATATGATCATATGGAAGGCTGCTTCACAGTCGGGCATCCAGCGGGGCCCAAAGAGTTCACCTGAGCTGAAGTATACTTTTTCTGGTTCTTTAACTGCCCCTTTTCTGTATTTACGATTGGAAGGAGGGTAACCTTGGGTAAGGTTCAAGAGTGGGTGAATCACCTTGGAATAGTCTTTTATGAACTTGTGGTAGTAACCACAGAACCCCAGAAAACATTGTAGTTCCTTCAGATTATGGGGCTGGGGCCAAGTAGTCAGTGCTTCAACCTTACTGGGATCAGTCTCTATCCCTTTTGTAGATACTATGTGCCCCACATACTTCATGGAGGTTTTGAAAAACTGGCACTTGTTAATGGACAGCTTGAGGCTGAAGTCTTCCAGTCAGTCTATGACTTTAAACAGTCAGTTCTCATGCTCCTCTAAGGTGCTCCCAAACACAATGACATTGTCCAAGTACACCAGGCAATCCAGCAAATTCATATCTCCCACCGCACGTTCCATCAGTCGCTGAAAGGTGGCCGGGGCAGCCCGATATCCCCTGTGGAATCATCAGAAACTCATAGAACCCCAATGGACAGATGAAGGCTGTTTTCTCATGGTTTTCCGGGGCCATCGGGATCTGGTATTATCTGCTGTGAAGATCCAACAGCGAGAACCATTTGCTCCCATTCAAGCAGTCCAAGGCATCTTGTATACGAGGCATAGTGTATTGGTCTGGGATGGTCCACCGGTTCAGGGTTCAATAATCAACACACATCCTCACAGACTCATTCTTCTTATGCACAACCACAATGGGAGGGTGTACGGACTCCTGGATTCTTGTATCACGCCAGCAGTGAGCATTTCCTGTAGGTGACTTCTCACATCATCTATGTCTGCTGGGGCTAGGCGTCAGGACCTCTCTCAAAATGGCTGTTCATTGTGCAGGTGTATGTGATGCTCTGCACCCTGGACACATCCTACATCCCATTCCTTCAACAAAAACACTTGATCTCTCTGGGCAAGTCTCTTGCTAATTCTAGCCTTCCATTCAGCTGGCAACAGGGAGTCACTAAAGTCAAACAAGTCTGGGGTCACTTTCTCCTTCTCACCAGGGTGCTTGTTGCTGGGCAATACTGCAGTGTCTGCACAGTGTACCATAGCTAGGGTGCACCGTCTGTTCACCCGGATCTCCCGATCTGACACATTGTGAATCTGGACCATCACTCCTCATGCATAGGCATGGGCACAAGCAGGCAAGATGCTGGGCTTAACCAATAATCCTTCTGGCAATTTTCCATAGCCTGGCACATCCAACATCAGTATTTTATTCTTGACATCTTTCCGGAGGCAGACCGCCCCTTGAATGGTACACTGGGCATTAGGGACCAGTACCATTGAAGTGGGATCCTTCTTCCACACTATCCCCACTGGTTCATCCTGGTTTACTTCCTCGGGTTTCTGTTGCAAATCATAGGCCCTCTTGATCAAAGACGGAATTCTCAGGCCCTCCCAGTCCATCGCCCTTGTTTCTCATGATAGAGTTGCACCAGTCTCCCAAACATATGGGCATTTGTCCTAATTAACAGGGGGACCCCATCATACAGTCCGGTGGGGGGACACACTAGGGCCAATGTCTCTACTTTCTCCTCCACACCCGTTACAGTTGTGGGAAAAGACAACCAGAGGTGGACATACCCTAGGTAGGGATAAGACTTGTCGCTCAGACCCCACACGTGTAGGCCTTCCAGGGATTGCAAAGACACATCAGCTAAGTGTTTGTCATACCAGTCCTGGAATACAATAGTCACTTACGACCCACCGTCAAGCACAGCCCAAGCATGAATACCATTCACAGTCACTGTAGTCACCATTGAAGGGCCCACTATTTTGGACCAGTCTAGAGAAACAGTAGCAGAGGCCTGGACAGACAATTTAGCCACAAAGAAATTTGAGTTAGGGTTTCTCGAACCCTCAATGCGGTCATTTTGGGCACCCCTTGGCCACTGATTTGCTTTTTGGCACTCCCCTTGGAGTCTGTTTACTACTCTTTCTAAGTCCTTCTGAGACCAGCAGACCAGCATTCTCTTTTCATATGGCCATCCTTTCCACAGTTGTGACAAATGATAGACTCCTGGGTCATCCTGGGAGAGAACATCGTATGAGGAACTGAAGCAGTAGTAAGAGATTGTGGTCTAGTATCTGCTTGCAGTGGTGAGAGTGGTGCAACATGTCTTAACAGTTCCTTTAGAGTGGCAGTCAATCTGGTGATCTCAGCCTTGGAGCCACCCTTGGTAGCTGATGCCTGAGGGTGCACCCCCACCCCCATGGCAGTCATATCCTGAAATTGACCAGAATCTTGTTCCATGGGGGAAACCCTTGCAGAGGCACCCATCTTCAACTCTCAGACTTCCTTTAGTAGCTCGTCTTTCCAATGCTGGGCCCAGAGTGGGAAGTCCTTTGCATTCTCAGAGTGCACATTAAGTGCCGACTTTTGCCCCTGAGCCTCACTTGGCTGATCACTCTCGGTCATTTGCACAGCAGCAGCAGATATGGGTGCAATTCCCTCATGGCGTCACCTTTGCTCAACCCCCCAGAATTTCTTTCATTAGCTCATCATAGGAGTGGGGGCGGTTCCAGTTGGGTGGCAAGGCATAACTGAAGCAGTAACAATTCTGAAAATGGAGCAGACTTAAGGATCCAGTCCAGCCTAGTTTGATCTAATTCATTTGACAGCAAACTACTCTTTCTGAGGCATTCTTGTAGCAGCTTCTCAAGCTGAGGTACATACACAGACAATGGCTCCCCTGGGTACTGCTGAGTGTTTCTTACTCTCCACCACAGATCCTCATCTGAATCTGGGCTCCCATACACATTTTCCAGTGCATCAAGATAGTCCTGTGCAGTTGCTTTGGGGTTATTGGCCCACTTGGCATGGATGGTAGCCAGGGCAGGACCTCAGAGGCTCTCACTCAACCTCTTTCATTTCTCTGCTTCTGAGCATTGTCATTAAAGTACTAGAGGGTCAGTATAGTCTATCCAGGTCTCCCAGTCATCCTTCCCCTGGGAGGTGGGGAGGGTACCCGAGAAGATTCTCACCCTTTGGTAGGAGTCGTGACTAATGGCAGGTATAGATACAGGGGACAGCATTGGCATGGGCACAGAAAGCAGGGCAGTAACAGGTGCTGGAGTGGGAGGGGGTGTTGGGGAAGGAACACCCCCAGGTGGCAGGAATAGTTTCTTAAAGTCCTCTATGGTTTTCCCTTCCTCCAGCAACAACATAGCAGATTTCTCCTCAAAAGTCTCAGATAATGGTGAGCGCTCATCCTCTGTGGGGTCTTTACTGTCTTTTGTTATCAGTCTCCAGGCAGCTGGAACCCCTTCTGGGGCAATAGTCTGTGGCACTTTAGAGCTGTTCACAAGGTCACTACACTCTACAAAGGCTATGAAAGTTTGGGCTATCCGATCAGCCTGTCGACTCACCACCACAGGGTTTTTTAAACATTCAAATTTGGAGAGTGCTCCCTCTACAGTGTCTTTACTGGTACCCAGGGGACTATCCAGTATAAGTAGAGCATTTTGGGGGTCGATCTCCTACCCAGTACACTACCCCACCAACTGGTGTACAGCCATTTCTACTGAGGTAGCCATTAATTTTTAACAATAATTTGTAATTTTTGGCCACTAGAAGGCACAAAATCCCAACAGTGAGCCTCCAAAATGTAACCCCTAGGTGGCACTATCCTAAGGGCTACTACCCCTGCCTGCTTGGCTAGTAGCAGGTTATGGGGCCTGAATTCTGAAACGGGTGCCTCCACCCAGAGGTCAGGGTTGGTAGTGGTCAAGCTATCCTGGGCACAGCCCTCCAGAACACTATAACCCCCCCCTTTCCTTACTAGTGGCTGGAACAATTCACAATAATCACTTTCACAATACCCCTGATACACCACACAAGTACCCACACTGTTTGCACTTACCACCAGGGCTTTCCTCTGGCCCGGTCCTTAGGATCCCCTGTAAAACAAGGTTATACACAGCAAATAACAGCAGTACAGTACTCTTGCACAAACTGGAACCACAGTCAGGGTAAATGCAAAAAAGAGTTAGATCTGATTTATTTAAGAGGCTTGAACAAGGGACGGACATAATCAGGTTAGTTCACTGAAAGGCTCTATCAATCAAACAGTTATGCATGCACTTCAAGGTCCATAAACAGTCACACACTCTGGGTACCCAGATGGAGAATGGTGGGCTAGCCAGGAATGTTGCAGCTGGTTGGGGCCCTGTGAAGGAAGAAAACAACATGCACAACATACACTATTTGTAATCCAGAGCAGGAGGGCTCAGTTCATGAAAAGAAAACAACAAGACAATCAGATGACACACTTTTAGATATGGCTGTTGTTGCAGGAAGCTACCCTGATGATTACTCATGCTACCCAAGACTGGACACAGGCTGGACGAAAATCGAGACAGCAGGTGGATAATCTGGAGTGCCAGGAGAAGCTGAGCCCACACAATTCGCTGAGGTGTCATTCCTGTTCAAGCATGGAGCAGAGGACTGATCCCCAGGCAGGTCTCTCATCGGTGGCTTTCTCTGTGCAGTGAGGTAGTCTGGCAGGGCCAGCATGGCATGGCCCAGGCCGAATGGAGATGAACTCAGATTTAGTCTGATTAGGCTGGATAAAGCTTCCAACAAGCAGAACACAGTTCACACAGTGGGGAACCAAATCACAACCAACTTTCAATACATAGCATATTTACATGTAAAGGATTCTACGGTACCATCAAGCAGAACACAGTTCACACAGTGGGGAACCAAATCACGACCCCCTTTCAATACACAGCACATTTACATGTAAGGAAATTCTACTGTACCAGTCAAACCGCTCTCCTGTCACGATCGTAAAGTCTCTGCACAAACCAGGGATTCAAAAGCAGCTGGAAATCCTGACAGGCCGATTGCATTCAGCAAATCTTCAGTCTTCTTCAGGTGAAAGCCTGGTCACAGTCCAGTGGCTTAAATAGTCCTCACAACTCAGATTCAGTCCGAATAAACTCTATTTTCCCTCTCAGGGGAAGCAGGCAGAAAGGCAGGCCAAAATTCAGCCCTTTCACAGTTTTCCCATGCAAAACTACACAGAACTGCTGCTCAAAATCACTTGAGCTGTTACTTCTTCATTTCTCAGCTCAAAACTGAAACTAGCTGCAGCAGCCTGGGAAATTCCCTAAGATCCAAAAGGTTCGGTTGGCTGATCCTCCTGTCAGTCACAACAAAGGCTCCCCCTTCAGGTGCAAAAAGGCACAAAAAGCCCAAAACTACAATTCCTACAGATTTTGACTCCAGACAGCTCCTGTAGTCCAGCTCCATTTTAGGTCCCACCAGTACTGATTGGTCCAATTCGCAGTCCAGGACCAAGACAGTGGAGATAAACAAAACAGTCTTTGCTGCAAAGAAGACAGGTTAGACAAACTACATTATCATTACCACTCTAAATGATTTTCAGCAAATAGTTACATCTTTCAACAGAGCTCCCTCTCAGATTACTTATGACTGCAATTCAGGCAGCTCTTAAAGAGACAGTACACAGAGGCTATACAGGCACTCTCTGGCAATCCCATTTAAATTGCTAAAATGCAGGACACCAGCCTGGCAGTAAGCATTTAGACAAGCTCAAAGAAGACTTTTCAGGAACCCCCATTTGTATGGAGGTTACATTCATAATATCATACACTTATCAAGCTAAGTCTTAAATTAAGTCACTGTTTTGCAGCTGACTACCTTCTGTGGTAATGAATTCAATGATGAATTCACCCTCTGAGTGAAAAAAAATGCCTCCTCCTTTCAATATTAAAAGTGATTCCTAATGACTGATAGGTTCCTAGTAAAGGAAGTTGTGCATTTCATATTTAAATGCAGAAACGCACTTCATCAATTCTGATCTCTGGTTGCTTTGCACACCAGGAGCATGTTTCCTTACATTCTCCTTGTTTCCAGCGAGTACATGTCTTTAACCTTCATTCTCTCCTCATATTCTATATTCCCCCAGTGCCTATACTGTTCTGATGATCCTTCTCTGCACTCCTAATCTAGAGGCATTCTTCTTTTGTCAAGGGTCATAAAACTGAATGCAGAATTCCATGTGAGTTTTCATCAAGAACCTGTAAAGTGACATCAAGATCTCCCTCTTTCTAGCAAAATCCTCTCTTGATGCATACAATTATCTGATAGTACTTTCTGGCTACTGTCTCACATTGAGCCACATACTTAAGATCTTAAGATCCTTTTTGACTCCTGAATATCTTTCCTGAGATGTTGCCCTTGGTAACGTACCACCAAGGTTATATTATGATTTTTACTTTCATTCCCCAGGTGTAATACTATGCAGTTATTTGCTTTGAATTTTATTGAAGTGAAAAAAAGCAAACATCCTGCACACACCCACCCAAAAGAGAATGTTGCTCAAGGTATCAGGTACAAAATAAGGTGCATAATGTATTGCAAGTTGCCATTGCAGTGCACACACCTCCTGGGTGCATTTCAGAATGTATACTTTTCCTTTCTCAAAGTATATTGTTATTTTAGTCTCTGTTGACAACTTAACCAGTTTCTTCATATTGACCTGTAGATCTAATAGTTTTTCCTTTGGGAATTAACCTTATTTGCTACTTTATTGTCATCAGGAATTGCAAAATCCATCCTGAGATGTTATGCATATTCTTTTCATATTTTTTAAGAAGCAGTGATCCAGGTACCAACCCCTGGAGAACCCTGCCCAAAGTGTATGAATGCACATTTATCCTAACCCACTGATGTCTGTTTATTAACCAGTTGTTTATCCAGCTTAATAGGTGTTAAGAAAATACAAAATCACACATGCCCACACAATGCAAAGCATCATGGGCTGCATATGCAAATCACCACAGAATGTTATGCTGGTCCAACTTTAAGCAGAATTGCATGGTGCCGAAAGGCCTCCCACACAGTTTGCAAAGGGTGCTAACAGAAGACATAGACACATGTTTCGTCCTACCAGGACTCATCAGTATGCCTCGTCTGTTTGACACCCCAGTGGAATGGACCAGCTACCCTTAAGACAGTGTGTCTTGGATATGTTGTGGTGAACCCATTAAAATAAAAAACTATTTAAAAGACAAAGAACCTCTGTGTGCAAACACTGAGGCAAGGGTTACCCCAAAGGGCATTTGGCTGGGAAGCCAAGTTTCAAGAAAATACAAAATCACACATGCCCACACAATGCAAAGCATCATGGGCTGCATATGCAAATCACCACAGAATGTTATGCTGGTCCAACTTTAAGCAGAATTGCATGGTGCCGAAAGGCCTCTCACACAGTTTGCAAAGGGTGCTAACAGAAGACATAGACATGTGTTTCTTCCTACCAGGACTCATCAGTATGCCTCATCTGTTTGAAACCCCAGTGGAATGGACCAGCTACCCTGTCTTGGGTAGCTGGTCCATTCACTGAGAGTATAACAGGCAGTTCATTAGACTAGTGTTTCATCTGTTTGAAATTAGGAATGGACCACACCCTGTCTTAGGGTAGCTGTCATTCCACTGGGGTGCCAAACAGACGAGGCATACTGATGAGTCCTGTAGGATGAAACACGTGTTCATGTCTTCTGTTAGCACCTTTGTACACTGTGTGAGAGGCCTTTTGGCACCATGCAATCCTGCTTAAAGTTGGACCAGCATACATTCTGTGGTGATTTGTATATGCAGCCCATGATGCTTTGCATTGTGTGTGCATGTGTGATTTTGTATTTTCTTGAAACTTGGCTTCCCAGCCAAATGCCCTTTGGGGTAACCCTTGCCTCAGTGTTTGCACACAGCGATTCTTTGTCTTTTAATAGGTGTTGACTGATACCCATGAACATCAATTTAAAAATCAATTCCACATGCAGGACAGCATTGTAAGCCTTTGAAACATCCAGATAAATCACAACGACTAGTATGTTTTCATCTAAGGCTTTTCTAATTGGCTCATTTTAGGCTTGAAGTGCCAAGATTAGTGCTACACTTTCACCAGCAGGTTTGAATTAAAATATTCATCTTCTACAGTGTTTTACTGCTGTTTGATTTGTCTAGTTAAAAGATACAATGAGCATTGCTGTCTGAAGCCATTTGTTCCTGATGTGCATTCTATTTAATGCTGTGACTAAAAGGGTGCTAGAAGGCAGCCAAGCTATTGATAACTGCATATTATTTTATTTGACTTAGCCATCTTTTCTCCCCCTGGGACCTTGTTCTTGACGCTCTGTAAATTTCTTTATTTGTTTGAATCCTTGTGTTGTGTGCACATTATTAATAGAGCATTAATATTTATATTTTGCCCACCATTGACTGGTTTGTTTGGGAATTGAGTGTGCTATGCCAGTGGGGTCACAGTGGGTTGGCATTATTTCTAAGAGGGTAGTACTGGCTCATAAATTAGCCCACTTAATTCTTCTGTGGGTGGAGGCACCGCAGTACTTATTGAAATACAACATCACTGAGTAATAAATCCCTGTAGGAATTATCGGCCCATGCCCTATTGCCTTATTTAAAGGATACCTAAACAACATTTTGACAACTAACTATTCAAAAACCTGACTTCATAGGGGACTAAAGGAAACAGCTGCTGTATACATTAATGCTAAAACTACATTTATATAATTTACCTAAATGCGGTTCCAAAGCATTTGAAAAATGTAAAACCAGCCTTCTAATTTCAAGAAAACTGCCTTACTTGCTTCCTAAAATGGCTGCTAAATATGTTAAGTAATTACATCATTGAAGCTAGAGTCTGAGAGCTATATGACTGTCTATAGTGCTAACTAATTCTTTTTTCCCTTTTTTCTTAGAATGGTTTCACCAAAATGATCAAAACCATGTGCATTATTTTGATCAATGCACATGTTAGGCTATGGTTCTGTTTGTTTTGTTTATTGTAACATGTTGAAATAGTGTTTTAATCTAACCGACTTTCTCTTTGGCAAACCACAGTGCAGTACAAATCTTAAATAACCTTGTGGTCTAGTGGTTATGGCAGATCCAGGATGTTACAATTGGAGGTGCTGGGGTGGTGTGCATACTTGATATGCACTTTGAAACATTTGTATTAAACCTTTATATTGTCTGCTGTTATTCTCTTTTAGTATGTTTTTGACAGAACCTACAAATGTAATGTATAGTTTTGAATGCAAACATTTGTACAATCAATAAATCAGACTTCTTTAACAAAGTGAAATGCAGCAGCAGCAAGCAAGTAAGTTACAATGGGGGGGGGGTGCAGCCGCAACCTTCACCACCTCTAGATCCACCACTTGTTTGTAGCAAAGTTCTTGTGTAGTCCAATGCCAGAGTTCATACTTTTTTCAGAAATAAAAAATATGCTTGTCTCGTCTTCTTTTTCCATGGGAAATAATAATAATAATATGAAGAAGAAAAAGAATCAGCATTTATATAGAGCTTTTCATAAACATTGTATCCCAAAGTGCTTTAAAAACAATGCTAGACTGGTAGTGAAGTGACTGAACATGTAGTGGCAGCAATTTCACACATTAATACCCACACAGCTTTGGACAATTGCATGAACTGGTTTTATGGGAAGGGGAATGTTGGCCAGGACAATGGAGTCAGGTAGTGATCATGGTGCTGACAGCCCCACATCTTATATCTCACAGTGATCTGCTCATATTTTTCCCCTTCTGTCTTCCCCCTTCCCTGAATATAGCAGTACCTTGCAGGAGTGGCCTTCTCAGTCTCCCTCTGGTATTCATTCTTGACTCCCTCTCCCCCACATCAAAAACTGGTGAGCTCATCACCCTTCTGCATCATGAATGCAGGTAGTACAGTCCCCAGGTTTTTTGACATATCAAAAATAAACAAATCTTTCCAGTAAGTCAGGCTGATAGCAGTAGGGAACAAGGGGAATGATGAGCTTTCCTATTCTTAAAAGATCTAGGTTACTTTTGATTAGGCACTATTAAATGACGGGTGTGCACATCATTATGCACATCATTTAATAGTGCCTAATCATAGGTGGCTTAGATCTTATATGGGTAGGAAAGCCTATTTTACCCCTTGTGACCTGCTGCTATCAGCCTGGCTTACCAGAAGATCATGTTTATTATTAATATGTAAAAATAACATGGGAGACTATACTAACCACATTCATGATGCGGAAGGGTAGTGAGCTCACCAGTTTTTGGTGTGGGGAGCAGGTGAGAAGAATGAATGTCAGAGAGGGACTGAAGAGACTATTCCAGCAGGGAATAGGTATATTCAGGTTAAGGGAAGACAGGAATGAGGAAGTTGAGTAGTTCATTGTGAGAGCTGAGATGTGGGGCTGCCAGCACCGTGATCACTACCTGACTGTGGATGAAAGCAGCCAGTGACAACAAATACTCAGAGTGGCAGGGCTGCACCTAAACTGTTACTTGAATTCAGTACAGGGAGATTACCCTCGGTTGGGGGGTGTTGACGCTTGTTAAAACAGTATCGAGGGAGCTGTGTATAGCTCATTCAAGATTCGGAAGGGTGGTTGCCAGCCAACTTGCATTGTGGAGTAGGGCACAGTAAAGTACTGGGGAAGAATTGCTGGGAACTGTCCTGCGGGGTTCTGCAGATCACAGGTAAAGGAGTAGACTGACACTGGAAGTTGGGTGGATTCGCTCAAGGCATTAGTATGCCTCTCCTGCTAATAATATTGTTGTCCATAGTACATGAAGCCCTTATGAGGGTATGAACAGCAATTTTTCTGGTGTGTCCTGATGCTTATTGCTTGGCCCTTCAGGTAGACATAGTTGTTGGTGAATGAAGCGGAAAAAAAACACAACTGGGGAACTGTACATACTGCCTTCACTGTGCAGAAGGGTGGTGATCCACTCAATGTTTACTGTGGGTGCAGACGTCAAATATTGAGAAAGTGGACTGGAGAGTGATTTGGGAGGCATTTTTTAACAGTGCCAGCTGATGAAGAGTATCAGTATAGATGCGCACAACTCTCTGAGGTACAAGATTACAATCTGAGGTGTAATAATTCTCTTCATGAGACCACAAGCTCATATCCGGTCCCAAGCAGTACTAAGGACAGAGTATAGATGGTGTGGTGTTCAACAGAAAGCAGGCAAGGTGCAGGGGGTTCACGTGGAAAAAGACTACAAGAGAAGTTTATTTGTGGATTACCAAGAAAGCATGAGCTTTGGAATTGGACCAGACCAGTACTTCGCTACAAATTTCAGGGCATCACATAACCACTAGATCATCAGGTATTTGAAGTGCTGTACTGTACTGCAGTTTGCCAATGAGAAAGTCAGCTGGATTACAAAACATTTTCAGCAAGTTGAAGTAAACAAAATGAACAAAACCATAGTCTATCATGTGTACTGATCAAAATAATCCATGTGTTAACACATGGTGTTGATCTTTCTGGTGAAACAATTTAAAACAAAGGGGGGCAGAAGAACTAGTTAGCACTATAGGGAGCCATGTGGGTCTCTGCCTCTGACTCCAAAGATGTCATCATGATTCAGCACTTAACACACTTGGCAGACATTTTAGGGTGCAAGCAAGGTTGAAAGTGAAAGGCTGATGTTTACATTTTTCAAAAGCTATGAAACTGCATTTATGTTATTTGCATAAATGCAGTTTTAGCATAAATGTAAACAGCAGCCTTTACTTTACCTAGCTATGAAGCCAGATTTTTGGAGTTTCCAGTTTAAAAAAAAACTGCTTGTTTAGGTACCCTATAAGTCAATAAAGAAAGTGCAGTGTTCTGAAAATTACAGAGACCTGTTACACAGAGTAAAAAACTTTTTTTTATCGTCTTTCTAGTTTCTCTCCTGCAGCCACTGAACTGCTTTGTGTCTCCAGCCACTGTTCCACTTCCCCCAATGACCACAGAGGTGCATCCGCCCTGGGCCAGCTGTCATATGCAGCTGTACCCACGAGAAGGAGCCCTCCTCGGTCCCTGCACCAGTCCAGGATCTAGTACTGGCCCCACTGTTTGCGCCAATGAGCCCGGCCGGGCTCAGGAAGTGCGGCCATCACGCTGCCACAGACAGTACTGCCAGTTTTCCTCCGATTTTAGCCCCAGGAGTGTAGACATGCAATGACGTATAGCACTAATGTGCTGACATCTGCTGCACTCTTCCCTCAGTTTCACCATCTCTAGCAGTGCCTCTGGGCATCCCCACATCCCTCCCCAGGATAGGAGATCAGTCCTGCGGACGTTCTATCCTATCCTCCCCTGCCAACCCCTGACAACCCGGGATCATGTCCAAACCCGGGTCACCAGTGTGATGTGAGGTGTGGCATCCAGCACCTCAACCCTCAGTGAAACCGGGCCGGCCAGAGTAAAAACCTTTTTTAAAGAATTCAGTCACTCTTTCTCTGGCTAGTACATTGTTCCCTACTTTCTGTATTAACACCACTCTTTCAGTCTTTCTAACTCCAGTTACAAACATAAAAAAAAAATGTTTTATAATTATTTTTGGAGTTTTCTTCTACCCTTTTTTCCAGTCCCATTTTGAACTTTCTCATGTCCCCAGTATACTAGGCTCCTACCAACTTTGAAATATCTAATTTTGGCCAATTACATGCTCCTTTTTCTTGTTTAATTTTCTTTTAATAGTGTTAGTAAACCATAATGGTCCTTTACCTTTCTTACTGTGTCTATTACCATCAGGATATAATTATTCTCTTTAGAACATAATTAGTCCTTCAATTTCTTACATTTTTCCTCAGTGATTATGCCAAAGAATTCTTCCTCCCGAGGCTAACCCATGAGTTGTTCTGTCATACTGCTGTGCTTGCTGTTTTACTATCTCTGCAATTAGTTGTATCCTGCTCATTAGTAAATTATCTTTTTAGCATTCATTTTACCATACTGTGGCCACTGTTGCTTAATGTTTCTCTAGTAATGCACCTAGCAATAGTTTTTGCTGTATTGGTGAAGATTAGGTCAAGCAGAGAGGCTTTTGTAGTAGCTTCCATGACATTGTTTTTCTGGCCTCTATCTCTACTGGTGCCCTTTTTTATGCCCCCTGTTTAAAGCAGCCTACTGCTTGCTCCCCTTTCCCAAGCATCTTCCCTCCGGTCCTCATACACTAGCTCACCCAATTTCCCCAGTTGCCTTCCCTTTTTTGTCTCCTGGCTTTTTGCCTTTGCAACATTTAATGTTCTAGCTTATTTGCATTATGCATTCCTTTTGCACCATTGCACTTCTGACAGCGGCTGTTTCTTTATCTGCATTTTTGAGTATGTTCTTTATGTCATTGTATGTATTATGTACTGGACATCTGCACCTTGTCTCCCATGTATCCTTTCTTGGGTTGCCCTAGGAAAAGTGATTTGGCTCACTAAGCCTTTCCCAGTCATGAATTTATAATTAAAAAAAATAAATACATAATACATGCTGTTCAGTAACATTATCTATGAGCATTTGGAGAAAGAGTTTTTCAGCATGTGACCATTCTTCCTGACTTATTCAGTTTATTCTATATAGGTTAAAGTACCTCCAAAATGAGCATATCTATATCACTTTATATATCTATGCATCTATTCTTTACAAAAAAACTTAATGAACCAGTTAAGGTAACTTATTGCCACAAAAGTTGGGAAATGTGGCACTACAGTTTCCAACCCTAACTCCTGACCCCCAGCCCCCAAGCAGCAAAAATAAAACATATTAGGGTTTTGGGTCTCAGGAGTCTTAGTGAATCATTGTGGAGTCTTCCTTGACGTTGTCAACTCTAATGCCCACCCTGTTCCCCGAGCAAACAAATTGTCTTGGCATTATGTGATGAGACATACATCTCTACCTTTGAAGAGTGTATTACTATAGAAACACAGAAACATAGAAGTTGACGGCAGATAAGACTGCAAGGCCCATCCAGTCTGCTCATTTTTTTCTACCTTATGAATGTGCCATAGTAGGCCTGTACTCTGTCAATGGCCTATCTAGTCATACTCACCTGTATTGCTCCCTTATGCATGTCCCATGCCTGTTAGAAGCCCTGCACTGTATTCATATCTACCACTTCCTGAGGTAAGCCATTCCATGCATCCACCAGCCCTTTCTGTGAAAAAGAACTTCCTCACATTACCCCTTAATCGGCCTCCTTCTAATCCCATGCTGTTTCCTCTTGTCCTGCTATTTTTCTTATATTGAAACATGTTAGACTCTTTCACCTTGTTAATTCCCTTAAGATGTTTGAATGTTTTGATCATATCACCTCTCTCCCTCCTTTGCTCTAGGGCATACATATTGAGCTCCCTTAATCTGTCCTGTTATGTTTTCTGATGCAGTCCCTGCACCATTTTGGTTGCCCTCTCTGGACTGCCTCCATTTTGTTAATGTCCTTGCGCAGGTGCAGCCTCCAGTACTGCCTGTAGTACTCCAGATGGGGCCTAACCAGTGTCTTGTAAAGAGGGATTATTACCTCCCTCTTATGACTTGTGAAACCCCTACTAATATACCTGAACACCTCCTGTAGCCTTGCCTACTGCTTTAGTGGTCTGCTTGGATGATTTCAGGTCATCTGTGATGATGATGTCTAAGTTTCTTTCTTCCCTTGTGATTGCCAGCAACTCCCCTCCCAACCTATAGGTGGCTTTGTGGTTTCTCTTCCCTATGTGCATGATCTTGCACTACTTTGCGTTAAACCCCAGTTGCCACTCTTCTGACCATTTTGCCAGTTTATCCTGATCTCTTCTCATTCTGTCCACCCCATCTGGATCATCTACTCTGTTTCAGATCTTGGTGTCATCTGCAAACAGACACTGGCATGGATCTGTACCCTGTGCTTCAGACTAGAGGCTATGGGCTAGGGAGATGGGTAGCATTAGGGTTGACAACCACAAGGAAGTCCCCACCACTGATTCACCAAGACTCCAGAGACCCCAAACCCTAATGCTTTGTCCTTTTGATGCTTGAGGAGTGGGAGTGGGGTGTATGCCACATTTCCCTACTTTTGTGGCAAAAGTTATCCTAACTGGTTCATTAACAAAGTCTTTTGCAAAGAAGTTCCTTTCTTTTTGAGATAGTGGAATTATATCCTCGTTCACACAGGTCCTGAAAGGACCTGTGTGAACAGATGCAGATGCCTTCCACCAAGGGAAGACTCCGTGCACCTACAGAAGTGCAGGGCCCTTGTGGGCTCTGCACTTCCATACAGTGACACATGGGAAGAATTCATGACACTGTCTGGTGGGCTATAGAAGTTCAGGGCCCTGTTTTCCCTGCATCACTATGTGACTGCAGATACAGATGCACAGGGCAAAGAGTGCATCTGTCAGCCAATGCACAGGGCCCTCTGCCACTCACAGGTGCAAAGGTGCAGGGCTGCAGGTCAAGAGAACAGTTGTCTTCACTATAAGTTAACCACAGAAATGCAGAAAACCCTGCATCTTTCATTATCTGGTTGGGGGAAATGTTGCTTGACAGCACCATCCCACCACCCTCATGCCATCCAGCTGAGTCACTGAGCTCACCATTGAACTCAGCTCATCAGTATGGGATCACAAAGCATACCTGCTGGGATCAAGATTGGCACTACAGACAAAACTTGTTAACAATTATAATTATTTTTTTCATTTTGACCCCACATTTTCAAGATATTCATTTTATGACTGACCTTATAAACATGACCTCTACCATTTATAGCATATTAGAGGAAATGCCATTTCACACTAGAAGTGCAAAAACACGTCTCGTCCAGGATTTTGAAAATGACACATGTCACATTTATGAGGTGGTGTGGAGAAATGGTTATGTTGAAAGTTTGAAGTCAAAATACTGAAAGTTAGTAAGTCATGAGTGACTGTTGAAATACTACAACATTCACTCATAATCTGGGCATTTTACCATATTTGTACACCAACTTTTCAGCATAGCCTTCTTATTACCCCACCTCATGAACCCAGTAAGTGAACATTTTCAAATCCCCACCAAAGCGTCATTCTGTGGAACCAAATATCATTTTGCATAATAGGTGCACAACACATTTTGGCCAGGATTTAAGAAATGCCAGCAGTCACATTCGTGAGGTGGTGTAAAAAAATGGCTATGTTAAAAAGTTGGGGTCAAAATATATAAAATTATCAGTATTATGAGTGAGCATAGAACATTTTCAACATACATGCATAACTTTGCCATTTTTACATATTTTGACCAAAAATTTTCAATGTAGCATTCTTATGTCCACACCTCATTAATAAGGGCAGTGAAAACTTTCAGGTCCCACCAGAAAGGTGATTTCTCCACAAGACTGCAAAATCACCTTTCAGGCCTGATTTGCATAATTCCACTGCCATTGGTCATGAGGTGGGGTCCTATAAAGGCCATGGGGAAAATTTTGGATCAAAATATGTAAGCAAAATGATAAAATTATACATCAAATTTCAAACTGCATTGAAATACACTGAACTGCACTTACCTGAGTTTCTCATATTGCAGTCGGCAGTTTCAGCAGCAAGATTTATTTATTTATTTATTCATTCAATTTTGATGACCGGGTAAGCCCACTGAGCCCCAAAGGTCCCTTTTTCAGGGGTGACCCAGGGTTGGTTACAAAAATCAGGCATTAATAGTTACAGAAATTGGGCATTAATAGGGTATACAGGAGGTTAAGCAATACTTATTGACAGGAATACAGAATATTAGGCATACAAAGTGGTAAGCAAGGCATGTTAAGCAATACTAATAAACAGGAATTCAGTATATTTTGATCAGTATTCAAGGCATAGCTACACCACAAGTTGACCATAGGTTGTGCAGTGGTTGGAATCAAGTGCGGTAGCAGGAGCAGAAATGTGTCTTTGATCTGAGGGTGGGTCTTTGCTGTAGGATGTATTCAGGAGACTGAGGGTTTGTGGGGAGTGTAGGATGGTACAAGGTGGTGGGTGCTGAGTCGTAGGTCAGGTTGGGGGGGCAGATCACCAAGATACTATTTTCTTTTTTGCAGGGGATACTGGGATTTTGACACTGGGGATTTAGCACCCCAGTGTCAAGCTACTGTTCGGGGCAAAGGGGTTGGACATCCTGGTGTTGCCACCCATTTAATGGGGAGAAGGGTTGACTTGGTGGGGAGGATGTTCACAAGAAGTGTTACCAGGGTTGGGCACCCCCATCCACTTATATATTACAAACAAAATATATAAATATTGGGAATGGTGAACAGGCAACCTGGAGGGGGGGGAGAAAGAAGTGTTTCTGGGGGTGGGTACCCTGGTCTGCTTACTAGATTGATAGATAGATAGACAGACAGACAGACAAACAGACAGACAGACAGACAGAACAGGGACTCATCGGCTCACTGCTTTCACTGCAGCCCATGGCAGGACTCCACCTAAGGCTGCAGAAGTCTGGAATGTCCCATTGTTTACATAAAGGGAACGCAGGTGAATAGCTGGACACATAAGAATTTTGGGGTGCCCTAGCTAGCTAAACAGGTCCTGTTTCGTTAATTTTGGGTGTTTTTTCTTTTTTAAATTGCACTATTTTATTTGTCGTCCATATTTTTTATTTCAATGGGAAAAAACAAGATGGTGGCTCTCACAACGCAAAAAAAATTTTTGGCGCTGCGAGAAGCAAGTGCTGAGAAACCAAAAATGGTCTAGTGATACAGAAGTTTTGGTGTTGTATCAGAATGTTAACCCAAAAACTCTACTGAGCATACTCAGAACAAATAAAATAGATAAATAAATCTTTATAACTTTGGAACCATTTAATATTGTTTCACCAAACCTTCCAAAAGCACTACTTTTGCAGAGAATGCTTCTACCTTGAAAGTTTTGGAATAAAAATTCCATTCCTTGTAGGCTGTGAGAGCAAACCCAAATCCCACGTTAAGTACAGGAATAAAAAAATAGTAATTAACTGGAAAATGACATATGCAGATCTCAGAAATAGCACAATCGCTGTCATGAAACTTTCCACAGATTTAGACCTTGCTTGCTGGATAGCACATGCAAACTTTCTGCTGATTTTTTTCAAATGCTGCCAAAGCTATTAAGTAGAGCTGGGGGAATGAGACAATTCTGAATTTGAGGAATTCCAGTGGAATTCCATGAAATTCTGCACAATTCCAAGAAAGTTCTTTAGCATTTTGTGGAATTTTGCAGAATGTTTGAAATTAATTTGGTCATAACTCAGCTGTTTACTGAGATAGAAACCTGAAATTATGCACACTTACTTGTAGATATGAACTCTAAAAGTGCACCAAACATCATAACATTAGGATGCATCCTCTTAAAATTACAGGTGTTTACAGTCTGTCATTTTGTTTATTTGTGGGAACTCTCATGAATATTTTTTATCTGTATATCACTCTGGCACCTTTGGAGCTAAAACTCTGAAATCAAGCACACACATAAATGTAGTAATAACCTGTATATCTGCAAAAGATTATAACATTTTGAAGAATTCTTTCAAAATGATGATAAAATAACTAAAATCTAAATGTTGGTGATATTTTTGGCTACCTATTTATTTATTTGGATATTCAGAATTACAATCTTTTGAGTCTGGGACTCCTTTTCAAATGCTCCACATCAGGTTACAATGACAATAGACATGACATACAGTTAGCATATATGTGGTACAGTTTGAATAACAAAGGTTTTCATACATGGAGAGCAATAAGACATATAGGGTACAATAATTAGTTACACTACATGCACAGTTTAGAGCAATTCATCAGGACACTATATCAATACATGGAGAGCAGTATGCATTAGGATGCAATATTTTGGTGTAGTTATTAGCACACATCAAACGATAGCTAGAGATGGGGGGGATGAGCCTGTGCCGGGGTTTATATGGTGGCTCAGAGTGATATGACAGAGGGATGGCAGGGTGACAGGGATATAGAAGGGGGGAGAGCAGAGGAGAGAGCTGGACAGAGTCCATTGTCAGCATTGGGGGGAGGAAAAGAGGGAGGAGGGAGGATCAGAAGGGAGGGTGGACAAGGTTGTTACAGAGATCAGGGTAGGACTGGAAATGCAGGCCATGCCAATTTTCAGTTTGTAAGGGTGTTGGGGCAGTTATAACAGTGTGAGGTGAGGAGGTGGGAGCGAAGGAGTGATTTAAACTGGCCAAGCTTAGATGCCTTGGTAATATGAGAGGGGAGGGTGTTTAGTCATGAAGGGGCATGGTAGGCAAAGGAGCATAGGCCAAGTGAGGTTTTAAATCTTGGCACCAGATGGGTTAGTTTAAGGGAGCTCCTGGTGAACCTAGTGAGAGGGGCAGGCTCCAGAAGTGGGGGGGAGAGACTAGGAGTAGTGAGACCAGAGGAGATTTTTTTGGCCAGAAGACATGAGTGGAATTGTAGTCTGCCACTGAAATCCAGCCAGTTTGTTTGATTATAGAGGGAGCAGGTGTAGGTGGTTCTAAGTCAACCCAGAGAAAGGTAGGTAGGCTTTGTTTAGCAATGTTTTAACTCTTTGGAGGGCAGTGTTGTCTGCTGCCCCATAGATGACAATGCCATAATCCAGTATTGAGAGGACAGAGGAGGATATGTAAGTTGGAGGCTTCTGAAGGGAGGGAGGCAGTGCCAATGTCGGTATAGGAGGCCAATATGAGAGAGGTGGTGTATGTGGTCATGGAAAGTGAGGGATGGGTAAAAAGTGATGCCTAGATATTTGAAAGAGAGGACTTTTTCAAGGGGCAGTGAGTTGGTAGTGTTGATGCATAGAGGGGAGTTTTGAGTTTGTTTTGGTGATGGGCAAACAGCATTACTTTAGACTTTTTCTGGTTAAGCACAAGCTTATGTTCCGTGAACGAAGATTCAGCTTTGGTAAAGGAGGTTTGAAGGGTGAGTTCAAGCAGGGAAGGGTCAGAGTGGGATGCGTAGAGGACGGCTTCATCAGCCTATAATTGGATTTCACTGGAGCAGGCTTTGGGGAGAGAGTTGAGGTAAAGGCTGAAAAGGAAGGAGCCTAATATCGAGCCTCGTGGTACCCCAGAAAAAACTGGCAGAGGTTCTGAGATGGTGGAGTGGATTTTTACCCTTTGGGTGCAGTTAGACAGGTAGTCAGTAAACCAAGCTTTGGAGTCATTGGACAGGCCAAGTTGTGAGAGAGTGGAGCTAATGAGAGGCTGGTTCACGGTGTCAAAAGCTTTGGATAGGTCAAGGAACACCGCACCAGCCAGTCTGCCATTGTCAAGGGCAATGTGTATAAAGCTGGTGACTTTAAGGAGGGCTGTGGTTGTGCTGTGGCCCTTTTTGAATTCATGCTGATCAAGGGTCAGTAGGTCGTATTGAGAGAAGTAGTCAGTGAGTTGATCGGCCACGATGCACTCAAGAGCCTTGGAAAGTGGGGGAAGAATGGATATCGGATGGTAGTTGCTAGGGGTGAGGTGGTTACCAGCTTTGTGTATGGGAGTAATATGAGCTGTCTTCCAAATTGCAGGGAACTTACCCAGGCAGAGAGAGAGGTTTAGGAGGAAAATTAAGGGGAAAATGACTTCGTCAAGTGTCAGCTGCAGAATCTGGAGAGCAAGAGTGTCACTACTAAAGCGAGATTTTCTGAGGGATCTAAGAAGGTAGGGTTTGGACTCCAATGCAGTGAGTGTGTGGAATCAGAAAGAAGGGAATGCCAGTGGCGATGGGGGGTGCTAGAGGAGTTGGGCTGAAAAAATTTGGGAGGAGGGTCAACTAGTTGCAGATTGGTGGTAATAGCCCCCTTTAAGTTAAGTATGTCTGGGTATGAGGTGGATTTACCATTGAGGGATTTCAGATTGTCCCAGAATTTGCACCCATTTACCCATGTTGAAGTCAGGGCAGCTTTAAAGTACTCAGATTTAGCCTTCCTGATGGCCCAAGTGCAGTTATTTTGGGCCACACAGAAGAGTTGTCGGTCCGGAAGAATTAAGGAGTCAAGAGCTTTTTTTCACAGCTCATTGCGGTGTTTCATGAGGCTAAGCAGGTGAGGTGTAATCCAGGGGGTGTCATGGTCTCTAACAATCTTCTTAGTGAGGGGGTAAATCTGTTACAGACATCATTGAATGTGCAGCACAACCCCCTTTGAAGCTTGAGACTTAAAAATAAGGTTCACATTCCCACATGTCATGTTTCTCTAAATCCTGAAACTATGGAGAAATTTGGATAAGAAATGTTAAAATGAGATGGAAAAAAACTGAAAATTAAATTTTGATTAATTGTTTGACCACTCATAACTTAACCCACTTGCAATCTAGGACTCTGAAATTTGGCACACTTATAAAAACCTTCAGTACCTATATACCTGCCATATTTGGCATCATTTGGATGCATACATATTTAAAACTAGACCAAAATAACTGAAATTTAAAATCTGGCAAACTCCTGTGGAATTTTTGAAATTTATTATTTTATCCTGGTTCCCCATTCCCCAGCTTGCCCCATTTGTTCCTTTGAGGGTAGCCTCCTGAAGGTTCCAAGGATGAGGCTGCAGTTTTCTGGAGACTAGGCTTTCTTTGTAGCCACGCCTGTCCTGTGGAATTCAATGCCAGCTTATCATAGAGAGGCCCCCTTGGTGGACGCTTTTTAAGAGGGGGCTCAAGACATTCCTATTTGAGAAAGCATTTAGCTTAACATAGTATGAGAAATAGAGTTAATGACTGTTATTGATTTTAGTAATATTATAGTTTTATTTGATGTATTTGTTCTCTGAAATGTATTTTAAATTGATTTTAAATGTGTTAATCATGTATTGTACAGCGCTCTGAGCCCCCAGGAAGGGCGCTTTATAAATAAAGTTTTGATCGATTGATTTA
Source organism: Neoceratodus forsteri (assembly GCA_016271365.2). NCBI lineage: Eukaryota > Metazoa > Chordata > Ceratodontiformes > Ceratodontidae > Neoceratodus > Neoceratodus forsteri. Next base: position 309,411,933 of record CM028133.1, read on the forward strand.
GTCATAACCAAGCCACCTACTGAGCTAGAATTCTTAAATCTGGCATGATTGCTTGTTGATGGGTGTTCTAACGGTGTGCCACATATGATAATAGGACACACTGTCTCAAAATAATAGGTGCTCAATGTCTGTCATTTTATTTTTTGTGGGAAATTTCTTGAAATTCCTTATCTGCATATACCTCAGGAAAATTTGGAGCTAGGAATCTGAAACTATGCCCATATAAATGTAATGATAACCCAGACACTTGCAAACTTTTATAACATTTTAATGAATGCTTTTGAAATGATACTAAAATAAAATCTATAGTTTGGTAAAATTGTTGGCTACCTATAGCACAGCCCCCTTTAAGGTTTGAGACTTAAAACTTGGTGCACATGTAGATCTCTAGAATTAAGATGGGAGGGGGATGGGTGGATAAGGGGGCTGAACAGGCAGAAGTATTAAATGAATACTTCTGTTCAGTTTTTACAAGGGAGAGGGAGGTACCTAGCCAACAGGGCAGGACAGAGTGGGGAGAGATGGGGGAGCTAAGATGGTAGACGAGAGGATTCCTGTGCAGAGGATGCTAGAAGGCTTAAGGTCTCTGTGGACAGATAAAGCACCAGGACCAAATGGGATACACCTGAGGGTCCTGAAGGAACATGCTGAGGTCCAAGCAGCACCTCTGACTGACATATTCAACACATCACTTCTATCAGGATGTGTACCCCTGGACTGGAGGTTGGCACATGTGGTGCCCATCCACAAAAGTGATGAAGAAGAAGAATCAGCATTTACATAGCACTTTTCATGCACAGTGTATCCCAAAGTGCTTTACAAGCAATGCTAGACTGGTAGTGAAATGACTGAGTGTGTACTGGCACCCATATCACACATCAACACCCACACACAGCCTGGACAATTGCATGAACTGGTTTTATGGGAAAGGGAATGTTGGCCAGGACACCGGGAATGACACCTACTCTTTGCAAACAATGCCCTGGGTTCTTTTACTTCCACCTGGACACCCACCAGGACAGCACCAGGATGGGTAGAAGGGACCTCAGTTTAACATCTCATCTGAAGGACGGCTCACCCCAGCAGTACAGCACCCCCCAAATACTGCACTTGAGTGCCAACATTTTAGGTACAAGCTCAGTCCTGGTGTGGGATGAGAACCCATGACTTTCCTGGTCCAGAGGTGGATGTGCTACCAACCGAGCCACGCTGACACCTAAAAGTAAACCAGGGAATTACAGGCCAGTCAGCCTCACATCAATTGTGGGAAAACTAATGGAGACTATCATAAAGGAAAGAATAGTGGCATTCCTGGAGGTGAATGATCTCCTTGATGATTGGCAGCATGGATTCACCCAGGGAAGGTCTTGTCAGACCAGACATTGTGGTCTTTTATGACTGGGTGACTAGTGCTTTGGATGAAGGCAAGGCAGTTGATGTCCTGTACTTGGAGCTCAGCAAGGCCTTTGACTCTGTACCACATGGGAGGCTGATAGGCAAGCTTAAGGATGTGGGGGTGGGGACAAGGTGGTCATTTGGATTGGGAGCTAGCTGAAAAACAGACAGCAGAGGGTGGTGGTAAGGGGGAACTATCATCACCATGGGCAGTCATCAGTGGGTTTCTGCAGGGCTCAGTGCTGGGACCAGTGCTTTTCAACAACTATGTAGCAGATATGGCAATCAAGATTCAGAGTTGGATAAGCCTGTTTGCAGATGACACCAAATTGGGAGCAGTGGTGGATGGAGTGGAGGGGGGTTACTGCAGAAAGATCTAGAAGCATTGGAGAGATGGTCATGCACATGGTAGTTGGGTTTCAATGCAAAGAAGTGCAGGATTATGCACTTCAGAAAAAAGAAACCTGGTACAGTTACCAGCTAGGGGTGTGCAGTTATTGGTATCCATCGAAGAAAAATATCTGGGTGTGCTGGTCACAAACCATATGAATCCATCTACTCAATGTAGCAAAGCAGCAGCAAAGGCCAATAAGATGCTGTGGTGCATAGCAAGGGGAATCACCTCAAGGAGTGAGGAAGTGATCCTGCCACTGTACAGGGAACTAGTGAGGCCTCACTTGGAGTATTGCATGCAGTTATGGTGTCCCTTCTTAAAAAAGAACATTGGACTGTTGGGGAGGGGGGTACAGAGAAGGGTGACCTAGATGCTAAGCAGGATAAGGGAAAAGCCCTACAAAGGTAGGTTACGGATGCTCGATATGTATTCCCTGGAGGACAGAAGGGACGGGGCGATATGATTGAGACCTTCAAATACTTGGTGCATAAATAGGGTTAGCCATGAGGGCCTGTTTAAATTTAGAAAGGAAGGGATCACAAGATAGCATAGTCTGATATTTTGGGGGAGGTTCAGAAGAGAGATGAGGAGGCACTTTCTCACAGAGAGGGTTGTGTGGCATGGAATGCTCTGCCTGAGGAACTGGTTTTGCAAACATCAGTAGGGGATTTAAGAGTGGGTGGGACAGGGTCAAGGGCAGAATCAGAATGGGGAAGGGGAGAATGGGGTAACTCAGCTGGTGCAAACAGTAATGAGGGGGTAGAGGGGGTTGAGGCAGCATCAGTACTCAACACCGAGAGCTGCACACTCGAGTAGACTTAATAGACCATAATGACTGTATCTGCTGGCTTCATCGTATGATCATATGTTTCATGTTTCTCTAAATCCTGAAACCCTCGGGAAATTTGGATAAAAAAAGTTTAAAATTAGATTGAAATAACTGAAAATTAAATTTTGATTAAATGTTTGTCCATGCATAACTCAGCTCCCTTTTAGTCTAGAATTTTGCAAATTGGTACACTTATGAAAGCCAACAGTACCAATATACCTGCCAAATTTCCTATCATTCAGATATGTACTTTGGAAATTAGACTAAAATAACTTAAATTTAAAATTTGGCAAAATTCTGTGGAATTGGAATTTTAATTCTGTGGGTATTCCACTGGCAGAATTTTATATTCCACACAGCTCTAGCTGGTGGAAAATACATTTCACCCTGTCCTTCCCCCAGACTTCATGTCACTTGAAAAGACCAGTACCCCTCCATCTTGGCACAATAGCAGCACATTCTGAGCATGCAGACATTCCTTGCCCCAGAGACAAAATCATTGGGTTATTTTTATTTATAAGTTTGTAGTAAAAACTCTTCCATCATATTTGCTTATCTTGCTGCACTCTGAACAATCTGAGCATTTGACTTTAGGTATGATGTTATTTTGCAAGTATTCATTAAGGTCAACTAATCTCCCACGGTTCACTACGCCCAGACATAGAACCAAGCATGGTGATAATATGTTAGCTGTTATTGTGCCTTGTACATGGGTTGCCTTTCAGAAGAAACTTACATTTGTGTCTCTTATATCAATACCCGTTTTAAGAACAGTGTTAAAAATGTTATGATTCATATGTATGAGTGTTATGACTGAATGTTTGCATTGGATTAAGTCTTATTATGATTTAAATTATGTCTATTTGTATTGTATGTCTTTTATTATTAAATGTTTTGGACTCAATTGTAAAAGTGAGTGTACTCTCAATTTGCTTTCCAATAAATGAATTGATTGAATTGAGAATGCCCTTTAACTTGTCAGAAAATAAGACCCTTCCCTTTTTAACAGAATGTTAGGAAAATTTAGCTTGTTTAATTGACGACACTGTTGTTCCTCAAAGGCCATAGAATCATGAGGGCCTTGGAGAAGATTCCTCTGAATATATTTTCCCATAGGAACATCTCTCATTGAATAAGTGGCATTTTAATGTCCACAGGACTTGTACTTCCTATGACAAAGCACACAAGAGGCAACTAATCCCACCACAGGCAATGTTTAGCTATGGATCACACTCAAATGACCTGCACTGCAAGCAGGCAAATGACCTTACCAGCATTAGCATAAAGATCCTGCAATGCCTCTTCAACCCTCTTTTGCTATGTTTGCAATGGAGTCTCCACATGAATCAAACCTTATTATTACTCTCGCTAGCCTTCCCTTTCTCCAGCATGGCAGGTCAGGTGTACGACTGTAAAATATTCGTAGATAAGGCATCCACATAATTTTCATGAAAATCCACAATTTTCACAAAGACTCATTGCATTTGACTTTAGGTATGATGTTATTTTGCAATTTTTTGGCATCTTATAACAGGGGCACCCCTTATGCAAGAGATTAATAAAATTGACATTCACAGTCTCCTTTTTAAGGGCAATGAACCTACTAAATTTAGTGACATTTCATTCTCTTGTTTTAAAGTTTCAGGGGTTTATAGATTTGCAGCTTACAAACTTGCAAAATGTAATTGAAAATGTTGTGAAAGTTTGATTACTTTTAATTCAGTCCCATTTAAAGCTATAAATGTGAACTATGTCAAACATGATCATGTGGTATAGTAGTTTAAATATTTAAAATTTAGTAAATTTGGGTATGTTGTTTTAAAATCAAAGGGAGATAACTGAAATTTAAATTTTTGCAGCATGTTTGACAACCTATAACCCAGACCCCTTTGAAGCAAGACATTTAAAACTAAGTACATATGCAAATGCAGTAAGAACCTGTATGCCTGCAAAAGATTATAAAATTTTGATGAATGCTTTCAAAAAGTATACTAAAATAACTAAAATCTAAATTTTTGCAAAATGTTTGGCTATCTATCACTCAGCTCCCTTTAAAGCTTGGGACGTAAAACTTGTTGCACATACCCATGTTGCAAGTTTCTCTAAATCACGAAACTGTGGCAGGATTTGGATAAGAAATTTAAAATTGCATGAAAATAACTGAAAATTAAATTTTGATTAAATGTTTGACCACCTATAATTCAGCCCTCTTTCACTCTAGGACACTCTGCAGCTTAGTACACATATGCATGTCAGTAGTATCTATCGATGTGTCAAATATAATATCATTTGGATATGTAACATTAAAATGAGACTAAAATATTTAAAATGTGGCAAAATTCCACAAAATTCTGCAGAAGAATGTTATATTTAACACAGCTTTACTATTAAGATGCAAAATTAGGGGTTTAACATTGAATACCCTACTCAACCCTAACCGCTCCCCTATGAAAGATAGATAGATAGATAGATGGATAGATAGATAGATAGATAGATAGATAGATAGATAGATAGATAGATAGATAGATAGATAGATAGAAAGAAAGATATTCAATCTCTTTACACAATTTTTTTATCCAGTTCAGATTCTTGGTCTGGTATCCTAACAGACCCCTAACATTAAATCCTTACATCCCCTGATAGAGGCTCTGAACCATATGATTTCAAGGTTAGCATTATTATTATTTACAAAATAAATTTTGATAACATGGATGTTATTTCTAATAAACAGGGCCACTTCTACTCCATTTCTTCCATTTCTATCACTTCTAAAGTGGTTAAACCATTTTATCCCTTTGCTTTAGGTGTCCACCTCCACTAGCAGATCCAGCTATGTAGGGCAATAGAACCCACTACCTCATTACCCCCGAAAACAGTAGCTGTTTTAGCATAATCAAAGCAGTAGAAAGGAACATTTTAATTTTGGTGCAAGTGCTGCCCCTTGACATAATTGCTAAAGCCTTAAAAAAAATCTAGATCTATCTCTGCCACCTCAACCCACTGTGCCTCAATGTTCCTGGCTGTGTCAATCACCTCTATTAGCAAAAGGACCTCTAACTGTTGTTTTTTTGTTGTTGTTTGTTTGTTTGATATTTATTTTATTATATGCATTTCCAAATCTTTTGGTCTAATTTGAGTTTTTCAATTTAATCTCCAATTTATATGGTCTCCTTTTTGTCCTTACAGACTAGGCGACTCAGGTGATCCATTTTATCAAATTTGCAAGTGTGTTAGTTTAAGTCATGTCAATAACACTGATTAAATGTTTCCCTAGGGACCTTTGCCCCTTTTTTATTTAAATGCAGCCCATTATACCCATATAGTTCTCTGTTATTTTGTACAATATCCCAGTTTTGTAGAAAGGAACCTTGTCTTTTCTGGAACAGATCCACAGTCATGCATTCATTTTTAATAGCCATTTATCATCCTATTCCGGGTTTAGGCACTCTGGATTTCTATTATTATTACATTGCTCCCCTTCATTTTGAGTTCTCTTCCCAATTCCATGCTGTTTGATTTACTGCCATCTTCCAAATCTTTCCAGTGTCATTTGTTCTCACATGTAACAATGCTACTGGATTATTTCCAGCCCCCTTTAGGTTTCCATGTATACTGTTTCCTATATCCCTTGCTTTTGCTCCTGGCTGGCATGTCAGCATCCTGTTGTCATGTTTACCTTTCATAAATGGATATCAGTGATCCTTACTATACAGTCCCCTGGCAGAATCACAGTTGCAGCCCTAATAGTAACTATCTGATCAACAATCCTTTCTACAGATCAGATACAAACCATCTAGGTCAGTTGGTAACAATGGAAGAAAAAAATAAATAGTCAAACGGTTTGCTTTTGAGCAATGGGATAGCAGAAGATCAGACATTTAATATACCTAAACTATGCTCCTTGATTTGCCTAATTTATCATCTTAAAATGTGCTCTTTGCTGGTAGCTGGTGACCTTTAAATAATATCCTTCCACTCCAGAATTAAGAAGATCAAGGCATAGGGTCATAATGTCACAAGACATTATGCCGCATGGCAAAATCGTGCTGCCAATATAGCGTGTTATTGCCATGTGGCATAAGTCTTTTTTCTGTCAGAGACTCCTCCCCCATACCCCCCATTATGGGGAGGCTGCACCCCCGGGCCCCCCCACTAAAGATTCTCAACTCCGGGGCGGGGGGCAACTCAGGGAGTGCACAAAGTGTGGAAAAAAATAACATGTCTGGAACCGGGAATCAAACCCGGTCCCAGATGCAGTGCCTGGGTTCCTGCTGCTGTGGTTCAGTCCAGTGAGCCATGGCAGCTGCTCAGCAGAACCCACTCCCAGCAGAGGTATTATCCTCTGCCTGGGATTATGTGAATGGTGCAATACCATGTACAGCAGTATATGCGGTATTGCACCATTCGCTGTCATGGACAGCGCTGTTTTGGGTTAGCTATAATGTTGTAGGCTATTAAGTGTATGACATTATGACCTGGTAGGAGAAGATCAATACCCTAATTCTTCTCTTTGCTTTTACATGTTCTCCCCCTTCCCACCACCTCCATTTCCACCTACTATTTTCTCTCCCTGTCCTGGCTACCATGCATTGCTCTCTCTTCAGTGGCTTAATTTGGTCACCTCCAGCTGGACCATGTTGTTTTGCCACTGTCCTTATCCATATGCCTTCCTTTGGTGCAGCCATGGCCAATAGCAGTGTTCCCTGCTCTTGCACTATGGTTTTACCATAGAGCTGGGTGATACCACTTCACTGTGACTTCCTGTCAAATCATAACTTGCTTACAATAAAGATATGAGTCTTTGCTTCCATGAGGCTTACTTTGCTTCTTTAAGTGCTTTGCTCAGCTGAATATAGTAATACAGTAATATAAAGTCAGAAAGAACTTTAGGTTCATCATATCTGCTTCACCCCCTCTTGTTAAGCATGGATGAAATTAGCATGCTGTGGAAACACATACCAATTTATAGAAGTACCTACTCACTAAACTACCGCATTGATCCCCTTGGTAAACAGAAATGTATCCAGGCTTACCTTAAAGGACAATTATATGTTTATGTCCATTGTGTCCTCTGGTAGGCTGTTCCACAGGTTCACCACCCTCTGTGAGAGAAGTATATCCTAACATTACTCTTGAATTTACCCTCCCAGAGCTTCAGGACCTGTCCCTGCATCCTGCAGGAAGACACCAGATCAAACATATCTGACTGTTCAGTCCTGGTGATACTCTTGAGTATGCGAAAGACTAAGATCATATCCCCTCTCTGTCTCCTTTCTCCTGGGTGAACATGTTAAGGGTCTCTCCAACCTCTCCTCTTAGATTTTGTCCACCATAACTGTGATAATTTTGGTGGCTCTGCATTGCACTCTCTTGACTGCCTCAATCTCCCTTTTGTACTAAGGGAACCAGAATTAGCCCAGCACTTCAGGTGGAGCCTGACCAGTACCATTTAAAGTACCAATATTACTTCTGCTGCTTTACTGGTCTTCCCTTTTGATGCACCCCAGCATTCTTCTGGCCTGTTTGACAATGGGCATACACTGTTTGTCATTCTGAAGCCATTTATTTTTCATGCTGAAGACACTTGCCTGTTATGACTCCCATGTCCCTTTTCTCTTCAACTACAATAAGAGGAGACACATACGGACTGTGGGTCATGCCTCTGTGTTTCCTTCCCAAGTGTAAAACCTTACATTTGGATACATTGAATCAGAGGCTCCAGAAGCCAGACAAATTGCACTGGAAAAGTGCTTAACTTGCTCCGGTCCTACTGAGGTTTGTTGTCAACATCAAGTGAGTCCACTACTCTGGCTAGCTTAGTGTCAAACACAGACTTAGGCTGCCTGCTGAAAATGCCAGCTTCCAGATTGTTGATGAAGATAACGGCATGCAGTGGCTCCAGCACCCATCCGAGGGATGCTGATAAGTATTCCTCTCCAGTTAGAGTAATGCCCATCCACCACCATTATTTCATTCCTTTCCCCAAGCCAGTTAATAATCCATTTTATATATGCCTCATATATTTTTCTAGTTTAGGTTAATCAAAATGTTATGCCATGCACCACTGTATAATAGATCTTCTGAGGTCCAGACTGACTATATCAATGACCCTACTCTTATTCACCTCACTGGTCACCACTTTGAAGAAGGTTATAAAGTTGGTTTGCAATAATCTGCTCCTCAAAAAGCCATGCTGTGTGGCGGTATGGACCAGGACCTTAGCAAGGTGCTTCACTGTTCCATCCATAATAATGGTCTCTAGGGCCTTGCCTAGTGCTGATATAATGCTGACTGGCCTGCAGTTTTGTGGGTCTAACTTTGACCCTTCTCAAAAATAGGTTCACATTTGTCTCTTTCCAGTCTTCTGGCACCATACCTGTCCAGGCAGATTCCTAAAAGATTACTGCAAGTAGTAAGGTAAATTGTTCCTTTAAATCCACTTTGGTCTTGAGGTGTATTCTGTATACCCTTTGGGGCTGAACAGCCTTGAACACTGCCTGGAAGTCAGCAACCGGGGGAGTTGTGATGTCTACTGGCTGAATTATGTCTGCACCTGAAGTTATGGGGCTTCTCACTTGGCCCCCTCCCCACACCAGTGACCCTTTGATGAACACGCAAGTGAAACATTTATTAAGCATCTCAACAATCACATGAAGCTTTCTTAGATTACTTGCCCATTATCCCTGATTCCCAAAGTCAAATCCCCTACATCTCTTTCCTCCTTCCATTTATGTTCTGAAAAAATACTTAAGTGTTGTCTGCAGCTCCCTCTGTTATCCTGACTTCCATACTTTCTTTGGCTTTCTTGATTATAATTTTGCAGTCCCTGAGTGCTGCTGTGTACTCCACTCTGGCCAGGAAGCAACCCATCTCTTTCCAGTTGTCATAGAGAATTGTTTGTAGCAGTATTAGTCTTTGTACAAAAAGATGAACAAAGTTGGTGATTTGATACCTTTTACTGGACCAAGGAGATTTACAAAATACAAGCTTCCAGGCTACACAGAGTCCTTCATCAGGCCTAGCAGCAAGGTTCTACAAAACATAAACTTCTTTACACATGGGTATACCAGTTCTTTTGATAAGGAAATATGCTGTGATAAAAAAAGTCTTTAAACTACTGTGTGGTTGTAAATCCGATTAGTGATGTAGACTCCACTTCCAAAATGGAATATGACAGCAAGAGGCCTATAAATTGTAAGATGTTTATTTTCAAAGAGCCTCCTTAAATACAAACTCTTTGTGTGTGTGAGAAAGAGAGAGAAAGGGAGAGAGAGAGAGAGAGAGAGAGAGAGAGACACTATAATATATAAAACCTTGTTAATGTATAAGGTGCATGAAAAGTATATAAAATGTAAGAGATAATGTATGTAAATATATGCACAGGAAATGCATATGCACCTGAACCAAGAGGAACACAGTTATCAGTTAAAATTTGTAATGGGTCATGAAACCCAAGTGAATATTCAGACCATTATTTTTAGTATCAAGAAGGTGAATAAGTTTTAGCTCATAGCCTTGCCTTTCTTGTGTATTTTTAAGTGTCCTTTGAGAACCAGGACAGGAAGGTCAAAGATGGCATGATCAACTTGAGAGAAATGGTGCTCCAATGTTTTTTTTTTTGTCTTGTTCTCCTTTATCTTGCACCTGTAGGAGTTCATTCAGGTTCAAAGGGGCTGCCCGGTTCCCTCCATTTAGCCTATATGTGGATACTTCTCACAATGGATGTAACAGACAGCATTCTGGAATCCACTTATATAACTCTCCTGCATCACAAATTGCTTGTTTGGTGTGTGTGTGTGGGGGGGGGGTATTGATAAGTCTGAAGTGTTATCATAGACACTTTTGCTCAAAATTGCTAGTCTTTGGTACCTGTTGAGCCAAGAGTGCCACTTCTTGTCCACTTTTACCTTATTGGTTACTGGAATGCAAACCTCTGTAGTCACTTCAAGAACCCTTTTCAAAGAATACCACTAAAGTGTAGATCATAATGAATGGTAATTAATTGCAACTAATTTGTTCAGCTGGAAGCTGTTGACCTGAGTGTTTGCTGCAAAGAACCAGAGTATGCAATCATGGACCCTAGGGCAGGCATCAGTAATGTGGATAGTACTCTATGCAGCCACAGCTGTTTCTAGAGATAGTGGGAAAATGTAAACATAGCTCTTGGGAGCAGCCATGTTTGACCCACAATGCACTACTTAAGGTCAGGAGCACAGTAGGCTGAGAAGCCCACATAAATGCCAGCTTTGAAACAGAGTGAAGGATCATAGGAGTTCTAGGCATTTTAGAATGTTATGAAGGTATAGAAAATATAGAGACAGATACAGTGATACATCTTCACCCCTTCTGTGATTGAATCAATGTGGAACTGAGTGTGTGATTGGGAGTGACTGATTTGTTCTATTGTGTCAAATTGTAATTTGCCTTGGATGAGAGAGGGGACAGCTCCTGGAGCTGCACATGTAAAAGCAGACATTGGCTTTAGGTCAAACCTTGTAACAGACAACCTTAAACTCCTGAATGGGTAGAATTGCCAAGCTAGCAAATCATGTGATTGAGACAGACAACTGCCTGAGAGATTATGTAAGTTTCAAGATTATGCTAAAAAAGAGAGATTTTCATTTCACTTCACCAGGAACACACCAAGTAATGAGCTGCTAGAGCTCAAAGTGTCTTTCCAGGTCAACATTTTATATAAATAAAAAAAATTGAAATAGGTAACACTGAATAATGTAATTAATATGATTTTGGATATTACACACTATACTTATGTCCCTCTTAGTTCATCTTTTCTAGTGTGAACATATTCATATTAAGAATGTGAGAAGTGAGCCATTGGCAAATTTGGATTGGCTTCATGTTGGGCCTTATGAATTTGGCTTGGCTCAAATAATTTGGTCAAAGTGCTTTGTATCCCAATGCATTGATCGACATGGGGGTAAAGCAGACTGCAAATGAAGGGGAAATATAAGCCTTGAGATCAGCAATGAATATTCATTGATTTAGCTTCCCTGTAGCACTTGGCATAGGTGAAGACTTTTTGGAACGGAAGGTGAACTCCAATGTTACTGTTCTTTCAAAAGTGTTAATTAATCTACCTCACAGAAATCTCAGTGTTTTGTTGGTAATGTAGGTTCTTCAGTGACTAATGAGGGGAGGAGTCAACATGGCTCCAGGTAACTGTTGTTAGTGAAGAGCTCCGTTCAATGATGTTTTGTTTATGTTGGCTTTTATTTGTTTCAAATTATTGAATTTATGTCTGATAAAAGAAAAGCACTTTCTTCTGCATTTTCCGAAGAATCCCCTTGAATGAAGCCATTGGAGAAATATTTTTGGCAACAGACTGGCATGGAGGATGTCCATAGAGCTGGGGAGAGAAGTCCTAGCTCTGTAGTTGAGATGCTGATTGCCCATCCATGGAAGCCTGCTGAAGCTCTGATAGTGATGAGCCCTCCTATAATTGAAAACCGGCAAATCAATAAACCACCTTCCTGCTCTCCTAACCCCTTACCTGCTACCATGGATATTACAAAACAGCAAAAATTTAGTTACTCTTTGGTAACCAGGTAAGGACCACTAGGCACAAGTGGCAGTTCTCAGGGGCTACCCGGGAGAACTAGGGAGGTTAAGTGACTTGCTCAGAGTCAAAGAGTATGCAAGCGGAGGTTGTGGGAATCAAACCCAGGTTTGCTGGATGTATTAAGCTCATTCACAGCTCATTACGCTAACCTCTAGGTTATACTACCAGCCCTAGTACTGAATGTTTACAAGCCTGCTGAGTCTGTTTCCAAGAGGTTACCTTCTCCTGTAAATATTAAACTACCTATAACATAATTCTCTATAGCTGAACTCACAAAGACAGATTGTACTGTGGTTATAACTGATACATCGAACTTTGAAATAGAAAAGGCAAGAAAAACAGGTAAAACAGATTTTTCACCCAGTTCTGAAGTTAAAATGACCACAGGTTCCCACCATACTATTGATACACTCGGGGATGCTCTTGAGAAGCTGGTTCTGTGGACAGAAAAGTTTGATTGAAAATTTTAAGCTTTATCAGGAAAAGTAAAGTTTTTATAAGAAGATGTTAAACACAATAGAGACAAGACAGAAACAATGTCTACGGAAATGGAAACAAACAAAAAAGATATAGTGAAATCTGATAATAGATTAACTGCTTTGAAGGCAGCAACAGCAAACCTGATTAAAGATAATTATGCAATGTCACATAAAATTGAAACACTGGAAAACCAACAATGATATAACAATTTAAGATGAATAGGTTTGCCTATTTCAGTATATTATGAATTCCAAAATGTAAGGGACATGATGAAAGATTTATTTGAGCAAACCTTTGATTTGCCTGAAGATAACTTGCCATTCATTAATATAGCCTACAGATTTACCTCCAAACAGTAAATGCAGGGAAACTTACTACAAACGCAGAATGCAATAGAACAAATGGCTCAGAAGAAATCTATGATCATGATTACCTTTGCATTTGAGTCAGACAGAGACCTAATTAAGTGCTTGTCAAGAATCAAGGCACCACTGAGTTATAAAACTTTAAAATTCTCAGTCTTCCCAGGTTATACACATGGAACATAACAAAGAAGACATCATTTTTTGAGTTTTGGACAAGAAATACTGGAAATGGGAGCTGAATTCCAACTTCTTGACCCTGCTAAAGTTAGGATTAAATATAAAGGAGTTCAACACCTAGTTTACAATGTGGATCGGCTTCTCGCTTTCCTTCAATCTCAATATGAGCAAGTTAAAAATGACTCCGATTCACCTACACCCTCGGAAGAAGAAATGTTAAAAATGACATAATTAACTGACTTTTCTTAATATAACAGTACAGTTGCAATGGATAAGATGATGGGGGGGGTGGTGGAGGTATAATTTAAGGTTATGGAGAAAAGTTACTTAAAAAAAACTGACTGTAGTAATTTTGGGTGATCTACGGATTAAAATATAGATCAGTAAGTATAATATTATACCCTGAAAAAATTGAAAGTTAGCAGATTGACCTGTTGAGTAGATGTATTTAAAATTTCAATCCACCTCCTCCTCTTTAAATTTTGGTCTAGACACGACTTACATCGTAAATAAATGTAGATTTTTTTTTCTTTTACTTCGTGTTGATGTAAAAGTATAATAAAAAAAATAATGACATATAAGTATAAAAAAAAACAACCTTATGACAGACCACCTTAAACTCCTGAATAGACAGAATTGCCAAACAAGCAAATCACGTGATTGAGACAGGCAACTGCCTGAAAGATTATGTGACTTTCACAATTATGCTAAAAAAGAATGATTTTAATTTCATTTCACCAGTGACACACCAGGAAATGAGCTGTTAGAGCGCAATGTGTCTTTCCTGGTCAACATTTTATATAAAATACAAAAAAACTGAAATAGGTAACATTGAATAACATAATACCATTTTGGATATTGCACACTGTACATACAGTATGTCCCTCTTGCTTCATCTTTTCCAGTGTGAACGTCCCCGTTTTAGGAATGTGAGAAGTGGGCCATTGGCAAATGTGGTTTGGCTTCATGTCAGGCCTTATGAATTTGGCTTGGCTCAAATAATTTGGTCAAAGTGCTTTGTCTCCGAATGCATTGATTGACATGAGGGTAAAGCAGACTGAAAATGAAGGGGAAATATAAGCCTTGAGATCAGCAATGAATATTCATTGCTTTAACTTCCTTGTGGCAGGTGGCGTAGGTGAAGACTTTTTTGGAAAGGAAGGTGAACTCCAGTGTAACTGTTCTTTCAAAAGTGTTAATCAACCTCAAAGAAATCCCAGTGTTTTGTTGGTAATGCAGGTTCTACAGGACAACAGTGGTAAATGTGTACTTAACCTAAGATTCCATTTGTAAATCCTGCTTTCATTATCTTACAAATACTGTCAGGATACTGGACACTGCTATGTGGCTACAATATTTTGTGCAGTCTCACTGCATAGTCATTCTATACCTATGAACATTTCTTCTAGTGAGGCTTGAAGTGGCTGACTCATAGAAACATAAAAATTGTCGGGAGATAAGGACCGCTAGGACCGCTGCCCATAAGCCCTACACTTGTTTGTGGCCTCTGACCCTATGTGGTCAATGGCTTTTCTCTACTTCAGCCCACCACTAAGGTTCCCTTATGGCTGTCCCAGGCATGTTTAAACCCATCCACTGTGCTCACTCCCACCATTTCCTGTGGCAGACTATTCCATGTGTCCACCACCCTTTCCATGAAGAAAAACCTCCTCACATTTCTCCTCAACCTACCACCTTCTAATTTCATATCATGCCCCCTTGTTCTTGTACTCCTCCTATATAGAAACATAGACTTTGGCAGCAGATAAGGACAGCTTGGCCCACCTAGTCTGCCCATTTCCCTACCTATTGGATAAGTTGCAGATCCTAGTTAACCAACAGCCTACTTATTCCTACCCCCCACCAGAATTGCCTTATGTCTGTCCCATGCATTCTTGAATACCCCCACTGTTTTTGACCCCATGACCTCCTCAGGAAGGCCATTCCATGCGTCCACCACCCTTTGTGAAAAATACTTCCTCACATTGCCCTGAGTTCAATCTTCATCTTCAAATTGTGTCCCCTTGCTCTTGCACATATCTTTTTCTGAAAGATGCTACCCTATTGGACTTTGTTGATTCCCTTGAAGTACTTGAAAGTTTCTATCATGTTCTCCCTCTCCCTCCTTTCCTCTAGGGTATACATATTAAGCCCCTTTAGTCTCTCTTCATATGGCTTCTGTTGCAGACCCTGCACCATTTTAGTTGCCCTCCTCAGGACTGCCTCCATCCTGTCTATGTCCTTGCAGAGATGGGGTCTCCAGAACTGCACGCAGTACTCCAGATGGGGTCTCACCAACTGTCTGTATAGAGGGATAACAACTTCCTGTTTTCTACTGGTGATACCTTTCCCTATACATCCCAATATCCCCCAGCCATTCTTATTGCCTTCTCATATTGCTTGCTTACCTTTAGGTCATCTGATATGACTACTCCTGGTCCCTTTCCATTTTTGTTATTGTTAATACCCCCATTGTGTACTCTTCCCCCGGGATTTGTTTCCCAGGTGCATTACTTTGCACTTCTTTGCATTGAATCTAAACTGCCATACTGTTGACCATTCCTCCAACCTTGCCAAGTCCCTTCTCATCCTTTCCACCCCCTGTGTATCAACCCTGTTGCAGATCTTTGTGTCATCTGCAAAGAGGCATACTTTTTCTTCCAGTCCCTATGCAATTTCACATATAAAGACATTAAAAAGGACTAGATACAGTACTAAACCCTGCAGTATCCTGCTAGTAACTCCCTTTTCTTCAGAGTGGACTCTGTTTACTATTACCATCTGTGTCCTGTTGTCCAGACAATTTTTTACCCAGGCTGCCACCCTGAGAACCACTCCCAGGCTGGATAATTTGTTTATTAATCTATTGTGTGGGACTTTGTCAAATGCCTTGCTAAAGTCTAGGTAGGCCATGTCCACAGCCCCTCCCTGGTCTACTACTTTGGTCACCCAGTCAAAAAAATCTATGAGATTCACCTGACATGACCTTCCCACTGTGAATCCATGCTGCCTCAGGTCCTGTGCCCCGCTGACCTCTAGGTACTCAACAATTCTTTCTTTCAGAAGTAATTCCATCATTTTCCCTACCACTGAGGTCAAATTAACAGGTCTGTAGTTTCTTGCCTCTGCTTTGCTCCCACTTTTGTGAAGGGGAATCACATCCACCCTCCTCTAGTCCTTAGGTGTCACACCATCCTTCCATGATTTGTTAAAAAGGGTAGCCAGTGGTGTCACTAGTTTTCCCCTTAGTTCTTTTAGAATTCTGGGGTGAATCCCATCAGGCCCCATTGCTTTGTCCACCTTCAGTTTTAGGAGTTCTTTCAGTATCCTTTCTTCTGTGACTGGACTGATATCGATCCCTCTATCCAGAGTGATTCTATTAATTTGATTAGGTACCTCCCCCTCCTTTGCTTTTGGGAATACTGAGCAGAAGTATTCGTTCTTTATCCCTGCTTTTTCACTGTCCCTCTCTGCCCATCCACCATCCATTCTACTCAGCTTCACTATCCCGCCCTTTGTCTTTCTATATCCCTGATGTACCTATAAAAGGTTTTATTCCCCTTCTTAACTGAGCTGGCTCTCTTTTCCTCAGTTTGGGCCTTTGCTATTCTGACTGCCTTCCCTACTTCCTTCTGCTTTAACTGTTACAGTTCTCTGTCCTGCTCCTTCTGTGCTTCCTTATACTTCCTGAATGCTATCTTTTTCTCCCTAACCTTCCCCGCCACCTCTTTTGAGAACCATAGTGCTTTTTTCTTTCGATTTGATTTGTTTATTTAATTCACACTAAGGCTTGTTGCCTTTGTGATGGCAATTTTGATGTTTCCCCATTGTTTCTCCTTCCATCCTTCTTGCCTGTTTGCTAGTGCTTTTTTGAGGCGCTCTCCCATTTTGACAAAGTAAGCCCTCCTAAAGTCCAGTACTCTCACTTTTGAATGGCTTGACTCTGTGGCTGTGTTTATCGTGAACCACACTTTGTGGTGGTCACTTGTTCCCAGATGGCTACCCACTTCTAGATCTGAGATCCTCTCTCCATCCCCATTTGAGAGTACTGGCTCTAAGAATGCTCCCTCCTGAGTGAATTCCAACACTAGCTGTCTGAGGAATGCCCCCTGTAGGGCATCAAGAAGGACATTGGAAGATGTCTCCCCCAGCACCTTGTTTTTGCTCTTAAGGTACTTGAATGCTTCTATCATGTCTCTACACTCCCTCCTCTCCTCCAGTGAGTACATATTGAGGGTCTTTAATCTCTCCTCATATGTTTTCTGGTGCAAGCCCTGTACCATCTTTGTTGCCCTTCTCTGGGCTGCCTCCGCCCTGTCAATGTCCTTACAAAGGCCCTCCAGAATTGCACACAGTACTCTAAGTGAGGCCTCACTAGTGTTTTATATAATGACATCATCACCTCCTGCCTTCTGCTCATGATACCTTGGCTTATGCACCCCAGCATGCAACTGGCCTTCCCTCTCTGTAGCCTTGGTACTCTGCTTGGACACTTTTAGGTCATCTGAAATGACAACCCTTAGGTCCCTTTCTTTATTGGTGATCATCAGCAACCACCCATCCTATAGTTATCCCTAGGGTTCCCCCATCCCAGGTGCATTGTTTTACACTTCTTAGAATTTAACCTCATTTTCCACACCTCAGACCATTTTTCAAGCTTCCTCACATCCCTCCTCATTTTCTCCACCCCATCTGGAATATTCACCCGGTTGCAGGTCTTGGTATCATCTGCAAACAGGCAGACCTTTCCATCCAGCCCTTCTGCAATGTCACTAATGAAGACATTGAACAAGACTGGCCCAAGGACTGAACCCTGAGGTATCCTGCTGGTCACCCCTTCTCCCCACATTGGATCCCATTTACCACCACCCTCTACCTCCTGTCCATTAGCCAGTTCCTAACCCAGTTTACCACCTTATGCACCATACCCAGACTATCCATGTTGTTAACCAGCCTTTTATGTGGGACAGTGTCGAAGGCCTTGCTGAAATCTAGGTAGGTGACATCCACCGCTCCCCTAATTTACTTCCTTCATCACCCAGTCAAAAAAATCTATCAGATTCATCTGACATGACCTTCCTGCTGTGAATCCATGTTGCCTCTGATCCTGAGCACCGTTGGATTCCATGTGTGCCACTATTCTTTCTTTAGGCAGAGCCTCCATGATCTTACCACTACTGAGGTGAGGCTGACTGGCCTATACATGTAGTTCCCTGCTTCCTCTCTACTACCGCTTTTGTGTTGAGGGACTACATGTGCCCTCCTCCAGTCTTCTGGAACCACTCCTGTGTTGATTGACTCAGTGAACATGGCAGCCAAAGGTGCTGCTAGCTCTCTTCACACCTCCCTTAATATCCTTGGGTATATACCACCTGGAACCATTGCTTTGTCCACTTTCAGTTTTTTGATCTCCACCAATACCCTTTCCTATGTGAATGGACTTGTGTCTACCTCTCCTCCACGTCATATCTGTTGCCCAACTGTGGTCTCAGACCCTCCCCCTCTTCAGTGAATATTGAACAGAAGTATTTGTTCGGTATTTCTGCCTTCTCCAGCACTCCCTCTTCACACTCCCCTGTATCCCCTCTGAGCCTTAGAACCCCCCCCCCGGTTTTCCTTCTTTCTGCACTAATCTTTTTTCAGTCTGTGCCTTTGTGTGCCTTATGGCTTTCCCCACTTCCCTTAGATTCTTTAGGTACACCTCCCTGTCTTCCTCCCTTTGAGTGTCCTTATACTTCCTGAAACCCACCCTTTTCATCTTTACCTTGTCTGCCACTTCCCTTGAAAACCATAGTGGTTTTCTTCTTCTCTTGCCTTTATTTACCATTCTGATGCATTGGTTCGTCACCTCCTCTATGGCTCCCTTCAGGTGTTTTCACTGCTCCTTGACTGCCCCTCCTATCCACCTCCTTGCCATGGCCACTTTGCTACTCTTCCCCATTTTAGCAAAATCTGCTCTTCTAAAATCTGATACCATTGCTTTTGTGTTACTAGCCTGTGTCTCTGTCCCCATGTTAAACCACACTATGTGGTGGTCACTGAATCCCAGTTGACCTTCAACCTAGATGTCTGTGACTCTGTCCCCACTGGTCAGTATGAGGTCCAGAATTTCCCTGTCTCTGGTGGGATCAATCACTAGCTGTCGGAGGCCCACCCCCTGTAGGGAATCCAGGATGTCACAGCTCCTGATTGAAGCAGCTGCTGGGATGGTCCAATCCACTTCAGGGATATTGAAATCACCCAGCAGTACTACCTCACCCTTTGTTGCCATGTTGTGAATTTGATCCACTAGTTCCCTATCCCCCTCCTCACCCTGTGCTGGAGGTCTGTAGATCACGCCTGTGTGGA
Organism: Neoceratodus forsteri; assembly: GCA_016271365.2. Classification (NCBI taxonomy): domain Eukaryota; kingdom Metazoa; phylum Chordata; order Ceratodontiformes; family Ceratodontidae; genus Neoceratodus; species Neoceratodus forsteri. The sequence goes on from CM028133.1 coordinate 309,431,501, forward strand.
TTGCTGTGCCATTGCCTGGCTCATGGGTGACCCACAGAGCCTTGGCCTCCCTATGTCTGTCCTGCACCTCCGTTGCTTTTATATCTTCTCTTACATACAGGGCCACTCCACCACCTTTTTGCTCCCTTTATCTCTCCTGAACAGAGCATAACCGGCAATATTTGTGTCCCAGTCATGATTTGTGGTGTATCGAGTCTCTATTACTGCCGCTTTGTCCAGGCCTGCCTCTACCATCATGGCCTCCAGGTCTGGGATTTTATTTCCTAGGCTGCGGGCATTTGTAACCATGGCCTTCCATGTTTTGCTGTCTGTCCTCCCTCTAATCTTGTGTATGTCATCCTGCTTCTTTCCCCCAACACCATTTTCCTTTATATTCTGCCTTCCTACCCCGTCTTTCCCTTTGTATGCGATACTGGTGTCCCTGTCCTCAACCTACATTCATGTTCCTCATTTCTGGTTATTCTAACCTGTGGAGGTGGGCTACGTGAGTCTCCCTGCTCCTGTTGACCCCTTCCAGCTAGTTTAAACACTCTTCAATTCAATTAAATTTTATTTTTAACCAGGAAATAGACAATTGAGATGCTCCTTTGCAAGGTGATCCTGGGGGAACACACATAGTATACATTAAAGGAAAATACTACAGATTTATACAATAGTTCACACAATACAGTGGGTAATACATAACAAGGTACAGTCATATTATTCAGCTTTTTTCATATCTGCATAAGTGCAACCAGCTAACTGCATAATATGATTGGAATGGAAGGTGGTAAGGGGGAAGGTAGAGAATGATCCATAAGGTGAGGTAGGAACAGTCGAAGATATATAGGATGAGGGGGGAAGGTGTAAGGGAGAGAGGATCAGAGAGTAGCATGGCATAGACAGACAGGAGTGCAAAACAAAAGAAAGAAGGGGAGCAGGGAGAGCCAGGGGAAAATATAGTGGTAAGTGCCATATAAAATATCAAAAGGGAGGAACCTTAGGCATAGCACTGGCAGTTTTCCTTCAACAGAGGTTTCAGAAGAGATTTAAAGAATAGTCTAACAAGGTGAGTCAGTTTTAAGGTAATTTGAAGGGAGTTCCACAAAGTTGGTAAGATGTGGCTAATGGATATGGTGCCAAAATTAGATTTTACCCTGGGGGTATCAAGCGAGATGTAATCCTATTTCCTAAGTGAGTATGTGCAAGGTGTTGATTTAAAGAGGCTGGATATGTAAAGAGGGAGTTTGTTAGTGAGGGCTTTGTGGGTCCAGATGGAGGCATTATGCCATCTTCTGGTAGATAATGAAGTCCAGCCGAGTTGGCTGTAAAGTGAAAAGTGGTGTGTTTTGAATGGAGAGTCAGTCACAAATCTTAAGGCCCTGTGGTACAGGACGTCCAGCTTAGTAAGGACAGTTCTGGGGCAATGACCGTAAAGAAAGACAGCATAGTCAATTAGTGGAAGGAATGTTGTTTTGACTAATCGTAGTTTTGCTTCATAAGTAAGCAAACATTTGATACAGAAGAATAAGCCCAGCCTTTGTTTTAGCTTTTTGGAGAGTTCTTCAACACAAGGGATGTACGAGAGCTTACAGTCCAGCCAGAAGTCTAGATACTTAAATTTATTCACTCTTTCCATGGTTTCACCCTGTATAGCTACTATATGCATATTGGCAGGCTGATGTGATCCAGAAGATGCATTAGTTGATGGGGAGAAGGACATGACTTTTGTCTTTTTGGCACTGAGTAGAAGTTTCAGATGTAGCAGATTTTGCTGTAGGATATTAAATTCTTGCTGTAAATCCCTGTAGGCAGATTCAATGGTAGGACAAGAGACATAAAGCACAGTATCATCTACAAATAGGTGAATACTGGCAGATGTAATATTGTGGTCAATATTGTTTATGTATATTTCGAATAATAAAGGGCCCAAGATTGAACCTTGAGGTACCCCTCTGGGAAGGATTTTGCAGGGAGAAAGGTCGCCCTGCACCTTCACCTGTTGCTGCCTTCCAACAAGGTAGAATGAAAACCATTTTAGGGCATTATCATCCAGCCCTATGTGATGTAACAGGGTCAGTAGCAGATCATGATCCACCATATCAAATGCTTTGCTTAAGTCAAGAAAAAGCATAGTGACATGATTCCTCACGTCAAGTGCAATTTGTCAATCGTTAGTAACCTTGGCTATTGCAGAGAACATGCTGTGACTTGGCCTAAACCCAGATTGTAGAGGGTTTAGTAGGTCGTGATTCTCCAAAAATTCCCTTAGTTGACAGTTTACCAGCTTTTCAAGAAGTTTTGACAGAACAGGAAGAAAAGAGATGGGTCTGTAGTTGTTCAAGTCACTCGGTTCACCAGATTTGAGCAGAGGGATGACATGGGCTGTATTCCACACTGGAGGGAGTGCTCTTTGAAGGAGTGATATATTGAAGAGGTGAGTGATTTGCGGGGCTAGATAATAATTGCCTAGCTTCAGAAATAGGGGGGCAATTTGGTCAGCCCCTGTGCTTTTTTTAATATCTAGGTGTGTTAGGAGGTCTTCAACTTGTTTGAGTGAGGCAGGAGTAAAACTGAATTTGGTAAAGCAGGTGGAGGTGCTGGAACGGGTCTAAGGCATGGGGATGCTGGTTTGCTGGTTCAGCAATTTGCCTACAGGAGAGGTGTCAAAGGATAGGCCAGCAGTGGCAAAGTAGTTATCGAGGGCTGCTAAGATGTCATTTTTGTTGGTGCAAGTAGTATCTCTAGAGATGATTTTGGATGGAAATGAGGAGGACAATTTAAGTCCTTCTACATCATTCAAGATCTGCCAGAATTTAGCACCATTATTCTTGTTGGACTCCAATGCACTTTGGTAGTAATTTGTCTTTTCAGATCTGATTAGTTTGGTACAGTGATTCCTAATCATTCTAAAGGCAGCCCAATCTGATTCTTATTTGTTTTTTCTAGCCTTTTTCTAGAGAGCATCCCTGTGGCGTAGGGCTGTTTTATGGTGCTATTGAACCAGGGACATGATTTTTTCCTCGATCTGGATTTTACAACAGGTGCATGAGCGTCAACCACCTTTAGGACTAGAGTCTGAAAGGTGGTGTAGGCATCAGTGATGGATTGAGCAAGGTAGAATTCCTGCCATCTAATTCTGCTAAGATCAACCAAGAATGCTGTGGGACTGAATTTGTAGTAACTCCTTCTGTAGGTGTACCCTGCTCCGGAGGATATTTTTGGCATGTGCTTTACAGAAGCTATAGCCTGTGGTCACTAATGTCAGTGTGAAATACTCCTACATGGGAGATTTTATAGGTTTGTTAGTCAAGATTAAATCCAGGAGTGTACTATGCGCCAGGTTTTTATTGTTGGGATGTGTCATTTCTGAGATTAGCTGATAAAGACCATAGGTGTCACAGAAGTCCTTTAGAGGTAGTGAGCTGGTAGAGTTCCAGTTTAGGTTGAGGTCTCCTGTGATGATGGTTTCTGAATCTGTCGAGTTTAAAATTATGAGAAGAAAGTTTAGTATCTCTTGCCCTCTTGGCGGGGTTCTGTAGCAGCCTACCACACAAACAGATTCACTTTGAGAGAGAGAGATTTTTAGTGCTAGACTTTTGTATTCTTTGTGAATAGAGGAAGAGTCAATAACTGAGGCTGAGAATTTATCTGACACATATATTGCAGCCCCACCTCCTCTAGTAGGTCTATCAGCCCTGCAGATGTTATATGATGGGATATTGACACTGTGGTCAGGGGTGGAACCCCTCAGCCATGATTCTGATATCACCAGTACATCCAGTGTTGTGTGTAGTACCCAGGCCTGTACTAGGTCAAGTTTTTTCAACAGACTGCAGTAGGTTGCTTCTCTTCCAGGAAGCATTTAAACCATTCACTGAGGACTGCCGTCTCCTTCCTGGAAGGATGCAGTTCATCCCACTTGAACAGGGCTGCATTGTTCCAGGTGGGTACCCAGTCCTCAGTGAAGCCATATCCCTTCTTACTGCACCAGCCCCTCAAACACTGGTTGAAGCTGCTGATATAGAAATTTCTATCCTCCCCTATATCATGGACTGGCAGCACCTCCTAAAAAGTCACAGAGCTTGCTACCTTCTCTAGGCTGCCTCCCACTCTCTGAAGTCCTCCTGAACCTGCTCTTTGCTTGCCCTGTCCTTGGATAGGTCATTCATTCCCAGGTGGTCAACAACATCCAGACCCTCTCTCTTTGCCACTGCATTAGTGATCTTCAGGATCCACTCCCCCCTCGCTCCAAGAGGTGCTTCCTGGAAGGCACTTAACCACCCTCTCCTCCCTGCTATCTTTTCCCAGAACCATCCCTCAGGCAATTGAGTCCTCCAGCAGGAGTAACTTCTTCTTTTGGGGCCCTCTTCCTCCTACCACTAGGTCTCCCTCCTGTAGGACCCTCACCTCCTCCCTGGTCACAGCCTTGGGTTCTCTTGTGGAACTCTCCCACTCCTTCAGAACATCATAGGACTTTTTTAAGCTGGACTGGATTGGGGATGTGCCTCTGACCACCCACCCTGAACCTCCTTGAGCCCATTGTAGTCCATTCTGCCCTCTGACTGGGCAGCCATTGTGGCAGTGGCTAGGGACATGGTGGCCTCTGGGTGGGGGCAAAGGTCCCCAGTACTCCTGCCAGCTCAGCCTGAATACTAGCAATCTCTGCCCTCAGCTCAGAGAGGTGCTTGCAAATGGGGCAGTACTGCAGTACCTAGAATGTTTTCCTGAAGACTGCTGCCCCACACCCAGTGCACTGTACCACTCTCTGCAGTCTCCTGTTGGTTTTATTCCTTCCCCTTATACCCTGCACCCTGTGGTTAGTACACTATCTGAATTTTTTTTTTACTTCACTGTCCTCGTATGTGCTTTGCTGTTATGCAAGAGTGCACTTCCAAGCCTAAGTCTTATGTGGCTGTAATCCCTCCTGTCCTTAGCTAAACAAGAAGCAGTAGGCTGCTTCCGAGTGCCTGCTTATAAAGATGGACTTGCCCTGGGTGGAGGGATGGGGAGGTAGGATGGGCCTACTCCATGAGGAGAAAAACAATCAGTTACCCAACTTTGGATCTGATTTGGATGGGTTTGGTTTGGTTTGGATCTGGAGGCAATCACTCCAATGCAGTGATTACTGTAAAGTTCCTACAGTAATCCCTGTAAGGAAAAAATAATTACCTGTACCTAAAACCACAAAGTATCACCAGCATGCAGTGCAGACAGTAAGCTAAATTATATTATCCAGCTGAAAATGTTCTGCGGTCTCCTGCTTCTGTGATGTTAATCTGTGAACTCCCAGTGAGTTTACCTCTCAGTTTCTCCATCCACTTGCCCTGTTGAAATTGGCTTCTGCAGCTCCCCACCATTCTGCTGTTCTCCCCTACAAATTAAAGAGAAGCCGTAGAAAGAAAAACACTCAAAAACACCCTGAAAATAAATCTCCTCTGCTTTTAGGAATCACGCCGCTGCTGTGGAGCATTATGTTTATTGTTTTGTGACAATGCCCACAGCCCACTTAGATCACTGCAACCCAGTGCTGAGCAGCAGTATTAGTTATTATACAATGGCAATAACATTTATTGTTCCCTGATTGGTCAGTGTGTGCCTTGGACAGTGATGTTATTGAACAATAACATCACTGTATGAAGTCCAGGCACACAAGTGACCATAGAACACTGACAGAAATCTCCCCTCCCTCCCCACGCAAGCCACTGGGAAAGTGACAGTACCTTGAAGCGTCACAGCTCACTCATAATTGCGGCCGTTTTAGCGCATGTACACTACAGCCGATGCTTGTTCCTTGACTGTGACGGCGCACATCTGTGTTTTTCACAGCATTAGAAATAAAAAAAAATGAAAATAAAACAAATACAAAGTCGTACCTGCAATTGGCTTTTTTCACACACAGCAGAGCCCCGAGTAGCTGCATTCCAATGTGCTGGAGGTCTGCTGCATTTCCACACATCGCTCATGTCCATGCTTTTACTCAACAAAATAAATGCCCCCACTGTAAAATGCTTCATTTCCAACAGATTTTAAAAATGTTAAAAGTGGCAAGGTGACAAGCTGGAGCCACAATTTGCCACTGTGACAACACAACGGTGTGTGTGATAACAGAAAGAAACCTGTAGACAGGCAAATTGAAGGCAGCATATGCTCACAGCACCATCTAGTGGGCAAAACAGAAACTGTGGATTTTTTTTTAAAACGTACTTCCACACACGAAAAATGATCAAAAAGGCCCCCAAAATATATATTTTTCTTTTTTTCTTCTATCATAAAAAATGAGCCATTGTATAATAGCAATAAGGCACTCCAGGGATGTGTGTTATTGTGTAATAACATCACTCCTGGGGTGGTGGAAGCACTCGGCTTCACCTCGTGCTTCAACCTACCCCAGGAGTGACGTTATTACATGATAACACACACCCCCTGTCATGCCTTATTGCTTAAATATTCATTGCTGACCATAATATGTATACTTCCTGTAGTCTTTCCTTTACCTCTATTCCAATTTCTGTAGTCTCCTTGACCCTATAGATTTTCAAATTATATAAACATTTCCTCTTAAAAATGCATCAAGAAATTAGAAAAACCTAATGAAAATAAATGTAATACTTGTCATTATGTTGCCCTTCACATATTTTACCATCCATGAATGGAATTTGTTTTCTTCTTTTTTTGTTTGTATTTTAAATGCTTTTTTTTAATATTTAATCATGGCTTCTGGTCCCCTCCAGTAAATATTTAGTCAACTGATAATGTCAGAAGTGAGTGCCTGTGCACAATCATTCATCTTGTTCTGGGTCTTAGTTAGCTGATTATGACTCTGTTTAGCACACAAACACATGATTATATCAAGCAGGTTAGTGTTGACATTATCAAAATCACAGTTTAATCAGGAGGACTTGGACTGCTAGTGTGTATCAGGATACTCCTTCTGCTGCTGCTGCTGCTGTGAGTGTTGAACCATACTGTGGTACCAGTGCTAGTGTGAAGTCTAGGGAGACTTGACACCAGTGGGCGAAGAAGTGAATAGAACTAGTGTATATCACTTGTTGGACATGAATAATCAAATGAAAAAAGTACAAAATAATGCACTTGGGGCATAAGAACCCAGAGGCAACATACAAACTGAGAGGAGAGGTATTAACAGTTACAAAGCAGGAAATGGAGCTGGAGGTGATCATTTCTGATGACCCAAAGGTAGCGAAGTAGTGTGACAAAGCACTGGGGAAGGCTGGAAGGATGCTGGGTTGCACAGGAAGGGGAATCACAAGCAGAAGGAGGGGGTAATAATACCCCTATACAGATTACAGGTTAGGCTGGGCACTAGGTCAAGATGCCACCAATAATAACAGTGTGGTCAAGAACCATGCAGAAAAAATGGCACCAACAATAATAGCACCCAGGAAAAATGCCACATACAACAATAGCACCAATGGTAGTGGTCCAAAAACACATGGAAGACTGCTACCATGGTGAAGTAAAAAAAGAAAATTGGTGCTTTTGAGGAGGGCTCCACCCCCCAATTTTTATATAATCAGCTCCATGGGGGGGTAGAACTCGGGGATGGGAAGAACCATGGGGGTGGGGTGAAGAATCAAGCAAAAGCAACAGCCAGGGAAAATAAAATAACACTTGAGGGGGAAGAGAAAAAAAATAGATACTTTAAATATCAGAGCAAAATTTAAAACGTAGTACTGGGGAGACAGAGAACAGAACCCTGGTCTCTGGGTCTCCTCTGCTCTAGATGTGAGTGCCCTAGCCTCTCCACCACAGAAGCATCTCAAACAGGCACCTCATTTCCAGCTACTTGACTCCAGCTATTTCACTCCTTCCCATCTGCCTTGATAGCAACATGAGTAGCGGTAATTGACTTTTACTATAATACCCCTGTCGCTGTCAAGGCAGACGCAGTATTTGAAGCACTGTTTTGAAAGTGCTATTCTTGATTCACTCTTTTTGACCTGGTACGGTTAAGCCACACCTCAAGTATGGTTTACAGTTCTGGAGGCCCAACCTCCAAAAAGACATAGAGAGGATGGAGGCAGTACAATGGAGGGCAACTAAAATGGTGCATGGCCTGCATCAATAGCCCTATGGAGTAAGGGTCAAAGAACTTAACATGTACTCCCTGGAGGAAAGGGGTTAAAGGGGGATATGATAGAGACATTCAAATACCTCACAGGCAGAAACAAGGTACAGGAGGGAAGCATTTTCCACAGAAAAAGATGCTCAAGGACAAGGGGTCATGCTATGAAGTTAGAAGGGAGAGGCTCAGAGGAAATGTGAGGAAGTACTTCTCCATGGAGAGAGTGGTGGCTGCATGGAACAGCTTACCATTGGAGGTGGTGAGGATGCAAACTATGACAGAGTTCAAGAACACATGGGATAGACACAGAGGGCTCTTAGTGGGGTTGGAGGGGGAAGACCAAGTAGGGTCTGCGGCAACACTATAGGTAGGGGAAGTAGGGCAGACTAGATGGGCCGTCAGATCCATATCTGCCCTGACAAATTCTATATTTCTATGTAAATGGATAGTAAAAGCTGATCCATGGCAAGCTGACTTTAAGAAAGGCTAAGAATTTAAGCATCTCTGGATCTAGCTTGAGCAGTGTTATAAGGCAATATTCCCATTTGTAATGAAACGTCTTTTTAAAGTGACTGATGTTAGAAGGCAACCAAGAAAATACAAACCCGCTTTAACAAATGGAGGCCAATTAGAATAGATCAGTATTGTTGCCTCTATGTGGTTCTGTGAGAAAAGCCTGCATCATGTACTCTGGTAACACGAAGGAGTCTTCCTCCAAAATGTATAATTGATGATGGCATTCAATATCCAAAAGTTCCCAAGTGTCCATCATTGTCTCTGGATCATCACTCTCCAAGGTTTTGATATTCTGTTCATGCCCATGCTTGGCACTGGCACCATGAGAAGACAGTGGCAGAGGAGGAGCAGTATGGCCAGGAGGTTATGTATGCACATTCTTGGTGGATTCCTTAATCTGCTTTTGCTGGTTCATCATAAGTGTATGCAGCACTTTATGTTTGATACAGTCTATACATTCAGTGTCTCCAGTGTCCTTAAGACTACACCGCCACGGTCAGAATAGGGACAGTTTTTAAATGCTTTTTATTACAATTTAGAGTTCGATTATACCAAATCAAGGTCACTGCTGGATTAAAAAAGACCTTGTTTATTGACCAGTGGCCTTGATTTGTCCTTTTCTTCTCTATGGAATGTGCCCCTATGCTCTCCACTTAATGACATAGCAAAACGTGTGAGCACAGGAGCGTATCTCACAATAAGGAAGTTGTGACATGTTGGCTTTGTGCTCCATGGAGGAAAATGTGATCCTTTAAATTTGTTAATACTGGCGGAAATAAGTGAAAATTTGTAATGCAGTTTACTTGGGGCCATGTAAGCTTTATTATGTTTGTTGGGGGCAGCAGTAGAAAAGTAAGAAGCTGCTCTTTAAAGTTTCTAAATGGGGCACTTTCATGGTACACTGAAACAGAAAGCTGAAAAAAGCAAATTTTTTTAAGTTAAAGTTGGGCACAAACAAGAACTTTAACAGCAAAAATGAGAAAACACAACTCTAAAAACTGAAAGTTATATGGTTTGTTACAAGACAGTCTAACAAGACATCAGAGCTGACTTTTGTAATTCTCTGCAAAGATCAGTGTAATTGACTTGAACAAATCCAGTGCATGCTGATAACTTGTGCTCTTGGTAACACATGAGCAAATTGGAGGAAAAACATTCTGAAAATGTTTCTAAGTCCAGCATAAACAACATGTGCAAAACATTAGAAATCATTGTGAAACAGAATTTCTAAGTCCAACATGAATTAAAAACACAAAAATCATTGTGAAAAATGTTCTAAGTCCAACATCAATAACATGTTTAAAGCAGCAAAATGGTTACAAAAAATGTACCAAGGTATGAAAATTGAAAAACAGTTGAGAATACATCTGAAAAAAGTAATTACCTCATTTGGTAAAACACTGTGACACAAAAATGAAATAGCAAGAAAGCTGTATCTTTTTTATTGCTTTGTGCTGGGCCTTGTGCAAAGAAAATTAGATGTGTGCACTTTTTGCAGAGCTCAAATGGCCCCTCTTTAAAGCAAGTTAGGATGCACCTTCTGTTTTGCATAGAGCATGAATGTCCCTGTGTAAAGCAAGTTACAATCAGTGGTATAGCCAGGAATTTTTAACTTGTACTCAAAAGTTGAAAGAATTATTGCCCCATCCGTAAACACAAACCAAAAGATGTGCTGCCCAACCGCACAAACATTGCTCACCCCAATTTCAGTCAACAATATGTAGTAAGCCAATGAACCTTAATAGATTCACAATTTTTTTATGTTATCCGGCACACACACACTGCCAATCAGACAGAAGTTGGCTGGTTTAGTATTAGGATAAAATGTTATGAGCCTCTGTACCATATCAGGGTAGCCAGCCTTACAGAAGTCTATTCACACCAGCACTCCTGCATACATACTCAACCAGGTCACTCACAGAATCATGGCCTCTAAGTGTATCACTCACACATCTTCCAAAGATCATTGACAAAGCATGCAAGGAGGAGAAAACAGTTCTTCATGTACATCAGGCCCTGTTTGTTCTATATTGGGTCCACTGCTGTTCAACATCTATATTAACAACCTGAACTTAGGCATTACAGAGGCCAAAGTCCACTTATTCGCCGACGACACAGTGTTATACCTAAGCCGAGACACCCCTGGAGCAGCATGTGCTGCAATTCAAAATGAATTCAATATACTGCAATATCAACTCATTGATAAAAAACTTTTATTAAATGCAAAAAAAACCAAGGCAATGCTGCTTGCCCCCTTCTAACATCGGGGCCATCTCTACAGCCTATAATAATGTTCCTCCTGTATCCACTCTACTTGGTGAAAATCTTGAGTTCGTGTCAAAATTTAAATACCTGGGCATATGGCTGGATAGCAAACTCTCATTTAAAGTGCATACTGAAGAACTAATGAAAAAACTTAGGCAAAGGCTTGGCCTCTTCTTCAGAATTAAACACCTTCTTATTGAGTCAGCAAAAAGACAGCTTGTCAATTCTACATTTCTATCATTAATTGATTATGCTGACATTATATATGGCCAATGTCCTGCCTCCCATCTTACCAAATTGGATGTATTGTACCACAGAGCCCTAAGATTTACAACTGGGCTTCCATCCTCCACGCACCACTGCGTTCTATATACTGCAGTAGGGTGGCCATCGCTTCAACTCAGAAGGCATAGAAATGCAGCCATTTGGACATTTCAGGCTCTCTCAGCAAACTCCCAGATTACATTACTGCTTGCCTTCCTGCAAGTCCACCTAGTAGCTAATGCACTAGAAGTCATTCAACTAATCTCCTTAAAATTCCCAGGATTAACAACCACTTTGGTAGGGCTGCCATAAGTCATGCTTTGCCCACACTTTGAGAGGGATCCAAAGTTCCTTGAAATTCGGTACCCTTGTCAGTATTGCTATGTTCAGGCATCTTTATGACATAACATTTACTGAACTTTGTAAATGTTACCACAGCTTCTAGTGGCTCTAAAAGTGGATGTAGTGCTTAATTCCACCCCTCATTTATATACCTACACTGTATATCCCTCCCTAACTTATTAAGTAGCCAGTCCTTCCTGGCCTTCAGAGCCCTGGCATACTACCAACCTTCCTCATGACTCTTAATTAGATGCCTGTTGGTCTCTGGTTCCTACAACCTTGCAGAAACCGTATTTCTTTTTTCTAGGGGATGTAATGACTATGATCTGCCCTCCCCTGGCTGATACTAGTAGCCATGACTTCAATCATGTATAGAGAAGAATTTACTTTGTATAACTATTGCCTGACATTATTTTTCCTGTTCACCGCTAGTGCAATGGAATGTTTACAATGTACCTTACACATATAAATATGTATTCCTGACATTATTTACCTGTTCCCAACTAGTGCAATGGAATGTTTATAATGTACCTTACACATGTAAGTCTGTATTCCTAATTTCTATTTTTTGTGCATCATATGTATGTCTATCCTTTATGTCTAACTGCAGGTCCACCTTGCAAATGAGCTTGCTCAACGGTGATCGCCTGGATAAATAAAGATTTGATTGATTGATTGATTGATTGATTGTGATTGTTGCCCTAGCCTGAGATCATGTTGCCCCTGGATTTTCCAGATTGTGTACTCAGCAAAGTACACTGAGTATGCCTGCCAAGATCCATAGTTACAACTCAAAGAAAGTTACAAGTCTACTTTCTCAAAAAATAAGGAAATTCATTGCAAAATCTGCATTGATGCATTGTTAGGGTTCCAACATCTCAAGAGCAGGGAAATTTGGTGTAAGTCTTTTCTTTCCCAAGGCTGTCATATACTCCCTTCCACCAGCATCCTAGCCTTGTGATTCAAAGCCAAGCTACATGTCCGGGGACATATTCCCCACATGTCTGCTGCATCTAGCTAAAGATTCAAGACTCTGTGCAAAGAAAGTAATGAGTAATCTCCTGCTTCCTGTGGGACCCTGCATGAAGAAGGTTTTGCGTGGTTTTGTGATTCGTGCAGGGCTCATAAGGCCCTGCATCAAAAAAATTACAAGTGATTTTTTGTTTTGCTCTGGGCATGAAGAGCCTTCCAAGAAGAAAGTTATGACTGATTTTTTTGCTTTTTGTAGTGCAAGTAGGACTCTGTGGAAAGAAAGTTATGACTGATATTTTTTGCAATTTGTAGTGCCTGTAGGACCCTGTGCAAAGAAAGATATAAAAATATATAAAAATAAATATAACAGAAAGGGTAGGATTCCCAATTGGATGTATAAATCCATTAGAACACAAATTAACAAGAAGAAAAAACTTTAAAAAAAACTCAAAACTGGTCCATATAAGGGCAATAGTACAGTTTACTTAGAGTATAAAAAAAACTACATAAATTAAAATATATGATTAAGCAAGCCAAAATGAAAATTGAATTTAAGTTGGCTCATACAAAAGATGGATATAAGGCTCTTTTTTTCTTATTTAAATAATAAAAAAGGTAATTCCCATAAGGTAAGGCCTCTTACACATAACGGTACTCCTATTCATTTAGACTCTGATATGGTTAACCTTTTTAATACATATTTTTGTTCAGTTTTCACAGAAAAAGATATTTCTCATCCCCCTATAGAAAGTATTGGGCCCCACTTGGAACCAACCCAGTTATATAGCATTAATGTTTCAGATATCATCCCACTTCTCAAATCCTTAAAGAAAACCACAAGCCCTGGACCTGATCATATCAGTGCTAGATTTTTTATTGAAACTGCTGAGGTATTAACAGTCCCATTAGAAATAATATTTAATAATTCCCTTTGTAAAGCAGAAATCCCTGCTGATTGGTTGACAGCATCTGTTACCCCAATCCATAAAAAAGGTAGTAAGTCTAATGTCCAGAATTATCGCCCCATTAGCCTTATATCAATTGTTTGTAAAACTACGGAAAAGATGATAAAATCATTTCTTGAAAAAAAAATGATAGAACTTAACATCAATGACACCACACAGTTTGGATTCAGAAAGGGTCATTCTTGTACTTTGAATTTTCTTTTTATAATAACATTAGCCAGGGCCTTGACAACAAACATCAGCCAGATGTCATTTTACTGGACTATAGCAAGGCCTTTGATAAGGTCCCACATGGTAACCTAATTAAAAAAATGGAATCCTTGGGCTTTTCTTACCAATTAATTAATTGGGTAATTGCATGGTTGACCAACAGATCTCAGAGAGTTGTCTTAAATAACTGCTCTTCTGATCCAGGTGCAGTAACTAGTGGGGTGCCACAGGGCTCAGTTTTGGGCCCAGTTCTGTTCAATATTTATATTAGCAATATGCAAATTTCCACCAAGAATTGGTTTCTAAATTTACAGATGATTCAAAGCTTGGGGGCCTGTAAATAATCAAACTGATTCTGATTCACTCAAACTAGATTTGCAGCAGGTTGAAAAATGGGCCATTGATAATAAGATGGAATTTAACATGGAAAAATGTGCGGTTATGCATTTTGGGACTCATGACTCTAAAAATAAATATTACCTTAATAATACATTGTTGAAATCCACTGACTTAGAAAGGGATCTGGGAATATTAGTTAATTCAAAACTCACATCAACTGATCACTGTCTAAAACTGGTCAATTTGACAAATGGATTACCTAGATAAATTCAACGCTCTTTTGTCACAAAAACCGAACAATGTATAATTACTCTTTAGAGATCTTGTGTTAGACCTTTTATTGACTATGGGTCCCCTTTCTGGAGCCCTCACCTTAAGTCAGACAATGATCATTTGGAGAGAAAACAGAGACGTGCAACTAGAATGGTTCCATGATTAGCAAACAGGCCGTATCAATCAAGGCTTACTGCCATGGGTTTACACTCTTTATATAGTAGGAGAACTAGAGGGGACCTACTTTTAATATACAAGCAACATAAAAATTTAGATTTCATGAATAAATGTGGGCTTGTTCCTGACACTAGGCGAATTGTTCCAAGATGTCATACCAAGCAACTTACCGTGCCAAAGGCAAGAACTGATCGTAGATACAATTTTTTCTCAGTGAGGGCACCTCAACTTTGGAACAAACTACCACAGGAGTTGGTGGATTCTGGTAATATACAAGTATTTAAAAAGGGACTTGATAACTGGTTGTCTGGGACTCACTTTGGGTAAAATTGTGCCCACAGAGTGTACGGGAAAATCTAGATGGGCCTTGGCCTTCTTTTTTCCAAATAAACCTAGTAAAGTGATGCTTTGGGCCCTATATGAAGCATCAGACTTGTGGGGTCACAGCTCTGAATCTATAGCTTGAAGCAGCAGACCAATGGGTCATGGTCCTGGACCTGCAGCTTGGCCTTTGGTCACAAGGCTAAGGCTTAGGGAGAGGTTGTGCATTAGGGTCAACTAAACCCTAACACAACAATTCTCTACTTTTGTAGCTTTGGAACCCTAACAATGCATTAAAGTATATTCACACAATGACTGAAAAAAACATTTTGCAAATGAATGCATTTTTTTGATGTGTGACAGGCCTGCAGTGGAAATAAATGATTTATTTCAATCTTAGGTGGGTCATCAGTATTTATTTCCACTCAAAGCTGGTCACAAAGGAGCTGTTAACCAATGGGAGAAAAGAAAAAATTACTCACCATAGTAATGTTGTTTCTTCTAATAGAGTCTTGCTGTATTCTGACTATATACAGTTAGCCCCAGCACTTGAACTGCTCCGGAGAGTAAAGGGTTAACTCTATGCAAAGGCATAGAATGTTGAGCTCGAGCTTGGTTTTCAAACCTCTGTCTGTATTACTCTGAAGTGTAACAGTCAGATTCTTATGAGCCCTAAACTAACTAACTCAAGTAAGAAATTGTTTCAAAATTGTTGTGCCAAGTGGCAAAAACAGGGTTTTAGGGTCAAAGACTCAAGTTGAAAAAACCCAAAAAGAGCACAACAGGTAGTGATTCAGCAAACTGAAAGAAAAAAAAAAACAAGAGATTGAGGAATGTCCAGAGCACCTCTGAGGTGCAGCACTGTGCCTGCCCCACCACATCCCAAAAACTACTAGGTTCCAGGAGGGGAGGCAGGAAGGGAGGTCAGAATACAGCAAGACTCCATTAGAAGAAACAACTTTACTATGGTGAGTAATTTTTTCTTCAAACAACGTGAAGTCTTGCTGTATTCTGATTATATGCAGACTACCAAGCGGTACCCCACCTATTTTGGGAACAGGATCTGCAGCACAGCTGTGCCAAACCTAGCATCACTTCATGACTGAATGTCCAAAGAGTAATGCTTGGTGAAGGTGTGAACAGATTTCCAGGTAGCTGCTTTACATATATCCACTAAAGGTATATCTCTAGCTGCTGCAACTGAAACAGCTGTACCTCTGGCAGAATGAGCCCTCAGGCCTGAGGGAGGCTCCTTCCCAAGTTTAGAGCAGCAGAACTGAATACAAGAAACAATCCACCCGGCAATAGACCTCTTGGTAGCAGGCTTGCCCTTTCCCACCTCACCATAAGTGAGAAACAACTGAGAATGGTCCTTCCTATGGGCCATAGTATGCTCAATAAAGTAACTAAGAGCACTTTTCACATCCAGGCTGTGTAACCTCCTCTCTCCAGAGGAAGAATAATCAGTGAAAAAGACAGGCAGAGACATAGACTGGTTCAGATGAAAGTCTGACACTATCTTGGGAAGGAACTTTCTATTGGTGCGAAGGACCACCTTATCCCTATGAAAAGAAAGGAAATCAGCTTCTACTGATAAGGCCTGTAGTTCACTGATCCTCCTAGCAGAGGTAATGGCCACCAGAAATACAGTTTTCCAAGTCAAGTATTTCAGCTCAGCTGAAGATAAAGGTTCAAAAGGGGTCTGCATAAGTTGTGCAATACAGATGTTCAGATCCTAGGAAGGAGTAGGCTCCTGAAAGGGAGGACTGACATGAACTAAGCCTTTGAAAAATTTCTTGAAAACTGGATGAGAAGCTGTGGAAGAGCCCTTATCAGCTGATAGAAAGGCAGACACAGCTGCCAAATGCACTTTAAGAGTAGTAGGCTGGAGGCCTAAACTATTAAGATGTACCAAATAGTCCAAAACAGTGGCAATGTCAGCCAGCTCTGGCTTAATATGTCTACTGGAACACCAAAACCCAAACCATTTCCATTTGGAGTTGTAAGTCTTCCTAGTAGCAGGCTTCCTGCTAACTTTTAAAATATCCAAAACTGATTGGGAAAGATGCAAACTTGAATATTCTAGCTCTTCAAGAGCCAGGCTTTGAGCCTGAGAGTCTGAAGGTTGGGGTACAGAATCCTTCCTTGAGAGGAGGTGAGAAGATTGTACTGCCTGGGAAGACACAAGGGCAGTGTTACTGACAGTGACAGCAGTAGAGGATACCAAGGCTGTCTGGCCCAGTCTGGAGCCACCAGAATCACCTTGCAAGGCTGAGACCTGATTTTTATCAGGACCCTGAATATCAGAGGCAAAGAAGGAAATGCATACAGAAACCTGCTTGTCCAATTTAGTAGAAGAGCATCCTGGGGAGCAGGACCCAGAAGGGGTGGTCTGCAACAATAAAGAGGGAGTTGATCATTGTCCGGGGCTGCAAAGAAATCTATCTCTGGGGTGCCCCATCTCCTGAAAATGACTTGAAGAATCACAGAGTTCAGGGTCCATTCGCAGTGACCCTGGGAAATCCTGCTGAGAGCATCTGCTAGGATGTTGTCCTTCCCTGGGAGATGCATTGCCATCAGAGAAGCCTGAAGGGAATAAGCCAGAGACCAAATTTTGTGAACAGGGCCGAGGACCAAGTGCCTCCCTGCTTGTTGATATACCACATGGTTGTGGTATTGTCTGTTCTGATTTGCACCACTTTCCCTTGGACAACTGTTGAGAAGGTCTGGAGAGCCAGGAAGACAGCTCACAATTCGAGAAGATTTATGTGCAGAAGGGACTCCTGGTGTGACCAAGTTCCTTGAGCTGTGAGATGATCTAGGTGGGGCCCCCCACCCCAACAGGGAGGCATCTGTGGTGAGAATCACAGAAAGGTCCTGACTGATGAAGGGGACCCCTTGTCAAAGATTGTCTTCCTCCAAACACCACTGAAGGGCCTGGACCAAGGTTTTGGAGACTGGAACCAGTTTAGAGAGAAGGTCCTTTTTCTGAGATCAGAAAGATCTGAGATGAAACTGAATATCTCTCATCTGAAATCTTGCTCTCTGAACTACTGCTGTGGAAGCTGCTATGCGGCCCATCAGCTGTAGAAAGTGTCTGGCTGACCGAGACACTAGAGGACAAAAAGAGGAGGCCAAAGTGACCAGTGACTGAATCCTTGAGAGAGGAAGAAATGCTCTTGCCTGAACTGTATCTGTTTCCACCCCTATGAAAGTGAGAAGCTGGGCTGGCTCTAGAACAGGCTTCTCTAAATTTAGAATGAAACCCAAGGTTTCTAGAAGTCTTTGGGTGACCTATAAAGCTGACTTGACTTGGTCTGAGGACTGGCCACTAGAAGCCAGTCATCCAGGTATGGGAACAGAAGGATGCCCTGCCTTCTGAGGAATGTCACCACCACTGCAAGACACTTGGTGAACACCCTTGGGGCAGATGTGAGGCCGAAGGGCATGGCCCCGAATTGATAATGGCCTGAGGGCAACTCGAACCTGAGGTACTTTCTGTGGGAACGTCTGATAGGTATGTGGAAGTAGGCATCCTTGAGATCCAGGGAGGCTAACCAGTCTCCTGGTCTCAGTGAGGGAAGAATTACTCCCAGAGTCACCATTTTGAACTCTGGTTTTGTCAAATGTTTGTTCAGGTACCTTAAATCCAGTATAGGTCACCACTCCCCTGTCTTTTTGGGGCTAAGGAAGTATCTTGAATACAGTCCTTTTCTCCTGTGACAAAGAGGTACCTTTTCTACTGCTGCAGAAGCAGAAGAGAGGAGATTTCTGCCTCTAAGACCTTTGTCTCCAAGGAAGAGGGAGGACTGAAGGACTTTGCTCTCATTCTTGGGAACCTTTTGAAACTGAGAGCAAGTCCCTGGCTCACTACTTCCAGGACTCATTTGTCTGAAGTAATAGACTCCCAGGCCTGGGAGTAGTGAGCCAGCCTGCCCACTACTGGGATTGGGGAGGCAACCCTGACTGACACCCCAGGGTGTTTGCTTGGCATGGGGCTTGGACTGAGTAGCTGATGGGGTCCTAGTTACCCCATGTCTACCTCTTCCCCTAAAGAACCCCCTCTGTTGAAAAGAAGAAGAGGGGGCCTGAGCTTGGTAAAAAGGCCTGCCCCAGCCCCTAAACTGCTGCCTCTAAGGAGTGGTCTACTTTTCTTTGGCTGCAGCACTCCTATAGGTGGTCCTGTATTCATTCATCTTCTTCATGTAATTCTCTGTTTGGTCCCCAAAGAGAGAATTACCAGTTATAGGAAAATCCATGGCCTTAGCCTGGGTATCCTGTGAGAGACTGGTACACCTAAGCCAAGCAAATCTCCTCATGGAGATAGATGAAGCCATGACCCTGGAATGAACATCATTGGAATCAACAGCAGCATGGAATTGCACCTTAGATGCCTCAATAACATTTGCAGCCACCTGCTCCAGCTCCTTGGCTAGCTCGGGAGGGGCATCCTTAGCCAGTGCCAGAACCATATTGCACATAGTTTTCTGGTACCTGGCTGTGTATGCCATGTAATTGGATTGTCTGAGTCCCAAAGAGAATGCCAAGTACTGTTTTTTTTTGCCATGGCATCCACTTTCCTGGAATCCTTACCTGGGGGGTGAGATGCCTGGGGAATATTAGCCTTGTCACAGGCTTCAGCTTGTACTACCCCAACATGGCTGCTATGATTTGAAAGGAATTATGTCCTTGAACCTGACAAAGCATACCTCCTGTCCATTCTTTTTTCCACAGGAGGAATGGATGTAGGAAACTGCAAAATTTTTTATGTCTGCTTCCCCAAGGATTTGTGTAGACACCCTCTTTGACTCTGGGACATCCATCGTTTCCAGGTAGTCAGGTTCTTCCTGATTCTGTTCAGCCTCTTCCATAGGAATCTGAAGAGTCTCAGCCACTTTCTTGTAAAACAAGAAATGGGAAGGGGACTCAGAAAGCCTGGGAGGAGAAGCCTGAGAAGGCCTGTCTGGGGAGATGTCAGGCTTTACTGGCTCATCTAGACCCTCTTCTTCATAGTCTTCATCCTCCTCCCAATTGCCCTCATAGTATGCTTCAGGATCCATATCTGAAGCCAATACTTTCGACTGAACTGATCTGGACTGAACCGAAACCGGTTCGGTCGGAACCGGGCAAAGCGATTCAACTATTGAAATCACTTTCGTTATCTCTTCAGCGGTCGGACCATGGGAAGCGGGATCCAAACCATCTGATTTCCTCTTTCTTTTACTCGGAACCGATTCCTCAGAATCGGCTTTCTGTTTGCCCACAGAGGTATTGCCCAGGTCAGTGGACATCTCTTCAGGTTCGGCCGCAACCAAACCAGGCTGGCCATCTGGGTCAGCGGACTTCTCAGCCTCCCTCTCCCTTAACCTACTCAAACGTTTATCGAGAGTGGTTTTGGTAAAGTTCTTACATATTTGGCAGTCTTCCTTGAGGTAGTCAAACCCCAGACAATACACACAGACGAGGTGAGGGTTGGCCTTAGCAAAGGTCTCCTTACACTCGCTACAGTGCTGCAACCCAGTGGGTCCGGTTTTCTTCTTGGGTTTTTCAGACATGCCTTAAACCAGTAAAAATCACCTTATACAGCGGTTAAGCCAGGCGATTACAAACCCAACGGTTCCAACTGTGTCACGAGTCGGTTAAAAAAATCCCTAAAATATGGAATTTTTTTAGGAACCGATGAGTACCGGAAAATAACACACACACAGCAATAATAATTAATATAAAAGATAAGCTTCGGGTCTGAACCGGACTGACCGACAAAGAACCGAAATAAAACAATTTCTTAACAAACAACACAGAAAGTAACCACTACCTATAGCTACCACTTACTGTACCAAGACAGAGGTAAGAATACCAAAATGCAGAAAATCACGGTTTGAAAAACCAACCAATTCAAACTAGACTGAACCGAAGTGCAGGAGGAATCTCCGGAACGACTTCACAGTAAGGCAGAGTAAAGAATCTGATGGTTACACTTCAGAGTATCACAGACAGAGGTTTAAAAACTGAGCTCGAGCTCAACGTTCTATGTCTTTGCATAGAGTTAACCCTTTACTCTCCGGAGCAGTTTAAGTGCTGGGGCTAACTGCATATAGTCAGAATACAGCAAGACTTCATGTTGTTTGAAGCTTGAACAATGCCTAATGACATCCCAATGATATCTGCTGCAGTTAAAAACAGAGCAGTGAAATAAAACAGAAAGAATAAACTCTTCATTGAAGGAATTAATCTTGCCAGAGAGGCACTCTCATTGTATAAATGATATATGCCATGGGCTACCTAAAAATAACACCTTTATTTTTATCTGCAGGGTTTCACCTCTACAAAACTTACTAGTGGCTTTGCCACTCATGAGACTATAAAGGTCAAACCCTGCAGATAAAAATAAATGTGATATTTTTAGTCAGCCCATTGCATATTCCATATTTTTGCAATAAAAACATATAGGTCTATCTATCTATCTATTTTTCCATATGTCTGTCTGTCTATCTATCTGTTTATTATCTATTTACCTATCTATCTATCTGTCTGTCTGTCTATCAATCTATCTATCTGTCTGTCTATCATCAATATATGCAGTAGTTCCTTGCTGAAACAATCAGTTTTGGGGCCATCCTGGTGGTTTGTTACAGCATACTATTGTTACAAGGAGGGACACTGAATAGATGAGTCACACTACTATATATTGTGCAGCGTTATAGTTACATTACATCCTGTCCCCAATTCACATCCTCTCCCCATTTACTAGCTATCAGAACTGGTGTAGTTTTGTATCTGTTTTTCATTCAAGCCCATAAAATGAATGCCACCTAAAATGTTTGAGTAGTGGCCACAGTACCACTACAGCTCTCTTAAAACTGACTATTGATATCAGAATAGCTATGGACAAGGGGATGCTCATGGGAGCGATATTCATAGTCTTAACCAAGGCATTCAACCTGGTAGATCACATCCTGCTGCTAGAGAAACTGCTTGCTTTGGGCTTCTTGTCTCCCGCGCTGTCTTGGTTCAAAAGCTACCCATCTGGTAGACGGCAATTTGTCACAATAAGTGGTGCCAAATCAGGTGTTGCCTCCATTGAGGCTGGAGTTCCCCAGGTGTCCATCCTTGGGATGCTACTATTCTATTTGTCAACAACCTGTCCAAATCTCTTAGCTCCTGTGAAGCCTTTCTGTATGCGGATGACATGGTTCTCTACACCAGTGCTGCCGACATCACTGACATTAACAACAAACCCAGCTTGGATTTGGCCACCATCCAGTCATGGATATCATGCAACAAGCTCCTTCTGAATGAGAAAAAAACAGTCACCATGCTCTTTGGCTCAGTGCCCAGACTCAGGGCTTGCCCTTCTACACTTACGATAAGGGGGCCTGGAGGCTCCTCTCTTGACCTTCACTTCAACCTTCATATTTCAACTCTATGCAAATCTGTCCACATTAAGCTTGGCATCGAGTATAAGACTCACCACAACCTTACCTCTGCTGTGAGACTTGCCATCCTCAGGATGTACTAAGGCCTGGTCAAACATATGGCCTCTTATCATACATGGATGCAATTAAAGCTGTTCTAAGGATATGGGAGACCTGTTATAACTGCATCTGTCATTTTGCTCTATCTTTGCCAAGGTGCACCCAATGCTGTGTACTCTATGCTGACCTTGGCTGGTTCTCTGCTCCCTCATACCGGACATATGCAGCTGTTTGTGCCATAGACAAAATAATCAGAGAAGGCCTTCCAGAGTCTATTGCTTGCTGGTTCAAACCTTTCTTACTGACCTACACCCTGCGCTCGATAGACAACTCTCTACTAGATATCCTCAAATGCAACACTAGGATGGGCAAGTACACCTTTGTGGTATCTGGACCAAAACTCTGGAACTTTTTCCCTAAGAAACTGATACACATGCAGTCCCACCATATCTTTAAAAATAGCCTCAAAAGCCACCTACAAATCAAGGACAAATGCTCTTGCCCCTAACTATATGGAGTACTGACCTGGTTCTTGTCTCTACCCAAGGCCCCACTAGCACTTCTGGGACTGCCCTATCCCAGCTCCCTGCTATTAGAACCAAGCTGCTGGCCACTTACCCTTGACTCCCATATTAGTCCTTTGAATAATTCTTCCCACCCTCTGTTTCATGTTGCCCTTTGTTTTTACATGCATTTTTTTTTCCTTACAGTGATGATTGCCTGTTGAATTCCTTGCACTCTCTGTGTATATTCACTGTATACCATGTGTTTATTGTGTACCCCACTGTTTTCTGTGCTATATGCTGTCTAGAACTTCTCTGTAATATGCTGGTTTTGTCTGTAACTCTCCTGGGTCATGCCTGAAAATAAACAATGTTGTTGTTTAGTGCACTTACCCGGTCAACAAAAACTAACTAACTAAATAAATATGTTATACTCTACTTTTTCTGTAATCCAGCCCTCACCCATCACAACAGACTTTACAGCATAACGTTTGAATTGATTGTGATGCGTGCTAGAAAGTGAAAAGATTCACAAAGGCTTAAATAGTAATTGTAAAGTAAACTTACCAAACCGTACAGCACAGCACAGTATAGAAGGAGGGCTGAGACAAGGAGGTGAGAGTGTGAAACAGTTTGAATAAGTGTTGCAAACTAGCTTGCTCACTGCTCGCTCACTCACTCACTCACTGACTCACTCACTCACCAAGAGCAGTCAGTTTTGTATACCAAATACGTTTGTTATACCCTATATTTTTCTGTAGTAGTGTATGTTATAGTGAGGGAGACTGTATATGCACTGATAAAGATATCATGTTGCTAATCAAATACACAGTAGGAATTTATGAAGCATCTTTAAACTGGGGAAAGAGAGAATATTTTAATTTGGGTATTATTTGCAAAATAACATTAATGCAATCTTGAAACAACAGTTCTTGGACAAAGCGGGATGTTTCATTTAAGGGTGGAGGAAACTGCAGAATGCCATCTGGGAACCAAGCCTGATGTAGTAGGTTAAGTGAAATTCATGAAATGTTGTTTTAGTGGCTGGAGGGGATGTAAAACCTAACCAACATAATTCAATAATAATAAAGAGAATAAAAGGGCAAAGCAATTATAAAATAAGAACACAATTACTCGAGCCAGGGTTGTAGTAAGGCAGATCTTATCACATGCTACAGGTGCATTGTGAGGTATGTGATATAACCCAATGCTTTCATCCACCTAGCAAGTGTAGTAAGATCAAATACTGCTTTTGTATATTATGTAATTTTTGAAAAAACTGGTGAAAATTAATGAAGTTCAGCTGTTTCAGTTGTGATATTTGGCTGCTTTTTTCTCCTACATCCTACAGGTATATGCAAGAGAACTGAAAATTAACATGGACAGTCTCAGTCATAAAGTTAAACATCTACCAAACTTGGTGACATTAAAATGTATTAATTTATTTATTTATTTATTTATTTATTTATTTCAGTTTTGGATTAATACCTTTGAGCCGAGGGGCTCCTTTACAAAGGTTCCATGTAGAGTAAAATACATGACAATACCTTGATTACAGATAGTAATGGCATACACAACAGTAATTATAGACAAGGCAAACATGGAGATTACAGATTACAGAAGTGCTAGAGAGAATAAACATTAGCACACCAGGAGTGCGATACAGTACTTAGGCAGATTTAGCACACAATTTAGGGTTACCAAATTATAGGGCATTAGAAATATTTGCAGCCAGAAGGATGCTTTGTCAAGTGGTTCCAGAGAGAGAGAGAGAGAGACATAGTGTAGATGGGGGAGGAGTAGGAGGGAAGGGAGATAGGGAGTTTGAGGACTGAGGAGAGGAGTGCGAAGTGACAGAACACTGGGGGAAAATTTGAGGTGAGCTCTAGTTTAATGCTTGAAAGTCCCGAGCCTGTACAGGACAATAGCAGTCATTCTGGAGGGCTAGGTAGGAGTGAAGCCCTATTTTAAATGGGCCAGGCTTGCTGCATTCTAAAAGGGAAGCAGGGAGGTCATTAATCCACTTAGGGTCCCTGTATGATAGGGATCTCTGGGCGTACATAGTGTGCTTAAAGGGCACCAGTAGCCCTCCCTTAATTGCTCTTCTGGTGCTTTTTGTCGCATGTGCACTTTTGAACAAATTGGAGGTGGATTCAGGTGTCAGACCAAGGAGTGATTTTTTTTCCCCACTAGGCAGGCCTGGTATATAACTTTGAGATGGAGTGAGAGCCAACCAGTATCTTTATAAAGTGCACATGTGTGCATTAAATAATGTGCTCTGAGGACCAGCCTACAGGCCTTATTGAGGAGGGTTTTGACCTTTTTTAGTATGGTATCTGAACCTGACCAATAGATCACCAGCCCGTAGTTGATAGTGGACAAGACAGAGCTGCACGTGACCAATTTCAACGCATCAGATGTCATAGCATGCCTGTGTCAGTATAACACCCCAAGCTTTATATTTGCCAATTTTATGACTTGATCGACATGCATAGAGAAGGTGAGGGTGTCATCTAGGTGAACACCCAAGTATTTAATTGTGCTTACTTGTTCTAGTGTTTCCCCATTATGGTTTTTGATTAGGAGCAGATCATACTTTTTCTTGTTAAGAGGCATTGTGAAGAGCATGCCTTTGTTTTTTTTTGTAGTTGAGCAAGAGTCTATTCTGCTCAAATCAAGTTTCCAACAAATGGAAGCTGGCTTGTAGATCAGTTGTGATTTTGGACAATTCCCTGCCAGATACTATGATGACAGCATCGTCAGCATAGAGCACCATGTAAGCTGGGCAAACTGAGGGTAGATAGTTGATGAAGAGGCTGAAAAGCAGGGATCCATGTGTTGAACCCTGGGGGACTGCAAAGCTCACTTCTCTTGGGTCAGAGAACACTCTGTTAATTCACACACATTGTGATCTGTGAAAGAGGTAGCTGTCAAACCAGGCAACTGTGTCAGGGGATAGTCCAATGATTAGTAGGCTGTTGCGAGGAGTTGATGGTTTACTGTGTCAAATGCTTTAGTGAGGTCTATGAAGACAGACCCTACTGTCTTACCAGAGTCCAGCACTTCATACAGTTGTGTAGTGTAGTTAATCAGTGCAGTAAGGGTACTATGAGTTTTGTGAAATCCATTTTGTTGCGCCCAAAGAATATTGTATTTATCCAGATAGTCTGTTAATTGACCCTATACAATTCTTTCCAAGGCTTTAGATAGGGGAGGTAAGATGGATATTGGCCTGTAGATAGCTAGATTGGTTCTGTCACCACTTTTAAAGACAGGGGTGCCTAGTGAGGACTTCCACTTGTCAGTGAATACTCCCATTCTTAGGGATGTATTGAAGATTTTAATGAGTGGTGCAGCCAGCTCATCTAGGGTGAGGGCTACCATCTTCAAATCTATTAGATCACTCCCCATCCTTGTCTTTCCTAGAACCCACTTGATGAATTTTACGGTTTCAGCACTGGTGATTTGTCTGAAGTAAAATGGGGGAGTACCAAAGGGGTGTGGAGGGGCAGGGCCAACAGCAAGAGGCTGTCCAGGCAGTTGGGGGGTAAGGTAGCTGCTGGGAAGCACAGCACTTAGGTCTGTGAAGGCTAGGTTCAAGGTGTTAGCAATATCTCTGGGCTCCTGTAATGTCCCTGACACTGACACAATCAGGTCAGGGGGTGCCTTGGAAGCCCTACACATAAGGGATTTCACTGAGTTCCAAAAGTCCCTTCCGTGACCCCAAGTGCTTCCCAGAAGATCTTTATAGTATTCTGCTTTGGCATTCTTAATGAGTTTTGTGCATCTGTTTCTGGTTGCCTTGTAGGCAATGAGGTAAGCTTGCTTCCCAGTGGCTTTAGCTTTATGCCATAGATTGTCTCTATGGTGCATGAGTTCAATGAGAGAGCCAGAGAGCCATGGGTTTGCTACCTGCTTTACTTTTGTAGGCTTGCAAGGGGAAAAGATGTTAAAGGCATTTGTGAAAATAGAGCAAAAGTAATCAAGGGCACGGTTACTATCCTGGGCTCTGTCTAGAAGGGACCAATCTCAGGAACCGTTTGAAAGGCTCCAACTGCGCCTTTCTTAGTTAATGATATCTAATGAGCTGGGAGTGCATTTTGTATACTTATAGGATCAAATGCACATCACAGGAGAATGGTCACTGAGGTTGTCCGGTAAGACAGATACCTCAGTAATGTGTTCTGGGCAGTTGGAGAGTAGCCAGTCTATAACAGTGCATGTGCCCATTCGAGAGTTTCATCTGGTGGCCTGGGTTACCATCTGGGTGAGATACAGGCAAGTTTTAATGTCAGGAAAATATGCAGTTTTAATGTCATGGGGTCGTGGTGGGCATAATAGAGTCATTCTGCCTCTACCACACTTTAAAGGGACTTTAAAAATGTCCAAGGAATTCATTTGGGGTTGGGGGGAGTGGGGAAAGTATTTTCCCTTGTGAAAATCAGAGAAAATGCCAATTTTTTCAAATTGATGCAGAATTTCATAGCACATGGTAAAATTCTACAGGTTCTGCATCTTCCACACAACATGTTACATGATTCAAAAAACTAGCAGCCTGAAAAAAAACATACAGAAATTGTTAACTTTTAAAGGTAGTCGGTTCTTACTTTTAAAATCAGAAGAATTTTTCTTTTTCCTTTTGCTCATAAGACAATTTTCTGTCTTTTAGTATTACATGTGATTTTAAGAACAGTGTTTTACCTAGTTGCATGCATACTAATAACAAGTTATATTCCTTTTCATACCTCATCAGCATTATAACCTCACTGACTATGACATCATAGATGACTGATCTGGCAGCAGGTGATTTGCTCTTCCTGAATAGCTTTGATGACATAGTGGGGTCATAGTGCTTATGAGGTATGACAAGGAATATTACTAGACATGTCAGCCTACAAGAAGAGAGTTGCTTCACTCAACACACCTGATACTGTCAGATAGGAAATATTCTAATTAGCAGAAAAAGTACCAGAAATATAAAAAAAAGTAATTGACTAAGTTTAAAAGGTAACATTAATTTTTAGGCAGTGCATTAGCTCTTTACACAGAAAAATAAACTTGGTTCACATTAAAAATTCATGATTCTCTTTTAATACTTGGGAGATATTTTTATAATGGTTGGATGCAGACACAAATGCATGTTGTGCATATGTCTGCATCTCTCTCTAATTAAGGAGTTCTCACACTTTGTCATAATGAGCCTCCCCCAAGCCTTAGGAAAAGATCTTGAGCCTCCCCCAATATAGAAATCATTTGGGGCCTCCCCATAGTTAGAACAACTATCATACTTTGTACATTACAGGAATAATACAATGAAGTACATGTAAGTAGTTGAGTTTATTCTCATTTTATTGAACTTATTATTCTCCCTCTCTACAACCACTGTTCCTAGGTCAGCCTACTCACTCCACACTTCTGACTTTTGGACTCTATTTACCCCTTGTTGCAATACCTCCATGAGTCAGATTGCTTTCTTTGTCAGTTTTACCCTGCTCTTAAACACCTTCTCAGGGACCATTTTGCTCTCTCCTGCTCTTGTTCCTAGTATCTCTCTGCTTAGCCTTTGTATTTGTGTTTTTCTGCAGCTAGTATAATGGGTCAGTTGTTACCTTGTTCCTATTGCTTTGCATTATTTTGAATTTTGTTCTGCACAGTTTCCAAGAATTGTATTTTCTCCATGTCTTACCAGCAAACTAGTGTTTGTTGAGCGTGTCTTTCCTGGTAACCATTTTGTACATGAATTTGCATGCCATTATTTGCTTTCACTTTGCTGCATCCTTTCACATGAAGCATTCAAAACTTGACATTAAAATATAGTACATTTTAAGGCTTGCTTGAGCCTCCCCTGAAACAGGTTGGGGCCTCCCCTGGGAGGCTGGCCTCACCATTTGAGAAACCCTGCAGTCTAATTGCATCAGAGCAGCCCTTTTGTTATAGAGATGAATCCACTTGCATCAGAAAGTCATAATTTGTGGTAAAAAATAGATGTAGTTAGACAATCTAGTAGCTGGCCTAATAGTTTGGATGGCTTTCTTTTTAAAAAATATTGTCTGCTGGATCTCATGTAGATCCTTTGAAAACCCTGCCCTTATGGTTCACTTCAAAAATCATGTTTCGCTCAGGGGAATTTTGCTGAATATACTGCAAAATTCCACCACGCTTTTTGGAACTGTAGTGTTATTCTGCTAGAATTCCTCAGGCTGAATTCTGCATTCTCCTCAGGACTACAAAAATGCTCAAGATCTCATTGGTTACAAAGCTGCAAAATTTCATGACATTTTTGAAATATTCAGCTGCTTAAACAATGCTAACCATAGAGCTAGAAGTGTACATGATGATATGCTTAGCCTTTGCTGCAGGACATATAATTTTCCCAAATAAGGTGACATTGGATTTATTAGTTAATGTTAAGGGGCTGATAATCTTTCAATTTACTTATCTGAGTACACTCATGTGAATTTCCAGACATGCTAGCTGTTTATAACTCACTTAACAGTTCAAGGTGGGCCAGCACCTGCCAAAGGTAGGGTGTTGCTACACAACTCTCTGTAGCAATAATTGTGGACTGGGCAACAGAAGTTCAGTGAAAATGACTTAATTCATTCCAAAAAGTGCAATAAAAAGAGTAACAACTCACATAAAAAGCACTTGCTGTATCAAAAAGTCCATATTGAAAGTCCACATTAATACAGGAGAGAGCAAGAATGCTGGCTAACGTCAAGGCTTGGACCCCATTGAGCTCTTTAGCAACACAGTCCCTTTGGCAGGTGCTAGCCAATCTTGAACTGTTAACTGAATCCTTTTATGTCTTGGAAACTATCTTTCCCTGGTTGCAGTCATGTGTCTTATACCTCACTGACTATTTATAACTAAGCAGATCTTAGGGTAAGAGATCTGAGAATTGGTATGCATACCATTTGAGGTACTGCCTGGAAACCTATTAAATATGGTGAATTTCTGATAAGTAATTTTAGAGTTACAGAGAAAATCATCTACAATAGGTTAGTTTTAGCAAAATTTCACAAAAAAGGGGTCTGGTGATTCATAAAACTTCTTAAATGCAGACACATTAGTTTTACCCAAATGCCATTAGCAAAATGTAAAATTTTGTAGATCACTCCTTACTTCACTTCTGGATTTGGTTATTGGGATTTTATATAGTTTTTTTTAGGTAGAAAAAATAAACAAGATGTAAACATTTACAATTTAAAACATTACATGAATATATAGTTATTATCCTTCCAACACTGAACAACAGGTCCTCAGCATGTCAAATGCCATCTTCCTGTTAACAGAAATACAGGGTATCAGTTTTAATGTAGAAACAGACAATTTTGCTTTACCGTTATTCTGTTTGAGGTTATGTTAGTGTCTCTCTTGTTTATCTGCCATTACTATTGACTGCTTTGCTTACTGAGCTGATCTCCTGTCCACAAGCTATTGATCAAAGGTCATCTCCAACCCTGGACCATCAACATTGGTTATATGTAGTGTCACTGAGAGTTGTACAGTAGTGTGACATAAATGTGAATAATTTGGGTACAAAAGAGGTTCTAATCATGTGTATGTGTACTGCTCAGTGATTGATTCAAGTATTTTATAAGGCCACAGACAACAAGGCTGACAGCAGGCTAACACCCTATATATGAGGCTTCTTCGGGGGCTGTGCTGCTGTATTATTCAATTGCTGATTAAGCAGCCACAGCTTGGAATGTGACTACGTGTGAACATTAAAGCCAGAAGAGTTAGTCAAAGGAGACATGCTCCTATGCTCAGAAGGTATGAACTCAGAAACATAGACCTATGCCTCTTCAGGAGTGGTAAAGTTTGTATTTTAGAATGGACATAAACTTAGTGTATGTGTTGCATCAGTAACTTCCCAAAAAAGTTGCAACTCTTGACTGAAGGGCCTTTGATCTAGATTAGAACAAGGAAGAGGAGGAAGGGCCTTTTCATGTCATGAAGGCATGAAGGGGTGGTAGTGATTCAATCAGGTTAACACATATGTGTCTATTAATTCAGAAAGGACAGAAACCAAAGACTGGTTTCTGAAAGGACTGATAAAGAGACACTGCATGTAATCACCTGTTTCTGATTGCCATTGTAACTGTATGCATCTAAAATGTAACCTAAATTAGCTTAGATTTAAATACTTGAATTTCCTTTTTACCACCTTTAGCTTCATACAGTATGTTTTCCCTGACTGCATTGTGTATCTGTTTTGCTTATATTATATAATGTAAATAAGACATAATAATTAAGCTATAAGTGACTGGCTGTGCATTTTGGTTCACTGGGTTATGCATTATACTAAAAAAGGCACTATCAAAGTTAATATAAGTAGGGTCCATGAATTTCACAGGCAGAAATAAATAATTCCAATGGTCAATCAATGTATGAATGGGCAATTTCAAGGGTTGCCTAAAATGCAAGTTAACTGTGGGAGTGTGTTAACCTGTTATTAATAATTACACAACAGATATCTGTTCTCATCCAATCACAAAAGAGAACAGCTGTCAGTTATTCTCTCACAAACATCCAGAGTCGGTTATTCAAGCAAACCCCTCCCACAGTTGGTTAATGGCCCTGTAACCACTCCCACAGTAGGTTAATTGTACAACACATCCGAGCCTGCACTGCTCACTTACCCTCTTCCCAAGTACCTGCATGCTCCTAGCAGAACGACATTCTTTTTTTTTCCCAGCCATGTTTAATAAATAAATATTATGATCATGGATCATTTTCTATGGTTGTAAAAGTGACTCCCATTTTAAAAACAACCATTTTTATGCCAATTTCAGTCAGTGAAATAGAAAGCGGTGACTCCTTGCATGCGAATTAACTGCGACACAAACGCACATGCCCAAAGTCACCATTTTATTTTGATGACTAAATTTAGCATAAAAAATGCTTTTTAAAAGGGGAGTCACTACTACTACATTAGAAAACCATCATCGATCACTGCAACCTGACCTGACCTCACTGGAAGACCATTTGTCAGGAGTGGTTACCAGGCAGCCTCAGCCCCCACACACAGCCCTGCCAGAACCTCCAGCAGCAGCAGCTGTGCCAGTGACAAGGACAGGAATTGAGATGAGGATAAACAGGAATGGCAGAACCTGTGGTACAGAGTTTTTTTGCCTCCTACTATTTGTGTGTATGTGTGTGGGAGGTGCAGCTGGTTAGTGCAGGGTGATGGTTAGTACAGGGGGGGATTCCATTTGGTCTCAAGGGAACTGAAGGGAACTGACTACTGCCACGAAGACTTCAATCAGAACTCACTCACTCACTCCAACCTGTATAATAGTAATAACATTCAGTGAGTTGGAGTATACTTGCACTAATTGGCTTCTATGGTGATTAAATGCCTTGGCTTCGCCTTGGCATTTAATCATCCACAGAAGCTGGTTATTGCTTTGTACACTCCAACTCACTGAATGTTATCACTTAAATAATTGTGAGTCCATTGAAAAAAACAGAATAATATGTTTTTTCTTTTAACTCCATGAATAGCAAGTACCAGTAAAAATGGTCATACATTGTTGGCACATTTTCATAGTAATGTCACTGTTTCCATGCATTTCATAAGAAATTCCAGATGTTTCCATTTTCACAGAAATCATAACATCCATGAAAACATGATATACCTGGGACCCTAAATATGAATCAATTGATTCTTCTTGATACTGGGATGTGATATGGTGCCAAAAGTGAAATAAACTGATACTCAACCTTTGGCAAGTTAACATACCATGACCTATTTTAGAGGGACAGGTGACTGAGCTCATGGGTCTCATGGTTCCAGGTTTCTGGTGCACACCAAGCACTCACAGGGATGAGTGTAAGCGCAGGACACAAACTGGGAACTGGAAACTAGGGTGGAGGTTTTACAAACAAGAGCGGGGCTGGTGCTGTTGCAGATGCAGAGTTGGTGAGATTTTCATTAGTGGTACTCATGTACTGTGTAATGGATGCTGGTGACCCAGAACTGATGTGGGCCTTCTACCAATAGCATATGAAATGGAAATCAGCTTAGTCAGTGGTCAGTTGTGGCACCAGGCCTTGCAGCAGTAGTTTTAAAAAATGTCAATGGAGGACACTTACAGAATGTCAAAACTGAGTAAGGGTAAAGGGAAGGAGGGAGGGTATTCATCAGAGGGTGGTAGGAGAGGGAACATCTATGCCAGATTGTCTTTGGATATGAAACCATTTTTGGGGGATAGATTTTAGTTGGTTGAGGTAGGAGGAATGTAATATGTTTTAAGGAAAATATTGATATTGGGGTGGGGGTTTGGTGACAGGGTGATGGGTCAATGCATTTAAAAAATCTGTTGACTTTAAATGTTTATGTCTGATTCTGTAGTTGACATATTAGTTATGCAAGTTAATTAAGAAGCCGCTGTATTGAAATCGGATTGTACTGTAAATAGACAAGAAGATATTATGAGGTTGAAACAGTAGTGAAAGACACGTTATACTGCAACTTGTTTTTTCCCCACTGATACAAGTTCATTATTTACCCATTCCATTTTCTAAGCTCTATTTCAGTCACACATAGGAATGCAGAGTTACCACCATCATTTAATCCATGTCCTTATGCTGAACTCATGTATAGTACCTTTTCTTTTTTCTGAATACTTCAGCCACTAGACTAGAGGTGAATAAATACATTATGCATAATTTGGAGTAATCCATTTATTAAAAAATGCAGGACAGCAATTATAAACAGACGTTGGATCCTCATCTGAGCTTTGACGGAGGCTTAATTTAAGAAATAGATATGGTAGGTGCTGCATCAAATCAAAATCAAGAATCAGGATTGAAACAAAGACATTGTTTTGGAATTTCTATAGTAATGAAAAGACTATACAGGCTAGGGCCTATTTCTTGAAGGACTGAGGTTCATACACAGCTGCACAAGGCCATTTATATCATATAAGCTACCCTGCACATTTCTGATGGCTTTCATGGTATACACAGAGCTT
The DNA here is from genome assembly GCA_016271365.2 of Neoceratodus forsteri. Lineage (NCBI taxonomy): Eukaryota > Metazoa > Chordata > Ceratodontiformes > Ceratodontidae > Neoceratodus > Neoceratodus forsteri. Next base: position 309,465,176 of record CM028133.1, read on the forward strand.
CCCAAGTCCATGCACTACAGCCTTAACCAGACTTAGAATGTTTTGGAGGGACAAGCAGGGTGTGTTTGTGCTCTTCTGTATTCTCTGTGTGATACATGCACTGGGGCCCAGTTAGAATGAGTGTGCAGGCTACATGATGGAGGAGATACAGACTACATTATGGAGGGGAAGCCATTTTGCCTGCCCACCCTCATTTGCCGCCTAATCCACCTTGCATTATAAACTGCACCCAACACCTAGGCTACAGGTCTCCTATGGAGGGTGGGTTCAGGTAGTCCATCATCTGTTTAATTTTAATATATTTTCTGTGGACTCGATTAGCTTGGCCTCTGTTTCAATCTTGAGCTACTATGTTTCTATGTATGTTACAGTTCCCTAATAATCTTCCTGGATAATGGGATATAGCAGACAGTCTTATCACACAGTCCCCCAGTCTAATGCAACAGGTGATCAACTACAGGCTAGGTATTGGCTTTCAGTTAAATAATTCTTTTCACTAGTAATTTGTAAATGCTGTTGTAAAGGTGTTTAGTGTTCTCTCTGCCAGGAACAAAATTGCTTGGTCAGAAGTCAAGGAGGTCATAGCAAAACCCTATTTGGGATACTTTGAAGTGTAAAGGTATTGTAAAAAGGGTTACAGTAGCGGTGGTAAATTCCACTTTAGTACACCTCACAACATAGCCATGTTTTGATATCAGGAACCAAGATATCACAGTAAAACCCTATATCAGGTACCTTAACATCTACTGCTGTTCTCTGGTACTAAGAAGGTCACAGCAGAATCTTATGTGTGGTACCTTAAAGCTATTGGACATGACTTTAAAGTACAACAAAGGAATAATTGTGATCCCTGACTAAGGTATCTTGAATCCACAGATGTATCAGTGTCTAATGGATGCCTAAGATTACCTAAGATTACTGTAGACCTGAGGAAGAGCTGCAGTTATGTACATAGGACAAGCAGGTAGATGCTAGGGGAGTTATTTCACCGCAGAGAGCGTGGTGCCATACTCTGCTAGGGTATACTGTTGAGGTGTGGTAGCTGCCCAGTTTGCAGAAGGTTGGAAGTGCTCCACTCAGATTGAACTGCACCTGGGAGCCTACTGCTGATCATCTTCCCCATTAACCTCATATGATCCACAACGGAGGTTGGAAGGTAGTGGGCAGGATGAAGGGCCATTGGGTGGCAACAACTGGAGATGGAAGGACCCTGGAATTGTAACCTATAACTGTTTCTCCCCAGTGAGTAAGGGGGTACATAAAATCATAGACAAGGTTGGCAGAAAAATGACCATTTGCTCATCCAGTCTTCTCAGTTATACCAAATCCAACCCCAAGAGCTATTATCTAGATGGGTGTTTTGCCCTTGCCTCCCCCCATGTCTTACTGCTACCCATCTGAGTCACTATTAAGACCTGATCTCTGTCCCAGCTGTGCTTGAAATCATTGATGGTTTTTGCACCTACAATCTCTGCTGGTAGGCTGCTCCATGGCTCAATCACTCTGTCTGAAAAATAAAACTTTCTCAAGTCCCTTCTGAATCTCCCCTTCACCAGCTTCCACTCATGTCTCCACATTTTAGACTCACCATTCCGGTTAAATAATTCCTTTCAGTTTATTTTGTTTATTATTTTCAGGAACATGAAGGTCTCAGTCATGTTACCCCTCTCCCTTTTAGCCTCTTGTCAGTACATGTTCAGAGCTCTGAGCCAATCCTCGTTGGATCTATTAGTGTTCTGAGCGGAGTGTGTGTCGTTTTAAATTTTTATCAATAAATTTTTTGAAATCATGCTATGACCCAGCAGCGGATCTGTTTGTTAACCAGAGGACTATTTTTTTTGTTGTTGTTTGTATATTTATTTATTGCTGTATTTATTTAGTTATGTATGTATATATTTCAAGATTTTCACCAGGAAAAAAAAACTAAGCTAAATAGCTTGTTTCTACATATGTCCTGGCTTGAGAAAGTTTTCACTGTCTTTAAGTCTTGTAGAATCTGTCCTACTGTCCCTGAATCGCTTTGGTCACCTTGTGCTGCACCATCTCCTTCCTGTCTTTGTTTTTCCTTAGACTAGGACTCTAGAACTGGGTACATTATTCCAGACTAGTCTCATCAGTGATCTTTATAGAGAGGGTCAATGTGGGGTACAGAGCTTAGTGCTTGTGTATACTTATGAGCCGACTGGTATATGCTTGGTGTTTATGACTTAAGCTTTGGCACTTCTCCGCATTCCACCCTCTGTAGGACACTGGGTAGGTGTAAGATTTAAGGCCCAGTGGAGAGGGTGAGACAGGATTGCTGGAGAAGGAGAAGGAGGCAGGGGAGGATGGAGGGTGCTGCTGAACACTTGAAGCAGAGTGAGAGGTGACCTGATGTTTAAATAGGGGATGAGGGAGGAGCTATTCTCCCCCCCATTGAACATCCAGCTATAGCCTTCCAATTCAATGCTGGGCACATAGTTTAGTGCTTGTGTATATTATGATCCGACTGGTATATGCTTGGTGTTTATGACTTAAGCTTTGGTGCTTCTCCGCATCCCACCCTCTGTAGGACGCTGGGTTGGTGTAAGATTTAAGACCCAAAAAGCCTAGTGAAGTGACTACCTCCTCCAACTCCAGCGAGTGTGATCAATAGCATGCAAGAGAGGAAAAACTCCCTTGAGAGAAATCTCCGAGGACCCATGGCTACTGACCTGCCCGTCCTCTGAGCATACTAAGAGGAGAAAAATCCTAAATGTGACTTAGGTTTGGTGTGATAAAGTCCAGGAGTTCAGTCTGATTTGCTGTTCGAAAAGTCCTGTTCGAGGTCGATGAACAAAAAATCGATGTTGCAGATGACGGTTCGAGCAGATGGAAATATTCAGCTTAGAATGAAGTCTGGATCTGTGGTAATGGTTAGTTAGAGCCTGAGATAGATGACTGATGTACCTCCATTGCACAGCCTTTGAGTAATAAATTATGTCCCATACAGATCTGTTTGGTAGGATGGCAGAAACCTCTTGCAGGTTCATCTTAGCAGTATTATGACTTAATCCAAGGTAGGAAGGGCAATATCCTGTAAGATGACTGGACCCCACATGGTCTGCCATGAGAAATATGGAATAATGCAAGGTAAGAAGGAGGAGATACGTATGAGGCTGACTGAAATGACATAGAGACACCAGTAAGGACCTTCGTGGGTCATGTGGATTTGGGATGGCGGGAACCTTCATGGTCTGCTATAGCAAACAGATGTTAGGTGATGTATTTGAATGGATAAAATGGTGGATGCACAGAAAAATTAATGGAATGATGCTGGAAGTAGGCCAGAGGCATGCTGGCTTGGACAGTGATTCCCATGTAGGTCTGATGTATATAATAGCATTGTGAGAGCAACAGAAAGTCTCAGGTGGCCAAACTGGGAAGGCTCGACCCCAATGAGAGTCTGGAATGCAGTAGACTTATGGTTAGAGCAGAAAGGAAAACCCCCCTTTTAGAGAAATTTGGATGGTTGGGATGGTGAGACCCCCACATGGGTTCTCCATCACCATAGATTGATACCTCTGAGGTGAGGGGGCAAACGTTCACCAAAAAACTGTAATAAGAAAAGAGATTCAGCTGAGCATGGAAGGCCCTATGAGGGTGCATTGAGAAGGGATAGCAGGAGTAGCTGCTGACCAAAATCGCAGATTAAAAACATGTCCAAGTCCACTGTTGTTGTTCTATTGCACAGTTTGAGGTGGAGTGAGAGTCAAAGTAGGACTAGTATGCGATACAGTTCTAATAGATAATGTGTGATAGGGGTGGCGGGATCCCATGTGGTCCGCCATCGCTGTACCATGGAAGTGCATGACTGGGATGGCAAGATCCGCTTGGTTTGCCATCACCATGTAGGGAGTAGAGTATGAGCAGGATGCTGGTACCCCACCTGGTCCACCATCGCCGTAGTATAGTATGCGTAAAGTAAAGATGCAGGAACCATAATCTGTTAAATGAGAAGCACAGACCCAGGTAGAAAGGACGAGACCCTAAGTAAACCAAGCTGCATTGAAGGGGTTGAGAGAGCAATGAGATGAATCCTTTCGACTAGGTGTTGAGCAGGATGACGAGACCCACCATGGTCCATCTTCACTGTTGCAGGCGTTGTGCATGATGAAGGTTAGACCCTGTGACCCAGGAAGTATTGTGGGATAGGGATAGCGTGACCCCATGTGGTTCACCATCACCATATCTGAGTAATGTGATGGCTTCCATTGAGTATTGGGTGGTAGAGATGGTGGGACCCCACATGGTCCACCATTGCCATACCACATGAATGGGAAGGAAAGACCCCACGTGGTTTGCCTTCACCATAATAAGCAATAGTAGCATGATAGGGATGGTGAGACCCCATGTGGTCCTCCATCGCCGTACCACTAAATAGTGTAAGGTGGGAAGGTGAGACCCCACGTGGTTCACCTTCGCAACGGTAGGGAATAATGGCCATCGCTAGGCAAAGATAGTCCATATATAGTTCCAGGAAATCATGTACAAAATGGAATGAATTGAGCAAGAAATAGATGCCTCCTCAGAGGGATGGATGAACAGGATGGCAGGACCCCACGTGGTCCACCATTGCCATTACATGAAATGTATGGGATGGTGGGTAGAGTATTGTAGTAGTAGCAAGTCCATGTAGAAGGAGATGATGTTCCCATGAACTCCTGTTGATTACTATATGTTCAAAGGAAGCTGAATTGCTCTTTACTTGTAACCATTTCAAGTCTATAAGAAAAACATGCCTGTAGAGGGCACTACATCCCCGTGACATACAGGAATTACTGTGGATCTAATAGCCCTGGATGGAAGGGAAAACTCTCGGTTGGATCTGTGCTGGCTTGCATGAATGGCCAAATACAGAGCTGTTGGAACTCTATGTTGTAAAACCCGATGTAGGCTGTTGTGCCTAAAACCAGCCATGTCCCTCCTCTGATGGTTGCATGTTCCAAGGAGCCATGAGAAAAAAAGAAAATGCATCTTAAGAGGGGAACCTGGTCTGAGGATATTTTAATATGATTCACACACTTTCTTAAGTAGAATGGAGAGTTAGGGACTGGAAGAGAAAAAGCTGGACTTGTAAAAGACAGGACTAAAGACTCTGGGAGTATTCTATGTAAATTAAGACATGTGCTTTATCAACCTAACAGAAGTAAAGGCTGTTTATTACACAATACTGAACAGTTTTTATCTCTTGCAAAGCTGAAAATCAACTGCTTAATAACAGCAGGTCGCTTGGCAGTGTGCTGAGTGTACTTAACCTACCACAAGGGCAGACACTGGGGGTCGAAAATGGATTGTTTCCCATGACATGTAGATTGCAGCTCTCACACAGTATATTGGGCTTTGCAGTACCTCAGATAACCAGTTGTCTGACTGAGTGTAGCTAGGAAGGTAGCAGGTACACTGAGTGAGGACATGGACTCTGTTCCTTCGGCATAGAGGAATTAATTTGCTGCAAACACCCACGGGTATATCCAGTTGGTGACTAGCAAAATGGACACTAGGGATGGAAGTATAGAGAAGTGGCTATATGAGCATCACATCATTGCAGTAGCGAGATGAAAAGGCCCCAAAAAAAGAAGAAACAATCCCCCGGCAAGGCACCCCGGGACAAGGGCATGAACAGAGCAGTCGGGGAAGTGAACAAGAATCCAGGAGGAGCGGAGGTCCAGCAGCCAGGAGAGCGAGTGGCGGAGGTCAGGAATGTGAATGGTGAACTAGGCGGCACACAGCAAAGGGGGCCAAGTGGCAGCAGATGGCCAGAATAGGAGAAAAACAGCGGCGGTACTGGAAACGATGGGAAGGGGGGGGACATGAACAATGATACTGAGGCAGGGGCAGAAGAACTACACATAGGCAAGGGAGGGCAGAGGAAAATGAGGAGGGCCTGGAGGAGGGCCAGAAACAAAAGAAAACAGCGAGGAAAACAGACGGGGAGAAAAGGAGACAGCAAGCAAGAGAGCACCAGCAGAGAAAGGCAAGCCCCAACGGACGGCAAAAAAGGAGATGGGGGTGACAAAGAGAAAGGAGAGAACAGGGAGAAAGCAGCACCAGCCAAGCTGCCCAGGAACCCCAGTGCTGCTGAATGCTCAAAGCAGAGCGAGAGGCAGCCTGATGTTTAAATAGGGGATGGGGGAGGAGCTATTCTCCCCCCCACTGAACATCAGACTATAGCCTTCCAATAGTATTATCTCTTTTCTTATGCTAGCAAAACCCCTCCCAACACACCCCGATATTCTAGTTGCCTTGCTGTGGGCCTTGTTGCATGGCTGCATTCTTTAAGGGAGTAGCTTATGATGACTCATAGGTCTCTTTTCTTAGAAATAGTGCCCCTCTTAACCCCTCAAATCTAACACTCTATTCTGTGGTTCTTGTTCCCTATGTGCATTACCTTGTGCTTTTTGGTGTTGAATTTCAATTTCCAAATCTTGGACTACCTCTCTAACAATTGCAGGTGCCTCTGTAACTCCCTTACCATACTGGTGCTGTCTACTCAGCCACAGAGATTAGTGTTATCTACAAGGAGATGTATCTCACCCAGTGTTCCTTTTCCTATGTCACTAATGAACATATTGAAGGGGACTGACCCAAAATCTGACCCTGCAATCTCCCTCTCATGACCTCCCTCTCCCCCCATTTGACCCCATTAACCACCACCCTCTGCTGTCTGCCCCCAGCCAACTACCCAACCTTCTAACTAGCTTCTTCACTGCAACCAGATCCATTAACTTCTTCAGCAACCTTCTGCAAGATACTGAGTTGAATGCCTTGCTGAAGTTGAAATAGAGTAAATTCACTGTTTGTCTCCATCCACTGTCCTAGTTACCCAGTCAAACAAAACTATTAGGCTGGTCTTACAAGATATCCCTGCTATGAACCCATACTGATTACTATCTTGGAGCCCATTTCTCTTCAGGTAGTCCACTAGGTCCTCCTTGACTAGTGTCTCCATCAGTTTATCCACAACGGAGGTAAACCTGATGTACCTATTGTTATCGTGTTGCTCCTTGTCCCATCTCTTGTGGAGCAGAACCATATCTGGTACCATACAATCTTTTGTAACCACCACTGACTAATGTGAGTTATTGAATAGCTCAGGCAGGGGCTCAGCCAATTCTGTTGGTAGTTCCCTAAGCACACTTGGGTGCATCCCATCCGGCCCTGGAGCCTTATGTATTTTCAGGGCTACACACATTTTTTAATCTTTGTCCTGTAGTTACCACCTGTCCCATTTCTAGGATTCCCCTGACAGCAACTTTTATGCCACTTTCCAGCAAACACCAACTATTCCGCACTGTGAGTTATGAGCAGGAGTAGTTGTTAAGAATGGCTGCTTACTGCTCTTCCTCCTCTGTTACCCTACCCCCTGCAGCGGCCTAATAATTCTCCCACTCTTTCTTTTTTCCATCATGTATCTGAAAAACTATTTTTCTGCTCCTTTGACACCCTCCACAATATACACCTTTGTGCCTGCTTGTGCGTCTCTGACTGCATTCTTGGACTCTCTCATCCTTACTTGGTATTCACTCTATTCCATCTCCCCATTTCTCTTTGAATCAAATGAAGGCCCTTCTTTGGCCCTCACTGCCTCTCTGACCTTCTTATAGAATCAGATTGGCCTTTTGTGCCTGTTACTCTTGATAACTGTTCTCAAACATGATTTAGTTGCTTTGAGAATGGCCCCTTTAATTGGTATCCACCTTTTGCCCACTTATTGATTGTGTCCACCCCAAACAACTTATCCTGGACTAATTACCTCATCTGGTCAAAGTCTGCTCATCTAAAATCCTGAACCTCAGCTTTTCATGCGGGCGTACATGAACCCAGGGCCAGTTCAAACCATATGATGGCATGGTCAATGGAACCCAATGATTCCCCAAACCACCTTCTGCTTACCTCATTCAGATTGGTAAGCACCAGGTCATGTCAAGAATGGCAGCCTGCTGTATGGGTTCCCTGACCATCTGCCCCAGCAGGCAGTCCTGCAACATATACTACAGGGCCTACCAAACCCAAAGCAGGTTACTTCAGAAGTCATTCCAGTGTTATCACTCATCATCAAGACAAGAAGTCATCAGAAAATGTTGGAAAGATCACATGATGACTGCATGATTATCTGAGGATGACTTAAATAATATCCATGCAATCATTTTAAGCTCATTCTTCAGTCATTTCTCCTGCTGATTTCTGATGACAAAAATTTAAATAAGATTGTTTCCTGTTTCCTGTTTATAACTGACAAAACAAATCTTTTTAAAAATAAGAAAATATTTGGACAGAAGCAGAATGAAAGAACCAGACAAGGTAATTAGAAGTACTATAAAGCTGATAAATAATGGGATAGGGTAATTTAAAATAGGGGAAATACACAAGAATGTAAAGATGTAAGGCAAGAGATACCAATATACGCACACACATATATATATATATATATAAATGTGCATTTAAATAAAGTTGGAAAGCACCAACTACCTGCCTGCATACTGTTTTCTAGGTTAGCTGTTTTTTTTTCTTCTCCAATTCAGGTTAGCTGCATTTTCTTAAACTATATAAGGCACAACTTAAATTATGTCCATTAATATTTTAAGTTAAATAGATCATATTTATATGACATGAGGCTTTTTATTTGAAACTCAGCTTTATTAAATTCCAAAAGCATTACATCTACTAGGCCTGCTTCTTTTTCTCCACCTCTCAGTCGGGTGGTGGGTACATTCCTTACACATTAAACAAACACATACAGCATTAATAGATTGCAACGTACAACATTATGGTGTCTGAAACTTTAACTGGCTTGGTATTATTCATACCACTTAGAAGAGTCCCTTTTGGGTCCTCTTGAAACCTATGATACCAAGTCTATCCGTGTGTCCTCGCCCTTTTGCAAATCATGCTATATGATAGATAAAATATACCTTCTTGTATGGGTCAGGCCCCATAATTTAAAATGTTCCTTACTAGCCACAAATAAGTATCGAGGCTAAGCAGTTTGTTTCCAGTCCTGGTCAGTCAAAATATGCTAACTGCAGACCAAGATGAGGAACATGATGTTGTAAAGAAGAAAAATAAAAAAAAATATATATATATTCAGGTTAATAATCAATGTAATCAAGAACAAGAACCATAGATTTAAGCAAGTGATAATACCTGACAGGGTGGGCAGTATTGGGCAATACCAGACCACCCAGGGGCGTAATGAGGCCTGACGCTGCAGGCGGAGGGCCTTATAGCCCTTGGAAGGTCAGGTATTGCCCATACTGCCCACCCTGGAGGATATTATTGCACTTAGAAAATGGGCTACCAGTAGCATTTCTATATGTGATTTAATTAAAAATAAATAACAAAAAAATAATAGGGAAGAAATGAAGTTGAAGTGTGTCTGTTGTAAGTACTTCCTTTGTGTCTGTGCTGTTCTATTGCCATTCTCTTGTACTCCCCACCCTCCCCTGCATGAGTTCCTTAACAAGGCATTACATTTTTGGCATAGTTTCCCCCAATACTTGTTTCTAAAAAGTGAAAAGAAAATGTTTTCTTTATTTTGTCCTTCTTGCTAGATACTTTTGTTTTGAAAGTTGCAGTTGTGCACAATGAAGTCACGTGCAAGCAGGAAGCACAGAGTTGGAAAAATTAGGTGGCAGGGCAAGCGGACTAAATCAAAATGCTTTTTATTTTTAACACTAAAAGCGTGGTGTTAGTTTTAAATTTAAAATGCATTGAAACCCACTGTGACTGCAAGTGGTGTGCTTGAATGAATACCTTTTTGTCAGTCATGGGGAACGGAGAGCAGAGGAGGCAGAAGTGCTTTTAAAGAGGTGAGGTAACAGCCCATAGGAGGAGGCAGGGACAATCCGTATGCTGAACAGAGTTTCTTTTAATATGGGGCATAACTATGCTGAACACTTTTTTTTTTTAAATATTCAAAAGTTGAACTGAGGGACCGCTTGCTACTGAACAGAGCAAGCTGCTGTATAGAGGAGGCACGAGAGGAGTGTCAGGAGAGTATTGCTCTTGCCGTTGAGGGCGGTGCGCAAAAACAATGTTTGTTTTAGCGTGATGCACCAATAAAAAGAAAATACACTGTTTCTTTTTTTTTTATACATGCTTGTTCACATGTGGTGGCCACTCTGATAAAGGACCGTGCCAGTCTTCAGACCAGTATCTCTCGCTTAACGAGAGAAAAAAAAAATGGTGGCGATTTTAAATTTTGTTTTGCTGGTTTTGACCAATTGCAGAGCAGGGTGGACACCAGGATAGTTCACTGGGTTGGCATGGCTGGCACTTTTAACTTACAGGGCTCTCACTGTAATTTAATATACCCCATGCCAGCCAATCAGATTACTTTATTTCTAAAGCCCATTTTCTAATACAAAACAATCAACAAGAAACAAATGTGTGTGTGTGTGTGTGTGTGTGTGTGTGCCCCTTGCTCAGACCTGCCCCAGAAATGCAGCTTTTCAGTTTTGTTTGGATAAATTTGCCCATCCCTCCTCTGACAGGATGCCTAAAGGTCAAACCTCTTATGGATCCTTTGCCAGGTCTGTATATGACATCCATTGTTTTTGGAAATATTTCTTTACATCTTTATTTGCAAGTGCTCACTGTTGCTTTCAGTATTCATATTTCTTCAGGTTTACCACAATAGTGTAACAGCTGGGTGAAGAGTCTGGGGGGGGGTGAAAATGGGTGAGAAGGCCTTCTTCCAGTACATCAGAGAGAAAAGGGTTTTCAAGGATGGGATAGGCAAGCTGAAGAAGTCGGAGGAGTGGGTGGAGTGTACTGTGGAAAAAGCTGAAGTACTTAACAGGTACTTCTCTTGAATTTGTACAAAGGAGAAGGAAAGCCCGGTCCCTCAGGGAAAGAAGGAGGGGTAGTGGGTGGGAGGAGCCATGGATGGGGAGATGGACATTGATAGAGTGAAGAAGGGTTGAAAGGCTCTGAAGGTGGATAAGTCCGTAGGACAGGATGGCATATACCCAAGGGTTCTGAGGGAATTAGTGGAAGTGCTGATGGGCTTCTTGGTGGACCTCCTCGAGACCTCTCTTAAAACAGGAGTGGTTCCCCTGGACTGGAGAATATTGCAAGTATTGCTGCAACATGATAGTGGGCCTAGGGATGATCCAGATAATTATCGGCTGGTTAGTCTGACCTCGATGGTGAGGAATCTCTTGGAGACTATGCTGAAGGAAAGATGGGTAAACTATCTAGATGATAACAGACTCCATGATGATAGACAGCATGAGTACATGTTGAGGCGGTCATGCCAGACCAGCCTAACTGATTTCTTTGACTGGGTAGCAAGGACAGTGGACAGGGGCCAAGCAGTGGTCATACTGTATCTGGATTTCAGTAAGGCCTTTGACTCTATTCCCCACAGGAGATTGATTAGGAAGCTGGAGGACTAGGAGGTTGGAGCAAAACGGGGTATGTGGGTAAAACACTGGCTGCAGTATAGAAACCAGACATTTGTGGTCAGGGAGGTGAATTCTTGGATGCTAGACCAGTCACTAGTGGGGTCCCACATGTTCGGTGCTCGGCCCACTGTTATTCAACATTTTCATCAGCGATTTTGCCAAAGAAGTAAAAAGCAAAATATTGAGGATGAAATAAAGCTCTGTATAGAGGATGGATATGGAGGAAGGGAGACAGGAATTTTGAGGAAGACTTGGCTAAAATAGAGACATGGTCGAGTATTTGTCAACTGGGATTCAACACCAAAAAGTGCAACATAATACACTTAGGTGCAAAGGTCCTAGAGACCAGATATTGACTGGGGAGTGTGCAGGTCACCAAGTCATTGGAGGATAAGGACTAGGGTGTGATCATCATGAGTGACATGAAGCACTTGGCACAATGCAAGATAGTAGTGGTTAAGACGAACAGGATGATAGGATGCATAGCCAGGAGTATTACCAACAGAAAGGCAGAGATCATCCTGCCACTGTACAGGTCACTGATTAGGCCGCATCTGAAATACAGCATGCACTATTGGAACTGTTACCTAAAGAAGGAAATCAGCTTACTGGAGGCAGTGAAGGGCAACCAAGATGATCCAGGAACAACATGATAGGCCCCTCCAAGAAGAGACTTAGAGATCTCAATATTTGCTCCGCAGATGATAGAAGGGAGAGGGGTGGCATGATTGAAACCTTTAATTACCTTAAGGGTTTCAACAAAGTGAACTCTGAGGGTCTAGTCTACCTTAGTGGGAACAAGACCACTAGGGGCAATGCCTCAAACTGGTTGAGAGGTGCTTCAATAAAGAAATGAGGAGGCGCTTTTTCACTGAAAGGGTAGTAGCAGAGTGGAATGAGTTTCCAGAGGAAGTAGTCTCCCTGAAGACTATTGATAACATCAAGATTTGCTGGACAGGGCAGAAGGAAAAATTGCATTGAGAGGGGGATTATAGGGGGATGTTGAGGGGGAGAGAGGGGTGGATAGCCGGGAGGAGGGGGCGGATCACACAGTGGATATTGAGAGGTCTGCAGACTTCAGCAGACTAGACAGACCACAAAGCATTTTACTGCTGGCTAGTTTCAAATGTTTGTATGTTCGTATGTCATATTGTGACTCTCTGTTCTATTGTTTCACTTAGTTGTTTTTATAACAACATGCTATTAAATAAAAGGTTTTAAAAGTGCTGGTCTCAGCTGGCATGGTGGCACAGCAGCAGCACTACCACTCATGATGACAATGACCCGAACCACAAAATTCAGGAATGGGCCTGAGTCAGAGGGTTGGGTGAGGGAGGAGGATTGAGCATCCCAGAGGACGCTCCCCAGGTTTTCAAGCATGTCTGTGATACCACCTCCTGGTGAGGAGCTGGTAGTCGGGGAAAGGGGATGCTGATGGAAGGACACTACTGAAATTTTGAGGGTCCTGTGGTGTGCACAGATAGAACCTGAATGGCTGCTTGTTGATATAGGGGAAGATGGTGGCCACACTGGGCTGCTGTCCACAACTGCTGCTACATTCTGCAGAGATTCAATAAGTTTTAGAGTTTATTTTAGCGTTTATTTTGTGTTTTAAGAACTTTAGTGGCAGTCTGCAAGTTTATTAATATATTGATTTAGTTAGAGGGTTAGGTTTAGTGATTAGTAGCAGATAGAGGGATGTGAGTGTAGAATAGGAGTTAGCTTTTTTGTTTTGTAGATAGCGTGTTTTAATGTAGTGCATATATTTATTCTGTCATTCATTTTCTGTGAATTTATTTGGCACTGATGGAGCGCTACACAGTTTTACCGGTTTACATAAAGATATGTGATGATTTGATTCTGACTATCTTCAGGAATTATTGCTGTGCTGTGGAGACCACGCTGGTTGGGGAGAATGCTGGTTAGGGAGAGCTTGGCGGCTAAGCATGTACTGCTTGCATTGCCCCGATACCATTTAAACTGTTGGATGTATTTACCTGGACAACAATTTGCTGAAGGAGGATTTTTGCTGCTTTGCTTCTGGAGGATTCAACTGTGAGGAAAGATTGTTTTGCTGCCGGGCATGTAGTGAACTCTGGGCTGCTCCAGCAAGTAGTTGGTTGGCATTGCCGGGCACTTCCTGGTCGATTATTGCCACAATTGGTGGGAGAGAAGCTAGGAAAAACCCTCCAGGATGTTTGAATTAGCTGTCGTTATTTGCACAGTTTTGCAACTGGCTGGCATAAGAATGTTTGATCTCCTGCAGTCCCAGAACTGTCTTTTTGCCGCAGTTCTGAGTGACAATCCCAGAGACGGTTTTTGGAGAGAAACTGCTGCAAAGTGAAGAGAAAAACTAGCTTTCTGGATAAACTGGGTAACTGTGAGTACTCCACCAGTGTAAATGTGAATTGATAATTTGATATAAAGCCCTAGGGGTAGCTTGTTAAAGGGCTAAAACAAAGAATTGAGCAAATAATGCAGCAGTGGCAGTGAGAGAGCCACAATGCTAAGGACATACTGATTATTAACTGAACTGTTGGCCAGGAAGTGAGAGTTTCTGTGCCATTGGATGAACTATACATTAAGCAGTGAAAGCCCTACTGCTTTGCTGTCTGAACTAAATAAGTATCTGGACTATGTGCACTAGAGACTTTTTAAAGTTTGATTTTAATATATAGGAACACATACAAACACAGGAGAGAAAGAAGTAAGTGCCTCCACTGGGACTGCCTTTGAATTGTTATGGTATTAGGTGGGTTGGGGAGGCTGGTGTGATTTTGTTTGCGTGAGTGGGCGTGTGTATGATTGGTACGTGAGAGTGGGTGTAGTAATTTTCTGGGTTGATAAAGGTTATTATTATTTTTGGGGGGAGGGGGTTGGTGGGGTTATTCTTTGGCTTATTGGGTTATTGTAATTCTCCGTCAGAATGTATTGGGGATCTAGGGCTACAAGGTGCAGCTACTCAGCAGCTCAGCTGCATCACCTTTGCCCCTTTGAGCTCCTCATTGCCTGCTGAAACATACAGGAGATGCAAGACCTTGGGGATTGCTTGTGGGGGGGGAGTCAGGATGGGGGGCTGTAGGAGTCATTGCCGGGGAGTCATAGATTTGGGTGGTGAGGCCCAGGAGGTGGCCTGAGGAAAAATGGAAGTTGGAGAGGGGTCCTCCCTGTCTGATTCTCATACCCAAGGGCTCCACCTGTGAGAGTGGGAAGGTGGCTGATCCAGCAGCCTTCCCTCATCCTACTTGGGCTGTGCTTTGCAATGCCGGGTCAATAAGGAACAAGACTACAACAATATCGGACTTGGTATCCTCAGTAGACCTGGCTTGCATCACAGAGATCTGGCTGGATGTAAATGCAGCTCCCATCTTGGAGGCAGCGGTGCTGGCTGAGTACTCTGAGATAAAGGGGCAGGGGTGTGGCCATTTGTTTAAAAGCCAACCTGAGCCTTATGGTGCTACCAGTGAGTTCTACTGGATCATATGAGAGTGTGACCATGTGAGGGGGTCCTGGCAGAGGTTACTGCTCACCTGGTGGGGAGAAGGAATTCTTGTGAGTGGTCAGAGACTTTGTCACTGGCCTGCTGTTGGAATCCCCCAAATGGTTAATTCTGGGGATCTTAATGCCTGGGCTGATGACGGACTCTTGTTCTTTGGATGTGACCACCTGCAGAGTATGGAAGCTCTGGGCCTGTTGCAAGTTGTCAGCTCAGCAACCCACTCGCACTGTCACACATTGGACCTGGATCTTGGGGTTGATGACCTCAAGATTGATCAGGTCATTTGATTGGATCATAGCACCATGGGGTTCACATTTGGGGCCTCCTCCCTAGAGGGTCCACCTCTATGGAGATGGTCTTGTACTGCCCTTTTATGAGAATTGTCCCTAACAGGGCTACTGGCGGTGCTGGACCTATCGAGTGTGGATAATGTGTGTGCGGCCGGGCCAGAGGAGGCAGTGGTGGCCTATAATAGGGCCATCAGTACAGCCTTTGACTTGATCGCACCTGTCCGTGTCCAACCCTTGTCTGCTCGCCGAATGCCCCTGGTTTGATGGGGAGCTTAGGGAGTTAAAGATAAAGGATTGGACGTTGGAGCGGTGATGGAGAAGATCTGGAGTGATGGAGGACAAATTGGCCCTGAAGTCGTATTATGGTGACTATCAGGGGGCAATCTTCTGAAAGAAGACAGATTTTTTGTCAAGGGAGATTGCTGCGGCAAGGAACAGACTGGCACAGCTCTTCTGCATGGTGGATGGGCTATTATATCCAGCCTGTCTCCGTGCGGGAGGGGCTGGTTCAAGCACAAGGTGCAAAGAGTTTGCTCTGTTCTTTGCCAACAAGGTGTCCTCTATCAGAGCTGAGAGGTCTTCCACCATCATTAAAAGAGTTTGTGGGGATCAACCTGAGGTGTGCCAGGGCATCCCTCTTGCCTGGGCTAAGTTCAATCCAGTTGGAGTGGAGGAGGTGGTGGATATAGTCTTGAGGCTGTGACCAACACATTGTGACCTTAACCCAAGTCCAACCCGACTTTTGGTTGGATGTGTGGATCTGACTGGATCTGTGGTTGCTGGCATTGTCTGGAGTTCCTTTGAGTGTGGGTTCTTTCCTGTGGCATTGAAGGAGACCTTGGTTAGACCCCTATTGGAGAAAGCCTCAATGGACCCAGAGTGTCTCAGCAACTGCAGACTGGTCTCAAACCTCCCATTTTTAGGGATGGTTTTAGATAAAGTGGTGGCAATCAAGCGCGAGACATGTTTCACCTCCTCTGCCACTTATGAATGTTTCCAGTCTGAGTTCAGATCAGGGCATAACATGGAGACTGCCCTGGTGAAGGTGCTAAATGATCACCTAATGGTGAGAGATAGAGGAAAACATATCATCCTAGTCCTTCTCGATCTCTCAGCAGTGTTTGATACCGTGGACTATGAGGTGCTACTGGACTGATTGCAGAACTGGTGTGGACTAACCAGAACTGTCATCAACTAGTTTGGGTCCTTCCTCATGGATAGAGTGCAAAGGGTGATACTAACATACTAAAATGCCAGCAGAATAGGCCTAACGGTCTTCCGTGTCTGCTCGTTTGGTCAGTCCCCAGCCTGGGTGTTGACCTTGCTGTCCCTCTCACCTTCTCTGGCTTCACCCTTCCCAGTTCCGGATATTCTTGCTGCATTGGATTTTGCTTCCAGAACCCTTCCCCTGTACCTGTCCCACCTCTTGAACCCCTCCACTGTCTCTGCCTCCACCAGCCCCCCAGGCAGTGCATTCCATGGCTCCACCACCTCTCAGTGAAGTAGCACCTCCTCCTTTCTCCCCTGAATCTTCCCCTCCAGCTTCCACCCATGCCTCTAGTGGCCCCTTCCTCCTTCCTTCGATGCACCCCGACTGTTCCTCCCTATTTATCCTCTTCATGTACCTAAAGACCTCTATCATGTCCCCCGGTCCCTTCTCTCTCCAATGTGTACATATTTAGCTCTTGAGCCTCTCCTCATAGGTCCTGTCCCCAAGCCCCAAATCATTTTGGTTGCCCTCCTCTGGACCCTCTCCAGGAGGTTAATGTCCCGCTTTAGTGGGCCTCCAAAACTGCATGCAGTACTCAAGGTGCGGCCTCACCAAGCAGTTATACAGAGGAGTATCACTTCCTCCTTCTGGAGTGATCCCCTAGCGATGCATCCCAGCATCCTGTTGGCCTTGGCTGTTGCCCTCCTACAAGTCTCAGAGTTGTTCATCTTGACATCCACCACCACCCCAGGTCCCTCTCAGCCATCGAGACTTGTAGCATTTCCCCAGGGTGTACACTCGGCCTGGGTTTCTGGCCCCAGGTGGAGTACATTTGCATTTCCCTGCATTGAACCCTCAGCTTCCACTTTCTAGACCATCTTCCAGAGCCTCCAGGTCCCCTGTAGGGCCACCCTCCCTCCTCCCCATCCACCACCACCCCAGTTTCGAGTCATCTGCAAAGAGACTCATCTCCTCCTGATTCCTGTCCTTATGTCAGATACGTAGGCATTGAACAGAAGGGGCCCAAGGACTGATCCCTGTGGGACCCCACTAATGACCCTCCTTGGGGATGAGACTATCCCACCAACTACGACCCTCTGGGTCCGGTCCTGGAGCCAATTGCCTATCCATCTGATCATCTGGTTCCCCAGCCCCATTTCTCCCAGCTTATCCAACAGGCCCACGTGAGGAACAGAGTCAAATGCCTTGCTGAAGTCTAGAAAGAGGACATCCACTGGTCTACCTAGGTCCAAGGCACTTGTCACCCAGTCATAGAACTCCACCAGGTTTGTCTGACATGATTTCCCCGCGGGATGAATCCATGCTGTCTATTGTCCAGGCACCCTGACTTATCCAGGTCCCCCCCTAGCCTCTCCTTGACAATGCCCTCCATCACCTTGCCCACCACCGATGTCAGGCTGACAGGCCTGTAGTTCCCTGCCACCTCCCTTGATCCCCCCTTGTGGATAGGCACTATATGCGCCACCTTCCAGTCTTGGGGCACCCACCCTGTCCTCAGAGAGATGGTGAAAAGCTCTGCCAGGGGTTTTGCCAGGACATCTGCAAGTTCCTTCAGCACTCTGGGATGTAATTTATCCTGCCCCGGTGCTTTCTCCATCTTAAGGGAGCTGAGGGCTTCCCTCACTCTCTCTGCTGTGATTTCCACTTCCGGTACCCCTTCTCCCTGCTTAGCCCTCCCCCCACCTGCCAGTGATGCCTCCCCCTCTCCCCAGACCTGCCGATCGGTAAGGGTTCCCCCCTCCTCAGTATCTCTGTCTCCTCCCATGTATGATGCAGCACCCTCATTTTCCTGGTGAAAACTGAGGTGAAGTACTCATTTAGTACCTCAGCCTGCTCCCCAGGTCTTGTGCCCATCTCTCCCCTGATTTAATCCTGCTAATCTGCCCCTTCATCCTTCGTTTTTCCCCAATGTATCTAAAGAACCCCTTGTTCCCTCTCCTAATTTCCCTGGCCAGGTTCTGCTCCTTCCTTGCCTTAGCCGCCCTCACCACTCTAGTGGTCCTTCTAGCCATCAGCTCGTACTCCCCTCGATCTCTTTCACTCCTAGAGCACTTGAATTGCTTATAGGCTGC
Organism: Neoceratodus forsteri; assembly: GCA_016271365.2. Lineage (NCBI taxonomy): Eukaryota > Metazoa > Chordata > Ceratodontiformes > Ceratodontidae > Neoceratodus > Neoceratodus forsteri. Next base: position 309,483,697 of record CM028133.1, read on the forward strand.
TTTCTTTCCCCGCACCACCTCCTGGACCTCCCTGGTCCACCAACAGGGTTTTTGGGCCCTACCGCATTTTTGTCTTACTCTTGCACAGGTGCTGGTAGCATCCTGCACCCTCTCCTGATGATTTCACCCACTATTAGCGCCCATGTCTGACCCAATCCCATCCAAATGCTCCTTAGGATCCTTCCCATTTCTAAAATCCGCCCCTGAAGTCGGTTACTCCATCTTTGTGCAGCCTTCTACCCTCCTAGGTCCAGGCAGAACCAGACCGTGGCATGGTCACTCCCCGCCAATGGGTCCCTTACCTCAGGCCCCAATCTGGTCACTGTCTGCCAGACCACATCCAGTACCTGCCTTCCTGGTCGGTTCCCTCACCTGCTGAGTTAGGAACGCTGCTTGAAAGACATCCAACAACCTCTGTTCCTGGTCACAGAGGATGTCATAGTCTCCCAGTCTGTTCTCGCATGTTTAAGTCCCCCAACACCACCACCGTTCCTCTGCCCAGTCTGCAGTGTCTCCTAACATCTGCCACCAGACTGTCCTCCAGCTCCTCCGCCAGGGCAGGGGGTCTATACACCACTCCTATTCTTACTCTCTTGCCCCCCTTGTTATCAAGGTGACCCAAATCGCCTCCACGGTTCCCTCTGCCTCCTCTACTCCCCCTATGCCAATGCAGTTTTTGACTATCATTGCTACCCCTCCTCCCCTTCCCTCCCTCCTGTCCTTCCTGAACATAGTGTATCCCTCCAGGTTCAGGTCCCAGTCATGTCTTGCAATGGCCCAAGTCTCAGTGACTGCTGCCACATCCACTGCTCCCTCAGTTAGCATCACCTGGAGCTCAGGGATTTTATTGCCCAAGCTCCTGGCATTTAGCAGGACTACCTTCCACCCTTTCCCTATAGTTCCATTTCCCCTGCTCGTGTTCCCATGGGGATTCTGTTTTCCCCTGGTCTGCACTTTGCCAGTTGGCCTTTTCCTGCAATCCTCCTGGTCCCCAGGGTGGAGACAGAGTTCCTCCTGATCGCACCCCTTGTCAGCCTTTTCTCCCATCCCACCCCTTTCACAAGTTTAAACCCACTTTTCACCAATGAACCTCTATTTTCAACTTAAGGATTCCTCCTCCAAATTGAGATGTAGTCTCATCTCAGCATACAGCCTCATCCTCCCAGGTCTCCCCTGTCCCCATCAACCCATACCTCTGGCCTCACACCACCCCTGAGCCACTGGTTTATCTCCCTAATTTTCCTTTTGTGTTCCCACTAGCCCTTGGCACTGGCAGGATTTCTGAGAAGGAAACTGTGCATCCTATGTCATGACAGACCCTGGCGAGCCCCTGAATCTTGCCTGTATCTCTAGCTCGCTATTTCTCAATGTCATTTGTACCCAGGTGGACCAGTATGTCTGGGGAACCCCACAACTTTGCCAGCTGATATACTCATGCTTAGCCTGTGCACCGTTAGTCCAGGGAAGCATCTTGTTCTAACTGGCCAGGCTTCTCCTCCCTATCCCATTTGATACCCCTGATCATAGAATCCCCAGCAGGAGCACTCTGACCACTCCTTTCCTCCATTCCCCCTTCCATGTCCTCATCCTTTCTACAGGCCCCTCCACCCAGCTGGCTCCATGTTCCTTCCCTTTCTGGGTGCCACATGCCACCCCTCCTTATTTACCATGGCCACCCCTCCCTCCAATCCTATGCCTCCTCCTCCTGAGTATCCTTCTGTTCCTTGCTAATTCCCCTCACTGCTCTCTCGCAACTGGTCCTTCTCCGCCATCTGCTAAACTAGCCTGGCTCATCCTCCCTTCCTTCCTGTCTCCATTTAGTTCCTCCTTGCTAGTCGTGCTCCCCTGGCCTAAACCCTCAGCTCCCTTTACTGAATCCTCCTTGTACTTCTGGTCCTTCTCCTTTACCTTTCCTCCCAACTGGTGATGATGGGGCTTTCCTTATCAAGCCTGAGGCCACTATGTTGTGGAGTTCCACAGGGGTCAGTCCTGTCACCCTTGTTATTCACAGTGTACATGCTGCCATTGGAAGACATTATTGGGTGGTATGGGCTGGGTTTTCATTGTTACACTGATGATACCCATCTATTCCTGTCATGTGCACCTGAAAGCCAGGTGGCGGCTCTGGTGCTGAACACCTGCCTGGAGGAGATACAGACTTGGATGACCCACAACTGGTTATGACTCAATCCAGACAAGACGGAGGTACTAGTGGTGGATCTGGGTCATCAGTGAGACAGAGGGGGGTTTGGAGATTCCCCCTGACTGGTTTTGCGGGTGCTTCCCTGGCCCCTTCTGTTCGGGTTAGGGATCTGGGCGTGGTCCTCAATGACAGTCTGACACTTGATGTACAGAAGTCAGCCGTCATCAAAAGTGGCTTTTACCATCTGAGGAACATTGCCTGGATCCGTGACATGATTCCAGCAGTGAACCCGACCACCCTGGTATGTGCCTTTGTCACATCCAGGCTAGACTGCTGCAATGACCTGTATCTGGGGCTTTCTCAAGGCAATCTAGACCATCTACACCTGGTGCTGAACATGGAGTCTAACTTGTTGACTGGTGGTTTGAGATTTGACCATGTCACATCTGTCCTCCGTGAGCTGCCCTGGATGTCAATAAGGTGGAGGATTGCTTTCAAGGTCAGATTGCTGACCTATAAAGCCCTGCACGGGAGAGGGCCGGCCTACCTGCAAGACATCCTGGTTCCTCATCACCTGTCGCAAGCTCTCCACTCTGCTGAGGGTTGTTTCCTTGTGGTTCCCAGGGCCAGGTTGCAGCATTCAGGGGACCGTGCATTCTCAGTTGCTGCACCAACCCTGTGGAATGCTCTACCAATACATCTAAGGGAGGCACCCTTGGTGGATGCCTTTAAAAAAGGTCTAAAATTGCTTTTATTTAATTAGGCATTTTCCCTAAGCTGAAGACTGGTCAATTGATGGTTGTTTTATGACTAAGTGTTTTAAATAATGATAGACAGAATTTAATTTGGATCTCTGCACTATGTGTTGGAAATTGTTACAAGTCATGTATGGAGTGTTTTTAAATATTGTTAAGCACCCCGAGCCTCAGGGAAGGGGTGCTATATAAATAAAGTTTCTATCTATCTATCTATCTATCTATCTATCTATCTATCTATCTATCTATCTATCTGTCTGTCTGTCTGTCTGTCTGTCTGTCTGTCTGTCTGCAGGGATTTATTTAACTCTAAAAATTGATTAGCGTTTTGCTCATAAAAGTGCTAAATCTTTGTGAAAATGCATAGCTCTTGCCTCACTGTGTTTGACAAACACAGCACTTCTAGAAAATCTATATGAATACTTTCTGTACAGTTAGTATAGTCCCAAGAAAAAACCTGCTAATCAATTATTTAAAACCCTGGTCTGTCTATCTGTCTATCTATCTATCTATCTATCTATCTATCTATCTATCTATCTATCTATCTAACTGATGGACCCTGACACACACTTGTGTGAGTGCACACCAACAGCTCTCGTCACTCCGTGTCCCAGGGGTAGGAGAAAAGCAAAAAGGAGAAAACACTTTAGCTGAGGCACAATGACACACAGCTGACCTAGGGCCCACCTGTGGACCAAGCAGAACTTCCATTGGGGGATGGCCCACCCCATTAACTCTGCTCTCTGGGTTAAGCCAGGGAGGAACAAGGAAGCATGGGTAAGTCCAGGAAAAGGCAAGTGACAGTGCTGAGGGACAGCTGATGAGGGCAGACTGTATGTGAGGAGTCAAAGAAAGTGGAGATCAGGGCTGGCAGAGTAGTGCTTGCTGAGAGTGTGCTGCATGAACACATGGAGAGGTTCAGGATTGAGTCTTGACCTGACTCCCATGTTCCAGGATGGCAGCTCTCTGGGCGTGCTGCAAAGGCAGTGTGCACAAGCCCTGTAAAGGGTTGGTTAGTACTGGTCCACAGTGCCGCCTCCTCTAGATTGTGAGGAACCAGATGACCATATGGAGTGAGTTCCTCCACCACTGGCCAGAGCAAGAATTGCATCAGATATGCTTTGTAATGGGGTGGAGGAAGGACATACATGGGGAAAAGCCCTCCCATTGGTGTTTATGATGTCCAGCCCACCACCACAATAACTGGCACTGCCCTGCATAACCAACCAATGCTTGCATTACATAATTACGTCCTTATGTGATCCTTAACTCCTAGCCTGAGCACCACCAGAGTGGGCACATTTTAGGACATCGCCAACTATCAGGAAGTCTAGGTTTGAATGTTGTATAGTGGAAGGAGGCCAAGAAAATGTGGTAGCAAGAATGACCTGAACAAGCTAGCAGGTGGTAGCCAACACCAAGACAAAGGGGAAAAAAATTGTAAATCTGGAAAGACAGAAGTGCAAGCCAGCTGAAAGTCCCCACATTGTATGAAACTGCTACGGCACACTAGCAACATGGATTTGTGCCTTAAGTTCAGGACAGCAGAAGAAGTGTCTGGTAGGAGGTCAAAAGAGCACCCAGTATGAGGATCTCCTTTGATTCACTTGTAAACTACTCTGATGGCAGCTTCTGGCAGTGGCATGGTGGCAGTGCTCTGGGCAGCATAGGAGGCACCATGCCCAGGAACTCCCTGAAGATGTCATGGTGGGTTTGCACATGATCTGATTTGATTAATCGATGCCATGCCTTTCTAAACAGGCAAGTGACAAAGATTTTTTGCTCCTTCTCTGGACTTCTTCTGTCCCTAGGCACCACACTGTTTTGGGCACAACAAGCCCAGCTACCCCAGAACCCATTGCCACCCACAATCTACAGGCTCCCAGGTTCCTAGTCCATCTGATGGCTCCCAGCTTTGAAGTAACCATTTGCTGCGGAAGGGGGATTGCCCTGTTGAAATAAGGGAAGGAAGCAGCTTGGTAGGTTAAGGATTGTGGTGGCGCACCAAAGGGACTGATGGTGTGGAGGCAGGGGGCTGTCACCCAGCATTCTACTTAGAGGACATTGTTCCCCCTGTTTTGGTCCTTACCCCTCCTACTGCCCATAAAAACACATGTACCTAGGGAGTGTTAGAAAGTGGCATATGGCTATCCACTCCATTCAAGATAACACCACCATGCTACCACCAGGAGCCACTCACTATGTGATGAAGCAGGGATGGAAAATGGCATCAGCTTTGACAAATGCTACCAGATTTTGTATTGGGCTTGTAGCATTTTACTTTGACTAGCTCTGCTGCTTGAACTGGAATGCCAGTAGAATTTGTGGCTCTTCCGAGCCACTAGCCATGCTGGTTTATGGCTGCAGAATTTAATTTTAACCTCTGTGCAGTACCCCATACTTCCCTGAAAGGAACATTTCCTCTCAGATGCCCTGTTTTCCAAAATATTGGTCTCCGTTCCTGTCATTCTGGACTCAAGGTATGAACCAGGGTCAAAAGTGATGGCTGAATTCATTTGTTTGTAGGTAACATCACCTGGAAGGCTGTATGGTAATGATTTTCAATTCCCAAATGAAAGCAATACTAGAGTATTCATTATTTTGATTGAATAACGAATATGTTCTACACTAAGAGTGTGTGATTAATGAATATTAATTTCCAAATACCACAGATAACAGGTTATTGCATGGATCCAGAGTACTGAGTATTTTTTCTGTTTATGGGTATTTAGGGGAAAATATTCAGGACACTTTAAAGAATTAAATAAAAGCTATATCCTTCCCCTAGTGTCCAGAGTTCCATCCATTCCCAACTCCAGAATTTTCACCCTCCACTCTGCTGCCTCATGTGAGAGAAAGTGGGGGGGGGGGAGGAGAGAGAGTTTTGTTAATTTCTTTATCATCCATCTGCTGGTCCTGCCCCCTTCTGCATCAGCTGTCATGGCTTATCTCCCCATGAAGGGGTAGGGGGACTATGACATCACTCACCGAAGAATAAATCCCCATCCGGAGGAGGGTGTTGTCACAGGTGGAGGGCCTGCAGGGTGCTGACTCATATTTCTGCAGGACCTGGGATTTACCTCTTGTTCTCCCCTTGGAGGAGCAGGCATGCGGGGCTGTCATGATATCACTGTGCACATTCCTATACACAGAACATTGATAGCCACTGGTCTTCTGCCCAGTTAGTGGTCCCAGGCTTATTGCCCCCCCAGCACCGGGTCAGAACATAGCTGACCACAATGCCGTTGGCAAGGACATTGTGGCAAAAATACCATCAGATTTATTTTTGCTGAGGGCTTTGCCCGCAGCACCACCCAACGCATGGGGGCTCTGCCACCCACACACCCCCGTATTTAAAGTTTATCTCTCGGGGGGGGGACAGATCACAAGGAAAGTTAAAATTTTTGGGGCCACAGAATACTGTTTTCACGGCCCCTTGTAAATATTCAAAGTCCTGAATACAGTAAACTGTTCGGAGAACAGGATTAGAACCCTGGTCTCCACTGCCTCCCAGATGAGCTGCTCCAAGCCCCAGCCCTCCATGCCATGGGAGCAGCTTGGCCTTCCCCTCATATTTTGCTGCCCTTGTCCTGTAGCAGCACCATGGATAGTGATCAGGGGAGTGCATATAGCAAGCACTTTACATTCCTGCCCACTGTCCATGGTAGCGCTACAGGAACTAGTGCTCTCTTGCCTGGCACTATTCCTGTAGCACAGATCTGACGAGGTACCTACTCCTCAGCCACTGCTAGGGATCAGGTTTGTGCTGAGTGTTGTAACCCTCCCTCCTTGGAGAAGGAGAGTGGTATGACAGATGCTTGATTCTCTTCCCCTCAGCCACCCTCTGATGCCACAAGCTTGCTCATGAACTTGGGTCATTGGTGCCGCTAGTTTTAGTGCTTCTGCTGCAGTGGCATGCTGGCTCAGAATGAGATGTTTTTAAAATGAAATTCACATTTAAAGGGTTCCCTCTTCCTAGACCAATCCTCCAAATTCCCAAAATGCTTTATTCTAATCCTGGACCCCGGTTTTGTCTCCAGACCTTAATGTGGAAGGCCAATAGTAAGAAGTTTCAGCTTGCCAGTTGTCCCCCAGCACATCATCCTTTTCAGGCTGTAGCAGTCACTGATAAAGCACAGGGGTATGTGCAGTCTGGAAGAAGAGTATGAGTAGTTGCTTTATCAGTCATGCTTTATCAGTGATGGACAGTAAATGAAAGGATGGTCACTGCATAAGGAAGGGGTGGCTGGGAAAATCAGGTCTTCTTTCATTTGGCACTCTTCCATAGCAGGTCTTCTTCTTCATTTGGCACTCTTCAGTCATTGTTTGGAGGTGGGAAGTGGGATGGTTATGAAAATAATGTAATTTCAAATGATGGTGTTCGCTCATGTTAGAGTGCCAGGAGCAGTCATTTTTTAAGTTTATACATTATTTCACTTAGCTGCATATTATAATAAGAGACTCACTCCCTTCCATACACATCTATATACCCGCTTATGCACTCCTAGTCCTCTCATCCATTACCCCAGGGATTCCCCCTTTTCCCAACTGGCCCTGACCCTACCCACACACTGATGGGTGCCAAGAGCAGCCAATGTCTCTGTAAAGGAGAAGGCATCATTGGCATTCCATGGCATACGGAGGGCAGACCTTCTTGTGTCATCATCTGTACAACTAATGGTTTCCTCACTTGTTTTCTGGCCTTCCACACCTGGCCTCAGCCAGTGGCACCCTACAGGACCATGCATCTGGTGGGTACTGGCTAAGGTAGAGTGATCACCCACATCATCAAAGTCTGCTCTGCCTCCCACCAGAGGATTAGCTAATATAGCAGGACACTCACCATCCTTGTCCCTTGTGTCAGAACACCATGTCTCCACATTGTACCCTAGATTCCACCAGACTAATGTGGGGGAGTTGGGCTCAGGTTTTGAATCTGAATCTCCCAAGTTCTGGTGCTGTGCACCACCAACCAGTGTCAATGGGTGGGGTGGAGCTGGCATTTTTTAAAAACAGATTGCTCTCTGGTAAGGGGCTTACCTGATTGCCCCTCAGGGTTGCCTGGTCTTCCGTTTCACCCTATAGTGGTTTGTCATCTGGCTGGAGTCCCTTAGTGTCCCTGAAGCCTCAATCCACCCCCTGCATTGCTTTTGGCCAGAATCAGGGCTGGAGAACTGAAGTGCTGAGCCACTGAGTTGCTTTTGCACTGCTGTGCATTTTGGCTCCTCACACATGCGCATTGGCACACTTGTGTTTTTGAGTCGCTGTGGCTGCCAAACAAGTGCCTCTCTAGTGGTCCCAGTCCTGAAGTTCTGTTAATTGGGGACCGGAGACCTGGAGGAAGCATTTGAGGAGCCTCTAAATTATTTTATTAAAGAGTGCCAATGAGCACTGCTGGATTGAGGGGGCTCATGAATACTAATAAGCCAAGCCTGACCAGCGCCTGGGGGAAGCTGAATCGGAGCTAGTGACAGGCTGGGGGTAAAATAAAATTATAAGATTCTGCAGCCAGGTGATAAAAGTGAAAGGCTGCTATTAGACTTTGGGGGTGCCGAGTAATAAACATGTATATTTTGGCTGCACTAGGACTGGGAAGTGGGGACTGCTATTTAGGCTGCATGAATAATAATGAGAGGAGCCTGTTACTGCTTAGGGACAATGCATATCGGCAGCATCGACAGGCAGTGTGGCTAAGTAAAAATGTGGAACTCAGCAGCTGATGGTAGGGGGCAAAGCCTGCTAGTGGACTGTGGGGGGGGGGGCAAATAAAAATAAATATGTTTTATTCTGACTGCAGGGACATTTTGAAATTGGGACATATAAGGACTGCTGTGGAACTGTTTGCGTCAGCAGCCATATTGCAGCCTTGTGACCCCAGTTACAGCCAGAGGGCCAGGATTCTCAGAAAGGTTTCTGGGACTGTTCAGAGGACTTATGGGGGAAAAAGCTGGCGAAATACGTGGCACCTGTTGGTGGTTACACAGCCAATTAGGTGTCGAGGAAGCCTAATGCATATTAATTTTGAGAAAGGACAAATGTTTTAGCCAATAGGGAGCTGCCAGAGAGCTCCCAAAACCCAAGGACTGTTGGTTCTGGACTCAGTTCGGCAGAAACCCCTCCGGGGGGTGGTTCCAGCTCCTTGGAGGAAATGGGGCTACATGGCTTGGGAAAGGCCTGCCTGGGGGTGTCCAGCTATCTGTCCCCCAGGGCCTGTGGATCTACCTTTCCCCATGTATGAAAGAATGTGGTTAAGGAGTCTTGCTGGGCAGTTCAGTAGAGAGAGACAGCTGCAAGGTCCTGCAACAGGCTGCTATGGGAACAGGCTTCACCACAGCAGTGAAGGTTTTATTCAGAGGTTTTGGAGAGAAAAGGTCATTTGGAATTTCAAGAAGATGAAGATCTTCTTTGGGGGAGCTGCGGAGCCCTGCTTAGTGCAAGGAAAGGTTGAACTTTGTCTACACCACAGTGGTGAGAAACAAGTATAAAGGTTCAAGGAAGGAAAAAGATTCTGTCTGTACCCGGGTGGACTTAACATCACAAGGAAAGTGGAAGGACATTTGACTAAGGTTGTGGTTTATGGAAGGAAAAAGTTTATGGAAAAGGTTATGTGAAAGTTTGGTATGGGAGTCTCCCTGACACATGGAGACTCAGCTTATAAAACCAGGTAGTTTTCAGGAGGAGAGGAGAGAGCCTCTTCTGGTTTGTGAGTGCATGTATGGTAAAGGAAAGTGTGTCAGCACCTGCACAGTGAGGAAAAGCAATTGTCTGCTTCAAGGGACTGGTTGAGTAAAAGGTGGGTTCGGTCAGTACCAGGTTCAGGGTACTCGGAGCAACCTATGGTGTGTGTCCAAAGCTCACTGAGACAGTGTGCTCAGTGAGAATCCAGAGATGGTGACCTGATTTAAAAGGGCCACGGCTGCCAGCCAGGTAGTGTGGCTGAGAGTGTCTTTAATAGCTGGATGTGACTAAACTCAAAAAAATGTTTGTCAACCTGACTGTGAAGCTATAGAGACTGTGAGCTTCTAGCATTAGCCACTAGCAAGGCAGAGTAACCAAAGAAAGCATTGCTGCACCAAGATGTTGTTAATTCCAGCTCATGTGGTAGACCATGACTGCAAGCTGCAATCTGGAGCCAGGTAGTGAACTTGCCAACCCCTATTGAGTGGGGCCGGCTGGGCCATGGGGAGCCACAGGCACTTGCCTGAGTGCTAGGGCACTCTTGATCCAGTGGAAAGCTGGATCATGGGTTCACTCCTGGGTCTGGGCTTCTTGTGGCTTGGAAGGTTTTGCGTTGTGCTCTGCATCTGGCCTGCTTGTTGGGCTGAAGGCGACAAGCTGCTAGAAGCTACAAGCATGTAAAAAGGGTGCCAGTGTTCCAAGCTGCAAGGTGCCTGCTGCATGTCTATTCATCTCCAGCTTCTTCAATTCCAAGGTTCTGCTGTTCTAACTACCCAGGTCTACAGTCCCAGTTCCATCCAAGACTGTCTGTGGAACTGTGAGTAAAGGCAGGGATTGTCCTGCACTTGAGGGTTGTAAATAGTTGCTTTTCAAGTAATGCCCAATGGTGTGGTAACCTGCTCAAGTAGTTAAATATGTACAGAAAGTTCACTCTTGATTTAAAGTAAGCACGCCAATGCTGGCCGACCAGCTGCACCACAGGCCTGCAACTAGTAGTGCTGTTTACCTAAGGACAGATTCTGGGGCATCATCTGAACTGGGGAACTGGTACCAGTGGGGCTTGTGTAAATGTTAAAATCTGCAACAGTTAGCTGGTCAGAGGGTTGGTGGCTGCAAGTATTAAAACATGTTTTGGGGATTTAAAAGGGGAATGATGGTTCTGAAAATGCTGATCACTAAATGTAAATTGCCAAATGACAATGTTTGCATAACCTCTACTCCAATCACCCAATCCTAACCCTCCCCATGAAAATAAATGTGGTTTAATTGTTTTGGAAAAAGACTGACTCTAGAGCATATTTTTAGTGAGCATATTATTAGCAGAAGTCAAAAAATGCAAAGTGTTGAATTTGGGGGTTTTGGCTTGTTGTAATCCACGTGTGGGGATGACTGTATGGGAAGGTAGGTTGGTACAGCATCCCAAGGGGTTGTATTGCTAACTATCTGACCCTTTTAAAATGTACTCTGGGTGAAGGCACTGCACTATATTTATTCTATCTTAGGAAAGAACTCTCGTAGCAGCAAAATGGGAACCCAGGCTCCTCAACCTTGTTAGTGGCCGCCCAGGCAGGGGTAGTAGCCCTCTGTAGACACAGTGTCAGGACTACACTGGGAAGATAGGGAAGGGGAGAAAGTGGGAAGAGGTGTCCCCTAAAAGGTAGAAGGAGCACCAGTGGCCTGTCTACTGGAATGCTACCTTGTGAGGGCAGGTCATGCAGTGCCTGCTGCACTGTGATGTATAGTCCCCGATGAGTCAGGCCCAGTGGTTGGTGCTTCACAAAGTGGTAGGCTGATGGGACTTGTTGTGGGAGTGCTCTCAGAGCTAAAAGTGCACCCTGAAGTGTGGGCACCACCCCGGTATGCCAGGAATAAACCCTCTAGCAAAAATGTGTTTATTTATAATGTATGGGAGATGCCTGTTATGCATTGTATTCAAACAGTTTATTTTCTAGTAATCTCATTGCTATGATGTAAGTGATAAACCTGTCTCAACTACATCACAGCGATGAGTTTATAAGAAGGAATGCCAGCTTGAAGTACGATTCTGTTACAGAATGCGGGTCGCTAGCAATCAGTTTCATTGTATTAATTGCAATAACTGTATTTTGGTATTGCATTTTTGCCATGCTGTATGGAGAAAATGTTCTTTTTTCTGCCCTAATCAGGTTACCTTAGTTGTTCTCCAGCTTAATTGCTAAGCGCATCTCGATGGACTAGAAGGCAATGTGCTGACATATCCCAGAGGGCCTTACACCCTGTCCCCACATGTTATCTAGAGGCCAACCAGATTTCTTCAATTGACGTGCTTGCAAACAGGCTGTTTTTATTTGTTTTTTAATTCTGTTATGGACATTACAGTTAAGAGTGAGTTCTCAGCTTAGGCACTTAGTAAGTAAAATCTTTGCTGGCATTGTCCCTAATACAATTTTCAAAACCATGATTTCTGTCCTGATTGTCTTTTTACAAATAGAAAATGTATTACATAATGTTATTGGTGGCACTCTGGTGGTTGGGGAGGGGGCCGGGGTGCTGTTAAAGTAGTTGCTAAAATCTCATATACTATAAAAGATAATGTATGGGGATTTGGGCAGTAATGGCACTGCAATTGCTTCTCGAGGTTACTATGACAACCATGTAAACCTCTGGAGCGGCGTTCTCGAGGTTTATGGTTGTCATGGTAACCTCTTGAAGTGATTACAGTGTTGTTACTGCCCAAAACGCATACATTATCCTCTATATTGATTGATTGATTGACTGATTTATTGATTGATTTATTTAAAATTTTGGTAACTGGGAAAGGCACACTGAGCCAAGGCTCATTTCTAGGTGCGAGCCGGGGGGGGTGGGGTTAGGAGGGGTAAATACAACAAGTCATGACAAACATACAAGTGCAAAAATACAAAGTGCACAGTGCATAATACTTAGGCAGTCATGATTCTGACAGTCCAGGTGAGGGGATTAAATAATGCAATGGAAAAGGGTATTGGTGAATTACATGCAATTAACAGATCAATAAGTAGTGAAGGTGGGGCTAGGGAGTCCCCAGGTACTGTGATCCATCCATATGAAAAAGCAGAGAGACCCTAGGAACTATGTTGAAGTGACACAGAAACACAACAAGCATTTGTCAATGCCAAATATTATCTTCTGATATTGCTGTTGTACCGGGTCTTGCTTTTACACATTTTTACAATATATTTACCCAGGATAGAGCAGATAAGATGCAGTATCTCATTTTCAATGGTGTCCTGCTTTCACACCATTGTTAGATTGTAATTACTCAGGATAGGTCAGCTGAGAGGCAATATCTACTTTTAAGTGGGCTCCCACATTTTAAACCCAAACGTCTAACAGTCTTTTTATGACCTGACATCATGATTAAGATAGGTGGAATTTTTAAAATTAGTTACGACAGTACAGAGATAATGAGAATAATTTCAATTTTATTGGCAAGGTCAGAGGGCAAAATGTTACAAGGTCAGAAGACAAAATATCACAATATATAACACAAAATATGTAAGGTAACATGGGGAGGCTAAGGGATTACAAATACCAAATCACATCACAAAATGGAGTTTCATTCAGAGAGCACCCCATTAACAATTCTAAAAGCTTTACAGGTGGAAGTGAACAGAAGGTGAGGGTACCATGACATAAAATAATTGTCAAGTATAGTTGCATCTTGAGTCTGCTCTCAGGTGGTCCCATAAGGATCTTCTGAAAAGGAAGTGAGAGGCAATGCTACAGACAAGAAATAGGAGGTAGTCACAATGCCTGGGTGTGCATGCTGTGAATGCCTGATCTCCCATAAGTATACAGGTTTTAGGGACAGCCAATAGTGACTGTTCATTAGACCTAAGACGTTTATTTGGTTGATCATTTTACCTTCACTGCCGGAGTGGGTAAGGAAAAATGTAATGTTTTGTCTGTAAAACAGCATAGGATAAACTGGTGATTACTGACAGGTGACACCCATCCTATCTTATCACAAAAGACACAATGATGGGAAAGGTGGAGCACAGACAGAACAAACCTTCACATTTCAATATAAGCAGCATCCCTTTTGGCCAAAAGTATTTTGCCAATAGATGAAAAAGGTATAAGCCCATATGTGAGATTGTGTAAAAGTACTCCTCTGGCTCATGCAAACTGGGCAGTGGGAGTGAGGATGTGCTTGACCCTGTAGGCCAAGCCAAGCTTAAAATTGCACACAATGGTGGGTGGGGGTACCCAGAAATGTCACGTACCCCACCCGTGAACCTGCGCCCTGCAGACAGGTGTGTCCATACCAGCATTCACCAATGTCAACCACCTGTCCACGGCTCCTTGCACCCAGTGTACAGGACAAAACAGAGTGGCCGGGGGAGGACTCATCATCCCGGGTGAGCATCCAATGGGATGTCCCACGGGACCCATAGTGGATCCCACACGTAGGGTGACGTGGGTCCAGGGCTGTGCATGCCAATTGCTGGCATCTGGACCTGCACAGCACCATCCTGTCCCAGTGATGCCACTCTTAAAATGTCCAGACACTTGCCCTTCCAGCTTCCCCTTCCGCCTCCTGCTGCCCAGTGGTCAGGGGCAGCATGGTGTGCTCTGTCTCTGTCCCTCGGCAGCTGAAGGCCTGTGTTGGTGTGGGTGCACAGTGGGTTACAGCAGGGTCTACCCTGGTGTACCTTGCACCACCCTCTACACCCATGTGGCCAGCACTACGTGAGTTAGTGACTACCTCATAGTGCTGGCACACCCCCGGAATGCCCCCAGTGCAGAGCTGTCCATGGACATGCGGGGATTGGGTGTGGTGGGTCTGTGCGCCCCTCCTTAGAGCATGCCACATGTGGGGCACAGTGGGTGCAGAGTGACTCCAAGCCACAGATACACGCATGCATAACCACGCCACCCCAATAGTGCATAGGGCCCATTATGAATATGTAGGGAGAAATCCATATGAGGATCGGGAGAGCTACACCAAGATATTAAAAGGATTGAACGGACTGGAGCAGCGAGCTGTCAGAACAAGAAAGCACAGGGTAGTGTTAGCAGTTCAAAACAGAATTTAATTTTGGCTGAGGAACCAAAGAATATGCCAGGTCTTTTTTGCATTCAGGACAAGTCTGTTGTTTTCAAGCCAGGTCTGAACACTACAATGGACATAATTAAGATGGATGTTGATGCATGTGGTATCTTTGGCACTGACAAGAAGCACCAGATCATCTGTATGGAGAGTAGAGCTGCTAAAGGGAGGAACTCAGAGTAGATTATTTATGAAAAGTGAGAAAAGAATAAATCCCGGGATGGACCTCTGAGGGACCCCCAAAGACTAACAGGATATAACTTAGATAGGGCTTGACTAAATTTGACTGTTTTCTACCCTGTAGATAGCTTGCAAACCAGGTAACAGTATGGCAGGTCAGTCAAAAAGTGTTGATCTTAGAGCATAGGAGTTTGTGGTCAACCAGGTCAAAGGCTTTAGGTTTCATAGGATTTATAAGATTTTTACGAGTCTAAAGTATCAGCCATTAGAGACTCGCCAGTTTACATTTGACTAGTTAATTACCCACGTAACCATATAGTGCTACCTTAAAAATATCCATCGTTGGACTCCTGATGACAGTCCCAGGTAGGGTGTTCTAAGTAAGTCTTCAATGAAAGCCCCAGTTAGGTTGTCAGACTAGCCCTGATTTACAAGTGACTTTAGTAAGAGCTGTCATAGTGCTATGCCTTTTATGAAAGTCATTTTGCTTAAAAGGTAGATGTTTATGAGACAATAAATGCTCAGTTAGCTGAGACACCAGCAGTTTCCTTTAGAATTTTGCTAAGGACGGATAGCCATGTGATGGGATGATAGTTCCCAGAACACTTCGGGTCTCCTTACATAAATACTGGGAATACTCTAGCCACTTTCCAGACATCCTGAACAATGCCCCAGAACAGGGACATTAAAATAATATATGAAACAGGATGGGAATGGCTTGGGCACATAAACTGAGAACTCTAGGCTCCAGGTTGCCATGGCCGGCACTGACATTGGGGGGATAGAGTACTCAAAAATCTACATGTTTCACCAGGACTCACCACTTTAAAAAAAAAAACAGGGAGTGGGAAGGACAGCAGGGAGGAGGCCATAGTACAGTGCAACATAGTGGGAAAGAGGAACATGGAAATGAACTGCAAGACCAGTGAATCAGCATGTGGAATGCAGTTACAAAGGTCTGAGGGTTATTGCAACTCACCCCTTCAGGAGGCAGTCTCTAGAGTGCTGTTTTGAGGAACCCCCCATTAGGCCCTTAATATTCCCCCAGAAATTCTGATTGGGTCTCTAGCAGTAACCATCAGGGTAGATCTAAAGAAATTACTTTCAGCTATATGGATTGCATTCTTGCACACATTTCTTTGCCTCCAGTATTCGGTGAGGTCCACAGCTGCTTGGGAGACTTTGTAAGCAACCCAGCATTTATCTCTGGCTTTCATTAAGGATAGCATGTCCTTATGAACCCATTTGATAACAGTACCCCTGACTCCCCATATAATGGGGGGATTAGCCTCTTAAAGAGAGGAGAAAATTAAGAGAAAACCATTAAGGGCAGTTGAGACAGTCAGGGCAGATAGGACAGTAGACCAATCTGTGTTGGCTAGATCTGCAAGAAATTGCCCCTCATTAAGCTTGAAAAAGTTCCTGAGAAGAATGCCCTTAGCAGGAAATTTAGATATGTGTACATGACATACAGTATGCAGAAAATTGGCATTTGATCAGTAATGGCATCAGGAAATGTTCTGGAGAGAAGGATCCTATCTGCCCTGTTGGACAAATGCCAGTCAAGGAGAGTATATTGGCCTCCAGTTAGGGAGAGATGAGTAAGGGAGGTGTTGAGTTCCTTGAGGCTTAGCCTGGAGAACAAGGTTTCACACTGTTTAGTATTATGTTCCAGCCAGTTAAGGTTAAGGTTCCCATAATGAGCATCTCATTTGGTCCTACCTTTCGACTAATAGTCTCCATGAGGTAGCAGAGCCCTTTGAGCAACTAGTAGGGGAGAAACACAAAGTAACTGTAATTTCTTTGTATTGCCAAGAAGGACTACTGCATGCAAAAACTCACAGGCTGATACTGAGGGGGCAGTGTTACTGTAATATAGAGACATTAAGGTGACTCTTATAACACAAAGACAGACCACCACCATGCTTTTTACCAGGGCAATCAAGTTTAAGAAAACTGTTATTGGGGAGGCAGTAGCAGCATTTACAATAGTTGGCTTAAGTCAAGCTTCAGAGATATTCAGGAATTGATCCTGCCCCTCTATAGGACCTTGGTGAGGCCACACCTAAAGTACTGTGCAATTCTGAAACACTCGCATTAAAAGAACAAGGATCTTTCAGAACTGGTCCACAAAAGAGAATCTAAAATTATACATGGGCACCAGGGGATTAACTATGAGGAAAGGCTGGCTGACCTGAATATGTACTCCCTGGTTGGGCAGAAGGGGGATATGACCAACATTTTCAAATATCTGAAGGGAATAAACAGGGGGATTGCCAGCAGCTGTTCAGGCAATGTGAATGATTTGGAACAAGATGATATAATTATATGTGGGTGGTGGGAAGTCAGGAGGAATGTGAGTAAATACAGTACTTCTTTATAGAGAGGGTTGTGGAAAAGTCAATCAAACCGTCTATTGGGGGGTTGCTCTACATTGAGACAATTACAGGTTTCGAGGAAGGGTGGAATGCACACATTGGTATGGTGACAATAAATGATGGAGAGGATGATCGAGTAGGAAGTCAATCAACCAACAAAGTAGAGCTACACATTTGAAGCCCTGCATAGGCCCTCCAGAGCTAGACTGGTAAGGACTAGGTTGGGGATGGTCTTTTTCTGTCTGTAAAACAGTTTATTTGTTCATATTTTGTGGCACAAAAGCACACATTAAGGAGGTCACTACAGAGTGTAGAAAATGTTTTGCTTTTATTAGTGTTTTGATCTGTTAATTTATTTGAAAGTGAAAATAGGCTGATGTCCACTTCAGAACAGTTATTTTTTTACAGGAACAGCCTTGGGCAGAAGAATTTCAAATGCATAGTAGATATGTTTTGTAATTAGTAATTTAATTATCCTACAATTTTCCTCTCCCCAT
Organism: Neoceratodus forsteri; assembly: GCA_016271365.2. Lineage (NCBI taxonomy): Eukaryota > Metazoa > Chordata > Ceratodontiformes > Ceratodontidae > Neoceratodus > Neoceratodus forsteri. The sequence continues at coordinate 309,501,402 of CM028133.1, forward strand.
CCCCCATCTTAACAATCCAGGCCACTTTCTCTGGCTGGGAGGATGGGTGAGCTACTGCCTAGCAATGCCATTTCCTAATAAATATCATGTGAATAGTTGAAGTGCTGAGTATGTCCTGTAATACCACCAACTATTTTGCACAGTCTGTCTTGACATGGCAACTTTTTAATGCAGTTTAAAAATATAGCACTTTAAAATACATATGTGCTATGGATAAGCAAAACAAGCTATCCTTTGTCTCCCACTTTTACTAGTGCTACCAAACTTTGTGTTTTTGATGTCATTCCTTTGTTGGCCAGCAGGGAGTGCAATAATGTTAAGTGGCCCATGTCCCCCCCAAAGAGCCAAGCACCTCATGTCCAGGAAACACTTGTTCATGAGCTAGCCTCAGAGAGGGATTCAGGGACACAAATTATGACCCTAGTCTCTAAGATGGCAGTACTGTGCATTGCTACTACAATATTAAGCCAGCCTTTATAGATACTTATTTTTTTAATCCTTTCTTTATGTTCTTGTTGGCCAATGTGTCCTTACTTGAACCAGTCCCCCCACAGCCTCATCACCTGACATACAGGACAAGTCAGAGGTGCCCACATACCAGTGTGGGGACTCTGGCAAATTGGGCAATCATCGAAGCATGGCTTGAGATTTTTCCTCCAGTTTCTCTCATGGGGACACAATTGTGCAATAATGTAATGTGCATGCTCTGTCTCTGAAGAACCCTCCCCAAGTACCTAGGTGTGGGATCCTTTTCCTGCTTTCTGCTCCCCTACATTTCAACCAGTTTCAACCAGCAGGACACACACACACACACACACACACACACACACACACACACACACACACACACACACTCAGTCCTACATTGCCAGCCGGTCCAAGTGACCTGACTCCATTCCTGAAGCCGGGTCACCAGTATAGCGAACAGTATGGTTACTGTTGTGCTACTGGATGAGCTTTCTTAGATATTTCTTGGTAGACAAACTGTTGAACTCTTAGCTTCATTGAAATGACTTAATCATATATAATTCAAGACTATCTGTCACATATTTTATTCATACTAAATAAACAAATACATAGCAAGAATATTTTGTAACAGTGAAGACACGTTTTAACTCCCAGTGCTTGTCCATCATTGAGTAAGCAATTAAGGACCTGGCCCTGAACTGCTTGCTGCAAGGCAACACTGCTTACGAAAGGTGGCTTTCAAAGAGGCTTTATGTCATTTGTTGTATATTTTCTTCAAAGCAGGAGTCCTTACATGTCTTTATAATACCAACATAAGCATTTAAAATGCAGGTATCTTGTAATGCAAATGCATTCACAGCCAAGACATGTGATAGTGTGTCCTCATTGTTTAAATAATTTAATGATGGGAAACTGCCAGCGGGTCAGCTGGTTTCATTATGCCCTTCTGTCACTTGACAGATTATTAGACTACAAAAATACTGTAAAATAATAGGTCTCTCTGCTTACATACTAATGGAAGGTATTATGAAATACCTACAGTATATCTATAAAATAAGTAAGTAGAAGGTGAAAGCCACTAAAGACTTGCTCGTACAGCTTTGATGATCAGAAACCAATACCTTAAAGACATTGGCTGTACTGTGCAGTAGGTAAGGCTATTAATTCATTCTTTTCTAGTAGGCAGACACATTTTTTATCATGACACTAAATATGACAGTGCTGGAATTCTTAGAATAGTCATTCCCCATGAATACGTAATTCTATATGTTTTCTTGCCATTCATACATTTTCCATGCTGCAGTAATAAATGATGTGTCATAAGCACTACATCATTACAGTAAATGAAATAGCTTCTATTAAGAGTTTTCTGTAAGATTCAATGTACAGTACCATATGCATACACTTTACATTTACTTTTATGATTTTAATTATATACTGTATCTTTGTTAAACAGTAATTCTTACACCAAGACATAATAGACAAATGGATGGATAACAAAAGGTATGTGCCCTTCCTTCTCTCGCAGGTGTATGTAAGTTTAGCCATGAGGTGTACAGATTAGCTATACAAGTTTAGCCTGAAGCATTATTTACACTTCTGATAATGACCTTGGAGACATCAAAAGCTTAGTTTAATGCTTTGCATACAGCATGTATTGCACAACTGCAAGCAACTTTTCATTTTCAGGGCCCCTTCCTGAAGTAAGCCCCTGTAGTTGTGTATGTGTGTGTGTCTGTGTGTCTGTGTGTCTGTGTTTAAGGAGAAACCATGGATTCTGGCACGATATAGCTTAATAACTGTAGAACGTTTTTAGTCATTTTTCAATCAAATCTAGGAACTCTGAACTGTTAATAATATGCTGAAAGGTAAATGTCTCTGTCTCTGTCATAAATGCACATAGATCTAAGTATTGCCATTGTACCGGTATAACAGGTTTTGGAGAATATGTCACTAATTAAAACACAAAGAGTCAAAAACAGTCTTTCTCTAGCTTTTCTTTGCTGATGCTTGAGTTTAGATCTGAAAGGATTTCAAGAGACTGTGGGTCAAACTAGGTTGGTGGTTTAGTCATTGTGAGCCAAAAGCTGTTGAAAAAATGATGAAAAGCTCACAGAAAAGAGGCTTTGCCAGTATGTCTCCAACATTATTTCTGAATTCATTCTGTGACCATTTTAAACAGGCCCCATTTAACACTTTCAGAGGTCAGGGAAGGTAAACAAATTGAAATAGTTCACTTACAGAAAAGTGTTTGCATAAAATAAATAAGCCAAAGGGATCTGAACATATACAGGCCACAAGAACATTTGCATTTTGCACTGTAGATAAGCTGTAAGCCATATTCAACCTGAAGAAACTATGGCAATAGCTAGTCTCATATTATTCTTTACTTTCCTAAAATATTTTAAAATTAAATAATAGAATTAATTAATTAAAACTGTTTTAGTGTTAGCATTGCATTTGAGCTATCACTATAAACAGTATCACCAACATATTTTATAACATCTCTAGTTAAAGACTATATACAAAAATAGTGTCTTATGATTATGAAAATGTCAGTTAAGAGTTGAGTGAGCATATATTCTTGTGTGCCAGCTATGAAGCCATGATAGGGTGAAGGAATGACTGGAAGTCAGTCAAATCTGTATACAGTGAGGAAATGATAAACAGCATATTGGAACTGGGCTTCAACATATAGAAAGATAAACATAAATAGTGAACTGTCTTAAGAAGAAGAAGCAGAAGAATCAGCATTTATATAGTGTTTTTGATACACATTGTATCGCAATGCACTTTACAAGCAATTTTAGACTGTTAAGCCTAGATCCTGCATGTGCACCAAGGTAGGTGTTATAGGAGACGGTATAACCCAGAATTCTATACATAAACCAAACCCTAAATCAGACTCAACCTGCAAAACCTTTGTTATTCATATAGTTGTACATAGATTTTGCTTGGTATGAATGAACCATTATCTCTGGGGGTGGGGGTTGATTGGGATGGGGATCAAAATGAAACAGGATCGCACTGGGTTCAGCTCTTGATGGCAACAGGCAAGAAATATAGATCTCCGTGATAGGGGGAAAGGGTGACAGGGAACTAACCACAGCATTAGTGAAGGGGGTCCACAAAAGGGGAGGTAGTGGTAGTGGTGATCTCAACTTGCAGGACATTGTTTGGGGGACCTTCCAGCAGCCAGGAGTGCAAGAAGTCATGCCCTGCTAAATATATTGCAAGACTGCCTACTAGTACGGCTGGACAGGGAACCCACAAGGCAGGCTGTTATTCTCGTTGTGGTGCTCATCAACTTGGAAATGGTAGGTAGAGTGCAGGTGGGGGGAACATTAGGGTTCAGTGACCATAGCACCATATGGTAAAACTGAATCTCAGTACAGTGCACCCACATCAAAGGATGAAGTTCAAGATTTCAGAAAAGCAGACATTAATCAGATGAGAAAACTAATCTGGGATATATTAGTTGGGGTGTACACAATCAGGGATGTGGAAGAAAGTTGAGCAGAATTAAGCGCCATTCTTGAGGCAACAAAGTCTAGCTCAAGGACAGTCACCAAAAGAAACAGATATAAGAGTCTAATCTGGTTCTCTAAGAAGAATTGGGAGGAAGTAAGGGACAAGAAAAAGGCCTTCATCAGATACAAGAAGAAGAAGGGGAATGAAGAATGGAGTGACTACCAAGTAAAATCAAAGGAGTCCAAGAGGGTGGGCAGGAACACAAAAGCAGACACAGAGCTGCATATTGCAGGGGGAGTTAAAGACAAGGAAAATACTTCTTCAGCTGTATTAGGAAAAATAACAAAGATGGGAGGATGAATTTTTAGGCTGCCGAGGGAGGCATGGTAATACAGAAGGGCATGAAGATGGCAGCCATCCCTATTGACTACATCTGATCAGTTTTCACAGCAGAGGATAGTAGGCTTTGGCCAGAATGTGGTTTAAAAACCTTTGAAAAGGGTATCCCAGAAATGAGACTGAAGGTATTTACAAGTGAAAGTGCCAGAAAAGGGCTGGCAGCCCTGAAGATAGATAAGGCCCCATGGCAGGATGAGATGTATGCTGTGGAGTTCTGGGAACTGGCATTTAATGTAGGGCTCAGTAGTTCATATGTTCATAAAGTAGTTTTCCACTTGGTTGCTGAATTACACAATTTCTTGAAGATTTGGGCAGCTTTTTCCATCTCAACAGGATAATACTTTTGGCTTCTATACTTAATGTCTCCACTAGCCACATCACCAGGGAACTTAGTCTTTGTAGCAGGTTACAGTTATATCCCAAAATGAAGAGTAATTAGGAGAGGGGAAGGGGTGCCTACAACATTTGTATATGCTGTATCTGTTCTCAGAACTTGTGTAACCTTGAGTATTTCCACAGTAAGTGCACCAGTTAGTCTCTCAATTGGTGGCATCTCCAGCATCACTAATCTGGTATGAAACCCAGCTGGTGCTATATAGAAGGGGTGCAATCCCAACAAGGAAGTCCTTATCAAGGTCCTTCTTCAGGTATCTCTGCATGCCTGGTGGACTTCTCTTCAGCAGTGTTTCCATGTTGAAGTGGAGACTATTGTGCCTAGCTCAGCTTTTCAGTGAGCCTGAGCTGTGGCTGGTCATGGATGGAAGATCTGAAAATATTTCCCAGCTGGCATGACATGACCCAGGGATTTTGTACTTTCCCTGCTATGATAGCTTCTACAGGGGTATTGTTAGTCTTTAAATCAGGGCTTAAAAAGGTACTGAGTGCACTACATGGCTGTAGGTATTGTAAGAATATTGTCCGAGGGAGACAGAACTCTGAAGCTGTAGGTGAAAGGAATTTAATATCAAGGACCAAGGAGAAAGCAAGTTCATTAAGGAGTCCATGCCTCAGAACTTCCAGCAGGACCAGTGATAGGTGTTATACCTATGATTTGTGTCAGGATATCCTCAAGGGACATGCATCAAACTTGGATTACTTTGCAGTGTGTGCAGGTATGGAATACCTGCCAGGTGTCCATTGTGACAGTTATCTATGGATGATCCTTCTGCTGGTGAGAGAAATGACCCAAGAGGAGTAAGCCAGAAACTGTACTCTCTACATGTTTCTCTATGGCAGCCCATGGGGTTTAGGTGGGAAAGAAGGGAGGGGTCAACAAAGAGCCTACTAAGTGCTGAATCCAATACAATATCTCCACAATTACATTCCTCCACACCAGTTTTTCCCAAGTTTGGATTTGTTAAACTGGGGTAGCAGTGTTTATGATCCCATGAAAAATTGGAGAGGATGTGGTCTATTTGTTTTTTATAATTTTTAGCTAGGAAAGGAACAGTAAGTTGGGTCTTGTTTCCAGGTGTGTTCTGGGAGCACAGGGAAGTTAAGTGACTTGCTCACAGTCACACAGTAAAGTGTGGTGTCTGTGGTATTCAAACCCAGGTCTCCAGGTATGCAGCTCAGTGCTCTTAACCACTCTTTGTCATAGTGAGCCTCCCCCAAGCCTTGGAAAAGATCTTGATCCTCCCCCTAATATAGAAATAATTTTGGGCCACCCCATAGTTAGAACAACTATCATACTTTGCACATTACAGGAAGAATACAATGAAGTGCATTTGAGTAGTTGAGTTTATTCTAATTTTATTGATGCTGTTATTCTCCCTCTCTATAACCCCCCTCCCCAGGTCAGCCTACTAGGTCCACGGTTCTGAGTTTTGGCCCTATTTACCCCTCATTGCAATACCTCCATGAGTCAGACTGTTTTCTTTGTTAGTTTTACCCTGCTCTTTAACATCTTCTCGGGGACCATTTTGCTCCCTGCTGGCCTTGCTTCTAGTATCTCTTTGCTTAGCCTTTGTATTTGTGCTTTCCTACAGCCAGAATAATGGGTCAATTGTTATCTTGTTCCTATTCATTTGTATTATTTTGCATTTTGTTTCGCACAGTTTCCAAGAATTGTATTTCCTCCATTCAGCTTTCCCCCATGTCATACCACGAAACAAATGTTTATTGAGCGTGTTTTCCTGGTAACCATTTTGTACATAAATTCGCATGCCATTATTCACTTTTAGTTTGGTGCAGCCTTTCATACAAAGCATCCAAAACTTGACATTTAAATACAGTACATTTTAAGGCTTGCTTGAGCCTCCCCTGGAACAGGTTGGGGTCTCCCTTGGGAGTCTGGCCTCACCATTTGAGAAACCCTGCACTATGCTATACTGCCTCAGCCATATAGCCATAACCTTATCCTGGTCTAGATTTAGAAAAAATGGTAACAGTACTTTAACCAAGAGATAGCTCAAAATGTATAACATTTGTGGTGCTACCATTATCATGATGGCTAAACTTTCCCTCCCACTGATAAATTCATGATTTATCTGTGCTGTTGTCCTGAACAGGAGGTTGAAGGTACATTGCACTAGGTCTGACTTGCTATTTAGGATCTTGATACCAAGATATTTTATATCTAGAGTCATTTTCAGTCCTAGACCAATAATCAAACTGTAGGTACAGTAGTCATTTAGTTGTAAGCATTCTGACTTTTTCCAGGTACCTATTAGGCACAAAAGTCATACAAAGGAGTTGAGCAGACCTGCAAAAATATTTCAAGCACAGAGATTTGTGTTTTTAATTCCACCCTTCGAGTTTCCCTTGATTTCTTGATTATTTTTCTTTGTGGCCACTAAACTTGATTACTTGCATAAAAGAAATGGGAATGGGAACAACCTTGCCTGGTAATCATCTGAATGGGAAAGGGTTGCATATAAGGCCACTAGTGAAGTGAAAGCCTTACCTGTGGTGGTGGTGTTGGAGGTGGGGAGTGGATATAATGTTTGTCCTCACTGTATGAAAGTGTTACTGATTCTGAAAGCCTTTAGCTTTTGGGTGTGGTATCTCCATTCAACTGAATAAAACATTTTGAAAGCTAGCACTACTGCTGCTGTGGGGATGTTAACCTTTTATGCCAATTATATGATATCAATGAGGATGCAAATGTTGTATCTTCCCAGTCTTCCCTTGACAAATGCAGACTGCACTGTGTGTATCAGTGAGGAGAGGAAAGTTTACAGCGATAGGGCTAGCAGTTTAGCCATAACCATATTTTCAGCATTAAGGAGGAATTTTGGGAGAATTCTGTTACAGGCCTGAGTGTCCTTCCCTTGTTTCAGTGAAACCACATTACCTTTATTTAAAGTGAGCTGGCCAAAGAGCACTGGTTAGTTGGTACCCCATAAGTGGGTGCAGCACATGCTGTTCCATTTACAACAACAACCATGTCTTGTATTTTATATCTGAGGATTAAAACAAGCATTTGCCAATGCCGAGAGTTCGCTGTTGGTATTGTTCTTGTACATGCCTCCCATATTTTTCTCTGTATATTCCTCTGTCTTGCATTTTAAGGGTGGGCATTACAGTTGGAATCCCTAACATCCCGGGTGTTTGCTGGTATTTTTGCTCCAAATTTTCAACATGGGCTTTTTGGGACACCACCTCATGAACAGTGCCAGTATAATTTTGTTACTCAATCCAAAAAGGTGATTTTGCACAGCGAGTGTGCCATTCGGTGCCACAGGTGCAAAAGCACAGTTTGGGCAGGATGTGAAAAATGACAGCTATACTGTTCATGAGGAGGTGTGAAGAAATGGCAGTGTTGAAAATCTGAAGTGAAAATATCAAAAAGTGGCAAAGTTACAAGTGTGCGTAGAAACTGCATAATGCATGCTCGTAACGCAGTCATTTTTTGGAATGTTTTCACCAAATTTTTAACATGGCCTTTTTGGGACCTCCCCTCATGAACAGTGGCACTGGAATTTTGTTAATCTGTCCTGAAAGTTGATCTCACACAGCAACCGCGCCATTCTGCGCCACAGGTGCAAAAACACATTTTGGGTAGGACACAAAAATTGACAGCTGTACTGTTTATAAGGGGGAGGGTGAAAAAAGACAATGTTGGAAATCTGGAGTAAAAATCTTAAAAATTGATGACATTATGAGCATGCATAGAAACTGCACAATGGGCACTCGTAACACAGTCATTTTTGGGATTTTTCACCAAATTTGCAACAAGGGCTTTTTGGGACCCCACCTCATGAACAGTGGCACTGTCATTTTGTTAATTGGTCCCAAAAGGTGATTCTGTGCAGTGACTGTGAAATCACCTTTTGTGACAGAGAAATAAAATGACAGTGACTGTCTTCATAAGGTGGGGTCCCAAGAACCCCACGTTGAAAATTTGGGACCAAAACTCCCAAGAATGGCCGAGATATCAACCTAAATTGAAACCCCCCATTCACTGCCATTATAGGACTTACCGTCATTTCTTCAGTTTGCGGACGGCTTCTGAAGAGTGCAGACGTGTTCCCAGTCCACTGAAGATCATTGCTCCCAACCTCCCGAGGTAAGTATGGGTGGGGGGGTGCAGGAAGTGAGGTGTGCAGAGGGAGGGTGCAGGTTGAGGGTGGGGGGGCCAGCAACAACCATGTGGAACCATTTTTTTCTTTTCAGGTTTAAAATTAAAAAAAGACTTTGTGGGCCTGTTTTCTTTTTTTACAGTAAAATAATGGATGTTGGCACACTGGGGTGGGCTCCTAATGTGCCAGATCACTGCCAACCCAGGGACTGAGCACCCTGAGGTCGGTGGTGAATCCTACACCGGGAGTAGGCATCTCGGTGTTGGAACCAGTTCACCAAAAATTGGGGACAGGTCACACAGGGATTGAGCACCCTGGTGTTGGCAGGTTGGGGGGTTCACCAGAGCGATGGCAAAGAGTGGGATGTGGAGGAGGCAGGCAAGGAAAGCGTCTCCTCCCAGTCAGCTTGATTGATCATGCTTACAGTAGTGCCTTTGGGCACGCAATACCCCCAGCCTGTACGGAACTTAGACTGGGGCCTGTTCCACATGGCTGGGAGAAACCAAGCAGGACATCAAGACGCAAACAGCTGTTTGCTCTGTGGTGACCTACAGATGAAAGGAAAAAGCTGGCTCCTGATTGGTGCGGCTTTTTCTTTTCATGTACAGACCGCTGCAGGCAAAACAGAATCAGAACCCGCCTGGCTGAGGATAGGTGTGATACTGTCGAGCCCCATGCAGAGCACTCTGTATTGGACAAACAGTGTCACACCTGTCAAAGCCTCCTCTCCCAATGAGTTCAATGCACATGCATGAACTCAGAAAGAGAGAAAAAGAACACATCATGCTCAAAGTTATCTCTGGAATCTTTGGTTCCATTGATCCCATTTAATCAAATGGTTCATCTTGGCACCATATCAATGCACCTTTAGGAGCTAACATGTACATTTCCTGCCCAAGAGTTTTCTTCTCAAACAAATAAACAGAGATGCTTTGTTCCACATATTTCTGAAATGGGGCCTCCTAGATGCCTCCCAAGTGGTACTATTAACATGTTATTTGAACAGAAGAAATCTTGGACAGTGAGATGTAGGTCTCAGTTGTTGCAGTTGCCTTGAATTAACAATGAGCATAAACATTTGATTCAATTTGAATCCATGAGACCAAAGACTGCTACCCTAAACTGATTTAAGGGATAGAATGAATATAAATAAATGGAAATGAACTGCATATCTGCTGAATGATAGACAATATTTTTTTTATATAAAATAAATAATGAGTCAGATTTTTGGACCCTGATAACAACAGTGAGAGAAGTGAGCCATTGGTAAATTCAGTTTCAAGTTGAGTCCCATAAATTCTGATTGGCTTTGAGTCTTCTGCTGAACAACTTGAGCTCCCAAGGCAGTAATTGGCAATGTGTAAAGTGGGCTGAAATGTGGTTGTAATAAAAGGCTTGATGTTAGCAATGAATATTTATTATTCTAGCTTTGTTGCGACACCAGCAGTTATTGCTAGCATACCACTGTTGTGGATTGCCTATTTTTTTTGGTGTTGGAATTCTCGGTACCTGGTTATATGCCCTGTAATCTCTGCTTTACCACCATGCCAATTACTATATTATCTCAGGCCCTTATATTTTAAATTCTTTTTTTTGTGTTTTGTTTTTACCAGGAGAGACACACTAAGCTGAAAGATTGTTTACAGGTGCGACCTGGGAGCAGAAGAAAGTTAAGTGACTTGCTCAGGGTCACACAGTATGCAAGTGGGGGCTGTGGGATTCAAGCCCAGGTCTCCAGGTTTGCAGCTCAGAGCCTTAATAATGCTTCCCCCAAAAAAGAATGTGTCAAAAAACAAGTAAAGCAAACAAAAACAAATGTAATTTGGGTCATTTTACTGACCTTCACCATATTTTACCAATGATTACTTTGCATTTATATATTATATATAAAATAATAGATAGGGGAGTGTGTATTACGAGGCTATAATACCATCAAGAGGTTCGGGTGACATGTGAACCTTGAGAGTGAATCTTAAGAGGTTCCAACATGTCACCAAAACATCAACGTGGTATTACAGCCAAGTGATACACAGTTCCCTATTTTACTTTTTGTAATATATGGATCCAGGAACATCCCCTTCTCCACTTCAGTGCCACAGTAGCTTCTCTCTCTCTCTCTTCATGTCTCTCTTTTTCTCTCTCTCTCTCTCCAGTAGCCATGCATTTGACAGGGCTTCAGAGCTGCAGCACACAAGCAGCATGATTTCTTAAACAAAAGAAGAGCTCACTACTTACAGTGAGTGATCCTCTGTTTAATGCCCCCCACCCTCCAAATCCGCTGCAGCATCTATCTTTTAATAAAATAAACAAAAAGAGGCAGCATTCTATGAGGGGAGCATTCCTACATGCAAACCATTTTACTTATACATTCTGCATGTCACTAATAATAGATCCCTTCACCCATTACTTACTATGTGAGAAAATATAATTTACTTATGTGACATTCATAAGAATTATGCAAGTTCTCCACAACATTTCATTATTAAAATTCTATTGTTTTGAATTGCATAATATTTCTAAATATTTCAGCTGCAACGGTCTGATTAAAGAACACTATCTCCAGACTGATACATTTCAGAATTACAAAAAAGGAGCGAGGAGGGAGGATGGGGGAATATGAGAAATATTTGAAAACTGGATCATGCATCAATCATTTCATTCACTCTTGTTTATCTGACTTGTTTCAGCACTTCAAGATTTCAAATAAATGCATATTAATAACCTTCAAATGTTAAATGAAGCTGCCTGACTAAAAAGGCGATCGCTACCAACTGCTCAGGGTACTGAAGCCATTTCCATGTATTTCATCTATTTTGTGTAAGACCAATGTATTTGCTATACATCAAGAGTATTGGTAATAATTGTTCACTGTTCCATTAAACTGATGTGTTTATATAAGAAAAAAACATAAAAAATAAAGACCAAAAACCTTCAATGACTTGATAGATCTGTGGTTAAAACGAGCATTTGATAGCGTTCACTTTAAAATATAATAGTGCATTAGAATCTTTCACATTTTATTCTCTCTCTCTCCCTCCTCTATTATACATCCACTGCTTTATAAATTCATTTGAGACCCTTCATGAATAATTCAACATTGGGGAATATGAGTTATTATAATATTATCCTTTGCTACTGATCGTGCAAATCGGGCATATTTCCTTTTCATTCTGCATTTGCAGTGCCCGTTTCTGATCTGCACATTAGAACAACATGATGGATCCTGTAATCTGCTTTTACACCTATTTGTGTTCTCTGTAGTGGCACAATATAAAGGTGACACTTTATGATTTCTCTAGTTTTACCAAAATGGCTGATCCCCAGTTTCCTCACTTCGATATTCTATTTCTTATGGTTACTGAAAATTGCTTTCCCCTCCCCTCCATCCCTACACCCCTTATATTTATTGTTCTGTGTCCATGCTATATGAATATTGTGGGATCCTTGATCCACCATTGTTCTCGCTGTTGCCTAGGGGGCCTTTATATTGGCTCAAGTCCTGGGATTGGTTAGAAGAATTACAGGAAACCAAAAGATACATTACAGAGGAAGGGAGAAGAAGTGGAAAAGGAGGGGAGGGAGGAAGGGGAGGGATTAGGAACAGGGGAGAAGGAGGGAAATATTTAACAATACAGGGATGAGGATCAGTGGTTAGGGGGTGCCACTAGAGACAAGGGAATTTACACACACACAACTTTCCATGCAGAGTCCAAACAAAAAAAGCAGAAGCGAGTCACAAAGATGGGTTTCATTGTTTAAAAAAATCACATTTTGGGTCATTTTGGCAACAGTTAACTGCAGAATCTGCCTACAAGAGTCCCCATGAGCAAGATATATGTCTTGGTCTGTCTGCAAGATGTCATTTTTGTGGTTTTTAAAAGTTTTCAAAGAAAAAATAGAAACAAGATGGTGGCAAACTGAAAAAGATTTTTCCCCTCATGAAAAAAGATTGGCCCCATACAAAAAAAAGATTTTTTTTTGTTTCATACAGCTATTTTGAAGAAGTGTTTACTGACCATGCTC